>OY282450.1:3327865-4614162 GCA_958295655.1 Palloptera scutellata | reverse complement strand
GTAAAACCAAAACCAATGCAATTTATTGACGTGTTGATCATCTGTTTGATGTTGATGGTTTATCACCGAAGGCCTTTTGCTGAACGTTTCGGCACCAGAAATTTGATTCCGCACACAAAATTTAATGGAACTTCTTTGTTGAATAATTTCACTCATTGTGAAAATCGCCGAATGCACTTTTTGTACTTCAGAAAGACAAGCGTATACTAAACACTAATGATTATTTTGATGTGACATTTGGCACAGATGTCACTGACAGTCATACCAACCTTAAAAAATAATATTTTGATGAATGGGTTTCCGCGCGAAATTTAAATTAAAAATCTTACTACTTTTTGCCCACAGTAGTACATAACAATATTGTGTAAAAATTTAAATTTTCATCGTATTTTCCACCTGAACAATACTCTGCTCTGTTATTGATCCTAGAACTTATTAAATTAGTGCCTTTGTTTCAAAGTGATCACCATATTCTTAAGCAGATACTTTATAAATTATATTAACGTCTTATGTAGACCAAGTTTACTTAAGTTAGCCCTTATAGTTCTGGGCAGTAAACTACTAAAAGCTTCATTAGGAAGTGCAGCTTCACTGGACTTATCATCTCTAACAATGATACTAAAAGCTTCATTAGGAAGTACAGCTTCACTGGACTTATCATCTCTAACAATGATATCTAACAATCGCTTAAGAGTCTGACAGATATTGCAGATAGACTATTCACTCGAAAATCATTTGATTTAATGCGGAAGATCTTACTACTGATGGCTATGTACACGACTTTAGTTAAGCTCATAATTATTAAAATATAATAATCTTTATAGCTTATACAGTAGTAATGAAAACCGGTTCTCCTCGCCTGTATTTCAGTGGAACCTTTACAATTTGTCATTATAAATACAGGGTGATAATTAATAAGTGTAAACAACTTTGTTCGCGCTTTAGACAAAGTATAGTAATTTTACTGGACTTTTCTTCATTCTTGTATTATTCTACGTAATCGAGAGTACACCTGATTTAATTTGTGTGTGGTCTTGATTTAATTTAGTTATTTATTTTACGATGTCAAATAATCGGTCAGCTATTATTACATTTCTAGGCAAACGCAATTGTAAGATTGCACAGCAACTTCCTTTTGCTCGTTCATTAGTTTCTCGTGAAGCTGAACGGTTTAATGAACTGCGTGATGAAGATGTTCTTCTAGGCAGAGAAAACACACCGTTCGACGGTTTCCACGACTCATAGAAATAAACTAACTACGACTCAATGCTTACCAGCTCCAAAAAGGCCAGTTACTTACGGATGAAAACAAGCGCGTACGACTCCAAATGTATCGCCCACTTGAACTTCGGACCGCAGGAATTGAGTGGGAAAAATTGTCTTCACAGATGAAAAGCTGTTTACCGTTGAACAAGCGCATAACCGTCAAAATGACAGAAGCTGGTCAATAGAGGCTTCTAGACCATCATTCAACATCGCCAAAATCCGCAATCATTCATGTTATGGGGTGGGATTTGCGTAAATGGCAAGACACCCTTAATTTTTGTGAAACATTGATTCAAAATCAACCAAGAAGTGTACCGCTGTGAAATTTTGGAAGCGTAGTACTCTCCAGTCCCGATTGAACGTTCCAGCAAGACTCTGCGCCAGCTCACAGAGCCAAAACGACACAACAATGGCTCAGGACTCATTTTCCTGATTTTATCACATTTCAATCCGATGGTGTATTTTAGAGGCCAGTATGTGTGCTAAACGTCATTAACATTTGCAGTCCGTGAAATAGTCGTTGCGTCGTGAATGGGATCAAATAACTATAGAGCAGCTGCGGTTCTTGGCCTCAAATTATCCCAACCGTTTGAAGCTGTGTATTCGTGCCAAGGGTGGCCACTACAAAACCAGCTGAATATATTTTTACTCATGCATTATTTTATGTTTTCCTTCGGCCTGTTTTTCGTTTTCAATTGCATTGTTATTTTCATGTCCAAAACTGTTGTATACACTTATTGCTTGTTTGCTTTTCACTGTACACATACTTATATGAATGTATGATATTCCGTAAACCATGGCTTCATAAACGGACACGATGAAATGCTGTAAGCTATAAGTTTAGTTAATTTAGTTTGAATTAGTTTCCAACACTCACCGACTGGCGTTCTAAACCGACAGATCTTAGCAAACTTTTGGGGGCATTAAAACATTGAACATTCTACACTCGAGGTATATCTTTACTTACTTTACTTTACTTTACTTTACTTTTAATGACACAACAGCCCATTGAGGGCCCAGGCCGAGCTCATGTTGTACATGTTATATTTGTACATGAATAGAAGGGACCTACAGTTTACTGCCGAATCCGAACGGCGAAGTGAAAAGCTTTTCATAGCAATTTTTACTCTTGTAGATTTGCCATTGCCTGCCAAGAGGTGGTGCCGTGAAGAAAAATTATTTTTTATACTTTTTGATTTTGCCTGTGTCGAGATTTGAACACCGGACAGTCCAACTCATTACCACTACGCCACAGATATCTTTTCAGTATTTTAAAAATTAAAAAATAATGATTATGAAATGATATAATTATGATGAAAGGATGCTTTAGAAGCGTGTTTTATTTTAACCACGGTGGGGGAACTCGCAGAAGAGGACGTCCTAATCTCCATTGGAAAGACCAGGAATAGGGCAACCTGACTTCATTCGGCCTTATCAACAGGCGCCAGCGCGCGTGAAGCTTTATAGAAGCGGCCAAGACCGATCATCAGTTGTAGTGCCAGCTATGATTTATACACCGAAATAATTTAGATTTCTAAAAGCACAGATGAAAAATATATTGTAAATAAATTTTAATTAAAACAAACAAATCATTGCGAATCTTGCGAAAGACACTCTTAATTTTCTACCTCTCCACCACGCACTCAATTTTCACAATATGAACCTGATATCAAATAATGCCAAAAGGACAGACAATAAAACTTTTGTCAGTATTGTAAGCGTAATTCTGTGCGCTGTGTGATTTTCAGTTAGTTTCCCCAAATCAGATACAAGGAAATATGTTGTTTTTGTTGTTGCTCCATTAATATATGAAAAGATTTCCTACATATTTATTGTATATCACTTCTTCAATTGCTACTTCCAACGTCCTCTTTGCCACCCACCAAAAACAACACCCTGGCTCAGTTGGTAAATAAACGATACTTTAAGGCGCTGCTGTCATTGCCACTGGTACTTTTGGTTTTGCTTTCTGTTCGAACGCCTTTAAGTATGCAACAATAATAATATTATATTCGAAGGTATCTGCCAATTTAATTTAATGGTCGCAATTAAAGTTAATTACTCGCGTAGACGAAACGTGCAGCAGTAGCAAATACACCAGCGTTGGCATCGTTGTCGTCGTAATCGTTGTCAGCATCATTGGCGTCATCATCATCATCATCATTGCTTGAATGACAGAAGCTTTTGTTTTTATAGTACTTGGGGCTGCTCTAAGAAAATCGTCTTTGGTTTCTCTTCAATGTACAAACATATACATATACAAATGTATTTGTGTTCATATACATGAGTATGTATGTATGTGTGTATGTATGTATGTATATTTAATATGGTTTGAGGTAATGAAGCAATACCAATTGACCCCATTAGATTTTACAATTTTAAATATTGCTAATGGTTTCATTTCAATTCAATTGATTCACTTGCAATCAGTTCGTTATATTATTGACATTTAAAGGGATTTTGTGTTGAAGTAAGTAAGTGTACGTGCCAAAGAAGTGGAAGAGGCAGTCAATTTGCTGCTAGTTAATGCTAATAATAGCTGCAAATGTGCAAGGGAGTACTCCCTGAATGCTATTTTCAATTATTATTAATTCCTTTTTCGTTCAAAATCTGAATATTTAAGTGCGTGCATATGTAAAATTATGTTATCATTTCAAATTTGAATAAATTTTAATTAAAGAATTAATTTCAAATCATTTTCTTGATTACAACAAAAGGATTCACTTGGTTTCACATAGAAGATTTCCTATAAAATTATTACTTTTTGAATGTGTCAATCCGTTTGAAATGCCAAATACAAAACTGAATGACTTTAAAGGATTATAGAATTGAAACAATCGAAATACATTTATTATAATCACATATGAAATTCGATGACTTAAAATATAATAAAAAATAATTCATTATTTGAAATATAAATATATGAAAAACATCGAACATTGTAGCCATTACATTTTTAAATCAAATAGCAATCTCTTTTTCTTGACTATGCCAAGAAATTACACCTGTTGTTGTTGTTGTTTGTTTGATGCAATAAAATGCGCACGACTATAGCCTACTTTTTATGGTATAACCTACACACTCTTTGAACAGCGTAAGTTGGTTTTGATCGCTTAATGGTTGTTCGTCGCGCCCACTATTTGGCGTCGTAGGTATGAACTTTACATATATAGTTACCTTAATGTAGAAAGCCCATAACTAACATTTTTTCCACTATTCAGCTTTTTGCAATTGCTGATGATATCACCTTCGAATTTGCAAACCATCGAATTTTTAAAAATTAGATTTTTACGCCACAGCGAATGCGGTCGCTGTGGCGTAGTTGGCAATGTGCAGGCCAGCTACACAGAGTGTCCGGGATCCAAAATTGCCTATGAAAAGCTTTTCACTCCGCCGTTCAGATTCGGCCCAAACTTTAGGTTCCTTTCATTCAAGTGCAAAAGTAATAAGCACAACATGAGTGGCCGTGCATGTGCTGTTGTCCCATTAAAAGAAAAGAAGTTGAATGAAAAAAGGACTTTTTTACACCTCACCATGACATCGCTTTTTTAGTAGAGTGGTTAAATACAAGATGTCTGACATAGATATTAATTTTTTTAAACACACATTTTTCTTCTTCTAGAATGGTTTTCAAACTTTTGCTTATGACGCACCTCAGGAATAGTCTTAAGTTCAAATCGAAGTTCAAAAATGGATTCCTTTGGCTAAGATACTCTAAAATACAAAATGTCAACCAAATCAGTCAGTCCATAGAGGTATCTCCACAACAAAATAAAATTCAACTAATCTTCGAATTTACTAAAACTTTTCTGCCCCGTAAGGAATAATTTTTTAGATCAATATTAAATCCCAAAATATACTCCCTGGATAAAAGATAAAATAGTACACAAAGTTTTAAGAAAATGGGTCAGTCCATAGATGACGTACCAGTAAAACAAAAAAAATCAAATTCAATTTCATTCATATCAAAATGAAGGTTACAAATTTGTAAATTGACGCTAAAACCTTGTACCTAAAAGTAAAACCAAAATCAGAAGAAAAAAAAACTTAAATGAAACTCAGATCAATATTCAGAGTAAATTAGAAAAATTTGAGCAAAATTCAGAACAAAATTAAGATTAAAACTCAGACCAAAACCAGACCTGACTACAATTCAGATTCAAATTCAGACCAAAAATCAGATTGAAAATCAGATATAAAACCAATCCAAAATTATACTTACTTTACTTACTTTTAATGGCACAACAGCCCATGGAGAGCCTAGGCCGAGCTTTTTCGCATTCACTAATGTTGTGCGTGTTATATTTGTACATGAATGGAAGGGACCTACAGTTTAATGCCGAATCCGAACGGCGAAGTGAATAGCTTTTCATAGCAATTTTTACTCTTGTAGGTTTGCCATTTTTTCTACTTTTTTTTTTTTTTTTTGATTTTGCCTGTGCCGAGATTCGAACCCCGGACATTATGCGTAGTAGCCCAACGCACTACCACTACGCCACAGCGACCACATCCAAAATTATAACCAAACCAAAATTCAGACAATTTTTCCGTAAAACATTCGGGCCAGAATTCAGACCAAAATTAAAACAAAAACTTCAAACTAAAAGTTAAACGAATTTTTGGAAAAATTGAAACCAAAAGTCACACCAAATACCCAAATACAGACTAAATACGAAGAACAAAATCAAGCTTAAAGTCAGATTTAAAATTTAGTCCTCTAAAGCAGACTAAAAATCTGGCCAAGCTTAAAATTAAGCCGGAAATCTGACCTTGAAATATCCGATACGATTATAGTCGTAGTTTAAGCATGATCAGTTTTGCAGAAGGGGAATACCATGTGTAACTCCCATGTAAATCCGCCACTTTACCTATAGCAAAAATGTCTGGGAAAGTTGATTAAAATCTGATTAGTTAAATACTATATTGCATACATAAAAAATCCTGAAATTGGCAAATAAAATCTAACAGCCAGCCAATATGTAATTGCGTCTCACTTAATTCATGTCTGAAATTTTATTGAGTACCGTTTTATTGCAAATTAAATTGCTAACGAGCCTGGTAAATTGCTTGAAATTCCTTCAAAACTTGAATCGCAAATTTTACATAACTTCATATATTTTTCGTTTCATTAAGAACAAAAAATAAATATAAAAAAAAGATCAAGTAGGAAGAAGAAAATGAAATGTGCAATACTTTGAAAATTATCTAAATTTCCGCAACACCGCATTTTCTTTGGCACAGATATTCATTTGTGAGAGAGAAAATGCTTTCAGCATTCAACTAAAACTACTAAAACTACTTATGTTGGTACTATGTACACAGACACATAGATGATGTGAATGTATGTATGTATTTACGTGTATACTCGTACGTAAGACATAAATTCACATACAACTGACTTCATAATAATTTGGCTAAGAACCAAAAACAAAGTCATTGCTTTTGATGACACCAAAAGATAGACACATCTTTGAATCACTTTTCTCTGTTGTGTGAGCGAGTGAGTGTGTGTGTGTGTGCGAGTGTTTGTTTATACTCCCCCTTCCCCCCATTTGCGACACGCCACTTCTTCATACTTTCAACTGCCAACCACTAGTACTCTCTATGGACCTCTTTTAGGCACTCACAGCTCCATCTTTTTCTTTCGTAAAAAAAAAAAATAAAAATAAACACGAGTAAGTTGTCCATTTCCACTTCCATTTCCGTGTGTTTTCATCACCCAATTTCTGCTTAATTTTACCCAGCAACAAAGAAACCTTCCCGCCATTTATTCTGAGACCATCCACCACCCCTCGATGGTTCACCAGCAATCAACGAACCATTTCTATGGTTGATAATTTGTTGGCAACAGATTTTCTGCTTATTTCCCTCAAAATTCATTTCTTTTAATAGACTTTTCTCTATCTCTCTCTCTCTCTGTCTCTGTCTCTGTCTCTGTCTCTGTCTCTGTCTCGCTCTCTCTTTCCTTGAGTTTTCTGAGTGGCAGGATAATCATTTTTTCATAAAGTCGTTACTGCTATTGTTGTTATGGTTGCTGGTGTTGTTGCTGATATTGTGGCTCATTGTTTTCGGCTGTGCTATTATTGTAGCTTGCTGGTGGTTATGTTGATGGTTTAGTTTGTTATTTTCAACTTAAAACAATTTTTATTGCAATTAAATATCTTTTGTTTTCTTGGTCAAAATTAACATTCGAGTAGTAGTTGTTACTTTTGTTTTCACTGCTTCTTTAAATTTAAGTGGTTTTTCAATTATTTCATTCATTCTTTGACTCTCGCTCATTCATTCATTCATTTATTAGTTCTGTGTTTTCTGATTTGAAATGATTGAGGTATGTTTCGTTCCACTTGTCTTCTTTATGTATTAGAACTATGTGTCAAAAGAACACAGACCAGAGCCTTAATACTATGGAACAAGCACTCAAGACCTAACGGTCAGAAACAAATATCAAAAACAAATGATCAAGATCAAGAGACCGAAAATCGAAGTCCTCAGATCAAGGACCAGAGACCAGACTCCAGACAGAAAAGACGAGATCACATGCCAAAAACCAGAGATTTGATCACCAAAACAACTGATGAAATCTCAAGGATCAGAAACCAAAATCAAGAACAAAAGTCGAAAAACCGAAACTGTAAGATCAAAAACTATAGACAAAAAACCAGAGCCCTAATACCAGAAAAAAAATAGTATAAACCAAAGATGAGATCAGAAGGCAAATCATTACAGATCAGACTAGAGACCAAACAGAGAACACAGACTGGAGACGAAAGAAAAGTGCAGGCCCGCATCAGAGATCAGAGCGGAGACTAGGCTAAAACCAGACCATATCATAATCAGAACCAGTATTAGATGATACCGTAAGATAAGAAAGAAGAAACCTGACTAGACTTACAAAGATCACGAGCAGTTGCCAAATCATAGTGGTTCTAAGATTAAAATAGTCCAACCCAAAAGGAAATAACAAGTTCTGAAAATGACCAACAATTTGCAATTTTTTATTTTTATTTCAAAAAGTTGCTAGCACACAACTGAGTAAATATGAAAGTAAGTATGTAGTTGTGAGTATTGAACTCAGGCTGATGCTAGAACACTTCAATGTCCGAAATATGAACGGTTCAATCTCTTTTCGGGCGTATCATCATTTTTACCGATTTCAAGGCGTAATTGTAACCACGGAATGTGTGCCATACAACTCCTTTTGCGAATTGATCCTGCGAATATGCTCCACGTAAATACTGGCCATTTAAATTGCTATAAACGAGAATTAAAAAAAAGAAACTTTAAAATCATTAATTTTCTAAATTAATCTCCGTCTCCACCCAAGCGCACCTCACATGACATTTGTCATGCCACCAGGCGCCCGTATAAATGACGGCACAATTCTGACCGTAATTATCATTGTCCACATCCTTGGTTGAAAATTTCATGGAAATATGCTGGCTCAAGGAATCTCCCGCATCACCGCTATAGCTACCCAGCACATTCAAGGCATACGCTTCTTGCTCGCTCCCAATAGCGAACGCTGTATACCTGGCATATTTCTTTGCATTATCAAAATCTTCCATGATTATGAGCAATTCCTGGGGCGTTTGTGTGGTGAGTGCATGTAATTTGTCGAGCCCAATCCAGAACTCAGCTTCCAAGTTACCAAATCCGACTTTGTATTCAGCCCATGAGCGATAGAAATCAATGGAGCCGTCGAGACGCCTTTGCACTACAGTCCAGCCACCACCAACTTCTGGAGTGCTGTCTTCGATGCATGCTACCAAAAATGGTTGCGGTTGATTAAAACTGGGATCAAGTTGTATGGTGTAGAGACCAGATTTTCGTTTAAAGGCGGCTGCTTCCAGGCAATTGCTGGGGAATCTTTTATTACTATTAAATTGAAAGTAAAAGTTTCATATCATTTTATGTGGCAATATATGAGGCTGAGCGGTGATTTTCAGTTACCTTATTGTATTACTATGGTTAACTAAATCTCAAATAATTATAAGTATTCAAAGAAGATTGATATTAAAATTGCTAAAATTATTTTAAAAAAGAATTGGAAAGATATGACAAATACCTTTGTCGGCAGTCAAGTTGGATGTTTTGCTCACTGCTCGATTGATTTCCATGAGCACTTCATGCTGTTGCTTCAAACTGTGAAAACAATATATATGTACCTACTGAAGTATTGAGGGTCATACTGAGATCTGATATTATTCACTTTTTGTGGCGCAACTTACCGCTCATTCAGCAATTCCATGCCCACATGTAAAGCTTTATTCGATACATGAATCAATTCCAGCTTGAGCTGTACATCGCGTACGGCAGCATCATCGTATGTGTATGAAGCTATTGTCTAATTATTTATGACATATTTACTAATAATATTTAAATTGAATTTTGTTGTTGTTTATTTTGATTTGTTGACACTGACCACATTGTCGCTATCGCATATACATGGCGGCACTGATGTCGATGCTGATTCCGATACTCCGCTTGTACCGTGCCAAACGCTTATCATTATTAATGATAAGAAAGTCAATAGTTTGAACATGTCTCCAATATAAAATTGAGTACTTATACAAGTTGACTATGCGAACTGTGAAATCATACTGGATGCGAAATTAAAGATTTCTGATATTTATTTATTTATAAGCGATTTGTCAATCAACATCACAACAACATCACAAAAAGGGGATTTTTTCAGAAGTAAAAAAATATTTAAGAAACAAACCGCAAAATGTATAACTGATAATTGGAAATTTTAAGTACAAAGTCTGCGCAAAAGCTTCTTTTTTATTAGTATAAATGTCAAGTAGTAAATAAAGGCTGTCAAACTGTTTTCAAATTGTTTGACACGTTCATTTCACAGCCACTTGCACTCTTCTTTATACATATGTGTATTCTTTTTTCGTTTAATGGCACAACAGCCCACATGGAGGGCATTGGCCGAGCTCCTCGCATCACTCCACAGTTTTATGCCGAATCCGAACAGCGTAGTGAAACGCTTTTCATAGGCAATTTTTACTCTTGTAGATTTGCCATTGCCTGCCAAGAGGTGCTGCCGAGTAGGAAAATAGTTTTTTTCTACTTTTTGATTTTGCTTGTGCCCCGGACGCTCTGCTAACGCACTACTAGCCAACCCACTGGCAACGATTGATTAATTATAGAAGATCAGTAAAATGGGAAAGAGTTGGATGAAAGGTCATGCCCTTGTCAGGATCGAACCCGGTATCCCATAGTTGTGAGTCTAGCAGGAGGCCATTAACCACTAAGGCGGCTTTATTAATAATTATTACCTTATTATAATTATTACCTTTTTAATAGTTCCGAAGACAAACTTTATTAAACTGCTAAGTCATAAACTTAGGGCCGTTTCCCCCGACTGTTTTCTGTTAACCGTCAATTGAAGTTCTGTGTAGTGCTCAACAGGACACCGAGAAAACGGCCCTTACTATATATGGACATAAGGAGTTCAATGTCGCAGTGGTTATGTTTTTGAAATCGATGAATAAGTTTACAATGTTGAACTCAAACAACTTTGTAAACTGAAGCAAAGCTCCTCGTTTTGGAATACGGAACTGACCTCCTACATTTTATGATTGCATAATTGTTTTATCGATTTCGCATCTGCTATCGATCATGTCATCTGCTATCGATTCATATTCCTGATGGCTAACAAGTAGCCGGGATAAAGGTGGATCTAGGACCTTAAGTATTCTTCTGCGAGATTAAAGATACCCATGCGAAAATAATTCAGAGTAGCGCATCGCTTTCTTGATAATACAATTAATTTAGTTAAATAATATTTTTGTTTAATTACGAAATAGTTGAATATTTTTCCATCCCATCATTTTACATCGCAATATTTTCCTCTGTATATTTTATTTTTTCTAAAGCTATTTTATTTATCTGCTCTAACAGCTCTCTGGCAATGTTGTTGTAGTTATTGTTCCACTTGTTTTTGTTGTTTCTTTGTATTTTGGGTAATAAATAAATATGTCCATTTGAAAGTTTGATTAATGAATTATTTTTTAACATGTGTTGAAATTGATTGGCGATGCTTTTGATTAAATTATGTTACTTGTATAGGCCACTTCGCTTTCAGTTAAGATGAGATGAGTTGAGCTGAGGTGAATTGAGTGTAGATTAAATACATGGAATTATAAATAGTGTGTAAGCAATTTGTTATAGCATTCCTTGATTCTTGATTAATTGAGTTTTTTTACATCAATAGTAACCCAAAATGTTGACCTTTTCTTTCTAAGTTTTAGCTAGTAGCAGACGAAATTTCACTGAGGTAAAATATTGAGTAGCCCATAATGCTCGCAGCATAGCATAGACCCTACCCTGCCTATAACAATAAAGATATGGTAAGTCCATGTGAAAATTCGGTTAAAAAATACAACGAGTTTTTTTTGCAGGGTCTACCAAACTTATCACAGAGTTCTTTAGTCTTATCCTATCTAAGTTATCAAGATTAAATGCTTTCATATAAATAACAATATACTTATATTTACTAGTGTTCAAATGCAATCCGTTCATGGAAGCACACTCATTAACAAGGCTTAAGTCAGAATTAAGATTACTTGTGCAAGAATCGATAGAGTCAAGAGGACAGCTAACATATAACTAGACATCAGCCGCATAAACGTGAATATCGCAGAATCACAAAGGACCAAGGATCGATGCTAGGGGGGCGCCCCTACTACTGACTAAAATATTAGACATAGAATTACCGGCACAGACTGCTTGAGATCACTCTGAAAAACTTTTACTGACTAAGTAGTTTTATTGCGGGCGATGAAAAGTTAAATAGATTTATTAACTTTAGACATAGTAAATTATGGTCAACTGTATCAAAAGCCTTTGAGTGGTCAAGAAGAATAACTAGAGCTACGTGAGTACAATCAAGTCGAGTGCGAACATCTAGTAAAGCAGTGGTATAACTTCTGTTAGATCAGAAGCCAGACTGACGTCCTGATATCACGGAATGCTTATTTATAAAACAGTCAATTTGAGTATGTATTATTCGTTCCCAGACTCTGGATAGAAAGGATAAAATAGCTACCGGTAGGATTTGGGAGGCTTTCCAACAGTGGGGGGACAAAAATCAGAGCTGATATAGTTTGAACCATGAAAATAACGATCATGACATATATTAACATCCAGACCAAAAGATTTAACAAAGTGGTTGTTTACCTCGTTGAGATCCACGCTCACAGGAGCATAGCAGTCTTCCTAACAATTTCAATGTCTTTAACATGTTTCGAGGTTTGCTTAGAATCAATGACTTTGCTAAAATAAATAATTTTAAGATTATTATCTTAATTTTTCCATCATCAGATGACGCTTTAGAAGCGGAGAAAATTATAGAAATATTGAAAACAGTTGACAATATTGAGGGCGAGGGAAATAGGGCCGACAAAGGAGCAAGCAGTTTTCTTGAAAACTGTTTCACGGTAATGTAAATAAGATTGCATAATTTCGTGTTGATGGGAGCATTCTTTCGAACTCAAAATTAATTGTGAAAATGATTTCTCATACCTTTTTATTTTATTTTTGGGAATATTTAAATTTCCAGATTTTGGTATCCCTGCAAAGCTCATTCGTCTATGCAAAATGACACTGACCAACGCCACCAGCGCAGTGAAAATTGGGACAGACCTCTCCGCACCATTTGATACCAAAAGATGTTTCAGACAAGGTGACTCCCTATCGTGCGACTTCTTTAACCTTATGCTGGAGAAAATAATTCCAGCTGCGAACATCGACATCTCTGGCACTATCTTTTACAAGAGTGTCATGCTGCTAGCATACGCTGATGATATTGACATCATTGGCAAAAACGCTCGAGCAGTCAGTGCAGCATTCTCCAACCTGGAAAGGGAGTCTCGTCGAGTGGGTCTAGTGGTGAACGAGGACAAAACGAAATACCTTGTGTCAAGAAACAAAGAGTCACGGCGTCTTGGACAAAATCTCACTGTTGACAACTACACTTTTGAAGTCGTAAAGGATTTCGTATATCTAGGATCCAGCATAAACACCAACAATAATGTCAGCCTTGAGATCAAGCGGAGACTAACTCTTGCCAACAGGTGTTACTACGGGCTCAGTAGGCAATTGAGAAATAGAGCCCTCTCTCGACCGACGTATGGCGCAGAGACGTGGACATTGACCATCAATGATGAGAAGCTGTTAGGAGCGTTCGAGAGGAAGCTACTCCGTAGGATCTACGGTTAAGTATGCGTGGACGACGTGTATCGAATAAGATGGAACGATGAGCTCCGACACTGACATAGTCAAGCGTATAAAACTACAGCGGCTTCGCTGGCTGGGTCATGTTGAACAAATGGAAGAAAGCGCTCCTGCTAGAAGGGTGTGGAGGAACACGCAACGCAGAAGGGGACGTCCTAATCTCCGTTGGAAAGACCAGGTGCAGGGCAACCTGACTGCACTTGGCCTTATCAACTAGCGCCAGCGCGCGCATAGCAGAGCCGACTGGCGAAGCTTTGTAGAGGCGGCCAGTTAAGTAAGTAAGTAAGTAAGCTAAATTTCGGGTTTCGGTATAGACCCTCAGACTAAAACCTCATGAGCATTGAACGCTTGATAAAGGGTTTTTTGTTTTCGTGTGTCAAGCTCAAGAGCTTGCCACCCTTTACACACACATCTTCTTGTAATGAAATTACCTTATTGTTAATCACGTTGACGGCTTCTACTGTCCAATATATGCTCAGCTAAAATAACACCCAAACAAGTTTAATTTGTTGAACGTGACAGAATATCGCCAGTCTATGGAAGATGTTGAGATGAAAGCTCATGCTCTATGTGATTGCCTAACCGTAGATCGGCCTAGGTATGCGGCATTAGTGAAATAAATTCTTCGCTGGCAAATGTCTTCTTTGAGGTAACAAATCTAGTATTAATCCAACAGGGTCTTTGGAAAGAACTGTTTTTTCCAAGTTAAATACTGGACCCCAGCAAACAGTTTCTTACTCAAAAAACAATTCTGATGAGGATGTTCGTCTGATCTCTCTTGAAAACCTAACGTTCGTTGAGTCTGTGTAAATACATTAGCGATTCTCTCACATATATACGAAATTTTGAAAATAATTTTCCAAATTCAAACATAAACAATATAACAATTATATATATATAAGTATATTTTTTTTAGTATAGCTCTAAAATTTACCATTCTCTAAATTTTATTGCAAACAAATTCTGTGCGCTTATTAGCAAAGTCATTGAAATGTCATTGACAAAAAGTATCTGCCAAACAGGAAAGATATTTGAGCAAATAGTGCAGATAGTGAAAAAGTTTTTATTCCAAGGCAATTTCAATAAGGATATGCTTACAGAAATACATACATACATACATACTAAAAAATAGATATAAAACAAAACTAAAACAAAAACAAAAACAAATCAAAAACAAAAATACACTAACAAAAGAGATCGAAAAAATCATGAAAAACTGATGCATAAATGACAGTGACACAACAACCGAATGACAAACAACAAATGAAGAACGAACGGATAAAACTGAAAGAACAAACCGAAAACGAAATACAACAACAAACAACGGCAAGAGTGGCAGGAAACAACGCGAAAACACAATTTCAAGATGGATGCAAACTACTAAAATGAAAGTTTGCCAAACATTTTTTTCTTTTTCAACATCATTTTTATATATACGTAAGTATGTATGTATGTATGTATATGCAAAAATAAATAAAAAGAAAAACTATTGGTTAAGAAAAAAAATAAAAATAAACAAAACAAAATGGAAAAAAATAATGCAAAAAATTAGTAAAAATAAAGGAAAAAATAGCAGAAACTTTTATTATTTGCTTGTTGAAAAAAAGTAGAAAGTTTCATCACTCAAGCACACACACGTACACATACATACATACATAGAAATGCAACATGATACACACTTACCCAATGGCCACTAAGTGAGGCATATCAGCGATGTTTCTATGGAACTTTATACACTGCAAGTACATTCCATTTCGTTCATGATAACTGCATATGTGTATATCATGTCCGGGAAAAGATGCGCATCTTTTCTGGTCTTTACAAGAAGATTTTATAAAAATTAATTACCAGGAATAAAACATTTGCTAAATCTAATCAGAAACCAAATTGCTCGAGAGTTTCTTACAGGAGTTTTGTTGAGTCAAATAACTCTCGTTTGTCAGTGTGAAGGCTCTAACAGGAACTTAATTTTCCTACTTGCAGAATACTTTCCAACAATTCCATAATGTTCCAGATATCCTACCCAAAAAGTGTATGAGTCTTTCTATAGTAAGAAGTTTGATCTGACTTTTTGCCTGAATTTGTAATGCATTTTAGTGTGAATGGTGGTTTGAGTTTTGTTTCGGTTTTTGGTCCAAGTTTGGTTAGAAGTTCCACTTTTTGCGTTGCTTTTTTTTACACTAAAACAACGATTACGATTTTAATTTCAATCGCGTACAGAAAAGTGGTAGATTTTTACCCTAAGATAACCACTCCACACACTCACGCACGAGTAGAGTGTGAAGAAGAATAACAGGAATGACAACGACAACGACAACGCCGATGCCGATGCCGACAACGGCTTTTTGTAAACTTCCGTTTCCGTTGTAGCCGGTCGCTGCCTCCTACAATTTCCTCTTGGAACGTTTCGTTTCGTTTGTCGTTCATTTTTAAACGATTGATTCAAGTTGATTTTGACATCTTAATGTGTGTGTCCGAGTGTGTGAGTTTGTGTGGTTGTATCTGTCTTTAAGTGTTTTGCTTCGTTACACGTAAACCACGTCCACACACACACATGTACGCAAAACTTCCTTCCGCTCTTAAACTTTAATATATAAAAGATATGAAAAGTGGTAGTGGAAGTGGCAGTGAGAGAAGAGTGTAGGGACAACAACAGTAACAACAACAGCAAAATCACGTAAAGCAAAAGCTGTAAAAACTTGACCAAGAATTCCTCTGCTTCAGCTTCTTTTTCTTTTGCAATTTCGATGATGAAAAAACTTTTCTGCCTTTCCGGAAACTCTTCCACATCTTCTTCTTCTTCTTCTTCTTCACCATCACTTCATCTTCATGCAAACTTCAAACTGAACACAACTTTTTCTCATGTGATGCTGGTGATGGTGATTCCTTGGTCATATTTTATCGTTTAGCGTTAATTGCTTTCGTTTACTTCGTCATCGCATATTGAAAAAGTATTAACGTCTCGTTTCCAGTTCTCAATTCATAGCTCAGTTCTCAGTTTTCTTAGTTATCGGATGGAGTCGGTCGTGTCTGTGTTGAGTTGTTGTCGGAAGTACTTCAGTTTAGTTGTTGCTTTTGTTGCTGTTAGTATTTTTGCTTTTGTAGTAGTAATTGTAGTAACGCCTGACTACAGTCGTTTGCTTACGTACGCTTCTCGTATGAACTGGCGCCAGCAATAAACTCAAAGATGAACTTCCGTTTTGTCTCACAATCAAATTCCCCTTTGGCTTCTTGTGCTTACGAACATAGCTACTCGCTTAGAGTTATTGGTTATTCTTAGTCAGCTCAGCAAAATGCGGTAGATGGGGGCGAAAACGTGCTTAATCATTACTTGGTTATATAATTGTGTACGTATTGGTATTGGTAGGACAAGCAAAAAAACAACAACAAAATTAAGTAGGAGACGACACACTAATTGCTTTTTTTCTACTCTCTTCTTTTTAAATACATATAATTCTTTTTTAATTTCAATGTTGAATGGAAATATGTAATTGCCTTATACACACTAAGTGAGTTTTAGTTGATTATAACCTCTGGGACGTTGGACTTTGTTGAGTTTTGCACATTTCATTCGATTAGATTTTATCCATTTGTGAATTGTGCACAAAACTTACATATTGTGTATAAATACATACATAAATACATACATAGATACATACATACATACATACATTCATACATATTTACAATGAACAATTTCTAGATATGTAGAAAGAGTCAAGCAAGGAAGCGAATGAATGAATTCTAATTGTAATCGATTTATAAATAAATTTATACCCCAAGGCTTCGGTCTATAAAATATCATCTTAGTTTTAGGCAGATAGATATAGCCATTGCCGCTTGTGAAAGAAGGAGAACTTCATATAGAACATAGAGAGGAAAAGTCAAATGATTCTAAATGTGGGCAGACCAAAGAGTAATTACAGCCAAAGTGCAGCTATATATTCAAATTACATTTTGAAATTTTATTTATTTTTAAATTTGCAATCGCTGGATATGTGTAATTCGTGATTGATTTGGTCTTTCATAATTATATCTAAAAATATACATAGAATATCGTCCTGCGATAGGAATCTGCTGTTTTGTAGTGTCATTTCTTACTTACATATCAAGCCTAGCCTAGCTAGCTGCATGCTTACAATTTTACTACCCTACTAGACCCGACAATAGAAGAAAAGCCACAGCTGGACTGCTCTGTTAGATCTTCCAGGATTAGCAAAACCAAATCACACCAATTGGACTGACTAACCATTGGCCAAACCACGAAGCACCCAGCTTAAGAAGAGTACACCGTGCATCTTTAGTCATCCATCAATACTTATATAGTTACATCTTTCGACTCATTTTTGTAGACTCAAGTCGAGGGTAAAGCGCGAATCGGCCATAGCGAATTGTAGCATCTGATAGTAGACAAGAGCAAGGAGCTTATATCGGCTGTATTTCTTCCTGATCGTAAAACACACCCCAGAGATTCGCATTTATAATAAATAAATACTACCGAGCTGCAAAATCTGGTCACCCTCAGTTGGCTCATTCAGTGATGTCAGAGAATTCAGCCTTACTCCGCAGCTTCAACTAGTCATCAGTTTTAACTAACCAAACAAAATCCCATTACACGTTAAGAAAAAACGTTGAGATTCCAAAAATATTCGAATGGAAAGTGTTGATAATCCTACATATTGTCGGAGCTGAGAACATGAAGGTAACGTAGAAGAACTCAGAAATGACTCAGATGCAAAGGCATTTAACAAGGTAAAGATATTTTCAGTAAGGATCCAAAGTGACAAATTTCTACACGATTTCTAAACATGGAGAAATTATTCAAGCAACCGTAGCCAATTCCACTCTAACTGAATAAATAAAGGTTGATTTTTATAAGAGTTTAGTTTTTGAAAATGAAAAAAAATACAGAAATTTTACAAAAGTGAATGAAATTTTTATTTGGATCGATACATCAATTCCTGCCATTAACTTTTTAAAGATAATTTCACTTAAATATTGCCCGCGGCTACGCTTCAAGTGGTCCATTCTGAAGGTCCAATTTTGGCACATTTTTCACGCATTTCGGCAAATGACATACGACAATTCTGCTTATTCACGTATCCATTGAGCCAAAAATGAGCCTCGTTGCTAAATGGACGTAGCTTGCGAAACACTTTTTTCACAGCGCTGGAATTTTGATAACAAATTTCAATAATTTGCAAACATTGTTCAGGCGTAAGTCTATTCTTTATGAAATGGCAAACCAAACTGAGCATAAATCAAATGACAGCTATCAAAAAGACCAACTACGAAAAAAGTATTGTCAGATTGAAAATCACACTTCTAGGAAAAACACCATTTATAAATAAAAAATAAATACATACACAAATTCTTCACCTGCCCTCTCTCGCCCGGCTAATACAAATAACTCGCCTGCTTTCTCTCAATCATCCCATAAGAACAAAAATAATAATCGCAATACATCGCTCAATTGTCGATTCAACTCTCGTCACTAAAAAGCTCATCGGATGTTGCGTTACTCATCACAGCTGATCTTACTCTGCTTGCGCTCGAGCTGCAATTGTTGTTGTTGATAATGATTGCACTAATTCTAACGATGCTGTCGCTATTGATATTTCTACTGATTCCTCTCTTGTTAATAACGTTATTGCATCTGATCACTCCAACTACATATATTGTTGTTGTTGATGTAGCTATCGACACTGTTTCGGATAATTACTTTTTTGCTATTGCCAGTGGTGATTTCTCTGATTACACTATCGTTAACATCTATCCTAGAAATCGTAATAATCGAGCAATATTAATGCGCTTTAATTCAAATGCAGAACTTAATGTTGCTGTCACCAAAAATTGGCTTCATTTATTAAAATTTTTACCATTGATCACCGCTGAAAATATGTTGCATATAGTACATCATTTTTCGTGTTACAATTTCTAGGCATATTGCCTTCATTGTATCCTAAGTTGCTTAACCCTGAGTTATGGCCAACTGATGATGAAAGTATGCCATTTTCGTTATTTTCGAAGAACTCGAGATCAAATGTTAAACTCTAATCTCAATTGTCTAGTGTTGATGGTCCGTCGATTGAATTATTACCAACGAAACATGGACTTGCTGCACCCAATGATAAAGAGTTTCAACTACATATATTACCAGAACGATTATATCTAAATTATAGTTCTTATTGCTATTTCGTTATCAGTTCAATTTGGTGTCATTGCTTTGACTGAAACGTCGCTCTCTGGCGCTCATCCAATGTACTTCGGAAAGATAGATGCGCTTAAATCACAGGACTAATAATGGACGGTGGGGTCATAATTGCGGTTCGTACATCTTTCTCATGGAATCGTTTATGTATTCCCACATTCCCCAATTAAAACTTGGATCAATTCATGTACATAGATTAGATTAATATACAAGGAGAACAAAATGTTCACCCTGATTACTAGGCCATCAAGAGCCTACTGCAATGTGCCCCGACTAGTTTAAATACTATCAACCTTATGAGACCATTCCTTGTGAGGAATTTGACTGTCTACGTAATACTTATTTTTATCGTAGAGCATTGAAAAGTCGTAATATGTATTGGTGTTATTAAGACCACAAAGCAACAAACAACAAAAGCAAGAACAAGAACTTTACAATTCCTAGATTCAGTGCCACAGCTTCGTTCACTTTCAAAAGATTTGCTCGAAAAGAAAACTAAAAGTAGTTTGAAGTAGATAGTAAACCACAAATTACATAAAAATCATTCATACAACGAAAACATTAGCAACAGCAACAACAACAACAACATGGAAGCAAAACAGCAATTGCTTGTATATATTTTTGAAGCATACTTTGCGCAGGTTTTCGCCTTCGCTGGTTTTCTGGTTCTGCTGTTGTTTGTTGCTGCTTCTCACACAGAAGTCAATTTACCAAATGGATTTTTACGAAATGCAAATAAGCTGAAAATCATAAACTTAGCAGAGTAGCAACACAAAACGAAACCAATTCAGGCGAACACAACCGAGAAATATAGCGGGAGGAGGAAAAAGTAGAGGGGGAATAAAATTGGTGAAGTGAAGGGTTAATGCATACTGGTTGTTGTTGTTTAGTTTTGTATTTTGTATTTCGTGGGTACATTTTTGAAGATTGCTGTTTTATTTATTATTTGTATTTCAACAATTTTCAACTTTTTGTTTTGTTGTTGGCATCACTGTTTTTTTTGGATGTTGCTGCTCTGTGGATCATGCTTTTCTCTAAGGAATCGTAAGCTCAGTTTTTCTTTTAGGTAAATTTATCATAGTCGTCATAGTAATTATTATTATCACCAGCAGGAGCAGGAGTGAGAGCATCATCGTGCTCAGCATCAACCAGCATGATGATTATCATGATGGTGCCATAGCTGGCGTACAACGCATCGGCAGCAGCGTAAACAACTGGCAACTGAAAACAATACAAGGAAGCGTTAAAAATAAAAATAATAAATTCCACCATGAAATTTTCATGAAATTCGCGTAAAAGCGTGGGTAAAAACAAAAAAATACTTACTAAAGTTTAACCAAAAGCAATAAGCTGTGCGGAAGTAGCTGCTTTAAATTTTTTTTTTTATTTTAACTAAGTATTTGTTAAGCATTTTTTCGTTTTATTTTTGCTCCAGCATAATTACACAAGTTAAATGAGGCCAACACCACAAAATAGCAGCAGCATCAGCCCCGACCCGACCCGCTTCAGCTCACCAGCTGCCAACTCAACCAACTTGAGTAACCGAAAAATCGCGTCGCTATGGAATTTGCTCATGGAATTCATTTTGGCATTTGGAGCAAATAGCAACAAATATGCAGCAAAAACCTCGACAAACAGCAACAACAACAGCAACAACAAAAAGCAAGGAAGCTGAAATTTTCTCTCTGCGAAACAATTGATGACAAACATGACGGATGAAAAATTGTGGCAACTGGGAAACGGATGCAGAGATTGTAGCGATTGTAGCTGCAATGTTGTTACATTTTTCTTTTTATTTATTCACTTCGACTTCGTGCAAGGAAGACGAAGAAAAACTGCACAAAATAAATGCACAAGGAAAAAGAAGAAGAGAAGAATAAACAGAAACAGAAATGAAAAAAATGTATAAACAAACCGCATTAGCGCTTTCCCAAAAAAAAACAAATGAGAAAGCGTTGCAAGTGTGTGAGGAGGCAAGATATAAAGGAGAAGAGGGAGATACGGAAGGGGTGAATATGATAATTATGCAGTAGTCGCTCCAATGATGAAAGTTTATCGCACTTTGACAGTTGAGCGAGTCAAATGATAAAAATTTATTAAATGGTAATTTCATTCGTCAATGATAAAAATATAATTTTAATGAGTGAAAAAGACAAGAGTTATTAAGTGTATAGCATTTTCAAGCCACTGCAGTTACAACTGAAGTTGATTAGTTTCCATTTCCACGGCCGTAATAAGTCAAACACAAGTAGAATGGAGAGGTGCTGACATTTAGTCTGAATCAAGAACAGCATGCACTTTCCTATTCTTTCGGAGGGCTTAGGAAAGTTCTTGTGTTATATCCTTTTACAAAGGACTCTTGTGCTGGAGTAGTTCAATGGACTTATTAAACAGTATAGTGTAAAAGAAAGAAAAGGAGTAATTGACAAGGCGGAATTGGGTCTGAATGATGATGTCAATTTAAACTGAGTTTTATTCTGATTTCCTCCATTATTCCTGGTCTGGGTTTTGGTCCAAATTTTGGACTAGATTCTAGGCTGAATATCGTTTGAGTTTTAGTCTAATTAAAGGCTTGAATTTCTTGTGCTAATTGTGTTCCGGTTTTTGGTTTCAGTTTTAGTCTGAACTGATTTCGGTTTGAATTAGCAAATTTTGATCTGAGCTCTGGACTGAATTTGACTAATTAAACCATAAAGAAGAAAAATATCTCTAAAGTTAGAGGATTTTAGTTTTAGAAAGATTATAAAAATATTAAATAATACTCATACTGCATGTATGGTAGCTTTATTAAAACACCAAGAAACTACAAGAAAGATGAAATGTATTTTCTCTGTCTCCAATTGAATTAAATTACAAAATTCTTAAGTGAAATAAATATTAAAGCAAACAGTGCAAATGATATGTGGATAATGCATAGAGCAACTATTGTGTGTAACCACTATTCATAGAAAACACAATCATCATCATCATCATCATCGTCATCATCGTCGTCGTCGTCTTCAATTGACAGCTGCATAGCATCGCCAATAGTGGCAACATGCTGAGCGCAGTAGCAGAAGCAGCAGCAGCAGCAGCAAAAGTAGCAACTGGCACTGAAAACGCATGTTCTATGGATGTAACCAAATAAGGCACTTTTTGTTTCAACTGTGAGTTATTTTACTTAGTTTGATATCTTTATGCTTTTACACATTTGCCGTATGTCGAGGTGTCGAGGTGTGTGTATCTCTAGTTTTCAACGTTTACATAGCAAACACTTTACATGCAACACAAACACACACACATACACACACACACACACACAAAGGCTGAACAATCTTACGTGTCAGAAACACTACCAAATGACAAACTGTTAATGTGTAGCTTAAATATAATACCTACACAAGTATTATATGTACGAGTATGTATACACTATACAAAATGATAATATCCTCCCAGGATATTAAAGTTTTACAACAAAAAGGTAGAACTGTTATGTGTATTTATGTGTGCGTAAGTATTTTCCACATCTTCTAGTAGATATCTCTAAAATATTGTTTGAGTTAAAATAAAATATGCATACTACATAAAGAAGAAAAGCAAAAGAAAGCAGCACAGAAAAAAAGCTGTCAGTAAAATTAAATGAATGAACAATGAGATAATGTTGCAACAACAACAAATTACATTCTGAATACGTAAGTAAATTGTTCTACTCTTTTCCTTTTTATTACTTTTATGCTTTCAATTAAATTACATTTTCTTTTATAGAAAATATCATTCATGTACGTACTCCTCGTACTTGCTTAAGCAGCTTCTAGTTTGATGATTGTAAAATGTGAAAGAGCAGAAAGTGTTAAGATGAAAAAAATATACATATATATCACACACTTTTAGGTGTAAATGGAAGTAGCTATTTAAATAAACTTTGAATGTATTCTGCCACTGCCAGTTCATTTACACACCATAAGTACAAGATTTTGTTTTATTAATTTTTTTTTTTTTGTTCTTTTAATATTTTCATAATTACTTGTCGTACAGTGTGCGACATAAGTCTCCGGGAGTGTCAACAGAAATGAGCATACAAATATGTATGCGAGGTGTGTGCGCACGAAAGTATGCTAAAGAATGTCAACTGTATGGTGATGATGATGACGCTGCCGCTCACAGAGACGAGAGTGACGATGTTGATGCTGCTACATATGGATGCTGCCAACTTAACATTAATAAACTCAACTCAAGTGTGCTGAGTGAATGACAGCAAATGTCAGATTAACACATACTCTCATTTTGCTACACAATAAGTCGACATTATATAAAAGGTAGGCAGGCAGGCAGGCATGTATGGATGTAAAATGTGGCAAGAGCAGGCAAGTAGACAAGCGGCAGGTAGAGAGTAAAACAGGCAGTCATAGAAGCAGGTAGTTAGGAAATCAGGCAAGTAGTCAGTCTGTTAGTCACTCAAACGTGCATGCCCCAGGCAAACCATCAAAACACACATGCTGAAGGCAGGCAAAAGGCCAACAGTGCAGATTACAAGTTACGGAGATATTTAAGATGAGATATTTTAGAAAAAGAATAAGAAAAACATCTCAGGGGCATAACAAAATCTGGAATATAAAGAAAAAGGTAGATCTGGAAGTATTGAAAGAGAAAATATAAAATAAAAGTAAAATATAATAAAATGAAAGGCTTATATGAACTACGGGGGGCACAAGAGGGACTAGGTAAAATTGTAGCCAATGTCCTAACAGACATCGACTCAGACCATTACTTTCCAAATGAAACACGTCTAGAGGGTCGTTTAGAGCCTAGCTAATCCTAGTCGTGTTACACTTTCTCCAGTCTTTGGTCTATAAATAATAGACGGCAAGGCTATTATTTTAACCACCTTCAGTAAAGCAGTGGACATTAACGCTCTACAGAACTTCTTTAAACATGACAATCACAAAAAATACATACCTCTAAAAAAATATTGAGTACATAGTAATCAAGTAGCTAATATCTCTACGAAAAGAAGCACCAGAAGTCTTTTAGTGTCTATTTCAAATCGTATACTCTTTTCGACAGTTCACCTACTTTTTCAGGTGTATTTGAATTTTGACCAGCTAGATAGTTAATCGGACCCATAGTGCAGGGAGAAAATAGAATTTCTTAGTTTCATTGAACATGACAGCAGGGAAGGCGTGACGTTATGTCGTCGTCATTGTTGAGTGTATAAATCTGTATTGTTTTTTTTTTTTTACGTTAACCACAAAAATATATAAAAGTTACTGCTATCTTTAGCTTCACCCGCTGTCACACACACACACACACACACACACATACATAAATACTACTTTTCACATACATACGCATCCATTTACCACAAAAAGTGACATTTAGTGTTTGGTATTATGATTTGAAGCTTGTTGTTGTTGTTGCTTTCTTGTGAATTTGTTATATTTGTGGTTGCTGTCAGTTGCTTTCCTGTATGTTTGTTGTTGTTATTATTGTATTGCTAGCAATTGTAGTAGAATTAGTTGAACTTGATGCTGTTGTTTGTAGTTGTGGTTGTAGTTGCTTTCAATATTATTATTACCATACAGTCGGTTTCCTTTTTTCCCTAATAAAGGCAACATTGGTCGGCATTATAATAAAAGCAAAACAAAAAACTTTTCATATTGAAATTAATGAATACGAATATTCCTATAGAATATATTTGGTTTTTCTCTCTCGCACACAGTTATATATAAAAAGGATTCAATTGTACACTGTGACAAAAAACCGTGTATCTCTATGTGAGTGAATTTTTGTTGTATTAAATTTGCTTGTTGCACTTCGAGAAGAAAAATTTAATTTAGAAATAATGCCGAGTGCCGAGACTTGAAGAGTAAAAAATTGAGGAAAGAGAAGTGAATATGATGGTGATAGAGTGGAAAGAGACAAGAAAAAACCAAGATGCAAAAAATTCAGAGGGAGTGATAGGAGGAGAAAAAGGGAGAGAACAAATGGAAGAAAGGGAAAAGTGGTCATGGAAGTAGCGATGAAGGAAAAACAGGAAACTTGCAATACAAGAGAAGAGAGAAGAAGTAGAGAAGAAATTGGAGAGAAGAAAAATTGTGGGCTAGAGAAAACAATAAATAGAAAGGGGGAGATAGCGAAAAGCAGGTAAAAAAGGGAAATGATATGGAAAAATGAATGAAAGAAATGAGAACTGAGAAAGCTAGGGAGAATTCAAAGACTAGAGATAAAGTAGTGTGGAGGGAAGTCAGAACAAGGAAGGGAAAAAGGAGAGTTAAAATAAATTAGATTTTTTTACTTTTTAATGGCACAACAGCCCATGGAGGGCCTAGGCCGAACTTTTCGCATCCACTCATGTTGTGCGTGTTATATTTGTACATGAATGGAAGGGACCTACAGTTTAATGCCGAATCCGAACGGCGTAGTGAAAAGCTTTTTCATAGCAATTTTTACACTTGTAGGTTTGCCATTGCCTGCCAAGAGGTGGTGCCGTCTAGAAAAAATATTTTTTCTTTTTGATTTTGCCTGTGCCGAGATTCGAACCCCGGACACTCTGCGTAGCAGTCCAACGCACTGCCACTACGCCACAGCGACCAAATAAATTAGATAAAGAGAAAAATAACAAGCATATTTATATAACTTCTTTCCCTCTTTCTAAATAAGAGTCTGAACTAGTGGGAAGTGAGAGTGAAAGAGCGGTAAAAACCTCAACGAGTGAAAAGTAGAAACCAGTATTGAGATGGAGTGAGAGGGAGAGAAAAATTTGAACACTGTTAGGGGAAAGAGTAATAGAAAATAAGAAATATAGGAGGAAAAAAAAATTAAGCAAAGGGAAAAGTGAAGAATACTTGGGCGGAAATATTGGGAAAACGGAGAAAAACGAGCAGAGAAATGAGGCGAAAAGGGAGTAAAAATTATAGGGAGAGGAGGAAAAACTAAAGGAGAAAATAAGGTAAAAAGTTGAGCGTAAAAGGAAGTAAAGCGGAAACTGAGATAAATATTGGAGCGGGGACAATACCTGGAACAGAAGAAAAAAAGTTGAAAAATGGTGGAATAGGCTTTGAATAGTAAAGTGAATAAGAATGGACAAAATAAACGAAAAATGATTTAGAAGGTTATTATTAGAAAGAAAGAGGATAATGGAAGCAGAAAAATGAGAGAAAAATTGTAGATTAAGTTTAAAAGAAAGGGAGCAAATAAGATATCTCGGCACAGGCAAAATCAAAAAAAGTAGAAAAAATAATTTTTCTACACGGCATCCGGCACCACCTATTGGCACAAGAGTAAAAATTGCTATGAAAAAACTTTTCACTTCACCGTTCGGATTCGGCATTAAACTGTAGGTCCCTTCCATTCATTTACAAATATAGCACGCACAACATGAGTGGCTGTTGTACCATTAAAAGTAAAGTAAGTAAGTAAAGAGCAAATAAGATAACAATAAATAAAAAAGGAAAAATAAATGAGAAAAAATTAAAAATGATACTGGAATCGAAAAAAAATTTTGGGAGAGATAAATAATAAAAAAAATGGTAAGGTTCATTACCGGGAAGATGAAGAGGAAGAGATAGTGGAAGAATGTTTTTGGGAGGTGGGAGGGAAAGGATTAGGTGAACGAAATTGCTAAAAGAGAGATTAGAGAGAAAGGGATTTGTTGAAAGAAAGAAACTTGAAGAAAGTAAAAGTCTAGAAAATGAGGCAAGCTCTCTAGGAGAAAATATCAAAGAGCGAGAAAGTTGTTGCAAAGCGTGTAAAGTTGATTAAATCAAATTACGGGAATCAATTCCTGAGGATTTCACTGTGCAAGTAAGCAAATATTTTGCCCAAAACTTCCGAAAAAAGTTAGCTTCATTAATAAAATTAAATGTTGTAAACTTATAGAACAAACCTATTTTACTGGCCAGTCAACTGGCCCAGATCCAAGGATTGTCGGGAGGGCTATGTATTTTGATCAGTGTATTAATAAATTTATTGTTGTTTTAAGGTTGTTGTCAGTGATATGCTTTCACTCTCACTCCATCTTTCTTTTGTGCTCCATCGGTCTTTATATTTTTCACTGGTGTCGAGGTTGCTCTTTTTGTTTGCTCTGCATGATGATGCTGATGATGATGATGATTTTATCATTTTAAATGACAAATATGTTGGCAGTTAAGTACAAATAATAATATAAAGTACAAATAATGTGAAGGCAGTAGCAACAGGAACAACAACAATAGACAATATGATAACAATACCAAAAACGAACTGCAGACAATATTTTTATTCAAATTTCCTATGATGTTTCGGTTGTGCCCGTCCAAAGTCAACTTCTTCATATGTATTTATGTAAATGTGCTTGTAAATCAATTTCGAAAGTGGAATTTATTTTTCACTTTTTCTCCTTTTAACTTATTAACTTGGCTTTATGTGTATCTATGTGCTTGCATATTTAATATTTTCTATTTGGAACTTTGCATAAATTCAACTTAAAAACTTCTCAAGAAATAATATTTAAGTTATAAACTTTACTCGCACAGCATTTGATAACGAGGAACTTTTAAGTTTTCCCGTATTCTCGGAGAGTGCAAAAATCTCTTGTTTTTTCTTTGTTTGTAATAGTTTATGTCATTCATTATAGAGTGAGAGAGTGAGAGAGAGAGAGAGAGAGAGAGAGAGAGAGAGACAGATGCATAGGCATGAGAACAAGGACAATGCCATATTGGCAGTGGCGTGCGTAGCTTTCCAAAGATCTCTGAGCAAATCTTTGGAAAGCTACGCACGCCACTGCCAATATGGCATTGTCCTTGTGGAAAAGTGAAGAGTATGAATTTTGATGTAAAACTTTGGCGTAATTCTTGTCTTTTATTTGGTCTACTTTTGGTCAGAGATTTATTATGACTTTTGTACCGATATTTGGCATAAAGATTTTGATCTGGATTTGGTCTATTTTTGATCTGTTTTATGTTTTACTTGTGGCCCGATTATGGTGTAAACTTTTTCTGAATTTTTATCTGAGTGTGGTGGTGTCTTTTTGTTCTTTAATCAGACTAAATTTGGGTATGATTTTTGTTTTTTTTTTTTTTTTGGTATGAGTTTGATAACAATTTTGGTATAATTTTGAGAAAGATTTGTCCTGGTATGATCTTTGATCTAAATTTACTTGGAATTTTGCTCAATGTTTAGAGTATACTTTGACTGGATTTCAGTCCGTCCATTTTTTTCTTGTAGTGCATTTTATGTCAGAACTTTTTGAGTTTTGATCTTAGTAGATTTATTTGATTTTGAGACAGATTTTATTCACCTAAATTTGGACGGATTTATGAAATCATTTTTCAATGATAATTTTTCATAATCGCGTGTTTTTTTCATAACCCAACAAAGCACAACTCTAACTTTTTATTTCACAGAAAAACTATTCAAAACCCTTGATCACGTTTTTAAAAACTTTCAGCGCTGGACAACAGATCTACAGAAAATTCCTTTCTCCTCCCCTGCCCCCGTCCCCCCCTATTTACGACCTAGTTCCACCTCTGTACTGGCCATATAAAGGCAGATTGTTGTTGGAGAATAGCAGTTAGAAAATATTTTATTTCAACAACTTTTCATCGTGTAATTGTATCTAAAAGTTTTTCTATCTCTATGCACAAGCATTAACAGCAGCAGCAAATAGAAGCAAGCAGCAACAGCAACTGCAACAGCATCCATCTTATTTAGGGATTTATTTATGCTTTTGTCACAAACTCAAACAGAAAAAATATAGAAGAATAAGAAGACGAAGGAAAAAAATAAATTCTAGAAAATATTTAGCGACTCAGCGAACTTAACGCACTGATAAATGCAGAATGCAGTTCAAGCGTCGTCGCACGTTGTTTCTGATGTTGTTATTTATGTTGTTGCTGTTGCTTCCTTCATCACTTCCTCCTTCGCTCTATGTACATCCATTGCCATTTCCACTTAAAGTTTAATTCGAATTATAACTGCAAACTGTTGTATGTAACTGATGCTGCTGTTGCTGTTGCTTTTGTTGTTGATATTGCTACTATTTGCAATTTGCAGTATGTTTATGTAGAGTTGCAACTGTTAAGGATTACAGCAACTCGGCTGATTCGTATATAATTTCATATCATTCCGCTTCAATTCCACTTTGTTCTGCTTCGCTTCATATCATTTCATAAGATACTTTTGAACTACTAGAAAGTATTTAACTCATGAAATTTATGCATGCATTTTGTAAGGATGCATCTAGTATAAAGATTTTGTATACAATATCAAAAGTTGTTGTTGATAAGAATATAAAAAGTTTTTGAAATTTATATGTATATTTTCTACTGATGATGACTCGAAAATTGATAAATATTATGTAGAAACACTAATGTGGAAGTCATGGCTTACATAATTATTTCTTTATTATTTTGTCCGTTGGCAATGGCTCTTGACCTAAAAGTACTCCATCACTAACACGTCCACTATAAAATACCAAAAACGAAACGCAAACAATCGAAGCGATTTCCGAACTTCACTATTCTGTTATATCTAAAGCAAAGAAGAGCTTTTAGCTTTCCTTAGCTTAGCTTTAATAAGATTTTAGCTTTAATTTTTGAACCTTATTCAACCCACACGTCTACACGAAGTTTTTTACGAACTACACATACCTATGTATATTTTCCTGATTAAAACCACGAATTGAAACCGAAACGAATATCGATAACGGTAACGAAATGATATCGGCAACGATAAACCGGTTTTTACCGGTAACGAAAAATTGAATGACTTTTGGTAAGTATTGAGATATTTAGTTGAATGTTAAGAAATTTGTTTCTTATTTGTTTCATCGGTTGATTATTATCAGGGATGTTATTTTAAATCTTTGTTACCGGTAACGTTATTTCGGTACAGGGTATGGTAATGAGAATGAACCCGGTAAGGAATCGGTAATGGAAATGGTAACGGCCAGGGTGACGGATTCAATCCCTCATAAAAACACATTTTACTACACGTTCGTGTCTGTGAAGATAGCTATCTTGGCGCAATTATTTCTGATGTCATAATCTGCACGTGATCTGAACGCCTCCCTTTTTGCCATTAATCCAGCCTGGAATACTCTGGCTTCGTAAGGGAGGTGCATGGATGAGGATAGTTGGAGGGACTCTGAGTAGACGCCTGCTTCTGCACCGCAGCACATTTTGAAAATTACTCTAATATTGGTTCCAGGCCATAGGAACATGGAGAGTAATGAAAGGACCGACCTGCTAGATAGGTTTGGTTTGGCCCTTGACATCGCTTCTGTGGAATCTGTCACAATTCGGTTTATCAATGTTAAGGCCACTCTGGCTTCTCACTATCGGACAGAAGTGGAAACGACTGAAGAGGGAGAAACGGAAAGTCTCTTTCACTATTTATGTGCCGGCTCAGGTTAGGCAAGAGCAAGACTTCGCTAATTTGACAAACCATTCCGCCAAAATATTAATGAAGTCTCAGAAATCAAGATAAAACCTTACAAAGTGGACATAACTCTTTGGGGTTCAGACTTACATTAACTATGAGCTCACCTTTTTCCAAAAGACAATTATATAGCAACAAATTAAGAATGTGGTAATAAAACGGTGCTTTGCACTAATTATGTTTCTCAGATGAAAACAGCCACTCAAACAACAACAACACGTTCGTATGTCTGCCTGAGCCTTTATCTTCTTCCTTTTTTTATTGCACAACAGCCCATGGAGGGCCTAGGCCGAGCTGTTCGCTACTCATGTTGTGTGTGTTATATTTGTACATGAATGCACATGGGACATACAGTTTTATGCGAAAATGAAAAGCTTTTCATAGGCAATTTTTACCCTTATTGGTTTGTCAATGCCTGCCAAGAGGAGGTGACGGACGCCGTGTAGAAAAATTGTTTTTTCTACTTTTTGATTTCGCCTGTGCCGAAATTTGAAAACCGGGCACTCTGCGTAATAGGCCAACGCACTACCACTACGCCACTACGCATATCTTTGAATTCACCTACGTAAAGATTTTAATGTTGCTAATCTTCATCGATATCTACTTTAATAGTACTAGTTCATTAGCAAAATAAGGCGTGTATAAGGTTCGTTTTCGGGTTCATGTTTTGGTAAATATTCTAAAATACAGATTTTTCGTAATAACCGGAAGCTCTACTGAAAGCACAGAATCCTTTTACAAGTGAGTCTATGGTCAAAGCACAGAATCCTTTTACAAATGAGTCTATGGGCAAGGCAGTGTCGGACATTTTATATGCAATATGTTAGCCCAATATTTGTTTGCCCATGTCCTTTCAAGTTTTCCTTCCAAATCATTTAAGTTTTAAAATGTACGAATATGAAAATCAGATATTCAGAAAAATATTTTATTTTCGTATAGAAATGATTTTTATCTTGTCCCAATAACAACAACAGCTTTAAAAATTAGTTATTATTCTGCGGCATTACTAGTTTGTAATTTATGTATTTATTTCTTTTCGGTCGTAGATTTTATTACTATACAAATGCAATACAATGCTCAAATGGTTAAAAAAAAAGAAATATATGGGAAATATTTTGCAGGGTTTTAAGAATTTTGGTGCAATAAGCGAGTAGAAAACCAACGAAAAACATCAACAGCAAAAAATGGCTTAAAATTCCCAAAACAGCAATTGATATCCTTTTTTTTGACAGTTTATTTTTTGAATTTCTATTATAAACTACAATTTGCACACTAAATTTAGAATTTAGTAAATAATAAACACATACCAAATAATATCTACACATGAAAATGTAAGTACAAAAAAGAAATAGAGCTATTTTTATTACAACATAAATACATATTTCACTTCCAAATTATTAGAAAATTCATTTAAACATTTTTTTATGATCAATTTTCATTAATAACAATAAAAGAAAAAATTTACATATTCCACGAAACCATGTAACAAATATTGTATGTACCCAGTAGGAGTATCGAATAGCTCCCTGCTTAGCTAAATGAGCGGTACCTAAATTCGTTTCATGGATTATAGATTCAAGAAAACTTTAATTTAAATATTAAGCTGATTTCAGGGAAGGACGAAAGGTGAGATTGAGCTCAAGTTCGTTTCTTGGAATCGAAGACCTCTAAATGGAAAATAGAGCATTACCTTTTAATACTTAGACCGCCAAAAACAACTCTAAAATTCCAGCAGTTATGCGTGTTTCACAAGTGCAAGTTGTGTGGTGGTAGTCCGGGCAGATCCAATGAATTTGAAAATTCAGTCGGATAGCTTCATTCGAAATGCCATCAGCGAATTTCAACGAATGTAAATTTGCAGCAATGTTGCTCTGAATGATAAAATTGAGATCGTCTACGTCCATGTTCCTGGCAGCTAAAATCGCTCACTCACTCAGCCAATCGTGATTCAAGTAATTGCGGCCAATGTTCGGGATCATTTTAGGAATAAGCACTTCCTTCGACGATGTGATATGGCAGAAATTCGGCGGGAACGAAATGAGCCCAGTCGACAGATAAAGAGGCATTTAGCCGGTACCAATTGACAACAATTGCTTGGAGAATTCACCGGCTGATGGATCGTTTTATAGCGCGACTCACATATTGGTTTTCAACTGCAGCTTTTCTATATATCCCCACAAATGTGACACCTTCAAGTATGCATTCAGATAATCGGCCGCTGTCGATCGTAGACTGACGGCCAAATTTTGCTATAATACGGTCAACAAGAGCCGAGGTAAACCATTTTGAGGTAATATATCATATGAGCGGTGCCACGCCCCTTTTTCCAACCACCTTCATATGTTACATGGAGCTTAGGGTTGAACACATAAAGCCGTTGCCAAATTTGTAAAAAAGAAAATACTTAAAGAAGCCGAGTTCTAGCATTTTAAAATATTGTAGTGTAACGGCGGTGCCATGCCCCTTAGTCCAATTCCATCCATATGCTACATTGAGCTTAGAGTTAAACACGTAGAGATCTGTGTCAAAAGAATATACATATGAATAGAAGAAAAGATAGATTAGATTATGTGGAATGAATAGTTACTAAGTTGAAGGTTGCTTAACGTTTAATGTAATTCATTTTCAAATATTTCTAAATTATGAACGCACAGTAAAAAGTTGATATTGAGATTTCGTTAAAAATATACAAGGGGAGCGGAGTTATAAAGGGTGTTTTGTTTTTAGAAGTGTGCTTTTTAATCTGGCAATACTTTTTTCGGAGTTGGTCTTTTTGACAGCTATTTCTTGATTTATGATCAGCTTGTTTTGCCATTTCATAATGCATAGACTTACTCCTGAACAACGTTTGCAAATCGTGCAAATTTATTACCAAAACGAAATGGCCACCGATCCCGATTTTCGCAAGAAAATTTTGTTCAGTGATGAAGCTCACTTTTGGTTAACTTTTACTTTTGGTACGTTAATAAGCAAAATTATCGCATTTGGAGTGATCATAATCCACAAATTATTGTTGAGACGCCGTTACATCCTCAAAAAGTCACTGTTTGGTGTGCTCTATGGGCAGAGGGAATTATTGGTCCATATTTCTTCGAAGATGAAGCCGGTCATAATGTTACACTCAATAGGGAACGCTACAGAGCCATGATTAATGACTTTTTCGATTTTTCGTACCTGAATTGGAGAATATTGATGTGAACGACCTTTGGTTCCAACAAGACGGCGCTACATGCCATACAGCCATACAACCAACGAAACAATCAATTTATTGAAGGATACTTTTGGTGAGCGCATTATCTCGCGTCGTGGGCCTGTGGCGTGGCCTCCAAGATCGTGCGATTTAACACCGCTGGACTATTTTTTTGTTTTTTGTGGGGTTATGTGAAGTCGCTTGTCTACGTAGATAAGCCCCAGACGATTGACGCCTTAGGAGAGACTATTCGGCGCGTTATTACTGACGGACTACGGACATACCCCAATTGCTGCAAAAAGTGGTCGAAAATTGAGCCTCTCGGCTGGAATTTATGTTTTTAAAACATAATGGCAAATCCTTATCTTTATAATAAAGCTAAATTCTTGGCCATAACATTAAATTATATGCGTTTTTTTTTCTTCTTGAAAACCACACTTCTACAAAAACACCCTGTAGCATTTTGAAATATTGTAGTGTATCGGCGGTGCCACTCCCCATGGTCTAATTCCGCCTATAAGCTACATGGAGCTTAGAGTTGAACTCATAAAGTCGTGTGCCAAATTTCGTTAAAAAGTATTCAAAGAGAGCCGAGTTATAGCATTTATAGTTATAGTGTATGGCCGGTACCACGCCCCTTATAGGATTTCACAAAACAAACCAGTTTCATCACTTTGTTTTATATATACACATACATAGATAAGTATATGCAAATATAAAATTGCCAATTGCCGGAATTCAACTTAAATACAGATCTGACTCAAGACCTGAAATAAAGCTGTAATTTGGAATATATCTGAAAATATGTCTCTTTCACATTCAAAATTAAATTGAACAACAAATGTGAATTAAATTCTAGGTCAAGATCTGATTTAAATTCAGACTTTTCTTGCATAAACTCAATGTCAAAGAAGAAGAAGAAGGGATTACAAGTGTGAAAAGTTAGTGGCCCGGGTTAAGTCTCATCTGACCAGAGATTTTGGAAACTCCACTTCTTTATTATCTTATCTTATTATAGAGCAAATAGAAGTGAATTTTTTCTCATATGAATATACGAAAAAACAGCCTGAAAGGGAATATATGCAATATTTAATAGCTTATAAGAATAATTCCCTTACATAAAGCTAAATTCAGGCCAGATAATATATATGATTTTAATTCAATCTTTCCACACTTACAACCAGGACCTTTCAGTAGTTTCATGCTACCTAAGAATATTTTTATACTAAATTCCATGTTTCTCAAAAATACTTCAAGCTACAGTACCCTGAAATGGGATTCTTAAACGCCAAAGCTATCAGTGAGAAGCAAGATGTGTTCGGCTCCGAGCTTAGAAATATTTCCAAATTTTACTACACTTGGGAAGATTTTTACAAATTAAATCGTGCAATGTTATGAAAATAATTAGTTTTCCTTACAGAGCCCACCTGAAATTATATTTCATGGCTTATTAGATATTCGAAAAATCCACTTTTCTTAGAAATTTTAACATCAACTGAACTCACGCCTCAATGCTTCACTTGGCAATAACTTAAATTTCAAACGTGTCAGGCTTTCTATTTTTACACCTACACCACTGATGCATTCAAGGACGAAGTGGGTTTATAATTGGGCTAATTAATAAAGATTAAGGTGAAATTCGCATTGATAATTTTATGGAAATTAATAAAAAAAAAAAACAAAAATAGTCGAAATTTGTACTTTACTCGCTTGTCTATGCTCCACGCTCAATTTTAAATGCACGAGTGTGTACTGCACAAACTTCATTTTTCACATCTCTAAGCTTTAAGCAGGAAATTTTGCCAATTTCCGAGGTGACAAAATCAGAAATTTACAACGCCGTCAATCTTTATCAGTGTGCAGCACTTCAGTTCGGCAAACACCAACAATAGCATTTCAGCCTAGGAGGGCCTCATAAACGGGAATACGCTGGGGGAATTGTGCGATAAGAAAGTAAAAGAAAATCAGTTGCCAAAAAATCTCAATATATTCAATGCAGAAAGTTTAGTTTTGTGTTCAGTTTTGCACATTTTGCACAGCATATTTATTTGTCGATTAAAAAATGTTTGCAGTAGTTGCAAAAGACAAACACCCGCAGCCAGAAAAGAGGGGGAAGAAGATGGGAGCGAAGAAGAGAGGAAGAAAGAACAAGAAGAGGGGAAACACTAAATGATATGAAAATTCACAGAAATTTAGTGCCAAGTATTTTTTCTGTGTCGGATTAATGCTAAAGCAGAGAACGATTGAAATTGGTACAAACTATGGTAAAGGAAGAGGCGGTGGAAGAAAAATGAGGGAGGGGGCGCTGCACTATTATTTGCAATTCGACAATGGGCAATTTCTTTGAATCCAGTGCAATTGTACAATGAATTGTGACAGTGGGCGTTGATTGCGAAGTTTGATAGTAAAAAAATATAAGAAAGTATTGGTAAGTTAAATAATTATGATAATAGAATGAAAAAGGAGGCTGGAAAAAATATTCATAATTCATAAAATTCCATTCGAAACATTCAAGTAATTTAATAACTATTGACATCTCAAACAAACGAAACAAAACGAAAAATATTGCACAGTTACATATATTTAAAATATAAGTAATTGTTTGTGTGTGTGTGTGTGTGTGTGTGTGTGTGTGTTTCTGCCTGTCTTTGTCTTTGGCTTTGTTTTATTGTTGATGTATGTACCAGTATGTACATGTGAACGCAGATAGCGGCAAAGTAGCGCAACAAAAGGAAAAAGGAAACAACTTTATGTATATGTATGTATGTACATAAGTATATGTATTTGACAAAAACTTCCGTTTCCGATGTGATTTTTGTAATTCTAAGCTTTTGTCTTCCTTTCATTCCGTTGCAGCTGCTGCTTTCTTCAGCTTATTATTTTTCTTGTGTATTGCCACTTGAGCGATTTTGAATAAGAAACAGTAGCAGCAGTAGCGCCAAAGAAGCATAAAGTTAAAGTAGAAACAAATTTAATTTAAATTTTTGTATGTGAATTCGTCTTACAAAGTAGCAGCAGGAATAAGTAGAGACGAGTGAAAAGGTAGTTCGAACTTTGAAGTACAGAGAAAGGATAGAAACTTAGAAATCTAGTAGCTGTGAAAGGTAAGATAGAGAGAGAGAGAGAGAGAGAGAGAGAGTACAGAGAGTAGAGCGGGAAATGCTTGATTGCTTTCAGGCGGCCAGTCTACACCACTTGTAAAGTGCATATTTGTATGTATTAAAATTTCAAGAAGCCTTTGCTCAACAGTGCTGCAGTAATTGCGAAAAAAAAAAGAGAAAGCGATAAGTGAACCGAATTTTGCAAAAACAAAAAGTTATCGCATACGTGAAATAGCTTAAAACCCTTTTCGCACTAAAATAAGAATTAGACCGTCACTGATTTAGTGAAATGCACGATGTATGGCAGTACATTTCATTCACCTCCAGGGGAAGATTCTTCAGTTGTTTTTTGGTTATTAGATTGAATCATGTTTAACCATTTGATCTCCACTGTTCACCTAAGATACTGACTTACTTACTTTTAATGGCTCAACGGCCCATGGAGGGCCTAGGCCGAGCTTTTCGCATCCACTCATGTTGTGCGTGTTATTTTTGTACATAAATTGAGGAGACCTACAGTTTAATGCCGAATCCGCACGGCGAAGTGAAAAGCTCTTCATAGCAATTTTTACTCTTGCCATTGCCTGCCAAGAGGTGGTGCCGTGTAGTTTTTGGGCTGAATTGTGGTCCAGGTTTTAGTCTTAAGTTTGGTCTGAACTTTGGTCAGGGTTCTAAAACGAATTTCGGAGTGATTTTTGTATTGAATTTCGGTTAGTTTTTGGCTTCAATTTTGGTTTGAATTTTGGTCTGAATTACTTATTTCCAGTCTGAGTTGTCCATAAACTTTGCTATTAGTTTTGGTTTCAATTTGGATTTGATTTTTAAACACGTTTTTGGTCTGGGTCTGACTTTCAGTCTGGTCTTTATTGGGTTTGATCAGGATTTTACTCTAGCTATCAATTTTTATCATATAAAGTAGTAGATATTCTTTTAAGTTTCTAGTGCTATGGTATATGACTAATGTCTTTCTATGAACCAATATGTATTATTCAAAGATAGTAAAACCTATTTAAAATATCGATATAAAGAAGTAAAAATCGGCTAGATTCCGACGAGTTATCTAGAATCAAGCTGCATATAAAAAGTAAACAAAATCAAGGGCAATTTCCAATAGCTGTTGGTTTTGCATATAACCTTTAATAATTGTTAACTGTACTTAAAAGAGCTCTCCGAAAAATGCATTCAGTATCAAAAGTACCTATACTCAAGATAAATAATAGTAAAACAAAAAATATTTTAAGTATCATAGAAATTCAGCACAAGAACCAAGAAACAAAAAAACAAAAACAGAAGCAATGAAGAAATCTCATGAAATTTTTAAAACAAGTACATAGTAGATACCATACTTGAGTAAGAAAACGCGCATACAAACAGCGAACAGGAGCGAACAAGCAATACGAACTTCAGAGGACTCCCAAAACAAAGAGTTTAAATTTACATTTTTGCATAACTTAAGCAACAGAAACAACAAAACAAACAAATGAAATTTATATGCAATAAAAAATTGTAACGTTAAAGAACATGCAATAAAAACAGCTCCTGCGACATCAGCAACATCAAGAGGAAAACAGCAGCAGCACCACCACCAGTGCCCATGTCCCTCATGCCCTTTCGAATTTTCAAATTTCCCGAGTGCGCGAAAATATAACAACAATAATAAAAAATAGAAAAAAAAGAAAACAATTACAATTTTTGTACTTGTGGTTAAAAATTTTGGTGTTTCGGTTGGCGTTCGTTAAGGGTAGTGTTTACATTAGGGTGGATAAAATTTGTAACCCTCCACTTAAAAGCACTTTCGGAGAAGAGGCCATAAAAGATGTCTGACATTTTTATTTTATTTTATTTTTAACGTATCGTTTTTTACTTATTTTTGCTCGAGACCCTTTTCAGGAATAATTTTTTTCTGGTATACAAAATTCAATCAAATAGGTTTTAAAGTCGATATTGAAAAGAAAAATTATTTTAGCATTCCATAAAAATACCATAAAAATGGCAAAAAAAAAACATACTGATGTTCCCTATGACCCCACGTTTCTCAATTCCTGACGTAAAACTTCAGATTCGAAATCAGCGAATAGAAGGGGGCTCCGGAGTAAAAGTTAGTAAAATCCAGGCGAATTTTACTTTTTTCTTATACTAAAACGTCATTTATGGGCCGGGCCGAGTCACTTAGTTGAAATTTTGTGTACTGTGGCCTATTGTGATCTAAAAACTATTTCTGAGGGGGCGTTGAATTTTCTCTTGTGCTAGAGACCTTTACATAGACAGACCAATTTCGTTAAAATTTTGTGATCAAGGGGTTCCTAAGCCAAGGAATCCATTTTTGAGCTTGGATTTTAACTTAAAATTATTCCTGAGGGGAGTTTTTCCGGAGCAAAAGTTGGTAAAAAAAACCTTAAGAAAATGTAAGGCATCTTGTATTTATCTCAAAAGGTTCTGTAAATGGGGGGCTGCAAAAGTCTCCTGTATGGCGATCCACTCTAGCATGCATATGTATCTGTATTTGTCGGTATATGTACGTGTGAGTGTATGTGAACTCACAACTTCCGACCGCAATCGAATCGTATGCTCTTGTTTCTTTTTTTTTTTTTGTATTTGTTGGTTTCATTTAACTTTATATTTGTTAAACGTTTTTGAATTGATAACGACCCAAAGTATCCGCTTAAAAATATTTAAAAGCATATAAATGTTAACAGCTATAACGAAAAAAAATCAAAAAATGGCGCACATCTACGCAATTCAATGCAAAAATTACACACACATACAGGAACATACATGTGCATTAGGCCGGGTCACCTTCTAGAGGCGGAAACAAATTGAGTGCAACACCGCCTATCTGGAAAGTTTTCCCTGAGAGTGTTTCAGGGCAAAGCAGAAATTGTTCCCGATGCTCTTGAAAAACAGGAAAATCAGAATTTTTGTCAAACCTTGTTTGTTTGATGATCGATTGTTAAGTTTAATATATCGTTAAAAAGCTTTCTAAATGTGCATTATCCTTTCAGATCGTTTTGCCCTATGATGTCATTTCGGCTAGTTTGTTAAGGGAGCTTACTCAATTTTTTTTTCATAACATTTTATTAATGGAGAAATTTCTTTTTCTCATTCGTACCTAAAAAAATTACAACGGATAACAGTTATAGCAACAGGTTGATTTAGCGGTTTTTCACGACCTCCTACGAGAACATTATTTTTCTTCGTGCCCTGAAACACCCTTAGGGTAAACTTTCCAAATAGGAGGTGTTCAACTTTTTTGGGTGATCCACCTTAATATGCAATGTATATATGTATGTGTGAGCACAAATTTTTTTTGTAAATATTTTACATGCAAAATATAATAAAATTTTATTAAAATAAGTAAAGCCAAACAAAAATAACAACAAATTTGAATATTTTTTGTTTTTGTTTTGTTTTTGTTTTTGGAAATTATCAATGAAACGTGACCGGGAAAATTTTTGCTATAATGTCAGCAAAGCTTAACACATAAAAGCACACACACACACACACACACACACACATACACATACACACGTTGTTACTTACTGGCGATTGATCGCAACATTGCTCGCACTGATTTTAATTTTTGCAGCTTTACGTTTTCACTTGACTTAATTCACTTATTTTCTATACTTCAAAATTGCATCTGGAGATGAAAAAATATTTTTAAAAACTTCGCATTTCATTTTCTTTTAATTGGAAAAATATTTCCAGTGATCCACTAAAGAGTTTTGTTTTTTTCTTCAATGTGGATTACTTTGTAACATTTCAGCCTTAAAATCTGAAATTAAATTCGAGTTCGTCGAATTTTGTCATATAGTAGCATTGAAGTCGCTGTGTGGTGTAGTGGTAGTGCATTGGACTGCTACACAGAGTGTCCGGGGTTCGAATCTCGGCACAGGCAAAATGAAAAATTAGAAAAAATAATTTTTCTACACGGCATCCGGCACCACCTCTTGGCAGGCAATGGCACACCTACAAGAGTAAAAATTGCTATGAAAAGCTTTTCATTTCGCCGTTCATATTCGGCATTAAACTGTAGGTCCCTTCCATTCATGTACAAATATATCACGCACAACATGAGTGAATGCCTAGGCCCTCCATGGGCTGTTGTGCCATTAAAAGTAAAGTAAAGTGAGTAGCATTGAAGTAGCTTAAGTGGACTGGCATAAAAGGTTTTCGTGTTTTCCTTCTCGAGTATAGTTTATTTAAACTTATGGCCCTTAACAATCTGTAACGCCCGTAACTTTTGCATGTGTAGTTAACAAATTTGAACGTACAAATACTAAAGGCAAACAAACAAACCTTTTCGGATGTCTAATATTGAGCATAGATAAATGCTTACGCTCCTAATGATTGTGTTTTGTTTATGTTGTAGTGTGTCCTTTTTGTTTTCATATGTAGTTTAATTTTAAATTTTAATAAAAATCGCTTAGAAATACAAACACAAACGAATTTGAATACATACATAAATTAGACATAACAAAAACTATGAAACAAAAATCAAATTTAGAAAAATTAGTGAACAGTAAAATATGCTGCCAAATAATAATAATAACAATAATAATTAAATGCAATTAACTATAAAAGCCATGGTAAATACCTAAAAGTACCTAAATGCAGATAAATGCTGGATACACACAAACGCACACTCATACACACACATCCACCATGGCGGATAGGAAAAGCATTTGTATTGCGTTTTTGTTTGTTAATTTCTATAGTTTTTATATAATTAATAACTTTCTATTATTATTATTTTTTGATATATTTAGCAGTTAAATGATCATAAATTCTACACACAAAATTCATTTACATATCTATGATTTTTTCTAATTTCTATTGTCAATTTATTGCTACAATAAATAATATGTGAACAAATAAAATACTCTTATGGTATTTGCCATAATTAAAATATTTTAGTTTGTTAGCTTTTGGTATTTTTCTGTTGGTTTAATTCGGTTTTGCTTTTTGCTATGCATTGAATAAGTCACACACTTTATCTCGTCACAGACGAAAATAAATATTTAATTCTAGATCAGCGATTCCAATAAAAGTTTTAAAAACATTTACTTACGAGCATTTTAACTTTGCCATCTAATTTGACGTGGTAGAGTAAATTTAGTAATTGCATCTTTCCTGCCTCATTCAACGTTGAATTGATTATCTAGTAGTGAGCTGTGACACCAAATCGATTCCTCTGCTGGCTATGGAAAAGTTTTCAAGTTTACTAATGAGTTTCCTTAATTTGCTCGCTCCAGAAATAAATATCATTTTCCAACACTTTGAATCTGATAATTTTAAAAACTAAGAGAAATGGAAGCCAATGCAAAAAAACACAGAAACTAGCTTTTGAGTATAGACACTGATTAATGGATTACTGTAAGCAATTAGATACGTGAGTAGCCACTGATCAAGAAATGGCGTCAGCTATCATCATTTCAAGGAATATTCCAGTATGCAAAACCAGTATCCGCTCAACTGTGCAACCTTTTCAGTTTGAAACGTTGGATGTTTTCATTAAAAACTATTTGAAAAGCTCTAAGTTGTTACTAACATATGATACTCCATGCCACTTGGTTGGTCACCATGGCGTATGATTTATAATTAATTTACATCTACATATTTGTATAAGTTCTTGCTACTATAAAAATAAACTGTGATAAACAAATTACAAATAAATATGAAATATGAATAACTTAACTACTAACAATAAAGTGAAATATACATATGTGAGTGGAATGGAAAAACCGAAGAGGGGAAAGTTGGCAATTCAGCAGAAAATAGAAAAACAAATGGAAAAATAAACAGACATTTTCGTTCCCTGCAGGATATTTATGTTAATATAAATCTCATACACACATAAATGTAGATATGTATGTGGTAAGTATGTAGACGTGTATATGTCTATAAAACACATATTTGATATTTGCAAAATAATATTGTAATATAAACACACATAAACATATAAAGACAATTTTATTTTGCTGCATAGAAAATAAAAACGCATGAAAAATATGTAAGGAAAACAAATGAAACAAATAAATATATATTTTTTTTTTTTTTTTTTTTTGTATTCTATTATTTTTTGGTATTTGTTGTCAGTGATCAAATATGAAATTATTCCGGGAAAATTCCATGTAACTGAGAAAATGAAAGAGAGGACAAAAAGAGATTGGCTAAATTAAGTATAATATTAAATTGAGCTGGACGAAAAAATGCAATAATAATATTTAAGCACACTCAACAAAAGAAAAAAAATATAATCAAACTATGTAATAATCCAAAATGTATTTAATTACCTTTGATTTTGCATAAAATACTAAAAATTAATGCAGCTTATAAAATTAGCAATTTTTTGTTTGTTTGAATATTTACGGTCCTAATAAAAAACACAAAGTAAAACCCAAAACATTTGCGCATTAAATTTGCAATTATTTTTTAATCAAAGCTAATTTAATTTTTGCAAATTGTGCTCACATGTAAGAAATGTAAATTCAATATGAAAAAATTGAATTAAAAATAAATTTTATGTGCAATGCGAATTATTTTTTGAAAAGCCTTACTAACCCATTTATGGCCAAGCTAAAACTTTTAATTTATGAGTAATTTGATTAAATAATGCGATTAATCATTTTTAGAAATATTCAATTTTTATTTCATTACTTTTACCATAATTAAAAGTGGGTTCACATTTTACACATTCACTCTGGCATAAAAAGTATTGAAAACTTATCATTGAATTAGTTTTTGTCATCATTTCAAATAATTGACTGCATTGACCTTTTTATTTTCATCCAATCGATGAGAGTAATGCAAAAGGTCATTCGAAAGTGAAATACTTTATTATTGCACACCTATGAATTTATAAAATATTATGGAAAATGTTTCTCAGCAAATGTCACAATTAATTTCACATAATAAGCACAGTACTTTTCGCTTACAGCAAACATCAATCACAGGCAATATAAAAACAAATCAATTGAAACTCTTGGGACGTAAGAGCAAATTAGCAAAATTATCAAATTTCATACTTTGCTCTGCAATATAATCAGAGAATAGTAACTATTTGACATTTTATTTATGAACAGTAAAAGATTAACAACGAGCGCCTAGCCACTATCCGCATCAAGGCAAAATTCTTCAACATCAACCTAATTTGTGTCCATGCCCCGACGGATGAGAAGGATAAAACGACCAAAGATGACTTCTACGAGCCCTTCGACAAAACTTATTAGCATTGCCTCCGCCACGATGTTAAAATCGAGTTAGGCCACTTTAATGCCAAGGTGGGCAAGGAGAGTCTCTTTGGTCCGACGATCGGAAAATTCAGTCTCCACGACGAAGCCACCGATAACGGTATGAGACTGATCGACTTCGCCGCCGCACGAAACATGACAGTTAGTAGCACCAGATTCCAACATAAAGATATCCATAAGGCCACTTGGCTGTCCCCTGATCAAAACATACGAAACCAGATTGATCACGTTGTAATCGACGGAAGGCACGCTTCCAATGTACTAGACGTACGCACAATACGTGGTGCAAACATTGACTCAGACCAGTACTTGGTTGCAGCCAAGGTCTGCATACGTATATGTGTCGCAAATCGCGTACGGATAGGTACAAAGAGAAAGCTGGATGTCGAAAAGCTGCAATCACAACAGACAACCAAAGTCTTTGCCAACCAACTTGCACTTCTCCTTTCGAAAAAAACCCCTCAACTTGATGATATATGCGCGCAGTGGACGCACATTTCCCGCTCTATGCGTACGGCTGCCGAAGAGGTGCTAGGCTACCACCGTCGACGGAGAAATATGTGGTACGACCAAGAGTGTCGCGATGCTACTGAAGCAAAAAATGCAGTCTACAGAGCCACCCTGCAGTCAGTTGCAACGCGAGCTGCTAAGGAGCGATACAGAAAGTTGAGGAGGGAGGAGAATTGTCTTCTCAGGCGCAAGAAAAGAGATGAAGAAAGATGCGAGTTCAATGATATCGAAATGTTGCGGGACAGGAACGAGGTCCGAAAATTCCTTGAAAGAATAAGACGCCTGACTGATGGTACTGATGGTTTAAAGACCGGGGCCTCTTCCTGCAAGGATGAAGACGATAATCTGGTGACAGATGTTCAGGGCATAATGAGATAATGAAGGGAGCACTTTTCGTAGCTGCTTACTAGCGATGAAGGCAATAATCCCGCCACTGCGCATTCTCCTACGGAAACCCCAATGACTGACGGCGTTTAAGTACCGCCGCACGACTAGGAAGTCTTAACAGCCATTGCTCGGCTGAAAATCAATAAAGCTGCAGGTGCAGATAACATACCTGCTGAGTTGTTTAAGACCGGAGGCGAAGTGATTGGAACCTCAGCGTACTCTGCCCAATCCATAAGAAAGGTTCCACGATCTGCGCCAACTACCGTGAGATAAGCCTTCATAAGTCCCTTGGCCTTATCAACTGGCGCCAGCACGCGCATAGCAGAGGCGACTGACGAAGCTTTGTAGAGGCGACCAAGACCGATTATCGGTTGTGGTGCCAGTTAAGTAAGTAAGTAAAAGATTAACAAGCATTCGGTTTGAGGGAAAGCAATTTTAGAAATTTATATGGGACTCGTTATAAGCGAAAACCACTGTAGATGTAGCTAGATGTGATTGATGTTTGCTGTAAGCGAAAAGTACTGTGCTTATTATGTGAAATTAATTGTAACATTTGCTGAGAAACATTTGCCATAATATTATATAAATTCATTACTTTACTTTACTTTTGATGGCACAACAGCCCATGGAGGGCCTAGGCCGAGCTTTTCGCATCCACTCATGTTGTGCGTGTTATATTTATACATGAATGGAAGGGACCTACAGTTTAAAGCCGAATCCGAACGGCGAAGTGAAAAGCTTTTCATAGCAATTTTTACTCTTGTAGGTTTGCCATTGCCTGACAAGAGGTGGTGCCGTGTAGAAAAATTATTTTTTTTACTTTTTGATTTTGCCTGTGCCGAGATTCGAACCCCGGACACTCTGCGTAGCAGTCCAACGCACTACCACTACGCTACAGCGACATAGGTGTGCAATAATAAAGTAATTCACTTTCGAATGACCTTTTGCATTATAGATGTCTTATCCGGGCTTAAGATTAATGTGAGCGTTATAGGGGGAGAGGGAGATTTTGAGAATAGCCCCGACTCCGCTTCAAAAAAAAAATGTTCTTACATCTTCTGTAGATTTTGCTACGAACACGAGGAGACAGCAGAGCACATTCTGTGCATCTATGACAAGCAAGGCTTAGACTTCGTCGCGATACTATTGCATACTACACAACTACGAATGAAGTGGGCAATATGACTTCGAGGGATATCTGAGCATATTTAAATGCTGAAAACCTAGGAAGAGTATCTTAGGATATTCAAAGGACACTGCACAATAGGTGATTTGGTGCCTTGTGCCCACAGGGGCTGGGCACAATCTAATCTTTCAATCTACATCAGGAATGTGTTAATAAAATTCATACCTTACTTATTCGACTCCTGTTTTCAGCTTTTAATGGAAGTCTTACATAAAAAAATTCACAATGACCTAGGAAATAATGTTTTGTTATTGAAAAGTGATCATTTTCTTTTCGACACCAGTGTTGCGTAAGCAGTCGGAAAAGTGACGAAACTGTTCAAATGAGCATTTAAGTTCAACAAAAAGTTCCAAACAAAACTGTTTGAAGTGAAACTCCTGGAAAATTTCAAGATCAAAGTAAATACATACATATCATTTTAATTAGCGCAGTATTTTAATCTGCAATGCAAAAGCGTAAATGCCATATATCATGTGTCTTATCAGATGATACTACAAATGATGCATACATAAGTGTATACATACATACATACATATTTATGTACATGTGAATGAATGTATGAACGTTGTTATGCAATGTTCAGCAAAAACGAGCAAGGGAATGAAAGCTCACAGAAAAAGAAGAACTGCCATATATTTTTTTTTATATTCAATTAACAAAATTTATACGTTGCTGATTTTCATAGACGATTTCTTTCATTTCATTCATATACGCAACATGAGACATGCTTTGTCTTCTTGTATACTAGTGACATTTTCAACTAAAGCAGCTAGGACTCACCAGCACAACTGTCAGGCAGTTAAGTTAGAAGCAGTCAGCAGTAGTAAACCAAGCGAACCGACGACAACAGCCATGTTTCCCATTTGTAATTTGCCAAGTTAATTTGGTAAGAAATCACGTAGATAAGCAATTAATGCAGAGTTGCTTGCTTTCTCTCCCATGATGACTACATTCATACATATTTATGTATACATACATGCATACATATAACTTTACTTACGCACATGTACTCGTATTTGCACATACCTAGAAATACTTAAGTAAATATATTAGGTACACACACACATATTCACAATCTTTTGCTTTAATTGGTCATAAATCCCATGGGCGTATTTACTTCAACATGGAGCAACTATGTATGAGCAAATATGTAAGTCTGTGTTTAGGTGTGTGTTTGCTTTCGTTTGCGCTTCCACTAGCTTCTATAGGGATATAGGGATATAGTACGTTCATAGCTTACTTCAGCGTAGTATAGTGTAGCAATACGTTTAACTCTGACTAAAGTCACTCCATGGACAATCATAAAATAAATTTCATTTCTGATTTCATTCTTTTAAGTATTCATCTTTTATTATTTAATTTTCTCTCCATTCTGACTTTGTATCTGTATGTACATATGTATGTGTGTGTGTGTGTGTCTCAGTATGGCCGTGCCTTTGAATGCACACAGTATTTCTAAATATTTTCACAATTTATTTACGAGTACCTCTTGTCATCAACTTGATGGCAAATAAGAATAATAATTTTTGTAAACAAAAAAAAAAACAAAAAACAAAAAAAAAACAGGGAAATGAGGACTAAAAGGAACCAGTGGCGGATATAGCATTAGGAATTGAGGAGAAACTGATTCTGTTAAATTTTGGAAAAGCATTAAGCAATTATAAGGACTACTTATAAGAAAGAAAAATATCTCAATAGCTCAATATACTTATTGATCAAAAATCGGTTCTATGTAGTCATATCGAAATCCACACAAAAAATTTAAACCATACTTTGACTAACAATTAAACTAACTTCAGATCAAAGATCATTCCTATACTTAGAGCAAAACGCACCAAATTTCAGACCTAAAATCAACCAATCAATAAATTTAGTCAAAATACCATACAGATCGTTATTTAAGACAAAACTTAGATTTAAATAGATTTGGACTTAAAACAGACCAAATCTTTGTAATTTCATATTTCAAATTTAGATTCAAATCAAATTACGAAACAAACTTAGATAAAGGCGGCTTGGATCAAAAACAAGAGAAAATTTATGCTGGTATGCAAACAAAACCTCAAACTAATTTTCGTACTGTAAACAGACAAAAATACAGACTCACAGTTGAGCGAAAGGACAAATTAGAAATAGGATCGATTTCGGATCAAAACAATCCACAGTTCAAACCAAAATTGTTCTAAGTATATCTTTCATTAAAAGTCAGACCACAATCAAACCAACCGAATTACAGAGCAAAATCTTAGTCAAAATACCGTAGATCCACAACTCACTCTCTCTCTCTCCTCTCTCTCTCTCTGTAGGTATACGCAACTGGTGGTGCGGTATTTGGGATGATAAGAACTAAGTAGTAAGCTGCGTATATTTGTGATGCTCAGCATGCAGGCATTCATGCTTGTTCTTGCTTCTTAGAGAGTTTATGTAAGTTGGCGAAATATGATGGAGTGTGGTAGAGTGTGTTCCACTCCAATGATCATTGTTTACATAAATTATTAACATGTCAAGTGTTTACTTATTTAATTAATAAGATGTTTATTTGGAAAAGAAAAACCAAAGAGAAATGAAAAGGTTTTTGGCTCTTTATTGGACTCCAATTCAATGAGGGCACAAAAGAAGAGACCGAAAAATATGTAGAAAGTGGAAAGTAATTCATACAATTCATATCAATATTACATAATAAATACATAGCAATAAATTAATAGCATTTATTTATTAGCAAACCATTTTTATTGAATACTGAAATTTTTAATAAATGTACATATATAATTTGTTGTTTCCTACTCATTTGCCTTCTTTTTTTTTTGGTTTGGTTTGTTTTAATTATCGTTTTATATTTGCGGTTGAAATATTTTAATTGCTCCGTTTATTACGCGTGGCACTTATTGTTGACTATGGGTTGCACAGAGCTTTTTAAATATGTAATCTAATTTTTATGTATCGTACGTATTATTTTACGTGAATTATTTAAATTAATGAGAACATTTATTTCAAAGCAAAAACCGCACCCGCCGCCCACCTACTCCGACTATTTATGTGAAATGTGGAGAAGCATTCCTCTAATGCATTCGCTGCATCACACAAATATTCTATCAATTTCCATAAATGATACACATCTATTTTTCTGGTTTTTCTGGTTTTTCAACAGTATTTTGTTGTTAATTTCGAAATGACAAATTACACAGCGCAACCACAAATTTGAGCTGAGGGTTTTTCTGCTGACGCTAATCAAATGCATTTTCATTATTATCATATTTTTTGTGTGTTTTGTATTATGGTCGTATGTTGAATTGAAATCATGAATTCATGAAGCAAAAATGTTAAATGGCAAATGTCATAAACAATATTTGATTTAAATTTACTAATTTTCAATTCAATAAAAAGTCAACTTTCATTTCACTCTGCTGCGATATTTGATTGATGATGTTCTGTTACTAGTTAAACGAAGAAAACAATTGCTTTGTTGGAAATAAAAACAAAGCTGACAAGCGAGAAAGCTAAAAAGTCGCGGAACTCTTAAACCAATATAGATGCAAAACTACAATATCTTAGATTTCAATGTCAGTACCCAAACAGCCCAAGATGATCAAACTTTAAACACGACAGAACGTTATCAGAATTAGTACAATGGTCCAACCAACTGAGTGCTAATGGAAGGGATGTGGCCCTCCTACCCACATAAAAAAGAACCATCAGAGTCCAATCTCAGAAAATGTATATTTTTTCGAGCTCTTTATAATTAACCTTAAATGTTAATGCGATTATGGTAGAAAGTTTCTCTTTTTGAATTATTTTTTAAAATTCATAGCCCTCTTTGCCTTCTCTCACACATTCCACAACTCTCTCGTGCAAATGGCTACACACTACGTTCTACATAAGAAGCAGGAGACAGACCGCAGAGATGCAATGCAGATACCTGAACAGAGTAGCAAAGACAAAATAATTATAATTGTTTTCTTAACTTCGTTTCGCAGTCATTTTTCTCTTCTCCATTCAATTACAACAAATGACAATAATGAAATTGTCTCAATACATGAAGCAACTACTATGCACGTCTACTAGCTTTCCCTTACCCTTTCCCTCTCTCTTCTTCTATTACTGCAATGCAATTTTTCTAGATTTTATTTAATTGTGTGCATGCTGCGGTTAATTAAAAGCAAACAATGGCCCAAACATAATAAAAGAAACTGGGTTACACAACATGTGGTTCTAACACCCACAAGATTGTGCTACGCACACACACACACACATACTCGTACATATACATAAACAAACATATGCACACATACATACGACACAATGGCGGAGGGAAGTGCACTGGAAGTGATGCCGATGCACATCTTTTGAAACGTTGACGTGCGCTTTCTTGAATTTACGCTTTTTAAGTGCTTTATGTGACATTTATGGATTTTTAAATAGCACCTGGGAAGTTGTTTACGAAAAGGTTATGGTTTCGTCTCAGTTATGTTCAGTTGAGTAAGGTTGAGCTGCATTGAGTTCGGCCCAATTGGATTACATTTGATTATTTTGGCATCTGTTGGATTGCGTTTGGTTTTGTTGGGATGGATTGGTTTGGTTAGGTTTACCATAATTTGATATGGAGGAACTTTGGCGGGGTAGTTTCTAAAATGTTTACGGATCTCCTCTGAAGCCCTCAAGAAAAAAAACCTCTAGTATAGAAAATGTTAGCAAAATCGATAGGTACAAGGGAAAATCCAGGACAAGTGAAAATAAAGCATACCTCTTGCATAGCGAAAAGTCACGTTTTATGCTATTTCAATAACAAGGTTGTGAAATGCAATAATTTTCACCCTTTGAAATCTTTTTCATTTTTGTTGTGCATGCGAATTTCATCGTAGGTAGAGTTTTAAAGAGTCATTATATTCTTTGGATCACTTTCTTCATGCGGGTATACTTTACAGGCAGTAAATGAGTCGTTTATATTGAAAGTGGCATAAGACACTTTGTTTTTAAATCCCGGGAATATTAACTTGTATTTGTTACCTTAGAATATGGTACTTATATTATTCTCAGTATAAATATTTTCGTTTAGTCATTGAAAAATCACTATTTTTCATTATGGAAAGTGACTTATGCCACTTTCAAATTAAATAGTTTAGCAAAATTACTGACCGATGTATTTTACTGAACTGAAGTTTTGCAAGGACAGTGATTTAAGAAAATGTATGAATAATATATATTATATATTTATATCATATATTAATAATTTATATCATGTCATGTATGTCATATATAGGTATTTAAATTTTTTAAATTTATTTTTTTTTGATATTCATTAAATTCAAAAATAATTAGTACATTTTGAAACAAAAGTATAAGTAATTCATAATTATATCTTCTTTTATATAAAAACAGATCAGTTAAATTTAATCGTGATCATAAATAAGAGTGATTAAGTCCCCGGAAATCAGATTTTGCTTCAAATTTTTCAGGTAACTGTGGTAAATTGGGGCTATATAATGAAGCAAGGCTATCATGTCTTTATATTTAGCTGAAGTAATACTTCATACTTGTATTTATTGTTCTTCTTGATACAGATTTTTTCAAGAATTGTGTTGAAAAAAAATCTGTTCCTTCCATTTACTGCGGCAGGTGGCTATCACGCTATAGTAATCATTTGGAGTGTATAAAACATCTTCTTCTAAGCATTTCCTAACCGATGCCAAATGTAAATCGTGTTCAAGCTTTAAATGCCGTTTTTCACATTCATTTTCCACAATTTTTTTTTTGCTGTTACATTTTTTTACTACTAGTTCTTTCATCCTTATTAAGGTTTTGAGTATAATTTTTTCCGTTTCTGCATCCTCTTTTTCGTAGAAGGCGAGTTTCTATTCCTTTGGCTATCATGTTTTCTCTTTCTAATGACACCATAGAGGTGGCTTCTTCTTCTGATGAAATCTCTCTCAGATGTCTTTTTCTGAGGTAACCGCTTTTTCGCATTTCAGGAGATATTCCCATGAAATAATGACGCCCAAATAAAATAAATATGTTTTACCTGATTCACTGTCTGATAACATCATATAAAAGTAATTTTAATAAAATAATACTAATTATGTGTGGTACTTTTTAATAATTTACAAAATTGCACTAATCCCAGCGAATAATTTCGTGAGTACAGCGACTTACGTCACTATCCAAATGAACACGTTTGTTATAGCGTTAATTAGTAAAACTTCTCTCAACAAAATCTCAATAGTTCTCAAAATATTATTGGCAAATTTTTTTTAAATTGAAGAGTTACCGTTAATCCCCACTTTCCAAACAAACGGCTCAAATAAAAACGAAAATTAAGTTGCATAGTCCCACATTATGAGGCAGACAGATATCAGAAGGTCTCAGACACCTGCTGTACTTCTTTTTTGTTCTGTTTTTTCGTGCACTTATGTATACCAAAGAAACGAGACTGAATAACATTTTGCGTGGTATGTAAAATCAAACTTCCAAATTACTTCTGAATTGCTTGCTGGAGAAGCGCTATAGAAGCTCGTCAAAGTGAATGCATAGTATACTTTGCCATAGAAGAAAAATTCTCTACATTATTCAATATACAATTGTTTAGTGTGTTGTGTGTGTGTGTGTGTGTGTGTGTGTGTGTGTGTGTTGTGTGTGTGTGTGTTCTTCTCTTACTCTTCCATTACTTTCTTCATCGCTTTTATTTATTTATTTTCTTTTTTTTCAACATTATGTATAATGAAACAATTAAGAGCATAAAATCAGGTTAGTGCCACAAAGTAATGTAAATTCCATAGCAAATAAAATTATATAAAGCACAAAATAAAATAGAAAACAGTGCAGAAGAAACAAAGCGAACATTTTATTTTTTTGTATAAATAGAAAGGAGCAATAGCGCAGCAGGAGGAGCAGGAGATGGGGAATTTACAGTGCATGAGGAATGGGAGCAAAAAACTACAGCAGAAATAAAAACATTTACGAAAAAAAAAAAAAAAAAAAAATAGAAAACAGAAAAACAGCAGCAGTATTTTGCGACAATTAGACGCGCATACAGTCGGCCATGCACACACACACATACATACATAAAAAAGCACAGTGCCCGACTACTCACTCATACAATCATACAATCAGTGTTGCCGGGGGGAAAAAAGCATTAAAAATGAGACGGCAACGCAGGCGGCTGCTGCGATGAAGGGGTTAACAAAGTGACGGTGGGGAGGCGGAGGAGAGGGAATGGTGCCCAGCAACACTAAAAAGAAGAAAAGTAACAATGTTAAAAAAAAGCCAATTGACCAATTATGCATTAAGCAATTAAATCGCTTTCAATGCAATTTATTGTGAGATCAGCACGGACGCACACGCACACACACACACACACACACACACATACACAAACACAAATATTCATAAACAGTTGTAATTGTGTTTGTTACAATATGAACCCTTTTGTAATATAATTTTTTTTATTTTTTTTTGTCCTTTGGTTTTGTAACTATTCATTTATAATGGGAGCAACAGCAACAGAAACAGTCGGTCGCAGCAACAGTAACAACAACAATGGTTGCAACAATACGAATTTGACCCAATTTTTATATATTTTTTTTTTCTTCTCTCTTGTTTTTTTTATTGTTTTTCGTTGTTATAAAAGTATGCAATATGCATTCGTATTCGCACTCAATTGTCCTGCGAGTTGACATCAATGCGCCGGAGTTGAGGCACATACATTTATGCTGTTGCACTTATGTACGTATGTCGTTGTAGTTGCGAAATGTAAAACATAACAATGTGTTGCTCTATACAACAACAAAAACAAAAGTAAGGACCTTGTATCTTGCCCGTTGAATATCTTGTTCATACATACAAGCTTACAAAATATGAGTAGCTAATAGTTAGATAGGTACATCGATAGTTGCGTCTCTAGCTCTGTAACTAGCTAACACAAACAATCAACAATGCAGTGATGCATGCACATGTGTGCCCATTGTACTTTGTATTCATTTGTGTGCGTGTGTGCGTGTTTGCGTGTATGCTTGTGCATAACAAAAAGAACTTATACTCATTAGATGCAAGTATTGATGCACATGCAGCAGTAAAAGAATAGAGAATATGCATTTAAAAAAGAGATAAAAGTAATTTCTAAAATAAATGTAAATGTCAGAGTTGAGATGAATAAAATATTTTACTTTGAGTATCAAAGCAGAATATCAAATTGCTAAAAAAAATATTTATTTGAATAGAAATAGTAGAATTTGTAAAATTTTTTCCATTTTGTACGTTAACAAATGTTGAAAGGAAAGCGCATGGTAATGTTTTTTGATGTAAAAGCAATTTCCATGGGCAAGCTTTAAACGGTAATTACTCGGTAATTGGCTAAGTTCCAGGGGAATCTAGAAGAATATTGATCATGGAGGTCAAGCAATTTGCCAATCACATCAATTTACCTAAAGCAGTGTCTGCTTCACGTATTCCCAGATTATGTTGTTACTGCTAACTAACCAGGGTTGCCAAGTTCGAGATTCGGCACAGTCAAAAATCAATACCTTACGGCTAGCAAAGGTAAGTCTTTCAAACAAAAGTTTCTTAAGAATATCCTTTTCACTGTTCTCCATGCGGATTCGATATAAAAGTGAGGATCATTTCAAATGGGCAAAACTTGCCCCTGGCACTCCCGACCTGCTTTGCCATTACATAAAGAAAACGAAGAAGCAACTATTCTTAGAGGGTTTAGCTAACATTTCATAGCTACTGTTTGACTACTGGCGAAAAATTCACCCGAGACATGCACCAATTTCATTTCCTCCATTCGAACTGACGGGACCAAATTGAAGGATTTAGTACAACTTGGTAACACTGGTAAGTACAACTGTCATAAGTTCTGTTAAAACTTAGATATACTTTAAGGAACGAGTTTTTAGATTGTATTGCAAAATGATATTGTTTCTGGGGAAAAAAAAAATTTATTACAAATGCTAGTCTTTTGCTTTAATACAAGCTCTTAACTGGTCCAGCCGTTAGCTATAGCAGCACGTATGACTTCTATAGATATGGATGACGCTGGTAGAATAAGTGCTAGCTTAAGACTGTCTAAATTTCGGTGGCGAACCTTGCAGGCCAAAGTTTTTGGCTTTGCGAGGGTCAATACTCAGCAAAAATATTCTGCAGTAACCACACTATCCAGCATAAACACCAACAATAATGTCAGCCTTGAGATCACGCTGAGACTAACTCTTGCCAACAGGTGTTACTATGGGCTCAGTAGGCAATTGAGAAGTAGAGACCTCTCTCGACCGACGAAAATAACACTCTATAAGTCCCTCATCCTTCCCGTCCTAATGTATGGCGCAGAGACGTGGACATTGACCATCAATGATGAGAGGCTGTTAGGAGCGTTCGAGAGGAAGATACTCCGTAAGATCTACGGTCCAGTATGCGTGAACGACGTGTATCGAATAAGATGGAACGATGAGCTGTATGAGCTGTACGCCGACACTGACATAGTAAAGCGTATAAAACTCCAGCGGCTTCGCTGGCTGGTCATGTTGAGCGAATGGAAGAAAGCGCTCCGGCTAGAAGGGTGTTTTATTCGAACCACGGTGGAGAAACACGCAACGCAGAAGGGGACGTCCTAATCTCCGTTGGAAAGACCAGGTGCAGGGCAACCGGACTGCACTTGGCCTTATCAACTGGCGCCAGCGCGCGCATAGCAGAGGCGACTGGCGAAGCTTTGTAGAGGCGGCCAGTTAAGTAAGTAAGTAAGTAAGCTAAATTTCGGGTTTCGGTATAGACCCTAAGACTAAAACCTCAATAGCATTGAACGCTTGATAAAGGGTTTTTTGTTTTCGTATGTCAAGCTCAAGAGCTTGTCGCCCCTTACACACACATCTGCTTGTAATGAAGCTTTGTAGGCCAAGACCGATCATCGGTTGTAGTGCCAGTTAAGTAAGTAAGTAACCACACTAGGATTTTTTTTTTAGCTTTATGTGCCGGTGCAGAGTCTTGTTGAAAGACCTAGTGTTCTAAATTAAAGAGGCTTGTTGTTAAATTCTAGCAAAGGTAACTCTTTCCCAGACATCTACTTGGTATACTTTTGCTCCGCTCCAATTTTTACACCCTTTTCGCAATAATGCAAAGAAGTGATACCTTTATGGGACACTCCCCACCAAACCATGACATATGCTGGATGATAACTTCTCTGAATCCTTGGTACATTATATTGCGCTTCTTGGGATGTTCTAGCATAGACTTTGTCATTTTGTTTATTACAAACTTCTTCCTCCGTAAATATTCTTTCATTCGCAAAAAGGATATTTTCATGGCCGTTGCACAGTTTTTATAGCTCTACTCGTACGAATAACGTGCGCACGTCCGCTTTTGACCCTGTCCTCCACTTGAGATGTTTCTAAGAAACGATCGATGGAACGATACACAAACATTCTGAATATACAGAGTTTTCTTTTAACGAAGAGAATATCTGACTTGCACTATTTTCGCATCGCACTTGTGCGGTGCAATCATCGCGGTGCGATTTTCTTCGTTACCCCACTCCATGTTAAGCAGGTGAAATTTCAAACCAAACTGATTTGACTTTATATTGGAATATTTTTTCAAGACTATTCAATTTAAAATTTCTAACTCTGCTGCTTTGAAAATATCGTAATAGAGTTTGTGGCAGTACTAAGTATTTTCTAAATTTTACAAGTTACTTTTTAAATTAAGGTTAGGGTTTTGCATATTTTCTGTCGGTGACTTTTTGGCTTTTGGCATTGCACAAGAATTGGAAAATAATGGCAATACTTTATGCACATATACTCGTAAATAAACTATGTATGTATGTATCTATGTGTGTCTGAAGATTAACCAATGTTGGCAATAACAATAACTGCAGCATTATATAGCGAATCAAAGTTACGCTAATAGCAACACAACAGCAAAATCGGCATATTAAACTTGAAAGAAACAAAGTTTAACAAACTATGAAAACAATTTGGATATGGGTACATGGAAATAAATGCGCATACATACATACATACTTACATACGCACACACACACAAACACAGTAACTCAGAAACCCAGAATCGGAGAAACTCATTTGAAAAGTTGAAAACTTTCACTGCTCAATTTCAAAATTGTTATTATGTATTCTTGATTCTTATTAATTTTATTGTTGTTGTTGTTGTTGTTGTTGTTCTTCTTCTTCTTCTTCTTCTTCTTCTTCTTCTTGTGTTTTATTCCAATGTACGAACTAATGCCAGTTTAAGTTACATCCAAAATTATACCACAATATTTGGAAAACAAACAAAAACCAATCGCTCAATGTCTCAGCGCCTCAGTACACTCACACACACACACACACACACACACACAATGAGCAGTTGCTTTTGCCTGTAAATCTGTGCGTGCAAGTGTATGTGTATGTATGTATGCCAGCGTACATCTACTTACAACGACATGAAAATTGTCTTGAGGACTTTCTGCTTTTCTTGCCGCTAATAGCGAAAATGAGTCGAGAGATAATTACGCATGAGTAAGTCGTATGGTGCGTATCCATAAGATACGATGGGGGATGGGGGAAGTGGGATGGCGGGGAGGGCTGAGGGCGAAACAGCAACTGCAAATAGAAATATGTACGCTTTTTGGCAAATGGTTCGCTGTAGTTGTGATTGGCGTTGAAGTTTTCATTTATGTATTATTGTTTTTGTTGTGGTTCATCTGAACATTATTGATGTTGACAAATGTAAGAAACATCAGAGAGGAACGAACGAAAGAAACGTCGAGACCACAAAGTCGACGAGTCGAGTCGTTGGCGCTGTCATTGTTTTGGTTTTTGTTGTTGCTGCCAAAAACGTATGACAATTTTTATTGCCAGTAATCAAAAATGCCAAAAGCAAATTTTTCCCTACATTTATTTTCTTCTCATTTCATTTGCCTTTTGTCTGAACGGTTTTCTTCGGAAAAGCACTACACAAAGGCTCCGTTCTCCCCGTAAACATAAAAACTTTGAAGAGACAAGGAAAAGCGAAAAAGAAAAAAAAACAGTCAACAATCAAAATGACAACAAACTGATTTTCTGAGGCAACACAATATTGTCTCAAAATATTAACGAAAATAATGAAGATGGAATCGCTGTAGGCAAACTTAAGGCTTACTTGCCATACTCATTACGTTTGCTTTGAAAAAGGGAATTCTAGTTTCTAATCAAGCATGAAACTTATGGTTGAATTTTAAGTTTTAATTCGATTTAATACGCACCAACACGCAACCGCTTTCACGCCCTCGCCCACGCCCATTTTATGCATAGCTATTATTATGGTAGTAATCTCATTTATTTAACTTGCAAAAGTGCGACTTATATTATTCAACTTTCCATTCATCTTTCGCCTCCAACTCCTCTGCCATCACTCCAGCAAATATCTACTAACACAAATAAATAAACGACATCAACTGAATTCGAGAAACTGCCGCATATTATGTCACTTAAATGTTATTATCCATGTCGGCTTAGCTCCTAAAATTATGCTATTTCTTCATATTTACCATATTACATTTGATTGTGTGTGTGTTTGTGTTTTGGGCGCGCTGCAATAGATTTACCAAAGGAATTAATAAGCTAAGTTATTACACTTGCGGGACTTAAGTTGTAGTTGTGGTAGCAGCAGTATATAGTAGTATAGTTGTGTTGGTGTTTTTGGTGGTGTTTGTTGTTGGCTGTTATTATTGTTATTATCTTCCATTTATAGCCTACATTTAGGCGCATTACAGTACATATTTATTTTTCAACTTACAGCGCAAACTAACAATGTGCAAGTGCGTTAAGTTCCCATTGTGTGATTATTTTTAATGTGGAATTTCAATGTAATTATCTAATGAAATTTATGTGCCACTTTATAATGGTTCATTTTAATATTTTCAGAATTTAGTCCTACTAAATAATAATACCGCGTGATCTTGCAACATTTAGATTACCAAGGATGATATAATTAAATATATATATATTTTTTTTTTGATCAATTAACACACGAGGTGGGAGGATGCTGACTGTGCACATAGGTGGGAGGAAGAAAGAGGGTGAAGGAGAGAGGGAGTGCAATCACAGGCCACCGATAAAGAGATAGACAGCCATTGTGGCAAGTGGTGCACATTCAAAAATCAATAATAAAATCAAATTATTATCCATTTAACAATGGCACTTGATTTACTATATCTGAAATTTTTGTCATATGAAAATAATTAAATTTAAATATTAAATTAATGTGCACTTATACTTTAGCATGTGCTTGAGAAGCATCATATTTTTTAAGGCAAAACATTCAACATTACCAGCCACACACAGACATCGCCAAAGCAAAAATGAAAAGCGAGTATAAGCGAATTGTGGACAAACAAAAAACGTACTCAGGCGCCCATAATTTATGCATGTCACTTTGCACTGCGATGCTATCGAGACTATATAAACAAAAACTTTTTGTTTTACGCATATGTACGAGGAACTGTGATTGTGGCGCTGACTGTGTCTGTGTGAGCTCATGTTATACCATATAGTCACACAGACACTCAGTGAAAATAATTACATAAATGTGTGTTTGTGTTTAGTTTATGGGTTTTCTTAATGACAACATTTATTTATCGACTTAGGCTGTTTTGAATTTTTACCGCAGAATTCTAGGTTCCTTCTCGAAGAGCCAGAATAGAGTGACTGTCTGCCAAGCGCTCCAGATGTTCTCGATTGTCCACATAATGTAAATATATAAAACACATTGATTTTCATACTCATTCACATGCGAATAGGCACTCTTTCGCTGCTGTCACACGTACACTATAAACTTCTTCGTGCAGCCTACGAACTATTGGCGGACAATGGAATTCGGGCGAAGTAAGAGAGCACTTTCATCAACGCAAATCATGTTAGTTGACTTTCAGCATTCATGAAAGCAAGTGCTCGCTTTTTAAACAGCAGCACTGTCGCTCTCTCAGATACGCACACAAGCATGAATGTTTATGTGTTGGTTTGCCCGACACTGATATCAAATCATACAAAATTAGGATTAGTTATAAGCTGAATATACTACAAAAAAAAAATTATATTAAAATTTTCTTCGCTATTTATTTTCCACGAAAATTGAATGCTGAAATAATAAAATCTCTCTCTCGCTCACTTCTTTGCTCTGCCATTATTTGTAATAATAAGCGATAAAACATGCGATGTTAGCAAATATTAAATATGTTATATAAAATCTCACATACTCATATTTACTTGTGTATTTAAGTGTTAGTGTGTGTGTGTGTGTGTGTGTGTGTTAGTGTGTGTGTGTGTGTGTGTGTGTGTGTGTGTGTGTGTGTGTGTGTTTGCAAAAGAAAGAAATCATCAAAAGCACTTACAAACAATATGCGCATAGAAGCACCACCAGCTGCAGCAGCAGTAATTGCAACATATAACATTTATGCTGCTGTTGCATTGTTTTTGTTGTATGTATATGCATCATCTAGCGCATATTTAAATTAAAATTAAAAAAAAAAAAAAAAAAACAAAAAAAAAAAAAAAAATATTTTTAGGAAGTAAAAACGATGTTGAAGTTGAAGAGCGCTTTGGCATTCATCTGTCCGTCCATCCGAGCGTGCTTCTATGCTTTTGTCAAAAGCGCCTTCTCAACCAACTGCAAGTAAGTAAATTTAATGCAAGACAAAACAAACAAAAAAAGCAGTTTAATTATACTTTTAAGTAGCGTAATGAGTGAAATACGCACAAAAAACTCATAACTCAGAAACGCACACACACACACCTACAGATGCAACGAAAATGCTCACACACACACACACACACAGAAACACTATTACTACGCCATCACGGCTTACCCTCTTGCTGCGTTTGTTGCTACTTTACAACGCTTGCGACTTGAAAGTTTAGTAATAATGAGAAAAATTTATGTTTTAACCAAGTTTGCATGCTTCTTCTTGTTCTTCTTCTCCTATTACTACCGTGCGTGCTGCACTCTACATTCAATCGTTTCCTGCTTGCGGTCCTTTTGTACTACTGCTCTATTAGATTGTGGTAATCTTAGAGATTTACCGACTTTTGGGACACCCTGTAAGCATGTACATAAAAATTTGTATACTAAGGTAATATTTCGATGTGACTGAGTTTTGGTACAACTTGTATGTATGTAAGCACATATAATTCCAGTGATTTTCGCTCGATTACTAGTAAAATGATTAAATTTTTAATTTCGCTTAAAAAAAACTAAAAGGTGGCTATAACGAAAATGAATCTGCAAGGAAATAGTTTCGAAGAAAGGAAGAGAAAGAGAGAAGAAGGTAGGCACATAAGACGGCAGGTGAAATAATCGGAAGATAGGAAGGTGGGAAGGTAGGTAGAAAAGTAGGAAGGTTAGAAGGGTGATAAATGATGTAAAGGAGGAAGAAGGAACAAGGAAGAATGAACGGCCTATCACCAAAACTTATTGCTGTCAGTTTAACTTTGGAACTACCATATCCTAATACACCAAATTGGGGATGCAATAAAAACAATTATTATTATTACAAACAATGGAAAATAATTGTAAGATAAAGATCAAACTTGTGTAATTTTAATAGTTTTCTGAATAAACTTACTACCACAATATAATTTTAAAATGATTACAAATTTATTTTGGACAATCGACAATGTTGTTATATAATTAATATTTAAAAGAAATTTCAAATTAAATTAATAATTTATTAATAATTTTCAACTAATTTTCACTGCCAACATGAGACCGTAGCGTTATCCATAATTCGCACACAACCGACACTAACAGATCCTACACTTTTTCCTATTTGTTCTCAATTTTTTTATTTCAATTTTTGAGTGCACACTTCTCATTTTTTGTGCACATTTTCATATTTTGAGGGTACACTCGAGAAACTTTCAATGTTAAATAGCGGAAAAAAAGTAGTAAGTATTTAGTTTGTTTGGCAAGAAACAAAACAAACAAAACAAACAAAACAAACAAAAAACAAAAGTAAAAGAGAAGCAAATAAATTGCATGCTAAAGTAGATGAAAATCACAACAAGAAAAAATAAACGAAAAGGAGCGAAGAAATAGTCGAACTGAAACGTACGAGTCCAATCAAACAAAACAAAAAACTAAAACATTATTAATGTGAAAAAATATTGAAATTGATTTGAAGTTTGATGAAGAGAAATTTCTATGTAATACATATTTTCTAATAGCTCCGAACAGCCCCACACACATGGAGGTGGCGCTTAAAATTCACCCAAACAAAAATGTTTGTTCGCTCCGAAAATAAATGCAATTTAATGCTGAACTTTCCAATTCGACACTTGCGGAAGAAGATGGCGCAAGTAATTGTGTGTGTGTGTTTATGTGTGTGTGTGTTTGTGTGTGTTTGTGTGTGTTTGTGTGTGTTTGTGTGTGTTTGTGTGTGTGAGTCGAAGGACAAGCAAAGTTGTCCTTTGTTTCGTTTAGAGTTTTGTCGAACATGGTAATTCGTTTTAGGATGCTTTATGGGTACTATGACCGCGTCATACGCAAATTGACCCCATTAATCTACTACAGCAACAATATCAACGATAACAGCATTTGTAAGAGACAAGAACAACAACAAAAGCAGCATCGAGTACGCGCCAGAAGCAGCAATGCAAAACTCTAGCAAGGACATGCACAAGGCAATCAACTCCAACAGAGAAAGAGAGAGAGAGAGAGAGAGAGAGAGAGAGAGAGAGAGCGAGAGCAGCCGAGCACTGTTCAGCATCAGCTTTGCTCAATCCAACTTCATTTTAGCTATTCCAACTACGTCCATACACACGAACTTCACACACATACTAGCTTCTCTACACTCTTCTCCTCTTCTAGTTCTCGCTCACATAGATTCATTCATTCAATGTATCTTTTTTTTATGAATTCATGTGCAATTTTTTCCCTTTCGCTGCTGCTGTGTTTTGTAGTATATTGTTTTTATTTTCAACTTGTTAGTTTTCGGAGCTTTTATTATTGTTCTTTGTTGTTGTTGTTGCTGTTGCTGTTGCTGTTGTTGTTAGTTAGTTAGTTTAGTTTTAGTTTTATGTTTATGGTTTGTTGATTTGTACATGAGATAAAAAGAAACATTTGTTCTTTCCCTTGTTGTTGTTGTTGTTGTTGTTCCTTCTATACTCTTGTGACCCAAAATACATACAAAAATACACACATAAAAGTAACTAAACTAAACACTAAAGAACAGCAACAAACAGCAGCAGTTGAACAACCAACAATAAAAAGACACAACAACAAAAAATGTTGGCTAAAATCTTTCGCATATAAATAAAATTTATTTGAATTAGAAATTTTATACAAAATGTTTGTTTTGCTATTGTTTTTGTTGTGCACTATATTTAGATAAATTTGCATCACGTACCACATACACATACACACACACATACACACACGCGCGCGCGCTCACACACGCATACACAAACACGTCTGCCGACTCCATTATGTGCTTGTATTGTTCGGTGTATTTTGATTAATTGGCAATGTATGCGATTATGACTCGCTGCTAATTCTTTAAAATAGTTAATTTTGAGTAAGTTAGAATTTACAAAATATTGCTGTAAGTCAACGGCGTATGCCAGAGGGAGTTTCTGTGGGTTTAAAAAACTAAGTAAAATAAAATGTAACTCCATTAAATATATTTTACCTGTATGGGAAAGCCCCTCTTGCATTGTCAATAGGTGCGCCCTTTCTTTAGTTTTATAAACAAGTAAGTAGTATTTAACAAAGTGATGCATATAGTCATTAGCTTCAACTTTACTGTGGACAGTGAGACTGTGGACAGTAAGGAGAGCTATGCTAGGCACTAAAAGATGCTATTTTTTTGGTATGTTATATTCAAGGAGTTTCCGATTTCAATTCATCTTGATCGAACTTTTGACTCTGACAGTTCCTAATTCTGATGTCACTTTGATTAACCTCAGGTTAACCCATTCACTGAAGTTACAACCACGTCCGTCTAACCTTTGGATCCGTTAGCGATCTAAATTTTACGTGGCTTAAGCATAGCATCAACTTACCACCGGAAGACTCAATGAAACCACTACGAATTAATTAAAATTCTCTTCATTCTGTTGACTACGACTCCATTGAATCTTAAACGCCAGCGCATTGTTGAATTTTTTATATTTCAATCAATGTAAGTTGTGCGTAAATAAAAATTAACCAAAAGACTCAACTTTTAAGGAACTTTGTTATGTAATATACAGCGTTCGCTTTATTGCTGATTATGGCAAAGATGTAACTAGCACGAATCCAAAAGAAAGAGTATCACATAGCTTTAAATGCAATTAATATTTTGTTTTTCAGAGATTTTGATTGCGTAAATGAAGTTTCCTTCGTCGAATATTTTCATGTGATGAGTTCCACAGATTTTTGGTTTCTGTAACACTTCTTTTAAATAGTCTAATCGCGTTTCGATTCAAGGGCAGATTAGGTAGCAAAATGACAGTACACTTTTTGGGAAAAAAAATCACCGGATCACCGTTTGGAGAGGGTCACAAAATTGACTAAATTTCATAACGAATAAATTGCAGTCAGCAATTAAAAATTTACATGAAACACACTTCTCGAGTCCCTGCTACTGTTGCTAACCTGCTGCACAGTGTTATTATTTCACTAACATTTTTCCCACAAGCCTGTGAATGAGTTGTTTTCCTAATTTCTAACGGCACCGTGTAAATGGGTTCCCTAAAGGATTTATATATATTTTTTTTTTTGATAGAATTGGAATAACCAAATAACTACATACAAAAAACACATAAGCAAACATTCGATCTAAGTAGCACAATGACAAAATTCCCAAGTGTGATGCAATGAATATGTATGCACTTGCAGATGCATATATACATATAGAAATACATATGTATGTAGAATGTATGTAAATTGTATATGTAAGTGCATAGGTAGGTGTACTCTATAGCTAAGTTGGACCGCAACATTTCATCACATACAATATTTGGAATACATGTACATATGTAAGAATGTGTGTATGTACATATGTATGTATGAGAATTTCGAAAAAAAAAGATATTGCCCATTGAGTTTAAGAATGCTTGGATTTAAGATACTCACATTTGTTATTTAGTAAAATCTTTTTATTTTTAAATAAGTAAATAATTTTTCTCATATGATGTGAGTGCAAATGTTTTGACTTCAATATAATATTTCGAAGTCACATGAAGTGGCTTGATATCATTTGGACCCAATTGAAATCACTTGACCTCTCTTGAATATACTTGATGGGTATTCACCTAACTGTTATTAGTGGTAGTACGTTGGACTGCTACGCAGAGTGTCCGGGGTTCGAATCTCGTCACAGGCACAATCAAAAATTAGAAAAAATAATTTTTCTACACGGCACCACCTCTTGGCAGGCAATGGCAAACCTACAAGAATAAAAATTGCTATGAAAAGCTTTTCAATTCGCCGTTCGGATTCGGCATTAAACTGTAGGTCCCTTCCATTCATGTGCAAATATAACACGCACAACATGAGTGGATGCAAAAAGTTCGGCCTAGGCCCTCCATGGGCTGTTGTGCCATTAAAAGTAAGTAGGTAAAAACACTTCTGATTCAAATATATTATTTAAGAACTGCAATCGTAAATTGTTAAATTCATAATTATGATTGCATCTTTGGTTATCTTTCAAGTGGCTACATTAAGAAGGTGTCTATTTATTAGTAAAATTTCTTCTTTATGATGATGATTATTTAATTATAGAAAAGAAAAAAATTGTATAGTCTGCTAATTGTTTCTAACCATAACCTTTAGTTAGGCGTTTTTTCTACATTACTAATAAACAGTAGCTTATATATGCCTTGATAGGGCCCACTTTGCTCTTTATCCGGAAAGATTTGGAAACAGTTTGTATTTTCTGGTCAACTCATCTACATAAAGATTAGTTACCCGGTACACATTTGTGGCCCGGTACTCTAATCAAGTTCAAGTCAATCATTCAACAGGTTATTAAGAGACTCTCTGAAGTCCAAAGCTACCTTAACACTGATGGAAGATATTTTATAGTTGTCTGACTATCAATACACCTTAGCCAGGGCATGATTTCTTTGATTATCCTGAATTTTTCTTGAATTGTGCTGCTATGATCGGGTAAGTTAATACTAGATTTAGAGGAACCAGAACCCATTTATTTACCCAAAAGTTTACTAAAATATTCGCTAGGAAATGTTGTTAAAAATTTCTGTAGAATAACATTTCAGATAAATGTGTAGAGTTTTCGATTAACATTTCTATTGTATTGTATGTATTTATTGTTTGTAGACATGGAAAGAGTAACAGAGTTTCTACAGAAATGTTAACTTTAAAATAAATGTTTAAGAAAGCAGAACAACATGATACTGTACAGTGTGCAGAAATCAAAAATGTTATTGTGTGCTAGAGAACAAGCGAGTCTTTGAATATATTAAGTATGAATAACAAAATTGGCTAATAATTTCATTTACTTCGGTCTAAGTAGTGCTGACATCAAGCCTCGACCTATGTATTATCAGTATTATGATATTAAGTCAGGCGATTACTAAATAATTTCCCAACTGCGTTGACAAAACACTTCCCATTGGAAAGCAGTGCCACCAAATAGAAATCAACTACTGAAAGACAAGAAACTGCTTTTCTCGCAATTATCACCTCTTTTAACTGAATTATCAGTTTATCAGTATCCCAGGTTTAAGATTTGCAGTCGTTTTATCTGGAATCTTAGCTTTCGAGGTTACTGCGATACTTGAACTTGGGAATGAAGTACATATACTTACAGTTCTTAGAAGGACGAAAGCATTTTCAAGAAGACTGTACTGGTGCAAGCATGAAGAACTGTGCGAGAGAGACAGGTGGAATACTAAGGTGGTAAAATTGAGATAGAACCTTTGCGTCTTCTTCTTACTACCTTACTTTTCTACCTGTTTCTCTAAGTATATAATTTTTAATGGTGGCGCCAGTGTAATCACCCACAAGAGTCACTCCCATTACCCATAATTAACGTGAAATTGTGAATGACTTTGGCTCAAACTTAACATCGTATTTAATTACTTTACTTTACTTTTAATGGCACAACAGCCCATGGAGGGCCTAGGCCGAGCCTCTCGCATCCACTCATATTGTGCGTGTTATATTTGTACATGGATGGAAGGGACATACAGTTTAATGCCGAATCCGAACGGCAAAGTGAAAAGCTTTTCATAGCAATTTTTACTCTTGTAGGTTTGTCAATGCCTGCCAAGAAGAGGTGACGGATGCCGTGTAGAATAATTATTTTTTCTAATTTTTGATTTTGCCTGTGCCGAGATTCGAGCCCCGGACACTCTGCGTAGCAGTCCAACGCACTACCACTACGCCACAGCGACCACAACATCATATTTAGCGGCATAATATATCGTACTAAGGGCAAAGACCCGGAAAATGTCCAAAAAATTTAAATAAGAAAATGAAAACGGGGAAAAAGAAGGGATGCTATCAGGTAGAAAGTGTGCTAGCTTATAGAGAATATGGCTTCTTGTTGTTTGTAGTAGGAAACGCCAGAGGGAGGAAAACAGGAACGCAGAAACTAAATATAACAATGCTAAGCTGGTGTTTAGCTACTCAACATACATAGAAGGGAGAGAAAAGGCGAGCAGGGCATGGGAAAATAAGTTTAAAATATTACATGTGGTAAAGGAACATTCAAGCAAAAATGCTTCCTTTCTACTTGTCGTGATAAAAGCCACACATTGAAGCTTTTACGTTTCTCTCTACAAGAAATGAAATGAAATTTTAAATCCTCCGCTTTTTCCCCAATAATTTATTATAATAACGGATCTGTGTTGCTGAAAAATGAAAAAAAAATATATATATCTTACACACATACGAATAGTAGTGAGTGCATAAAGATACTTAAAAATGCAACAACAAAAAGGAGCATTAAAAAAGAATAAACTAACAATAAATCTAATAGGAACATTTATCACGGATTACCTACATAACTGACCTAGTAAAACATTAAACCAACAATTTGACAATTTGATGTTGAACAGCTCCGGTACATGAATTGCGCTCGCACAGAATGCATTCCTGCAATCTTAAGCTCATACTTATAAACAGCGCCAGAGCGCCACACACACACACACTCTCTTTCGCTCAGAATTGCTGTAACATTTTACACTCTTTCTCTCTCTCGCTCTGCTCCTCTTCCATCAGAAAGTAATTGTCTCTCAACGCGCGCTTCTCTCTCTCTCACTCGGCTCTCTCTTCCACTCGGCTCTCTCCTCTCATCTACTTTACAATACGACCGACACGAAGTGTTTAACTTCGTCCTTGAATTCGTTTCAATTTGTTTGGTACAATACATGCTACTCAGCGTGGTTGTTGCTGCTAATGCTACGGCAACTGCTGCCAGCATCCTCCCGACCAACAATATGTTTTGCACGACGACTTCAACAACACAAACAACAACAACATTAGCTATTTTTTACAACTGGAAGACAGCTATGACTATGGCAGCAGCAGCAGCAGCACCAGCAATGAAGAAGGAGCAACATCTGCAGAAGAAATCTAGCACATCATTTTCGTAAAGCAGTCGCCGCAAAAAAAATGTTGTTAATCTCAGTCTTTGAAATCATCTTGTGCGAATAGTTAGTGTTTCTGTCCTGTCGTCGCTCTCTTTGTGCGGTGCGCGCGTGATGTCAATGGCAATTTTTAAAAAATCAAAAGCATTCCTTGTGTTCGCGTATCTTTGAGATTGATTTTTACGTAAAAATGTTGTTTCTGAATTGTGAATTGTACGAAATGTGAAGCGTGCAAAATAAGATGCCAATTCAAGCGATTCTCACTTCTGCGGTTTTATGTACCTACATATGAGACTTATAAGAAGTAGTTAGTGAGTCCTGTGAAATTTATTCGATTGAATTTAAATTTATTCATCAATGTACTTGAAAAAAGAAAACAGTGATTATAAAGTCTTAAGCCTGCCTTCTCACGATTTCGATTCAATGTTAGTGCATTTGACACTTTTTAAAATTGATTTCCATTTAAAATATTCATGTTCATACTTCAGTCTTTCGAATGAACTACAGTAGATGTCCGGTACAACGGACCATATAAAAGTTTTATACAACGGAATGTGTTTTAAATTACATTAGCTAATTTTTGAAAAATAATGGAAAAATCTGATGTTTAAAGCCTTTGATGACAAGTAAATGATGCATTTCTCTCTACACTTTATCCAGTAGATTCACTTAATTTGTAATGTGTTACCCATCTGCCCTACCAATATTTAGCCGATTTGTACGACTAATTAGTTCACTATATTTTATTAATTAATTCGTTATACTTGACGCTTACTGTGCGGAGCAGTTAATCCAAGAACTCATTATTGTTCTTCAGATGATTTTGCTCCTGCTTCTTGTGCCTCCCTACTCTTTGTTTGGTCTACACAGTTAGCGGCCCTAGATTCCATTATTAATGATGTTGCTGCTGCCCGTGTTGTCCTGCTGCTGATATTGGTGTGTGTGCGTATTTATTTTGCGTATGTTTTTGACACTTTCAAGGGTTCATTCATTCGTTTATACTCACTGCATTGCATTGAAAAACGAGGTCAAAGTGTAAATAAAAATTAAAGAGTTATACCGTTTTTATGATTTTCTATTTTCCTTGGGATTTTCACCTTTTCTGGCGCATATAAAAGCTCATAGAATTTGAATTAATTAACCCGACAATGATGACGGTGAATTGCTTCATATTTTCTTTCCCTTTCCTTTGTTTTGTTTATGAAAATTAACAATAGATTTAGCCTGTCATGTTGCTGGGGTTCGTTGATTGCTAAATGCAAGAATGCCATTTCTTTGGCGTATATGTTTTTGACAAATTGCTGCATGACAATAATTAATTGCTTCTTAATTGTTTGAGGCATTTGTCAAAAGAGAAAAGGCTTAAAAAAGACTAGTAAACTGATATTTTGATTTTTCCATATTTTGCTTAATTTTAAAGATTACTCTCAAATATATAATTCGAAGTTGAAATCTCAATAAAAGTATAGAAACTTGATGGTTTAAATGCAATTTTTTCTATGTACCCTACTGCGTATGAGTAATGTGTATCCTTTAATATTATGAGCACGGTATGTAATGGTATTCCATATGTATACATTGGTGTTTTTTCGAGTGAAATGTTTTTTGGTGACTTCAAAAATAACCCTGCTCTTCACTCAGCCACCCATTGAATTTTAATGAAAAGAATACGTAAAGAACTTCAAACAGATGTCACGTTGACAGCAGGTTAAATAACAAGGAAATCCAATAATCGAGTGACAGAGATTTCCTCTACTCAGCCTCTTCGTCAGCGTATTCCCCGGTTACACCTTTCAAATATCGTCCATTCAAATTACTGAAAGAAAGGAAAAGATAAAATTAATTTGATATAATTTAAACATTTTAGGAAAATCTCAGCATAAGTACACACTTCTGGTGAAAATTATTATACCACCAAGCGCCTGTATGCTTTACAGAGCCATTGCCTTTATAGTTATGATCTCTTACATCTTTGATTATAAATTTCATAGCCCTGTTTGTTTAAACATAGAATCTCCCGCATCACCACTATACTTAGCTACCCAGCACAATCAAAGCATATGCTTCACTTTATACGCTCGCTGCCAATGGCAAATCATGTATACCTGTCGTTTGTGTGGTAAGTGTATGTAATTTGGCGAGACCAATCTAGAATTCACCGTCCAAATTAACGGAAATTACTTTACATTCAGTCCAAATCAATGGAGCCATCGAGATGCACTACATCCAGCCATCTGGAGTAAGTTATTCAATAAACTGTAGGTTAGGAAATTAGCATTTTCTTTGCTGCAGATAGCCAAAAGACCCATTTTCAACAATTTATGACTTATAGACTCAATACTGAATGTGTATGAATATAAAGAATCGCTCATATGCCCCAAACACTTGCCACAAACGATGTCTATCTGTTTATCGGTGTCCTTTGATTGCATTACCTCTCACATTCTCCCTCCTCCTTCCTCCCACCTATCAATATTCCTCTCTGCATTCATAGGGGTAGAAACAGTGTGCAGAATGTATCAAAAAAAAAAATAAAATAAGTTGCAAAGCCATCAAAACAAAATGTGTGACGTCTAGGAGCAATCCCAGTATGGGGTATTGCTACTCGGCAACACTACTTTAATTTTATGTGAGCCGTTCGTAGATCACAAATAGCCACTGTGCCATTTTATTTTGTCATAGCTCAAGTACTTTTAAGTTATAACGTTTGTAAAATTAAATTTCTCTCAAAATATCAAAAATCCCATAGTGTAGAGAGTGAAAATATTTTTGTAGGCAGAAAAAATATAATGTAATTTGGTAGTTTGAATCATTTTGCTAAAAATATAATGAGCAGATTATTGCCTCGCATACTTCTTGTATAACTAGAATTGAAAGAGTTCAGAATTTATTTTCATAGTATAGAAGTGTGATTTTCAATCTTACTTGATTTATGCTCAGTTTGGTTTGCCATTTCATAATGAATATACTTACTCCTGAACAACGTTTGCAAATCGTGCAAATTTATTACCAAAATAATGGTTCGGTTCGCGCGACGCATCACGCGCTGCGTCCAATATTCGGTCGACATAATCGCCCAGCAGAGTAGGTAATTCGAGCAACTATGGATCGGTTTCACACCACGTTTACTCTAGTGGATAATGCACATCCTCAGAGACGCCGTACAGTGAGCACCGAAGATGCTGTTGTTGCTGTGGAGCAGAGTATCGAAGAAGACCCGAATGAGTCCATCCGCCATCGCGCGCCACATTTGCAGCTGTTCCCATCCACTTTATGGAAGATTTTGCGGAAGGATCTTGGTTTGCGTTCCAACTCGTGCAAGAATTGAAGCCGAACGACCATCAATCGCGTCGCACGTTCGGTAAATGGGCCCAAAACGAGATGGCCACCGATCACGATTTTCACAAGAAAATTTTGTTCAGCGATGAAGCTCACTTTTGGTTGAATGGGAACGTTAATAAGAAAAATTGTCGCATTTGGAGTGATCATAATCCACAAGCCATTGTTGAGACGTCGTTACATTCTCAAAAAGTCGCTGTTTGGTGTCCTCTATGGGCAGAGGGAATCATTGGTCCATATTTCTTCAATTATGAAGCCGGTCATAATGTTACAGTCAATGGGGAACGGTATACAGCAATGATTAATGATTTTTTCGTGCCTGAATTGGATTATATTGATGTGGACGACCTTTGGTTCCAACAAGACGGCGCTACATGCCATACAGTCAACGAAACAATCAATATATTGAAGGAAACTTTTGGTGAACGCATTATCTCGCGTCGTGGGCCTGTGGCATTGCCTCCAAGATCATGCGATTTAACACCGCTGGACTATTTTTTGTTTTTTGTGGGGTTATGTGAAGTCGCTTGTCTACGCAGATAAGCCCGAGACGATTGACGCCTTGGAAGAGAATATTCGGCGCGTTATTACTGACATGTGGCCCCAACTGCTGCAAAAGTGGTCGAAAATTGGGTCTCTCGGCTGGATTTTAGTCCAACCAGCCGCGGCGGCCACTTGCCCGAAATCGTTTTTAAAATTTAATGGCAAGTCCTTATCTTTATAATAAAGCTAAATTCTTGACCTTGACTTTGTGGTCGCTGTGGCGTAGTGGTAATGCGTTGGACTACTGCGCAGAGTGTCTGGGGTTCAAATCTCGGCACAAGCTAAACAAAACAAAAAAAATAGTAGAAAAAATAATTTTTCAACACGGCACCAGCTCTTGGCAGGCAATGGCAAACCGACAAGAGTAAAAATTGCTATGAAAAAACTTTTCACTTCACCGGTCGAATTCGGCATTAAACTGTAGGTCCCTTCCATTCATGTACAAATATAACACGCACAACATGAGTGGATGCGAAAAGCTCGGCCTAGGCCCTAGCCCTCCATGGGCTGTTGTGCCATTAAAAGTAAAGTAAGTAAATTCTTGACCATAACATTAAATTATATGCGTTTTATTTCTTCTTGAAAACCACACTTCTAAAAAAACACCCTGCATTAATACTATTCGTTTTAATAGTATTTCTATTCGGATTTCAGTATTTCTATTCAGCTTTATTGTATTTCTATTTAATTTCATGGTATTTGCATTGAGTCTTGCAGTATTTTTAACCAGTTTAACCTCTAGTTCTCAACCAGATTTCTAGTCGTCACCAGAACCGGTGAAATAACCACCAGAAGAGTAGTCTGGAGGTAGTCTCTATCACCCCCAAACTTCCATAAACATTTTTCGTCTATGAGCTGCGATGCGTGTTACAGCCGCTGGAAGCAATCAAAGTCGAAAATGTTTGCAAATCTAAAAAATTTATTATTTAGATTGAGTTTGAGAATTTTTAATAAAAATGATAACCACTTTTTACAAAGTTGCGCACTAGTACGAGGCTTAAAATTAAATAGTTCGCCAACCTGACTAGCTGTAATAGCGGAAAACTCCGGGAAGAGCTCAAGAGCTTTGCGTTGTTTAGGATCAAGCTTACGTATAAGATCAGTCCGATCAGTGTGATATTCTTCTTTACTTACACGTTGTAAAACGTTTTCAAATGAGTTTGCCATACCTTCTACGAAATACTCCACAATAAAATACGTACCGTGAATACGTACTAAAGGTATATACTTAAAAAGTCTGTAACTAGCTAAGAATACCAACTTAGAATATAAAATGTTTTATCATTCAAAAAAATTTTGCTGACAGGCTCAAGCAACCACAATTGCTTTGAGGGATCCCGAATTTCCGACTTCATAAATCCACGCCAATTAATTTTTTAAGTTTTTGAGAACAGGTCTGAGCTTTTTACATCGATATTTAACTATTCTAATTTTTTTAGGTCAGTCATAGTATCTCCATTGAGAAAAGTGGCCACCATGAACTAGTTGGTAGTATCTGTGCAGAATTGATTGAAGGGGGTCCGGCATACTCAAAAATAAGAATTGTTCTGCAGGTAATTTCAAATATCCAGAACAAAAACTTCCTGAGTAAATTTCATTAATTCGTGTTTCAGATTCAGAATAAAGCTGTAGATGATATGAATGAGGTTCGGCCAAAGACTTCAGTTTAACAGTATTTCTATTCAATTTCACAGTTCAAACGGTTCAAATGACCCAGCAAACACAAATGTGGTGTCTATTATTCATATTTTATAATAAATAAGCAGTTACTTACTCGCTTATCAATGGCCAGCCAGTTGTGGTTATTTGCGTTGAGAGTATTTCGGGTGAATGGAATTTTAATCGATAATATTTTAATCATAGAATTACATTTTTCTAAATAATCTCTTCCATTTCCCAATTAACCGAAATATTTTGTAATAGAACTGCACTGTATTTATTTAAGCTTCATGCTTTAAAATTATTTTTTTTTTAAAGCAATATTAAACAAAAGAGAGAATGTCACTATTTCCATCAAAAAAAAAACATCCGACAACGCAGCACGCCAGACAAAAGCGAACAAACGAGCGTATGCAAGCGGAACCGATGAACACACAGACAGACAACAGAAAATTGATAACCAAAAATTTCGTTCTTATCATTTCCGGCAGTAGTTTATTACGTAGGAAAAAAAAGTGCGAAAAAAGAACACTGAAGCTCTATTAGCGCATAATATTGCCAATCAAAAATATTTTAGCCGCAAGTGATATGCCAGTGCAACACAACACCAGCACATGCAGAAGTGTTTTACTACAAACACACACACACACACACGCACACACAACACACCAACACCATGGAATGCATACATGTGTGCAGATTTGTACATGGCAGCAATATCAACTGCGACTACAGCCATCAATCACAAATGTGCGATTTAGCTGATATTTGGAGGTTGGCTAATGTCTATGCTGTTTTGATATACATATGTATATATGTATAACTCAGTGTGTGAGTGTGTTTGTGTGTGATTGCCTTCTACACTTTATTTGGTTTAGTTGATGTTCAATTCTGGTATGTGGCCGTTGGGGTCGCGGGCCAACAGAAAATCACCCTGTGGGTGAACAACAATATTTTATATTTTCCATACGTATTTAAAACACCCGGACACTTACCCTCCCACACTGTCTCATAGTTAGTTATAACATTTGTTCGTTTATGATACTCTCTATGAAGAATATGTTAATATTCAATTCAAGCCCTTGTAGCGCAATCATCAATTCATCATTGCATACCCCATCAAACCAACATTTCTACCTCAAAACCTCGCTGCTCTTTACTAAATTCCGCAGTATTTTACAGTACGGGGTGCTCCTCTTCTACATTTCCCCATCAATGCTAGCAAACAGTTCATTTTACCGAAGTAGCAAAAAAAACAGGAAAAAAGAAGTATTTATTAACTCAAACTATGTAGAAGAGCAACGCAATGAACCTGAAAAAAAGCACCAAGAGAATATACATAGTATATACATTTGTATGTGCGTTTTAAGTAAGGCGAAATTATGTGTGTTCTTTCATCTTTTGGTGCATCCACAAGCTCATCTTTGGCCACACTTAGAGCGAGTGTTTCAATGCCAATACAATCGCAGATTTTTAGCTTGTTCATGAGCGTGGAAAAGCTATACAAAGAACAGAAGAAAGTGAATTTGTTGTCAATTTCTATGTTTCATATCCGCCTAATTGAATTTTGAAATTTTATATCAAACTCGGATTCAGTGAAAGAAACAAGTAGGTGCCGACTTTAATGGAATCAGAATCTTTTTTCTCGAAATATTCTTCATGATTTTGACTCAACCATTTTGGGGTTTTAAAATTTAATAATGGAATCCAATATCAAATTCAGTTTCACATTCGGTGACTTTGGACACAAATGAGTGAGGAATATTTTTTTTACAGATTCTAAATATTTTCGATATGTTTGATACTTTACATGAAAAAAAAAGGTGAACTTTCTTCCAAATTTTTTCGCTTTAGAACATTTTTTCTTATTTTGGATACTTCCTTTTTTTCTTTTACTGACACAGCAGCCCATGATGGGCCTAAGCCGAGCTTTTCGCATCCACTCATGCTGTGCGTATTACATTTGTACATAAATGGAAGGGACCTACAGTTTTATGCCGAATCCGAAAAATGAATCAACAAAATAAAAGGCTAACGTAGGCACTTTTTACTCTTGTAGGTTTGCCATTGCTTGCAGCCACAAGAGCTGATGCCATATTTACTTTTTAATTTTGCCTGTGCCGAGATTTGAACCTCGGACACTCTGAGTAGCTCTCCTGCCTATTATAGTTTTAGGCTTATTATAGTTTTAAAATCTAATATCAAACTCGAACTTACTATACAAATGAGTGCATATTGAATTTAATTGAATTCGCCATCAAGTCTGTGATTCCCGCTTCAGAAGCCCAAAACTTTCTATTTTGGTACATACCGGAGCTTGATGTGGTCGATGCGAGTAATTGGTAGTGCGTTGGCCTGCTACACAAAGTATACAAAGTGTTCAAGTCTCGGCACAGGCAAAATCAGGACATCCATGGGCTGTCGTTCCATTAAAAGAAGAAAAAGAAAAAGAAAGAAACCAAAATGATTCAAACAACAAAACAATACCTTTTTCCTTACCAACTTTTGATGTGTTACAAATAATCATTATCATATACATATTAAATGTATAAGGTCATGCTAGTTAAACAGTAAACTAGGCTCTTCAAAAACTTGAAAACTTACTTAGTTAGGGTCATCATCGCCTAAGATCTAAATCGCCTAGGGTCGTTAAATATCGCCATTCTGCTTACAACCAACCACAACTAGATCACATTCAATAGATACACACTCTTCATACATAAATCATTGAGCAAGAACTTAACTGCACGCTGCTTTTCAATGAAAATAACAACAACAACAAAATGAACATGTTTTCTCAAGTAGAGTATAAAAATATGCGCAAAACTTTCTACTGATTAGTATTCCTTGCCTGTTGGGTATGAAACGCGCAAATACACTTGCACACACACACACACACGCATTGTAAAATGTGTGTAGGTATGTGCAGTTTGATGGATGTTAGTAATTTGCTGTTGCAGTTGAATATGTCGAGAAAAGAGTACTTGCTGTTGTAGTTCTAAAAGTAGTTGGCAGTGGAGTAGAGTAGAAGAAGTCTTTATGACATCATAAAGTATGAGTATGTATGGCTTCCTCTAGCCGTGCTCGGACGGACTGTCTGCAAACAGCCAGCTATTTTTGTCTAACTACTAACTCGGCTTACACATCTACCATACACATGCATGTGTACACATCCATGTGCATAAATAGAATGTGGTGTGTGCATGTGTGTGTGTTTCTGTGTTTATGTTTGATAACTAAATACAGCATAAGCCAAATAAATTATCAATGTTGTTGCTGTTGCTGCTACCACTACAGCTGATCTTGTTGTTGTTTTTGTTGTTGGTGGTGGTGGTGGTGGTGGTGGTGGTGGTAGCAACAATTTTTAATGGTTTAATTCTGTGGAAAATAAGTTGAACTGCACAAAAAGCTTAACCAAAAAGCAACAAAAAATGTTCGCTTGAAATTTTTTTTAGAGCAACAGACGGGAATACGATATCGTGTATATGTATGTATGTGTGCGTGTGCGTTTCATTGCATGTTTCAATATATTGTTTGCACGTATTCGTTTATCTGAATGTGTGTGTAACTACCATATCCATTGGCAATATTGCATATACATACATACTCGTAAATACATGTGTGTGTATTCGAAAATGCTTTATGAATTGCTTTTTCATTTCACTTCATAATATATATTTATTTATGAATTACTGTGAATTTGGCAGCTCAAACGGGTTGCCTAGCCACCGTCTCTTTTTGTTCAACCAAAGTTTTGACCCGAAAAAATGTGTGCAATTTTTTATAATTTTTTTTTTCTTTTTGTTATATTTTTCAGAGCTTGTTAGTTAATGAGGTTTTCACAAATAAATTAAGCAGCAATCGTGTTGCAAAAAAACCCTTGGGGCAATGAAATTGTCGGGGTTTGTTCCGCAATCCTCTGAGCCCCGCTTTGCCTCGTCTTCCATCATTTTTTTCTCATAATATTCATATGATAAATGCTAAGTGGAATTTAATTATGTTTTTTCTCCCCCCTTTCGATTCAGCTTTGTTTTTGCTATTCCAGCGCGTTTGCATACGTAAGTGAAGTGGGTGTGGTACTCACATATCGGTTGTGTAATATGTTCCTCGCTTTATGAGTTTTAACATTTGGCATTTGTGTGTATGTGTGTGTACTCATTCTGCGAATGTACGTTTGAGGTAACTCATACGCACCGTTAACTCTTTAGTTCTCATTGTTTTCCCGCGTTGCTCTTGTTGTTTCACAGAAATTAACGAAACGTGAAAATTTGTATTGCGTACATAGTTTGTTTTGTTGGAGCAGGAACTAAAATATAGTACTAAACTCTTTGTTTTGTATTTTTCTATAATGAAATGAATTTGCAATCAATGCATTGTTTGGCAAGTTATGTGAAGTTATTTGGATGGTTTTTGAAAAAAATTAGTATAGTCTTTAAATTAGGTGGGCTAAAGCTACTTTAAGTTGTTAAAAACAAGTGAGCGAAATCGCTTTGAAATGTTCATAGTATATAAAGGGTGATTTTTATAAGAGTTTAGTTTTGAAAATTAAAAAGAAAATCACAGAAATTTTACAAAAGTGAATGAAATTTTTATTTGGATCGATAAATTAATTCCTGCCATTTACTTTTTAAAGATAATTTCACTTAAATTTTGCCCGCGGCTACGCTTCAAGTGATCCATTCTGAAGGTCCAATTTTGGCACATTTTTCACAGAATCTCACAAATGACGCGTTCAATGTTGGCTTTGGCTTCCAAAGCAGTAATCGTGTTTGGCTGATCGCTATAGACAAGAGACTGAACATAGCTCCACAAAAAATAGTCTAACGGGGTCAAATCACACGATCATGATGGCCAATTGAGACCACTGTGAAATTATTATCCTCATACCATTCCATAGTTGACCTGGAATAATGACTTGTGGCTAGGTCTGGCCAACACAAAACGGTTCCTTTGTGCTGTCCAATAAATGGTAGAAGGCGTGTTTGCAGGTATTTTTCTCTATAAATACTGGAGTTAATTGTTCCTGCCATAATGAACGCCTTGCTCCGTAGACCGCAGGTGCAAATAGCTTGCCAAACCATTAAGCATTTTGGAAATTTGGTATATTTTACTTCTCAGTATTTTCTAATATGTACTAACTACCTTTTTCAGCACTTCTAGGTTATTTGGACCCTTTTTTCTGCCTGACCTTTCGGTTCTGGAGATGGGGTTTCCCGCGTTGTAGTGGTTTATGATGTTATAAACCGTCGCTAAACTAGCTGTGCGTAGTCTAGACTTTGTCTTAAAAACTTTTTATAGACACTGTAACTTGAAGATAAGTGTGTCCTGACTATTGAAAATTGCGTATAATGGATACGTAAAAATTTTTCTGGTTCACCCAGACTTACTTATCATGTACCAAGAATTAAATATAAATTTTAAGTACATAACTTAAAGTACTAAATATCAAAGCTAAAATATTAATCAAGTATCAACTTTTTTGTATCAAGATTTAAGGATGAATTATTAAATTTCCAGAATTAAGTATCAAATTTTCACTACCCTGTATCAAGTTTCAGGTATCAAATATCAAATTAAAAATATCAACTATTAAATATCACAGAATGCATATGTAATATCAAAAGCTATGAAGGCGATTGTCAACTAACAGAAGGTCGGCCTGGGAGCAAAAAAAATACTAGAAAACTCAAGGATTTAGTTTAGAATTGTTGATTTATTGTTAGAATTTTATTGTAATTCTTAAGAATTTTGTAAATATTTTGAAGGTAGAGAAATATTAATTTTCCTATTCTACAGTTGCGAAAGTTCAGGATTCAAGATGGCAACATCTGCAAAATAAAAATAAAACAACATGTCCTCAAATCCATGCTTACTTACTTTTAATGGCACAACAGCCCATGGAGGGCCTAGGCCGAGCTTTTCCCATCCATTCATGTTGTGCGTGTTATATTTGTACATGATTGGAAGGGACCAACAGTTTATTACCGAATCCGAACGGCGAAGTGGAAAGCTTTTCATAGCAATTTTTACTCTTGTAGGTTTGCCATTGCCTGCCAAGAGCTGGTGCCGTGTAGAAAAATTATTATTTCTACTTTTTGATTTTGCCTGTGCCGAGATTAGAACCCCGGACACTCTGCGTAGCAATCCAACGCACTACCACTACGCCACAGCGACTTCAAATCCATAGTAACTTCAAAGTTAATAAAAAAAATATATCCAAAATATCACGTAATAGAGTCTGAAGAAAGGGATACTGAGGATTTCAGTTGAGTTGCTTTGCAGTGACAAGCAAACAACTTTTGGTCTTGAGTTCTTTCGAGCTATGGTGCGTTTTATATTGTTATATTGCGCCTTTTACAGCAGCGATTAGAATTTCTGTAGAAAGCGTGCAAAAAGAGCTTAAAAATATTTAATTCAATATTTTTGATTAATTTTATTGCATTTAAATTTAAATCACTGGAGAAATTTCTTCAGTTGTTTTAAATATTTATAAACATTGCTTGCACTTAAAAACTTTACAACAGAAAATACTTTTTCGCAGAAAAAATGCAAAAAAAAAATTTTAAGTAGAGCATAGCACGAGAGAGGAAAGAACAGAATGATTTAATTGAAATGTTGAATAATTGCTATAAAAAGGTATTTTCATGCAGAATTCATACGGAAGAGGGTGTGGAGGAAATGTATATCGTATATGTAGTATATATTTCTGTATGTATTCAATTAAAATGAATGAAGGATCAGAGAGATAAGCATATAATAACGTAACAGCAACCATACCAACAACAACAACGACGATAGCAACAGAAAAGCAAAAAGCAACCAGAGCAACAAACAACAAAGCGAAATAATAAAAAAGCATAAAATGAAGTGAATTATAAAAAGTACAAGTAATGGCAAAAAACATACAAACACACCGGCATACTATACACACATACATATATATATATTTTTAAATACTCGTATACATAAATACATATGTACATGCCGCAGCGCATAAGCACAAATAAATGTGTAAAATAAAATTTAGTTACCTGGTGTGTGCGGAGTCAGTATGAATGAAGTGCAGTAGTAACGCTCAAGGTGAAAACACAAGTAGATCTACGCAGCAGATTCTTTGTTGTTTTATTTATTTTTTTCATTTTTTAAGTAGTAGCAGTAGCTGTGCACAACAGTCAATACATATAAATACATTTATATTTTTTAAAATATACTCCTTGTGCTCATATACACAAACAATACATAAAAGAATAGCAACAACAGCAACAGCAACAGCATCACACACCAACTTTGCTGTAAGGAGGGCAACATTGCATATGCTTAACAAGAAAGCTACTTACCAATACACACACGCTCCTTACATAAGTACTTGTACATATATGTACTACATGCACATAAACTTCCAAAGAATATTATAAATCTTCAACGTGGATTTATAGCGTAATCTTTTGAAATCCACGCTCTTCTTCCGTAGAATGATTCATGGTTGCAAATTCGCTTTTATTTTATGCAGATTTTGGAAAATTTTACTCCCTTTCCATTCTTTACCAGTTCCTTAGTTTACTTTTTCTTTTTCCGTAGTTAATTTTAAAGTTTTCTATACGTGTTTAAAAGTAATTGTTAGATCCTTTAAACTCATAACAACAGGTTAGGTTAACTTTTATGTTATTATAAAAAATTGTAAAAGAAGTTTGTATTTTAATTGAAGACAGCCTACTTAAGTATATTTTAAAGACTTATTCAATATAACTTCTTTTTTTTACTATTTCCTTAATTTGCCCCCTTTTTTTTTTGTTCCTTTTGAATATATGCAATCTGTTATTCATGCTACCAAAAAGCAATACTTATGTCTACTATTTGATATAATAAATTTAATAACTTGCATGGAATACATCCAGTGATGCCACCAAATAAATAAATAACAAATTTACATCTATTTACATTTTATAAGATTTTTAGTAACATTAAAATAAAAAATTAATCAAGCAGATTTTGCATTTTTGCATCTTTACGTTGTAGACATTTAAATCGTGTTTTTGAGGTCATCAGAGTCTTACACAGATTGCTGGGATGATTGTGTTTTCGTCTTCCGTAGCAGATGATTTGAAATTTGATCTCTTCTTTAACAGTTGGCATTTTAAAGTCCCGGTTTGTGACGTACCATGGTGCATTTGCAACCATTCGTAAGACTTTCTTTTGGAATCTTTGCACATATTTCAATATTGCTGTTTGCTGCTGTGCCTCACAATTGAATATTGTAAGTCCACACAGGTTTTAAAATGGCTTTAAAAAAAATAAAAAATATTTAAAAAAAAATTTATTGTGGTAAAGGCATAAAAATTTGCCACAAACTATGTCTATCTTGCATTGCCTGTCTCATTCTCCAAGTGAGGTGCAGATCGAGAATCTGCTTGTGGAATTTGTATCCCATTCATTATAAGTAATTGGAGGTCATGTATCTCTTCTTGTTGTTGAAGTAACTTGAGTCGACTTCGCTTCATTGGCATTGGTTATTCGCCAACATTTCAGCCAGATATTCCAGATACGTGCGGTGCGACAGATGAACGAACTTTCTCTGCAATGCGTAGTGCGGTAGAACACCGTGTCTACGTGGAAGGCATGAGTTCCACTTGCTGACCGTCTAGTTCTATTGAGCACACGAACTGACAGCATCAGCTTGCGCATCTCAGAAGAACATCTACCGTTAAAGTAACGGTAGAACAGTGAGACGCAAGCCACGTTTCGACGATGTTCCAAGGAGTCAATAGAGCTGGAAACTCTACTGTCTCCTCTTAGCTTCATCGCTCCATGTTGGATACGATCCAGGAGCTTCAGTTGCGTTCGTGAAGCTCCAGCCCATAGGTGCGAATTAAACTCAAATTTAGGACGTATATAGGTGGTGTAGATCATGCGGAGATCAGTCGAAGTAAAATATTTTTTACACCGCCTAAGAAAGCCGAGACACTTGGCTGCACATGTCAAAAATGTGTTTATTCCAACGAACATCACATTGTATGGACATGCCCAGAACATCAAGAGTCGCTGTCTCCGCAATACCTACCCCACTCATATCTAGGGGGTTAACGGTGGGTTGGGAGATTCGTTTGTGAGATAACAGACAACATTGGGTCTTACGTGCATTGAACTCAACTCTATTCGTAAGACCCCACTCCGAGATTGACTGGAGATCTTTATTGAGTAAGTCATTCATAACTAAAGAGTTAGAGCGTTTTGAACAAGCATATGAATGAGAAATGGTGCTGTCATCTGCAAACGAGTAAATAGGATTTTTCGTTAATGACAGAAAGTCATTAATGAAGATAAGGAAAAGTGTAGGGGAGAGGACCGAACCCTGCGGTACTCCAGCATTAATAGCACGATCTACCGCAACAATAGCGTTTATCACAACACGGATAGAGCGGCCGCTTAGAAAGTTCGTGATCCATTGTGTGAAGTTACTCCCAACCCCATGCGCAATTAGTTTTGACACTAGTGCTTTATGTCACACTCTGCCTAACGCCTTTGAAATATCCAGAGCAACCGCCTTGCTATCACCGAAATCATGGATACTATGGTACCAGTGCTCAGTGAGAACCGCCATGAGACCGCCCGTAGAGCGATTTCGACTGAAACCGTATTGATGGTCCTTAAGCAATTCGTTTTGTTCAAGGTTTTTGACCTAGTTAAAGTTAACTTCACTTTTGGATAGCGTAGAACAGATTGCAAAGTGCGATAGTTCGCAGGGTCTGTAGTCTTGCCCTTTTTAGAAACTGGTTGGACATTGGCAACTTTACAACAAGACAGATCTAAACCAGTTGTGTATGAAATGTTGAAAAGATTGCACAACGTTAGCGCCAGCTTTGTCGCGCAAGCTCGCAATACGTGGGCTTTAATGCCATCGGGTCCCGCAGCCTTGTTTATGTAGAGATTTGCAAGAACTCTTTTAACTACTCGAGTTCGAAAATTTATCTCATGCATAGCTCAAGATACAGATTCTATAACGGGCAGTAGTTGATCGCTAGCTGGCAGATAAGAATTCTCTGCGAAAATGTTAGCTAAAAGGTTCGCTTTATCAACCGAGCTAGTGACGAGACAATCACCTGTAAAAAAAGTTCAAATTGACGAAGTCGTTTGGTCCTTTACTCTCTTTGCAAATGACCAAAAATACTTACCACCCTTATGGAATTGTAAAACTTTGTGCCTCAAGCGCTGTTCGTGTGGATATTTTTCGTGCTTTAGAGCGGCATTACAGCGATTTTTTCCTGTTTACGCAACTTTTCTGTATTGGCATTCTTGTTAGATTGCCAGTTCCTGAAAGCGACCTCCTTGGACCTGACAGCTTGTCTGTAAGTCGCATTAAACCATGCATTATCTTTGGGTTTAACGCTAATCGTTTTATTGGGAATGAATGACCGCATTCCTAATAGAATTATTTCTTCTACCATTTTAGCACTGGTTTCTATGTTCTTACCGGTAAAACACACAATTTCCAATTAAAGTTTTCAAAAAACTTATTGAGACTATTCCAATTTGCCTTTTCGTAAAGCCACGTTAATCGCTTTGGAGCTACCGTCAAAGGGTTGTGGATTCTAGTACACGGAAAGGATGCTAAAATGGTACAGTGGTCCGAGTTTCCAAGAGCTGCGTGGACACTCCCATCATATTTGTCATGATGTGAGGTAAGAAATAGGTCAAGGATGTTTTGGGCTTGCCCTGCGATACACGGAATGTGTGTCAGTTCGGTTACTAATTGAGTCAGGTCGTTCGACTCGGCAAATAACTCGACATACAGACCTTCGGACTGGCACAACCAATCCGAATTGTGAACATTGAAGTCACCAGCAACCACAATTTCACTGTACCGATATGATTCCAAAATAGAAGCGATCGAATCGGAAAAGGAATCTAACTTATTAAAAGTAGAATTCTTATCAGGATTCGGGCTTCTATAAAGAAAAGAGAAGTGCAGCAAATGAGACTGAATGCTGAACTTAACCCACATGGAGCTGAACTCAGCATCCGCCATATAAAGCTGTAGCTGGCACTGGTACGCAACATCCTCATTAATAAAAAAGGGCAAGACCCCTGTGGGGTGAGAATAATGACACCAGCCGATACCAGCTGGTACGTGAAAATCCAGTGGATCTGCACCCTCACATACCTCAGTCTCACCTAGTGCCATTACGTGGGGTTTATGGAGGTTTATAAACACATAAACAGAGAAGAAATTTGAGCTGAGTCCGCGAATATTACAAAAAGCTATACTCAATTTTCCCAACATTTAAAAGTCTAGACAAAATTAAAGCAAGACAGGGGGCAGGGAACGCAATAATAATAAGACACCGATAAAGAGATAGACAGAATAGAATAAATCCAATGAATTCCGATTTGGTGAACGATATTTATCAACTTGAAGTTCATAAAAAATGTCTAGAATATGTATAGACAAAAATAAATCTTAAACTTTCCCCAAATACTCTCCATTTCGAGCTTGAGAGGTACACGGGAATATGAGGCAGGATATAAACAAGTCGAGCTTACTCAATTCCAATGCAAAGATTCACTTCATCTTGACATTTTTTCCTGTTTTCTTAACGAATTCTTTACTGTGCTCTAGAAAACAAAAAAAAAACCCCTTACATTGGAGAAAACAAAAATGATAAGAAAATGAGTTCAAGAAAATATTACAATCTTGTTTATTAAAGTATATTTGAAAAGCAAAAGCATAGCAAAAAGATGAAAAGAAAAATTTAGATAAAAAACTACAAAATGAAGTAAACGAAAAAAAAAAAAAAAAAAAAAAAAAAGATTATGTAAAAAAACAAAACGACAATGCCATAGAGGAAAGAAAACGCTGCAACGAAATTGCATGTGACAAAAAACATGGCGGCGTCTGCTGCAAGTGAAAAATTACAATGTTGCAGCTTTAACATGAATAAATTGAGCAAAAAAAAAGAGAGCATTTAAAAAATGTAAATATATAAAAACAAAATAAAAAAAACCTAAGTCAATTTAAATTCCGAATCTGGTTTCGCTGTAGTTGTTGCTGTTTCCTCAACGCTTAATGCGTTCCTCTACTTCTTCGTCGTTTTGTCGTCGTTTTCTGCTTTGCTGCTTTGCTGCTGTTGGTGATTGTTGTTAACATTAAAATGAAATAAGAACGCGCGACGCCTATGCAGCAGGCAACAGTAAATATAGTATGTACGAGTGTGTGTGTGATACACACAAACCCATACATACTTACATATTGATGATGATGTAATATAAATAATAGAAGCTACAACAACAATAGCGACAGCGACAACGACAGCGACAGCACGAAAAGAGCAAACACATACTACATAAATAAAAACGAAAAACAAATAAAAGTATTTAACTCCGCTTGGATTTATGTTGATTGCACAGGATTACAAAAGGAAATTGGAAAGGATTTAACATGAATTCCATTCAATTTTTTATCGCCGCACTGCTGGCAATCGGTAAGTGTTTCCTACTTAAGTTCCACATACTGCTCCTTCTTGCTTTTATTTTCATTTGCTTGATCTTCTTGAGTTTCAGTTTCTATTTTTACGCATACTTCAAATAAATGATTCAGTAATGCAGTTCTTCAGAGTGTGTGCGTGTGTAAATGATTGTGTGTGTTTGTGTACATGTGACATGTAGATGTATTTTCTTACATATAAGAAGAATTGTGTGCTTTGTGTTTTAAAGCACGATTATTTTATTTGAGCATTGGCAAATGTTGTCTTAATTAGACAGTAACTAGAGTGGAAATTATCGAAAGGCATTAGCCTAGTAAATAGAATTTGAAGAAAAAATATATAAATTGGAGCTACTTCAATAAATAATCTTCGATGGGTTCGATTTCTGGGTTCTCGGACTTTTGGTTAATTCTCATTACCTTCCTACCTTCTTACATTCCTATCAATATGAAATGAATGAGAGTTATAAGAAAGTGTACAGGTAAACAACTTCATAGGCAATGGCAAAGCCACCACGAATTGCCACACCAGCATTCGGAACCGGCAATCAATTATTGAATAAAAGGTAGGTCATATCAAAAGGAAAATTATAATAGTCCAAGGAACTGAACGGTGCATTTCCAATGCATGCAACGGCTTCTACAAAATCATCACCTACATCAAAATATTCATACTGAAATTAGGAGAATTTATTTGATATATCATTATAATTATAATCTTACCATCATCCTCATCATTACTGTCATCATTATAATAATCATCATCATCAACAGGTGGAAAATTTTGACACTTGCCGGCCTGATAACTCGCGAATGTTATGAAATTGACTATAAACTTGGCAAATCCCGTCTATGTTTTCTTGTACTGATGCGAGTTGTTTTCTTTCCATGGAGGAAAGCTTTCCAGGCAAATTTTCAAGAAAATCTTCTGCCCTTCTCTTTCGTTGACAAGCTGGGAATTCGATCACCTCAATGAATGCCAGGTGCTGTATAATCTGAGAACCTTCATCGATACTCAATGATATAAGAGTTGAATTGTCTTTAATGAGTTCATTTGCCATTCATGCTGTCTCTCCGCATTAGTTTTTGCGAATTGTTTCTCAATGGAATTCGAATTCTGTTGTGCCTCAAATTGCTTGCGCGATCTCTCGGTGTTGGTTTTTATGTTTTTTTTTTTAACGATAGCTGAATCGGAATTTTTTTTGGGTCTGCTATGTTGGGTCTAGATGAAGTCTACACTCTCGCTATCTCTCAGCTGCAGTTTTTCCTGGGGATTTTATCGTAATACAATCGTCACTCATTCTTTCAGCTCTAGAAATTTCTAACTATTTTTGCTTGAAATGTAAAATTTTTGTTTGAAATGTAAAATTTTATGAGAAACTGATTGGCCGCGCCCCCCATCAGTCAATTTTGAATCATACGGGAATCAGCGCCCTCTATTAATCGAGTTTGATTCACACTCGTGGATACATGTGAATGAATATGAGTTGCCCATCAGTTGTGTTTTCATACTTGATTGATAGAGGGCGCTGCCCTTCATTTCCGTGACAATTTCCGTTTCGCCACGATCATCTTTTACCCCGTCGTAAATATAAAAACGATTCTAGCGAAGTAAACTTCAAAAATTAATTAAAATTTACTACTCAAGAAAATATAAATTTTTTTATAAATCTAAATATATTTCATTTCTTCCTTGGGCCTCCGCTACAATAAAATTTTATCCAAATGAATAGTTTTTCAACGCCCACAGATTCTATTAGCGCTTACAGCGATATTTAAACCGACCACTCAATGCTGAGATATGAGAGAAATTGCTATAAATAAACGCAGCTGAAATATTAAAGTAGAGAGAGAATGAGATGAAACTGTGAGAGCTGGCAACTTCTCAACAAAGCAAGCAGAGACATTGACCTCAGCTCTCTCAGTTGCACCTCATGAGCTCGTGCCTACAGGTTTTACAAGGTTCAAGCGGAGTACTTAGTTTCTCTTGCAGATATATTTTTAAACTCTCTATTTGAAAACTCTCTTCGCTTTGAAGTTATTCTCATGCATCTAATATTAGACACTTACATTTCATGTCATTCTAAACACTGCCCCCTCACTCAAGCATTTTACTGTCAAACAAAATTCATATAAATAATTTTCAACCAGATTCGAATATTAAAAATCTCTACCTACTAACTACACCCACGCCACACAAATTCACAGTAAACAATTTTACCGAACGAGCAAAAAAAAACACACAATTTATCTAATTCACTTAATAATAAAAATTATGCATCACAAAAAATAGCAACAATATCAAATAGCAAATAGTATAACAAGAAAAAAAAAAACACATACAGAAATACTAGAAAAAAAACAATTAATTTTAGAATTTATATTTATGAACCTCCCTTTCAACAAAAATACAATGCATAAATTTTTTGCTATTCTTCTTTTTTATTTATACAAACTCAAACACAACAACACACACAGTTTTCAATTCATTTCAATTTGCAGAACATAAAAATAAAAATATTTACGACACACATTTTTCAATTGCTGTTGTTATTATACTAGTTGTTGTTGTTGCTGTTGTGAAGTGCTCTAAAGCACCGGAATATAGCAAGCATAATTTTTTTTTTTTTTAGATACATACTCGAAATATGTGAGAGTTTACGGTGAAGGGAAGAAGCAAAAAATAAAACATGAAAACAGATCATAAATATAATATTTTGTTTATAACATATATGTATGTGCGTATGTGCGTATGTATATATGTATGTAAGTGCTGTCGTATGTGTGTGCCATGTATGTGTGGGCGTGTAACAGAAAGCTACTCAAGCCATACTCATGTGCATTTTATGCGTAAATTCATTTTTATGTTGCCATAAAAATATGTCAAATGCAAATTATACTTATACATTGATACACACACACACAAACACACATTCACATGTAAAACAAAGAACAACAAAACAAAAACAGGAAAAAATAAAACCAACCAAATGCTTAAAAATTTTCAAAGATAAACACAAATGTCAACACATACACACGCTCACACACACAGCCAGCCACTTGCACTCATAACAAATAACTACTTAATGTATGAATGTATGTATGTATGTATGTATGTATGTGTATAAAAAATAAAAAACAACTGCATCAGCAACATATAATGAATATAAAAAAGAGATGAAATTGTCAAAACTCAGCGCTCCTCAATTCTCCTACTTCCACTTTTGGTGCACACTCACACACATACACACATGCAAACACACACACACACACTTACTCACATATGATATGCGATGATCGTATATATAAACTCAACTGCAATGCAATAAAAATTGCCAATTCGTATATGTACACATAAATATTTGTTTGTGTGTGTATGTGTGAGATCTGTTTATATTTACTTCCACCAGCTACCGCTCTCACACACATATTTACACTAGCATGTTTGCTTGTAGTTGTGTGTGTGTGTGTGTGTGTACAGCATAAGTATAAATCTCTTGACTTGTTTTCCAATGCATGCAAATGCGAAAATCCTTAACTTTTTCTCTTGCTGCTGTGCAGAAACGCTGCTCATAATTTTCATCACGATTTTTCATTTACATGAAAATTCAATTTTATTTTAATTTTATACATTATTTATTTATCTACTTAACTGATTGTGAGAACATTCCATTATTATTTTGGTTTTTCTCCCCCCCCCCCCCTCCTCCCCCTTCCCCTTCGCTCTGCCGCGTCGTGAATATACTGAGTCGACTCAATCAATTTGTTTTAATTGAAATGGATTTTCAATGCATATGTGCACATATTTAAATTGGAAATTTATTTAAAATCAAATTGAGTATGAGTGTATTCAGCCTGAAAATATGCAATGGATTAAAATGTATGTGTGTGAAAGAGTTTCTCTTTTTTTTTACCAGATATTGCACTGCAATTTAATTATGATCTTTTGAATTCATCAAGTATCATCTACGCTATTAAGGCATGTTCTTGGAAAGTGTGCTTCAAAACTGCTAAAAAGTACCTACAATTGAAAAGGCATTTCATTTGTACGAGCAAACCAGGCCCACTTTACCCCTCAATGCCAATGCCTTTGTCAACCTTTTCACCCGAAAAGTGATCTGTCTTTAAACGAAAAACCGCCTGAATTTCATCCATATGGCAAAGTGTATGATGTGACTAAATTACTTTGAAGTATCTCAAAAGATTTGAAGTATTTTGAGAACTTTGAAATACGTATTAAGTAGTTCTTATACTAACTTACTTAACTGGCACTACAATTGATGATAAAGCTTCGCCAGTCGCCTCTGCTGTCCACGCTCTAGCGCCAGTTGATAAGACCAAGTGCAGTCAGGTCATCTTTTACTTGGTCCTTCCAACGGAGATTAGAACGTCCTCTCCACGTGTTCATCCAGCGTGGCTCGAATAAATCACCCTTCTAGCCGGAGCACCTCCTTCCATTTGCTCATCATGACCAAACCAGCGAAGCTGCTGGATTTTTATACGTATGACTATGTCAGTGTCGGCGTACAGCTCATACAGCTCATGCTTCCATATTATTCGATACACGTCGTCCACTCCGCTTGATCTCAAGGCTGACATTATTGCTGGATGCTAGGTAAACGAAATCCTTGACGACTTCAAAAGTATAATTGTAAAGAGTGATATTTTGTCCAAGACGCCGTGACTCTTTGTTTGTTGACACGAGGTATTTCCTTTTATCCTCGTTTCCAGATTGGAGAATGCTGCACTGACTGCTCACTCGTTGGTGCCAATGATGTCAATGTCATAAGCGTATGCTAGCAGCATGACAATCTTGTTCGCAGCTCGAATTATTTTTTCCACCCCACGGTGAAAAAAGTTGCACGATGGAAAGTCACCTTTTCTAAAACGTCCTTTGATATCAAATGTCGCGGAGAAGTCTGTCCCACTGTGGTTGTGTCGGTCAGTTTCAGTGTCATTTTGCAAAGATGAAAGTGCTTTGCAGGGATACCAAAATCAGACATTGCGGCGTACAAGTGATCCCCAATCGTGCTGTTGATGGCGGCTTTATAATCTACGAATAGATGGTATATATAGGCCGGAAGCCACACTGATAAGGTCCAATCAGTTTGTTGACGATGGGCTTCAATCTTTCGCACAGTAAGCTCGATAGAACCTTATGTACGATATTAAGAAGGTTTATCTCACGGTAGTTGGCGCAGATCTTATAGATTGGACAGAGTACGCTGAGGTTCCAATCACTTGGCATGCTTTCATCCGACCATATTCTGCATAAAAGCTCATGCATACGTTTTTTGAGCTAATCGCCTCCGGTCTTAGCAGGCAGGCCGGTCTCAGCCGGCAGACCATCTGCACCTGCAGCCTTATAGTTTTTCAGCCGAGCAATGGGGCGGCGGTACTACAAAACCGTCAGTGTTGGTTGGGGATTCCGGAGCAGATTCCGTAGTAGCGGGATTATTGCCGTAATCGCCATTAAGCAGCCGCGAAAAGTGCTCCCTCCATAATCTCATTATGCCCTGAACATCTGTCACCAGATTTCTGCCTTCATCCTTGCAGGCGTAGGCCCCGGTCTTCAAACCATCAGTCAAGCGTTTTATTCTCTCAAAGAATTTTCGGACCTCGTTACTGTTCCGTAACATTTCTGCATCTCTTTTTTTGCATCTAAGGGAACGTTTCTCCTACTTCATCAACTCTCTATATCGCTCCTTGGCCGCTTGCGTTGCAAGTGACTGCAGGATGGCTCTATATATACCAAATTGTGTTTTTCGCTTCAGTAGCGTCGCGACATTCCTGCTCGTACTACATATTTCACCGTCGACGGTGGCAGCCTAGCAGCCTAGCACCTCTTCGGCAGCCGTACGCGAAGAGCTGGAAATGTTTACTGAGCACTTACAAATATCATAAAGTGGGATTTTCTTTGATTTGAGGAGTGCGAGTCGATTGACGAAGATTTCAGCTGTCTGTTGTGATTGCAGCTTTTCGACATCCCGCTTTCTCTTTTTAAAGGGTGTTTTTTCTAGAAGTTTGGTTTTCAATCTGGCAATACTTTTTTCGGAGTTGGTCTTTTTGACAGCTGTCACTTGATTTATGCTCAGTTTGCTGTGCCATTTCATCATGAATTGCGCCTGTACAATGTTAGCAAATTATTGAAATTTATTATCAAAATTCCTGCGCTGTGAAAAAAGTGTTTCGCAAGCTATGTCCATTTAGCGACGAAGCTCATTTTTGGCTCAATGGATACGTGAATAAACAGAATTGCCGTAATTGGAGTGAAGATCAGCCAGAGGCAATTCAGCAGCTACCAATGCATCCCGAAAAATTCACTTTTTAGTTCGGTTTATGGGCAGGCGGCATCATTGGGCCGTACTTCTTCAAAGACGATGAAGGCCGTGACGTTATGGTCAATGGAGAAAGGTACCGTTCGATTATAACACTTTTTTTTGGCCGAAAATGCTAGAATTGGACTCGGCTAGCATGTGGTTCTAACAGGACGATGCCATATGCCACATGCTACACTGCACGCGAAACCATGCATCAATTGAGAGGCGAGTTTGGTTAGCAGTTAATCTGACGTTTTGGTGTAGTCAATTGGCCACCGAGATCGTGTGATTTGACCCAGTTAGACTATTTTTTGTGGGGCTATATTCAGTCTCTTGTCTATAGCGACCAGCCAAACACGATTACTGCTTTGGAAGCCAAAGCCAACATTGAACGCGTCATTTGTGAGATTCCGGGAGAAATGTGTGAAAAATGTGTGAAAATTGGACCTTCAGGATGGACCACTTGAAGCGTAGCCACGGGCAACATTTAAGAGAAAATAACCTTGAAAAAGTAAATGGCAGGAATTGATTTATCGATCAAAATAAAAATTTCGTTCACTTTTGTAAAATATCTGTGTTTTTTTTTTCATTTTCAAAAACTAAACTCTTATAAAAATCACCCTTTACCTATCCGTACGTGATTTGGTGAGATACATACACGTGTGCAGACCTTGGCTGCAACCAAGTAGTGGTCTGAGTCGACGTTTGCACCACGTATTGTGCGTACGTCTAATACACTGGAAGCGTGTCTTCCGTCGATCACAACGTGATCAATCTGGTTTCGTGTGTTTTGATCAGGGGACAGCCAAGTGTTCAGTCTAGTTTTTATGCTGGAAATATTTGAAAATATTTCCAATACTAGAATATACTAAAATATACTTAAAGTACTTGAAAACACCGGAAAATACTTGTTTATTTTTATATTTATTAAAAAAAAAACAAGTACATATTTTGTTCGCTTTGGCATGTGATTCTTTAAAAATATTGCATTTTGATTTTAATTGGCAAAATAAAAACAGAAGAGAATGTAAAATTCAAAGCCATTTCCGTGTGGCAATAAAGAAAATAATAATAAAATATGTAGGTATTAAAAGTCCCACACATTTTTAAATTGTTGCGAAAAGAAAAAAGAAACCACCGTACATAAATGTGGGTCATTCACATAACTCACACAGGCACACACACACACACACACACACACACAAACTCACGCCACTTTCAGTGACTCGGTGGCTGAGCAGCGAGAGCCTAAACGAACAAATTTTAAAAGATAACACAGAATAGGCGAAAAAGTAGTAGCAAGGAAGGCACGCCTTCTCGCAAACCCCCACACACACACACACACACGCACACATTGCAGAAAAACATATTTCACACAAGAATTATTAAGATATTACGTGATTTTGTGTTAAATCTAAAACAAACGCCAAGCAACTGATAATAGTCACGGCGATGCAGACAACAACTACGACGACGCTGACGCAGGCAGAGCTGGAGAGATGAGTAGTGAATGCGCGGCGTAGCAGCTGGGAAACTGTTGTGGACCGACCCATTTCATTGCAGGCGGCAGAATTGCGCCATTTGAAGATGAAGACATTCCAGGGCAAATAGAAATAGAAAAACGACGTACGCGGGTATCAAATTTATATAAGAACGAAAGTGTTTCTTTGCTGCACCAGCGTGATATTGATTTAAAATTAATGCTAGCGGCCTGAGCACTTCAAGTTATTGGCATAAGTAGCGGAAGTTGTTGCTTGGTGGCAGCTTGGAAATCTTTGAATGTGTGTATGGAGTAGTGTGTGCCTTGCCTGGTAGCTACATACAAAAGTTATTATTATATCACATTTGCACCAATACACACGCACATACAGCGGATATATAAGAGCATGTGTGTGTGTATCCACATACGTATCTGAAAGATGTGTTAGTTATTTCAAAAAAAGGGAACTTAAAATCGCTCATGAGCCATCATTTAAATGGGAAAGGGAATGCCAGCAGTTAGTCACATTTCCGAACGGGAAAGTAAATATTTCCCAGTATTCAACCAATTCGACAGCTGAAGATTATTCTAAGAAATATGTAGATTCTGTTCTACTGAATTGAATTGAAATGCAATCATTTCAAAAACAAGTCATCAAAACTCAAACCCAAGCTGTGACCAAAATCAGAGAAAATAAATTTTGGCAAACCTCAAAGCTACATTTGAAACGAATAAAATTAGACCTTTATACAGATCAATGCTTTCACCCAGAGCAGACAAGTACTACTCAGACCAATAAAAGATTAGAAGTGGACACAGAAACAACGCCAAATAGTGGGATCAAAAGTGGAGTGAAAGTCAGACTAAATGTAGGCTCAATTCAGACTAAAAATCTTAAGTACAATAGGCTACATAGCCTGAGTGCTTGAGGAACTGTCCTGCACTCGTAGGTCAGGTTCTCGGCCTTCTTCACATCCATCCAGACTAAAAATCACTGCAAAACTTACATCACATTGAGGACAAATATCAAATCTAAAAATTAATCAAAAATTAAAGTCACAACTCAGACTAAAATTCAAAACATAGAAGAATAGTCCTTAATTCAGATCTTCTTATAATGACACAACAGCCCATGGAGGGCCTCGGTCGAGCTTTGCGCATCCACTCATGTTGTGTGTATTAATTTTGTACATGAATGGAACTTAACTGTAGGTTCCAGTTTTATGCCGAAGTGTATCGCTTTTCTTAGGGAATTTTTACTCTTGTAGATTTACCATTGCCTGCAAAGAGGTGGTGCTGTGTTTTTTCTATTTTTGATTTTGCCTGTGACAAGATTCGACCCTCTGACACTCTGCGTAACAGTCCAACGCGCTACCACTATGCCACAGAGACCACTAATATGCAGATATAATGCTGGAGAAATTGATCTGTTTCTCAGATCAAAGTCCGACCAGGAGCAAACAAAAATTAAACCCAATACTAGCCCATACCACGAATCAGCTCCAAAATCAGGCCAAAATTCAAACAAAAAACAAAGCCAAAACGCGAACCAAATTCAATCTAAAACTCATACCAGAATTCAGAGAAAAAATTAGACTAAAATTCAGACTGAATGAAGCCCAAAATTCAGATGAAAATCAGACCAATATTTATTTGAGTGAGGATATTTTTTAAATAGCTTTACTCAAGAAATTCTACAAACGAATCACACCTGAGCCTTTTAATTTATTTAACCATTCGTTGCATGAAAGAATCGTATTTGTAAAAGCGGGAGTCGCCACCGTGCGTATTCTTTAAAAATGTTTGTAGGGTATCTACAACACGTTTACCTACATACTACATATATGTAAGTGTAGAATCGTTGTACAGCCTCAAATGCCAATGTGTTGCAGAGGACAATGACATTAGCAATCATTTGGCAACAGCAATACAGCGCTACTAGCAACAGCAGTAATATCATGAGCGTGGTTGAGCAACAACAGAAGCAGAAATAGCCGCAGACGCAATGGAATGTCTGTGGTTTAGCATTTACAGTTGAAATAACTCAATTATTTGATATCTAGGTGCAATTGACAATAAATATGCGAACAAATGTGAAAGAAATTGCATGCGGCAATGAAGTTATTGTAGCAGAAATAGAAGACCTGTAGATATTAATTCAGAAATTAGTGATATTAATATTCTCCATATGACCAAAAATGTCTTGTAAAAGCTTTCTTGAGTTCAAACAACTTTTCAATGGTGCATGTAGAGCTGCTGTCTCAGAATTATTCGTTTCCCTTCACTTCTCTCACAAAAGTTCTTTTTAATTCAAATCTGCATCATATACTCGTATGTGAATTGCAATCTCTATAGCTTATTTCCCTTTAAAAAGATATTAGTAAGAATACATATACATATTTTTGCCGAGACGTATAGAAAAGAGCACATTATCGTATAATCTTCATGGAATGTTCATATGTATTATAACTTTATTTCCATTCCATTTTGAGAGGAGCAGCAGCCACAACCGCATCTGCACACATTTTCAACTGACATTTAAATATGATTTATAATGTTATACTTCCATAATATGTACAAATGTATGCCAAGGCAAGGAGAGTAGACTAGAGCAGCTCCTGAAGCTACTAACTGCTACTGCTACTGCTACTGCCACAGCTACTGCCACTGCCAGAGTACAGTGGCTAGTTATGCTTGGCTACTTATGCTGTCGAAGTTTACGTATAACGAATTGAGATAATTCGAAATGAATTTAAAATAATAGCTTCAAAGCACAGACACGTACACAGACACAAAAACTCTTGCACGTACGGAATGAAAAGTATGCAAGGGAAGTTCAGGAAACTGATACTGGATTCTCTTATAAATAAAGCATATGAATTAGAACAACAAAAGCATTTCTTCATACTCGGTATCACTAGCAGATCCGCTTGAGTGCAGAACAATTTTATGGCAATGAAAATTGAAATAAAAGTGCCCGAGATCGAGTACGGATTTCTGTGTGTTTGTATCTAGGAGAGCTCATTGCATCTGTTATTTAGGATAAAATCATTTATATCAAACTTGTTTCGGAGAGTTTGAGTATATTGGCATCTTGTTCAATGCAATTGCTCTGGTGTTCTGGGCGCAGTCATAGCTTCAGTTCCCATACTGCGCATAGCAATCATCCAATTTTCCGCATCCACCAAAAGTGCTAACCTTATGCTCTTTTGAAGTTTACTTCTTTAGAATCATTTTTATAAAGCAGTTACGAGGAGGTAAAAAAAAGATGATCGTGCTAAAACGGAAATTGTCACGGAAAAAATGAAGGTCAGCGCCCTCGACAATCAAGTATGAAACAAATGAGTATACATACATACATATATACACATAAATGATGGGCAACATATTAGCATCAACCTCTATTCCTTCATCGATTGATAGATGGCGCTGATACGCGTTTGACTCATACTCGATTTATAGAGGGCGCGGCCAATCAGGTTCTATTCAAATTTGACATTTCAAACAAAAATCGTTGGAAATTTGTAGAGCTGAATGAATGAGCGAGAATGGACTGAAAAAAAACAACAAATTGCGATTGTGTTGCGATAAAATCCCAGCAAAAACTGCTTCTGAGAGACTGTGGACTTCAACAAAAATGGAGGACCAAGAAATACTCCATACTTGTGCTATCGTGAAAAAAAAAACCAACACCGAGAAATCGCGAGAGTGTAGACTTCACACGCAACTTGAGACACAACAGAATTCGTATTCCATTGTAAAATAACTCGAAAAGACTAATGCAGAGAGACAGCATGAAAGGCAAATAAGTTCATTAGAGCCAATAACTGCATCAACACTCATGTCATTGAGTCCCGACGAAGGTCTTCAGATTACGCAGCATCCCATGCAGTCATTGAGGTGGCCGAATTCCCAACTTCTCAAGAGAAAGAGGAGGTCAGAAAATGACTTCTTAAATTGATTGAAAATCTTTCCTCCGTCGAAAGAAAACAACTCGCATCAGCAAAAAAAAACCTAGACGAGATTTGCCAAGTTTCTAGTCAACCTCATACTTAGCATTCGCGAGTTCTCAGGCCGGCAAGTTGAAAATTTTCAACCTATTGAGATCTTACAATCTGAATATTTTGATGATGCTGATGATGTTTGTTGATTATTATTATTATTCTTATAATGATGATAATAATGATGATGATGGCAAGATTATAATTATAATGATGTAGTAAATAAATTCTCCTGCTTTGAGTATGAATATTGTGATGGAGATGATGATTTTGCAGAGGGCGTTGCATGCATAAGAAATGCAAACGATCAAACTGAAGTTAATCCAGATGTAGCACACCTGGGATCAGAAAATCGTCAAACTGAACTAATCAAGGCTTATCGTTTGCATAAATAAGCGAAACGTTAAAAATTCCTTCGGTCACGCTTGTAATGTCTGCGATAGACTCTGGTTTTCACAAGTTTACTAAACCTAACCTGAAAACCCGAAACGCAAACATTCTGAAGAAGTAAACTTCTGTAGGGCGTCCCAATGACGCAAACAATTTCAAAAATCGCAGTCCCTCACAGAACACATAGTTCGTATGTTCAAGAATCTTAAGGCTAACCTGGCCGCAGCCACTGAGCTGTTCTTAAACCCACTTCGTTTATATGTTATTTTGACAAAGAAGAGCAGAGAAGGAAATTAAGTTCCTCCACGTATTCAAAATACGAATCTTTTGATAGCAAATTTTCGTGTAATTAATTTTTCTGAATAACTTTTGAATAATCCCCACAAATTACATCAAGTACTTACTATCTATCATATATATCATTAAATATTTGCGCAGTTTGATGCTTTCCTTCAAAATTACTGCTTACACAAAATCTTACAAAATGCCAATAACAAAATCTTTTAAATATCAAAAAACAGAGAACAATCAAAAGAAAAGTAAAAGCGTCGCCATTCAATTAAACTTGACACAAATATTCATTGTTAATTTATAACAATTACGAACTAATTAACTCTGGGCCCCTTCGGAAGTAAGCGAGGCTGGCGCATCAATTCAAGCCAGTGGCTTCCACCCACTCACTCTTGGCTAACTAATTGCCAAGCAACCGCAAATAACGCAGAAAATGTGAAAATAATTATTAACATAAATATAAATAAATATTAGAGAACGAAGTCAAATCAGAAACAACACAGCAACATCAATGGTGTTGATGATGGAGGAAGAATAAAAACAAAATGGAAGCTAAATTCTATGCACGCTGTATGAAAATTTGGAGCTACAAAGTTTCGCGTGAAAGTCGAAAAATTTCACCGAAGAAGGAAAATGGAAAAGGTACGAAATCAAAAACTGAGCGTGCCAAGAACTGGGGGGCAGACATAGAAGTAACGCCGGGGGAAGTGTAATTTAAATTAGAAGATTCAAGAATACATTTTTAAAATTTCATTTCATTTAAGCGCTCATGGGCGGACGCAGAAACGTTAGAGGCAGCAACTTATGTAATTCTAGATACGTACGAACAATTACATGCTGAGTGTAAATGTTGTAGCTATAGTCACGGCCAATGACAGGATGTTGCTGTGGGTGGCTAATGTTGCTGCTGTGCTGTTTCTGTTGTGGACGCTGACGATGATGATGCCTCATGATCCCCCTGATACTTTATAATAAACTTTCACTTTGCATCCAAACTTTCAGCTAGAAGAAATATAACATTTCAGCTCATTGAAGTTGAATTGTAATATGAAAACAACAACAACTGCAGCTATGGTATGTAGGAAAGCAGCAAACCAAAATTCTCCAAACATTCTTAGAACAACATTAAGAAAGTGAATGCGAACAAAATATGAATATACCATAAGTATTTATGAAGCTAACGAAACTTTGCGCCAAAAAACAAAAAATATTTTAATATTTTAAAGAAAAAAAATTGATATTTCTGCAAAATTTCTATATTATGTAATACAAAATAATTTCTTTTTCACGCACATTAGAAAAAAACCAAGGAGAAAGTCAGAAAAAATAATCGCTTCAGACAAAAACAACTGAAAAAATGTACAAAGTCTAAAAAAAAAATGAAATTATTTAAGTATTTTACGGACAGACAGAGAAAGAGAGGCAGACAGACAGACAGACAGCGAGAAAAAAACTTTCTCCTGTTGTACTTTTTGTTTAGTTACTCTATGTGGTAGTTACTATGTGGTGGTTGTTGTTATTATATCTGGCAGCATTAAAGTCAAATTTAATTTATTGTGCTGTCAGCAGTTGTAGCACCGACTGCCACCAGCGAGCGGGGGCCAGTTGCCAGAGAGTAGGATATACATGTACGTAGACACAGGCAGCAACAACCGGCAGCAAGTCAGAGAGGCCACCACGCATACTGCAGAAAAAAAATCACAAAACAACATCAAAAGCATCAACGCCGAATATCACAACACACCACATACTGCACTGTGGTCTGAAATCCGAATAAAAGTGGTCAAAAAATTAAGATTATAAGGCACTTTCGTTACGTTTTCAAGGTTGCTCTTTACGACTTAGAACTTTTGAATTACTGAAAACAAAAATGGAATGAATTGCTGCAATTTAATTGCAAAAACAAAATTGTGGCCTCAATTTGGTGCAAAAAATTCCAAAAATGTTACCCGATTTTTTGTGAAATTTGATTTTTTTGGAATATCAACTCCAATATCGTGGAAAGCTGGCCAATGATTAAAAGTTAAACGATTTTCTTTTTTTTTCACAAAACTGGTTGGTATTTAAAGGTTCTTAAGGGTACGAGAGTTTACGAATTCAAATCAGAATTTCTGAAAAATAAAACAGCGGCCACCCAGTTAATCGATCTCATGTAACGGCTGGACACAAGTCGTAGGAGCTATCAGATCTTTATGTAATTTAACATACAAACAAAATGTGCAATGCTGATACATATTGATAGGCAAAAGTTCATTTATAAAGGGTGATTTTTATAAAAGTTTTTATAAGTTTTGAAAATTTAAAAAAAAAATCACAGAAATTTTACAAAAGTGAATGATATTTTATTTTGATCGATAAATCCATTCCCGCCATTTACTTTTTAAAGATAATTTCACTTAAATGTTGCCCGCGGCTACGCTTCAAGTGGTCCATTCTGAAGGTCCAATTTTGGCACATTTTTCACGCATTTCGGCCGGAATCTCACAAATGACGCGTTCACTGTTGGCTTCCAAAGCAGCAATCGTGTTTGGCTGGTCGCTAAAGACAAAAGACTTAACATAGCTCCACAAAAAATTGTCTAACGGGGTCAAATCACACGATCTCGGTGGCCAATTGACTACACCAAAACGTGAGATTACCTGCTCAACAAATTCACCTCTCAATTGATGCATGGTTTCACGTGCAGTGTGGCATGTGGCATGTGTCATCGTCCTGTTGGAACCCCATGTCGGCCGAGTCCAATTCTAGCATTTTCGGCAAAAAAAAAGTCTGTTTTCATTGAACGGTACCTTTCTCCATTGACCGTAACGTTGGGGCCTTCATCATCTTTGAAGAAGTACGGCCCAATGATGCCGCCTTCTCATAAACCGCACCAAACTGAATAGCTCTGGCTGGTCTTCACTCCAAATACGGAAATTCTGCTAATTCACGAATCCATTGAGCCAAAAATGAACATCGTCGCTGAAGACAATTTTACGATAACACACATTTTTCACAGAGCACGAATTTCAATAGTAAATTTCAATAATTTGCAAACGTTGTTCAGGCATAAGTCTATTCATTTTGAAATCGCAAACCAAACTGAGCATAAATCAAGTGACAGCTGTCAAAAAGATCAACTCTTAAAAAAGTATTGCCAGATTGAAAACCACACTTCTAGAAAAAACACCCTTTACTATACATAATACTAGAAGAAAACCAGATCACATTTCACTCGTTTTATAATTTTTTATCCATACAAATTTCAGAATTTCCAATTTTGTTATTTTCAAAAATATATATAATAAATTTAGTAAAGCGAAAACACGAAAATGTTTTTTATTTGGGATAATATTAATGCATCACATGAAATTTTGGAATATTACGGTAGCAAATGTATTTTCGGGGATTTTTTTACGAAATTTGAAGGTCCCTTCCATTCATGTACAAATATAACACGCACAACATGAGTGGATACGAAAAAAAAATCTCGGCCTAGGCCCTCCATGGGCTGTTGTGCCATTAAAAGTAAGTAAGTAAGTAAGTAAGTACGGTAATCGACCACGCTTAATTACGTTTCCCGTTTAATTGCCTCAAAACATTTCATTTTTCGTTCAAAATATACTTAAAATACTCGCGGTTAATTGCATTCCCCGGTAAATTGAACCAAAAAATTGTACATTTTCATCAATGCAATTAAACGGGTGTTACTGCAGCAGGTCTCTGCGATCGTTTTGAGTTTTTAAGAAATCCAATGGCCTCTTCAATATTGTCTAATGTTTCATGAAAATCGATAGTAGCAGTTCTCTGATTACCAATTGGAATAGTAATTTTGGGGAGAAAATAAAATGGAGGCTTCAAAATCGGGTAATTTTTTTACCTTATTTTCACAGAACTTGAACAAATTTGTAATAATCGTTGATTCCGAACTAAAATTTTTACAAAACACAATGACGGCTCTGTTAAAGTGGAAGATATTTGCAAATATAATACCCAGCTATCAAGAAAACTGAAATATTTAAAATTTGAAAAACTAAAGTTAATTAAGATAAGATAATTTGTGTATATATAAATTCTTAACTAACTCTCCCAATTTAAACTTTAAGCCAAATTTGGAAGCCATCATTCATAATTTTGCACTGAAAAAGATTTACTCATCTTTTTGCTTTTCAGTCCATTGGACACACAAAAAAATGAAGTATTCCTCCAGCTACATAGAACTCTACCACTCCTCTATCAGCTTTTCAGCTTTCAAATAATGCAATGCGCAAATGGAATTAGAAAAGTTTTGCCACCAGTCGATATGTTTAGCTCGCCGTCGCTGCTGCTTCTATGTCGACAACTATTATTATCAACCAGCAGCAGTGCCAGCCAGCAGCAGCGGCATATCTCCACAGACTTTATCAGCTGCTAATACCCAATGGGATTTCACACCACACTCCCAAAATGCAGCAGCAGCATGTTAAGTTTTCTACAGCAGCAGCAGCAGCAGCAGCAGCAGCAGCATACAACAAACGTAAAACTCTGAAATCAAAAACTTTTTGATATCAGATCAGATAACATTATTTTATTTTATTTAAAATAAAAGTTTTTCTACTACAACTAACAAAACAAGCAAGACTAACAAGAAAGAAAGAAAAATGTAAACGAAGTTGTAGGTCGCAGTGAGGCAGTCAAGCAGTAAGGAGCGTGTGCGGTAAGCATTTGGAATCGAAATGTTGAAAATACCGTAAGCTAAAATCGACACGCAGATTTTTCTTCTTGATACTTGCATACATGGAATAAAATCTATAAAGTTGCTGATTTCATTTGGTAGTCGTGTTCTTTGTTTCTTTGTTTGTTAGTTTGTTTCTTACCAGTGCATATGAGATTTGAAGCGTTTTAAAAACCAACAAACAAACAAGCAAAACAAACTGAAACTGCAGATAGTCAAATAGTATGTATACAGAGAAAAAATAGTGGTAATAGTTGCACAAAAGCAAATGTACCTAGAAAATGTATAGAGTTAAACTAAATATGCATAAAGTAGAAAAAACTTAATTGAAATGTTGGTAGTTTATAGTACTTCTTTTTTTATATGTATGTATATTCTTCGCGTTATGAAGCAAAACTTCCACAATATGGCATATGTGTATTTTTTAAGTGGTTGAACGTAATGTTTTCAATATTATTTTTTTGAATATCGTCTAAATTGTTCAGTTTGTTTCTGAACTAAGCCGGCAACAATTCACATGGTTTGGTGCATCATTCATCAAAAAAATCAATCCCAACAGGAAATTTGGAGAGTTTGGCAAATATGCACTCAAAGAGGGGAGATTGTGTGCTTCCCTGAATGCTTATAGGAATCACTCAATAATTTTCAAATACTCTCAGTACTACAAGTGATAAACGATAAATGAGATTAGAGTTTTCTTTGTGTGCTCCTAAGAGCCATGCATACAAGCGCTCTTCATGCGCTCTTTAGGAGTGTCCTTTCAGTCGGAGGGCTTAACGCCAGTTCAATATGGAGAAAGTGCTTACTGCTTACAGAGGAGCGTCCTAGTGTCGGTAAAGACGTGCTTCCTTTCGCTTTGGGTTCATTCAATATCTTCAATGTATTGGTATGCTTCAAACTTTTTCTTTCTTCGTTTCTATCATATTTTTGCTCTTTGCACAACAATACCAAAGAAAGAGAATTTTTATTTTGTGAGTAATGGCAAAGTGTGTCGAATAACAATTCTCCCGATTGTATTTTACGTGGAGTGGGGAAAAAAACATTCGGCATACAATAAAGAAAGAAAGAGGTGAGATTAAACTCAGAGAGCTAAGTTTTTTTCATATGTACGAGAACTTACTTACTTTCTAAAAGAAAGCAATAGGCTCTTTCGCATGAAATAATTTGAATATCAAGTAGGCCTTGATTTTCAAAAAACTTGATTTCATTGTAAATTTCGCAATGTAATTGTAGAAACAGTCCATTATACGCTTTCGTCTCAAGAGCATATTTAAGAAATAAGTTCCGTATACGCGAAACGTTTTTAAGTAGTTTTTTTTTGTTCCCATCCAAAAGGTCCCAAGATGTCCCACTTGAGTGCTTCGAAGTACTTAAAAAAATTGAAGGCGTTTGTCCAGCATTGGAACCAACACTTTTTAATGCACGAAAATGTGGACGACTTGCCAAATCGCGGCATTTGCAGAGCTACCTCGAAACAGGAGGACTTGGTTATAAAGAGGATTTTCGAAGCTAATCCAGCCATATTCTTGAAAGCAGTTAAACAAAAATCGGCATAAATGTCTCTCTGAATACAATAAAAAACCGTTTGATGGAGTTTCAGATATAATTTCGAGCAACGATGGTAAAACCCGTACTAACTGCAAAGCAAATAAAAAAACGCCAAGAGTGGGCAACTGAACATGTGGATGACGATTGGAGCCAAGTGGTGTTCACAGGCGAATCCTCCTTTTGGATGACAAACACTATTAAGCATGCTTGGTCCACTAAAGACGCTAAGATGCTCCAGAGATCAGTGAAACATCCAGGAAATGTTCATGTTTGGGGATGCTTCACAAAACAAGTTGGATGCCAACTTCATGACCACGATATACCGTTGTGGACTTTTGCCATCAACGGATATGTGGTTTGGGGCACGAGGCTGAGATTGGGTTCTTCAAGAGGACAACGCCTCAAAACATCGCCGTCGCTTGTGTAGCAGTTGGAAAGAGGAAAACGGCATAACCTCATTGGCTTGGCCCTCACAGTCGCCAGATGCGAACCCGATCGGAAATGTTTGGGCTCTTATGAAATAAAAACTACGTGGAAAAAAAAAGCGTTCAATAAATCATTTGAATCGGCTTCTTAGGGTAATATGGCGAAGTTTAACACGATCATATGCTGGAAAATTAGTCGATAGCATGCATTTCCGTTGGAATGAAATTACAAAGAACGGTGGCGACTGGACGCCATATTAATAAACATATTTGCGCAATGAATGAATAATTAATCATTTCAAGTTGCTGTAAACTTTTTTTTAAGATGCCTTAATTTTTTCAGTGACTTAAGCCGATTGCTTTCTTGTTGAAACTACTGGGGAGCGGCTGCATACAATACAAGCAGAGACACCTCGATCGACTTCTCTCAATTTGATCTAATGTGCTCTATGGTTTTCATTTCAAAAAAAGTGAAAAGGGTGTCACAAATCAAATAGTTTTTTATTTTTAAATGAAAATTTATTATTCTTTACTTAGAAAAACGTTTGTACTGCTGTGTGGCCAAATGAAAGTATTAGGCGGTTAAGCGCTGCATCTTTCAATGAATCATTTACAAAAAAAAAAACATATATTTAATTAGAAAATTTGAATCACACAATGATACTTAAATTCAGCAAAAACTTTTCTAATAAACATAGAACTTATCAGCGTAATCACACACACATTTTTCTATTGACTTTAAATACATTGAAGCAACGAAAGAAGAAAAACATACTGAAATGTTTCCAAACAATTTAATTCCGCACTAAAGGGAAAGAAACTCGTATGCAAAGAAAAGAAAGGAAAAATTGAAAAACCTTAACATCAAAATCAATAAATTATAAGATTATTCAAGCAAGAGACAAATGAACAATTTATGCCAACTCACTCACTCCCAGCGTCCCTTCCATTCGCATTCTCATATCTAACATTTGTGAGTCTCTAAACTGTGCGGCGCTCTCCTTCTCTTCCACATATCTTCCGCACTCATCGTTTCTCTCTCATCTCTGAAATAGAAGATTACAACTCCATTAATAACATTCATTTCACCAACGCGCGTACATTTAAAACTTGGCAATGAATAAAATTGATGACCAATAATAAAGTGAATTTAGAATAGAGTCTGTGTGTGTGCGTCTGTGTGTGTGCGTCTGCGTGTGTGTGCCTGTGTGTGTGCGCCTGTGTGTAGTGTGCCTACACACTGACAGTGGAAACTTATATACTTTGAGTGTACAGTACATACTATATAGGAAAATGATGATATATCGTTCTTAAACTAACTGTGAAAACTAACAATTTTATGTTCAACTAAAACGCAACTAATGTTGCTGCAACGAACTTTTACTGCTGCTGTTGCTGCTCCTGCTTCTTTGTCTACACTTCTTCTGCTACACTAAGCAGATATAATATTTGTTTTTGTATATACTATGTATATGGTATAATGAAAGTAGCAAGCAGTTTTTCGGATAATACACACATTTTATATGCTGGAAAAACAACAAGGAAAAATTGAAAGAAGAGTGTAGGAAATGAAATAAATATTAAAAACAAAATGAACGCATGAATAAATGTCAAACTTTAGCAATAAACGCATTTAGTATAAAGAAGTTTATGCTATCATCATCTGTACACACACACACACACACACACACACGCAGATACACATTCCCAATCCCCCTAATACAAGCTCAATTACTACTATCCTCATTGTCATTATCATCAGTTTTTCGTAGCTAAAGTTGAAACTGAAGCTTTGGAAGGAAGTACAGCGTCATGTCATGTTCATCTGTTAAGCTTCACTGTCGCACACATAGAGAAGACGATGAGAACGTCATTTCCGCTGCACCCTCTCTCTCTCTCGCTTGCTTACTCGCCTTATTGTTGCTGCTCTCTGCTTTTGGCGCACTAGTGATACTCCAAAAGGACGTCAATCTCGTTAGCATTACTATTGTTATTATTTGCGGTGATTTTTCTTCCTTCTTCACATCTGCTTTCTTTTTCTATGCCTTTTTAAAATATTTGTTAATGCTTTTTCCTTGAACCTGAAATTTAATACTTTTTCTATTAGTTAAGTTATTGCTTGGCAATATCAACGAGCCCTTTCCTCATCTTCTCTGTATGCACATATGTAGTAAATTATCCCTTTTAATACACACTTACTGATATGATTAAAATTTATGACTATTTATCTTTTGGCGCTGTTCGCTTTCTCTTATTCCAATTATTCGCATTAAAAATGTTTATTTCATATTTGTCGCATTAACCACTGATTTCTATTACATTTATTTTTATGTTTATCTTATGGTTATTACTATTTGTTTTTGGGAAACTTATTTGTTATACGCCCACACATGCAGACGCCTTCATCTGCTTCACACATGCACTCAACACTTGCCAAGTTTTGTATTTCATTAACTTAGTAAGTATGCGCATAAATGAATTTAATTATAATTCTTGAAATTTCTCTTAATATACTTGAGCCCATCTCCATACACAGCAACTCGCCTTCTCTGTCACACACATACACATACACACATACACACATATTTATTGCATGCGCCCAGTAAGAAACGTAATCATTTCGGTAGGAATAATTCTGTGGTAAAATTGTCTCTTCCATGAACGCACTACCCACGTTACTACGTCACACATACCGAATACAATACAATACCATACAATTTCAATTGGAGTCAATTAAGTGATGAGTAGTTCTTTTACGTAATGAACGCTTTGACCCCAGGTTAATGAATTAATTTGGTAACCTTACTGTTGCATTCAAGTAAGTACATATGTGAAATATTTTAGTTAAATCAAAAGAGCATAAAAATATTGAGAGAATTTAACGCTCACCCAAATGGAAACTAATGAATGGTGACGTGAGATATTTTCTAACTACACATAATATTTGATATGAACATTATATTTTGAAACCACTCCCTGCTCTCAGAGAATCACACGTAATATAGCGTATCACAACGTTGCCAACTGTCACATATCAGTCTTTTATATGACCAGTGAGAACAAGTGATTAACGAAATCGTAACACAGCGTAGAATTCTATTTTCAATAGATTATTTACGTCACGCCACTACGTACGTATGCATAATAAAGCCTTACAGCATTTTCCTACGTGGCGTTCAAGTATTTCACTCTCTCTTTCTCTTTCTCTCACTCTCACTCTCCCTCCCCAAATGTATGTTTTTTTGTGTACATACATTAGTTAACATTTGTTATAGCTGCGAAAACTAAATATTATTATTGTCAATTATTTTTGTGTGGTTTTTCCAATGTTTTGTTTCCTTTGCTGTTTATAGATTTTGAATTTATTTGTTGTTCTCCACACACACACACACACACTCACCTCACTCCTTATCTTTTCCATCTATATTCTTTGTGGTTTTAATGCTATTATTATTGCCAAAAACTTGTTGCATTTTCACTTTCCTTCATTTGTTCTGTTGTTTGTTGTTGACCGCAATGTGCGTAGTAACTTTTCCCTATCCTCAATACATTTACGAAGTATAATGGCCAAACTTTGATTTAAGTATATAGCAATTTAGTTAATGTGTATGTTTTGTAGGAGAACGAGTGTGTGTGTTCCTGGATTTAGTGAAGTAACTAAAATTTCATGAGTAAATTATTATAATACATTAAAGTAGAAATATTTATGTGTATAAAACTTTATTTTGTTCTTGTATATGGTATACTCGTATACTTACACACTACGTGGCGTATGAGTAGTAATCAACATTGTTTATTGTTATAATTAAAATTCATATGTAGACACGAAACTTTTATGGTATGATTTTGGGAAGTTCCTTGTTTTAATAGAAAGATTGAAAGCAGCGAAAAGGGCGAATTTCAGGAAAATTAAATTTATTTGAAGATAATAGCAAGTTCGGTAGAAGTTAGATCTGAAGCTCGGTAGAAGTTAGATCTGAAGCAATATGATTAATCAGTAAATGAAAAATCATAATCATTGCTATATTTGAAATGTAGAGCGGTAGATGTGAGATACGTGGAACTGAAGTCAATAGAAGTGAGATTGGTAAAGGTGAAATCAGACAAGAACTGAAGCTAGAAGATCTTGCCATCATCAAACACTTTCATTTTCAGGTGCATAATAATTATTTTGCAATGCAATGATATATATACAAAAAAAACAATTTAATATGTCAGTTCCATGACTAAACTGTACCGCATAGAAAATAAGTTAACTCAACTAAAGAGAGGACGCCGCAGATTTCTTACTCTTTATATTTGGAAGATCCAAAAAACTTCATATAAAACAATGAGAGGATAATGCGACACAGAGTCGGTGAATTCGCCTTAACCTCTCCAAATAAATTAGTACCACATAAGCAAATACACTGCATATTTAATGTTGGTGAGTATAGAGCGAAGAGAGACAGAGAGAAAAGGATCATAAGCACACCAAGTAACTGCATTATTCGAATCTCGACTCAGGTTAAATCAAAAAGTAGAAAAAATTATTTTTCTACACAGCATCCGGCACCACCTCTTGGCAGGCAATGGCAAACCTACAAGAGTAAAAATTGCTATGAAAAGCTTTCGACTTCGACTTTCGGATTCGGTATTAAACTGTTGGTCCCTTCCATTCATGTACATATATAACACGCACAACATGAGTGGATGCGAAAAGCTCGGCCTAGGCCCTCCATGAGCTGTTGTGCTATTAAAAGAAAAGACTTCATATAAAACAATGAGAGGATAACGCGACACTGAGTCGCTGAATTCGCCTTAAACTCACCAAATAAATTAGTACCACATAAACAAATACACTGCAGATTTAATGTTGGTGAGTATAGAGCGAAGAGAGATAGAGAGAAAAGGATCATAAGCACACCAAGTAACTGCATTATCCGCAGCTAAGATGATTACATATCAAAAAAAAAAATATAATTTTAAAAATAAACACTTAACTTTCTTATAAAAGTATAAAACTAAGCTGTCGTTGTGTGTGCTTGAATCAAGGAAGCAATAAAACGTTTTTAAACTACAAAAGTAATTGACATAGAAGACACATACAGAGTGAGAGTGTGAGAGAGAGAGAGATAGAGATAGAGCGACAACTATAACTGTAACTCTATAAAATAATAGCAGGGCCCAAAACCACCAACAACAACACCAACATCAACACCAGCAGTAATATAATGAAAAACTTACTGTATAAATAATGTGATAATGCATACTTTAATACTGTTGTTGTTGTTGTCATTTTTGCAGCGGCATGCGGCACTTCTACCTACAAACGAGTGACGTCATGCTAAAGTATATAAAGAACTGCCTGCCTAGGGCTCTAACGACAATAATGCTTATACTCTGAAATGCCAGCAACATCGACAATAATAACAACAACAATAGCATCATAATCATGACCACCAACACCATCACTATCATCAACACACACTCATACACACAGGCACACACACAAGCACAGAGAGGAACACAATTGCCATTGCTGAATGTCATTGCAGTTTATACTTACTATTGCTGTTGCTGTTGACGTTGCTGCTACATACTCATCTATTTGAAATAAGCTGTGAATGAAAGCCGCAGAAGCAAAAATAAAAAATAAAATCATCATCATACTGCTGGCAAAATGCTTAACATAATGCAAAAAGCGAAACGATGTACAACAACAACAACGACAACAACGACAATGGCAATAAGCAAGTAGCTGTGCAAGTATAGCAAAGTGCAACCAAAGATCTGAAAGCTTTTTAAATGGCAGTAAATAGGGGAATTTCTTTATTATGAAATAATAAAAATGTTGTGCTGACGGAAGTAGCCACTGTGAATGTATGTGGCTCAAAGGCATAAGCAAGCAGGCAAGGAAGTTGGCAGACAGGCAAAGGCACACAAGCATAAACAAACAGATAGAAACTGACTGAAACTGAGAGGCAAGCATGGAGTCAGGCTGGCAGGCGAGCTTGCAATTTACTGCAACATTCCATATATTCCATATGTATGTATGAACATTATAGAAAAATCCTATAGAATAGGAGCAGAGAGCAACAACAATAGCCATGAAGCACTTGGAACTGAAGCTGCTGCAGCATGTGTGCTTTAAATTAAAAATGAATCTCATTATGAGCGTAAATTTTTCATCGTGCCGCTACTATTAAATTTATGTGGCGCAACAATTATCGCACTGCATGTATCCGGTAACAATTTTTCCTTCCTTTTTTCATTTAAGCCTTTGTGTATCTGTGCTCTGCACAGGCACGAAAAGAAGAAGGAAAACATTGCAACTGCTGCTGACTTTTTTATATCTATTATCATTATTATTATTACAATATTATGAAAGGGAACAAAGGATTAACTGCATAAATTACAGAGACTGCACGAAAACAGAGAAGAACCTTGTTGATAAAGGGGGAATAGAGGCTAAAGAAGCTAAAGAAGCTAGTGGAAGGGGGTAGGGAAGCTAGAGTAGGCAAAAAACAGGAGGCTAAACGTGCTATTATCACATTATTATGTTGCAGTTAGTCGCTATTGTAAACAATAGCGATTTTGTTGTCACTTGAACAATGACACAAAAGGAAATGCATAGATGTTTATGGGCTTATATGCCGCCAGAGTATGTTTTCAGTCTACATGTACGTGACATCCGATAATATATGAGCTTTATCAAAGTTAATATTTCATAATGTTTTTAAAATATCATCAAATATGTGCAATAGTAATTCAATGGCAGTGCATTTGTATATGGTAGGTACAATTTAAGCATGTGCAACTGAAATCTTTTGCAATAAATGTAGAAAACAATTTCTGTTTTTCTGTTTTAAATTTTTCTAAATGTTATAATGTTTTTGTTCTCGAGCTCTGTGAGTTCTTCTTGATATAGAAGAAGAGCCAGAAATGGATATGTGGCTCTCGCAATATTACCACCAAGGTCTTCATGTCTCATATTTGTGTTAATTGAGGGGTAGCAGTGAGGAGGAAGATAAGCAAGAGCGACAGAAAGCGAGTGTCCTTGATTTGTTATGTCTTCATGAGCGAAGAAGAAGGCATCAGCAGGCATCAATGCTGTGGGCTATTGGGTATTTTTATAGTGAGGAGGAACAAGAGCTAATGCGAGAGAGTAAGTGTGATTTTGAGGTTATGTTTTTAAGAGAACAGCATAGAGAGAAAAGTTAGCAGACAAAAGTATTCTTATTTGCACTAAAATCTAAAAATGAATTGCTTGAACAATTGAGTTTCTTTCTAACTGGCGGCTCACTTTCTCTCTTTTAGATTTACTTACTTACTTAGCTGACACTAGAACCGATGATCGGTCTTGGCCGCCTCTACAAAGCTTCGCCAGTCGCCTCTGCTATGCGCGCGCTGCGCCAGTTGATAAGGCCAAGTGCAGTCAGGTTGCCCTGCACTTGGTCTTTCCAACGGAGATTAGGACTTCCTCTTCTGCGTTGCGTGTTCCTCCACCGTGGTTCGAATAAAACACCCTTCTAGCCGGAGCGCTTTCTTCCATTCGCTCAACATGACCCAGCCAGCGAAGCCGCTGGAGTTTTATACGCTCGACTATGTCAGTGTCGGCGTACAGCTCATATAGCTCATACAGCTCATCGTTCCATCTTATTCGATACACGTCGTCCACGCATACTGGACCGTAGATCTTACGGAGTATCTTCCTCTCGAACGCTCCTAACAGCCTCTCATCATTGATGGTCAATGTCCACGTCTCGGCGCTATACATTAGGACGGGAAGGATGAGGGACTTATAGAGCGATATTTTTGTCGGTCGAGAGAGAGCTTTACTTCTCAATTGCCTACTGAGCCCGTAGTAACACCTGTTGGCAAGAGTTAGTCTCCGCTTGATCTCAAGGCTGACATTATTGTTGGTGTTTATGCTGGATCCTAGATATACGAAATCCTTGACGACTTCAAAAGCGTAGTTGTACAGTGACATTTTGTCCAAGATTCTTTCAGATTTACTTCTCCTAAAACAAAACCAGTACAATATAAAACACAGTTTTATGGATAGTGCTGCCAGATATGAAAAGAAGGAAATCAGTATATTTTACAAAACCCGCTTAAATAAATCAGTACAAAACCGAAATATTCAGTGCATTTTTTATTCATATATATATAAAGGGTGTCCCAAAGTTGCCAGTCAAAAAATTGCATTGTAAAAATAGATATTAAAATGATATTCGGAACTGAATCAGAGTACGCTTTCGACCTGAGCTCACTCCAGCTTCGTTATGAGTTGCTTGTCGCCCTTTTTTGATTTATTCCAATCGATTTTTCATTGTTAAAACTCAGTATCCAGGTCTCAAGAAGCAAAGCAATTATTTCTTGAATATGAAAAAATAGTAGTCGAGAAAATTTGACGTTTGAATATTGACAGTTGTTTCAATATAACTTTATTTACTTTTTTACAAATTTATTTACTTCTGGTGAGACAAATGTTATTTTTCTTTAAAAAATATATTATTGTTCATTTGTTTTTTGCCGAAATCTCTGTTGCCATATTTTATTAAAAAAAAAAAGTAATACAAAAGCGTACTCAACTACTTGAGAGCTAGATACTCTCTCAAGAACATTGACCGTATTGTTTAGAGTGTTTTTACTGTAAGTTTTCGTTTTTTTTAGAGATGGATACCAACTTTAACAGCTAGTTTTAGTTTTAAAAGGAAAGAACTAAATTACAATCAGCGTTGATTTGACACTGACCACAGGCGGTGACAAAATTGTAATAAAATCAATACAAATCATTACAGGACATACAAAATCAGTATACGCAAATGTACTGATACCTATATGATTTTAAATTACCCAACCATTTTATCATTTATTCATTTAGTTTTTTTTAATTCTTATCCCTTTGGGAGGAAGGTATTCAAAATATTATATATTTGATAATTTTTGAACTGCAACACCTTCTAGAAGCAACCAAAAGGTATCATTTAGAGGAAGTCAGATACAAACAGAGTTTTTTTAAAGTCAGTCAAAAGCAACCAGAAAAGAGAGAGTCCTTAAAATGAAACCAGAGGTAGTCAAATGCTATCAAAAGCAATCAGAGAGAGAGAGAGAGAGAGAGAGAGAGAGAGTAGAAAGTCATTAGCAAAACGAAGAAGTCGGGTCTAGTCAAAGAGGTAGAGATACACCAGCAATAGCAAATAGAGGAAAAGGAGCTAGATGCAGTCAGAAGCAGAAATATGTGCTGATAATAATCAGAAAAATGAATATTATGAAAGGAACTCATACAGGTATAGGCAGAAAGTTGTAACCAACAAAATGTCAGAAATCAGAAGCTACGAAGTGCAGTCAAAATAATGCAGAAGCTGTGGTAGGCTTCGGATGCATCAAATGTAGCCGAGTGCAGGATAACCACTGATCATTAGATGCAATCACAGGTAATCATAGAACTAAGATACAATCAGGTGCTGTCTAAGGTAATTAATCGCAGATGTAATCCGAGTCAGATACATACCTATTTAATAATAAGTAATAAAACGTAGTTATACTAGTGTCAGAAGCAGTTAAATTGCATTGAGGTTGCAGGGAGTCATTTATAATGAAAGGCATTTAAATGTAATTAAAAACAAAAAAGCATTAATCAGCTTTAGTCAGGGACAACCAGCGGTAGCTAGTGGCAATAAGTTCCTATCAAATACAGCTGGAGGTAGCCAGAAAAAATTATGTCATGAGCATTGCTAAAATCCAATTAAAATCATTTCAACTACTTTGATGTAGTAGAAATACCATAAACACAGCAGAAGAGGAAAGTTGTAGACAGTGATGCCAGCTGAAGTGTGTTCAGGTGGAATGGAAATGGAGAGGGAGATTAAAATCTCGCTCTCGAAATTAAACCATCATAACATATTCTAATTCTAATTCGGTGATCTATTAAATGTGAGTTAGTTTTTCCATAAACTATAAGTATGCTTTCGGTGTTTTCATTAAATCGAGAAAAAATATCTTACATACATATTTCATATACATTTGCATACATTTTAATATTTATTAAAGTTTTTTAAATAAAATAAATACAAAATATTTAAAATTAATTTAATCATTCAAGATACAGTGTTCTAGTTTTAGCTTTGCCGTAACACACACACACGCACACGAACACGCACACGAACACGCACACGCATACGCGCACACACGACGTATAAGTAACGTTTTGCATTAGCATATTAAATGTTCATCATACGCCATGCTGAGTTTTATGTAAAAATTTAAGTTTACAACAATTTTGTTGTTGTTTACTTACATTTTTATTTCGAAAGTTAACCACGAGTGAAAAACTAATTTCAAACAATGTTCAAAATTTCCATATTCGCACACATCCTCAGCCAAACAGTCAGACACGCTTGCATACACGCACAAACATACATGCATACACACAGCAGAACAGAGTACAAAGTACAATACAGCACAGTTTCCTTTTCCGCTTTTTATTCAAGTGCTCTTTATTGTAGTTTTTTATTTTTATTTTATTTATTTCCTTAACACAGCAACAACTCAACACCAGCACCATTCTGCAAACGCACACACACACACACACGCATACACAATAAATAAACTTAAGACTCACACACACGCATGCATTGACATTGTAGGGATCAACTTACATATATATGTACATATGTAGTGTGTGCTAAGCGTGTGCCTATGTGTGCGTCATATGAAAGTTTGTTTTGTTTCCCTGTTGCGTTTTTGTTGTATCTTTTGCCATTGTAGTAAAATAGCACAGCAGCAGCAATTGCCTCTTATTTTATTACATGTATGTCTGTGTTAGTGCTATGGTAAGCATAGTGTGAATGTATGTAGGCGTATATTTTAGTGTGTCGTAAGTACTTCGAAAACACTTTTAGTGAATAAGAAGTTTCACTTTTTGTTGAAAGTTGACTTAGTTCAATTTAATTTACAAAAGTGTCTACTATTGCAGTTAGTGCCAATTTTGTTAATAATTCAAATTGTTATTAAAATGTAAATGCTGGCATATGTAAATAACGATATTCATTTCAAATTGATGGGCCCAGTTAAGGTAGTAGAAATGATCTTCGCCAATCGAATTGACTCTCTCTCTCTCTCTTTCTCTCTCTCTCGCTCTCTCTCTCGCTCTCTCTCTCGCTCTCTCTCTGTCTCTCCACTTAAGAATATTTGCTTCTGTTTTTCTGCTTTTCTGCCCCATGAGCCAGACCATCGTTATTATAATTAAACTTTCAAGCTTAAGGCGAATTCATCGAACGAGTAGTTTTTATTTAAATTATGTTTTCTCGACCTCTAACTAATAAAAACAGGAGCTTGATGTAGACAGATAACGAGCAACGAATCCGATAATCGTTTGGGAACAACCTTTTGCAAGGCAAGATAGTCATCTTGCTGAAATCAGATCAACAGCCTTCAAATGACATTGCAAAAGCATGATTTCATTCTTCGATAATAAATATGTAATAATAAGAAATATTGTCAACGAATCGTTGCAAATTCTATATTCAACTTAAATATGAAATTCTTCACCAATTAATACTTTTTCATATCCTTTTAAAGTTTACGGTGCAATAAAGTTGAAATAGCACTTAAGATCAGAGAAGAATACTTTCAGAATCGCATTATTTTTAATGTAAAACGGAAATGCTGATAATAATTTTGACATTTACTTACTTAAGTAAATTAGTACATACATACATACATACATACATACATAAGTTAATACATAAGTATATATACTCGTATATAGGAGCATGTATGTGTATATGTTTCTATAACATTATACATATTTATGTAAGTATGTACATCCGCTGTTATTGTTACGTGTATTCGAGAAGGCGACCATGACACTTTAACAGCGTAAGTGATGCAATAAAGAACACAACAACAATAATAACAACAAAAACCGAATATACTTAATACAATGACAAGAACAATGGCGGCACATCACGATATACATGCACAGGAAGTAAATTGCGATAAAGCGACAGATGATTGCGGCAATGTCTCAATGGACATAGCAAAACAGCGACAACAACAACAACAGCACCAGCAACAGCAATAAATATGAGCACAGCAACAATAATAAGAACAAAGACTATGCATAGCATCTCACTGACAACAACAACAACAACGACAACAACAATAACAAATGCATGGCACAGCAACAATAGAGGCTATTGTCATAAATTGAAAGCAGCAAGTGTAAATGAGTGAGAGAGAGAGAGAGCGAAATGAAAAAATGAAATGAAAAAAAACATAAAGTAAGATAAGCATAAAATAACACCGCAACAACAAAACAAATGAATTCGCAGCCGAAGTGTTGATATCGCATAGAGAGTGGACGCACAAAGAGTGAGCGAGAGACAGAGCCGAGTGGGTATGAATGTACATAAAAAGGAGCGGCTCAAACGGCACTTAATTTGCGCTTCCGCTCTCTGCTGTGCTTTAAACAAATTAAATACGTTACCGCATTTCTTTTCATTTATTTTCTTCCTTATCTCCGTTACTTTTTCAAAGACTTTCTCTTTGTGCTTATTTGTTATTGCCATTGAGGTAGTAGTGTAAACATGCGCTATGTCACTGTCTGTCTGTCTGTCTGTCTGTCTGTCCATGGTCTTTCTGTCCGTCAGCGTATCCACCACAGAATTTCATCACGTACTTGTCATATTGTCATTGTTGTTACTGTTGCGTTGGTTGTTGTTGTTGTTATCGTTATTGTTGCTGGTTGCTGGTTGCTGATTCTCATTGTTGTGTCTTTTATTTTGTAGCAACATGCCTGCTAGTGATACTTGAGCACCAAAACGTCACAAACAACTGAAAAGCAACAAATTATAACATAAACAAATTACAAAAGAAAATAGCTGGCAAAACAAAGCAAAAACAATGAACTTGAAGCAGCAGGAAATTTAAATAAGAACTAACTTTTATAAAATAACAAAAGTAAAATAGAGAAGGGACGAACGCGAAGCGCCATAAAAACAAAGCGCGCACAAACAGTCACGCTTGCATAAACATGTACATACATAGAAACGACCGTCAGCGTGTGTATGTATGTATTCTTATACCTTGAGGTTATGTTTAGGCTCGCTTTACTTTCTCCTCTTTTCTGTTTTTATTTTCATACTTAGTCAGAGTCAAAGTCAATGACGCTGGTTAGTTAAATGCTGTTCTTGAAAAGTTCTTTTGTTATTGTTTGTATGAAGATACCGTAATTGCGAATGAATGGATGAAAAGACGGACAACGATGATGATGATGATGCTGCTGCTGGAGTGATAGTACATATTATGTCTGTATAATGGTGGTCAGGGGTAAGCATGCTTACATTTGAATGTGAATTTAAAGAGAACTTCTTTGAAAAGAATTGAGCAAAACTGAAATGTTGATATGTTGATTTTTAACAAAATAACTTCATTTTTGAATGTGAATGTGAATGAGTGCTGAGAGTCTGGAGTTAGGAATCATCCTACAACACACACCGATCACGACACACATGTGTGTCGTTAGTGGCTAGTTTATCTTAACTTAATTTCAGTTTCAGACAGGCACACTTTTAGCTCGGAATGGCGGTATTAAAATTTTTAATATGCAATTCAATAGTGTGAAAGTTAAATATAGTGATTGAAGCTATCTTCTTCTCAGTCCAGAGTAGAAAAAGGGGTGCGCCATTCTGTTGATGAATAAGCCATAAAAAAGAAACTTGCCATTATGTATTAACTCTCTGGCCTACAAAGCAATGAATAATAAATGATTATTCATATCAGTGCTCCATAACAAGATGTAAAAAGATCTTAAATGAGATTTAACCTTTCGATTGTATTCATGCCTGCAGAAAAACAAGTGGGTGCTTTTACTCGTAACTGAATCTTCCTAATTACCCCGAACACCAAAACCAAAAAACAAAAAACGGAAACCAATTAATTTCACTTGACTTCATTAAAAAAATGTATTCGCATAATGAATGAAATTTATCTTCCGCTCAACCTTTTTACCTAAACTAACTAAATGTGTCAATAAAAAGAAGCATTTCCAAAATAACTTTACCAATAATGGTAACAATGGCAATATTGCTCAAGTATGTACAATTTCATTCAAAATATTAATGACATTTGATGTTGATTGTGCCGTTAGGTGCGAATTTTTAATACATTCCCATCGAAACAGCGGCAAGCGGCAAGCGGCAAGCAAAAAAGAGAAAACAAAGTAGCAGGAAAAGAAAGATTGGCATTGCAGGAAACCCAAAAACCAAAAAATCAACAAAATGAAATCACATGATATTTTCACTTCTCATTGAACATATTTCACCCTCGAGGGTCACAGCAGTAGCAGCACAGCACAGCCAGTGAACATTTTAACTCCTACCCTCACTTACTCACACTCGTACTTGCCAGCAGTTGGAAATATTCAATCTTAAATCTTTGACATCATTGTAGAAATTGTAGAAATAGTGAAAGATATTAATGAAAAAAAGAAAATGTAGGAAAGTTTAGAGAAGTAGCAAGGAAACGGATGGCAAGTAATTAAAATCGTTGACTGTCGAGGAAACTACAAATTTATTCTTGTACTGCCGAATCAAACTTGAGCAATTAACAACGCAAGAGAAATGAAATGAACGAATGAACAGAAGTTGCGGAGTGAGAATGGAGGGAAGGGCTGCAGTGCAATGTGGGAGGCTCAAGTGCAAACACGAGCAAAAATACCTTAAGGATTTAACAACCAGAACCAGAAGGACACAAGCAGCATGAAGCAGAAGACAACGAGAACCAACAACAACAATTGGCAGTTTAACTAAATAATTACTGGCAATGAAGGAAAATGCTCATAGTCGAGAGATGTTCGTAGTGATGGTGTGACGGAGATGTGGCGGAGATGGCTGAATAATGGATGCGAACTGAAATTCTAAATTCTAAAGCCTCCCAGGACCACACAGAGTAATTTCACATCGAAAGCACACATACATACATGTACATAAATATGAAAATAGTATAAGAAATGTGGAAGCAGGCAGTAGGAGAGAGAAAAGAATGAGTGAGTACCAGAGATAGAATTTCAAAAGAAAGAGTTCATTAGTGCTGTGATCACTACAGCGGAAGCGCACAAAACGGAAATGAGCGGTGAAGTAGGCAAATGCAAATGGTGAGTGCAAAAGAGTGCGAGAGCAAGAAATTGATGAGAAACGATGCTGAGCTCGGGAAATAAATGATTAATATTCAAATACATGTACATCTATATGTGTGTATGTGTATTGAAGTAAAGATTTGGCATGCCGTACGAAATGGTGCTGCTGCCCTGCTGCTACTGCTATTCTAGCTATAATGTTCACAGAGGACATACTAAAGGACATTAATAATTACTCAGCGTGTTGAGATGTCATTAGACGAAAATAAAAATAATTGTCAACAAAAAAAAAAACTAAAAATAAAACAGGAAGAACAGCAACGACAACAGCATCTGCATTTAGAAGAACATTTTGACAGATATGGAATGTTGAACCCTGAAATAGTTACAACATATCATGGAAAAAATTTGGAAAATTAACAAAAATAGCATTTGAGTTATTGGAATGAATATCGATTTGCTTTCTAGTTTTTCTATTAACTTTTTCTTAAATGATTTGATGAAGAGCTGTAGTAAGTTGTATTTGAAAAACTAAGTGATGAGATTCCAAATATTCATTAAAACAAAATGAATATTTTTCCCTGTGGAAAGACCATTTTCCTTAATTGGGTCGATCTCAGAGTTTTCAGTTAAAAAAATTTATATTTTGATATTCTTACTTACCAACACATTTTTATATAATTAATAAATTTTGTCTCATGCGGTTTTTGCCAATCAACAATTCAATTAAGTATATTGAAAAAACTCAACTCAAAATTTCTTCAGTCTCCATTTAACATGAAATGCGTTCTCGATTCTCAATTTGTTGTTGATGTATACTTAGAAGCATAAAATCTTACATGAACTTAGAGCATAAAGAAGAGTGAGAAGTACACCAAATAAAAATGCCTTCTCTGAAATGTTGTTGTTGGTGTATACAAATGATGCAAATATAGGGGGAAAAGAAGAGAGAGAGAGAGAGAGAGAGAGAGAGAGAGAGAGAGAGAAAGATTGAAAGCACAACAATTAACTGTATTCCTAAATCGTGTCGTGCATACAGAGAAAAGAAGAGAGAGAGAGAAAGCCAAATCTATAAATCGCGTTGCGTTATGTTGAATACTGAAATCCTACCCCACTCATTACATCGGTTACCTTTCATGAACCCGTGGTGGAAAATACAAAACAAATCGTAAATAAATAATATATCCATTAAGTGTCATGGAGCTTAGCTTTAGGATATTTCAGATATTTCAGATATTTCAATACTTAAACCCTATACTAAAATGAAAGGAAGAACAAAAAAAAAGAATAATACAACACCAGTAAATCCCCTTTACACTTAACTACTCCTACTCATGAATATCTCATAGAAAAATAAAGAAAACGAATAGGAAATGCAAAAGAGCAAACAATATAAAATCTTAGTGCAGAAGCTTTTCGTTACTCACAAGCAAATGCTACTTTGGGAGTGAATGTGTGTGTGTGCGTGTGTAAACGATAAATGATTTTTATCGCAAATTTATGAAGAAGAAAACGATATGTTTTTTGTGTTTCTCTTTTTTTACCCTTTTTTGCTTGGCTCGCCCCGTTTTCTGTTTTTCTTTTGGTGTGTGCACGGAGACAAACTTAGTTTGGTTGACCAAAAAGGACATACGCAGAAATCCATAAAAATTGCTAAAGAGCCATAAGAGAATTTCAAATTTGTATGTGTGTGTGTGTGGAGTGTGTGTGAGGTTGAAAGTGCTCGAATGAGGTGCAAAGCATCGAGTCCTTATAAAATGTTGAAGTTCAATCTGGCACTGTGTGTGTGTGCGTCTACGTTACGGTTAAAAAATTGCCACATACATAAATAATGATGTTTTAAATTTATGTTAGGATTATGAGCTTGTGTATGTGTCGAACACATTGCGGCCATATACCGAGTCAATGTAGTGCAGTGAATTTGTTCTTATTTTTGCCATATAATTTGGCCAATCACCTCGTGTTCTATGTTCGTTGTAAGCAATTTGGTTTGATGCTCCTTCGCACATACTTAACATATTTCTTTTGTGTTCATTTCAATCGTGCGGTTGTATAGTTGAAGATAAAATAATGCCGTTTATTCAGGGTGATTTACGAAATTTAGTGAGGTTTTTGATAAGTTAAATTCAAAAATAAGCTTTACTCTCCTAGTTGAGGAAATTTTTATTGCTTCAGCTGCCGCAGTTGAGTTCGAAAGTGCCTAGACAACGGGTATGTATTAAAAATTAAAGGATTTTTATTACCGATCACCAACGCGTATGCATTTGTGTATAAAACTTATATGTGTATGTACTCAATGGGAAAGGAAACGTTCCAAAACCAAAAGCTCTTTGCCTACTCAGAAGCGTTCCCCAGTTAGCAGTAAGCGCTTTCGCTTTATCCCAACTGGAACAAAGAACGAAAAAGCTATGTTCTCGAAATTTTTCTGTAATAGGAAGAGCTTCGTTGTACATATAGGAGCTCATTACGGGGAAGTTCGACTGAAAATTCATCGGAATGAAACCAAATTGTAAGTCAAATACTTCGGTCATGCCTAAAAGTACAAAAAAGTTACAATTGTACTTAAAATTTCAATCCTGGTTCGTATAAAAAAACTCAACTCCGACAATGGCTCTCTCAGTTTCATCACACCTGTGCTCTATGCTCAAGTTCTCAATGCCAGTTCTCGCTCTTTCAGTCCGTATGGGCATTGCTACTTTAAGGTAATCATTATCGAAATCATTCTCACTTTTCTATATTTAATTTTTCGAATCTTAATTTCACTTCTGTCCGTCTGTCTCTCTAACTGCTACTGCTAGTAACTTCTTTAATAAATATTTTATATCTATTAAAAAAATTTTATATTTTCTTTCTTAATAGTTTTACTATTACTCCCCTACATATTTACTTTTAAATATGATACATAAAAATTTTGTGGCAACGCTGGCAAGAATACGATATTTTTGTAATATAAAGCGCATATCACACATTTTATGGTTAATCTTATGTTTAGAACCGCTTTTAGTTTCATACATATGTACATACATACATAGTTACGATTCTCGTTGTGAAAGAGAAAAAAACCACTAAAAAAACACAAGAAAGTTAGTTCGTTATAAGAAGAAGAATGGCGAAAAATGAGTGGAGTGCGAAGAGCGAGAAGGCGGGCACCAGAAATAGCATAAAATTGCTTGTGAAAACTTTAGCAACTTTTCAGCTAATATTTGAGTTGTGTAAAAATTTATTTTTGTTGAGCCAAAAAAAATGCTAAAACTAAAAGAATGGAAGAAAGCGACAGTGTTGACGTTTAGTTGATGTGCTGAAAGAAGAAGACGAAGAAGCAGCAGCTATTGAGTTGGAGCAGAAGGACGTTCCAGCTAAAGTTTAAAACGTATAGCGAAACTAATTTCCTTCTGTAGTAGACACTGCGTGCCGCTCAGTCAAACTAGAACGGGCGAAAATGGTAGCAGATAGAAGGGAAAATGAAAATGAAAAAGTAGTAAGTAGTAGCAACAACCATTGGTTGCACACAATGATGCATAGATGTTTGTATGTATGTGTCTGTGTTAGTGAAAAATAACGAAATAACGCAACATTATGGTAGATTTTGATGATATTAGTTTTTCGCGCAAATTGCAGCCAACTTTTTATTTTAGTTTTTTCTCTTCTTTTTATTTTTTTCTTTTAGCAGGCGAAAAAATATAAAGAGAAATTGTTTTAAAAGTAAAGACAATTTGCTGATGTTTTTCTTGTCCTTTGTTGGCCTTTTTCCTTGACTTTCTTCAGCTGCTGCTTCGCCTTTCCTTCTTTGCTCTGCCGCCTGCTCCTTCGCTCTGTCTCTCAGTAAAGATAAAGTCAGCTTTGATACAAAATTGATTTTTACTTTCGTTGCAATTGAAAATTAAAATTAATGTTTACTTTGAGGGCAAAGAAATTTCATTTGGTATTATCATGAGACACGAGGAGGCAAAAAATAGACGATGAATATAGAAAGAGCTGCAGGGAAAGTGTTGGACGAAAAGTGATACAGAACATGTACAGTAAATATGTATTTTAAAGAATAGATGGCAATGGAATATATGGTTAAGAACGAGTTAAAATCCATACCCCAAAGTAGAATATGAAAAAATTTACTAGAAGAGTTACTTAAAACTAGTACCACTAGTACTAGTATATGGAGATCCTACTCAGATCCTACTGCTTCAAAGTAGTGATGGACCAACAGCGCAGACTCTCTCTTTCAATGAGTCACACTTGGCATGATCAAAACCTTTATATACCTATGGAAGCGAAAGCATTTCGTGCTTCTTTTCAACCTCATTGCATGTAATTTCTGACAGAGATAACATTGAACCTTTAAAAGGATTAAGGGGAAGCGAGAAGATAAAGGAAGACACAATTGTTCGTTATGAGCTCGCTCTTTCGCTTTCATTGAGACATCGAAAGTAAGTTTTCTGTTGAAATTAGTAGATTTGAACTTGCAAGAATGAATCCACTGATATTTTTATCGTTTTCTCTCAGCAACTAAGAAAGCAACAGACACAATCATTGAAGGCAGATTTGCCGGCCCAGTGTCGCACTATCCTTATTTTTTATATGTAGTTTTATCGGTCTCCCGCTAAAAATAAACAGAAATTCGAAAAAAAAACACTCTCTGCTATATTGACCCTTCTCCTCCCATTTAGAGACATTCAAATTGATACAATTGGGTTAAAAAAACCATTCTTCCCTTAATTCTCGCTAGTACGCCGAGGTCACCACGGCTTTTTTGTAACTTTCAACTTTAATGTTTTATTTTTTTTAATTTCCTTTACTTTATTTCTTTTATTTTTAACATTTCTATTATTAGTTCCGCTAAAGTGGCACTACATTCTATTTTTATAATACTGACTTTTTTTTGTCAAGTTTACTCTTGAAATTTTGACGTTGAAAAACCAATTTTTGCTACAGGTAAATGAGAAAAGTTTGCGTTATAGTAACTAAAAAAAGAACAAGCGCTCTTTTTTTCAAAAGTTAAAAACTTTAATGTTTTATGTTGAGTTTTTCCTGTAGCTATAGCTAGTTATGCTTTTGTTCGGTATATTAAAAATGTTACGGGCGAATTAATTTTTAAGTAGGTAGTTTTTGTGTTTTTGGGGAGGAGGAGCTAACAATTTATGTGCCTCTCTTCTTTTATTTGAATAAGAAGTTATTTTTAAGCTGCTCTCCTTACTTATGTATTTTGTTGGTTTATAGAGTCACAAAAAAATGAAATACCTTATTAAATTTAAATTTTTGGTAAACTCTTTTTTTTTATAGCGGAAGTGAAATCTGCACCATATTTCTGCGTTAAAAATGAACAGTGTCACAAAATATTTTAAGTAATGAAAACTTAAACCTGTGCATTTCACCGCTCAAATGAGATTGGCAGCTAATTAATTTTTGAATACTTATTGCTATAGTTTTTTATTTCTCAGTGTCAATGGAAGCTCCACAAAAAAATAGAGGAGTAATTTAAATGAATTTTAACTTATGGAAACTCACCTCAATTGGTTCATGTACACTTGATTTTCCTCTCTCATTTGCGCTCTTTACATCCTCTCTTTCTATTACTTCTCCCTTCCTCACGATTAGATGTGAAAATGACATCTTTCATCGACCTTGGAGAAATAGTAAAGTAAAACAACAAAATTTATTTTATTTTTTTTTATACTTGTTCATTTACAGGCACGCAAGAGTTTCCAAAAATTTTAAGTTTGCAAAATAATTTTGCCATCCACTGGCACGCATGCACGTCTGCCATCATTTCCATTTATCATCAGTTGTAGAAAGTACGGAAACAACAATGACTAAGATAGCTTTAACTACTTATAATAATTATGAATGAAATAGTTAAAATTAATTAAAATCAATCAACTTTGAGTTAGAGTATCTAAAAAAAGAACAAGCTCTCTCCCGACAAATTTCTTCACTCATTATTTTTCCATTGCTAGCTTCCTCTTAGAATAACAGCTAATTTTTTATTCATTAGATTTTAAAATATTCAATATTTTTCACATTAACATTTAAATACAAGTTCTCATTTGCTACTTACTATCTCAATATCAATCATGCTTGCATAATATTTACTTAACTTTATGACTTATTCTTTTACTTTGGCAATAAATCAATTCACTTTGGAAGAGAAGCAACGCAAGGAATGAGAAAACAATCATCAAACAGAAAAGAAACAAAAAATAACAAAAATCAACTTTATGCTTTCTAAAACTTATGCTGCATGTCTCACTTTCCACATCAGCTCTTACTGCTTTCTGCTGTAAGTTATATTAAAATAATATGACGACTTTAAAGCTAACTACCACTACAACTTACTACTCTGACTTCTCTTTTTTATTATTCCTTAAAAGCAAAATCAAAAAATAAAAACAAAAAATATGAGACAAAATATGAGAAAAAAATATTTTAGAGAAGAATATTTTAGCTGCTGATGCTAGTTGTTGCTATCACATTGCTTCGCTTTTAAGTATTTGTGTCATTGTGTGCAGATGTGTGCGTGTGATGTTCTGAGAGACTGAGAATGATTTTGTGTGTAGATGTGTTAGCGCGTATGTCCTATGGTCTCTGCTTAAATTTTATAAGATCGTAACTTGTAATAATAGAAAATTGCATCAACTACGAACGCATTGGCCGTTGACTTCCACCACTGGAATAGCAAAAGCAGCACACAAAAAAAAACCAAATAGTAGTAAATACAGAGAAATTGATGAGCATTAGTGAACATGAACGAAAGTGTATGTGAGAGAGAAAGAGAGAGAGAGAGAGTAGAGAGAATGACGTTTGAATTTAGTGCAAGTTAAAGCACATCGGTCGCTGTGTGGTGTAGTGGTAGTGCGTTGGACTGCTACACAGAGTGTCCGGGGTTCGAATCTCGACACAGGCAAAATCAAAAAGTTAAAAAAATAATTTTTCTACACGGCACCACCTCTTGGCAGGCAATGGCAAACCTACAAGAGTAAAAATTGCTATGAAAAGCTTTTCACTTTGCCGTTCGGATTCGGCATTAAACTGTAGGTCCCTTCCATTCATGTACAAATATAACACTCACAACATGAGTGGATGCGAAAAGCTCGGCCTAGGCCCTCCATGGGTTGTTGTGCCATTAAAAGTAAAGTAAAGTAAGTAAAGTACATCGGGTCTTTCTAAGAATGAATAAATATTTTCCGCAAATCAATACACATGGAAAATGTTAACCTAACAGCAAGGTTGCATATTTCCGGTGACCACAACTGTATATTTCAATTTTATAGCTGTTTGAGGTCTACACTTTTCATGGTTAAATAATTTTATGTAATCAGGGTACACGAAGTTTGCACTTTATTACTACATTCCTTTTAGCTACATTCACATTTAGTACTTAAGCACAACCAAAAAAGGGAGTGCTGAAAAGGGAGTAATAGAAAAGGGAGTGTTGAAAATGAACTGTTGGAAAAAAGAGCAAAAGAATTCTTTAGAGAAATATTGTAAAAAATTTGGCAAACAATAAAAGTTGAAAAATCAGTAAAATATAATTACAAAAAATAGGAGTAAGGAAACAAAACGAACAGCAGCAGCGGTAGAGTAGCAGCAACTTGCAACAGTTTTCAATGTTTTTTAATTAAAAATATGCTACGAATTGATAAAAGACAAGAGCAGAAGAAAAACTCGAAAACAAAACGTGGCAGCAGTAGCAATACAGGAACCCTGAAGTGTTATGTTTTTCTATGCTAGGAGGGCGTATTGAAATTTCGCGCCCCCGTTTCGAATAAAAACTAAAGTTTTCACTAGTGTTTTGTTGTGTGTTTGTGAATTTTAAAAATGATTAAAAAACTTTGCATTGCCAAACCCATGCACAAATACACTCACACAAACAATACACTCCCTACAATCACACAAACTAGTTACTGCTACTACGAGAAGGAACAATTAATGTGGCTGCTGCTGTTCCTAACTCCTGCTACCATTTAACTACTACTAAATACATTTTAAATTTTATTTTTTATGCGGCTGCATTTTAGTTTTTCATACAAATTTACATCTTGGTCGCAAGTGAATTTTGGAAACCACGCAAAAAACGATTGATTGAGAGAGAACAATTCAAACGCATTTTGGCCAGTGTATATTTTAAGCATTGGCAGCTGTTATTGTCTCTTGGGGGTAGATACAAATTTTTTCCTCAAACAATAACTACCAAAATACTTTCATCGTATGTCTTTCCAATTGTAATAGTAGCCATATACAGGGCCGTGGGGAAAAAAGGCCCTGGCAAAGGAGGATGATCAGCTTGCCGGCGCCTTATTTTGAAACACGCCTCTTGACATAAAGCTCTTTGGCTTGTTTATAAGTTTTAAAGAAAACTTACCCTTGTTCGTATTTTATGAACCAACATTGAACATGTCATATTTTAATTGCCACGGGGCGTACCTGATAAAAACTTCTGAATATATCAGGTTCTTCAGATTATTTTTTCGCTTTGTACTTTTTCTATCAAATCCGCTTAAGCAAAACGGTGCGGGTACCTATAATAATTGCGTTCCGGGGAAGAATCTCCCAGTCTCTCAATTCCTCCCCCTACCCCCTCCCCGCCCCCCTTCACCCCCTTTCCCCTCTCCATAGGCTTGGTCACATACTACCATTTTTTTCAACCATTTTTAGTTCATTTTTCATTGCATTTTCTTTTTGCTTTCGATGGTTTGTAAGAGACACTTTGCTATTTCACACTTGAGACTTTACCGTTATAATTTCTAGTATCCCAGTTGCACAATTTCAGATTGCTCCTTAAACGATTGCTAACCGATTGCTCCTTTAATAAATCAAAGCGCGCAATAAAAGAGATTTTTTCTGGGACCTAAAAAAAAAACAATAACTACAGGGTGTTTTTTTTAGAAGTGTGATTTTCAAGAAGAAATAAAACGCATATAATTTAATGTTATGGCCAAGAATTTAGCTTTAGTATAAAGATAAGAATTTGCCATTATGTTTTAAAAACGATTTGGGCCAAGTGGCCGCCGCGGCTGGTTCGAATAAATTCCAGCCGAGAGGCCCATTTTTCAGCCACTTTTTACAGCAATGTGGGCCGTATGTCAATAATAACGCGCCGAATATTCTCTTCCAAGGCGTATTATCTGGGTAAACAAGCGACTTCACATAGCCCCACAAAAAATAGTCCAGCGATGTTAAATCGCACGATCTTGGAGGCCACGCCACAGGCCCACGACGCGAGATAATGCGCTCACCAAAAGTTTCCTTCAATAAATTGATTGTTTCGTTGGCTGTATGGCATGTAGCGCCGTCTTGTTGGAACCAAAGGTCGTCCACATTAACATCCTCCAATTCAGGCACGAAAAAGCGAAAAAGTTATTAATCATGGCTCTACAGCGTTCCCCATTGACTGTAACAGTAAGACCGGTTTCATCTTTGAAGAAATATGGACCAATGATTCCCTCTGCCCATAGAACACACTAAACAGTGGCTTTTTGAGGATGTAACGGCGTCTCAACAATGGCTTGTGGATTATGATCACTCCAAATGCGACAATTTTGCTTATTAACGTACCCATTCAACCAAAAGTGAGCTTCATCGCTGAGCATCGCTGCGTCGCGTGAACCGAACCGTTATTTTCGTACTAAATTTGCATGATTTGCCGACGTTGTTCAGGAGTAAGTCTATTCATTATAAAATGGAAAACCAAACTGAGCATAAATCAAGTGACAGCTGTCAAAAAGACCAACTCCGAAAAAAGTATTACCAGATTGAAAACCACACTTCCAAAAAAAACACACTTTACATTACATGCTAGAGCAAAATGACTAAAAGTATCAGTATTTCTGTTTCGGTGCTCACAATGATGAATAAATAAATAAATTTATAAATAAATTCTTTCTTTTTACCATTAAGATAAAGTTTAAATTTTATAAATAATAAAAATAGGTCAAAACGTATGTATTGTAAGTGTTTATATGTACGAATATGTAAGCAGTAGAGTATTCATAACTAAAGACAATAGAATGTGAACTAATTTGCTAGAAGCAACAGAGAAAGAGAAAATCCCGAACAACAATCGTGTTCGTATTTATCGGTGTCCTGTGTGATTGCATTCCACAATTTTTGCTTGATAAAAGTCGCTTATTCTCATTAAATAGTAAGCGACTTTAAGCGAGCAGAGTGCTGAATCGACGCGTCTAATATTAATATAACACTACACTAACAGCAATTGCTTTTCGAAATTTGTACAACTTTTTCAAAAGTTTTTCTTTTTATTAGTTTAATTTCTAAAACTTATTTTTTTTTTTGCCTAATTTTATCTCGTTCTCCGTCCTTCTTCCTCCCACTGATCAATCTTCCTTCCATTCAACACAATGCTCTGCATTCATAGGAGTAATAAGTAAATGTATTAAAAAAAGGAAAAAAATAAATAAAAAATTACTGCAATTTGGAGGTCAGTCAAAACGATTGCTCCATGTGGAGCAATCCATTGCTCGGTATTGAGCGCTAGATTATTACTCCAGCGATGATCCTAAGTTCCACTGGGATACTCTTCCCATACATACTTCTAAGTGTGTATGTGTGTGTGTACGAGTATATGTACTAAATACATAGTAAAGCTGCTCTGCAATGGGAACACTCTCTTGTTCTTCTACTCTTCTACTTTCCCTGCAATGAAAAAAAGGAACTATTTGCCAAAAAGACCTAGTTTTGTGGTTGGAATAAATCGCTATTATTGCGTTTTGTTTTTTGAACTATTTAGTTAATATTATGTTTTCAAGTACATTGAGCTATCCTCTGTCGATTTACAAAAAAAAAAAAAAATGTTTTTCAAAATTTTCCATTGCTTTCGTGAACTGGTGCGCATTATGGTAACAATTTCATCTGAGGATTCGCCAGTTTATACTGTAAAATGGTCGTTATGTTGTTGAGATGAAAATAGACAAGTCAGTTTTTGTAATTGTTTACTGCATTTCAAAACTGTTGAAAAGTTTTTAAATTTGTCTACATTTTAATTTTTGCCTTATTGTCTAATTGTGAGCGATTCGGACACAAAATAGTAGGTTAAAGTAAGTGTATAGAAAAAAGTACCGGGAAATGATCATTTAAAACGTCCGCTAAAAGGGATTACAAAAATTCTTATTGTCGCCAAGTTGGCAACACTGTGTTCTCTAGCTTGACGTCATTAGTTTGTTTACAGTTCTCGATTTTTTCAGTTCATCTCATTGACATCTTTGTGTCAATCAAAATATCGATCAAAGAATTTTTCTCAAATTTTGTATTGCAAATGGAATTTCGTGTACCGAATCGCTAAAAATGTTACGGAAGGCTTACAGTGAATCGACTTAATCAAAATGTGGTGGATCAAAAGTCAAAGTAATGTTGACTGTTGTCTATGATTGTAGCGGTATTGTGCACTCGAAATGTTTGCCTGAAGGTCAGCTGATAAAAAAGATTACTATTTGAGCGTTATGCGACGTTTAAGAAAAGCCAAGTTAGTGAAAAGAAAACTCATGAATTTTGCACCACGGATACGCACCATCTATCTCACAAGGTTATCATTGTGGAAGAATTTCTAGCAAAAACTCAACAAATATCATCGAACAACCACTGCATTCACCTGGTATGGCTCCGGCCGGCTCTTTTCTCTTTCCGAAACTCAAACTACCACTTCGAGGCACCCGTTTTCAGTCGATTGAAGACATAAAAAATAATTCGCAGCGAGAACTGAATCCGAATCCGAAAAATGCGTTCGAAAAATGTTTTGATAATTGGATTGTGTATTATTTCGGAAGGAGTCTACTTTGAAGGTTTATTTGAATGAATAATAAATATTTTTTATTTTTTGATCAATTCCCGGTAGTTTTTTTGCAGTCGAAAGGCTTGAAATTAATTCCAATGGAAAATATAATGCTTTCCCTTTATTTTTATTTTATTTTTTATTTAGGTCAAAGTTAATATTATTTCCTTAATTTTTACTTGCATCAAATTCGTTTTTAAGCAATTGAATGGTCAGAATTAAATGAAAAAAACTAGGTACTAAAGGACTAGTACACGAACTAGTTTCTCAACGGCTAGTGAATATACCTGTCCTCAGGTAGCAAAGCATAATGGATAGATGTGAAACCAGTCACTGTTCCGTAAGAAATATCGAATTCACTAGTCCAGAACTACTGAGAACTTTTTAGTGCAGGGTTTCTACACTACCTACTACTACAGCAATCAAGAGAGTATGTATGTATGCATTCTCTTGCTACTTAATACTGTCCACATACAAAAACAACACATGTCCACTTTGAAGCATCATTGCTAGTGGGGCTCTCAAGTTTCTCATTGTGTCGTGGTTGTTGTTGTTGTTGTTGCTGTTGCTGGCGTTGCCGTTGTCGTTTACATTCATAATGGCGCATTGTGTTTTTCTTGTTGTAAAAAACTTTTTGGGAAAGTGAAGATAAGTACATCAATTTCCAACTCACCGGTTTCAGCTTCTTCGTCGTCGTCGTCGTCGTCGTCGTCGACGTCTCTCCCGTTTTCATGCCCTTTCTCTCACTCTACTCTCACAGGCAGAACTTACTGATAATAACGTGCCAGCAGAGCAAAGTAAATACAACAACCAATAGAACCAGAATTATCAAGTACTTCACAAACACACATACATAACTATACAAAATGAGAGTTAAGTGGAACAGAGACAAAGAGAAAGAGTATTGGAGGAGAAATAAAGGGAGAGTGAGGTAAAAAGCCAACCAACAACAACTAGAAGAGAAGTTTACTGCATTACTACGTGCAAGTTATTGTTGATTTTGTTATTGTTGGATCCTTAATAGTTTGCTACATCGTTTGACAGCCATTCCTGCTCGCTCCTTTGCTCCTTTTTTGCATTACGTACCTACATTTACATATATTCCTTTTTCACTACATACTACGTACTACATGCAATTCTTCCTCTTCTTACTACTACTACTACTACTAGAACCACCACGACTACGACTTTCGTAATTTTTCTATATTATAGCTTATTTTTATTATTTTTATTGTATGTCTGTTTTATTACGCTACTTGAAAATTGCGACAAAGTTATTATCAAAATAGTTTAATGGCGAAAAAGTGAAAAATTTTATGTTTGTAAGTAGTAAAGTTGCAATTTAAAGCTTTATGTATGTACAATATGAAAAATTGTAGTAGAAACAGTAGTTTATAAAATAGATCAGCAAGTCAAGCTGAAATAAATGGATATTTGTGTTTCTTTTGAGAAGGTCTTTCATCGTCAAGCTGTATTGTTTTGAGATCGTTTTCTCATATAAATATTGATAAAGTTAATAAATGTCATGTATTAATGTGTACTGGGCGGCAATAACAGCAGCAATTGCACTGGATTTAGTAAAATTTTACAGTTGAGTACTCTCTAATGTGCCAAATACTTCGCGCCACTTGGCACATTAGAGTCTTTAATCTTTGACTCACATGAATTGTTGAATTTTTGTTTCACTATAAAAATATGCTGCTTATGAGGGAAATGAGTGCTCTCATATTTAAAGTGGGGAGTATTTTAGACCAACACTGAACGCCTTGATTTTTCTTCACTGTCAATGGAAATATATCAAAAAAGTGAGTGAACGTTGAATGGGAAAAGAGTAGTGAAGGTGAGATAATAAAAAATAAAGAGAAGCTTATGGTTACTGTTAGTAGTGTTGTTGTTACATAAGTATAAGAGTCCACTTGAATATTGTTTCTTTGTTTTTCTCATATATGTGAAGAAATCTCTTTTATTAATCATTGTAGAATATTATTATTCTCTTTTAAAGAGCAGCCCCAAACTGAGCAACTGAGCAGCAGGACAAAATTAAATTCGTTTTAAACGTTTCCAAACTCACTGTAGTATGTAATTTAATAGAAACTTTTGTAAAATTGTTATGGCACAAATTAAAAAGAACACGACGACTCACAATAACCTTAAATTTATTAATTCGATATGACAGCGAAAAATGAATGCGCGCAACATTTTCGCCAGTAAATATTAAAGAAACACATCAAAAAAAAAAAATAACCCTCAAACATGAAGATGTAAAGCAAAAGCGGAAGACAGCAAGAAAAATAAATAAGTAAAGAAATCGAAAAAAAAAATTGAATATCTCTAAACAATCCATCAAATCAAGTGAAAGCCTTACAAGCCAGCTTGCTGCAACAGCACACAAAATGCTGTCAAGAAAAATTCAAACAAGAAGAGGAAAAGAGAAGAAGCAAAGAACATTGAAGAAGAAATGTAAAATAAACTATGGAAAACTATATTCCGGCATGTATATACTCAGAGGGACAAAAAATATAGTAAAGGAAAAACAACAGCAACAACAAAATTATACTTTCATTAAAGTTGTTGTTTAAGTTTGTGCTCGCACATACATACACACACAAACGCTAGCTTGAAGAGTTTAGCTTGAGATATTAACCGTGAAATAAAATGAAAGTGGGAGAAAAGAATATCGTGAAATATAGCGCATATACATACACACATACATACATGAAACCACAACTGATGTAGGTTTTCCTAATGGGAATTGTGTACCTATATATTATATGTACATATGTATGTAGTATCTATGTTTGTATATATATATGTGCTGCTATTTGTGTACTCTCATGTGTATGAATGTGGTTAATATATGTATGTATGTGTAACTACATTCAAACAGCCCAATGGGAAAGGAAGCGCTGGTAAAGCGCTACACTATCAGCTTCCTCTTTGTAGTACAGCTCATATCTTTTTAACAATTTAACATTGCATGTCTTCTTCTACTCCTAAATAGCACAAGAGTAGTGATTGTAAGCTGAGCAAATACACATTATTGAAAATTAGTGAAAGAGTGAAGCTTTCTTAGCTCTTTATTCACCTCTGTCCTATATGCATCCAGAGAAGCACAAAGTCAGCGCTCGCAAAGTGCATCTTAGGAAAGCACTTAAAATTTTCCCGCTGGGGTGTATAAAAGGCTATGCAAAATAGAGAACAGAGCAAGTTGAGCGAATATGTGAGCCATGGCAAACAAGCTTGAAAGTATAACAAAAACAAAGTACAAGTGCGATACTTATGAAGAAAATCGAAATACATGCATACACCACCTATACATTTTGCTTACAACTACATACGCGCAACATCATTCTCATCAAATAGCAGCAGCAACAACAACAACAACAACAGGAGCAACATCAATACCCACACCATGTCTACATCTTGCAACAACTACATTTATTTATTATAATAATAATAATGATAGAAAATGAAACACATTGAGTGTTATATTGTGATGGAAAATCATTCAATATCATCATACATCTGTACATATATACACACACACACACACACACACACACACACAGCCACACATCCAAATGTACATACATACATACATCGCCTGAAAGTATCCTGTGAACAATATTAATGTATAGCAAACATATGTGCGCTTGAACAGGCAAAATAAACTTTTTCACTCAACAACATCAACAACAACAACAAGAACTGCAAATAGATACATATGTACGAGTATATATCGCACATAGAAATATTACTATTAAAAGCAATAACAGCAACATCAAACATTCGCAAGAAACAGAGCAACATGTCAATGTAGACACGACAATGATAAATTCCTAGCATACTTTCAGGCATGAAATCACTTTCGCTGCTGAAATAACAAAAAAATAAAAAAAAAACCTGTATAAACTAAGCTTAAATATTAGTAACGGTTTTCAAAGAAAAAAAAGAAACGTTTGAAAAAAATAGCAACAGAAAAACAAAATCATAGCAAAAGTTGAGGACAACAGAGAAAAAAAGCAATCAACAAATTGTAGTAAATTACACTAAATTACTAAACGACAACAACAACGACGACGAGTTCGAGAATGAGATCGATTGTGCTAGACAGCAAAGACCTCCATTTGCTAGTTCAAACATAAATAAACACACAAACACACACACACACACATCAGAATAAATATGTATGTATACAGTGGTGAAGTCAGAGAGGGACGGAGGGGCTATGGCGGTTGAAGTACTTTTAGTTTTAATGGCACAACAGCCCATGGAGGGACTAGGGCGAGCTTTTCGCATCCACTCATGTTGTGCGTGTTATATTTGTACATGAATGGAAGGGACCTACCGTTTAATGCCAAATCCGAACGGCGAAGTGAAAAGCTTTTCATAGGCAATTTTTACTCTTGTAGGTTTGCCATTGCCTGCCAAGAGGTGGTGCCCTGTAGAAAAATTATTTTTTTTTATTTTGCTTGTGCTGAGATTTGAACCCCGTAGCAGTCCAACGCATTACCACTACGCCACAACGACCACCGCTTGAAGTTCCACCCAAAAATTATTCGAATTCTATAAATTATAGCGTGATTCTTACCCTCGCGTTTTTGCTTCCGTTCGCGCTTCTGTAGCGCGATCCGGGTCACTCTACTACGGTAACCTGCACGTAGTTGGGAGGTGGACCCTTCGGTCGGCTGGGCGGGAGGTGGGCGTGATATTCGTCGAAAAAAAGAACACGCTTTCTAAACAAGATGGCATCACGAATAAAAAACAAATACAAATTGAACTTGAAATTATTGATGAATTAAAAAAAAAAATTTCCATATAATTTGAAAACAATATTAAGGTAGTAAAAGAACATCGGTGAATAGTAGTGGCAAATAGTAGTAGGAAAAAGGAATTGTATTTTTGGTCGAAATTTTGATATCATTTCTGGTCAGAGTTCGGCATAATTTTTAGTCCAACTTTTTGACTTAATATTATTCTGTTTATTTGTCTAAATTTCTGTTAACTTTTTGGTCTGATTTTCGATATATTTCTTAGTTTCAATATTGATGTGAGTTCCGATCTGCTTTTCAGTTCGATTTTTTTTAGAAAACTTGGAGGTGGTCACCTTGACATAGTGGAGTAAAATTTCGGGACAGCCAAAAAAGACTTTCTACACGGCACCACCTCTTCGCAGGCAAAGGCAAACCTCCAATGGTAAAAATTGCATATGAAAAGCTTTTCAATTCGTTGTTCGGATTCTACATGGAACAGTAGGTCACTTCCATTCATGTACAAGTATAATACGTACAACCTGAATGGATGCGAAAAGTTTATCCTAAACCCTTCATGAGTTATTGTGCCATTAAAAGAAGAAGATCTAATAATTTGGTTCGCTTTTTATTTTGAATCTTGCTTTTCTATCCTGAATTTTTTCTGGATTTTATTCTGGTTGTGGTCTAATTTTGTATCTAATCTTAAATTTTGTGTGTTTTGGTCCAAGTTTATATCTGAATATCTGTCTAGCTTAATTTTTTTTTTCAACATTTGGTTAAAAAATGTATGGATTTGACCTTAGATACTGTAAGTGGCTGTCCAGAATGGACTAAGTATTATAATACTACCTGATAGGACCTAGAGTTTAAAGGCGGTTCCGAACGGCTGGGTGGCAATTTGTTATCACTTGGTGGTTTCTCATTTCCATCATATCGGTAGGAGTGTAACAAAGTTCTGAGGATCAACCGCCAGAGCAAGACAACTCGTCTTTAGACAAAATTTTGTTTAGAGTTTTGGTTACATTTTGGACAACTTTTGGTCTAAGATTGAGACTGCTTTCTCATCATTTCTGCTGTCCTTTTAGTTTGAGATACGACTTGAATATTGATCTGAATACAGACTGGCTATTAGTTGTAGATTTTTTATCTGAAGTTTGATTTGATTTTTTAGGTACTTCCCTGGTCTGGACTTTTCTCAGTCTTCCTCTGTACTTTTTTTTAACACATAATATTTCTCCATTCTCTCTGTTATTGTAATTTCTCCAGACAATTTATAAATATTGCTTTAAATATTAGCAATTGTACTCATAACTTCATTGGCTACTCCAGCAAGAGGCTTTAAGCTATTTTCAAACGACCATAAACATATTTGCGAACTAAGTGTCATGAAAGGAAATCATATCAGTTGCTTGATAAAAGGCCGTCCCCCAAAGCCAAACTCAAGGTCTGCCACTGTGTATGTATGAATGTTTGTGTAAGTAGAACATGTAGGCATTCGGTTTGTAATGCGCCTTGAAGATATGCCTCATTATTTCTCGCTTCAGAAAATTCTGTCTCGTCACTAATTCGTCATTGTTTCGGCACATTAAATCTTGCCTATTTTTTTTCATACTTTCTAGGGCTTTACACGTCAACACATCAATGAAGGAAATTTCTCTTATTTTCCGCATTTTCTTTTGCCTTTTGTGCGCTTTAACTTGTCATATGTGCTGACACACACCCGCACACATGCACACACTCACATAGACACAGGAATGAATGATATTCACTGCCCGACAATAAGTCAGCAAATTTACGAATTCATTACCGAAACGAAACACATACACATTCATATACATATGCAATAGATACAATTCACATACACACACACACACACACACACACACACAATTCAAATAGACGTATGCGTTTACGTCGGCAGGACTGTCTCAAAAAATGACCACCAGCTAAAATGATGTTTCATTATGAAAGTGGTTAGCTTGGCTGAGGCAGATGATCCTGCTTTGTTGTTGTTACGTCTTCTTGTAGCCAAAGCTAATTCCAGCTTAGAGTGTGTTAATTGTGCGCGTACCACGTAAAAAACAGAAACAGATAATGTAGAGAAAAAGGGAAAATGAGCATCAACAGAAACTGTGTAATCACCATCTGATAACATAAGTCCTTTTAATTTCTTAATGTTCACACAGTTGTGTGTGTACGCATAGTTTAGGGCATGGATGGATAACCATGCATGTATGTGAGAGTGTGTGTGTGTGTGTGTTGGTGACTGGCTCGTTGTTTGCCCTTTAATGAAAGCGTTAATTGCTGCGCATAATCCCAATTTTATTCACTTTTCGGTTAATAGGATTTTCTTGGAAGGAAGACTAATGTTGATATGTGTGTATGTATGTGTGTGGCAAGACGATATCATACATGCATATACGAGTAAGTAATATGCTGTAACTAATATCTAAATACATATATGGACTTGTTAATAGACATTAATTTTATTCATTTAATTTCTGATTTAACGCGACTATAGCAACAACTTATTTAGAGTAAGCTTGCTTTGAATTAATGGTTAAAATTACTTAGTTTCATGACAAATATGAAACGCAGAGAAGCAAAGGCTCCTGGTGCTCATTATCAAATGCCTAAGAATAATATTGCAGAATATTCCGAGCTGATAAAATTGGCTATGCAGCAATGGGGAAGCTCTCGAAATAAAAGCCCATTGAGGTGCAAATAAAGGTGCGGTAATGACGCTTATCTCTGGATAAGGCATACTTTATTACATAATTGCACATGACACTCAAGGCACTCGCCAAACAGGGAGACCTTAAACCACCTGAAGAAGCACGGTACCGCAATAGTTGGTAAAACAAAGAAGGACATCAGAACTTGTTACAAATCACATTTTCCTTGTGATTGAAATTCGACATTCGGAATTTGAAATTCTCTCTCTCTCTCTCTCTCTCTCTCTCTCTCTCTCTCTCCCTCTCTCTCTCTCTCTCCCTCTCTCCCTCTCTCCCTCTCTCTCTCCCTCTCCCTCTCTCTCTCTCTCTCTCTCTCTCCCTCTCTCTCTCTCTCCCTCTCTCTCTCCTCTCCCTCTCCCTCTCCCTCTCCCTCTCCCTCTCCCTCTCCCTCTCCCTCTCCCTCTCCCTCTCCCTCTCCCTCTCCTCTCCCTCTCCCTCTCCCTCTCCCTCTCCCTCTCCCTCTCCCTCTCCCTCTCCCTCTCCCTCTCCCTCTCCCTCTCCCTCTCCCTCTCCCTCCTCCCTCTCCCTCTCCCTCTCCCTCTCCCTCTCCCTCTCCCTCTCCCTCTCCCTCTCCCTCTCCCTCTCCCTCTCCCTCTCCCTCTCCCTCTCCCTCTCCCTCTCCCTCTCCCTCTCCCTCTCCCTCTCCCTCTCCCTCTCCCTCTCCCTCTCCCTCTCCCTCTCCCTCTCCCTCTCCCTCTCCCTCTCCCTCTCCCTCTCCTCTCCCTCTCCCTCTCCCTCTCCCTCTCCCTCTCCCTCTCCCTCTCCCTCTCCCTCTCCCTCTCCCTCTCCCTCTCCCTTGAATCCCAATCACTTGAATGAAAAGAGCTCTCTAGTAATAGGTTATGGATCTCCGGTTGGTACAAACCATAACTTCGCAATAAATTTAATCTAACAGAAATCGGTCTTTTTATTTCCTCCAGCCTTCGGTTCTCCACTACTTCTTTCCATTACATTTTTCCTTCTTTAATTTTTATGTTACCAGGACTTTCAATGTATTGTGCGTAACAACAGCTCTACGAGATCACCTAACTCTCACATACAGAAAACTACGGGCCTGAACTTGGACGAGCAATCTTTTTCTCGTTTACTACTCTTCGTGAATTGCTTGTAAATAAAAGAGAGAAGCTAGTTAATCCGTTGCTCGTTGATGTGCAGCACTCGCAAACTCCATGTGTGATTTAAAGTCCAACTGGGTATTAAATAAATTTATGCGCAACATAGCTACAGTTTGCTTTCGCTTCTGCTACTGTAAATGTAACTGTCGTTGCTTGCTTCAGCTCAAAGTTCGTTGCTTGCGCTAGTTTATTTATGTGTTTGTATGTCTGCTGTTGTTGTTTTTGTAATTAGTTGTTTCACATTCAACAAATATTTCGCAATTAATTTATTTACAACTCTAGACGCTTGCTCAAACCATAGAAAAAAGCTGAAAATATTATGAGTATATGAAGCACTAGCAGTAGTAAGAAGTAGCGAACTGTTGCTTCCGCTTCCGCTTGTTGCTAATTATTTTGCCGGTGGCTTCGTTCATACAAAATACAGCGAAAGAAAAATATAGAAAAAAGTAAAGAAAAAAACAACGAGAAAAAATCACACAGTTAAAATGAGGGTAATAAAAACAAAATTTTTTCTATTTTATGCAACTTTTATTAGTCCGAAAGTTAAGTGAATTAATTTCGGGTGTTTTCTCCCATGAATTTTTCCCCCTTTATTCCGAATAGTATAGAAAACAACAAGAATTGTGAGTTATTGTAGGTGAAGTGAATGGAGAAGAGTGAATGAGAAGGAAAATTAATAGAGTGTGTGCTGGTGTTTGTTTGTATTAATTCTCATAAATCTTTTCTTAAATGCAATTTTATGCATGTAGTGGTGCTTAGTAATTTGCTCAACATATTTTCTCTTTTGCAGATATTCACCTAAATCAGGCACTGTACCTCTCGAATCTCTCCGTCCCGCGCATCATTGATGCCGCTCAAAAAGCCAAGCTCTTCTGCAGCTATGAAATGGGAAATCGTACCCTAAATTCTGTGAAATGGTATAAAGATGGGCTCGAGTTTTTCAGGTAAGTTTTATTTGTTCCGCCGCTTTTTATGTCTCTTCAATTTTATATGTATGTAAAATTCGACGCTCCTTCTTGTTCTCTTGCTCGCAACTGTTGCAGCTATAAAATGGTGATGATGATGATGGTGATGGTGATGGCTGTGGCGCTGATTGTGTTGTTCATAAAAAAACCACGAGTTAAATAATTTATTTAAAAAACGAAAAGAAACGTAATTCCATACCTTCTGTGATACGCAAATTGAAAATGTCATAAAATGCAACGTTGTTTCACTTTTTGCATTGCAGCGACTGCCACATTTGACAATGCGTTCTATTCGTGCCCCTCGTCCGTCCATTCGGCGTACCGTTCTTTCTTTTGGCCATCCATTCCGGCCATTTGGCGCAACTGCTACAACAACAAAAAAAGTGAAATTGATGCATTTGACTAAAAGTGTTGCAACTAATTTAAATTCTTAATTGAAATGGTTTTTTATGAGTCACGACTGTCGGCCGTCACCATCGTCGCTGTTGCTGTTATATTGTGTGTGTGTGTGTGTGTGTATGTGCGTACTTTGTTTTGGGCATGTTTAATTGCTGGAAAATTTTGCCGGTTTTAATCGGCTGGAAAAAGTTTTTTTCTGTTTGATGCAGAATTTATTATGCAGGTAACTTTTATGAAATACCTGTCGCGTTTTGTTCTCGCTGTATTTATGTATGTAGGTATTCTTTTTAAAACTACTATTTTTTATTTAATTTATATTTTGGTATCGAATTCATCTTTTATCTTTATCATTTTAAAATGTATTAAGCTTGCAGTGTTAACTTTAGATAGACTTGAATTGGTGTCACGTATTCAAAGTGCATTTCTTTTTTATTTTGCATTTGGGAATAGTAAGTAAATTTTAATTTCGTTCATTATTTGGCAAAATATTGCAAAACTATGCATGAGTCATAACTCATGTATTTGGTTGTTTGTTGAGCTTCTCCTTTGTAATATATTGAAAGCTTGAAGTTTGATACGCTCTTTTATTCTCTTTGTTTAATAATTTAAGACTCATCCCCACTTAACTGCAATTTTTCAGCTTTATGTTTTGGAATGAAAACAGATTCAGGGGATTCGGGGCGGGGGACGGCATTTAAGTTCATGGTTGAGCTAGAAGCCAACCAATATATAATTTGAAGAACATTCTAAAGGACTACGTTTAATGAAATGAGTTTTCTGATCACGGGAAAAATTGTTATGACTTTAAAAGTCTAATAATATCCAACCTGCATTACTTAATTACTTACTTAACTTGCACTACAACCGATGATCGGTCTTGGCCGCCTCTACAAAGCTTCGCCAGTCGCCTCTACTATGCGCGCGCTGGCGCCAGCTGATGAGAGAAAGTGCAGTCACTGCAGTTGCCCTGCACCTGGTCTTTCAAACGGAGATTAGAACGTCCCCTTCTGCGTGTTCCTCCACCTTGGTTCGAATAAAACACCCTTCTAGCCGGAGCGGTTTCTTCCATTCGCTCAACATGACCCAGCCAGCGAAGCCGCTGGATTTTTATACGCTTAACTATGTCAGTGTCGGCGTACAGCTCATATAGCTCATCGTTCCATCTTATTCGATACACGTCATCCACGCATACTGGACCGTAGATCTTACGGAGTATCTTCCTCTCGAACGCTCCTAACAGCCTCTCATCATTGATGGTCAATGTCCACGTCTCGGCGCTATACATTAGGACAGGAAGGATGAGGGACTTGTAGAGCGTTATTTTTGTCGGTCGAGAGAGAGCTCCACTTCTCAATTGCCTACTGAGCCCGTAGTAACACCTCTTGGCAAGAGTTAGTCTCCGCTTGATCTCAAGGCTGACATTATTGTTGGTGTTTATGCTGGATCCTAGATATACGAAATCCATGACGACTTCAAAAGTGTAGTTGTCAACAGTGAGATTTTGTCCAAGACGCCGTGACTCTTTGTTTATTGACACAATGTATTTCGTTTTGTCCTCGTTCACCACTAGACCCACACGACGAGACTCCCTTTCCAGGTTGGAGAATGCTGCACGGACTGCTCGAGCGTTTACGCCAATGATGTCAATAGCATCAGCGTATGCTAGCGGCATGACACTCTTGTAGAAGATAGTGCCAGAGATGAGTGCCAGAGATGTCGATGTTCGCAGCTCGAATTATTTTCTCCAGCATAAGGTTAAAGAAGTCGCACGATAGGGAGTCACCTTGTCTGAAACCTCTTTTGGTATCAAATGGTGCGGAGAGGTCTGTCCCAATTTTCACTGCGCTGGTGGTGTTGGTCAGTGTCATTTTGCAAAGACGAATGAGCTTTGCAGGGATACCAAAATCAGACATTGCGGCGTAGAAGTGATCCCTAATCGTGCTGTCGAAGGCGGCTTTATAATCGACAAATAGATGATGGGTGTCGATCTGTTTTTCTCGGGTCTTTTCCAGGATTTGGCGTAGTTTGAATATCTGGTCGATGGTGGATTTACCAGGCTTGAAGCCACACTGATAAGGTCCAATCAGTTTGTTGACGATGGGCTTCAGTCTTTCGCACAGTACAAGCGATAGAACCTTATATGCGATAATAAGAAGACTTATACCACGGTAGTTGGCGCAGATCTTATACACTGGGCAGAGTACGCTGAGGTTATAATCACTTGGCATGCTTTCATCCGACCATATTCTGCATAGAAGCTCAGGCATGCGTTTTTTGAGCTCTTTACCTCCGGTCTTAAACAACTAAGCAGGCAGGCCATCTGCACCTGCAGCCTTATTCTTTTTCAGCTGAGCAATGGCTGTTAAGACCTCCTCATAGTCAGACGGCGGTACTTCGACGCCGTCAGTGATTGGGGTTTCCGGAGTGGGTTCCGCAGTGGCGGGATTATTTTCGTCATCGCCAGTAAGTAGCTGCGAAAACTGCTCCCTCCATAATCTCATTATTCACTGAACATCTGTCACCAGATTTCCATCTTCTTCCTTGCAGGCCCGGTCTTCAAACCATCAGTCAGGCGTCTTATTCTTTCAAAGAATTTTCGACCTCATTCCTGTCCCGCAACATTTCGATATCATTGAACTCGCGTCTTTCTTTATCTCTTTTCTTGTGCCTTAAAAGACGTTTCCTGCATTACTGTTATATTATTTTTCAAAAAAAATAAAGAACTGAAGAGAGTGGTACAAGTCTATGTTCTCACGCGCAATATACATAATTTTGTTTCCTTTGTTTTATTCCGTTAAATTTTGTGCCACATTTTCGGTATCCTATAAGAAATTCATTGAAATATTGATGCTCTTTACGCTCATTGTCTATCACTGCGTTAGAATCTCACCCATCCCATTACAGTTTAGATCATGAGTGAGAAAATTGGAAAGAGAGAACGGTTGGTGAAGAACGTTGATACAGTGGGGAAAATTGTATTATCCGAGGGAGAGGCGAGAAAAAGTGCGTTAAAGATGAAGAGTTGCATGATGGGTGAAAACTACCCAAAAAACTGAAAGTCTCTCAGCACGCAAATGTGCGTAAAGAATTTTAAATCATCCAATATAATGATGCGTTAAAAATGCCATACACACCAAAAGAGCTCACATGTGTGTCGTTAGTGGGTAGCTTTATCAAATTCAATTTTCATTTTATACCTCAGTAACAGTGAGGATGTCTGTTGGTAATTGTAACCACTTACGAATGTTATGTTGTTACATTTTACATACAACAATGCCACAATTGATTACAACAATTAATTGCCTTTTGCAAATGACGAATCTTTTTTTGTTTTTAGGGCTCTCCCTCTCTTTCTCTCTCTCTCGCGTAGAAACACAAACAGATGCGTTTGCCTGAATTGTGAATCCGCTCTTGGTCTCTCTCTCCCTCTCTCTCTCTCTTCCAGCCTATATCTCACCCCACTGAATTACTTAGAAAAGTGAGAAAAATGCGATAACACCACAAAATAAACCAAAATCCCATTTCATTTAAAATATTTAAACTCCACTTTGCGAAGGTGTGTTTGTGTGTGTGTTTGTGTGTGTGTTTATGTGTGTGTTTGTGTATTTTGTGAATAAAAACTGCTTCGGATTTCACCACAAATACTCGAAACAAAAAACAAAATCTATATAAAGTTATGCATGCACAAGGAGACTGCAAGAGGACAATAGGGCGCAAACAATAAAGCTTAAAATTGCAAAAATAATAGAAAATAAAAAAGAAAATTTAAAATTGCAACGAATTAAAAAAAGACACGGCGTGGGAGTAGTGAATGCCGGTGATTGGTGAAAGCCAATACGCGCCAGTATCTCCAATGCTACACCGACTGCTGCTGCTTTAGTTCTTATTGTTGCTGTTGTTGCTCATGTTGCCTCCTTTGATGTTGCCTAATAAAGCAGTTGTGAAAAATGCTTTGTGATTGCGGTCTATTTCTTTTTGGTTGCCTCTCTTTAATACATTTATATATGTATGTATATGTATGTGTGAGTGGTGGACAAAACGCCGGATTCAGAGAATGTATGTTAGTGGCATGTGGTGTTGGCCTAAAGGGATTTAAAACGATTTTGTCTCGCTGTAAAGCTGTGGGCGATTTAAAATACTAAAATGCCGCATTTATATGCAGGGCAAAAAATTCACAATAAATACATAAACATTTATATACATATACACACATACACATTTATTCGATCGTATGTATGTATGTGAGTATTCACTAAAGTAATCGGCAGTGAAATTGTTTTAGTTGCTCCTTTTTTTTTTCTTTTTGAATGCAAAATTTTGTATACATTTTTGGTGTTTTTGATTTTTTTATCTATGTATAAATTGTGAAGCTTAATTTGCATTTTTTGGTTTTTTTTTTTTTTTGATTTCTCCTTTTGTGAGGGTAGAACGTGTGAAAATTTAAAAACATGTTCAAATTCTTAGGTACTAAATTTACGAAATTCTTAAATTTTATATAAATGGTGTTTTTTCTAAAAGTGTGGTTTTCAATCTGGAAATACTCTTTTCGGAGTTTTTCTTTTTGACAGCTGTCACTTGATTTATGCTCAGTTTGTTTTGCCATTTCATAATGAATAGACTTGCGCCGGAACAATGTTTGCAAATTATTGAAATTTATTATCAAAATTCATGCGCTGTGAAAAAAGTGACAAGGCTCATTTTTGGTTCAATGGATACGTGAATAAGCAGAATTGCCGTATTTGGAGTGAAGACCAGCCAGAGGCAATTCAGCAGTTACCAGACAGGCGGCATCATTGAGCCGTACTTCTTCAAAGACGATGAAGGCCGCAACGTTATGGTCAATGGAGAAAGGTACCGTTCGATTATAACACTTTTTTTGGCCGAAAATGCTAGAATTGGACTCGTCCAACAGGCCGATGCCACATGCCACACTGCACGCGAAACCATGATGCATCAATTGAGAGGCGAATTTGGTGAGCAGTTAATCTCACGTTTTGGTGTAGTCAATTGGCTTCCAAAATCGTGTGATTTGACCCCGTTAGACTATTTTTTGTGGGGCTATGTTAAGTTTCTTGTCTATAGGGACCAGCCAAACACGATTACTGCTTTGGAAGCCAACATTAAACGTGTCATTGGTGAGATTCCGAGATTCCGGCCGAAATGTGTGAAAAAGTGTGCAAAAATTGGACCTTCAGAATGGGCCACTTGAAGCGTAGCCGCGGGCAACTTTTAAGTGAAATTATCTTTAAAAAGTAAATAGCAGAAATTGATTTATCGATCCAAATAAAAATTTCATTAACTTTTGTAACATTTCTTTTTGTTTTTTTCATTTTCAAAAACTTAACTCTTATAAAAATCACCCTTTATATAGCATTTTTTATTTCTATTACTTACTTTTTACTTACTTTTAGTGGCACAACTGCCCATGGAGGGCCTAGGCCTAGCTTTTTCGCATCCACTCATGTTGTGCGTTTTATATTTGTACATGAATGGATTATGGATTATTTCTATTACATTTAAAAATATTTGCACATTTATAAATAAATAATTTTTTTAATTTCTAAGCTTCACTTTTTATACCCAGATAAAAAATCAGAAACTCCATAAATGCGAAATTTCCTAACATATTACATATTTTTGTGAGGCAAATAAACTTAAAAAAAACAATCATACTTATAAAAAATATACTCCCATAGAATTTCACCTCCATTTATGCACTTCTCTCTCTCTCTCTCTCTCTCTCTCTCTCTCTCTCTGTCTCACTCTCACTCTCTTTCTATTTGACACAGATACTCACCCCTCACCCCACCGACTACAAATTGGTTTCCCGTGAAAGGTGTCACCATTGCCGAGGGTTCGTCGCATTGCAATCAATTCATCTGCAATGTGGAATTGGAAAAACTGAATGTCCATTCGTCAGGTTCATATCGCTGCGAGGTTTCCGGTGATGCGCCCGAATTTAAATTGATCGATAAAACAGCAAATATGACAGTTGGCGGTAAGTTTTGTCGACATACATAAATACATACATACATACATACATACATACATACATACATACATACATACATACATAAATACATACATACATACATACATACATACATACATACATACATACATTCATACATAAGTACATATGAATTTGTACGTGATCTACTTGCTTAGCTATTTTCAATTTTATGTTTCTGCTCGCACACACAAGGCATTTTCTGACAAGCTAAAGAAGATACAAAGGAATAGATTCATCAAACTATGCCGGTAATGATTTATGTAGTATGGTGGGAAAGTGTTCCATGGAAAGGCAGAAAGAGTGGGTGCAATGTTGCAATTGCATTGACACAAAGTCTTTACTTTACTTTACTTTTAATGGCACAACAGCCCATTGAGGGCCTAGGCCGAGTTTTTCGCTCCACTCATGTTGTGCGTGTTATATTTGTACATGAATGGAAGGGACCTACAGTTTAATGCCGAATCCGAACGGCGAAATGAAAATTTTTTTTCATAGCAATTTTTACTTTTATAGGTTTGCCATTGCCTGCCGGATGCCGTGTAGAAAAATAGTTTTTCTACTTTTTATTTTGGCTGTGCCGAGATTCGAACCCCGAACACTCTGCGTAGCAGTCCAACGCACTACCACTACACCACAGCGACCAGACACAAAGTCTGTATTTTTATAAGATTTTCAGAAACTTCAGAATTCTCAAAAACACCTAAAACTAATTATAAATAATTCAAACCACTAAAAAAAAAAACTCCAAAATCTTTAATCACAACTTTTAAATAATGAAATACTTTAAATTTAAAGAAATACTTGAAGCAATATTATTAAAACTACTTCAAAGTTCTTGAAAGTACTTCAGAATACTTAAAAAATCTTAAAAAAAAGAAGAAATTTCAAGATACTTAAAAATGATTTTTAATTTTATAAATATTTCAAAACTGATAAAATGCTTACAAATTTTGTATGCATTTGATTGTTGCATTTAAAGTCCAGGATTAATTTCATAGTACAATAACTTCGGAAGCCTTTACTCCAAAGGTCTTCATATCTTTTAGGAACGTATGTTTATCTTTGGGCGGAAGGCTTTTCCATAGGCTTGTGAACCTACTAAGAAGCTATATCCACTTTTTGGATAAAAAAGTTTTCGCTTATCTCCCCCGAAATGGAAATGGAAAACGGGAGTTATGTAGTAATAGTTTTTGACAAAAGCTTCCTCAAACACACTTAAAGCAGCTAACTATGTGGAGTCATTCCAAATGGGCTGGTTTCTGACTCATCCACCTACCTTAAATTTTTTCTATTTTATATTTCTTCTGATTCGAAGTTTTCTGTTTTACGTCAACATGAACATGACTCAGAAATTAATCGATATATATACTTTCTACCGGAAGGACTTCTGCCATTTTCTTAGGGAACATTAATGATCAGGCGGGGATTTGAATATACAAAATTGGAGAGTAAGTACAAGAAAAAATGTTAAATCAAAGAATTTATGTAAAGAACAAAAAACTTAAATCGTACAATCGAATGTACAAAAGCGAGTACATATGCCAACACACAGATAACCGAATAAAAAATTGCAACAAAATAAATCATTTATGCCACTGGCGGCATAAGGAGAGCAATTCGTATAAATTATATTAAATGAATGACGGTGACGATAACGACGAACATTGACATCAATTGATTTGGATTTTCAAAGTAAAATACATAATACGCTAAATCAGTCACTAGTGGAGTACAGGAAAGTAGCAAGCAGCAAGTAGCTGTGGCAGAAGCAGCTAAATGGAGGACGCTAATGGAGGTCGGACGACATCCATTTCCCACGTAAACGAATATTTTAAGCTTAGGCTTATATTTATGCCACAAATAGATAAAAAAAAAGTATGAAAAAAAAACCAAGAAGAAGAAGAAATCATCTAAAGTGGCAGAGTCAACCACAACCTTTACGAGAGAATGTTTGATGTGGTGCAGTAATCGGGGGAGACTAGGGCTGGAGATGGCGGTTGCTGATTTGGGTGGCGTGCGTGTGTGCGGAAGATGCACGTGACGCCATAAACGCAGCATGCGATTCTCAATGAATCCAACAACCTCAACTCAAGATTATAAATTGATTTGTACAAAACTCACAATTGAGTCGAATTTGTTACAATGCAAGCATGGAATGAATGGAAGTAGGAGAGCAAAAATGGCAGTTGTAGCAATTTATAGGTAGGCAGCAACAACAAAAATAGCAACAATAGCAATAGCAGCTGAGCGAAACTGTAAAATGTTCTGTTTAGTAAAGTACAGACAGCATCAGGAGAAGCAGCAGCAGAATCGGAAACAGCAGTTGTAATCGTAATCGTAATCGTAGCAGTGGCAATACTTAGTTGAATCATTCTTGCCTACGTTCAAATTTATTTGGCATCATTACTCATACAAATGGAAGCTGCGTGTCACAAACGACTACGGAGTAGCCCCCCTCGCTCCCTCTACCATTTCAATCGTACATCCCAATCGTACATGCCGGGCGAGGGTGTGAAAAGGAGAGTGAAGATACAAAGTATAACGTTCGTTGAATGTTGTCTGTCAATGATAAATGAAACGCCCGTCGGTTCTGCTGGCTGTTGCTCACATTATGTAAGCTTTTGTTTTTTTCTTTTTGTCCTTTTTGGAGGGGGGCCGAAGGAGCTTTACACGTTTCCTGCTGCAAACTGCATGCTGCTATTGCTGTTTTCTACTACACGCTGCGTGTTGCTCATACAACTCATTTATAATTTTATGAAGCGATCTGTAAATTAAGTTTAATTTCTTGTTGTTTTCATCATCATTGTTGCGGCTGTTGTTATTGTTGTTGCTGGCTGCAGCTGGTTGTTCAAAATAAAAATGCTCTTATTGAGGTTTGTTTTCATATTTATTTTAGCGGCTGTTGTTGTTAAAAAAAAAACATGAGGTAAATGTCACGTAGCGCCTGCTGAGAAATTCGCAATGCCACAAGCTGAAGCGAAGGGAAGAAGTAGGCAGCGAGATGGTGGAGGTTGCAAACGACGTGAGGCAATGTTGGTTTTATTTAAAATCAAAATTTTTTCAGCAATTCTAAAGGTCACTGTGATAGAGTGCCCAGGGTCGAACAGGGCACCGGGTACCACCTTTTGGCAGGCAATGGCAAACCTACTAGAGTAAAAATTTCCTATGAAACGCTTTTCACTTCGCCGTTCGGGTTCAGCATAAAACTGTAAGTCCCTTCCATTCATGTACAAATAAACCACGCACAACATGAGTAAATGCGAAAAGCTCAGTCACAATTCCAATTTAACAAAGTCTTGCCTACAGTAGACCTTCTGGGCAGCACTCTCTAGGCTCTTATATTGTAGCTGATTGTAGCTGATCCATATAGGATCATATACAATAGCTCGACAACGACATTAGCTCTGATGATACCTTATTTTACCTCTCTCGTTTACACCTCAAAGTACACTTACCACACTTCACAGTCTTCTGTCTCCTCATTGCAGCAATGCCCTTGCTCCATCGCATCTGGGCTCTTTAGAACACATTCCTATTTTAAACCATGGTATGTCTCTGGAGCAGTGATGGCCAAACGGACAAGAATAAGGCCAGAATATATTCACTTTGCATTAAGAGTTATTAAATTTAATGAATAATAATAATTTTATATTATTATACCTAAAACCAATAATTCTGTCTATGACCCTCGTGCAACTACTACAGCATAAGTAAATACTTAGTTAGCTATAATAATATTTGCTCACAAAATTAATCTTATTAAGTTGTGGCTAAAGTTTTTCAACAACTTCCAAGTACACGAATTCCATTTTGTAATTTTTTTTTTTTTTTTTTTCATTCTTATAATTTTTGTAGTTATTGCTTTCGGCAACAATAACTTTTGAAACACTTATGTTGCTCAACGTTTTCCGCTGCTGCTACATTAATTAACCAACGAAAATATGCAAACAACTTGAAAATGCTAAACAATTTTGACTTCTGCTGCTGTTGGTTGATGTTGCCTGCTGATGATGAGCATAACTTTTTTAATTGCTTTGATTCGGTGTCATCGTGTATAAAGTATTGGGATTACAACAACAACAACAACAACAACAAACAGCAACAGCAATGGATACTCAAAATCAATTCACTTGTGCCAAAGTTTTCGACCCACTTCCAATACATACATATACATACATATATTTTTGTTGAACAATTCTCAAAGTTCAAGAGCAACAGCAACATCAACATCAACATCAACATCAACAACGACAGTAAATTTTCATAAAACAATGTAATCAACTTAGGTAAATAAATAAAGGAGAAAACCAGCAACAACAAACAACGTCAGACTCATACGAAGCAGTACGAAGGGAGCAGAAGAACTTTCGGGCAGTGCTGTGACGAGAGAAACTGCCGCGGAGAGTGAGAGCGACACGAGTTCGTACTTATTCTATCCCGAACAATAAACACAACAGTAATAGTAAAGACGGAGAAGAGGGTGGCGGCGTCTGTCGGTATTACAACGGTGGCAGCACCCATTCATGCAAACCATTCACTGAAACCACACCAAATCGAAACCCTTGTCATAAATTTTACATTAAAAAGTCACAAGTTCACAGCAAATAAAATTGTCGCACAGAGTACACACGAGAAGCAGCAGCAAGAGCAATAACAATAACCACATAAAGATTAGAAAACGCTTTCGGTTTTGGCGAAAATAAAAATTCCAGGCGTAAAATGTTGGTGGGGACAGGTGAAAATGCTGGACTCTTGTTGAATGACTTGAAGTGAGTGTAGGAATCTTTGGAATGAAAGACAACAACATTGTCAAATAAAAATAGCTCTGAACTAATATCTCAAGTTAATCAGTGAAGTTTATAAAACAAGCATTGTCAAACTCCTTTTTTATAACAAAGAGAAAACAAATTGCTAAACTTTCCATCGTCCTTTATGATTTGTTGTACAACAGCAGCAACAACAAAAAACAACAAAACTAAAATTAAAAAGTTTTTGCACAAAGGTTAAAACTGAATGAAGCGAGAAAGAGAGAAGGAGAAACAATATACCTACAATAACAAATAAATTCTTATTCTCATAAAACAACAGAACAAAAACCAACAAGCACTAAGCATTTTCTAACTTGACAAAATTCCCTAGCGGAGTGTTTGTCTGTCAGAGCAGCAACAACAGCAACGTCAAGAATAATAACAAACAACGGTAACAACAGCATCGTTTAGCATCCTCAGAGACCCTTTTGTGTTACGCTCTCATTTATACGCTGTTACTGAGAGACTAAATATGAATGAGCGTGTGTGTGTGTGTGTGCGTAAGAAATACTTATAAAAAATAGTTAAATGACAAAACAAAAGTGAACCAATCTAAGCCACAGCAACAAGAAAAACAACGGGAACAAAAAGGAAATAGCATCAGCAAAAACAACAACAACAAATTAAATGACATTTTACGACTCCCTCATTGCATGATCAAACTGAATCGCATGTACAGAGAGAGGGAGAGAGAAAGAGGCGGAGAAATTAGAAAAAACTGCATGATTTAAAAAGAAAGAGGTAAAACGGAAACATGATGGTGAGGCAGTAGAAAGTTGAAAATGTACGTGCATTTAGTAGAGGGAGAGCTAGTGCTAGAAGAGGATTAGCACCAGTCTGAGTATGTATGTGTGTACGTGGTAACTCTAACAATTGATGTAGCCTTTGTTTACAAAACACATTTTACACTATCTCTCTCTCTCTCTCTCCTTCTCTTCATCTGTTTCTCTACTTACCTACTCTTTCATTTCAATTCATTTATCTGCTAGAGGCGCTTCATTTGACTTCGCAATCTTTGGATAATGTTTTGCTACACCTACTTACTTACATACATACATACAAAGGTATGTAAGCTTAGAAAATGTCGGTTGCCTGGATTGTTGGTAAATGTCAGAAGCAGTAAATTCACAAGTTTCACCTAACCTTGCTCTATGGTATACATTGTTGGTCGCTTGCTCGTCGCATTGAAAGGACAATATTTCTTCTTACTATAATAAAAAGTGAGCAGAAAGCAAGAATTACTTTCCATTTTAATAAACAGTACGTTAGCGTTACATGTGGGAAACAAACTTGTCTTTCAAATTCTTAAACAAATTCTTAATTAAGCAGAATACAAAAGTGCTACATATATTGGGTTTTTTTTGTCACTGACAATATTGTTACGAAGAAGGTAAAGTTTTGTATTTATGTAATAGGAAGCTATTTAGGGAATTCAGTAGCCGCGGTACACTACAAAGCATGCTAATTTCTGGCTGTACAACTGTTGAAACCAGATGCGGCTCCGAGCTGTGTTTTAAATAAATTCTGAGTCATTCTTCCTAAGGTTTCCCAGTTACCATAAGTGAAATGTGGATATCTCTGGGAAGCAAAGTAGTTCACAAATATGTAATACTAATTTTAAATATTTCAAATTTCGTGTCTGAAGAAAAGTTATTCTCTAAGAAACTCTGAGCGACTAATTACGAGCGGTTGGCAAAATTATGCTTGGAGTATGGAGGCAGCAAAAAGGAAAAGCCCTGAAAACAGAGTTCCGGCGAGGCTGAACTTTATATACCTTACTTACTTACTTTACTTACTTACTTACTTTTAATGGCACAACACAGCCCATGGAGGGCCTAGGCCACTCATGTTGTGCGTGTTATATTTGTACATGAATGCAAGGGACCTACAGTTTAATGCCGAATCCGAACGGCAAAGAGAAAAGTTTTTCATAGGCAATTTTTACTCTTGTAGGTTTGCCATTGCCTGCCAAGAGCTGGTGCCGGATGCCGTGTAGAAAAATTATTTTTTCTACTTTTTGATTTTGCCTGTGCCGGGATTCGAACCGCGGACACTCTGCGTAGCAGTCCAACGTATTACCACACTACGCCACAGCGACCAACATATACCCTATACTCCTTCTGAAATAAAATACCTTTTTACATCAACGGTGGTTTAAATTTTTATAATTTTTACTTAAATATCGATTACGCCATTTACTATTTTTACGGAAATGGCGTCATCGACTCCGTTATGCTGGCTGAGCATTTATATACTTGTATAGATTGTATATCTGTATACATTCATACCTACGATGCCTAATTGTGGGCGTTACAAACAACCGTTACTCGACCTAAACAGAGTTGTGTGTGTAGCGTATAAATATCACTAGCTCTCAACACACACAAATATAATACGCCTCTCTCGTGTATGTATGTGTATGTGTGTATCGAGAGGCAAACAGCATGCGATTATGAGGCGGAGCAGGTCTCAGAAAGAGAAAGTAGAGAGAAAATGCAGGTACATATAATAAAAATAATAGGCATTCTTTATAGTAGTGTGTGTGCGTGTAAGTATACGTAGACTGTTGCTTAGTAAGCAATGTGGGAGACACTCGAAGCGTATGAGTGATTTTTAATTCATATACGAAAACGTTGAATTTCTCGAAGCTAAAAAGTTGATTAAAATCATATTAAAAACCTTCCGAGGCTGATATTTCACAAATATTTTTAATTGCAAATAATCGAAATATTTCGGCAAATATAAGGAAAACATAACATAACATAAATAAACTATGTATGTATGTTGTTTATTATTTTATTTTAAATTTATATATATGTATATGTGCATGTAGGTTACCTGGTATACATACATATGTATGATTATTTACTATGATTATACATAGTTATATAAACCATATGCAATTCCTGTATGTATGTGTTTGTTATTTTGTTTCCGTTTGTTTGCTTGTGTATTTACAGTTTTACCCAAATTTGATCCGTTCATCAGCGGCATACAGCATTCATACAAATACGGGGATGTGCTCGTGGCAAACTGCAGTTCAGAATGGTCAAATCCGCGAGCGATACTTACGTGGTATATAAACAACAAAACGGTAGGTGAATGCATGCATACGTAGATATATTAAAACAAATACTCGTTCATACTCACAAATGTGTATGTGTAATCTCAATGGAAAGAAAGAATGCGCATTAAAAGCACTTTTTTGCCTACACTGAAGCGTTTCCCTGTCAGCTCCGTGTTCATAGTACAGCTCATATAAAAATACATTACAAGTCATAGGAATGAGCACAAGAAGAGCGCTTACAAACAGAGCAAAGACAGCTTCGCGGTTGAAGTACAGAAAACTCGTATCTTACTCATTGGTTATTGAAAACGGTTATCATAGCAATTTCTAGTTACAAATGTTGCTCAGTCTCGGAAATTTATTAAGTGCTCCTCTGAGCATCCAGAAAGGTACAAAGTCAGCACTTAGGGAAGCACTTAAAAGTTTCCCATTGGGATATCACACACAAGTCCACATGCATATGCTGCACATGTTTTGTGTGTGTTTGTGCATATTTAGCTTAACAATTGTCAGTGGTATTATGCGTTTGTATTTTTTGTAATATTAAAGAGATTTTAAATGGAGAAACAAAGAGCAAAGTAGAATAAAGCTAACACAATGCAGATTATTTTTCACACTAAATCTGAGTGTTGTGTTTGTTTTTGCTAAACCAAAAATTTAATCAAACTTTGGTAGATGGCATGGAAAATTGTTGAAGTTGAAAAATATTATGTTTCACTTTAAAGACGAGATACTTTCGGCTTTTTAGACAAAAAAGCTGTTCACATCCTTTTGGTGCAAATTTGAAAACATCAAATGAAGCAGTAGCAGTTGTACAGCAGTCAACAGCACTATGTGTTGTTAGCTAAAGTCATTCTGCATTCAAATATTTATTTCCTGCTCACACAGATGCTACCATCATAGGCACCACCACCACACTTACACTAGCACATTCATGCATACACTTTCTTCTAAAAATGACAAAAACCGCACTTGTGATGGGCTTATTTTTTAATGTCATCATTTGAAGTTGGTCTGTCTGTTGGGTTGCCAGCCTGTTGTTAGCATGCTTGCTAGCTTCGTTAATTGCTCGGTTTGTTGGTTGGTCACACTCGTTTAAGCAAAGACAATGACTCAAGCCAACAGCAAACAGCTACCATACTCACTTCTCTCTCTGCACAACACAAGTCGCAACTAGACCGCACAAGCTCACACATTCGTTCATGCATTTCTTTGCCTTTACCTACATACACACGTGATCTTATTTTGCATTATGGCAGGGGCTTGATTCGTTTCTTTAAATCAGACACTAAATAGTTCTAAGTATTCTATATGCAAGTAAGGACGGAAGGGGAAACGAAGCAGGTTCTAGGTTTAGGTCCAATCGGAAACTAAGAGTTCTATATGCAAGTAAGGACGGAAGGGGAAAGGAAGCAGGTTCTAGGTTTAGGTCCAATCGGAAACTAAGAGTTATAATCGACAAATAATAAATAATAAATAATTTACAAGAAGAAAGTTACTGCCTTGCTCCTAATCAATAATTCCGATTATATCTCTGGTCCAAATTCAATTTCGATTCTCAACTTCTCCCTGCTCACTACATTTCAGTTTTGACCGTCGTTCTTGTGTCACATGAACAATACACAAACACTTTTGAGAATGTTTAGTTAAGAATGTCATTGTGACAGTTTATTTCATTTATTCGTTCGTTTCTAAGCTTCTTCCAGCTATTGCTCTGGCACTGTACGGCGTTACATTTGTGTCTCATATATGCCACGAGAGTTTTTTAAAAAATGTTTATGATTTTTCATTCATACATACAAAACCACACACACACAACACACACACACATAGTAGCAACACATTAAAGAAATTTCTAAAAATAAAAGAAAATAAAATATTTTTGGAAGAAAACTTTTAAAATTTTGAATAAGTATAGATAATTTGGAAATTAAATTTGTTACATTATAACCAATTCAGTTGTATTTCTTTAACTCGGAAAAAATTGCATTCTGTCACTATTTCTTTCACTTTGTTATATGCACCGAATGCCATTAAAGAAAAGACAAATGCGAATGAATTCCATTTCAAGCAATGAAAAATGAAAGTTTATTTCATGCGCACTCTTTCTTCAACTTCTGCATTCATATTTCAACTGCTACTTTATGCTCTGACTTGCTCATGTACTTGTGTACATGAGCGTGTGTGTGTGTGTGTGTGTCTGTGTGTCTGTGTGTTTCTGTGCACTCGAAAAAATAGAAAATGTCCTTCACATAAAACGAAATTCGATTTTGCTTTTCTCTGTCGTTGTTGTTTAAGTTGTTTCCCCACACTCGTAGAGCATTTGAACACGAATATTTTGAAGTCGTTTTTTCTTTAAGTGCGTCCATACAATGAGTGCTAGCAGCAGTACTGCTCTGTTACGTAGTTAAATTTTCAACCAAAAATGAAAACCAAAATAGCTAAACTAAAATGCATAGTTCTTTTCAAATTTATTGTAACATTAGATATTATTCTGTAGAGTTACAAAGAGAACGAATGTCGTAAATGCATTTCAATGTTGTAATAGACTTTCTTATACAATATCGTGATGATATTTCCAGAACACCATCATTCGCATTCATCCATGACATGCATGTATGTATGTATAAAGACAAGATTACAAGATGGTTATGTGTATGTGTAGTGATCTGAAGTGTGTTGTAGTTATTGCGCCATCTAGCTGCTTCGGAATGTATAAGAATGGAAACTCCGAAAAAACTTCGGGGTTCGTGGCCTTGCTAATGCTCGTGGCTATATTAACTAACTGGCATAAAACAGAGCATCATCTGGACACTTCGAAGAGCACTGGAATGTTCGTCGTTGCGGCGATGAAATCTGTGCTTTATGGTAAATACGACTGCAGCAGTGGAAGTTTTAGTGTAGACACAGAGTGTGCAATATCATTTTAAAGAAATTTAAGTGTCTTGTTAACTACTGAATTTAATAAAGTTGTACTAATTTGCTTTTAACATCGAAGCTTTTAATTTTTTTTATTATTATCATTTGAAGCTATGTAGATAATCGTAGCACTATGTACATTGTACATGCATAACATGTATGTGGTGCATACATTGAGCGATGTTTGAGTTTTTTTTATTGATATAAGGACTGCGTCGAATAAAATTGTCCGTTACATTTCTTCCCATACTGTGCTATTGAAAGATTCAAAATCAAAAACTTTGAATTAAATGTCAGAAAATATTATGTGTCAGTTAAAAACAATAAACATTTATTTAACGCGAAAATGGCAAACGAAGTGGAAGTGAGAGAAAATATTATTAAAATTTTCCAAAAGCCTCCTCACTGGTCATTCAAAAAAATTGCCAAAGAGGTCCCTACCTCTAACGTTTTAAGGAAGAACTGCGTATTGATCGGAAGAAAGGTTTTGGTAAAAAGAAGTGGCCGCATGACTGTGAGAAGGCGAAGAACGTTGTGACCATTTTAAAGAGAGATCCAAACATTTCCGGGAGGAAATTGGCGGGGAAGGTTGATTGCTCAGAATATTTCGTGCGCAGGACTAAAAAGGAAGCTGGGCTGAGGACGTACAAAGTTCAAAAAGTTCCGGATAGGAACGCCGGGAAGAATGAAACCACAAAACAACGAACGAAAATGCTGAGCCGAGATTTTGTCAGGAAATTTGAATGCTGCATAATGGACGATGAAACTTATGTTTTAGCGGACTTTTCCCAACTACATGTCCAGGAATTTTATACAGCTGATTCTCGAGGAAATGTCGCTGAAAAATTCACTCCCAAAAAAAATTACAAAATTCCCAAAGAAATTCGTTGTTTGGCAAGCAATTTGTAGTTGTGGCAAAAGGAGCAGCACATTCGTGACATTCGGTACAAATGGCGAAATATATTTGAAGGAATGTTTGCAAAAGAGATTGCTAACATTTTTACGCCAACATGAAGTATCCACGTTTTTTTGGCCTGACCTCGCTTCATGTCACTACAGCAAACGGCGTTAGAGTGGTTCCAACGGAATGAAGTGATTTTGGTGCCTAGAGAAGCCAATCCACCAAACTGTCCAGAACTAAGGGCGATTGAGAGGTACTGCGCTTTAGTAAAAAGGGAGATGAAGGTAACAAGAAAAGTGGCCAAAGACCTTCAAGATTTCAGAAGAAAGTGATCTGCAGCAGTTGTGAGGATGTCGGACACTACCATAGAAACATTAATGGAAGGGGTTCCTGAAAAATTAAAACTTTTTATTAAAAACTAATAATTTGCGGTTTCTTGTTTTTATTTTTTTAATCTAAAAATAATTTACAAAATAAAATAGTTCAGTTTAAAAATATCTGCAGGTCTGGTTCCAAAGATTTCATAATTTTTGTACCAGACAATTTTATTCGACGAACTCCTTATGGTACCTACTCAACGTAATATAAGTAGTAGCCAAGCCTAGCAGCCACTCCATCATTCTATTTTCCTTGAATTTTCATAACTATATTAATCTTAACTTCTTTTTCGAATTTTGCATGCGCATTTCTATCTTGAAGTTGTATATTTGAAATTTTACTGCTTCCAATACAAGATTAAAATTAAAACTTTTAAAAGAACCTTTCACCCCAAAACTGATCAATCAATCACTCCTTCACACTCAATTCACTCGACACTTGCGAATTCATAAATTTCGCAAAATTAGAAAATATTATTTAAAAAAAAAAAAAAAATCTACTAAACAAAACACAAAATTTGTCAACCTCTTCCACACTTATTCGCCCGTAGGCACCGTTCAGCAGCCTTCAACCGCAAAGCAATGAAATCACACGCAATGCTGAAGGATTTTTACTGTACGCTGGCAATCTGCAATTACGCATTCATATCGAGGATCCACGTTTCATAGCGAAAACTGAAGTTTTTGAATTGAAGTGCGTTGCCGATATCCTCGGCATAGCGAGCGTACGCAAGGAGAGCAAGGTGCGTGCGACCATTCTAGCGTTGAAGGATGCAGGCCATAAGCAGAGGCTGATGGGTCAAGGCAATGGAAATGGAGGTATGTACCGACAAGCAGCTGGCACTAGCCAGCGTGGAGCTGTCAATCATGTGTGTGCCATTCTGAAAATTAATTTTCTTCTTTTTCTCCTTGTTTCTTTCTTTCTTTTTTTTTCTTGCAGTTACTTTAAAGAGCTTCATGAGTTTAGTTTGGATTTTGGCATGCTTCAGTTTGCTACAGGGAAAATTCCAGCACACTTATTTGCGTATTACGCGAACGATGCAGGCGACACTTTGCAGTTAGCTATTTCGAAATTTACAGTTGGGTGATAATTTAATTTAAAAATATTAAAATAAAAAAATTAAAATTAGAAATTAAAAATATCTTCAAAACCAATCAAATTAATACTCGCACATAATAAAAAAAAAGCTTTGGAGCACATACAAACACGGAAACAAATCAACCCACACTCTATCAAACACACACACACACACACACACACACGAGCACACACACGCACACACACAAGCAAACGTAAATCAATAATGAATTTATATAAATATATTTAGGAATATAAGGAAAAAATATCCATTGGGGGGTAAAGAGAAAGAGTCAAAGGAAAATGTTCCTGTTTTCGTTTATTTCGCTTTAGAATATGGTATTAATTATTTTTATTATCAAAACTAAAATCATATGTCGCCAAAGTTGAAACGGAAAGTGCATATGATTTGTAAGCAGCCAATGTTAACATAAAAATACGAGTAAATAGCAAAATATGAGAATTGTGTAAATAAATAAATAAATAAATAAATAAAATGAAAAAGAAATTAATTATAATTAAACAATAATTGTGTGTATTATTAATATCTATGGTACTTATTAATAATGAAATTAATTTAAGTTAATTTACCTCCTACAAACAGAAAGTATCATAATTAAAAATGAAATCAAACAGAAACCAAACCAGAAACACTAAATAAATGTAAATTGTTAATGTACAATTAAAAGAATAAAATAAAATACTACAATGAAATAATAAAATGCAATAAAATTCACAATATATAATTTAATTTTAAAATTAATAATGCATAAAGTGCACTTTTGTGATAGCGAGATTTGATTTTGCCACTGAATTGGTAATGAAAAGCAAATGTTTCAATTGGTAGATCTTTCGCCAGTCATGTTTGCTATGATCGCTGAGGTCAGTTGTCAACGGCGACAGTGGCGTCTTTTTCCTTTCATATTACCGCATTATGTAGAACTATATAAATTTTGTGTAATTAGAAATGGGCTGCTTCGTTCTGCACTTTTTTAAATGTTACCACTTTTTTTTACATTTATTGTAGAGTTGCTCCATGGGCTTTATTTTTCAAGATACGTGAAGACTACATAATTTGGCCCAATTCAAATTTCGTTCTTTTGTTTACTTTTGCTCTTTCTTTCGCTCTTTCGTTTGTTGTTGGCTGTACTAATATTCAGAATGCTGCAATATTACAATTTATTTAGTACTAAACGAAAATATGAAGAGAGTGCAAGCGAGGTGTATTCGTTGTACAGGGTGGTCTTCAAGAAAAAAAAAAAACCATATAATGTTATGGTCAAGAATTTAGAATTTATTATTAAAGATAAGGATTTGCCATTCTGTTTTAAAAACGATTTCGGGCAAGTGGCCGCCGCGGCTAGTTCGAATAAATTCCAGCCGAGAGACCCAATTTTCGACCACTTTTTGCAGCAATTGGGGCCGTATGTCAATACTAACGCTCCGAATATTCTTTTCCAAGGCGTCAATCGTCTCGGGCTTATCTGCGTAGACAAGCGACTTCAAATAACTCCACAAAAAATAGTCCAGGGGTGTTAAATCGCACGATCTTTGAGGCCACGCCACAGGTCCTCGACGCGAGATAATGCGCTCACCAAAAGTTTCCTTCAATAAATTGATTGTTTCGTTGGCTGTATGGCATGTAGCGCCGTCTTGTTGGAACCAAAGGTCGTCCACATCAACGTCCTCCAATTCAGGCACGAAAAACCGGCTATAGCGGTCCCCGTTGACTGTGATATATGACCGGCTTCATCTTTGAAGAAATATGGACCAATGATTCCCTCTGCCCAAACAGTGACTTTTTGAGGATGTAATGGCTTGTGGATTATGATCACTCCAATTGCGACAATTTTGTTTATTAACGTACCCATTCAACCAAAAGTGAGCTTCATCGCTGAACATCGCTGCGTCGCGCGTACCGAACTATTACTTTGGTAATAACTTTGCACGATTTGCAAACGTTGTTCAGGAGTAAGTCTATTTATTATGAAATGGCAAACCAAAATGAGTATAAATCAAGTGACAGCTGCCAAAAAACCAACTCCGAAAAAAGTATTGCCAGATTGAAAACCTTGCTTTACTTTACTTTTAATGGCACAACAGCCCATGGAGGGCTAGGGCCTAGGCCGAGCTTTTCGCATCCACTCATGTTGTGCGTGTTATATTTGTACATGAATGGAAGGGACCTACAGTTTAATGCCGAATCCGAACGGCGAAGTGAAAAGCTTTTCATAGGCAATTTTTACTCTTGTAGGTTTGCCATTGCCTGCCAAGAGGTGGTGCCGGATGCCGTGTTGAAAAATTATTTTTTCTACTTTTTGATTTTGCCTGTGCCGAGATTCGAACCCCGGACACTCTGCGAACACAGCGACCACATTATAAACCCCAGCGAAACGTTCTTTCACTCAAAAATATGTTATATGTATTTTTTGGAAAGTGCCCGTTTCCACTCCTCCCTCCCACAACAATCTCAACGGAAATCTCCTTTAGGCAAAGTGAAGATCATAATTAACTTTAATAAGCATTACTACATCGAGTTTAAGGAGAGAGAGCACGCTCTGCCACATTGAACAATTTCACAATATATTGTATGAAAACATATTGCACAAAAATATTCTCGTTAAGAACATTCCTCCAGCCGCCCTTCTCGCTGTTTCTTTTTCGCATTCTTAAAATTTTGAATAAATTCTAATATTTATTTCCATAACTTAACCAAATTCGTTGCTCATGCTACCGAAATTTACAACCTAAAAAATGACTTACATACATTTGAAATTTGTTTGGCGCGCCCACCTTTCCGCGTGGGCTGAGTATAAGCGCCATTCTTCTTAAATGCCGGAAGTTAATAAGCTTGATAAATTTTCTCTCATCATTTTTGCATTAATTCTGGTTATTTTAACGCCAAAAAATTTCTTATGATTAATCAAAAATATACTTTACTGCCTGCCATCAGAAGCTGAAATAAATAGTAGTGACAGAAGTGGGAACTGGGGGCAACAAAAACAACAAATTGCCAACAACATTGGCGCCAGTACACTTGACACAGTACCACCACACTTTATTACGTACTATGTACATACTACGTACTCCTGTATGCTGCTACTACCAAATACCGCACAACCCCCAGCCACTACCTGCAACAACTACTACAAACCATATTCTGTACAAGCCTCACGGCATTCAAACTTGACGCTGCCGCTTGAAAAGATTTCCCCAGATTTCTCTACGCTGTTTGTCAAACTGACATTTTAGCTGCTACCGCCGCCACCGTCGCCACCACCACCACCACCGCCACCACCGTCGCCACCACCGCCACCACCACTGCCGTCTCCTTTCTGGATTGAAGCTTAGCAATCGCACGAAGAACAAACAAACATGAGCATGAGCATTTTTTCGTGAGAGGAGGCATGGGTAAGTGCTGCTGTGAGCGCCTGAGTGTATGCTATGGTGCCGTGGCATGTAAAGACACAGCAGCAGCAAAGTGTTGGGCGTCGCGTCATTTGATCCATGCTGCGACTGTGACTGCGATGATTATGTTTGCCTTGGATTAGATTAGAATTTTTTCGTTTACTTTTTACGGTTGCTACAGCGGCAGCAGTTGCTGCTGTGCCAGCGAAGCGCCACCACCTCACCTTCGCAAAGTAATCCGCAAACGAACTCTGAAGCGCCAAATTTATTTAGTATGTCACGTGGTAAAGCTGTAAATTGGGCACCACTTACGAATATCGCTGCGGAGAGTCAAGCCGAGATGAATTGAAGAAGTGGCCTGGCTGTGGCTGTAAGTTGCGAATGTGCATTTTTGCCCATTTTAAATAAAAAATTTTATGTTTTCTCAATTTTCTTTCCCCCTCGTTTTTACATTTTCACTTTTCCTCATCATAAGTATATTTTCAGGTAAATTATAAGAAAATATTTTTGTGTTTTACTTTCTTCGTGTCGTGTCCTTTTGCCATTCTACATAACTACAACAAAGTGTACAAACGCATTGGCGGATGGAGAAATGATGAGAGGAAAAAGATTTTATTTACACAATTCATAATGTGCAATAGATTAACTTTTGTAAGGCATTAACCCTATTAAAACCTGACACTTTGCTGTAGCGTGTTTTGAGGGTGAATTAATAGCAGCAAATTATTGGCACGTGGCAAGTAAGTACCTTAATTCAAATACCCATTTCAAATGCCTAACGAAATGTTAATGGAAATTTTAAATGCAGTAGGAATTGTAAAGTGAATTTCTTCTTTCACTAACTGAGTTCAAAGCATTTAAATAATATTGCATACCTTTGTATAATTAATATAATTATTTATTTAATGAATTGCAGTCATAAAAACCGACTGACAGAAAACTGTTTTTTTTTTCTTTTTTTGGGTTCCCTCCATTCTCCTCTTTGATCACGTTTCCATTGTTTTGCTCTTTTCGCCAAAATTTTCAACGATACTCTAAATTCGAATTCATAATAGTGGTCGCTGTGGCGTAGTGGTAATGCATTGGACTGCTATGCAGAGTGTCCGGGGTTCGAATCTCGGCACAGGCAAACTCAAAAATTTGAAAAAAATAATTTTTCTACACGGCATCCGGCACCAGCTCTTGGCAGGCAATGGCAAACCTACAAGAGTAAAAATTGTCTATGAAAAAGCTTTTCACTTCGGCAATAAACTGTAGGTCCCTTCCATTCATGTACAAATATAACACGCACAACATGAGTGGATGCGAAAAGCTCGGCCTAGGCACTCCATGGGCTGTTGTGCCATTAAAAGTAAAGTAAAGTAAGTAATAGTCGTTGTATTAATTCTAGTAAATATCTCTCTTCTTTTTGAAGTTTACTTCTTTAGAATCGTTTTTATATTTACGAGGGGTATAATAGATGATCGCGGCAAAACGAGGATTGACACGGAAATGAAGGACAGGACAGCGCCCTATATCAATCCAGTATGAAAATGATAGGCTTTCTCTCTCATATTCATCCACATGTATCGAAGAGTATGAATCAAAATCGATTAATAGAGGGCGCTGATTCCCGTATGATTCAAACTTGATTGATAGAGGGCGCTGCCCATCAATTTCTTTTAAAATTTGACATTTCCAAAAAAAATGTTACATTTGAAACAAAAATCGTTAGAAATTTCTAGAATAAAATGCGATGATTGTGTTACGATAAAATCTACAGCAAAAACTGCGGCTGAGAGAGTACGAAAAATGAAGTCCCAACAAAAGGCAGATTCAACTATCGTGAGAAAAAAACCAAAAACCAGCACAGAGTAATCGCAAGCAAACATAGTTGAGGCACAACCGAATTAAAATTTCATTGAAAATCTGGTCGCCAAGAGCATGATTGGCTAATGAGTTTATTAGAGCCAATAATTGCGACGAAGGTCCTCAGATTATGTAGCACCAGACAGTCGTTTAGGTTGCCGAATGCCCAGCTGCTCAACCAAAGGGAAGCGCAGAAGATTTACTTATGCCTGCCACACACACTAACTGGCTCAAGGGGTGACTCACAGGATCGGTTAAAGATTAACTAACACACTAGCTTAATATCTCAAAACCTCAGTACAACAACAAGAACTCACTGAATGAGGCGCTCACAGCAGCACTAGAGGATCGCAGACTGGTTTACTAAATGGTTAACAGCTTCAACCACTGTCAACCTAAATAGTTCACTATAGAATCCCACCGATTGCGATATTTTTTGGTCAAACAGAATCCGATAATCGGCTGTCGGGAAAAGTTGGCTCATACCAATGCATACAGTAAAAAATATACATATATTTTAGTTAGTAAATTTGTTTATTTTTTTAATTTAGTATTGAAATATTTGTATCTAAAGAAAAACTAAATTTATTTAAGATGTAAGATTAAAGTAAAGTTCAATAATAAAATATTTTTTTTAATAATTTGATTCATTAAAAGTATTTATACATCATATTAGCGGTATTCACTATGTGATGCAAATGGTCGTGCATTATTGCAAATTATTAATTTCACTCTAAATCTTTAAAAAATTGTGTCAAGTTTGATTGCATACTACTTAAAACTTAAAAACTTTAGTGTTGCCCCAACGCATTACAAAATAGTATTAAAAAACTCTGCAAACTTTCAATCAAAAGCAACTCTGTCACGAGCTCAGTGTAACCATCGAAAGCGAGCACGAGACACAAATGTGATGAGTTCGCTGAACAGCGACCTCTGAATGAACCACTAACGGCGTAACTCACTGACTCACTTATCGACTTATTCACTGTCGGGCTCACTGTCGGGCTCACTGCCGGGCTTTACCTCACTGACTGACTCATTGATTCACCCACTGCTTGGATTACCGATTGGGTTTATAAACTCAATGTTTGGGTCACTCACTAACTCACACTGATTAACTCACACTAACTAACTCACACTGACTAACTCACACTTACTAACTCACACTGATTAACTCACACTGACTATCTCACTGACTAGTTCTCTAACTGAGGCATTGAGTGACTCAATATAAACGGTATTTGTAAAAGCAAAAAAGAGTTCGATAGGACGTAGCAACGTCATAATCAATATATTGAAAGCAGTTTGTTTTTCTCGTTATCGCAGTTTTGTTAATGTAATATAGGCGCAGATTCACCATAAGTTTCACATTATGTATAAATCAAACTTCTGTAAGAAAAACGTTGCCAGTATGTAGTAGGTGGTATGGTAAGTGGGTGTTGCACCTCACATACCAGCCAAATACTCCAAGTAGCTGGACAAACACTACACTAGACGAACACTCAATAGGAATGGCATAACTAACTTAAAATGTCTAAAGATTTGTTCAAACAATTCTTTTAATCTGTTTTGGTTCAAAGGATGAAGATGTAATGGAATAGCGGACGCTATAGAACTTGTAAGTTTTTATGGCCAATTATAACTACATAAAGAAGACATAAGGATAAGAAATAATCCACCATGTCTAACTTATGTTTAACCAATTCCTTCCACTTTAGCCAAGTTGAAAATGTTCCTTTGATTTAAGTTCAAATAAAAAACCAATTTTATGGTAGGTGAACTTAATTGTTGGCGGACATAAATAAATCTACCCACCAATACATAAGTACATAGTTACATATGTATGTAAGTATGTGTTCTATCTCCATGCACCACCTGTCTCCCTAACAATCCATAATTTGGAAAACGAGCAAAAGCATTGCATAAATACAATGTATGTACATTTTTATTTATTCAATTTCTTTAAGCAATCATTGCACAATCCTATTGCCTTTTGCTATACCACACGTTACACGCAGACACACTCACTCACACACCCACACATATGTATGTATGTGTGTATGTATGTATGAAAAAGGACAGGCACAACACCAAAAGTTGAGCAAAAGGAATTTTACACCCAATGTCGCACCTCTTGCGTGAAATTATTTTCACTCTAAAAGTAAGCGATAGGTACGAAATAGCTGCACGTTTTAAATTGCTGCTTATCAAAACATTTTCTTTAAGTTGACAAAAAAAATATTCACGAATACATATGTACATCTTCTTCTTCTGCTTCTTCTGCTACTGCTTCATCATCATCTCCGTCTGCTTGCTTCTTTTTAACTCTACTCTTCTCGTAAGAAAATACAGTCTCGTACTACAGCCTCAGCTAAATAAAGAACAAAAAAGAAATAAATCAAATGCTTCGTAATCATAGCATAGAAGAATGACGGAGAGACTAAAAGGGAGAGGAAGAGAAAGAAAAAAGGCACATACTTGATGGGTAAAAATGGCAACAATGGTAACCCATGAACGGCAGCAACTGGCAAGAGCGCGAAACGAAAGAATAAGGAAAAACTCAAGCTGACACATCATTTATAAAATTGCTCATGTAAATTGAAACGCACCTGTCTGAAGGATCACTGTACATCCTTTATAAAAGTCTGTTTGTGTGAATGTAGCAGAAACAACATTGCGAAAAAATCATACGGAAAAATAAAAAGCAGAAACATAAGAAGCAGAAAATGTTAAAGAATATTGCAAATAGGAAAGCAGATAAGTATGCATGTGATGGAGGCTTCGGCTTTAGCTTGAAATTTAAACTCTCTGGTGAAGGTGTATGCACGCGAACAGCATAACCGTCATTATTGAAGCGAAAGCAAAGCAAGCATAAAACCCTACAGCCATTTGCCCGTCAAACTGCGTGACATGGCATTCTCATTTTCCATTCTCGCTTTCACTCACTCGCTCTCTCTCGCTGCAGCTGTCTCTCTCTCCCTCTCTCCCCTCTCCTCTTATGAGAAGCACACTCTCATCTTACTGATTCATTTTTAGATTCGCAGAAAAAAAATGTAAAACGCGCCCAATCTGTCATCGGTTCACGCCATCTAGTGGCTGATATTTTCTTTCTTTTAATCCAGCAACTTACTTACTTACTTTTAATGGCACAACAGCCCATGGAGGGCCTAGGCCGAGCTTTGCGCATCCACTCATATTGTGCGTGTTGTATTTGTACATGAATGGAACATCAGCAACATCAACCACAATAAGAAACGTACCATGCACAACGCAAGAAATACAATCAACAATTTGCGACATTTTCTGTTTTGCTTCGTTGTTTTTGTAAAAGAAAATTTATTTTTTTAAATAAATCGTTTTCCTTCTGTCATTTTTCTACTTTACACGCAGGCACACACTCGCAGGTAGGTTCAATTGGTACACGTTTCACTTTCGCGCGTTGTTAGCGAAAAATTTCAACTGTCGCATTTGACACATTTGTAAATGTGGGTTTGTGTTACGAACTCACTTTGGCTTTGACTATTATTGCCACACGTTTTTCCTTATACTTTGTCGTCTTCCCATTTTCCTTCTTACCTTCCGGTCTTTAGCTCAGCAATACACTAAAGAAAACCACAATTGCGGCCATGACTGCGGCTGCCACTCACTGTATGTCGTCTCTGTAGCTAGGGCAAGCATTACGGCATTTCATTTATGTTAGTGATTTGGATTATTTCACAGGTGAACAAATCGGTTTTGTGCTACTTAGAAATTGTTCCCATGGGCTCCCCCACTCGCAATCGCACACTCCAAAAACACACATACACAGTGATTTATGAAGATCGTTCAGAATTTGTAGAAATCAGATACCTGCACACACACATACTTAAGTAAATACATAGTAGGGACAACTGCAGTAAGTGTATTTTAAAATGGAGTAAATAAATACAAAAACCTGCAAGTAATCATTTACATATGTAGTGAGTTAATATGTACAAAAGTATCATTTTAAATGATTTGATGGAAAATTAGAAGCATTTTCTACAACAGTATAACAGTATAATATAAGACAAAATTAAAAAAAAAAAAAAAAAAACGAATGTGGAAGTGATCCTATGTTACAAGCTAGGTAGAAAATATCCAATGTCAGGGCATTGGCAATTTCAGAAACACTCATTCATCTGAGAGGTCACACTGAGTTAATTAATCCCATGCTAATGATCACAGGCCGTCGCTGAAGTCATCAGTACTTTTGTTTTGCTTTTCACTTCTTCTGAATTTTACCAGCGTTGAAAATTATCATTTCCCGTCTCGTATCACGTGCATCCAGCGAGAGACACGACGTTCAAAAAATTTAAATATGGCAGTTCCATGGCAAATTTGTGCTGCCTAAACTTAAAATTAGGTAAACTCAATGAAAGGGAGTCATTTCCTTTACTTGAGAAAACACTATAATCCATGAACGGCCTTAGCCTCATCTGCAAAGCGCAAGCTGGCGTAAGTTACTACTAACACCAAGTATCTCTACTTCGAGTTTAAAGCTCAATACACCATATAATCAATAAGTGGCGATTCACTGACACCACCACTGACACCACAGGTGGCGCACCAGACGGCAACAGAATAATCAACCACTGACACCACCGGTGGCGATTCGTTGATATAAGATCAACCCACCACCGAAGCAATAGGTGGTGCTTTATCGACAACAGATATATCCACCAGTGAAACCACGTGTGACGCTTCATCGACAGGTGGAAATTCATCGAAAACAGACCAATCCGTTCCTGAAACCTCAAGTGGCGATTTATCAACCACAGATCAATCCACCACTGAAATTAGAGATAACAATTCACCACCAAGAGGATAATCAACCACTGAAATCAAAGGAGAAAATTCATCGACAACATATTAATCATTCACTGAAAACACAGGTGGCGCCACAACGACAGCAGATCCGTACACCATTGAAATCACAGGTTCCAATTTATCGGCAATAGATCAACCCTCCATGGAAACTACAGGTGGCGCTTTATGGGCAACAGATCAATCCACACTTGAAACCACAAGTGGCGCTTTATGGGCAACTGATCAATCCACACTAGAAACCACAGGTTGAGCTTTCTGGGCAACAGATCAATCCTCCATTGAAATTACAGGTACCGATTAATCGTCAACAGACCAAGTTCAGCGTGCTGTACAATGTTTTATAGTAAGCCAATGTGGAAAATAATTAATGTCCGATATTCTAACACTGTTCAACATAGCAATAAATTTTTGTTTTTCTACCAAATCTATAATAATGATAAAATCTAATTTTGGCCGCCTAAATTTGACAAAAATCCCATAGTGCGACGGTACGTAGCGAATTTTTAGCATCCTGTCCGTTCCCAGTTGAGAAAGACATTCGTCATGCCAAATACATAAAACACGGGATATCTGTCAGCAGATTTCCTTTTTCATCTTTGAGAGATCTTGAAACAATTAGTCACGGGTCTAAATTTATCTTTTTTTTCTTTTTTTGGTATTTTAGATCTCCAGCCATCTTTGTCATCAGCACCCACGCCTTTTTGCCTCTCTTAACTTGCAGTAGGAAGAAGAAACTCCGTAATTCTTTGCATCGCTCCTTAGCAGATAGGAATACTAACTTCAAAGTGACTAGGTATTCTGCGTTTTTTCGATTCATTACTCTCGATTCACGACACTCTTTGTCATTACACATATTACTTTCGTCGTGGTATTGGTAATCCAGCTTAGATAGACATACGAATAGAGCGGAAGCGATAAATAAAAGAGTGCTCTCTCAATTCAAGGCAGCAAATTCACAAATAAAAAACCGAACTCATCGTGCGTCACTCGATTGGTTAAATGCTTTAAATAATGAAGCTTTCTCATAATTTCTTTTAAAGAATATAAACTTGTGACTAGAATAATAAATAAAAAGCCGAATTTCTTATTTAAAATCGGTTGCTCACCATTTCTCTGAATAATCGAAGCTCACGTAACTTGAGCTTAAATTTATTGTGAAAATGCCAATTATGAGCGGAATTAAGTTTTCTCACAATAAATCCTTTATCACAAACAGATTAAATAATTTAACCCTCCCCCATCTTCCCTTTATATACTATACACTCTTGCCAGAGTAATTTGTGTTATAGAATAGAATGAGACAATAATTTTTCATTCTACAGTGAACATTTTCAATAAGCCTCACATGCAATGAGAGCTCTGCAAATACGCTTCAATTTAAATACCAGATTCTCATTAATTATTATTCATGTTAACATCGAAAATCGCTTAATTAGAAGCCACTTAAAGCGAGTGGCCTAATTTTGTGAGATATACTATGTGTGTAGGAATGTATGAACACTTGGATCAGCCTACACACATGCCAACTATCAACAATATGAGAATTGTACCAACCAGGAAGGAAGAGAGAGAGAGAGAGAGAGAGAGAGGGAGAGAGAGAGCGGGAGACAATTTCGACAGTTCGACAAATACATACGTACATGTAACCGACTACAAAACAACGACGATGCTTAAATCTACAGCAGCAACAACAATAAAATTACAGTAGTACAACAATAAATCGGTACAATGTCACTCACTCACTTACTCATTGAGTTGAAGTTAGTTCAGTTCGGTTGAGGTTACACTGCTTCTGTTTCCAGCCTTCCGCCTATGAAAAATTGCTAGTGTAAAAAGTTCCTCTTTAGCAATTGAAGGAAGACAGCAGGCAGTACAACTCTACATATATGTACATATTTATATACACACTCACATATATATACTATATATATATAATACATATCTACACACACACAAACACACACACATTTATTTATATGCCATCATCAATTGTCGTTGACCCAAATACATAGTACAACATCAAGGACGAGTACGAGTATTGGTGGTTTTTGCTGCTACTGCTGTTGTTGTTGCTGTTGTTGTGCTCAGTGTTCGTTCCGCATTTAATTACAGCAATGTTCATTCAAAGCCAACTTTAGCCAATTAAACACTGAAATGTCAACAGCAATAACCACATCGAGAATCGTTTCGAATCGTAGCCAATTCGGAACGGCCCAACTTGAGTCCTCACCATAACACAAATAAATGCACGAGTGTGTATGCGATTTCCCTTCCATGCTTATCAAACATGAGGTGCGTGCTACGCAAGTACTGCATACGAGCTAGAGAGCAAATGCGACGAGATAGCGCTTCTTTTGGCAATTAAAAAAAGGTTTTAAACACTTTCATGCTTTTATGGTGCTGTAAGCGACGCGTTGCAGCGGACATAGCCATCCCCTTTCTCACTCTTGTTATCAACCATCAAATGAAGAGGTCAATTTAAAGAATTTCGCCTAGCAATTGCCGTTTTCGAGATCACGTGAAATGCATATCATTCTGCGTTGACAAGCGTTTCCCTATCATCATCATCATCGGAGTGATTGTATTTTTTTTTGTTTGTTCTTTTATTTTTGCATATAGCAAAAAATTGATGGTTAAGTTCATGAGGGCACTACAAAGTCATCTCCAATCATTTTGCACATAGCACATAGTAAAATTAAAGCATGCGATAGAAATTTAAATATTTGAGTATTTAAATTCAAATCAATCGCTTTTAACTTGATGAAAATTCTTTCGACTCTTTGGGTTAAAACATGCACAATTTGTTGCAGTTATCATAATCAAACATTAATGTCAAAAAATTATTTTAAAATAAAGCCAGATTCAAATATTTTGGAAACATTTTTTTGTGTTTTCTTTCAATTTCATTTACAACTGAGTTTAATTAAATATAGAAAATTTGTATGTTTCAGTTATATGTATGTAGTAGCAAGATCTTTATCTAATTGATTTAAGTAATGCATTACCCAATTCCGATTGGGTTGTAGTATCAGTAGAGAGTGTGAGAGAGAGCTACGGCAAAACTGCTACAAACTGCTTCAATTGAATGATCTCAGTGTTTTTTGTATAAAGTTTCTTGCTCTCTCAAATTCAAGTACTCTCTTTTTTTTACTGAGTTGAGTTAATTTTAATTTCTGTTCCGCTTAGTTTTGTACTACCATTCGAATTTTTTACTTAAATCGTTGTGAATTGAAAAATAGATTTTGAAGCCTCTTGGAGTTGATTAAGAATACATACAATGTTCTAGAATAGATTTAAATAGGAATTGGTTTAAATCTTTTGTATACATCAGTGGGTTGCATGAAACCGGAAAAAATTTGCTCAAAAATAAAAAGTTTCGATACTTAAAAAAAAAAATAGTAATAATAGCACTGACTGTGGCACACTCTCTTGGTGAGAGAGTATGTGTATAGAAAAAAATGTTTGACAATCGGTTGCTCACTTTGACGCTCTTGGTGAGAGAATAAGTGCATAGGAAAAAATGTTTGACAATCGGTTGCTCACTTTGGCGCTCTTGGTGAGAGAATAAGTGCATAGGAAAAAAATGTTTGACAATCGGTTGCTCACTTTGACGCTCTTCGTTATTATATAGGTAATACGAAAACAAAATTAATAAAAAATCACACACATCCCACAGAGATCTTGGTAAGTGTAGATTTTTACTACTTCTCGAATAATTTTGAATGTGGAATTTATGTACTTACTTTTACTTTTAATGGCACAACAGCCCATGGAGGGCCTAGGCCGAGCGTTTCGCTTTTCGCATCCACTCATGTTGTGCGTGTTATATTTGTACATGAATGGAAGGGGACCTACAGTTTAATGGCGAATCCGAACGGCGAAGTGAAAAGCTTTTTCATAGGCAATTTTTACTCTTGTAGGTTTGCCATTGCCTGCCAAGAGGTGGTGCTGTGTAGAAAAATTATTTTTTCTACTTTTTGATTTTGTCTGTGCCGAGATTCGAACACCGGACACTCTGCGTAGCAGACCACTACCACTACACCACAGCGACCACTGGAATTTATGTAATCCTTTATAAATAGTACTAGTAATAGAACACAGAGTAAAGAATTTAATTTAATTTAATGTGTTCAAAACATCACTTTCGTTTTGTTTTTACAATTACTTTATTACTCAAAATATCCTTTTCAAACATTTTGAAAGTATTGAAAATAACCAGGAAAGAAAGATCCTATAAGTAAATTATGCGTTAAAAATTATCTCATTTTATCTGTGCATTTCGAAAGATATTGCTACATACGAGGTATGATCAAAAAATAACCGTTATTTTATCAAAAAGTATTTATTTATTCATCAACAACTATCTTGTCCCCTTCAAAGTAATCCCCCTCAGATATAATAAACGTTTTTTCCAATCCTCGAAACACTTCTGAAACGCGCTTTTTGGTATCGCCAACAGCTCCTGTTTCGATTTTTCTTTTATCTCCTCAATCGTAGCAAAACGCTTTCCTTTCATCGGTGTCTTCAGTTTTGGGAAGAGGAAAAAGTCAGCGGGGGCCAAGTCCGGTGAATACGGTGGTTGAGGCATGATAACGGTTTTGTTTTTGGCCAAAAACTTACGCACAAGCGACGTTGTTTTTGCTCAAAATTTAGCAATTTTGGAACAATCTTCGTTGCCACACGTTTCATGCCTAAAACATCCGTAAAAATTGCTTGGCATGAGCCGAACGATATGCCAACATCATCAGCAACCTCTCTGATAGTGATTCGACGATTATCCAAAATCATTTTCTTCACTGCGTCAATGTTTTCATCGGTTGTTGACGTGCTCGGGCGACCACGACGAGCATCGTCATTGACATCTTCTCGGCCTTCCTTAAACCGGTTATACCACAATTGAACTTGTGTTCTGCTCATAGTAGACTCGCCAAAGGCCACAGTCAACATTTCAAATGTCCTTGCGCATTTAATTTCATTTTTTACACAAAACTGAATACAGAATCATTCATTCCATTTTTTCGAATAGTAAAAAATCGAAGAGCACACCAAAACACGACTAACCTTTTTATCTGTCAAAAACAGACTGACAATCCAAAATGATTGGTATTGCTCACATATATAACAGACATGTGTACCAACATAACAGAAAAAAAATGCGAAAATCGAACATACGTAACTCACGAAATTGAAATGAAAATAACGGTTATTTTTTTATTACACCTCGTACATACACTCAATTTTCAATTAGTGAATGGTATAAAATGGAACCCCTTAAGACTCACAGTAGATACTGAGAACACAATACAGAAAGACATATTTCTTTCGATATAAACGCACTCACCCACACACTCACATACTTAGTGTGTACATACATAGAGCCGTGCGCAAAATAAAGTGTATGAGGAATTATTGAGTACCTAAGTATTAAATACAATGAACCTCTAAATATTCTTTCAATAAACTTGATTTGTTACGTTTCTCGGAACAAAAATAACATAAAATGAATGTCAATTTAGATGAAGCTGCACAAAAAGAAAAAAACGAAAATGAATTTATTGTCTCCCATTTGTAATTTTAATCCGATAAAATTCGCGTGCGCACACACATAAAACAAATTGGAAATATTCGAAATTGGAAATATCTTGCTAAACGAGAGGAGTATGGAGCACAGCTCTCCTCTCACAATTGGGGAATAAAACGATAAAGAATCCTCAATTCGGGCCACATTGTCTGCCACTAAATATCACTTTTGTTGTTTTTGTTATTTTGCTTGTTATTGTTGCAGCTATTCATGTTATTATTATTGTTGGTTGAAGCAATAATTTCAACAGCAACAACAACAAAATACCGAGACTAACAGAAAAGCAGCAGGAGCAACAGCAATCGAATCCCTCAAAGAAACCACCGATTATTTTGGTAGGAGTTGAAGAGGTGCAGAGGGAATAAAAGAGAGTGAATCTTATAATAACTTTTCATTTCACAGCAAGACGACAGACAGGCGGACAGGCGAACAGACAGACAGGCATAGAAACAGACATCCGGAGAGACAAGCAGCCACAGAGAAATTCAATGTTGTACAATTCAACATTGTTAGAATCATATAAAAAATACAAAGTTTCTCCTCTTTCCCTTAAGACGTTTTACCGTTCACTTATTTTCTATCTCTTTCTCGCTTGTGTCTGGTAGTGTACTAAAAATTTATTATTAAACTCATATTTATAACAACATATGAGCAAATGATAAAAATCACAAGAACAACGAGCAGGGAGAAAAATTTGGAATAACAAGAACTTATAATAACATGTCATAAGAGAAAAATAAGCAATGGTGTTATTTTTGTTTGAGGACTAAGAGCGTAGAATGGAAGGGGGAAAAGTTAAGATTAAGTGGTGAATTATGACACAAGACCTTGAGAAAAGAACTTACATACGTGGTGTGGGGTTGTCTCTCTTTAGTTTGAAAGTATGTATGTGAGGGAGAAGTGTATAAATGTTGTGTGAAGAATGTTTAAGAATTTAACACTCAATACAAAAAAAATTTTAAAGTGATAACAAATCGAAACCACCAAATAATAAAAGAAACAAATATACATGCTTATACTAAAAGGAAGCGGGCGAGGTATTGAGGAGATGAGGATAGGGAGTTGTTTAGCAGATAGCAATACTTTCTAGAAAGAAACCCATCAGTATGCACACCAGTGGCATCGATTATCAGCAGCTCGTCTAAGGATTATAAGGTTGGCTCTTGTTGTTTTTGTTTTGTTAACGAACACTCACTTGTTACCGGAAATTAAATAACAGCAAGATTATCGTATTATCGTAAACAAAGTAGAATACAAAATAATGAACTGCAAAGAACTGGAAGCAAAGATTTCGTGAGAGGTCTGTTACTGAGTACTTTTTTCCAACGACATGAAATGTTAAAAAGAAGGCCATTCGGAGTGCTTTCTTCCCGGTGGGTTACCACTCCACTTAGGCTACGTACTGATATCGCACATACATATGCACACACATATGGTGTATATGTATCTATGTGCGTGGAAATGCACACATAAACATACTCGTATATTAATCGCGAAAAGTATATATACCTATGTACCTACTATGTATAAATGAAAAAAAAAACAACAACAGGAAAACTGAAAATGAAAAGCAAAATGTCAAGTAACGCCTATTATGGCTGTCATAGAAATGAAAAGTAATTTTGATTTATTAAATAATGGTACACACATACAAACACACTCGTAATGGAGTGAGTATGTGCATACGTGTGTCTGATACTGTTTGTAGGTATCTACTCCCAGAAAAAAGTTTTAGTAAATATAAAAAAGTGTTTCAAGTCTAGATCAAACAATAAATCGCTACGTTAAGTTAAATTACTTCTTCCGCCACCACAAAGTTTCAGAGTTCGCAATCAAGAAAAGATACATGAATAAATAAATTACGAAAACCGTGGCATTTTTGCCAAAATCATTGTTTTTTACTACATACGAGGGTAGATCAATACTTAAGTACCCGTGTGTGAAGACAGGTGGCGTTGCTGAGGGAAGTTGGCATTACCGTCGTGTACTGCCACCTGTCACACGACACCACACTAAATTTCAAACTGATTCATAGGTTAGTTTTTATTTGGCAGTCATTAGTATCACACGTGTTTGGTGTTTTGCGATAAAATGGAAAAAGAACAATATCGATCCATAATTCGCTTTTTATTTTTGGGGAGGAAAAACATGTGAAGAAATAAAAGCGAAATTGGATGCTGTCTATGGTGACCCTTGACCATCTATGACAAATATTGTTTCAACGAATTTAAACGTGGTCGTACATCTGTTTTTGATGAGGAGCGTCCAGACCTGGGCAGAAATGGTTACCGAGGAAATCGTTGAAACGGTCCACGACATGGTGCTCGCTGATCGCCGAACTAAAGTGCGCGAAGTAGCAGAGGCCGTAGGAGTGTCATACGGAACGGTAATTAATATTTTACATGATAGGTTAAGCATGAGAAAGGTGTCGGCCCATTGGGTGCAGCGATTGCTTACAATGGACTACAAGCGGATACGGAATTGTCGCGGCCAAATTGCATGAATTGAGCTACGAATTGCTGCCGCACCCATCGTACTCGCCCGACTTGGCTCCCTGCGACTTCTTTCTGTTCCCCATCATGAAAACGTGGCTAGGGGGAAATTAGCTAAAACGAGGAGGTTATCGTCGAGACAGAAGCGTATTTTGAAGAGTTTGACAAATCGTATATTTTGGAGGGGTTAAAGAAATGTCAGAAACGTTGGGAAAAGTGTATTGTACTAAAAGGAGATTACGTTGAAAAATTGAAAAAAAAATATTTTAAAAAACTTGGCCCTTTATGCCTGACACTAATACATATTGATCTACCCTCGTATGTATAGCATATGTATGTATGTATAAGTACATGAAGACAATATTGAAAATATGACAACAAGAGCCTTGGCTTCGCTGAAACATAATCTCCATCTCTAGTATACTCGTTCAAAAATGGAGTTTAAATCACTGATGCCAAACGAGATTTTTTTGGTTGGTTCGTTTTACTTGACAATTCTACGAATATGTTTTTGCAACTTTTTTGCGTGATTGCTGGTTGCTATTCTTCTTGTTGTTTTAGTTGTTGTTGTTATTGTCGGCATAACGCACATTGTCACTTTTTGCTGTTATTTTCTGTATTTTTTGTTTTGCCTTTTTATTATAAGTACATATTGTTTGGTTTCAATGAGCTTCTCACCAACGCCGGAAGTTTGCGTCTATCAGACTTTTTGAACATCTGACTGTCTGTCTGTGTATCTCGCCATTCATTTCACCCAACTGTCGTCTTCATTCGCTTTTACGTTAAGATAAAATGCTCATCTTTTTCCATATTCCTCTTTCTTATTTCGTTACTTTACTTTCCTCGTTCCTCTCCACTTCTTATTCTTTTCATTTCAATGCTACTTTTTGCTTGGTTGTTGTTAACATTTTCTTATATGTTTTGGCTTTTTAAATTTTTTGTTTCTTGTTCACTTTTGTTTTTCTTGTTTATTTGTCATAAAGCTAAGTAAGTATGTAGGCGCTGTTCCTCTGACATATTGTTTAACTGACATCGTACCCTTTCTCCTCCTTGTTATCACACTCCTTCCACTTCTACACTTAACTCTTGCTACTGTTGAAAACCACCTATTTTTGTTCTTTTTGTTGTTTTTATTAAAAGTTATCTTCGTTTATGACAACTCGTATGACTCGTATGTGTATGCATTGTATTTTTCTTTATTTCTGCCTCGACTACCCTTCCCCCTTCCCCAACCCCCGAACGCCCCTCACTTTCTGGCATTTCGTCTTTGTCCTTTTTAATACACCCAAAGGACTTTCATGGAATTTCATGTGCTGGTTAGAGATTTGTTTCTACTGATACCAACATCATTTAACTTGTCAAGCAATTTAATTTTTTTGTTCTGTTTCTTTCGCCTTGTTCTTAATTTTCTTTTCATTTTTATTATTTTCGTACTTATTCTTTTGGCTTCCTAAGCTTCAGATTTTTTTGTTTCTTGTTTTAAGTGTATTTTTTTTGTTTTTTACTCGTATGTGATTTAAAAATTTATGAAATTTCTGTGGATGATTCTAGTTAAAGAATTTTAACAATTTTAGTCACATTTTCATTATCACAACAATCAATCAAATAATTTCTAAAGTTTCGTTACTCATATGACGTCAGATCATTATTGCCGAACCGACAAACGGTTTGGTGGCGTTAGCAAGCTGTTTGAATAAAGAGTAAGAGAGAGAGAACGAGATAGATAGTGGGAAAAAGGGAATGGTGAGGTAGAAAAGATAATACGCATATGTATACATATATGAAAGCGGGGAGAGAGAGGTGGAGGGGAAAGAGAGGTGGAAAGAAAAAGCAGGTTGTGGAGAGCGAAGCAGGTGAGTTGGGTAGTCAATAGAGCAAAATGTACTAATAGGGGAACGTTGATGAGGGACAGAAAGAAGCGAAAAGGAAAGTGAGGTGTGAGGAAAAAAAAAGATATAACAGTAGTAGTAGTAGTAGAAGGACGAAATGGTAGAAGAGAGTAAAAAAGGGGATCGAGAAATGAAAGAAAGAATTAAAAAGCAGAGAAATTATAGGAGAGGAAGAAAGGAAGTAATGTATCGAAAGAAAAGCAAGGCAGAGAAAATGGAAAGAGAAAAATAGGTGAAATTTGTCGAAGAAAACTAAAACGAAAAGCGAAAGTGGAGGAAAGAAAGAGACGGATAGGAAGAAAAAGAGAGCAGAATAAACGGATGGCAATGATAGAGAAGGAAAAAAGTGGTAAAAGAGAGAAGAATGGAAATAAAGCAAATAAATAAAACGAGCAGTTCTTTGGAGGGTAAACTCATGCAATAATAGCTTTATAAAAGCCGTAGGCTCTTCGTTGCCAGGATCGTAGGCACTTGGTAAGGAGTCGCAGCCTTTTAATGGCGCCACAGCCCATGGATGGACTTGGTAGAGCTTTTCGCATCACTTATGTTGTACGAGTTATAGTATATGTGTACATGAATGGAAAGGACAAACAGTTCCATGCCGAATCCGAACGGCGAACGGAAAAGCTTTTTTTAGGCAATTTTTACGCTTGTAGGTTTGCCATTGCCTGCCAAGAGGTGGTGCCGTGTAGAAAAATTAAATTTTATACTTTTGATTTTGCCTGTGCCGGGACTTAAACCCCGGACGCTCTGCGTAACAAGCCAACGCACTTGCAACTATGCCACTGCGACCACGTACTAGGTTCTCTACTCTTAGAACAAAAATATGTATGTATATCGTCGGCCCAAAAGAAATGGCGTTTAAAGATAGACATTGAAAATTTTGTAGGTGTATTTGTCGTTTTTTACGACGATCGTTTTCATAAATCAATATCAAACTACTTAAAACAAAAATGATCATATCAGTGTTTTTTTACTTACCTACACCTCAATGATCACAGTCCCTCTGTTTAAGTAGCAGTGACTGTTTCTTTTTTTTCTTGTTAAAACCTTAAAGCACTTAAAAATTTACTCTCAACCTAAGAATATTTCAGGTTCGCTTAGTAAGTTTACTTAACAATTTGTAAAATATTTCAACAACAAAAAAAGAAACAAACAAAAGCACATGAATCTTTAAAATAACAAATCCGCACATAAACAAATGTAGGCAATTTATCTCAAAGACTCAACAAAAAAAAAAAATAAATAAAAAATAAAAGTCGTAATTGTAGTAGGCAGCTATGCATACACACATGTGAATGGACGTGGATAGGGGCATGTATGTGTTACTGTGTAAATATGTGTAAATATTTTAACACATTTGTATATTTACACTTACAAAACATACGTGGTTTTATAACCAAAAAAAAAGAGGAGGAAACCCCCACACCAGTAACCCAATAACAAACTGAGCAATTTATCGCACTCACACTCACACTCACACGCACAGAAACAGAAACACACACTGACACACTAACGTTTTTGCCCTCCAAATACACATATAGTATGCATGGCTCTGTACGTTGGTATGTAAGTGTAAGTATGTATATATTGTGCAAGGTAAATGTAAATGTCCTTAAGCCTACCACAATGACACGCCCGCAATGTAATTATGTCATGCACCTTTAGTGCAAGATTTAAGATAAAGTGTAATTGCTGTGAAAGTATGCATGCCATATATATACCTATCCATGTACCCATTTATGTATGTGTGTATGCCTTTGTATATGCACACATGTAAAAGTATCATACATAAAAGTGGCAGCCAAATGACAGCACAATGTCACGTTGAGTACATGTCAAAACACAGCGCTGCCTCCTTCAGATGTCTCCTTTGTCCACATACGATACAATCTTCTTTTCATACATATGTACTTTAGTGCTAACATCCCTGTCTGCCGGCGTGTGTGTGTGTGAGCTGTGGCCATTCACACACACACACACACTCACCACACACACACTTATAAATGTCCATCAATTGACAATTTCCACTCGTTTATGATATTTTCTTTTTGAGTTTTCTTTCTTCGCAATTTTAAATTGGTTATGATTCAAATGTATATACCATATATGACACATACATACGAGTATGCAAATGTATGTATGTGTGTGTTTTTTTTTGGAGAAGAAAGCATTGAAAGCCTTAGTCAGTGTGAGACCCTTAGCCACTAAAACCACCTCACATGTCCGGACGGTAGGTCCTCCCGGAACCACCGTTAAGTATTTCATCGGGAGGCCGTCAGAGCATTACTGCTCAAGCGTCATTTCTTGGTAAGTCAAGTTAGCTGTCTTAAGGGTTGCCTGATTTAATGGCATTCAGGCCTACGTTGCGCAGACGGGTGCGCTCCATATTACGATCTCATTCAATGCGGCGAAGTGAAGACATTATTCTTGCTGCCGCTGTTTGGACTGCTTGCCACTTATGTAGTGTGTGGCACATGTGATTAATAATATTAGCCAATGTGGGGGCCTCCCCAAAGGCTTCCCTTTTCTCGGTTCGGTCGGCGTCGAAACCCAGGCAATAAAAGAGGATATGTTGTGCGTCCTCAATATCGTTAGGGCAGATCGGGCAGAACGGCTCTTCCTCGTATTTGAAGCGGTGCCATGTCCACTAAGTAGCTGCGTCATGTGAAAATATATTTCACCATGTTGACGAGTAATCCAACTTTCAATATCCGGGATAAGTGCAAATGTCCATCTGCCTTTGTTCGCCCTATCTCAGCGTAGCTGCCACTTTTTATGCTGTGTTGTCGCTCCTCTGCCTTTGATGCATATGGGCCTGCTATATAAATGTTACGGCATTCATATGCTAGTATGTCTATCGGTATCATGCCTGAGATAACACCGACTGCTTCATCTGGCGCTGCAGCGATAGATCGCCCGGATTCCGGCAATGTACGATGGAGTTTGCTTTGCATCAGCCCATTCTGGCGCAGCATATAGTATTATCGAGCTTGTAACGCGTGCCAGGAGTTTTCGTGTGCAGGACCCTGACCCTCCAATATTTGACATTATCCGGGAGAGCGCACCATTGACCTTTGAAGCCTTTTCACTGACTGCCAGTAAACACTCCTTATATTTCATTCTGGCGTCGATCAGCACACCAAGATACCGCAGGTACGGTTGAGAAATAAGTATAAGTATGCGTGCACCGCATATGTGCTTAAGTATGTCCATTTTAGTTTGTTTTTTTAAGAATTTTCAATTGGCTGTTTATGGTTGTTGTTGCTGCTATTCTTTTATTTTTTCTTCTACATGTTGTTGTTGTTGTTGTTGTTGTTGTAACGAAACAACTATTGTCAGTTACTTTTATAAGCATAAAATGCTCTTCATTATGTGCATCAAGTGAACGGATGATAAAAAAATAAAAAATGTTCATCATACACAAGAATAAAAATTGTTCATGTATGTGTGAGTAGTCACTGCTGCTTGACTTTACTCGCTTATAAATGTATGAGTAAATATTAATGAAATGACGAACAATGTTCATACACTACATGCCAGAAAACTAACGTCACTTCTTTACAGTTCACAAAATTCTTGACTATACCTAAAGGATACATACACAAATGGTAAGTAAAATCTTAGTTGACAGTCTTACATTTGAAATGCTTTGAATGCTTATCGTTTTATTATATATTTTTCTTTAACATATTAACCCTTATCTTTCATTTATATCACTTTTCTAGTTTCCCTTAAAGATATTCTATTTTTCATTCATATACCATATATAAGTAAGTAGATTTTGCAAAAAATAATAATATGTTCTAGAAAAATGTTGTTCGCAAATCTAGCCTCTCGTTTTATGTAATCAATAACAATTATAATATGTCCCCGCATGATAAGTATGTCATTGTAAAGAAGATACATACTTTGAACCCCTTAACGTTCAGCGTTCCACCTATGTTTTCTTTGTCTGTGATTCTCTAAGTCACAAAACGTAACTATGATAAGTACGGGACTTGTGAGTAGATCAGTAAACATTTTTTGAACAGTGTTTTTATACTCTACACACACTGTATGCAGGTATATTGGTTTTGATAGAGAAACGGTTAATCGTTTCGCCCACATATACATACATAAATGAGAAGCGTCCATAGCCGAGTGGATTTAGACATGCCCTTCTGTCCGTCCGTCCGAAAGTCTGTGCGCACGATAAATCAAGTAAAACTTAAGCAATCTCAACCAAACCGGTTCAGGTTAAAAAATTCCTTATATTCAGGAAAACGATTAGAACGGAATAATAGTCTCTTCAACAACTGTTGGGAAAACTATCAACATTGCACAGCCACAGCCACACCTTATTTTCAAACAAGTACAAATATTCAAAGGAAATTACTTACTTACTTTTAATGGCACAGGAGCCCATGGAAGGCCTAGGCCGAGCTTTTCGCGTGTTGTGCGTGTTATATTTGTACATGAATGGAAGGAACCTACAGTTCAATGCCGAATCCGAACGGTGAAGTGAAAAGCTTTTCATAGGCAATTTTTTATTCTTGTAGGTTTGCCCTTGCCTGCCAAGAAGTGGTACCGTGTAGAATAATTATTTTTTCTACTTTTTGATTTGATTCAAAGGAAATAGTGAAGCAGAAAGTGAAAAAAAAAACAATTTCGGTACACATACACGTACTTAGTTAAAATAGCTTAAAAATTTCTTTATGAGAAAATGATCATCATTGGGCAATAATCACGCCTCCCTTGCATACAAGTAAAATCTTCAAAAAACAATATAAAAAGGAGCTACTAAAATAAATACAACAGAAATTTTGATACTTATGGTATATACTTATATAATTATGAAAAAAACATTTCATGTTAAAACCATACAAATCTAACCCAACGTTGAATGCTGTGCTGAAAGGTATTTTGGTTCAGAGGGTATGTAGGGTACAAAAACTTCGGCCGTGCCCGACTAGTTTCTTTAGCTTACAAAAATTCAACTTAGCCATGCTAACTGTGAGAGGAATTCGAAATCCTCAAATCTCATTACTAATAGATTCACCCATTTCAAATGGGAACAGTTTAGGAGTATGCTTCCGTAATCTCCCCTCCCACCAATCTTTCATTTTGAATATGTAGTTTGGAGCCTGTAGGAGTCTCGCTCAGAAAGTAGCGGTGGTCTCACTGTATGCTGACACAGCCAACTTTTAGGTCCCTAGTCTCGCATCTTTGTCTGATTGCTTATGAATACATAACTAAGCAGTCACTGCAGGTAAGTATAATACTTAGATTAACTGGTCGAAATCATTGGATCGCCTCATTGGCTGATTTTGGTCTGATTTTTGGAATGGGTTCGGTCTTAATTTTTTGTATGGTGTTCGTTTTATTGCCTTAATTTCAATCCAAATTTGAACCGATTTCTTTTGTCTGATTTTTGGCCTGGATTGTCGATTGGTTTTTAGGTAAACTTTAGATGTAGTGCGAAAAGCTCGGCCTAGGCCCTCCATGGGCTGTTATGCCATTAAAAGTAAAAGTAATTTAGGTGTAGTTTATGGTCCGGATTTGATCTTATGTTTAGTCAGACGTTTTGACTACTGGTTCTGGTTTAATTTTTGTTTCAATGTTTGGTCTGTAAATCGGTCTAATTTTTGGTTTGAATTCTGGTCTAAGTTAAAGTTTTTTTTTTTTTTTTTGGCTTAAATTTTCATCTAAATTTTGTTCTGAGGTTCGGTTTCAATTTTGGTCGAACATAAGCATAGAGAGTGATATTAATTCGTTTCTGAATTTGATCAGAATTTTTCTTTATTGGAATGTTTGTCCTGAACTTTGGTTTGATTTTTTTGTTTTAAATGGTCTGAGTTTTGGTCCGAAGTATGAATTTTTATCTCATTTGCGGTTTAAAAATTTTATTCTTAGAATTAAGGTTAGCTTGAATATTGATCTGATTTTTTATTAATTGTTTGTCTGAGCTCCAGTTTTTTTTTTTTTTTTTTTTTGTTTTTATATTTTGTATTGAATTTTATACTTTAGAGACTACGTATGGCTTGGTCTAAATTCCGGTATACTGCTGTGAACTTTTCTACATGATTTGATCAAATTTTGTTTCAGTTTAATCTAGAATTTTTTTCTGGGTTTTAATTGGAATATAACCTGAATAGTCTTGGTGTGAAATTGGTGTGAAATTTGTGTAGCTATTTTCCTTCACAAAGTGTCTGTAAATAGTGTTTGCATAGCTCTGGCTCTGAGTGAAAAACAAACAAAATTATAAAATAGTCGTATGTACTCGTATGTGTTTAAGATTTCGTTTTCCTAAACAAGAGGCAGATGCACACACACACACATGTAAATATTGTACATATGTACATACAACCGACTCGTAAATGTATGTAAATGTAAATAAAATAGTGCTAAACTTTTATGATTTTATGAGCAACATTTGTATGCTCTACTCAATTCAACTTCAATGAAACGAAATGATGATGGCATAAGTAGATACATATCCTTGAAGCTTTCCGCGCCTTCCTTGATTTTCTGCGCGTTTGCGTTTGATCTTTATGTTTTCCCCAAACATTTTTTGACAACCTTTTAATGTTTATTTAAAAAGAAACAGGAACGAAGTTGTAATAAAAGAATAATATTATCTTTTAATTTTAAGTGAAATTTTGTAGAAAAATGCAAATAAACACATACTCATGCTAAGATACAAATGGAGTGCAAGGGCAATTTTATTTATTTAAAAAAAAATAATAAAACGTACTCGCGTGCAAGTACATATAAAATAATTCAACTGCGAAAGCAATCATTGCAAAGATGTATAACAAATTAAATACTACACAAATGCACAGATACACAGATACACATAGTCGAACAAACGAACACACATACACTCACACGTACGTGTATAAAGATGTTAGCAGTTATTTAATATTGACACAGACACACTGGGAAAACATTTAAAAACGTAACGGATAAAGCAAACTCAGAAGAGGAACTCAAGGAGCAGCATATCCTTCCATATATTTAAATGGAGCATACCTTGTTTCTCTATGGAGATACTTAAATACTTTCTTTTTTATCGATACATTCAACACACAGCAGGGTGTAGCCCTATCAATGCAGAGCATTGTGTTGATTAGAAGGAAGACTGATAAGCGGGTGGAAGAAGGAGGGAGAATGAGAGAGGGAATGCAATCACAGAACTCCGATAAAGAGATAGACTTAAATACTTCCATCCACATCTTTGAGTAAACATTGTCGAAGAAAAAATGAAAAAAGAAATCCGTACGAATAAATTGATTGCGGGAGGCAATGAAGCGAGTCCTTTAAAACCACTTAAAACATGCCTCAATACATGCAATAAACTTTCAAAATTGTTCTTCCTTTGGCTTCGGTATTTTTATTATGATTCGAAGAAGAAATTTAAACAGAAAAAATAAAATATGTACTAGCGAATACATTCTCAACCGCAGCCAGCCAAAGCTGACGTTTATATGTGAGTGAGTGAGTAAAGAGTGAGGGAGGCAGCTCGACAGCAGGAATGAGTGTGAATTGGTGCTGCGCTTAACCTTAGGATATAAAATTCGATACATATCGACAAACTCTCGTTCGCTCGCCATAGTATATGGTAAAAGATTTGGATGCTGAGGACTTTTTTCTAACTAAGTACGTCGCCGTTGTGCTTCCACTTACTTTAGGCAGTGGTGGATCCAGTGAGCTATTAAGGCTACTGCCTGCTTATTTACTTTTTGGTCTGAATATCGGTCAGACTTTAGTCTAATTTTTGCTCTGCTTTTGCACTTAATATCGGTAAGAAATTTGATCGAATAGTTTGGTCTACAAGTTAGTGAGTATTCTGATCTGATTTGCCCTCAACTCAATGCGCTAACTTTCCTACTATTCTTTATATGGTAAATACGAGTATTAAACATAATTCAATGTTTACTGCTTTCTCAGCCCAAACCCAAATGCGTAACAAGAAGAAGAACTAAAACGAAAAAATATATTTATGTATGAATGAATGAAAGTAAAAATAAGATAATAATTTTTTTTTGCGATTTTGTGTGTGTGCTTGTGTGTGTGCTTGTGTCAACTTTCAATAAATATGCAGACGCACATTGCAAAACGATTCCAAGCAAAACGTTTTTCCAAATGCTTTTGCTTTTTTTTTTTGCGACGCGCGTGCGACATTGCTTATATGCCCTGAAGGAGATAGGTATCCAAGCAGCGACAGTACTAGAACCACCGCCATTGACAATCGTCGCCGATATCTTTAACCTCGCTGCTGCCATTGATGGACTGAGAAGTGACTGACTGGGACAATCGCATCCGCCGCCGGCAAAGAAGAGTAGGTATAACCCAGAGTCGAGTGAGTTTATTGGGTTTCATTACTTGCAATTCTATATATGGTATGCATTTGTGTGTGTGTGTGTGTGTGTGTGTTTGTATGTGTATGTGTATGTTCATAGAAATGGGAATGGTGTGGTATAATCTTAATAGAATGTGTGTGCGTCTTTTACACTTCCATTTTCATATTTTTATATTTTTTCATACAAATTTCACGTATGTAGTTATGTTTGTATGTGTGTATATACTCGTATATGTGTGTGTGTGAGGGTAGTTATTTATACCTATTTTTTGTTGTTTTTTATTCAGTTCATATCTATGTATCACTCATAATACCTACTCATACATACAAGTACATTTGCCTGTGTGTATGTATATGTGATTGTCTCTAATAAAGTTTATAAGAATTTTCTTTTATCCTTTGGTTTTTTGTTCTTTTTTTTAATTTTTAAAATACCAATCTAGTATATGTTATAAAACTTTAAAATATGTTTAAGTCTGCAAGTAGCTAGGTACGGTAATAAAATTGTACTTTTTATGCAGTTTCATGATTGAAGTCAAATCTTCAAATCCAATTTGTTGAGGCTGCCTAATTTGTCAGCCCGATATTACTTACTTACTTAGCTAGCACTATAACCGATTATCGGTCTTGGCCGTCTCTACAAAGCTTCGCCAGTCGCCTCTGCTATGCGCGCACTGGCGTCAGTTGATAAGGCCAAGTTCAGTCAGGTTGCCCTGCACCTGGTGTTTCCACCGTGGTTCGAATAAAACACCCTTCTAGCCGGAGCGCTTTCTTCCAACATGACCCAGCCAGCGAAGCCGCTGGATTTTTATACGCTTGACTATGTCAGTGTCGGCGTACAGCTCATACAGCTCATCGTTCCATCTTATTCGATACACGTCGTCCACGCTTACTGAACCGTAGATCTTACTGAGTATCTTCCTCTCGAACGCTCCTAACAGTCTCTCATCATTGATGGTCCATGTCCACGTCTCGGGAACGGGAAGGATGAGGGACTTATAGAGCGTTATTTCCTGAGCCTGTAGTAACACCTGTTGGCATGAGTTAATCTCCGCTTGATCTAAAGGCTGACATTATTGTTTGTATTAATACTGGTTCCTAGATAAACGAAATCCTTGACGACTTCAAAAGTATAATTGTCTCCAGTGACACTTTGTCCACGACGCCGTGATTCTTTATTTCGTTTTGTCCTCGTTCACCACTAGACCCACTCGACGAGACTCCCTTTCCAGATTGGAGAACGTTGCACTGATTGCTCGCGCGTTAGTGCCAATGCTGTCAATATCATCACCGTATGCTAACAGCATGATACTCGTGTAGAAAATAGTGTCACAGATGTCATGTACGCAGCTCGAATTATTTTCTCCAGCATAAGGTTAAAGAAGTCGCACTATAGGGAGTCAGTCACCTTGTCTCAAACCTCTTTTGGTATCAAATGGCGCGAAGAGGTTGTAATAAAATCACTTAATTGGATTTTTTCTGCCCAAGGGTTTGAGTTTGGCTCGTAAATCAGCTACAGATATGGTGCAAATTATATAAGATAAAACAGGATATGTCTCGTTCAGAGGTATAAACTATTCTTTTGTTTATTAATCAATTTTAAACCAATAAATATTTTTTATTTTATTTCTCATAAAAGTTATAGATGTCGAATAATTGGACCCTTTTTGAATTGCAATCCGTAGAATAAAAAATTGTAGTTTCTACCCTTATCCCTTAATCTCCTTTTGAAAAGTGTTCGATGAAACGGAAACTGGTGCATAGCTATATATTTTTTTAAATGGACCTAATACTTGACTTGTGGTCGCCATGGCGTAGCTGGTAGTGTGCAAGACTGCTAAGCAGAGTGCCCGGGTTCGAAACTCAGCACAGTCAAAAATCAAAAATAGGAAAGATAACAAATTTTTCTAAACGGGACCACCTCTTGGCAGGCAATCGCAAACGTACAATAGTAAAAATTGCCTAAGAAAAGCATTCCACTTCGCCAATTCGGATTCGGCATAAAACTGTAGGTCCCTTCCATTCATGTACAATTATAAACACGCACAACTTGATTGGAAAGGCGAGAGAGAAACTCGGCCTAGACCCTTCTTGGGCTGTTGTGCCATTAAAAAAAGTAGAAGAACATTTGACTAAGAAAAAAATATACATACTCGTATATCTGGTTCTACCATCAATTTAGCTTTATCTGGATTATTCAACACATTCAACTCGACAGCTCAATACCAATTGAAATGCTAGTTAGTTAAAGAATGACCTCATCGAATATGTGCACAGTTAAGTCCAAAAACATAAATATTTTTAATGGTAACATCTACTGACTTCTTCCGCAATCACAACAATTCCAACAATTTTCCATTCAAATTTATTTTCACTAAAGCTTTGCATTAAAACTTTACACAAAACACCATTAAATCTTAACCTCCTTTACCACTTTATACAAAATACCATAGCCGCTTCCTGCTTATCCACTTCTTTTCTCCTCCTTCCTCCCTCCTCCTTCATCCCTCCTCCCTCACACGCTCACCCTTAAACGGCAAATATCAAGCAATCAATTGCTTAGCAAGGGATAAAAAAAAGAAATGAACCAAAATTGAACCCATACAATCGATTTGACCCAAAAAAAGAAAAGAAGACAATCTCACTCATACAAACATGCACACATTTCTGTAGGTGAGTATAATATATACATATGTACGTACGTATGTATTAGTGTGTAAGAGTATGGTGAAAATGTGTGTCACTGAAGTGCGTCTCACATTGTGGTTTGTTGTGTAGGTTTACCTACAGCTATCACCAGTGCCACCATCATCACCGCCTTCACCACAACACTTAAGTCTCTCTCTCTCTCTCTCTCTCTCTCTCTCTCTCTTCGCTCTTCGCTCTTTTCGTCTTCCCCGCTTTCGATCTTCGGCGATGCTACCATATATGTATATGTATGTACTTTAAGCATTTAGTGTGTTAGTGTCTGTATGTTTGAGATTGTGATTCAGGGCATTTATTGGGTCGCGTTGGGTATACGCACACACGCACACACACACACACACATACTTACTCATACGTGTATTCATACGGAAATAACCAAAAGCAATTGTAACCGAAATGTAAACTCGATGTATGCACGCAAAAAGCTTCGGCTGATTGACGAACCGACGAAACCACACACTCACATATACACACATACATGTGTTTGGCTTATGTCGCTCTTTGACCTAAACAACAACAGCCCGGAAAAAACAGGTAGCTGCTCGAGCAATTGGTGGGAGCAAAGGGGAGAGGTAAATGAAGCTTAAAGGTTACATACAGCTTTGTAGTATTGATTTGTGGGCGCCTGTAACCAAAGGTTAAGGGAGCTCTCCATAGAAATGTACTTGCACATATGCACACATATGTATGAGTGTTGAGTATATTGAGGCATTTAGTTTTTTAAGTTCTTCGGCGAGTGTATTCCTTAGGGCGGCCAGCAAGGTTGGCAAGGTGTTGATGTTTGAAATTATGATCTGGTATTTGTGGTATGTAAATTAAAATGGCATGAAGGATCCTCCAAAGAGAAGACACTTGTACAATTTGATTTGATTTATGAACGAGGATTGGGCACAAGAAGCAGACGAGAGTCATGCAAGTGACTGTGAGTTTCGAGTAGATTCCTTTCGTTTCGTTTCGCATAGTAAATATTTGTTGAGCATTCTTTTTGAGAACATACACTGACACACACGCATACGAGTAAATAAGTAAAGAAAAAAGTTTGATATTTATTATTAAAAAAGTTTTCTATATTTGTCTTAAGCTTAAGAAATAGTTTAAAGATAGCAGCTTGACATTTTTCCATAATAATTGATTTTCGTTTGTATTTTTTTTTTTGCTGTTTTTGAGTTTTGTGAGCGTGAAATTTCTAATCAAGGCAAAAGCAAAAAAAAAGGTAAGGTATAGAAAAACTCACAGTACAGAGACAATAGCGACAACAGCTTGACGAACATGAGAAAAAATGTAGAAATTCTTAATTTATTTTTCATTTTGATAATAATTCATTTGGCATCGGGGACTAAGTAGCTACGTGCAAGCAAACGAACAAGCAAGCGAACAAACCATCAACGAACTTTGACATTATTAAATTTCATGCGAAAATAAAATTTGAAGGTCGCCGCGGCGCATTTGTCATCGCGCACTGTTGCTGACACTGTCGCTGTTGTTGTTGTCCCTTGTCAAATTAAAAGGCGTGCATCAACACTCGGCAACGGCAACGGCAACGGCGGCAGCAGCAGCAGCAGCATCGACAGAGAACATTTTACTGCTTGACACATTTCAATTTTTTCTTTTTCATTGCATTGTTTACATTCAATATTTTTTAATTAGTTTCGTCGCAGAACAAAAAACAAAAAACAAAAATCAAACAAGAAGAAACAAAATTTTATTTAAATTTTTTTTTTGATTTTAATTTCACACTTTTTCATAACATTTTTAATTAATATCACTGCATCGATAGCAAAAAGTCACATTCATTGTTGCTGGAAAATCTTAAAAACCATTAAATCGCCATCGCCGCCATCGCCGCCATCGCCGCCGCCGCCGCCTTCTCATTCATTTACCCATAAAAGCCTATAAAGCCCAAGCACATATTAATTTTTGTTATTAAAATTAATTTTTGGTTCTTAAGCGTAATGAAAAATAAAAAGCTGCTCTTTAAAAATGATGATTTAACGATTGTGGATATTTTTTGTTGTTGTCATTTCCGTTTTGTTTTTGTTGTTATGCATTGAATTTTACATGCAATTGATTTATCCGTTTTGTAAATACTTTGCCGCTTCGCAATATTAAGTGTAAAATTGAATTCCATCCACATGCGGCTGCTGTTGCACACTCTCTTCTTTTGGTAATTATTTGTAAATTTATCAACGCGGCATTTATTAAATTCTTTTTTTCACATTCCCTACACGGATTTTGTTATGGCCTTTTAGTTTTTGGAATTTCTGTGAAAACTTAAATCATTTATATATACTTTCTATTCAAAGTATGGGGAGATGGAAATCAATTTATAAACAAAATTCTAATTTAATTGCTCCATTTATGTAGGACAAATGGTACTCGATCGTCAGAATTGTGGTGAGGAACTTAAAATCAAATGACCCCCCGAAACAAACATTTCCATTCAGTGCTCTTGAAAGACTTTCCGCAATCTGAAATCACGCATTCATTTCACGCGACATTTCACGACACTTTACGGCAGCATTTTAGACTTCACATGTGCCAGGCTCATTGCCATAGAAATGCCCAGCTGATCAGCGAAGCATTTATGGGTGACCAGCACTGTTTTACAAAGATTGTTGATTTTTTTACCTTTTAAAAAGTATTAAAGGAGCTATCCGTTCATGCCCAACGGAGTCTCTAAACGTGCTAATGCATTTGTTTCCTATGGAACTATATATATATATCAAAGCTACTGCAGCCTCCAGCGCAATCAGACTCAGAGAAACAAGGTAATGGACTGCCAAAATACGGATATAGCATAATCTAATCACAGGTACCGATTGTACTAAACCTATTGTAATTCCCAAATTAAACTTCAAGAAGGGCTTCGACACTTTTTTACCAACAAAGACAAATTGGAGAAAAAACCGTTTGGGTTCTGTCTTCGAAATACTTAAAACTCCAAGATAGACTGCGGGAGGCGTCTCAGAACATCTCAATATTACCAAGTCTCTTAGTCTATCGGACGAAGCCTGTAAAGCACTAGTCAGTGTTCAAAGAAGGGCTTAATTACTTAAATATCTTCACAGATAGCCAAGAGGCTCTCAAAGCTCCAGTGTAGGGATTTACTTGCCATTCTCAGTCATAGAGAATCATTGTGACTGCATTCCCTCTCTCTCATTCTCCCTCCTTCTTCCTCTCACCTATCAATCTTCCTTCCATTCAACACAATGCTCTGCATTCATAGGAGTACACCCTGTGTGTTAAATGTACCAAAAAAAAAAAAAAAAAAATTAGCTTAATATTAGGCTTATCTGGGTTCCTGGTCATAGTAACATTGTAAGCAATAAAAGTTCCGATGAATTAGCGACGCAAGGAGCAGCTCTAGATAAAACTCAGGCACAATCAATAGCAATTACCCTGGACAAAATTATGCCTGCTATACTCTCTCAATTCATTACCCTTGCAGATAGCAGATGGAAAAGACATTCCACATACCCCGTAATCTGAAAATGTTGAATACAGTAAAATCAGGTACCTACTTGGCCACAGCAATAGTGACCATGCAACCAGATTTCGCATCCCACACATCACAAACTGAAGGCACTGCAATGACCTGGACGAAAGAGAGACTCTCTCTCACTTTCTCTGTCACTGCATTGCTCTTGGCGAAACCCGACTGAAATTATCCAATAAAACCTTCTTAAAGTGATCGCTGTTGGTAGTGCGTTGGAATGTTACGCAAAGTGTCCGGGGTTCAAATCTCGGTACAAGCAAAAATTAAAAATTACCAGAAACAATTTCCTACACAGCACCACCTCTTGGCAGGTAATGACCTGGACGAAAGAGAGACTCTCTCTCACTTTCTCTGTCACTGCATTGCTCTTGGCGAAACCCGACTGAAATTATCCAGTAAAACCTACAAGAGTAATTAGTGCCAATGAAAAGCTTTTCACTTCGCCGTTCGAATTCGGCATAAAATCATTCCATTCATGTACAAATATAACACGCACAATTGGATGGGAAAAGCTCGATCAAGACCCTCCATGGGCAGTTGTGTCATTAAAAGTGAAAAGAAAGAAGAAACCCTTCTTAAACAATATAATAGAGATTCCCAAATTCGAAATCGGGAATCGGTGTATAAAAAGGAAACGAGACTGAATTGGATTCAAAAAAGAAGCGCAAAAAAAGTGAAAAGAGCATTACATTTTGTTGTAGGGGGGGCACGCATCATTGCATGCCTGCACGTACGTATGTATAAACGACTGATTGACATGTTGTTGACCATATTGTTGTTGTTGTGAAATAAATTCAGTTGAAGCGTCTATATTTGCCACAAGCGTTAATAAATCTTACCCGCCGACCGAACGGCAGCATTTTGAGTAAGTAATATGGTCAGCATGGAACAACAGCATCGACACCTGCGGATAGCGAATATTTTTGGTTGCAGTGGTGCGCCATTTTTAATGCTGCGGTAATGTGCATACTTATCCACATGCATACATTATATTGACTGCCATTGATTTTACTACACATGCCAGTACATACTAGTACATACCAGTACATAACAACATATTTACATAACATATTTCACAGTATATTTTGTTTGCTTTTTTAAGCAATTTAAATCTATGCAAAAATGCCGCCATTGGTTTAATACGCTTTTAATGCCGCTGTATGTATGTATGTATGTATGTATGTAAGCACCAACAGAGTTCAAGTACCTTAATTTAAAGTTATGTGTGCATGTGTGTGTGCATGCGTGTGTTGATACGTTCGCCGTAAGCTATGCAATGTTAAATGACAATATTTTACTGTGAAATATGCTGAAGAGAGAGAGAGTGAGAGTGAGTAACTGAGCGAATGTGCGACTAAGTGAGTGAGTGAGTGAGTGAGTGAGTGAGTGAGTGAGTGAGTGAGTGAGTGAGTGAGCAACTTCTGTTATTGTTAACTATGAGAATATTTATTATTATTTGTATTATTATAAAATTAATTATATGCCATGAATTTTATGCCCTTTATATTTTTAATATATTTATATTGAATACGCTACATTGACGCTGATACGAGTATACTTGTATATGATTCTTATGTTGCTGTCTGCCGCTGCAATTGCAGTTGCAGTAGCAGTAGCCACTTTTTCTCATATTTATTTATGTTACACTGTTACACAAACAAAAAACAATAACAAATAATACACAAGTAATGATATATATAAATGCATGTGCTTTGCATAGTATAGCACAAAAAAAAAGTATTTTCAATTTCATATCAATTTTTATTTAAATTTTAATAAATCGTTTTAAAATTAAGTGATTCTTTTTTTTTCAACAGGACAATATTTTAAATTTTGTATCACTTTATGCATTAGTAAAGTGATGGTGTACGCTGTTGCTCATGTCACACACAAATTTTTTATGACTTATACCACAAATATAAACCTACATATGTATGCATTTATAATGCGAGTATAAACGTAGGTATACAAATTAAAAAGATTGATATTGATATTTATAACAAAAAATCGATAATAAATTGGATATAAATTTCACGATGAAAAATTACAAAGTAGAAAAACTTTAACAGTTTTTAAATTAGCAACTCATAAATTTCCATGTCAGAAATGTTTAAGGAAAAACTTGTCTTCTTAGCTAAGTTCTCAGGCTGCTGTTGCTGTTGCTGTTGCCTCTTTCTTCTACATCGCATCTACTATTTATTGTATGTATATAATGCATTTAAATCGTTTTTATCCTTCTCCATTACACATTTCGAGCGATTGGCCGTCGAATGGAATTTTTATCTCACAGTCTGACAATGTACTGCAGTGTGCTGTCTAAGTATGTACATACATACATCTGTACATATGTGTATGTGTTTATCCAAGCAGTCGTTCTCCCTGTAAGCCCTCACGCCAACACTCCCTTTACGCATCCATTCATACAGAACATTCACGTCTGTCGACAATTTTCGACATGGCCTGCAGTGTCCACATCATAAAATTGTTTGCGCTGTGATCTCGTATTTTAGCTTTTAAGCAGCAGCACCAGCACCAGCACCAACAACAACAACAGCACCAGCAACAGCAACAACAACAACAACAACAACAACAACAACAGCAGCAGTAAACTCAAAAAGGAACTCTCGGAATTTCATACATTTAGTTTGGTATGTCCTGCATTATCTTACAGCATACTCACACACATAAGTATGGTATAGTTAGGTTTCATGGATGTGTGTATACATATCTCCAAATACATGCGTGTGTTTGTGTGCGTGTTGTTTGTGTGTGTGTGTGTGTGTGTGTGTGTGTGTGCGTTCGTATTATTTATACATAGTATGTATGTATATTTTATTATATTTGCTCGCAGACATTTGCTGCTGTAATACGAAAATGGGATTTTCGGATATAAAAATTATGATAGATTACCGCATGAACTTGCTGCAGTAAACGATTTTATCTGATTTTATATCTTTGACATTTTAAGCAATTCGTATACGGTTTCCTTCTCCCTTTTTTATGTGTTCATACTTGTGCACATATTTTTATACTTATTGTAAAATATTATAAATAGTTCTTTGTTGGATATTACAAATGGTTTTAAAATCTAACTAAAACTAATCCAATTTCATAATAAATAATCAGAAAAATGCTTGTGTTTTGCTTTCTAGGCAAGCTCTAGTAAAAGGAAACAGTTTTTAGTCCTATCTACAACTGGGCAACGAACTTTTTGTGTGAGAAAACTTTTCGATATACCAATCCAACAAAATTCTAATTTGAATGAAATTCGCTCTCATGCCTCTCCAGTGCAAGTTAAAACTTGTAGTTTTCAGTTTTATATTTGAATGACATAATTGTGATCAATTGCAAACTAAAATTTCCACTACATAATTTTTTATAATTACCATTGGGAAAAATGGAAGCCAATCTGTTACAACACCTTCAACAGCTTCTAAACGCATGATTTAATTCAATCTTTCCAAAAACAAACGATTGCAAAGCGTTCATTCCATTTGTAAAGGGGTGAGGGCTTTGCGTCCGAACGGGATCCGGGATCTCGAGGGAAGTTGAAAATAGTCGTGTAGGAAAAAAGAAAAGCAGCAGTAAACGTAGGACACTGGTAAAGTTCGTGACAGTCGCAGGTGCGTCCATGGTCGATCCTTGCGCTTCTACGTTACAAGTCGACACACAGCCTTCTCGTGGCGTCCCCTGGATAGCCACGATAACCTGACAACCGTCAGGGAGTTAACTAATGTGTGCGGCGGGCTCCTCCATGGCCTTGAGTGAATGGTTGTGCGTCGGGCTTGGAACCCACCACGTCAAAATATTTCACCAATGAATCCTCAAAGGAAGCCTCGGATATTTAACCCCCCTAATGTTGACGGACGACTCCCGCAAACGCCCAAAGGACAACGATTTGCGGATATGCACCTGCAATGTCCGAACCCTCTACAGGGAAGGTGCCTCTATCCAGCTGGTGGATGTCCTCCAACAATATAGAGCTGACATCACCGATATAGAGGAAATGCGATGGACGGGACAGGGTTGCTCCAAAAGAGCATCCTGTGATATCTACTACAGCTGTCATGCGTCGAGACACGAATTTGGTGTTGGATTTGTGGTTGGGAAGAGACTGCGTCATCTATACTCGAGCTTCACGGCTGTGAACGAGCGCCTAGCCACTATCCGTATCAAGGCAAAATTCTTCAACATCAGCTTAATTTGTGTCCATGCCCCGACGGATAAGAAGGATGAAACGACCAAAGATAACTTCTACGAGCTCCTCGACAAAACTGATGAGTATTGCCCCCTTTAATGCCAAGGTGGACAAGGAGTGAATGAGTGAAATACGCTGTTTACAGAGCTACCCTGCAGTCAGTTGCAACGCGAACTGCTAAGGAGCGATACAGAGAGTTGAGGAGGGAGGAGAAACGTCTTTTCAGGCGCAAGAAAAGAGATGAAGAAAGACGCGGGTTCAATGATATCGAAATGTTGCGGCACAGAATAAGACGCCTGAGTGATGGTTTGAAGACCGGGGTCTCTTCCTGCAAGGATGAAGACAGAAATCTGATGACAGATGTTCAGGGCATAATGAGATTATGAAGAGAGAGCACTTTTCGCAGCTGCTTAATGGCGATGACGGCAATAATCCCGCCACTGCGGAATCTACTCCGGAAACTCCAATCACTGACGGCGTTGAAGTACCACCGCCTGACTATGAGGAGGTCTTAACAGCCATTGTTCGGCTGAAAAACAATAAGGGTTAAGGTGCAGATGGCCTGCTTGCTGAGTTGTTTAAGACCAGAGGCGAAGAGCTTAAAAAACGCATGCATGAGCTTCTATGCAGAATATGGCCGAATGAAAGCATGCCAAGTGATTGGAACCTCAGCATACTCTGCAAAGCGAAATACCTTGTGTGAACAAACAAAGAGTCACGGAGTCTTGGACAAAATGTTACTGTTGACAACTATACTTTTGAAGTCGTCAAGGATTTCATATATCTAGGATTCAGCATAAACACCAACAATAATGTTACCCTTGAGATCAAGCGGAGATTAACTCTTGCCAACAGGTGTTACTATGGGCTCAGTAAGCAATTGAGAAGTAGATCTCTCTCTCGACCGACGAAAATAACGCACTATAAGTCCCTCATCCTTCCCGTCCTAATGTATGGCGCAGAGACGTGGACATTGACCATCAATGATTAGAGGCTGTTAAGAGCATTCGAGAGGAAGATACTCCGTAAGATCTAGGGTCCAGTATGCGTGGACGACGTGTATGAAGGCAGGTAAAATGTTACTGTTGACAATTGTACTTTTCAACGATTTCGTTTACCTAGGATCCAGCATTAATACCAACAATAATGTCACCCTTGAGATCAAGCGGAGATTAACTCATGCCAACAAATGTTACGGGCTCAGTAGGCAACTGAGAAGCAGAGCCCTCTCTCGACCGACGAAAATAACGCTCTATAAGCCTCTCATCCTTCCCGTCCTAATGTATGGCGCGAAGACGTGGACATTGACCATCAATGATGAGAGGCTGTTAGGAGCGTTCGGAAGGAAGATACTCCGTAAGATCTAGGGTCTAATATGCGTAGACGACGTGTATCGAATTAGAAGGAACGATGAGCAAAGTATTTGCGGTTTTTCGTTAGAAGATGATGAAAGCCACAAAACTGGCTTTCATCACTTACTTACTTACTTAGCTGGCGCTACAACCGATGATCGGTCTTGGCCGCCTCCACAAAGCTTCGCCAGTCACTTCTGCTATGCGCGCGCTGGCGCCAGTTGATAAGGCCAAGTGCAGTCAGGCTTTCATCACCCGTTGCTAAATTTTATCGGCTTTTTCAGTGACTGGCCGACCAGAGCGAGGTGCATCTTTGATATCGAAATTTCCGGAACGGAATCGAGCAAACCTATCCTGGGTCCGGCGTTCACTCACAGCATACCCACCGTAAACTGCGCAAGTTTTCCGGCATGTTTTTGCAGAGGTTTTACTGTTTTCTGAGTATTGCTTCAGATATTTCACTCATTTTGAAAGCAATGTAACTTTTTACACTAGCAACGAATTACCCAACTATCTTCACACAAAATGTCTGTCGGAGAAAGAAGTGATATAAATACAATTAAACATGTTTTTGACGCTCAAGGACGCATAATAAATAAAAGAAGTGAAGTACCTATGCTCGTGTGCTGGAAAATCGTCTCCAACTGTCGCTGCTATTGAACAGATATTTTGAAAGCGTTTTGATGGATTGATTCGCTCAAATGAGTTGGCGAATAAAACACAGCTAATACTTAATTAGACATGCCAAGTCGCGAATTTCCATCCAAAACGTTCAAACAACATAAATAGTTGCTTAATGTTCGTGCTAGGCCCTGATCTAAGAAGAAATTAAAAAAGATTCGCTTCACATAGACGGACGATTTTATAATATGGTAGTATCTATTTTTCATATTTATCACATAAAATCACTGAAGTTGCAATTTTGTAAATTTATAGCAAAATAACCCAAAAAAAAAAAAAAAGTTTATTGCAAAAAACCATAAAATCAAAAAAAAAAAAGACAAAAAATGTAACTTCGACAAAATTATTCGTAATTAAGAAATACAAATGTATGTACATAAATACATACATACATATGTACATAGAGTGGTATCATCACATTATTCCATTCTTTAGACAACATATGAAACATATGAAAACATCTAAGGAAAGCATTGGAAACCTCAAGGCAGAATGGCAGCACTTATGGGTTATAAGATTTGCTAATAAAAAAAAGCTTGAAAGCTTTCAATCACAATTTAGTGAATACTCAAATCGGGCATATTGCCGATAATGCAGTACTTTGGTCGTGAAAACTTAGACCAAAACAACAACTATGTATGATTGTGTTTGCACACGGATCTCTCAATTGGATATGATTATGCTACATACATATGTACCATATATGCGAGTACATATATAAATCTTACAAAGTAATACCTATATACAGTGTCGGACAATCAAACAAGAACACCTTGTTCTGAAATCAAAAACCTTAAAAAAAATATTTCTCTAGGCTTATGATAAATTTAATAGGTATTTACTTTTATTCATTTATTCCATAAGTTTAATTTTTTCTTAAAACAGAAACAAAATCAATTCAGTGAAAAAAAAAATTAAAAGGTAAACATAAAATCACATTTCAAAAGTACACACAACTAAAAACACTTCAATTAAAAAAAAAATTTATAAAATATTGACTCAAATTGTTCTTACTTTACTTTTAATGGCACAACAGCCCATGGAGGGCCTAGGCCGAGCTTTTCGCATCCACTCATGTTGTGCGTGTTATATTTGTACATGAATGGAAGGGACCTACAGTTTAATGCCGAATCCGAACGGCGAAGTGAAAAGCTTTTCATAGCAATTTTTACTCTTGTAGGTTTGCCATTGCCTGCCAAGAGGTGGTGCCGTGTAGAAAAATTATTTTTTTCTACTTTTTTTTTTGATTTTGCCTGTGCCGAGATTCGAACCCCGGACACTCTGCGTAGCAGTCCAACGCACTACCACTACACCACAGCGACGACTCAAATTGTTCACTAATGCTAATATTTTGTGGAATAGCCTTTGTTAATTACAACCGCCTTTCACATTCTAGGCACTGATTCCACCAGAGACGCGGAAGTAGCCTGGGGCATGGAATGCCACGCTCTTTGAATGCTTTGCCACAATTCGTCTTTGTTTTTAGCTCTGGTAGTGCCAATCTTCTCTTTGACAATATTCCACAAGTTCTCGATTGGATTAAGGTCAGGGGATTGTGAAGGCGAGGTCATAACGGGAATTCCATTATCAGAAAACCCAATCTCGCGCAAGGATTGAGGTGTGCTTTGGATCGTTATCCTGTTGCATTTGCCATTTCAGGGTCATTTCCCATTCAGCATAACGAAGCATCACCTCCTGAAGAATGTTTACGTAAAGAAATCTGTCCATCGTTTCTTTTATCCAATACAGAGGGCCCACACCATACCAAGAGAATCATCCCCATACCGTGATGCTTCCACCTCCGTGCTTAAACGTCTACGTAGTATATTTTGAGCTCAATTCTGCATTTTTCGGGCGTCTAACACAACGTTTGCCATCACTTCCAACAAGATTCACCTTGCTTTCGTCTGTTCATAATACGTTAGGCCATTTTTTTGTATTAATTGGACCAACCCACTCAATTTGCGCTTCAGCGAACTCTATGAGACACTTTCGACGATGTGTTTGTGTCAACATTGGTACTTTTCGTGCTGTTCTCCCATACAGTTTTTTTCCACCAAACGTCTCCTTACTGATCGAGTACAAATTTGAACCCCTATCACCTCTCTAATTGCGGTAGCTGCCTTAAATGGATCGCGTGCCGCCAACATTTTTATGCGATTGTCATCTGCACTTGTAGTTTTGCGGGGCCTACCTCTCTTGCAATGAAATTTTTGAGGTAATAAAGATTGGTAGACAAATGTCGAGGATCTGCTAATAGTTTTAGCTATTTGGCGGATGCTTTGTCCCTTATTTCGCAGTTTTTTCACCAAATCACGCTCCTCCTTGCTACAGCGCTTTGCTCGACCCATCTTGCTGTGACATTACGGAATAGTTTACCGTAGTTTATTACCAAATTTAAGTTTTCTTTTTAATATATAAATTTTTTCGTCTGCTGTTCTTATTTTGATTGTCCGCCTTCGAATGCTTCGCTTCAACTTTTTTGTTTGGGAATCCCCAAAAAATATTTGAATGTAGTGTTGCCACCTAGAAATTTATAGAGTATATACCATACCAATTTCTTCTCTATAAAAATTGTTTGCCATAAGCAGTCCTATAAAAAAAAATCAATGGAAGTTTTATAGTGCAAGGTGTTCTTATTGTATTGTCCGACACTGTATCTACATATTAAAAAAAAAATATTTTGTTAGTTTAACAACAATTCGTAGTCTTCTACTTCACAGTATTCTTAGCACTGTTGTATTTGGGTACCTAGGTGCAGTAAGGGCCATTGCGCCGAAGTGCCCTTGTTCCGTAAATCATCTTTATAAATACAACAGCCGCTATGAGATATGAGCATCACTGACGCGGCTGTAAAGCGAAAAGCTGAGCACAACCCTCCCGTCCCCATGCATCGAAAACTATCTATAACGCTAATATTGCGAAATGCGAGTTTTGCCGAAGTGCCCTTCTGGCATCGGTGCACAGGTTGGTACCCAATTGAACAAAACATAAAGCTTGATCTGCCATAAAGCGTGAAAATGCAAACGTGTATTTCATAATTGTAAAACTTCAACTGACAAATTAAGAAATACAACAAATAATTGTTATACAGAAACAAGAGTCCAGTGCAAAAAGTGACAGCAGGTGCGCCGCGCTTGCAACATTCAGCAAGCCACACAACCACAAATTCATTCATTCATTCATTGAGCTGCACATTGTTTGCTTCTTGAAATCCAAAAGCAAAATCGCTTTATTGGCAAACACAAAAGCTGAACCTAATTAAATCGTAAAAGTTTCAGAAACTCAAGTCAAACACGCATTGAAAATACAAAAATTGAAACAAATCAAAAGCAACGAAGAATGTGAATTAAACGTTATAAAATGCGTGCCACCACAAACTAAAGAAGGCAACAGCAACATGTGGCACAAACAACGCAATTGGCCAAGTGAGACCAACTAAGTATGTGAACCTTTTTTTTTTTTTTTTGGTTTTTGTTAAACTTTCTGGTTTTTGTTTTTTGTTTTTTGTTTTTAATTGGCCATTAATGAATGGCAGTTAGATTGATTCGGAGAACTATCGTACCTAACGATGAAGTTAACCAGCCATTAAGAATGACTTCGTTTACTATGATTAACTAAGTACCTACATACTGATGTTCTCATGCACTTAGCTGGTAGTGGTACTACCAGCTACCAACTCTGCTACTCAGCTACACGCTAGCTCGCAGTTAGCGCTGGCCACATACATAACTAGTTAAGGTCATTTCGTATAATTCGTATAATTAGTAGACACAGTTTTGTGTGAGTTACATTTAAAATGTCCTTTAATTTACGTTAATAATGAAGTGGCACTGTGATTCAATTGAAAAATACAAAAACAACTACATAAAGAATCAATTATTCTGCGTTCGGCTAGAGTACAGTAAACACTCAGTCAAAATGCATATATCAAAAGATATTACACTATACTAGACTTGCTATACTTGTGAGTCAAAAAGCGCATACAGGTTCAGACACCCTGAAATCACATAAACATAAAGTATAAACTCTAATTCATGGGAAGTTTTAAACGCATCAAGTTTCCGAAGAAACGAAGTCGAAAATAATCGCTCAGTGAGAACAAAGACATTGCAACGAAGTTTGTTAACTAAACAAGAATAACGGCTGCCTTTTCTTAATTTTAAGTCGCTATGAGTCTTCAAGGCCCGAAAAAAAATATATCCATTAAGCTTACATGACAAAAAAAAAATTTTATATTAGAAACCGGAACTTTTAATTACAATCCCATCAGAATTGAGTTGCCGGAATCTATTGACAGATTTTATATCTTCAAGAGGCCAGAAGCAGAAAGCTTACATACTTACATTCTAAAGCGGGCCTTACACGGCCAATAATAATGACATTATTTACAAATATTGACATTTTTAATGCTCTTGTAAGGTAAAACATCTCTTCGTAACGAGGAATGGTGATGAGTGATGGGAAATATTGACGGAATTCAGAAATTTCTGATTTTTTCCCTCAATACTTGCAATAATGTCATTTTTAATGATCGTGTATGGTAAGTCTGGCATCAATATCATGATGGTGTCTTCATCGGTATACTGTGATTGCATTCCCTCTCTCATTCTCCCTCCTCTGCTCTGAATTCTTAGGGGTACACCATGTGTGTTAAATGTATCAAAAAAGAAAAAAATTAATGGCAATACTAATATTGACATTACAAATGACCGTGGCTTAAGGCGAACTCCACAGATAACTTCTGGGAATTGGTTTTATGGGTAAATTATTTACTAAAAATTCTACAAAGCCAAATATTTTTTTACGCAGCCTTCCACTCCTTCGATGCACCGTTCTTTTCGAGGGTTTATAGTATACATTTTAAATATATTTTCCTAAGAGAAAATATTCTATATCCTACTTAAGTAAAAGAAAACCCACAGTTTTCAAAAGTGTCTTACACAACTGAACGAGATTGAAACGATTATTTAGTTTTAATTAATGATTGTTGAAAAAGTCTTTACTGTGGTGCGCACTTTAATGTTTATTGAGTAGTGAGCCACAAGTCGATGAATGACCATCATAAAGCAACATGTTGTTACTATGCTGTTGCAGTTGCTGTTGGAGCTGGAGTTGCTGCTACTGTTTTCGTTTTGTGGCTTTTCGTACGCGTCTCACCAAATGCTGTTTGTTGACTTCAAAATCAAATACCAAAATACATTTAGAGGAACATAACAAAAATGAATGGAGCGAGGTACGACAGAGTACGGACCAACAGAAGCGGCAGCGACAGCAGCAGCAGACCTGGTGGCAAATGACTGCGTGACTTTGTCGTCCGCTACTGTGCGCAGCATAGTACCAAAACCAGCCAGCGCTGACGGGGGCCGGGCGGAGGAAGGACTGAGGAATGGATAGGCAGCGAAAGGAACAAACCGGCAGACATTAACTAAAGGGTGATTTGTTTACTACTTGATTTTTGACTTTTATATTTCTGATAGTTCACGCATGATTCTTAACATGTGTCAAAGTAAAAAATGCTCAGTTTGGTTTCCTATTTCATCTTGAATAGACTTACGCCTGAACAACGTTTGCAAATTATTGAAATTTATTATCAAAATTCGATCCGTTTTTTATCGCAAAATTGTCTTCTGCGACGAGGCTCCTTCTTGGCTCAATGGATACGTGAATAAGCAGAATGGCCGTATTTGGAGTGAAGACCAGCCAGAGGCAATTCAGCAGCTACCAATGCATCCCAAAAAATGCACTATTTGGTGCGGTTTATGGGCAGGCGGCATCATTGGGTCGTACTTCTTCAAAGACAATGAAGGCCGCAACGTTATGGTCAATTTCAATTATAACACTTTTTTTTGGCAGAAAATGCAAGAATTGGACTCGGCCGACAAGTGGTTTTAACAGGACGATACCAGAAGCCACACTGCACGCGAAACCATGCATCAATTGAGAGCCAAATTTAGTGAGCAGTTAATCTCACATTTTGGTGCAGTCAATTGGCCACCAAGATCGTGTGATTTGACCCCGTTGGACTATTTTTTGTAGGGCTATGTTTAATCTCTTGTCTATAGGGACAAGCCAAATACGATATCTGCTTTGGAAGCCAACATTGAACGCGTCATTGGTGAGATTCCGGCCGAAATGTGTGAAAAAGTGTACAAAAATTGGACCTTCAGAATGGACCACTTGAAGCGTAGCCGCGGGCAACATTTAAGTGAAATTGTCTTTAAAAAGTAAATGGCAGGAATTGATTTATCGATCCAAATAAATGTTGAGAAACCAAGCTCTTAAAAAATCACCCTTTACATACGTAGTAGCCACACGTTTCATTTTATTATTTTTTTTTTTTTTTTCACAGATTATATTGTACTTGTATGTGTGCATGTATGCATGCATGCGAGCGGTCGGCAGGTAACTAAGTACTACAAGTAAATTGAACTTGCCTGAGCGAATACTCCTAAGGCACGCTCACTTTTATTTTGTTTTAAATTTTTCTTTTTATTGTTTTTTAATACATTGTTTTATCCGCGCGCACATCGTCGTGGTTAACACCAAATAATAATATTTTTTTTATTTTGAATTCAGTTTTAAATTGTGAGCTAACGAGTTAAAGCGCATTTTTCGAGCACTTACTAAATCGACTTAAAGTAAAAAATATACAAGAAAAAACACATAAATATAAAATTAAATCATTGCAATATATCGTTCGGTTCAGTACAACAACAAAAACAACAGCAACAACAACAATTAAAACAAAAATCAACCTTAAATATAATATTTAAAGTAGAGCAATTGAACTGTATGTGATTTTTGCTCCCTTTTTGATTTTAATTAAAAAGTGATTTTAAAATTCACCTAGAATTACATTGTGGCGTGTGAGTGTATGGCATTTTTGACTCTCTCTTTCTCTCTCTCTTTCTGGACAACCGTTATTTCAGTTACTGTCACTTTTGGCACTTGCACTTGATTAAATGATTTCCTTGTTGTTGTTGTTGTATTCCTGAATAATTAATCGATCGCGTGTCATTTTCTCTACTTTTAGTTGAACTTGATGAGTTCTTCGTTAAAGTTGGTGTTTATTCATTAGGCATTGCCATTAGATAAGGAACAATAAAAGAAAAACAAAAACCGTTTCAAGTTTCAGTTTATTATTTTTTGTTAGTGTTGTCGAAGTTTATCGATCCGAAATTCCATATTCCGTATGTAAAGGCAAACAAACAAAAAACTTTTATTTTTTAATTTAAATTGAAAGTGTAAATATACATAACTAAAAAAGTGATTGAAGATGGGCAATTCCAGTTCCATTTGCTCAGATAGAAATGCCATTGGAAATTTGGATGAAAATGGGTGAGTAGAAATGTGAAAAATTATAGGTTAACACTCGGATCTAACCTGAAAACATACTTTTATAAAATTTTGAATTTATTTCCATTTATACCATACACATATGTACGTAATCATCTTTTCTATATGTATCATAAAAAGTGTTCTCTAACTGTAATTTTTAAGCTTTGAGCATAGCCCAAAAAACTTCTCAGTAAATGAGAGTTTTGCGAATTTGTCAAGACTTTCTAAGACTTTTGTACTTGTTTTTTTCTCTCTCTTGAACTTTATACACTTGTATCCACTTTGAAAACAATAGTTTATAGTTTTTACCCGTTTTAGTCTCTCCTCTCTATTACAGATTAGAATTTCGCTACTCCCAATACTGTCAGAATGTATTGCCGGGATAGGAAAAACCGAAACGTTGACCAAAAATATGGTAATAAAAATCATATCTTTCAAAATCCAATTTGAAAGACCATGTCTTGAAAAAATATATGATCTAAAATTTTTTTTTTTTTTAATATACACCCTCTATAATAGTTGTAGTCAATGCTAGTCATTAAAACCGAAGATCAATGAGTCAAGGCATTTCTTCATAATTAGAGAAAAGTCCTGATACGACGAAAGGTTCTGAAACAGGTCAAAATGAAGATGGTCGTGAAAAAACTGCATATGTATATACTTACTACATTTAATTTGCTGAATATAATTCTTCAGTCAAAAATCGAATGGAATCGAGTAGTAAGTTTTAAAGCTGTAACTTGTAAGTCATCTTAACTACATAATTCCAAAAGCCTATTCTCTTCTGGCTTTTGTGAGGCGTAATAGTGTTGCGTTTACCGATCCTTATACACTTAAACTTCTCTACATAAGTTTGGTTCGTTCAAGATTAGAGTACGACTCCTTTATTTGGAACCCATTTTATTGTATGTACTCATAGGTCCAATAAAAATTTATTATAGTCGCACTTTATTCACTGCATATTGTTGATCCCTTGCCACACTATAATGTGCGTTGCTTGTTAGTAGGTTTGAAATCATTGGAATATAAGAGAACTGTACAGTCTTTAATTTTTATTAGGGATGTTCTTTGTGGTGGTATTGATTGCTCATGTATACTTAGTTGATTACATTTTAATGTAGCTCCAAAAAGATTATGACTTCTTTTATGTAAATTGGAGCAACAGTAATTATGCTCTCAATGAGCCGATAACTAGAGCTCTTATTGAATTTAATAGAGCAAATATTGTGCTTTCTATTGATTTGTCTTTACCTAGGGCTTCTCTCAGGTCCATGATATACAGTATTTTTTAATAACTTAGTATTAGATAAATTTTTTAAAATATAAAGGGTGATTTTTTTACAACTTGGTTTTTGACGTTTATATTTCTGACAGTTTACACGTGAATCTTGACATCTGTCAAAGAAAAAAATTTTCAGTTTATTTGCCATTTCATCACGAATAGACTTACGCCTGAACAATGTTTTCAAATTATTGAAATTTATTATCAAAATTCATGCGCTGAGAAAAAATTGTTTCGTAAGCTACGTCAATTTAGCGACGAGGCTCCTTCTTTACTCAATGGCTACGTGAATAAGCAGAATTGCCGTATTTGGAATGAAGACCAGGCAGACGCAATTCAGCACCTACCAATGCATCCCGAAAAATACACTGGTTTATGGTCAGGCCGCATCCTTGGGCCGTACTTCTTCAAAGACAATAAAGGCCGCAACGTTACGGTCAATGGAGAAAGGTACATTTCGATTATAACAGACTTTTTTTGGCCGAAAATGCTAGAATTGTACTCGGCCGACATGTTGTTCCAAAAGGACGATACCTGCACGCGAAACCATGCATCAATTGAGAGGTGAATTTGGTGAGCAGTTAATCTCACGTTTGGGTGTGTTTGGTCAATTGGCCACCAAGATCGTGTGATTTGCCCCGTTGGACTATTTTTTGTGGAGCTATGTTAAGTCTCTTGTCTTTAGGGACCAGCCAAACACGATTGCTACTTTGGAAGTCAACATTGATAGCGTCATTGGTGAGATTCCGGCCGAAATGTATGTAAAAGTGTGTCAAAATTGGACCTTCAGAATGTACCACTTGAAGCGTAGCCGCGGGCAACATTTAAATGAAATTGTCTTTAAAAAGTAAATGGCTGGAATGGATTTATCGATCGAAATAAAAATGTCATTAATTTTTGTAAAATTTCTGTATTTTTTTGAATTTTCTAAAACCAAGCTGTTAGAAAAGCACCCTTTATAAAAATATCTGTAAGGATGTAATTTCCATGGACTGCAACAAACTAAACTGAAACTAAATATTTTGTTCAGGAAAAGTATTAAAATAAATCATTTTTAAAATATCAACATTCCTAAAAAATTTATAATTTTTAATTTGTAAGGTCATGGGTGGACACGGTTCAGTGCTGCTGACAATTTTTGTAAAGTGACAGTCTGACAGGCTAAAGTGCGATATTATTGTGATTCTTAGAGACACGGATAATATCCAACGTAAGATTAAATTTTATAATTATAGGAGTTCCTGGAGTTCAGCTATGATCCTGGAGTTAATAGAATAGAGAGTAGTATTATTTAAGTATGTAGTATATTCACTATAGAAAGGAAATGACAAGTTTCTTCGTATTATGTTTTTCACATTTCAAACCATACATAGAGTTTTTTCTTTCTGTTTTCAAAAACTTAAAAAAATTAATTTGCGTGGATTTATGGAGTCGGAAAATCGGGATCCCTCAAAGGAATTGTGGTTGTTTGAGCCTGTTAGCATTTTGTGTTGTTTTGAATGATTAAACATTTTATAAAAACTAAATGTTCTCTCTAGCAACACACATCGCAGTGGCTGTAATACACATCACAGCTCATAGCCGAAGCATTATTATGTATGGAAGTTATACGATATGATAAAGTGTACCTCCAGACTATTGTTCTGGCGGTTATTACACCCTTTTTGGTGACGGCTGTCAGAGGCCTGCTTCGGAACTAGAGGGTTAATAAAGCTATTGGTTTTGTATTACATGAATTAAAATACTTTGACTAAATTGGATTGAATGCAAGATCTTACAAATACAAATCTGAAAGCACATTAGAACAACAACCACTGGCTCGCTCACATGATTTGAGTTTATTAAACACCTACCTTTATTTGTGTACTGACCTTGAATTAATCAGGTGCTTTTTGTTTTGTTTTTCTTTTCTAAAAATTTTGTTAAACATTAAGTTAATAAAGCATCTTAAATTAAATCAGAATTTTTAATTTAATTTTATTCAATTATTTAGTTTTTGTTTTTTTACGCAATTTACGCAAGTGTTTAATTAAAATGTACAAAACCCAAACAAAACAAAAAATATCTACAAATAAAGGGTGTTTTTTTTAGAAGTGTGGTTTTCAATCTGGCAATACTTTTTACGGAGTTGGTCTTTTTGACAGCTTGACACTTGATTTTTGCTCAGTTTGGTTTGCCATTTCACGAATTGAAGCCGAACGACTAGCAAGCGCGTCCCACGTTCGGTGAATGGGCCCAAACGAGATGGCCACCGATCCCGATTTTCACAAGAAAATTTTGTTCAGCGATGAAGCTCACTTTTGATTGATACATGGACGTTAAAAAGCAAAATTTTCGCATTTGGAGTGATCATAATCCACAAGACATTGTTGAGACGCCGTTACATCCTCAAAAAGTCACTGTTTGGTGTGCTCTATTGGCAGAGGGAATCATTGGTCCATATTTCTTCAAAGATGAAGCTGGTCATAATCTTACAGTCAATGGGGAACGCTAAAGAGCCATGATTAATGACTTTTTCGCTTTTTCGTGCCTGAATTGGAGAATGTTGATATGGACGACCTTTGGTTCCAACAAGACGGCGCTTCATGCGATACAGCCAAGGAAACAATCAATTTATTGAAGGAAACTTTTGGTGAACGCATTATCTCGCGTCGTGGCGTGGCCTCCAAGATCGTGCGATTTAACACCGCTGAACTATTTTTTGGGTTATGTGAAGTCGCTTGTCTACGCAGATAAGCCCGAGACCCAATAGCTGCAAAAAGTGGTCGAAAATTGGGCCTCTCGGCTGGAATTTATTCGGCGGCCACTTGCCCGAAATCGTTTTTAAAATTTAATGGCAAATTCTTATCTTTATAATAAAGCTAAATTCTTTGCCATAACATTAAATTGTATGCGTTTTATTTATTCTTGAAAACCACACTTCTAAAAAAACACCCTGTATATAGAAAAAATAATTGTAATGAACGCAGAGATCCCAAATATGCAATTAATAATGAAATGAGGATCATATTTGCTTTTGAGCGGGTATAAATCGAATCTTGTGTTTGCGTGCCTTCTGTTGTTAATCGAATCAATGTTAGATTCAAATAAAATATTCGACAGAAATCAGAAGTCAAATAGGCGGCGAATAATTGTTAAATTTAAGTAAGAAGATACGAATCATATTTATAATATGTACATAGTATTTGCTTACATAGTAATGATACTTTAATGGACTTTGTTGATTGTTTTTGTTGTAGTTCAGAAAAATTTCTTGTATTTATTGAATTTTATATACTAAGAAACTAACAATAAGTTTTTCAAGTCTTAAATCTAAAATAAAAGCCAGCTTCCATGCCAGTGCATGTATTAAACGAGTAAAAGGGTCTCGCGTAGAATTTTGTAGACTTAATTTACACCGAACATGAAAGAAGTATGAAGACACATAAATAATGGGCAGCACATTTGCATCCACATGTGAACGAGTGTGAATCAAACTTGATTGTTAGAGTGCGCTGATTCGCGTATGATTCAAATTTGATTGATAGAGAGCGCTGAGTATGGGTCATACTTGATTGATAGAGGGCGCTGCCCATCAGTTTCTAGTAAAATTTAACATTTCAAACAAAAATCGTTAGAAATTTCTAGAGCTGAAAGAATGAGCGAGTATACACGAGGCTCAAACAAATGGTAATTGTGTTACAATAAAATATACAGCAATAACTGATGCTGAAAGATAGCGAGAAAGTAGACTTAGTCGAAAAATAGAGGCCCACCAAATTTGGCGTTCTGCTATCGTGAAACCAGCACCGAGGACTCGCGAGAGTGTACACTTCGCAAGCAACTTGAAGCACAACAGAATTCGAATTTCATTGAAAAACAACTCCCAAGAACTAATGCGGAGAGACAGCATGAATGGCTAATGAGTTCATTAGAGTCAATAATTGCATCAACACTCAGGTCATTCAGTTCCGACGAACGTCCTAAGATCATATGCCACCAGGCCAGTCATTGAGGTGGCCGAATTCCCAGCTTCTCAAAGAAGATATTTAATTCAAGTTTTTTTCATACTCGATTGATAGAGGGCGCTGCGCATCATTACCGTGACAATTTTCGCTGCGACTATCATCTTTTACCCCCGGCGTAAATATCAAAAATGATTCTAAAGAAGTAAACTTCATAAAACAAAGAAACACTTAAAAGCCCAACATCACTATTTATAAAGTATATTTAATATCAAAGCGTCAAAATACATATTTTGAAACCGATGAAGTAACAATCTTTTAAAATCAGTACAAATTATCGACTTGAAAAAAAAATCATTACTTTTGATAAAAATCATTGCTTGTACTGATGAAATCAGTTCGAATGGCAACCCCAATGCTACATACCATGTATGGCTTATATTATGCTCATGTCGTGTAGTGTGCCTTCTTCCAGTTCACCACTGTAGCCAGTTTTTAACCTAGTTTTACTACATACCTTTTCGCATTAAGGAAACCTCATTTGTATTTCCACATTTCTATTTCACGATTGTTGCAAAAAAATCCATATTTTAATTTGCTGATATTTTGCCCTAATCGTCTGATTCATAATCACTTTAAACTATAAAATGCCAAAATAAAAAAGAAATACAAATAAAAACAAACACAAAACAGAAAGCAGAAAGCAGAAAAACAACACGAAAAAAAAAATGTAAACAAAATAAGTTTTCGTTGATAAACTAGGAAAAAGTGTAGGAAAAAGTGTCATGCTATTATTCAACGACACTTTCATCAGTCGTCGACGTCGTTCTCGCTTAGAACATTCAACGTGCTGGTACTGTGCTGAAAGTGTTTTGCTCTCGTTGGCATTATCGATTGATTGAAAATAGTAATTAAAGCAAACAAAAAAGTTAATAAGTATCTTATATGGTTACCGCATTGTATAGAAAGTTTTAAATATTTAAATATTTGTTTACAAAATGCAATTAAAAGTACTAAATCCTATTTTGAAAACAACGCGTTACTTGAAACTTTCTACTAATGCATACAAAATTGGGTAAATATCAATCGAAATTTAGTTCTGCCTATTATTGAACTTGCTCACCAAAGCAATCACCTGTTTTTTTAAAAATGTTTTGACAACCATAACCAATTTATTAATATATTAGATAACACACACACGTTAATGAGATTAATTTAATTACCTTATCTACAATCAAATATTTCAATTTGTGTACAGTAAGGAGAAATTATTTAACATTAGTTAGCGGTAGATTACGTTTACTTTAAATTATACAATACTGATTTGCAGTGGCGTAGCCAGGTCGGGTGACACCCGGGGCGGCCCTAAATGGTGTCACCCTCTAATACGCCTCCCCCCTCTTCTTTTGAAATAATTGTACTATGTATGTGTAGGTATGTACGATTATTTTATATTTACCACCTCTTGGCAGGCAATGGCAAACTTACAAGAGTAAAAATTGCTATGAAAAGCTTTTCACTTCGCCGTTCGGATTCTGCATTAAACTGTAGGCCCCTTCCATTCATGTACAAATATAAGACGCACAACATGAGTGGATGCGAAAAGCTCGGCCTAGGCCCTCTATGGGCTGTTGTGCCATTAAAAGTAAAAGTAAAGTAAGATAAGTAAGTAATACAGGAATTCATAAAGATGAGTGAACTTAAATTAATACGTACTTAATTTAAGTCAGCATGTTCCTCTGAAAGATCTTGGAAGATATTTGTTTACATACGCCTTTTTTTTAAATGACTATTTAATTGCTGTTGTAGGAAATTGCTGTATCTATGTGAGTACATATTTAAAGTATCAAATTTACATTGCGATATATGAAGCTTTAAAATTTTGAATTTTTTCGCAGCAAATTCTGAAATAACATTGCCGAAATCTAATTTCGTTTTCTATTGATAATATGGCTAGGTCGCATATCCTAGATTGACACATAGTTGAGCGAAAATATGATTTAATTAGATTTAACTTTGAAAAACTTCTTTCACATGAAGCCATAGAGACACAAACTGTTAAGAACAATTGAAGAGCTAAAGATACGTTTGAAACAGACTCTATAAAGTCCCATTCTACAATAAAAGTTAGAATATTAAGCGTAGTCCATTTACTTGCGACTTTAAATTCAATAAAGACTTTGTAGAGAAATCAAGGCAAGACTTCTACTGTAAGTTGTTCTTCTACAACTTCATCGTAGTGCGACGCCAACTTTTTTGCATTTATATTCAATTCTTCATCCGTGCAAAACAGCAAGTCATTTGTTTTCACAATTTGAAAGATATCGGCTATATCATTGAATGCCATGGTTCGAGACTTTAATGCTGTCGAGAATCGATCGATGCCCTCTTGTTTTCTTCTTTAGCAGTTAAATCAATATATCGTTCCGTTTCACCCGGCATTCTTATCTTGTACCTTATGGGCCGGCTGATGCTTATTCTGAGCTTTGAGCAAATAATACTACCCTTCTTCAAATGCACTTTCCACTAAACATTCCCGCTTTTCTTGTAAAAAGAGAATTAGGGTATTCGATTTCGCTATTACTTTATCGACAGTTAGTCCTGGAGCTTGCAAATATTTTTGTGTAGCATCCACTTCCTCCAATACATCGTGCAAAAACCAAATGAAAGTATAATTTTAGACATTTACACCTACTTAGGTAATTCTAATAAATTTTCCGCTTTTTGGACATTACGGGTGTCACACCCGGATCGCTCGCCCCCCCCCTCCCCCCGTCTTTCGAAACTTTCTCACTCAAGAAGCAAATTTCATAAGCATAAAATGAATTAAATTTGTACCAATCTATTTTTAAATATCTTCAAATGCATGATGTCATTCAGTATCTGTAGACCAAGATATTGTGGCATCGAAATGGTGCCAAAACCATTAGTAAAAGATAAAAAAAAAGCCAATCATCGTACCAGTCTCCCCTCCCTCTTTATTTATTCAACCTTTTATCCCTTATTAAACCAACGAATCTATGAGATTCGTGAGAGAAGAAAGACATAATCCGAATATATTTGGTATCAATTTTATAAAATTGGTTTGCTAATTTGTGTCGCCACCCTAAGACTCAGCAGTACACAACATTTCTAAATTTACAAAGTTCTTCTCTTTCCAGTTTGACAAGTCTAATTTTGTGACTTGTTCCAAGCATATTTTGTAGTTTTTCTGGTTTGGCCAGTAGAAACAAACCTTCAGAACTCTTATTTTAGCCATGGTTGGTCGGTAACGTATTTCAACACGTATCTAGGCGCACTACTATTGTGTAGGGAGGTGATAACAAGATTGTAATTTCCCAATTCATTTTTCCCAAATTCGTGTTTTAAACCGTATCATCACCTGTCTTTCTTAAAAAAGCTAGTTTCATAGACGGGTCTATAGATGCTGGATCAGTTCTTACCGCTTGGTACATTTCCAGTCCAGTATTTATTTATTTTCTGAATCAACACAACAGTGGCGTTCATGTTAACATGTTGGTCTTTACGCTAGAGAAATACTTTAGTCCCAGTGTTTTGTCCTTTTTCTCAAGTGTAGATATCAAGAGTTCCTTAAGTGGAAAAACAATACTTTCTCAAGGAAATGGGAACATTGAAATTCAGTCCAAATTTCTAGCGCATCTCCAATGTGGTGCAGGATGTAACTTAAATTGGATTTCGAGCATATTTTGGCTTGAGTTTTAGTTAAGATCCATCCCATCCATCCATGAAGCTCAATATGAAACTTAAGGTGGACTGCCAGATTGCTTCTAAAATTGTATTTATAAACTAATGAGTTCAGATCCAATTAATTTTTTATTTAGTTTGAGATCAAACGTCATTGGCATTTTCACAGATTTTAAACAGTTGTTGATTAATATTGAATTTATTTATTACAATTTGCACTTGACAAATAAAGAAGAGCTTCAAATATTAAGCTGTCGTATGATATTGGTTCCACATATGACAGCATAGACAAACGTTAATCAAGCTGTGCACGAGATTAAGCTGGAGAATAAGTTGAATATAAAGCAAGTTGGGAAAACACTTCAAAATTGCTGAGCGGGATTTCACTTCTTCGACAACGTGGGAACTCCTGCCTCAGTCAACTGCCATTGTGCCTGCTTGGATGACCGCTTTTTTGTTATTCCATTTAATTTCTGTTTGATATTCACCATAGTCTGTGAGATATTCCTACTGGAATACATTGCACTAAGTAAACCACATGGTTTCCTTTAGCTAAACCAAACAAAATTTCCACATAGTGTAGATACAACATACAAATTGTTCACCGAGTTCAGTCATTACAAAAGACCTTGCAAATAGAAAGAATCATCATTATTTATTGCAGTTACATTATTAAGTTTCGTCATAATTTAATTAAAGCGTGCTCACCTCTTCATTTGTAATTGTATTTTTGTATTTTTTTCTTATCTCTTTTCATTTCTATTTCGCAGTACACCGGTCTTTCCAACGGCTAACAATTCGTATAGCCCTTCCAATGGCCAAATAACACCGCGCAATCAGCAGCAGCAGCAACAAACACAACAAATCTACAAAACCACAATTCCTGTGAATGAGCACAGTTGTCAGTGTAAAACAGCTGACATATTCTCCAAGCAGCTGAGTACACCAGTTCACAACAGCAATGACGTCATGGGTAGTACGTTCGTTCGTGGCGATGGAATCTCCTCGCCGCAGCCATGCTATTGCAGCACCGTGGCAAATACTAATCAACAACCAACAACAAACACAGCAATGGCAGCCGCATTGCGCAGTAGTCAAGCGAATACAAATCATACGACTACAGCAACAACGACTACAATCGAATACGAGTTGTCAAATGGTATTGCAAAGCTTTGTCGAATCAGTACCAGTCGAGTCGCCGCCGAACAGCCATCGTTATCGAAGCAACAAGCGTCGTTGCCGTCGTCGCAGTCATCAATAACAAAAACTAGCAATTTGCCACCGCTTCTATCGTCAACGGAATTGCAGGACTTAAGTCAAAATTTAAAAATTCTGAATCGTAATCTTTCGCCCACTTCCGCCAGCAACCATCAACAGCGCGCATACTACAGCATGGATGCTTCCAATAAGTGCAACGGTGATGCATGGAGCCAGACGAAAAGTTTCGCACGCGATCGTCTCGGTATGAGTGGCACCGCCGGCGACAATGATTCGCCCGGAAATATTTCCGGATTGGATCGTTTGAATAAGAAGAAATTCAATAAGGTGAGTAGTAGTAGCAGTAGTAGAAAGAACTAGCTGCTGGATAAAGTGTAATAAGTGAAGAGTTGATAAGTTGAAGAGAGGGAAACAAAAACTTATTATTTTATGTGCGGAGTTAACTAACTACGTGTGGAAAGTTACCAAGTGAGACAGCAAAAAAAGCTGAATTCAATGCGAAATTATACCAGCAGCTCAAACAATAAATAAGATGACTGCAAAGAGCTATTACTACTGCGGCTGCAATTTCCTCTCTCTGCAATTCAATAAGTTCAATTGTAGAGCAAGAGCAGCAGTGGCATTCATATATTTAAAACTTAGCATCTGCATACTTGTATGTACTTATGTAAACACTTTCTTATCAAAGGTTTCAACTGCAATGGTGTAATCCACTGAAAGGTTTAAAGATAATCTTTCAGTGTTTCATTTTGTTTTGTTTAGCTCATTTCTTTTTCTCTCTTTAAAGCTCACAATCTCACATTCTACATCCGGCAGTGACTCAATTTTAGTTGCATAGAATCATAGGCTGGCTGTAATATCTAAAGCGCGCATGCGAAAAATCAATAGTAATTTGCATTATTTGTAGAATTTCAAAAAAAACTTGTAGTTTTATAGCTTTTTTCTTGAAAATGTCTCAAAAAAAAAAAACAGAAAAATTTAATTGTTTTGAATTTTCTTTATACACTGACGTTTTCTCGAGCTCACTGCCAGATTGTATGTATCTCAATTGAATTACAGATGTGTAGCATGGGAGAAAAAATGTCAGAGAGAAAGGGTGTGATTTTGAATATAGAAAAATATACGAGTAGAGCGCAATACATTGTTTGTAGTTTTTCTACGATTTTTATTTCTCTTTAAATAATATATTGAATTAAATGTTTGTTTTTTTATTTTTGTTTTTATCTATTATACGAGTACATACAAACGCATCTAGTATGCTCATAAATAATTTACACAAAGTTCATTGATTCTCAGTATTCGCATAAAATAAAATAAAAGTAATACCCGCACTTATTTTCATTGTGCGCTTCTTACCATTCCATTCATTTACATTTTAATTTCAATTGGTTTTTTTATACAATATTTATTAAGTTAGGTTTATTTTTCTACTAAATACAAATGTCTCTAGACTTTAATATAATCGTACTAGTACTTTTACAGTAAATAACAGAAATGTTTAATTTTTGTACCCATATAACTGTTACTTTTTTCATATGATACTTATGCAGGTCATACTTAAGGTCAAACACAAATTACGCTTCCCCTTCCTCTTTTTCTATTATTATTACTTAATAACTACCGTCGTCATTTGAATTGTACTACAACATACCACTACGACTCAGGAAACCTTTGGTTAGCTACTCTTTGAATATGTACTTATATAATAAGTAACAATAGCGATAACTTTATGTATGACCTTAAGGTTTAGCAATACATGGGATTAGGTAATTCAAGTGTAATTTTTTTAATAAAATCGGGTTAAGGCCATTCATGAATGTCTTATTTAACTTATTGCAAAAGATATATTACTGTACTTTACTTTTAATGGCACAACAGCCCCTTCCACGGAAGGCCTAGGCCGAGCTTTTTGCATCCACAACTCATGTTGTGCGTGTTATATTTGTACATGAATGGAAGTTTAATGCCGAATCCGAATGGCGAAGTGAAAAGCTTTTCATAGGCAATTTTTACTCTTGTAGGTTTGCCATTGCTTGCCGTGTAGAAAAATAATTTTTTCCAATTTTTTTTTTTTTTTTGATTTTGCCTGTTCCGAATTTCGAACCCCGAACACTCTGAGTAGCAGTCCAACGCACTACCACTACACCACAGCGACCACAGAAGATATATTGTTTTTTTTTTTGATATTCAAGCAATAAAAGTAAGTCTTACCTTTAAAAAAAAAAGCATCATGTAAACTATTTCTATTTTATATAACTGCGTCATTGGTTAAATGTGGTCGCTGTGCCAGAGCGTTGGACTGTTAAGCAGAGTGTCCGGGGTTCGAATCTCGGGGCACAGGTAAAATCAAAAAGTAGGAAAATCATGGCACCACCTCTTGGCAGGCAAATGGCAAATCTGCAAGAGTAAAAATTGCCTATGAAAAGCTCAGCCTATTGTGCCATTAAAAGAAGGAAAATTATTGCTTAAATGCGTCTTGATTATTTTAAAAAATTTCACCTGGATCACTTCCCATCATGCTAAATAGTAAATGATGGAAAATACTTTTCCACACAGAACATTTCTTACTTTTCTCAATCGTTTGTTTATTAAAACGATTGAAATATTTAAACTGTAAAAATCGATGTGCAACATATTGACATATGTTTCTTCTCAATAAATTAAATTATGCAAAACTTTTAATTACTTATTTGCGTCATTTTTCTTTTAGCTTCTTCGAGGCACCACTAATCTTTTATTCTCATATAAAATTGCAATTCAATAATTATAGATTCATAGTTTATATACAAAGTATTTGGGGGAAAAACCACCAACTGCGCGTATTATGTTTCTGGTTTCTGTCACGCATCGCCTATAGACTAATATTTATAAACTTCTCTCTCACTTTACAGTGACGGAAGGCAAAACCATGAAAATCAATATTATATTATTTTGTGCTGCTCAATATTCACTTAATTTACTTACATTTATTATGTTGTTTCTTGAAAGTTTGCTAATGCCGGGTCTCGTGCTTCTACTCCTCTCCTTTTGGGTGTTCTTTAGAAGTGTGGTTTTCAATGTGGCAATACTTTTTTCGCAGCTGGTCTTTTTGACGGCTGTCACTTGATTTATGCTCAGTTTGGTTTGCCATTTCATAATGAATACCTTACTCGTGAACAACGTTTGCAAATTGTGCAAATTTATTACCAAAATAATGGTCCGGTTCGCGCGACGCATTTTGTTCAGCGATGAAGCTTACTTTTGGTTGAATGGGTACGTTAACAATCAAAATTTTCGAATTTGGAGTGTTGATTGTTGATTACATCCTCATCCTTTACATCCTCAAAAAGTCACTGTTTGGTGTGCTCTATGGGCAGAGGGAATCATTGGTTCATATTTCTTCAAAGATGAAGCCGGTCATAATGTTACAGTCAATGGGGAACGCTATAGAGCCATGATTAATGACTTTTTCGCTTTTTCGTGCCTGAATTGGAGGATGTTGATGTGGGCGACCTTTCGTCTTTGGTTCCAACAAGACGGCGCTACAGCCAGCATACAGCCAACGAAACAATAAATTTATTGAAGGAAACTTTTGGTGAGCGCATTATCTCGCGTCATGGGCCTGTGGCGTGGCCTCCAAGATTGTGCGATTTAACACCCCTGGACTATTTTTTGTTTTTTTTGGGGTTATGTGAAGTCGCTTGTCTACGCAGATAAGCCCGAGACGATTGACGCCTTGGAAGAGAATATTCGGCGAGTTATTACTGACATACGGCCCAATTGCTGCAAAAAGTGGTCGAAAATTGAGCGTCTCGGCTAGAATTTATTCGAACCGGCCGCGGCGGCCACTTTATCGAAATCGTTTTTAAAACATAATGGCAAATCCTTATCTTTATAATAAAGCTAAATTATTGGCCATAAGATTAAATTATATGCGTTTTATTTCTTCTTGAAAACCACACTTCTGAAAAAAAAAACACCCTATGCATCATTACTTTGACATTTGTCTCTATTTTTGTATTCAAAGAACGAATCAAGAGATCTGAGACCTGAACTCATTTTCAATTGGTCCAGATGTCAATTTCAAGTTAGCCTATCACTTTCACCTCACTCTCTGCATAACAGCTCATCTACATATGTATACTCTTTATCTCCAAGAGAGAACATAGAGAGATAGAGAACACTTGTGATATTCAAGTAAGCTGCAAATTCAGAATCTTATTATTTTATGAAACTATGAAAGTTTACAAGTTTATTTTTAGAATAAAAAATAATTATACACGATAATTTTATAAAAATATGCGCTTCACGATTTTTCAATTAAATTAAACTAGAAATTTATAAAAAAAAAATTCATAAATATTGCATTTGTTCATAGACATGAAAGGAAGAGCAAGCAACAAAAACGAAACAATTTCCAATTTTACCACAAATTATCAAATTGTTGTATTACGTATTATCTAACGCATACGTTTGACAAAAATATACAAAATTATATCATTTTTTTTTATCGAATACGTCCCAAAATGGCATTATCTCATAATGGCGATAGCCTAGAAGTGGCAAAAAATTCATAATGAAAATAAATTTCCTTTAATATAATCATAATTTAAATAAATTGGTTATCTACCCTCAGTTAGAATGCATGCATGTAGAATTGTTTAAAATTTCATGTCAAAATTGAAAGTGTGTTTTGTGGAGTTGTTTTTCGTTTAAGTTCTAATCTTTCAAAATAAATTCTTCTAAAATGATTAATTTTAATGATGAATGTTCCAGTTGTTAGTTACTTAAAGGTTTTCAAGGTATCTTATCAAAGTATAAAAGTACTTGGTAGACGATGATAACACGCTTTAACTCAATTTATTTGATATTTATTTCCATAATAATAACATTTCGCACTTTATTTCAAAGCATGTCAATATTATTTTTTTGGATGTCATATATAACGTGACGAAAACTTAAACATTTTTAGTAACATACATATAATTGTTGTGTTGCTAACCCCACACAAATCTAAAAACACAACATTCAAAGCAAATGATTAATAACAAAAGAAACATACAAATAAAACAAAACTTAAATATTATGAAGAAATAGTGGAAGGGAAAAAGAGAGAAACCGAAACAAACAAAAGTCATACGTGTCAGACTAATATTAAAGCAATAAAAACATTTTCTTGGGACTACATTCGTGTATGTACATTTGTATGGTATATACATACATATTTATGTATGTATGTATATGCATGAGTATACTGGTACATATAGACATACTAGGGCTCTTGTTATTCGATTAATCGAGTAGTTATTAATATTCGGTTAGAGGTATTCGGTTAGTCAAACGCATTCGACTATTCGCTTAAAGTTAATTCTCTTTGAATCGAAACTCTTCTTTATATTTTGTACGTTCTTCCAAAATATTGAGCCTCGTCTGAGAAAAACAGCAATCCCGGGGTTCTTGATGGCCCCTCGTCCACAGAAATTGAAAGACTTACTTCCTCTGTCAACTCATTGGATACTTTTTCCTTGACGTCGTTATAAAGAAGTTTCAAGCGGGTGTATCCAACACAGTGCACCTTGCAGCCGGGCAGGAACATCTTCATAATCCGGGAAAATTTGTAGCATATTGTTCGCGATTAAAAGCGCTACTGCGCGATAAATTGATTGATTCCTGGCGCTCAACTGTGATCGCCAGCTTGTATCTTCTTTCATTTGCGATTACTTGAACTTCTCGAGACTCTCGGCGTTGGATGGCTCCAAGAATGTTAGATTCATACTAAAAGTGTTTATCAACATTTTAAGGCTTTGCATTTGAAACTATTTCGGCATTTTGTATTTACATGTCACCTCCAACTTTTCATTTCTTGTGTGTGTAAGAATTTAAGATGATTGTTTAGAGAAGATGTGGACACAGGATTGCTCCAGATTGTCTCCTCCAAACTTGCATTTCGTCCGCTCCTTTTTACACAAGACAAATATTCATATAATAATTTTGTTTTGACAGTTAATACTTTCAAAAAGCGAAAGAGTTCGACTAGTCGGATTTAAGCGCCTATCCGGTTAACCGAAATGAAACGTTTAATCGATTAGCTCGAAGCTGAATATTCATACAAACGGTTGGATGGATGGATGTATGTGAAGAAAGCCGAGAACCTGACCTACGCAGGACAGTTCCTCAAGCACTCAGGCTATGTAGCCCATTGTACTTAAAGTCTAGGAAAAGAAGAATGGGTGACAGCAAGTAAGGGGTTAGTGAAAAAGGGGGAAAAAGTTGAAAAAAGGGGTTATAGGGGGACAACGTTCTCTTCCGCAAATTTTCCGGATTCTCTCACAAATCTCAGAAGATCGCAGAACGTGAAGGAGTAAACTTTATCCATTCCTGTGACATCGAAACCCAAAATGCGCCATCTCGTTCTGGCAAAGGCGGGACATGTGCAGAGAAAATGCTCTGTACTGTCCACCTCCTCCAGACAAGATGTGCACGCCGGTTACTAACCGAATATTCGATTAACGAATAACTCTAAGGGCCCTAATACATACGTTTAGATACCCTACACTCAACACGAGCTAGTTATAAATAATTGTTGCTATATATTTGAATAAGATAAAAGCTTGTCTAATACTATATAAAATAAATTAGTAAGGGATTTTAATCAAATATGCCAATTAAAACAATGTTCAATATATGTATAACTAGTGCCATTCTTATGTCCATTCGTATGTCTGTGTGTTATAAAAACAATTTAATCAAGTTAATTGAGATCATGTGACAATATGTAACAAAATGAGTATAACAAAGATAAATTACTTATAGATATCTCCAGTTTATGATTAAATGTTGAAGAAGTTGTTGTGATTCTCTGATAGAAAGCTTCAAGCATTTATACATATACATGCAGTAGATACACATGTCGGATAACTGTTTGTCATATGTCAAGTAGAAATGGTTCGAAACAGTCTTATTCCTTTATTTTTGGCATGGTGGGGAAAAAATGACGTTAGAAAGAATTTATCTTCAGAAAAAACTTTCAAGTATTTATAACTGAAACTATGTACCTTAATAAGATTTATATTTGAAAGATTCAAATGTCTTTGGGCTTCATATGTAAAAATCGAAAAAATACAAATAATTTTTGAAATAAAGATTTCTTACTTTACTTTCTTTTATTGGCACAACAACCCATGGAGGGCCTAGGCCGAGCTTTTCGCACTTTGCTTTTCCACTCATGTTGTGCGTGTTATAATGAATGGCTAAGTGCACAATTATATAACAAACTCTTCGTACTTTGATCAAGAAGTTTGCATCAAAACCCAATACCATAAGATATATAAATATATCCGTATAATGGCTAAGCAGTGATACACGTTCCATTTAATCAAGTAAGTAAGGAAACAATAAGATTAGTGGTATTTCTTACTTTACTTTACTTTTAATGGCACAACAGCCCATGGAGGGCCTAGGCCGAGCTTTTCGCATCCACTCATGCTGTGCGTGTTATATTTGTACATGAATGGAAGGGACTTACAGTTTAATGCCGAATCCGAACGGCGAAGTGAACAATTATATAAGAAACTCTTCGTACTTTGATCAATAAGCTTGCATCAAAACCCAATACCATAAGATATATAAATATATCCGTATAATGGCTAAGCAATGATACACGTTCCATTTAATCAAGTAAGTAAGGAAACAATAAGAGTAGTGGTATTTCATTGTCGATAAATAACCGAAATTATTTATCTCGCACTTATGCTACACCTCTTATGTCTCCTTACACTGCCAGATTAGAGTCAAGCTCAACAGGGTCTTCTTTCCCCGCTCGTTCCCTTAGCTGTGGTTTTGCTAGATAGTAGATAAGACAGTAGGAATCTCGTTAATCCATTAACAAAGATTTCTACATAAATAAAAATACCTACTACCAAAATTTGTTCCCCAGTCAATTCACATTTAATTAAGTCTTTTGCTCAACGGGCCGTATTTGGCCTAATTATGTCCTACTGAACAGACAGTAAACCGATTATAACCTTACTCAATAATTGATAACCTTACTCAATAAGTTCAAATCAGTTATTAGTTAAAATATGTGATATTTTTATATGAAAGTACTCTCCTATTGACATTAGAACTCATTGTTTTTTCATAGCCAGTTTCCACTTTTATTTTTAAATTGAGAAGAGGTGAGTGAAGTCATAGGGGTTCTCCGAGAAACCTACATATATGTATATGTACTTAGCAGTAGATACTTCATAATACATAGAAAAATATAGCCACACACATAAGTAGTATGTAAAATGTGTCAAATTATGTAAATAAACGTAATCAAATAATGATGACACATTCGTTGTTGTATTTTTCCCCCATTTTTCGATTTACTTTTTATTTGGTTGAATGACAACGCACAATTTTTGCTTTTGCAAAAATCGAAAAAAGTTGTGAAATGAAATTGTGTTAAAAGTTTTACAAATACGGAAATGTAATATGAGAGTTTGTTTTGGTATTGATTTGCTTTCGCTTATTCGCTCTTCGATATTTCTGTGGTCACAAGTCAGAGTCGCTTAAGTCTGTTTTCCAATTTATTCAGAAGAGCAGTTCAAAGTTGCAATCCTCACTGCAAATCTGGAATCAGTTTTTTTGTTGTTTAACATTCATACAGATAATTGCCGTCCTAAAAAAGATAAAAGCAAAAGAAATTGATAGCAAATAGATTTAGGCACGATGGCACTAAAATCTATATTTTGTCCTAACTCTAGTTCGGCTATTATGATTTCTGGCCACTGATTAGATTCCTTCAGTCTCATTTACCAGATTTAAAGTAGCAGCTCAATTCTATACAACGCAGTGGATTGATTTTGTATCAAATTGCAAAAAGTCGGATTGTACCGGGGTACAAGTATGAAACGGGTCATTTATTTAAGAAAATACACGTTTATTTAAGAAAAATGGTTATACAGTCAATCTTCAAAGTAATGGCCTTTGCTAGCTACACATTTTTCCCATCTCTCTGGCAATTTGTGAATGCCTGTTCGTTTTTTTGAGTCAAACCAGTCGTCGCGCCATTGTTTCACATTTTCGTATGAATCGAGGTGCTGCTCAGCAAGTGCGTGCCCCATTGATGAAAATAAGTGCTAGCCGCATGGGGGAAGGCTTCCCAGCTGCACGAATCTACCAATTCCCGAGTCTTTTTTGTTCGATGTGATGGTGTATTGTCATCAAGAAAAATCACTTTGATAGCGTTGACCAGTAACTGTTTCACCTGGTTTAAGAAGGTCAAACCAGATAACACCTCGCTGATCCTAGAAAACACAGAGCATTGTCTTCTTTCCGAAGCGATTTGGCTTTGTTGTCGATTTGGCCGGTGTACCGTGATTAACATATGATCGTTTACTTTTGGGCTTCTCGAAATAGATTCATTTTTCATCGCCAGTAACAATTCGATGAAGATCTGACTTTCTTTTGTACCTGGCGCGCAACATTTCACAAGTGTTTTTGCGATTTTCTTGCTGTCTTTCAGTCAATTCATGCGGCACCCATCTTCCCACCTTCAAAATCAATCCCATGGCTTTTAAACGTTGAGAAATGCATTGTTGGGTCACATTTAATTATTCTGCAAGTTGTTCTTGCGTTTGACCATCATGCTCTTCTATTTTGAAAGAAAAAAAACCACAAAAATAAATATTTGCATTCATGTTGCATTTAACCACGTAAATTTTATGAGACCAATCAAATGTTTTTTATTACATCCAATCGCGAAGAGTTTGAATAAGTATTTTTCTTTTCTCTTCCTTTTTATAGTTTCTGCCTTTCAATATTATTATTATTTTGGTCGTTGTGTCGCAGTTGATGGAGTGTCCGTGGTTCGCATCTCGGCACAGGTAAAATTCAAAAAGGGACAAAGCACACGGCAACATCTCTTGGCAGGCAATGGTGAACCTACAAGAATAAAAATTGCCCATGAAAAGTTTCTCATTTCTCCGTTCGGATTCGGTATAAAACTGTTGGTCTCTTCCATTCATGTACACATATAAAACACACAACATGAGTGGATACTGTGAGCTCGGCCTAGGCACTCCACAGGCTTTCATGCCATTTAAAGAATAAGATTTCAATATTATTAATGTTAGTTGTGATGCAAGACACAATTGCAATAACTATTGATCGCATGAATTTAAGTTACAATATACAATCTTATAAGACAATACATGTAAAAAGTACCAAAATATTTCAGCCTCTGTTGCTTCAATAATTCTTAATTATAAAAAGAATATGTTTAAATAAAGAATTTAATGCTTAAAATATGACAAGACAAATTGATAAAAAGAAACATGCTACTTTATAAGTTTATAATTTTCAAAAAATGAGTAATATTCACAAACTACTAAAATATGGAACGATTAAAATTCTACAATTTAAATTTTATACTCAAAATCAAAAATGCACATATAATTTTCACATAGCAGAAACACAAAAAATAATTCTAATAATGAAATGTATAAAATTAACACGTACTTAGTACGTTCACAGGTTGAGTATGTATAGTTTCAATATAGTTTCAAGGAGACTTTAAATGCAAATAAGAATCGTAGCTCTGTATTTAGAAAAAGGCGTTGACTTGTTAGTGTAGAATAGAACAGAACATTCTAATGTGTCCGTCCTTCTAAAGTAAAAGTGCACGCGACAATGTCAATATTCTTTTTTGTTCTAAGCTTGATTCTATGCGTAATCAGAAAGTCATAAAGAAGTTTTTGTTCTACGTAAATTTAAGCTAATTTAAGTACATTGAAATTTGCAAAGTATTAGTCGCAAGTACCTCGCTTTAACTTATTTGCATCATATTCTGGGAACGGGGAGGGGAAATCCTTAATTATGACCACAACCTACTACATACTTAATTTGAGATTACGAGTACATATGTATGTATTAATATTCAATTTCAAAGTAAACTGCTGACATTTAATTGGAAACAATATTATTAAATAAATCTAATACCATATTATATATTTTTGTTGTTGTTATTTTTATTTGTTGTTACTGACGCGTGTCTTCTCGTTATGCATAGTAAATGCATATGTAGTTTCTTCGTTTTAATATTATTATTATTATTTTTATTTTGTACAAGAAAAAGCGCGCGATATGTTGTTGGCTGTCTGCCTCCTGTAGCGAAATTTTCGAAATAATTCGCTGCTCTTTGCTTATTTACGAGTACATACATATAGTATGTATGTATGTATGTATGTATATATGTAGTTTTTAAGACACCCATTTATTTGCTGTGTCTGGCATAATAAGCCGCGAAAGTCGAATGTTTCCATATACAGCCGATACTAGCTAAGAATCAAAGTACAATTTCTAAGCGCACCTCGTACGATTAAGGTCAGCAGAAAATCTATGTGTAATCACTTTTGGTTCATACAAATTGTATATACAATTTTGATGATAATAGAAACTTTATACCTCGTGCATACATATGTAGTTACTTTGAAACTTATCTCGACTGGACATTTATTAATCATTTATTGCTTTGGGTATTTTAAATTTTTTCTTTTTTTAAATTTTCTTCTTTTTTTATTATAGGGTTTGGCTTTTACCCACGAGGAACGTCAACTTTTGGGTATTCAAGGTTTATTGCCCGCTGTTGTCAAGTCCGAGGAAGAACAGGTGCAACATTGTTTGCTATTGCTGGATCGTCTTGAAGATGATCTGGACAAATACATCTATCTCAGTGGTTTGGTCGAGCGCAATGAACGTTTATTCTATAAAGTGTTAAGCGCAAATATTGCCAAGACTATGCCGCTAGTTTATACGCCCACCGTGGGTCTGGCATGTCAGAAGTTCAGCATGATCTTTCAACATCCCAAAGGCATGTATATTACCATAAAGGATAAAGGTCATGTCTATGATGTATTGAAGGTAAGTGTTCCCAACTTAATGAACTTTCATTCCAATTGTGAATCACACTAACTTTGCCTCCCACATTTCGCAGAACTGGCCCGAAACCGATGTGCGCGCTATTGTCGTCACCGATGGAGAACGTATTTTAGGTCTTGGCGATTTGGGTGCCAATGGCATGGGTATACCCGTGGGCAAACTCTCGCTGTACACTGCTTTGGCTGGCATTAAACCCAGTCAATGTTTCCCCATTACACTCGATGTTGGCACGAATACTCAATCGATTTTGGATGATCCCCTTTACATGGGTTTGCGTCAGAAGCGTGTCACTGGCCCGGAATACGATGAATTCATCGAGGAGTTCATGCAAGCTGTAGTGCGTCGTTATGGTCAAAATTGCCTTATACAGTTTGAGGATTTCGGCAACGCGAATGCATTCCGTCTCTTGGCCAAATATCGTGATTCGTATTGTACTTTCAACGATGACATACAGGGTACCGCCTCTGTCGCTGTAGCCGGTCTATTGGCTTCGCTGAAGATCAAGAACACTCAACTGAAGGAGAACACCATACTGTTCCAGGGTGCAGGCGAGGCTGCTTTGGGTATTGCAAATCTATGCGCCATGGCCATGATGAAGGAGGGCCTGTCTGAGCAGGAGGCTAAGAAGCGTATTTGGATGGTGGATAGCAAGGGTTTGATTGTTAAAGATCGCCCGGCTGGTGGTATAAGTGTGCATAAGGCACATTTCGCGCAGGCTGCCGATCCCGTTGATACGCTAGAGGAGGCGGTGCGTTTTTGCAAGCCAACCGTTTTGATTGGTGCCTCTGCTATTGGTGGCGCTTTCACTCAAGAAATACTTGAGACTATGGCTGAAATCAGTGATATGCCCATTATATTTGCATTGTCCAATCCCACTAGCAAAGCCGAGTGTACTGCCGAACAAGCTTACACCCACACCAAGGGTACATGTATCTTTGCTTCGGGCTCACCATTCCCGCCTGTTGAATATGGTGGCAAAACGTTCTATCCCGGTCAGGGTAATAACTCATATATATTCCCTGGCGTGGCATTGGGCGTTCTATGCGCTGGCATGTTGACCATCCCAGAGGAAGTGTTCCTGATCGCAGCGGAGAAATTGAGTGCGCTTTGCTCAGCTGACGATTTGGCCAAGGGCAGTTTGTATCCACCGCTGAAGAAGATCACTGAATGTTCGATAGAAATTGCGGGGTGTATTATGGAGTATGCTTATTTAGCAAGTAAGTTGAAAAAGTCAAAGAATCTATAAGTTTTAGATGTGTGCGGGAAGTAACAAAAGTAAAACAGGCAAGTCAAACAGAAGAAGAGCACATAATCAAGCAATTGTAACAATGAGTGCAAAGCAACCCGTGACCAGCGAGTATAATGTTACGGCCAACCATTCAAATATATACATACCATATATTGTATTCGATACTAACTGTTTTTTGTGTTATTTCAGAATTGGCTACGATTAAACCTGAGCCCAAGGATAAATGCGAATTTATCAAAGCCCAAATGTATGATCTAAGCTATTCATCCGCCATTCCAGAGGTCTATACTTGGAGTAACAAACTCTAAATACAAAACTTAAAGGCCAAACAACAAAATAATGAACAAAGCGTATTCGAAAAAAGTAAATTATATACAAAATAATAAAAAAGAGCAAATTCCGAGTTATCATTGAAGGTATATAAAAGAAAAGAACAATCAAAGAAGAGAATTAGTTTTTATTGAACGCTTACCGAAATTATATCATATTATTAACTGTCTAAATTTCAATATTAATTAATAAAATTAAATACAAATCCTTTCACATCAATCGAAAACTTTATTATGGAGATTTACCAACGTTCAAATTTCGAGTATCTTACACTAAAACTGAAAACAAGAAATTTAAGGATATTCAAATTAAAACTACTACAATGTTATCAACTTGAAACTTAAATTTTTGTAATAACGTTAAATCAATAGCAAACACTCATCATTCTTCAACCTTTAAACCATATTTTTATATACATTTATGCTTTTGTAATCATTATTACTAGTTTTTCTTTTTATATTATTATTATTATTATTATAGTAATTGTCGTAATTATGTATGTCTTTTTCATATCATGTATGTATGTACATACTTACAAAGTTTACGAATACAATATACAAATGTTATTTATTATTACAAGAACAACAACAACAAAAACAAATTTACATATAACTCTACACAGAATTGTGTCGGATACGGATAATACGGGAAATATACGGTCGGATACACGCTGTCAAATGTGAAACGCACTTGATCGTATGAAATGGTCCAGAACTGCAGCCGACTGTAAATTCCCATCGAAATATTTATATTTCTATTTACACCGTCGGGTGACGAGGACGTAGGGTTCAATTTAATAATTTCTGTTTGTGAAAAATTCATTTTAATGAGCAATTAATTTCTATATTCGCATATTGATTCAAATTCTAGAATTAATTTTCATTATAAAATAATATTGTTATCCTCTTCTAAATAAAAATGGCAATTATTTACCGTCATCCGGCGCAATTGTGTACATACAAACGGATTATCCGACGGTAAGCGATCAGCTGTTCACTTACCGTCGTGACCAGCTGTGCACTCACCGTCGGGTAGCTTCTCGTCGTCCGACGCAATTGTGCGTAGAGCTTATGGCGCATTGGTTGAAAGAAAAAGAGAATGGAATCCTCTTCAACGAATTACGACTGGAAGAACATTTAAGTTTTGATAAACTCACACATACAATAAACATTACACATAAAATATATTTTTTATAACTTAAAGGAATTGTTATTAAATCTTTTGTTTTTTTTATGATATTTTTTAGATATGCATATTTTTTTTTATCAATTTCAATGGGATATTACAATAGAAATATATAAAGCATTGTCATAATTTGTAAAAAAAATAAAATTTAAATGTATACAAATAATTAAGAATTGGCTTTTAGTTATTATTACAACTGCAAACTCCAACTTCGACTAAGCTCATCGAAGTTTAGCTCGGATAAATATTTTACATAATCGGAAAATGAGTTTCCTAGTATGGATCAAGAAACAACTGCCTAGAGAGAGAGAGAGGGGGGTGGGAAGATTTATTCAGAAAATTACTTCGATATTTACAGTAAATTGACACAAGCACGAATGTTTCACAGCTTATCTCATACAATTTATGAACTTGAAGTGATAACATGAAAATGATGATTGTAAAATCGATCAAAGACCCTAACTAAGCAGTTAATAAAATAGATATCAAGCATGGAACTATAATTTGTAAGCCAGATTTTTGGATATCTGTTAGTAATTAATTAATTTGGGCTTGAAAGGATAATGAGTACATATATTTAAGAGCCCCTTAGACCCCATTTGTGTATATGTATGCAGTATGTATCACAAACAAAATTGTTAATTTTAAACAGCCTAAATTTAATAAAACATTTTCTCACCTATAACAAATTACTCTTAGTTTGCATCCAATCCAACTGAATATTAAATTCAGTTTTAAATTTTATAGCGAAAATATTTGCAAATGATTTTAATCACTTGCCCAGATTTTGAAGTGGCACACTGTTATTGCCGTGCTATATATTAAAAATTATAATACTCTTCCTCGGCACAACAGCAGGAACAACTGAGCAACGGTTTTCACTTTACCCACGCACTCGAACTGGTATAAAACTATCACAAAATATGGTATCAAGATTATTGTGTTTGTGTTCACGAGTTTTAGCACAATTTCAATTCTTTGTCTTCAATTTATTCACAGTTTGAACGAATACATCAAATTTTATCGAGAAAAAAAAGAGAAAACGTTTTTATTTTTAAACTAAAATTTTCGTTTTATAGAGTACTTTATTTCACTACTGCACGTCGCGTTATTGCCAGATTAACTAACTTATTCCTTTCCGGTTTGAAACTAACTAGTTAATTAGTTCGTTATTGATTGTTTAATTATTGCCATAAATCTTCGATTAGTGACAGGAAGTTACTGCAATATGATCATACGTTAATAATTTTAAATAATAATTCCATTTATATAGTCTAATCAGCACACTGTGTGAATTCTTAAAGTGCAACCATGCCACTGTTGTGGATCAGCGTAACGAAAAAAATTCAATATGGCAGTGCCGCCAAAAAGTCGATTTCACTCATGGTAGAAAAAAAAGAAAGAAATGATTACCGAATGTTAAGGACACAGATAAATGATAAAGAAAAACTACATAATTAGGCAAAAATATTTTTAATAGCCACAAAAAAAATTACAAAAATGAAGGTAAGTTATTATTACTTATGAGTGCTGTGAAAAACAATAAGAGTTACAGTAACATTTGTTTCTTTTAGTTTCGTTTAAGTCGAGAGAAATTTTCTGATGAGATAAAACAAAAGCAGGTGAGTGTAGCTGATGAAGAAAGGCTATGGTGTGGGGTAATTGCGTTGAGCTAAACCACGCATGTATAACCAAATGGATGACTAATGTTTAATCAATCTTTATTTTGCTTACCCACAGGCTATCACCGAAAACCTCATCCAAAGAATACTATACTCCAAGCGTTTATTGGTGGATCATGTAGAAGCGCTCGAGCAATGTATGCGGCATATAAAGGAATTATTGCCTGCGCAAACACCGGATCAAACAGATGCAGCAAATACCACCACGACTAATAAGAGAAGTGGCAGTGGCAGCAAGCCAATAGCAACAACAAATTACCGTGAGATTTTTACAGCTCGCAATACCTGCCTACTGCTGGGCAGCACCTTATTGCAGCACTTTATTATTCCAAAAGCGTTACGTTTAACACTGATACCGTCGCTGTTCGCCGCTAGTGGTTTTAGCGCTATATATGTGGTAAAAAATGTGTTTGTATTTCGCAATAAAATCGTTGAGCGCGAACTGGAGAATCTAATTCGCACTATTGATGAATTTGGTAATTGCATTAGGCGCAACATGACCTACTTTAATGAAATTATCATTATGAAGCAGCAGGAGCTGATCGAGTAAGGCGAGAATTTTTATTGCATAGGAAATTCCTACACTACTATCCTCTTCTCTCTCTTTTTTAGATCTCGTCAAATAGAACGTGCCTGGGATTGTATTACAGCAGCTAAAGAAGTCACCGAAATACTCTATGATGCTACACGTAAATTGGAAGAACAATATCCACTGCCTGCCACGTATACACAATACTATTCTCCTATGGAGGAGTTACGTGAATGTGAATATTTCAAGAATAATGTCACCGACTACAGTCCCAAGCATATAAAAGTAACTAACTGGTTGAAATAAATTTTTTTTATAATTTTTATTTTAAAATTAAATTTGCTAGGATTTTCACAACATCTTCGCCTATGTGCAATCACAATTTTTACTCCGCCTAGCGCTCACAATCTCAACGAAACCATCAATCAGTGAGATTAATGCCGAGTTAGTTAAAATCGATTGCCTCATAGCTCAACTGGTGCTCGAGGAGGAGAATCACTTTAAAAACTTAGCGATCGAGCTAAACAAAAAAAAGCAGTTGGAAATTGATACGCTGAATGCCGCCAAAGCGATGCAACATCGTAGCGGCCCCGTTGCAGTCCTCCAAGATTCATCACTCAAGCTAAGCGCTTGCATGGTAGCAGTAGCTGGAGAATGTCAAGCTTTAGATATCACACTTCAACGGCTAACTGAAGCCGAGGCAGAACACAAAGATAACGCCAAGCAACTAGTAGAGGTTGCGAATAACATGCGCCTAATTGAAGGTGCACTCTCAACGTGTTTCGATGATTTTCAACGTTTAATGTTAGTCTACAATAAATTCTTAACCAGTAAATTATACACAATAGATAATAAAAGTGTGAAAAGTGCAGGTGATAGTCGCACCGAAGCGTCAGATGATGAATTTCCTGAGAGTTTTCTCCGTGTTGAAGTTACACAAAATCATAACGATACCGAGAGGGATGATGACTTCTATGCGTATATGTTTGATGAGCGGCAGCACCAGGCCAAGCTGGAGCAGGAGGAAGCAGGAAAGCCAACACACGATATGGAAATATTGAATTTCGAGAAACGCATAACCAAAGGTAAATTTCGTCCGGTCCTGAGGCAGCTTAAAAATCGCATTGATCCAATACGTCAGGTAATGCTAGAGAAAGAACGTGAGGTGCTCACTGCTAAGGGAATAAATGTGGATGAATTATTTGGCAAGGACATCGAGGAAGAAGAAGCAGAAGTTGAAGTGGCAATCAAAAAAGATTCACACGCAGAATTGGAAAAAATCAAGTCTTTAGCTGATGCCGACAGTGATAGCGGCAGTGAGGGGTCTGCTGATTTAGAATTTCAACGACGTACCAAGAAATTAAAAGAACGTGATAATTTTGCTGAAATGCGTAATTTCTTAGCGCAAAAACAAGCAATAAATATATTTAATATGAATAATCCGGTAGCGCCAGCGGGAGTAGTAGCAAATGCTATTACGGGCGATGAGGAGATATTAGAAAGTGAATGTTAAATATAACTCCTAAGAAAGTTACTCATTTTGTTATTGTTTCATATGGCATATCGGTGGTCATATGTTTACTCCTCGTTACTCACTTAAAAAAACAAAAAAAAGAGTTATATACATGAATTATTGAAATCTTTTACGTCTCTTTTTAAATTTGTGACAAGTGAGTTGCGTATGGCCATCGATATGATGATATTCTTACATTTTTAAATTTGTTTTTAAGTATTTCGTATGTATTCTTTCTGAACTGATTTCGGAAAATGATTGCAATTAGTGCTAGAACCATGTACTGAAAAATTATAAGCTCAAAGCTACTACTGTTTGTAAATCGTTTCTCGCATTCTTTTCGGTTTTACTTGTCTGCTAAGATAAGATAAAAGTTAACATAATTTACTTTTAACCTTTTTTCTTTTTTAATTTTTCAACTAAACCTCAAATTGTTTCCATTTGCATTTTAGTTTCGCTTTTAATTAATCATCCATTCTGCTGCCACCAATAGTTATGCAATAGTTTTTAATTGCTGAATTTAGTTTTTCAATCTACAGTCAGTCTATCAGAAAATATTGGAATTTAAAGGCAGTTAAGACCATTTTTGTAAAAAAAATTATGAAAAGCCGTTAGAAATTATGTATTTTGTTCTGATATGTAAATTATAGATGCACTAAAAAAAATAATTATGATTTAAAAGTCGTTAGGCCTAGTGTTTCTAGGAATTAGTTGGATGGATGGATGTGAAGAAGGCCGAGAACCTGACCTATGAGTGCAGGACAGTTCCTCAAGCACTCAGGCTATGTAGCCCATTGTACTTGATGCCTAGGAAAAGAAGAAGGGGTGACAGCAAGTAAGGGGTTAGAGAAAAAGAGGGAAAAAGTTGAAAAAAGGGTTATAGGGGGACTACGTTCTCTTCTGTAAATTTTCCGGATTCTCTCACAAATCTCAGAAGATCGCAGAACGGGCAGGAGTGAACTTTATCCATTCCTGTGGCATCGAAACCCAAAATGCGCCATCTCATTCTGGCAAAGGCGGGACATGTGCAGAGAAAATGCTCTGTACTGTCCACCTCCTCCAGACAAGATGTGCTGGTCGGGTCCTCGGTGATGCCGATGGTGGTCATATGTTGGCCCCATGGATTATGTCCTGTGATGAGTCCCACCATCCGGCGAAGGTCCTTCCTTCCTAAATTAAGAAGGAATTCTGCTGCCTTCCTGTTTGGGCAAATCACAAAACACTTGGGCGTTTTACAGATGTCCAGATTGGATCAGCGTCTCTTATGTAGATCATTATCCAATGCATGGCACCTGCCAAAATGGTCCCGACTATTGGCTCTGGTCCCAAAGGCATGTTCTATGATCCACAGTTAGCCAACTCGTCGGCTTTCTCATTCCCAGGAACTCCACAAAGCCCAGTGGGAATTAGTTACTAATTCATTTCGCTGCTAGACAAATAAAACAATGAAAAGTAAACAAATTTGTTTAATTTCGTTCCGCATTTCGTTTCGAAATTGTAAATTCTAAATAAAGTGGGATTATTTTTTTTTTTTTTTTATAATATTTTAAATTTAGTTATAACAATATGCTATGAAATTGTTAATTGGTGCTGTCAAAATCTGCTGTGTGTCCGCAATGTTTTATGTGATTTTATGCTTAGTGATTATAAGTATTTTGTTATCAGTCAGGTTTGGTTCCTTATGTAGAACTCCAGTATATTTGTTGTCAGTGGTCTGTCTTGAATTGTTTTGGTTTGTCATTTCATTGTTTTCAATTTCGGATTAGTTTTTCATGAATCACGGGAGTTGGGTAGCCATCTTTGCTAGTATAGCCTTTGTGTCTGTGTTACACTGTGAATTTTCGTCTTACTTACTTACATAAACAAAAACTAAAGTTTAGCTCCGCATTTTTTCAACATATTTCAGGGTTTTTATTTATGTACATAAAAAATAAATGAAAGATGAAAATACTAAAAATAGTGGTAGGTAGGTAAATAGGCAATTCTGTTAATATTTTGTGTTCGTTTCGTTTAACTAATTTCAGAATTACCTTAGTAGTCTTATATTAATTCACATTTAAGTACATCTTACATACAAATTACAATGGCAATTTCGGTATTTTTTGGGTGGAAGGGGGGTGGGGGATGGGGAGGTCTCATATAAAAGTAATAAATATTTATAATTAGCGCTTTTATAAATACTTTTCGCTATAAGTAGATAATACTTTTCTTCTTTCTTTACACGATTTTTTGAAATATTTACTTCACGCTCTAACATCTTTGGTTCAAAATTCGTTTAATTTACAATAGTACAAGGAAAAATAAAAAATCATATAGATATAAAAACCAGAAAGCAAGAAAAGAATAAACTCCTCCTATCAATCAGCATCAATCAGCCTTAAAATTACAAAATACACAAATAAAATATGTATAAAAAAACAAATGCATTAATAACTTAAAAGCAAAATACTCTACTCTACTTAGCTCTACACGCCTGGCAATCTCAAGCGTTGCTATTCACGCCATTGGCAGCGCCAGGATTCACATGCGCAAACGCTGACAGGTTGCTGCTCCTCACGCTCGTATATCGTATCGGTTCAACGCCGAAGTCGGCGCGTCGTAAACGCCTACGTATGCACGCCACACAGAACCCGATAATCAAACCGATGACAATCACCACCGATGCAATAATCAGCGTCAGTATAATGTAACGTTTACGCAAGAAACGCGGTGGATCCTCATTGATTACCTCGTATTTCTTTGGTATTTTCATAGCGCATATTTGCTGCGCGGTCATGTTCGAGAGGCGCGCGCCTGCGAATATATACGGGGTTTCACACCGTGTCTCGGTGTCTTTGTGCTGATGATGTCCGCCGGCAAACTCGAGCACTTGCAGCAACTGGCAATCACATTGCCATGGGTTGTCCACGGTTTCGAATGTGCGCAGCTTTGGCCAAGGCTTAGGCGGATGCACAGTGGTGGTGGTATTTGTGGATGTGTCATTGCTTGATGGTGGTGGTAAAAGTGTTTGTGAGAGATCAATGTCAAGTGTTAGGGTGCTGATGCTGCAAGAGGAAATGTCCAACTAAAATGAAGGAGAAAATTTGAGTCCGCAATTTGATTTATATATAGAAAATCAAAGCGTACATGTGTCAAATTACTGGCATGCATCAGTCCATTCAAGTCGAACTCATACAATTTGTGATTATGAGTGCAATATAAATACTCCAGCGTTTCCAAACGTGTAAACGTATTCTTTGCCACCACTTTCAGTTCAGGCATATCGCTTATGTTCAGGTGCGTCAACGCTTTCAAGCCCATAAAATTTTGCTCTGAGAAGCGCACAAATTTATTGCCCGCCAAATTCAGTTGATTTAAACGCATCCCAAGCAGATGGAAGTCATCAGGCAGCAACGAAAACTCATTACCCGCCAAATTAAGCGTTACCAAGTTGATCAACGCTTTGAGTATCGTCGCCGATATTGTGCTAATGCCAGTGTTTGATAAATCAAGTGACTAAATGGAGAGATATGCACACATGGATGTATCAGGTAGATTACTAGATTGAAACAATTTTCACCTACCTCTAAGGCAGTAGCGGATGCCAGCGCCATCGTTGTCCGATTGTCGAGCAGTGTAATTTTATTATTGCTTAGATTTAATCTCTTTAAATGCGGTATATGCTCAAAGATTTTCTTATCCAATGAATGCAGTTGATTGTGACTCAAGTCTAAATCGCTCAATCCAATCGGTTCATAGTGTAAATCACGATATGGTCCGCGAAATAAATCTGGCGTTAGTATATCGGTGTTGATATCATTCCAACTTAAGTCAAGGCGTTCTATGTTTGGCGTATCCATGAAGGTGGGCACCTGAAATTCCTTGATGCCGCAATGGCGACACGAGAATGTCAGCGTGGCATTCGTTGCTGGCAATTGTTGCAGTATGGGGATTGTATTGCCAGAAAATGTTGCTACAATTTCAATGTCTGTGGAAAGAGAGAAAGGTGATAAGTGATAAGTTGGTGCATGCAAACGCAACCTAGCTTATGGTATTTTCCCCCCTAGTATGGAGATTATTAATCATTTTAAATATATCTAATTATTACCATTGTGATTTTCCCCAAATTCGTCAGGCCAACGTGCCAGTATGTGTTTAAAATTCTTCATTGCACAACTGAGTACGTGATGAAAACGTTTATCCACATCTTGTCCACTCAGACATATGCAAGTTTCACAAATTTTCGTGACGTCTTGATAGGGAATATCTTCGTGCTGTGCTTTACAAATAGATGACAATCCAATAACTGCCAACAGCTAAAACGAAATGCAATGCATACATTAATCATGAAATTTATAAAATTAAATTAAAATTGAAAAAAAAAAAATGTGTCGAAAACTGAACTTGAACTTTGGTGATTCTCAAAATTGAGTATTATTGAGAAGGGCACAAAAAGTAACCGTGAATTTAACCTTAATCTATGAAAATCAGCGGATGAGCCGGGAAATGGATAAAATTTTGCAGACAATAAAAAGCAAAAATTGGAAATGATTCAGAGATACATTGCGAAAGAAGATAGGCAGAACTAAGTGACATGACTAACCTAGGAGCTAGAGAAAGAGACACAGAAGTCATCGAATACACAGGGAAATCGTAGAGCGAAGTAAAGTCATTGACCAAAAAAATAGAACTTATGTAACGATGAAGAATTCATTGGAGCTGATGATGAAGATCATCCTTTCGTGGATATATGTAGAGGGTAAATCCCCCAATTTGAGTGGCTAGTGGCTGGGCTTCGTCCTCCCTTGCCGATAATCGTAACACGAACCCCAGCGACAATAGTCTATCAAATTGGCAATTATTCCCCAAAAGAAATATCATTATCATTTGGAAATATATAAATAAAGAAAGTGTTTCGTAAAGTATGTTATGTACATACTTAGTTACAACCTTAGACCGAGTAAATATTTCTAGGGAGACATTTAATATGGCAGAAAGTAAGTCTGGATTTACATGCGACGATTTTTTGGCGGTTTAATTTTCTCAGTAACTTTCTTATCTGGCTAATATTTTTCATAAAATAATTAGATGCAAATAGAAAGAACAACTAAAGTGAAATTCGGCACTCACGATCTTAGATTTGGAAACATTGGTGTTTACTTCGAAATATAGGTGGAGCTTCAAATAATAACTAAAGGAGTTGGAAGAAAACCCTGAATTTCATCGAAATATCATCTTCATCGATCAAGCTCATTTTTGGCTTAATGGCTTTGTCAATAGGCAAAACATGCGTTATTGGACCGCAATGAACCTAAATGTGCTTCAAGAAACTCCATTGCATTCACAAAAAGTGATCGTGTGGTGTGGATTTAATGCCCGAGGTGTGATATTTGTGGAAGAGTAGATCGCTTCAAACGTGCTCGCGGTTGTCATATGAGCGACATTGAGTTTCGACATACTTAAATGTAACATATGCACTACACCTGGAACCAATTCAATTTAAATACAAAATTGTTATGTTCCTATTGAAAAACCCCTATATGTTGTCACCAACTGCCTGTCGGGCAGACCTTGAATTAATGCTGAAGTTCTAATCAATTAGAAGAAATTCGAATCATTTTCTACGAAGTAGCAAAGAAAACTAAGTAAACACATGAATATGTTCTATCATGCAAAGTGTACATCATTTTCTTATATAATATATTTTTCCTTCCTTTAATGGCACAACAGCCCATGGAGGGCCTAGGACGAGCTTTTCGCATCCACTCTTAACGTGCGTCTTATATTTGTACATGAATTAAAAAATATATTAAATAAATGAATCCATTAAAAGTATATACTAAATGACATGATATATAAAGTGTCTTTTTTCTAGAAGTGTGGTTTTCAATCTGGCAATACTTTTTTCGGAATTGGTCTTTTTGACAACTGTCACTTGATTTATGCTCAGTTTGGTTTGCCATTTCATAATGAATAGACTTACGCCTGAACAATGTTTGCAAATTATTGAAACTTATTATCAAAATTCATGCGCTGTGAAAAAAGAGTTTCGCAAGCTATGTCCATTTAGCGACGAGGCTCATTTTTGGCTCAATGGATACGTGAATAAGCAGAATTGCCGTAATTGGAGTGAAGACCAGCCAGAGGCAATTAAGCAGCTACCAATGCATCCCGGAAATTGCACTTTTTGGTGCGGTTTATGGGCAGGCGGCATCATTGGGCATTCAAAGACGATGAAAGCCGCAACGTTATGGTCAATGGAGAAAGGTACCGTTCGATTATAAAGTTCATCATTCTGAAGATCATTGTGGTAAAGGCATAATACTTGACACAATGGTTGCCTATCTCTTTAACGGTGTCCTGTGTGTCACAATCACTCTCTCATTCTCCCTTCTTCTTCCTCTTACCTATCAATCTTCCTTCCATTCAACACAATGCTCTGCATTCATAGGGGTACACCCTGTGTGTTAAATGTATCAATAAAACAAAAAAATAAATAAATAATACTTTTTAGGCCGAAAATGCTAGAATTGGACTCGGCCGACATGTGGTTCCAATAGGACGATGCCACATTGCACACGAAACCATGCATCAATTGAGAGGCGAATTTGGTGAGCAGTTAGTCTCACGTTTTCATGCAGTCAATTGGCCACCAAGATCGTGTGAATTGGCCCCGTTAGACTATTTTTTGTGTGGCTAGAGACTTACTCTTGTCTATAGGGACCAGCCAAACACGATTACTGCTTGGAAGCCAACATTGAACGCGTCATTGGTGAGATTCCGTGATTCCGGCCGAAATGTGTAAAAAAGGTGCCATAATTGGACCTTCAGAATGGACCACTTGAAGCGTTGCCGCGGTCAAAATTATCTTTAAAGAGTAAATGGCAGGAATTGATTTATCGATCAAAATAAAAATTTCATTCTCTTTTGTAAAATTTCTGTGTTTTATTTTATCATTTTCAAAAACTAAACTCTTATAAAAATCACCCTTTAGTATTTGCTCGTTCGGAAACATTGTTATCGAACTATTCTGACTCATAACAAATATTTGCAATAAGCTAGGCACTACGAAATAAAATTTTATATCTGGATTTGGAATTATTGATTAAGATTAATTAACTTTTATTGAAGATGAAGATAAAGAAAAGAACAACACGAATACATTATACTTATGCATGTACGAGTATATCATATGAACAGTTCGTGTACAAAGAAGAAATAACTTAAAATTAATACAATATTTAGCAAAACGGGAAGATAAGAAATTTCAACTTACCAGCAAAAGAAATTTGTAATCCATAACCCACGTAGAAATGCTTTACTCTAACTTTTTTCCAATAATAATTTTATTTAATTATTTTAAGTATTTTTCTTTTGTTTTTAACTAAAGTGAATGCATTGTAAATATTTGATATAGTTTTAAATATTGTAATAATGCACTTTCTTTAGAATAATTCACCGCAATTCACAATTTTTATTTAATTATTTAATTTTTTTTTGTTTGTTTCTGGACAACTACGCAACCACAAATTCGAAAGCTTTCTCAAAACGAACTGAAAGTGTTCTTTGTTCCATAAAGATTGCTACCCAGTCAAATGGGTAATGTTATTTTCATGCTGATGATTTTCTTATGATAAGAGCGAGTTATCATTGTGTTATTTTTGATAAACTTTTTTTTTGCTAAAGTCTTTTTCGTTAACTTTTTGTTTTATTTGGGCAATGTTTCAGTTTCCAACAGCTAATATAAAGAAGAAATAAATGGGATATGTTTAGGTAGTCAGTTTTAGGCAGTTCTACTGTCTTGAACTATGATCAATGAGTCAAATGTGAATAGGAACTGGAAATGTGTCGACTCAGCTACTATGCACTAAAACAAAACCCCAACCCTTTCCGATTTTTTACTAGAATAGATAACTCTTCATTTCGATAAGATAAGAATGTTTTCAAAAATGCTGACTGGAATTTACTAAACTATGTATGTGTGCGATGATATTATCTGATTTCATATTATTTACTATATATAGTATGTATTATGCATGAAATACTGATAAAGCTTCAAGAGAAGTTTTAAATATGAACATTTTTAATAAATATGAAAAGTGCAAAAGTAAGTATTTTATAAGGGCTTCAAGAAGAAAGCACGAGATATTTTAATTAACATATTATTACTCTTTCTAGTTTCTATTGTTTCGTGGCCAATACTCTTCGGTTTTGCTTCGTTTAGATTGCTACTTCAAAACTTCACACCCACAACTCTTCTATTCTTTTCTTTCTATCTATTTTTATTCGTTATAAAAGAGTTTTGCAAATAATTGCTTATATTAACATCAATTATCATTAAAGATATTCAATTACGATTTTTCTTTTGCCACATGCTCCAATTCTACATACCATACATATGTACATACATATACTATATGTTTAACTGGGCGGATGTGGAAAGGTAATTCGAAACTTCAATTTATTTGTGCTTCTGTATCGGTTCGCCGCTTTACTTGCACGCTAAATAATCTACAAGTACCTAATGTAAATATTCGTTCAAACGAGCATGTACATATATCCAATCCAGCCTTATGCACATAAAAGCATAGACAATTTGCCTACTTATTTATTTTTCACGAAATATTAAGCAAAACAGCTGCGTTTAACTCTGAATCATCATTGTTTTCATACATAGTTTTGAAATTTTGTCTTGTGTTTGTTTTTGACTCATTTTCATCTTCCAATTAAGAGCAATGACAACAACAAAAGATCTTCATATATGTACCATATACTATATATATGTCTGTCCATACATATGCGCCAATATGTCTTAATTTTTAAGGTACAAGTTTTCATTCATGAAATCATATTATGTTCTCGGAACTTGTTTGACTCACAAGCCTGGAATGTTATGTCTTAAAGAAGAAAGAAGAGGATTAAAATGAGTGTTGAAATAATGCAAGAAAAGTAAAGCTTAAAAGGATAATTGTATAATTTTTAAGCCACATTATCAATGGAAAGAGTAGAAGAGTGCCCCGCCTCATATTTCTTTTATGTTTCAGCATCTTTGCTCCCGGTAGCACCTAAATTTAATGTGGAGCGCAATCGAAAATTTTTTTGTTACCCTCACTCACACTTTTGCAACAACTGAGAGAGCAGACTAAACGGATATACACACCTGGACAAAATAATAGGTGTAAACATATTTTTTTTCAAAAAAACTTGTCTTTCATATATTTTTTTATTATCCTTCAAAAAATAAATTAGTTTTCAACATAAACATACTTCAGCGTCCTAACAAAACATAAAAGGTTTTAAAAACTCTAAAAAATAACTTGAATTTTGGTTAATTTATAAAATACACAGATTTTCGATTGAACAGAATAATAGGTGTGCACAAAAAACTTAGGAATAAATATTGAAATTTAGCTTGTTATGGTCCCGTATTTTACTGAATTTGTAAGAACACATTTAATACTCAGAATATCCACCATTATTCTTCATGGCTTTTCCGATTCTTCTGGGCTTTGACGATATCAACTTCCGACAACGACAAGTTTCTACAGGAATATTGTACCAAATTTTTTGAATATTTTCCCATAACTGCGTTTTGGTTTGGCGTTTAAGTTATCCTCAGATGTTCTCAATAGGATTTAGTTCTGGGGATTGACTTGGCCACTCAAGGACGTCTACATTATGCTCTTGGAACCATGCTTTGGCAACTCGCGATGAATGTTTAGGATCATTGTTCTGCTGAAATTTCCACAAAAACGGCATATTATCCTCGGCATATGGTAACATTTGCACGAATCTATCCATAACGCCATTAATTTGATGTATCGGACCAATACCTTGCCAAGAAAAACAGCCCCATACCATTAAGCTGACACCTCCGTGCTTCACTGTTTTCTTTGTGAACCGGACGTCGAATTCTTTGCCTTTCGGGCGACGATTGTTTCTTTCCGCATCGTTACCAAACAAATTTATTTTTGTTTCATCGCTCCAGAGAATATTGCGCCATTTTTTTCTCCCTGTGAACCGCATCACGTTTTATGAACAATGCAGAATTTTTCCTCTTCAAATTTGCAGTTCTAAGCAAAGGAACTTTACGAGCAATCCTACCGGGTAGATTTGCGCTTACTTATCGTCTTGGAACGGTTCGTGATGATACAAAATTGCCAATTTCGCTTGCAACTTGAACTGGTCGCGTTTAGCTAATGTAACGATACGATTGTCGGTCACTAATGAAGTTTTTTTAGGTGCTCCAGGCGTTTCAATCGTTTTTTCTGGCCGTCCCATCGATCTGGCAATGAATTTGTAGGTTTTTCCTTTGTCTCGGAGCTGACGAACAAGTCTTCTCTCCTCTGTACTGCAATGAACTACACGACCCATCTAATATTATTTAAAATTATAGTTAAATCTTCATTTAGTTCACTTTCATAGAAATCTTACCTTCTGGAACTAAATAACGCTTTCAATTTATTCACTTTTAATTTTTACCAAAACACACCTATTTTATTGTCCAGATCAATTTGAAGGTTGATCAAATAAACAAGCCGCAATATTTATCGAGAAGAACTTTTGTTGCGGGGATTCCCCCATTTCATTGCAAAACAGTGCCACCAAACTTCCAAATATGCATTTTGATTGTAGACCATTAATTTTATTATTTTTTTCGTTCATTGTAAAAATGTTTGGGTTCACACCTATTATTTTGTCCAGGTGTGTATATTCATATACCATATATTTTATCAATCTATTTTCTGATAAAAAGTATCCATCACTGCATCTTTGATATCGAAATTTGCCGGCACAACAGCACAAAATTTTCGGCATGTTTTTGCAGCGATTTTACCTTTTCTATAGTAATAAAGCATCACATAGCGTATTTCTTCAGATATCCCACTTATTTTCCAATCAATATAGCTTTTTACACTAGCTACAAGTCACATACTGTCTTTACACAAATTGTAGCCTGAAATGCCACCTTTCAACCATGTGTTCTTTTCACATAATCGGTCTAGTGTTGCCAGATTTATGGGTACCAACACCAAAAACCGCGGATAAAATCTAGAGCGTGAAAAAAGAAGTAGGAGGCTGTATACTTAAAATCTTAAAGAAGTATTGATATCAAGATAATCTAATTTACAACATATGTAAATTATTCTTTAAATAGAAGTCGACCTGGTACATATGTGCATCGTTCTTTTTCTAAAATGTGGAAGAAACACTTTTGTTGGTTCGTCAATTCAATTTATCTCAAACCCATAGCGACTAGTCGCTTAATCTTGCAATCGACGTTTTACGTGACGTGATAAGTAGAATGGAAATGGAAATCTCTCCCTCTCTTTCTTTGCTATTTAGCTCCTGACGATGCAAAGGATCGTATGAGCTTAATATCGTAGCCATAATCTTCTGATCAACAGAATTCTAAAACCATACGGGCAGGTCGTTTTTCTGCTTAAATATAGATTTCGTTCTAATACTTGGGAGCAAATATACTAATTTGGACGTATCAAGCCTACAATATTGTAGACTAGCAAAAAATAGAATAACTATTTAATCTTCGCATACTAAGAGCTCAAGCAACTCTCTTTGTAATTAAAACGATTTCACAAGCGAGAGAGAGTGCACTTGGGAACACTTTCTTTCTCTCATTATAGTCTTAAGTTTTACTGCTTTTTTACATGGACTTTTCTATTTCTACAATGAGAATTTGGTACAGTGCATTTATTAGGCATTGAACTATAAAATCCAAACTATTATAAACACCTTGTACATAAAAAATACATACAGATGCTGTTCATGTTTACAAGAATATTGTTAAAATTAAATTTTATATTTACATATTTCATAATTTTTTAATAACTAATTGAACCAATAAAAATATGTAAGTAAACACATTTCGTTTATTCAATTAATTTGTTTACTAATATGAATATGTAAATTTATTCACAACTAACAAACATACAAAAAGATTCGGGAAATTAGTTCAAACAATGAGAGCATCATCATGACTAATGGACCACAAGCACAAAAACAAAAAATTAGCAAAGAAGCCCGAACCAGGTGCATTTTAATACAAAAACCGTTTTCAATTTTTTAAACACTTTTTTGTTGTTTTTTCTTTTTTTAGTTTTATTGAACTTTGGTTTAGCCCATATTAAATTGATACAGACGAATGTGTATACATACGAGTATGTATGTATGTATGTACGTGTGTCTGTATGTATGATAATATTAATCAATTGATTCATTCACACATTTTATGCTGTGTTCAGCGCATGCAGAGATGAGATCGAGAGATAGGTAGTAAGACACCATTGAGATGGAAGAAAGAGAGAGAGATTGGGGAGCAGAGTGTGTGTGAGAACAATTAAAATAAAAAATGGAGACTGAAACTGGAAAGAGGAAAAAATTAACAAATACTCGTAATGTAATGTATTAATGCTGTTTGACTACTAATGTGTTAAATAAACAAATCCACATTCATGCAGGTATTTGATAAGCAAATATTGCAGCAGTGATTGATTGATTGATAGGAGTACGAATGAGTGCTAGTGGGTGGTTGGTTGATTTTGTAGTTAAAAAGCATTTTCAAAACTCAATTAATAACAAATGGTTCACTTTTTAGCTGTTAACGAATTTATTTGTCTTATATCAAAAATTGCCGCCGTTGCCAAAAAAGAAATAAGGAAACAAACATTTCAGCGAACACGTTAATGAAAAATACGTTTAAACGAGTTTTATTTGTTAAGCGTTCAAATACCATACTAGTATTTGTATGTACGAGAATATTGTCTTCAATTTATAATCTACACGAGCACATTTTATTTTTCAATTAATTCCTTTTCATTGAACTTGTGTTTCCAGTTTCTTTACTTTGTCATATTTAATGGTTAACTAATTATTAAATTAACCACATTTAATTATAGTAATATTGTTGCAGCTGTGAAGCTCTCGCTAATATTAATTGACACTCAGTTGATTACACATTTTCTCAGCTTCTTTATAAATACAGTTCTCATAGTTGTTGTTGTTGCTGAATTCGCTGTTCTGCTAGCTCTCACATTGCCTATCTTCCTCTCTGAGATACACAGCGACACTTCTCGACACGGGTACGCACATTTAGGTAAGTTTTGCATAACGTAACATTAAATTAAATTGATTTAAAAATAAAAGTTAATAAACAACAACAACAACAAGTTGTAACTGCAGTTAAAGCTTCACTTTGCACCGCAAATCAAGTTTGAATACCTACAACAACAAGAAAAAAGAAACAATAAAACGAAATAAACGCGTTTTTCCTCTTCCTCTTCCTCCACCGTGTAGGTATGAGAATTCAACAAAATATTTGTGTGGATGAAGTAGAATTGTATGCGGCGCGGCGCGTCTTTTTATAGAAAAAAGTAAACGAGATCGATTTGAACCGCACCGACCGACGTTATTTGAGACTCATATTAAACTGGCAGCAAACAATGCGAGTAAACACGTTACAAGCGCAAATATACTATACACAAATAAAGCAAGTTAAAAAGTTAAAAACATAAAGAAAGAAAGAAAGACAAAAGAAAAGGCAAGCACACACAGAAAAAACATTACAAAAATATACTTATATACGCCAACGAAAAGAAACAAAAGCATTTGAGATGTTGAAAATGCAGCAGCAACAACAACAACAACAACTACAACAAAACAACAGTAAACAAGATCCAACAAAAACAACAGCAATAATTGTGAATACCTACCAATCGAAACTTTATCGATGATGCCGACGCAGTTAACGTTGGCACCAACACCGCCACCGCCACCGCCACCGCCACCGCCACCGCTACCGTCGCCATTACTGCCAACGTACAGAATCTCATGGAACACTTGTGCTCGCGTGAGCGATCCCCAAAAAAAGACATACCGACACACTTACATATAAATAATAGTAACGTATAGAAAACAGCAGCAGACAACAACAAAAACCGGTCAGAAGTAACATCAGGCGTATATGTACATTGAAAAGGGGGGTCAGTGAGTGACCTCTTCTTTGAAATGAGTAGGGAAGCTAACAAGTGCAGCAAATTATATCAAAAATTTATATTTTGATATTTTATTCCAGTTAGTGGTAATAGTAGCAACTTCAAAGTTTCACGATATATCTTTGTAACTGGAAACCAGTAAGACAAAGTATCTTTGACTTATGCCTGGAAAAGCGCTTCTTTAAACACAGAGTCTAAAAAAAAAAAAAACCAGCTTTTAGAGGTTCACAAAATACTCTAATACCAGCTGTGCCACCAAGGTTAAACGTATTCGTGTAGCATACAGTTCCAGGAATACTTTACACTCGGAAACTCACCCCTTCAACATATTATTACATACTAAGTGCACACCACTGCGCGTTCAACAGCAGAATCGAATGTAGGCACGGTGAATGAAGTGATGATTGTTGTACATACGCTTTGGCGGTTTTTTGATAGTACCTATAACATATTGTAGGAAGGAAATAGGGAGTAAAGTATAGCATGTAGTAGGGAGCTTATTTCAAAGTCTGAAGGGCAAAGGCAACAGCAGTAACGTGAGATACCAACAAGTTGGTCACTTATCATTTGGAGTGTTTCTATTTTATTTTTTGGTTTCTTGGAATGTTTTGAATTTATTTCCTTTAAAGAACTGACAGCAGATGCTTTTTACTTTTAGCAGTTCGGTTTTCCTATAATTTGACTTTATATACCTATATAACAAGGATTGAGGCAACAGACTTAAAAAAAATTCACCTGAGATTGAAACGATATTTAATGTTTTTGGTTCATGAATTATATGAAAATAAAACAATAAAAATGTTAGTACACAATTTGAATGTTATGAAGTCAAGAAGAAAACAATTTACTTATAAAGGGAAGATATTACCAATAAATAAATAAACAATACTTGCAGCGATAATATGCAGCAGTAGTTTTACATAGAAAGTAATAGATACTTTTTTAATCTAATATCCGAGATAGCCAATATATGATAAAATCTCAAAATCTTAGTTGAGGAATAATTTCTAAGTCTGGAAGTCTCTCCTCCCCCTTATGAGTTCAAACAGGTTATTTACATAATTTTATAGTCCCATTATCTGAGTGCAGTAGACAGAAACCAAATTATTTTTTAAATATCTTCTACTTTTCTAAGTAAATCATGCAAGCAATATTAAAAAACTCAAACACGTTTACACCGCATACATAAGTGGCCTATTCATTTCTTTCGGCATTTATGTTTAACCACATTCAACTCTACGCTTTGCTGAGTCGCGATTGAGTTAAGTTTCAATTGAACAATTGAACTTTGCCGTTTAAACGCCCACTTTTATGCTATTGCAAAGTAAGCCAAATGTATGTTAAAACGTGAGTAACCACACAAAAAAAATATAAGGAAAACAAGGTATTTTAGAAAATTCAATGAAATCTGCTTTTCAACTTTACAATTGCCACTAAAATATTTTTTAAACTATATATGATTTCAAAGGAAGCGATTACAAGTAAATCGCAAGCGTAAGCATTTCGCAGATACTTGAGGAAGGAATAAATTTGTAAACTGCAATTATAAATACATAGTACATGTAGAATATAAGTATAAGAATTTCATTGATGAGTTTCTTTATACCAATGCATATTATTTTGCTTTGTTTTTTTATGTTGAATGTAGTAGTATTATCAATATGTGTTTGTGTTGTGCTTAAACGCTTCTGTTGCAGGCTACTGTGGTACCTCAAGACATGTTGTATGTTATAGATCAAACGAAAAGCGACAATAATGACATAATATATCAATGCTTTAACAGCTATTGTTAGAACGTAACTGCTGTCTTTATTTTCTTTTCTTCTTTCGTTTTGTTTTTTACAAACAGGAAATTGAATTACTACTAAAACATATATATAAATTAAACTTTTAAACGATATTGAAATCTATATTATTTATGCTTTCAGCACGTTTAGATGTTATAGGTATTCAATTAAACTTAGCCTTATAATTCATGTGCTGGTGCTCATCAATTCAAATAACGGCTACAATACGTTTTAATTGCTGCTGCTTTACATGATAAACATATGTACATATGTTTCGGATGATTTTTTGTTTTGGTTTCATAGTATTATGATTTTCTATTTACAGAACTTACACCATTTTTGTTTTTGTTTTAATTTAGCTACTGCAGTTCAATTAAATGGTTTCCCTTTATCTACCGCGCATATAATAATCAATTGCCGTTGAGAATGCCGCAAAACCAGCAGCTCCTATAATGCCTGCTTTAACACCAGCACGCAATCCAATTAGGCCGCCAGTGACAGCGCCCGCGTACGTGCCATTACGCCAATCGCTAACACCACGTTGCTGTGATTAAAGAAAGCAAGGATTCTAAGTCATATTTAAAAAGTAGACTCACAATTAATTTGACTTACGCTTTCAATTGCACACTCCACACCCGAAAAGACCATACCAATCATGGCGAAATTCTTAGCATAACCATGCGTTGTCGAACGCATTTCGCGGAAGATTTCACGCGCTGTTTGTTTCTTTTCATTTGCGAAGGGATCTGACATGCTGGGATTCACAGAAGCACTGAAGAGACCAATTGCTGCACCGAGTCCATACCCTGGATAATGTTTTTGAGAATTGTCATTTATTAGTTCAGTCATACCTTCTCCCTAACTGCTGGTGACTTACCCATAACGCATGCCATGAATGACTTAAAAAAACAACTCTCCACCGCATTTTCAACCATTTTCTCTTCATTTGTTTTGAGTTTTACGGGTCCATTGCTTTTTGGTACAATTATATTCTCACGATATCTATTAGAAAGCAAAAAAAGTATATTAATATCAATAACTTAAAAAAAATAAATTTTAACCTGTGCATGTTTCCTATGAAATGCTTTGCCAAGGAATCCAATTCCGAATTTTCAAAGAATTGTGATTTTGACTCGCCTTCGACAGGCTTAGGCGGTGGAAAGAGTGACATTTCAGTTTAGTGTGTTGAAATCTATAGCTCTTTTAATTAATAATCCTTTAGTTTTGCCTAAATTTATAAAACTATATTTCCATCATTCCTTTTCAACAGCTGTAATGTGATTTAACAATGAGCGACTAACTGGGCGAATAGTATTCCACTGAACAGAGATGCCACTAAAACACTTTGTATCACATTTCTGCACAAAAGTTTTTTATGCGAGTGCCATAGCGAATATTTAAATGCATGAAAAAACAAAAGTAGCGGCATTATATATGTAAGGAAACCAATTTAATAGTATCGAAAAATGTAAAAATATCCACACAAAAAATGTAAAACGTTTATTGTTTATTCATTTATTTATAAAAATAGCATAGAGAGAATAAAAAACTTAGTATCAATGATAATTTAAATTTAATATTCGTCTTATCCGATTGTTTGATTACATACAGTACTTTTCGCTTAAAGCGAACTTCAAGGGCCTGGGCAAAATGGTTCGTTTTAACCGAAGTTCGCTTTAAATAAGCGAAAAAAATTTCATGGTTTATTAGAAATAAAGCGGGTACTCTTGAAATTAGTTCGCTTTAGGCGGAAGTTCATTTTAAAAGGGTTCGTTTTAAGCGAAAAGTACTGTACGTATATAAAATTAAGGGAGATATTTGCTTAAATATTTGTTCTCTAAAGGTCCATGGAGAAGGTGTCCTTTAGTAACACCGGAAATTCCATCAAGAAGATAACAAAAAATTTGATTTAAAAATTTTTTTATTAAATCGGAGTGAAATATTTAATTGTCCTCAGAATTGTTTTGAGCAAATTAAAAGAAAATTTTTGAAACAAGCAAGAAAAACAGAAGTATGTGTTATGAGCTGAAATATGTTAAATACCTACGCTTCTTTCTTTTCTTTCAATGGCACAACAGCCCATGGAGCGCATAGCGAAATGCCGACATACTATGTGGTAGGTGATTTTTACAAATAATTAAAAATATCAGTACGTTTATGTTTTCATTTCTACATGTGGCATCATTTGTTTACTTCAACTCGTCTTAAAGCAACGAATAAAAATAAAATCAGCTGTTTTACTTGTCAAGTATTTTCTAACCTATTAAATAATAAGTGGTATAAATTTTACCAGAAGAAACAAAACAAATTTCTTAATAAAAAAAATGCTGCTTAAATATTTAGCACAATATGGTGCTAGTGCACAGAAGAGTGTACGCTCAATTTCATCTGCCACAGCAGCAGTAACGCGTTTGCATCGTTCAGTCTATTGTCGCATGTTTCCAACTGCTGTTGTGCAACCGGATGGTTCCACCATTTATATACGTTATCATGAGCCGAGGAAAATAATTAGGGTGAGTTACTCCTTATTAACTAGGTTGATATTGAAGCTAATTTAAAATCATGTTTTGTTTTCAGCTTCCATTGGATTTAAGCACCCTAACAGAAGTTCAACGTAAGGCACGTTTAGAGGCGCGTAAACCACGCAAGAAAATTAGCATGGTTGAAGAAATGGAAGATAACTTTAATGCTAAGAAATATATGAAATACATTAAGAAAAAGTAGATGCTGAAATAAGGAATGAAAATATTTTGTTAAATATAAATTACACGATTATAGTTGAAGTATATGTATGCATGGGAAACAATGATGGTTAACCAAGTGCAAACATCTGACTACTCAGACATTTGCTTCAGTCATATTAATATCCTTAGAACATATGTTAGAAAATTTGGCCCAGTTGATGGAGAAAAATGTATAGAGATCATGAATGTTGCCGGTTTTAAGTAAATTGAGGTCCGTGAGTCAAGCATCCCGTATCTAGTTGTTTGTTCAAAATTATAGACTATAGGTTTATATATTTATTCGAAACTCAAATTGATCTCCAATTTTTATTATGAGTGAAAAAAAAAATTCCCAATTCCATTGATTGAGTTAATGAATTTTAAGTCAATTTAGTTGCGCACTAAAATACATTAACTTCATTGTCTACATTTAGTTGCACTTTTCGGAATAATTACTTAATTGCATAACGGTTACCAATAAACAATATTTCTCCAAATGAAACTATTTTGGGGACCCATATTCCCCCATGAAAATATAAATTCAACTTAAGATCTCAAGTTATTTTCACAATTGCTTCGTCTAGTTTTTGGCATGGCAGCTCAACTTTTAATAAATCTCACATTGCCGGACATAATCCAATCGGAAATTACGTGATATTCCACCAGTCTTTTCATAGATTCTAGCATTCTTCATTTTCATATCTTCGATTTAACTCCTCAAAGCTTTTAACTGTTTTTCCCGCTGGTTTCTATATTGGTTTAACGACAATTCCGGCGTTGCCAACCACTTGATTTACAATTCTCAATACCTCTATACCAGTGTTGCCAGAAAATACTTTTCAGTACGAAACGAGTATTCATCAATAGACTGTCGTAACATTCATAATATGGCGTACATTTTATTAGCCTATGGATCGCCTCTCGAAACAAGTTTTCCCCTATTATATAATGTGTATAAGAGACGACCATCTATTTTATTAGTTTTGAAATCTAGAAAGGTTAAAACCGATTTTTGTCAATAAATAACATTTATTTCGGTTTACCAGATCCTTATTTCAAATCAAATTAATGAATACATACAAAAAAAATAGTTGCAAGGAATCAGGGAGCTGCTTTCGTACAGATCATATCTTCCGCATGCCTACAACAGGCTGTCCATTTTATTGAGTGCCTAACACCATTGGCCGATATGGTACTTTAGTACCATTTAGGAAACGTTTCTACATTTCTAGATACAAATATATTTATTTTTTGTGAAAATTTTTTATAATACTATCAAATAGTTACTTTACTTTACTTACTTTTAATGGCACAACAGCCCATGGAGGGCCTAGGCCGAGCGTTTCGCATCCACTCATGTTGTGCGTGACATATTTGTACATGAATGGACAGTTTAATGCCGAATCCGAACGGCGAATTGAAAAGCTTTTCATAGCAATTTTTACTCTTGTAGGTTTGCCATTGCCTGCCAAGAGGTGGTGCCGTGTAGAAAAAATATTTTATTCTACTTTTTGATTTGGCCTGTGCCGAGATTCGAACCCCGGACACTCTGCGTAGCAGTCCAACGCACTACCACTACGCCGCACTACCACATACACCTAATAGTTACAACTACGTGTTAATTTAACTTCCATCAATACGAAATTAAAGAGAAAAACAAAAAAGAAACTACGAAACTAAAAAAATGGTACGAGAAAAGTATTATATTCTTTTACAATGAAATTTTCATATAAATGAAGTATGTTTTAATTTTTTTATGTTTGATACACGCTTTGTTTATGTTTATCTTTGCACTTCTTTTGGTTGCACTTTCTTTATTTACTTAATTTAATTAAATTAAAACATTTACATTTAACATAAGTAATTTAATGCGATACTTTTATTTCGGGCTGTTTCCGTTTTTGGAAAGTTAAGCGCAGTTTTCCCATATCTCCGATTTCCAGAATTTCTAAATTTGTAAATCTAACCGATTTCTAGGCTGATGTTATTCGATCAATGTTTTGATGTCAATGCTTAGTTTACAGTGACATATCGATGGTCATACGTTAATCCCTCGTAACTCAGTTTTCACAAATTTTAAATGAGACTAGAAAGAGATGAAACTTCTACAAAACATAATAGAAAAAATAATAAAACACTCATAAAAGAAAATATTCTATTAATTTCTTTAAGATATAAAAACAAAATTTGGTGCGCTGTATTTCAAAAAATAATAGAAAATTTCAGTTACATATCACATTTGTGTTTTCATTTTAAAGTGAGTTATAAGGGCTCAACGTATAACCATCGTTATAAGGCCACATTAACGTGTTAAAAGAAAAGCAAGACCCTGAATTTGGAAAAATAGTACTATGGCGGATTTAGGCTGTTTTGAGATTATCTACTCATGTGTAACAATAGGTCGTCCTCTTCTGCGTGTTCCTCCACCGTGGCTCGAATAAAACACCCTTCTAGCCGGAGCGCATTCTTCCATTCACTCAACATGACCCGGCCAGCGAAACCGCTGGATTTTTATACTACGTCAGTGTCGGGGTACAGTTCATAGTTCCATCTTATGTGATATATTTGCTTCTTGTTAAATAAGCAAAATAATTATTGGAAGTTCTCTTACGAGTTTATAAGTTAACATGGTTTGCGAGATATTTATATATACCATTAATGTAAAAAAAAATTTTTTGGAATTTTGCTGTTAGTTTTTTGTGCCAAAAATATACACAAGAACTTAGGGTTGTGCGAATAATCGTTTAATCAAGATTCTGATTAAACAACTGCTTGATTCATCAATTATTCGACTAATTAAGATTTGTATTAATAAAAAAGCAAATTATTCGAATAATCAGAATTGTGATTAGCCAAAAATATTTGAAATTTCTTTAATTTTTGAAATGGAGTGTTTAAATGTGTTCATCTATTATTTTGTGTTTATAAAGAAAAGTATTGGAAAAATACCGAACAAAAGGAAATGAAAGCAAACATTCGGATTATTTTGTTCGAATAGTTTTATTCCAAAAAATCAAAGTTTTGAATAATCAAATAATTTCTATTTTCTATTTTACACCACAGTGGTCGCTGTGGCGTAGTGGTAGTGCATTAGACTGCTGCGCAGAGTGTCCGGGGTTCGAATCTCGCCACAGGCAAAATCAAAAAGTAGAAAAAAAAAATTTCTACACGGCACCACCTCTTAGCAGGCAATGGCAAATCTACAAGAGTAAAACTTGCTATGAAAAGCTTTTCACTTCGCCGTTCGGATTCGACATTAAACTGTAGGTCCCTTCCATTCGTGTACAAATATAACACGCACAACATGAGTGGATGCGAAAAGCTCGGCCTAGGCCCTCCATGGGCTGTTGTGCCATTAAAAGTAAGTAAAGTAATTAATCAAAATCCTGATTATTCGAATAGTTTTCTTTTTGATTAATCAAAACTTTAATAAATTTTAGTAGCAATATATAAGTTTTTTGAGCGTTTTGACAAATATTTAAGCTTTCGGAATACAAAAATAAAAAATTAAACAGCGACACTGTTTCAAATAAACACACATACAAAATAGTTTTACTCAGCATTATTTTATTCTAGAAAATAATATTTTAAAAAAGGAAGCTATTGCAAATTAAAGATAAGTTCTCCTCTGGTTTTAAATATTTTCTTCATATTTTACATAGTTGAGTGAAAGGTATGGTAAATTGATTCTATTATTTGGATTAAGTACTAAAAATGTCAATGCTGGACATACCTTGTAAGTGAATCTAGCAACACTGTTTTTCAGGCCTACTTTATACCTTTACTCAATCGCGTAAATGCAACATTGGATTCAGTCGCTTCTTCGCTGTTATTCGTAATGTTTGTGTTTAGGCGGTGATGTCGTTGTTCCGAGTTTTGCAAATAAAAGTTTAATAACGTTACCCTAAAAAATATATATAATACATAATAAAAAGAAACACATTTTCGTGCGATTAATACAAGTATTATTAAATTAATGCAACTTTACAATTACCAACTGAAAATAAATTTACAAGTGTAGTGACAAATTCCAATGAAAATGAAATGCAGCAAGAATAATGAAAGCAGGAATTTTGCAATATAAATTAAGAAAGCTGTGAACAAATTATGGATTAAAAAAAGTAATTATTTTGCTATTTTCTTTCAGTAAATTGCAATTTTTTCATTTCAATCTACTTTTATTATTTTATAAAACATTCTCAAGCTTCAAACGAAGACAGAAAAAACTTCAGAAATTCTCTCTAAAAATGCGACGCGCTGTTTTCGGTTTTTTTGTTGCTGCTTTTACGTTTATTTTTGTTGTACAACCATTTTCTTGAGCTCTCTTTGATTCTTGTATTTTTTTTAGTCTTCTGTGTTGCCATGTGTGTTGCTGTTTTTCTTCCTATGCTCTTCGTTGCACGAAAAACAAGTGTTGTTGTTTGGTTTTGTGGGGGTGATGCGGGAGCAGTGCCAAGTATTCTTTTTCTTAAGAAACAGCGGAAATGTGTAAAAATAATTGAAGAGAAAAAAAGCAGAAAGATAAAGGAAGCCCCACTTGGGTGCTTTTTGATATTTTTAAGACTGGTGTACAATAATATACAACAAAAATGTTTTGTATACATATGCATTAATTTTTCCTTTTATGAAAAACTTTGGCTTGAAATTGCATAAAAACAATTTCCAACTTTTCCAATTCAAGTTTTCTTATTGCTGCGGCTGCTGCGCACGCCAACGCTGACGTTAGCATCACAGCTACCATAAATTCCAATTTAATTTTTTCTTCTACTCTTTCGTATTCAAACCAGAGTTCGAAAACACGCACTGCGAACTTGGAGAGCGCTGCTGGTACATTTATTTTTTTGACACCGTCGTCGTTGAAGCCGTCCGTGTCATTGCATATTTGTTTCTCTTTACTATCGGATTCGCTTGTTTATTATATATTTTGTAATTTAAAAAAACTACAATCAAACATTAAAACAACAATAAACACAAAACCTTTACAATTTGTTTTTACATACCGCTCAAAACCACTCTCCTTAGCGATCATTTGCACCGTGCTCTTCAACTTGTCTGTTTTTCTTTTTGTTGCATTTTATGCAAGTGTGTGTGTGTGTGTCTCATTGCATTTTGCGTTGACAGCAGCACAAGTTGGAAAAAGTTTTCCATTCTCTTTCGCTCTCTTGTCATTTTGGAATTGAATTCGTTGTGTTTTGTTGTTGTTTCGAAATTTATTTCGGTTTTCTGTTTTTTACTTTGAGAAATGTTTTAAAAATATTTCAACATTTTACTTAATAAAAGTATTTTTAGTTGTTTGGCTGTACCGAAATATAATTTCTTCTCCTTTATGGTTGCTGGTGCTGATCCACTTTTTAGTGCAAAACAGAAAAAAATAAAATATTGCAAAATAAAACAAAAATAAATATGTAATTTAAAAGTAAAAGAATTTTGACAAATGCCTTCGAGTCTTCCAGCAAAAATTGCCTCTATAATTTTTGCTGTTTGCTTTGAATTGAAAATTTCTAGCATTTTGTGCCAATTTTCTGTAATGAGAATAAAATATTCAACAAGAATTTATATTGATAATTACTATGTGCAATGCAAAAACTAAAAGAACAAAAACTAAAACACTATTTTGATTATGCAATTACATTCAACAATTATCGTTATCATTCTCTATGGATTAAGGAGAGAATTACGTGTACTTTATAAATTGTATACGGTAAGTTGCTAGTGATGAAATGGTGTAGTTATCATGAGCTCACCTGTTTTATCAAAATAGTTGAAAACTGTTTTGTTGTATACGCTATTACAGCTTTAAAAAAATTACAACAACTTAATAATAAAATGAAATGCCTCATTATAGGTTCTAAAGTTTTCGGTGTTAGAATTTAGTTGATATTGTGAAAATGTTAGCAATATATATCTTAATGTGCTCAACTCTGTGAAAAAATCTCAGAGTTTAATCCTATACTTAATTTGGATTTCATTTTTTTTTTGTTCTGGCAATACCATTTTCTTGCAATCATCATGAAGCTGTAAACTTTTGAGTAACTGTGGAAGTCTCTATATTAACTTCCTAAAAGAATAATCTAGTCATATATTTCAGAATTATCTACGGCGTCTGGAAACTAGTTGTAAATCAGTTTTGAGGATTTATCTCAAGGCAAACCGCCCATAAAATTTACCTTGGAAAACAACAGTTATTTTGAAAATAAATACACAACTGAAAACACAATGAAGAATGAATCGTCTATGATTTTATTAAATCCGATACAATCTTTGAGCTGGAAAAATAAAGGGTGTTTATTTTTAGAAGTGTGGTTTTCAATCTGGCAATACTTTTTTCGGAGTTGGTCTTTTTGACAGCTGTCACTTGATTTATGCTCAGTTTGGTTTGCCATTTCCTGAACAACGTTTGCAAATCGTGCTAATTTATACCGAAATAATGGTCCGGTTCGCGCGACGCATTTTGTTCAGCGATGAAGCTCACTTTTGGTTAAATGGGTACGATAATAAGCAAAATTGTTGGATTTGGAGTGATCATAATCCACAAGCCATTGTTGAGACGCCGTTACATCCTCAAAAAGTCACTGTTTGGTGTGCTCTATGGGCAGAGGGAATCATTGGTTCATATTTCTTCAAAGATGAAGCCGGTCATAATGTTAGTCAATGGGGAACGCTATAGAGCCATGATTAATGACTTTTTCGCTTTTTCGTGCCTGAATTGGAGGATGTTGATGTGGACGACCTTTGGTTCCAACAAGACGGCGCTACATGCCATACAGCCATTCAGCCAACGAAACAATCAATTTATTGAAGGAAACTTTTGGTGGGGGCATTATCTCGTGGGGGCCTCCAAGATCGTGCGATTTAACACCGCTGGACTATTTTTTGTGGGGTTATGTGAAGTCACTTGTCTACGCAGATAAGCCCGAAACGATTGACGCCTTGGAAGAGAATATTCGGCTAGTTATTACTAACAGACGGCCCCAATTGCTGCAAAAAGTAGTCGAAAATTGGGCCTCTCGGCTGAAATTTATTCGAACCAGCCACTTGCGCGAAATCGTTTTTAAGACATAATGGCATAATCCTTATCTTTATAAAAAAGCTAAATTCTTGGCCATAACATTAAATTATATGCGTTTTATTTCTTCTTAAAAACCACACTTCTAAAGAAAACACCCTTTACTCGTATATTCAAAAACGATGAAGAGAAATCACAGGTTTAACCAACTAACAACTAGCAAACTTGGTTTACATATGATTCGGTTGTGTACTTAAAATAAGTAGTACATACATAGTTCGATGAAAGAGGTCGCCATATATCTGAATTATAAGGTCATTTAGCAACTGTCTTAATGTAAATAGAATAATAAATAATTGTTGAAATAATCTTTAGATGTAAATTTGCAAAATTGCGATGCATATATAGGAAATTGATGACAAGATATGATGAACACAAATGTTCCATAGTTTTTGAAGCAATTCCTTTATTTATTTTTATTTACAATCTTCTTTTTATATTTTTCAAATTTGCACTACCTACTCCAAAAATGGGACACGAATTATAATTTTATGCGATATGGTTTTTAAAATCAGTCGCAAAAGAATTCTACAAATTAATTAAAAGTAATTAAGAATGAATAAACTTTTACGTGTTTACAATTCCTATACATTTATTTATATTTGTTAAATGTACACAGCAATTAAAAGAAATAAACAATAGGTAAAAACAATACAAGCAAAATGCATTAAACAGATATTTCAAGAAATTTATTTTCTTCTGCTGTATTTTTGCGCATTTCTTATTATCCATCACATGTTTTTTTTATTTATTTATTTTCTGTCTGCTGTTTTAACAAAAAATATATAAAAATTCAAAACAGATTCAAAAACTTTTGTAGCCTTTATTTTAGCAAAGCTGCAAAAAGATACATTTTTTAAAAATAAACGCCAGAAATCATTTTTAAAACTGTTTTATGTTCTTCTTTTTAGTTCTAGCCCACATTCTATGATCATATTTCATAACATAGTCCTTGCGATTGTTATTCAACTTAAATTAAACAGTAAAGAAGTTGCCACATTTCTTTATTAATCAAGGTTTATTTTGAAAAATTTAATTATTTCCAATGAGAGAGAATACATATTTCACGCTATGCCTTGAATTGCCCAATCATAATCGTTGCTTTAATTGAGAGCGAAAAATTATAAAATCTCTTGAAACGAACAATACTTACATATGGTAGATGCAATAAGGGTTCAAAGCCTGCGGTAGGGAAGAGGCTGGTTTAATTTGTTTCACCTCACCAAATCTGATACTTGATTGATCAAAATTTATGATATATTAGTGGGAAAGAAGAGAAATTAACCCCTCCTCCCTTCGATTCACTCGGGAGCGCAGTCTCTAAATCTATTTCCCCCTTGCTGCCTACTCTCCTCTAGCTCTAGTTAAATTTTATTTAATTTACTCTAGCAAATTATGAAATGTTGGTTTTTCTTTCATACAATTTTACAGAAAATAGAAGTTGAAAGTTTCTATTGTTCGAATACGTTTTTACTTTCTTCTATTCATAAACCAACAAGTGAGTTAATATTTCACAAAGACATAATTTTGTAGAAAACGTAAGTGGAATGGAAGCGTATGGTCGCCTCTGTCTACGTCTTTCACAATCATATGCATTTTTTTTCTATTTCGATTTTAAAATTTTACTTTTTTCTGTTTCTCAGTTAGCTTATTATTTTTGTTAAATTTCTTCTTGTTTTTTTATTATTATTATATTTATGATTTGCTTTATTTTACACTTTTATTCATACATACATAGTACATACATTTTATATATATTAAGATATTTTATATCAACGAATATGTTTCTTTCATAGCAGCTAATAATGAACACAGAATTGTTTATTTATATACAGGGTGTTTTTTGTAGAAGTGTGGTTTTCAAGAAGAAATAAAACGCATATAATTTAATGTTATGGTCAAGAATTTAGCTTTATTATAAAGATAAAGATTTTCCATTATGTTTTAAAAACGATTTCAAGTGGCCGCCGTGGCTGGTGCGAATAAATTCCAGCCGAGAGGCCCCATTTTCGACCACTTTTTGCAGCAATTTGGGCCGAATGTCAGTAATAACGCGCCGAATATTCTCTTCCAAGGCGTCAATCGTCTCGGGCTTCTCTTCGTAGACAAGCGACTTCACATAACACCACAAAAAATAGTCCAGCGATGTTAAATCGCACGATAATGGAGGCCACGCCACAGGCTCACGACGCGAGATAATGCACTCACCAAAAGTTTCCTTCAATAAATTGATTGTTTCATTGGCTGAATGGCTGTATGGCATGTAGCGCCGTCTTGTTGGAACCAAATGTTGTCCACATCAACATCCTCCAATTAAGGCACGAAAAAGCGAAAAAGTCATTAATCATGGCTCTATAGCGTTCCCCATTGACTGTAACATTATGACCGGCTTCATCTTTGAAGAAATATGAACCAATGATTCCCTCTGCCCATAGAGCACACCAAACAGTGACTTTTTGAGAATATAACGGCGTCTCAACAATAACTTGTGGATTATGATCACTTCAAATGCGACAATTTTTCTCATTAACGTACCCATTCAACCAAAAGTGAACAAAATGCGTCGCGCGAACCGGACCATTATTTTGTTAATAAATTTCCACGATTTGCAAACGTTGTTCAGGAAATGGCAAACCAAACTGAGCATAAATCAAGTGACAGCTGTCAAAAAGAACAGCTCCGAAAAAAGTATTGCCAGATTGAAAACCACACTTTAAAAAAACACCCTTTATATATACATATATATATTTTTTTTTTGGCTGTTTGTTTTGTGCACACATTTTCTACATTGCATTCTTTTATTTTACATTTTGGCGTCTAGTGGGCGCATTCGTTTACTATACGAGATGTGGTTCACTTCGTCATAAGTAGTTCAAAATCTGTTGAAACCATCTGGGTATGGTAGGTAGTTAGGTATCTGTATAGCTACATATTTAGCAGCTACTATTTTTATTTGTTCGTTTTTTTTTCCTCTTTCAATTGCAATGAAAACAGCAGCAACAAAAACATCTAAATAAATAAAAAAAAAATATGAAATGGAAAGCAAAATTTCATTTCATCTGTTGTTGTTTTCGTTTGACAAAAAATAACAACACACAAAACCAACTGAAAAAGTGGGGCATGTGGTGGTTTTTTAGACTGTCGTAGTCGTCGACGACGCAACGAAAAAAACCATTTTTTTTTTTACGCTCATAAGTTCATGTAGTATTATTTTGTGTGTCTATGTGTGTAAGATGCTGGCTGTGGCAGCTTGCTATACTGCTTCATCATGGCATAAGCAAAATTTACTTTATTTTGTATGCTCATTTGAATGAAATGCAAACGATTTGATTTGAAGAAACCGCGTTGATGTAAAACCTTACTTCCTTACCCTCTTACCTCCTTACCCCTCCCTTACTCCAACATTCGAGTAGGTGCGAGGTGCGAGTTTGGTCGCACGCGTGCTTTTCTTTAATATATGTTATTTTTGTTATGTGTATTTATCTTGTTTTATGTTTGCATCTTTCTTCATCGTTTTGGTTGACTACTACTTGCTACTACACAATGCGATTATTTTTATTTTTGTGTGTATGTTGCAAGTTGAATGATTTGATTGGCATTTTTTATACGCTATAATCGGTTAGTTAGTGCTGAGCCTATTTCATGTTACATGAAGAAATATTATTGTCGGAATTCCCAATAAACATACATATGAGCACACATATGTATGTAAGTACTTAGTTGAGAGAGATAGGAAACTTTTCACCAAAATGAAGTAATGCAGTCTGTAGTGCAATGAAATGCGCGAGCTATGGACATACAATGTAACGCTAAAACTATAATCGAATCTGTGAGAGAATTAAGAGACAAAGAATTACAATGGAATTGGCTTATAACGATTTCATTGTTTCCAGATCATTATTCTGTGTACTGACTTACTTACTGGCGTATTTATATTGCGACCCATCAGTTCACTCATAGTATCTCACTGTTTCTAAAACATACTTAATATACAAATTTATGAAATTGTAATAAAAAATAAAATAGTCTATTAATTTCTTCATTATATGAAAACAAAACTTCCCTATATTAATAAAAATCAACAAAAAAAAAAAACCATATTTAATTTACACATCCCATTTTACGAGTAGTTTACGTATGCTCCTATAGAAAGATACTTATTATAATTCTATTGTGTTAAGAGTATCGTTTCGTTTTCCTCTATCTATGTTGTCCCAAAAAAAACCATATTTGTTTGTTGCCTTTAATGTTCTTTTCACTAGAGCCCAATATCTCTCGATAATCCGAAGTTCTGGGCAATTTGGTGGGTTGGCGATTTTTGGTACCAATTTGATGTTTTGGTCTTCGAACCATGTAAGGGTTACTTTACTGTAGTGGCAGGAGGCTAGATCAGGCCAAAAGAAAGTAGATACATTGTACTTTCTAATGAAATAAATTTCGGCGTTAACAGTGCCACTTGTTACGAAACTTTTACTCCTTAGCCCACAACTCTACAAATCGCTTGCCATACCAGAAACTTCTTCGGGAACTTGGACTTTTGTTTTGTCCTAAATCTTTCCTCAACTCCTCCTCGTTCCTTTGCGGTGTAAAACTCTTGACCAGGAAATTGAGAAAATTTAGACAACACGTATCTTTCATCGTCCATGACACAACAATCGAATTTTTGGAAAAAATCTGTCTAACTTTTTAGCTCGGCTCTGGGCTACCAAGTTCTTAGTAGCGTTCCTGTCGGGTACTGACTGCACTTTGTATGTTTTAATGCCCGCATCTTCTTTAATTTTACGAACTAAAAAATCACTGCAACTCGCTTTTTCCGCCAACTTTCGATTAGACAACGCTGGATTCTTCTCTAAGAGAGCAACGACTTTCTTCGCCTTTTGTGGAGACACAAAACCGCATTTCCTTCCAGAACCATATTTTCTAGCAACTGTTAAGTCTGTATTAAATTTTTTAAGAATCATCGAGACAGTGTTTTGGGCAACTTTCGCCTTATTTGCAATGGTTTTCTGGCTCCACTGCGGATTTTCTCGAAATAATTCAACAACTAAATCGCGTCTTTCCAATTCCGATGCCGTGACTCAACTGAAAGTTCACAAGTCAAAAAACATGTGATTGTATTTCATCAGAATTTCTCCAACGCAAAGCATACTGCTTTAATTTTTTCATTCAGATAAAGAGTTTCAAAGCAGTGGTCTTTCAAAGTTATCCGATTTTTTCGATCTCACTCCTTATTGACTAATCTTCTAAAATACTAACTCTTGCTTAATTCGTTCTGTTCTTTAACGGACTATCTTCTTATAACAAAGCAAGCTCTTCATAATCTTTTTAATATTGGAACTAATCAATAATATACTCTTAGAATAAATATATCTACATACTTTAATCTTTGTACTTACAATCACTTAATTAAGCATTAAGCATTCATTACTTTAGTTTAGAAAGGCCCTAACAAAAATTATGGTTCGAATTAAAATTTTTAGCAAATTTGAATAATCCTTATTAGAATTTGCCGAAACTGTGATTGCACACAAAATGCTGGGCCTTGTTAAACGTACGATATAATTTTAGCTATTTTGATTAAAATTACCTAAATGAAATTAAATGAACCATACGAAACAATCTCTTGACTTTGGCTTTGGCATCAATTGCTAATTTTATTTTTTTCTTCGATAAATTCTCGACATTTCTGTGCCTTTTTGCAGCGCTTCTGTATTTCTGAGCTTGTAGATAAATGCATTTTGGGCTATGGCTACAAACTCGTGCATAGTTTTCGTTTGTATTTTTTAATTTCATGTAATCATTTGCCTTCCACGTTTCTCTTATATACTTTTGAGATCTAAATTTAATGCAAAAAATGTTTAGGTAGCTATAAAAAAAAAGTAAATAAAAATTCTTATTTTTGTTTTGATGGTTTCTCAAATTAAATCTAAATAGGAAATGGTATGGTGGTGGTGAATTTACTATTGCCCTATTGCGCTCTTGGTTTGTAATCGTTTTGAAATTATATAATTTGTAATCGTTTTTTAAAAGAGGTGTTCAAACTCCTATCCTTGTGTTAATTTCAGGTTTTGGGAAAAAAGTTTTCGAAAGTTCTCAAAAGGTTACATGCCTCATACTCTTGTGCTTTTATTTTCTGTTCCACTGTGGCGCACATGTTTCAGATATAAATCTGCTCTAATCACTTAATTCTTCATACATATGAGAACACTTCATAAAAATACCTCAACAATATGAAAGCAAAAAGGTTCTTGCCAAACTTTTGCTTTCATTTATTAAGCAACACTCATTTTTCTTTTCATTTAATGCTGGTGTTAAAAAATTTAGCTTTTTTTACGAAATTCCCGCAGCCGAAATTTTTACAAATATATTTTTCTTTTTTTTCTTTAAACTTTTTTTGGTTTGGAGAAATTTCATAATAAAGATTTATGTGCATTAAATGAATGAAATCGCTACTGGCTCTTGCGCTGGCATTTGTCTGTCTGTCTGCCTGTTTTATTTTATGTAGGCGACTCATTTTTGATTTTAAAATGCACAAATCTCATGCCTCTTGTTTTGATTTTGATTTTAAGTGATTTTTGTGGTGGCTGACCACCACGCATCGCCAACAATGCCATCCATTCGCATTGGAGATGCGGATAGATGACAATATTGGCTCAAGCTTTGCACTGCCGCTTTGGTATTGTCATATCTTTTTCTTGAATTTAAAAATTTTAATTTGGTAAATTAATATTTTAATAAGATAATTTTACGTATGGTTAAGCATTCACATTTTTATTTATATATTTAATTTTTTGGTTTTCTTTATAATTTCCTTCACACTCTTGTAGTCTCCCATGTACTTGCTTTAAATGTTTGCGGAATTGTTGTTACTAGGAAGTCATAACTTATAGTTGAAATTAATTTTGTAACACTTTTATTTTTTAATGATTTGCTGATTAAAAAAACAAACAAATAAAAGAAAATTATTGCGAAACTGCGTTATTTATGAACGCACGAATTGGTTTGGTTAAAGACATTGGCCCTTAGTATGGTATTAAAGAAAATAAAGTATATATATTTTAAATTTAATTGTGGGTTGTTTGATACTTCTTCCATCTTAAAATGTGTCAAAAATTAGAAATATTCAAATTAAAATCGACTTTATTTTCGCTATTATTAAGAGCCGCTGACTTTCCATACATTAACTATGACTTTGAGGCGCGAGACCCGAACTTTCAGAAATTCATAATATCTGAAGATATCTTATCAATTCGGGTTGACAGTCACTGAAATCTATTAGAAAGGCAACATCTTTGAATAATTGAACCATGATGGTAATGAAATTACATACACACCTGGACAAAATAATAGGTGTGAACCCAAAAATTTTTAAAATTTTGATTGGCATGGTCTAGGCAAATTTGGAAGTTTGGTGTCACTGTTTTGCAATGAAATGGGGGAATCCCCGCAACAAAAGTTTTTCTCGATAAATATAAATATTTCGGCTTATTTATTTGTTCAACCTTCAAACTGATTTGGACAATAAAATAGGTGTGTTTTGATAAAAATTAAAAGTGAATAAATTTAATGAGTTATTTAGTTCCAGAATGTAAGATTTCGATGAAAGTGAACTAAATAAAGGTTTAATTATAATTTTTAATAATAAAATTAGATAGATCGTGGAGTTCATTACAGTACAGAGGAGAGAATACTTGTTCGTCAGCTCCGAGACAAAGGAAAAACCTACAAATTCTTTGCCAGATCGAAACGCGTGGAGCACCTACAAAAAACTTAGTTAGTGACCGAAAATCGTATCGTTACATTAGCTTAACGCGATCCGTTCAAGTTGCCCTGAACAATTGCAAGTGAAATTGGGAATGTTGTATAATCACGAACCGTTCCAAGACGATTAGTAAGCGCAAATCTATCCGGTAGGATTGCTCGCACAGTTCCTCTGCTTAGAACTGCAAATTTGAAGGAGAGGAAAAATTTTGCATTAGTTCATAAAACGTGGTGCTGTTGACAGGTTGAAAATGGCGTAATATAATGAAATAAAAATTAATTTGTTTGGTAACGATGCAGAAAGACACGTTCGTCGGTTTACAAAGAAAACAGTGAAGCACGGAGGTGTCAGCTTAATGGTATGGGGCTGTTTTTTTGGCAAGGTATTGGTCCGATACATCACATTAATGGTGTTATGGATAGATTCGTGTATAAGGATTTGTTAGAAACAGTAATGTTACCATATGCCGAGGATAATATGCCGATTTTGTGGAAATTTCAGCAGAATAATGATCCTCAACATTCATCGCGAGTTGTCAAAGCATTGTTCTAAGAGCATCTTATTATATACGTTCTTGAGTAGCCAAGTCAATCCCCAAATCTAAATCCTATTAAGAATCTCTGGGGAGAACTTAAACACAAAACAAAACAATTGCAATTATGGGAAAATATTCAAAAAATTTGGTACAACATTCCTGTAGAAACTTGTCGGAAGTTGATATCGTCAATGCCCAGAAGAATCGAAAAATCCATCAAGAATAATGGTGGATATTCTGGGTATTAAATGCGTTCTTACTAATTCAGTAAAATACGAGACCATAACAAGCAAAATGTCAATATTTATTCCTAAGTTTTTTGTGCACACCTATTATTCTGTCCAATCGAAAATTTGTGTATTTTATGAATCATTCCAAATTTAAGTTTTTTTTTAGAGTTTTTAAACATTTTTATGTTTTGTTATGACGCTGAAGTATATTTACGTTGAAAACTTATTTATTTTTTGAAAGATAATAAAACATATATGAAAGCCAAGCTTAGTGTCACTCCTATATTATTTTGTCCAGGTGTGTACCACTAAAACCAAAAACCAAAGGTTTTTTTTCTTACAGTCAAATATAAATTGGAGCATCGTGTCTTTTATCTGTCAAAACTGACTATTTTTGCTTGGACCTAAGAGAATTTTATTATGTATATTGTATTGAGATTTTCAAAGTAAACTGGTTTTGTGGTAACTGGAATTTCTATCTGTTCCCAATGTTTAGAATTTAATGTGAACATTTATCTAAATTTTTGCCAAATTCATTAAAACACAAAGCACACTGACTTCTCGTACTCTTGAGATTTGTACGAAGTTGGTGGCAATGCAATTAAGTGGATTAATACCGGCAAAGAAAGGTATCACTCACAGGTAAATCTCTCAGTTCTGGAACCCTAAAATCTTAAGCAGGAGTACCATAATTCTCTCTCACTGCGAATTATTGACCTTAAATTGTGGTCATTCGTTGTTGGACATATTCGTCTTGACTTCGAGAATATTAAAATGCTCAATTAAAAATCATAAAGGAGAAGTTCGGGTATGGCGGCCAAAAAGATTGAATAAATATTTGCAGCAATGTTTATAAAATCACGAACGATCTTCCTATATCTGAGTACTTCATAAACTTTACTATCTCTATGGAAATACTAAAACTATGTAATTACTTAAGGTTGACACTTCTAATAACCATCTACTGTTTCTATATATCATACCTTCCCATGAAAAAAACATTACTTTCTTCTGGTTAAATTACTTTGAAATTTTTGTTACAATTTAAGTGTGAGAATAGAGTAGATAAAATATCGAATATGAATATTTATTTACAACTCAAAATAAATTCTTGAAATACCTTTTTCCAACACTTTTGCACAACAAGTTGTTGTTGTTGTGTGTGTACTACAGCAGACAATTCAAGGTTGTGCGTACGACTATGGATATAGATAAATAACAATACCTTTAGTGCTAAAATAACATTTGGCAAACAGAAAAATAAACTACATACATATCTACATAAAAGTATCTACTATATAACAACAAAATCACTCAAAAGATGTTCACTGCCTCGTTCGTTGCTTTGCGGTCTCGTTCTGCTTTTCTCTATGGACATACTCTACAAATGAGTATGCAATAAATTTTGATAACGGTTAATATCATAGAATATTCAATGAATGATATTTATAACTGTAGGAATGTAGGTTGTATGAAAAGTTTAATGAGTGTGTTTGTGATAACCTTGCAGTGCAACCAACTAACTCAAAAACTAATGAATAAGCTATCTCAAAAAAAAAAATAAATAAAACTAGTTCATTCCTCCGATCTCATAATTTACACGCAACGTACTGGTTTTATTCCACGCTGATATCCGTCCTAACTATTGAACTAGTATTTTTTGACATAGTGTGAAACTAGTTTAAAATTAACTAGTTGCTCTACATTTCTTTAGAGTTAGTATAACAAAAAATTAAAATTTTCACAATTTATCATTAATATGTTTCTACTCCTGTTGGTTAAAAGCAAAAAAATCATACAACTACTATGCTTCTTCTATCTTTGTCATAGATCGCTTATTTGAAAAATTAATATAAGCGAAAAATATTGTAAAGTATATGAGAATTACAAGGGTTTTTCAATAGGGACAAAACAATTTGGTATTTGAAAAAGATAGAAAGAGTAATTGTTGAAATTTATTCCAGATGCGCAGTACACATGTTACATTTAAGTATGGAATTCGATATCGTTCATATCGCCAGCGTTAGCACGTTTGCAATGATTGATTCTTTGGAAGCAATTTTCCATCACTATTCCACACATATCGATATTGTTCCATAGCTCCTCTAACATTGTTGATTTGTTGGCATAAACCAACGACTTAACATAACCGAATAAAAAGAAATCCAACTGCGTTAAATCGCATGAGCGAAGTGGCCATTCGATCGGACCATTTCGCGAGATTACACGATTACCGAACTTCTACAATAGACCAATTGTTTGATCAGCTGTGTGGCATGTGGTACCATCCTGTTGAAAGCACATATCTCTAATGTCTAGTCCATTCAATTCAGGCCAAAAATAGTCTTCCAGCATGGCACGATAGCTAACTCTATTGACCGTAGAAACATGGTGATCATTCTCATCGAAGAAAAAATACGGTCCAATCACACCTCCGGCATGCAATCCACACCACACGGCCACTTTTTGTGCATGTGCACATTTACATGCAGAAAAGTTTAATTTTTTTCTGCATTAGTTTTGAGGTAGTATCTTAACTAGCTTGATATTAACTAGATACGTAATACTAACTCATTTTTGCACTGCAAGGAAGAAAGCAAATTTTTTTTATGGTAACATACTTATATAAAGTGGAATGATATTTGAGTTAATTTTAGCACACTCACAACCCTCATTAATATTACCACAAACCGATACTATTAAATTTTGGAAATGATATTGAAAGAACAACAATAAAAACTGTTAAAGGAATATTATTATGGCCGTGAAAAACGTAAAAAAGACCAAAAAATTGATATGAAAACCACAACAAAATAATTTAAGAACACACAGCAAAAACAAATATGCTTACCGAAGTATGTACAAAGCTGAGGTATGTATTTAAAAGATAGCGGAATGAATTTCATTAATCCTAAAATAAAAAAAAAAATCATCATCACGCAACTTATTTTACAATTTATGGAGTAATTTCATTTAAATAATAAAAAATTTTTAAAATAAATAATAATGATATTTAAAAAGACAAGATGGCGCAAAAGTAATAACCCGATTCCCTAAGGCGATAACATGTTTTGCGAATCAATATTATAGTGAATAAACATCCACAAACAGAGCGATTTCATTCATTCAAAAAAGACATCGACTGGCTACTTTTGTGCCACCTTGTATATTTGTAGTTGATTTTTGGATGAACTTTTACTTTTTAATTTGGTATTTAACACTTAACTCTCATCCACACAAAACCAAAAACTATCTACTTAATTTCTATAAAAACAGTTGTGAAAAACGGGACCAAATCTAAATGATCATGAACAGAAACACTCGAGTATCATTAGGGTCAATTGTGGTTAACCGGTAAATATTGATTAGTTAAATTTTGTATGTATGTATTTTAACATTTTGTTACAGTCTTAATGAATTTTTCTAACATCTGTTGTGTTGTTTCTTTTACCTCGACTTTAATCTTAATAACTTAGTAAGCGACTATGGCAGCACTCAGTTAGTTGAAATATGCGAGCGGGACCCGGGTTATACACTCAACGTAAAAGGCTTGTTCAAGTTTAGCAAAAATGTTTTGTAGATAAATACAATAGAGCCTATGTATATAATTTCGTCATAAATAAAGGTAAAAATAAAATGCTGAGGAAAATTCAGATTAACCTAACCCATTTTGAACTTATAATAGCAGAAATCGTGATTCGATTTTGAAAATTGTTCAAATGCAATTTTCTATGTCTTCAATATGAGATTTCAGATATTTTAAAATAATTTCTATTTTTTAGTTTTAGAAGATTATGATCTAACCCGAGAAAAAAAGGTGACCATGTGAGCAACAAATTATGAACACTCAGACGTCACATCACGGTGTTCTCTGGTATCAAATAGTATTATGAAAATATTTTAAAAGTTAGTGTAACTTGAAGGCAGCGGAATGTGGAATTTGATCAGTTTCAGTCTCTCAACATGAAAAATATATATATATACACCCAGTGAAACAAAAAAAGGCGCTTATAGTCAAGAATTGAAAAAAAAGAAATCAAAGACAAAACCACAACAGTTGCTTCCAAGCTTTTGCACCATTTACGAAAAAACGATAAAATCCTAAACTTCAAATCCTGGGACCTCCTTTAACACTAATGACACTTTGAACCCGTTTTGGCATGGAATTGTATGGTTTTCTTTCTAGCCGTCATAACCATTCACTTCAATCGATTTAGAACTGTACGAATCGAAATATCTTTGCAAATCAATGGCAGCAGCTCTGCTTTTATCTCTGCAGCATTCTTGAATCGGTCTTGAAGGCTTATTCTCAAAATAGCCCTGTTTACTCTCACATTCGTATACCTTTTTCTACCGGATCCTTCTTTCCTCTCCAGGTGACCATTCTCAAGATATTTTTTTAAAAACCGGCGCTTTTTGATTGTTTATGGGTGTTTGACTGATGTATGGGTGTTTATATCCTAAATCGGGTTAGGTAAAAATTTAATGGGGGACTTCGTCCTACTTGTAAAATGTTATGGAGACGTTTTGTGTTTGGAATTTCAACAAGAATATGGTTATCTTTTTTAATTTTGAATTTTTCAAAACGACTTCTCTCATATTGGGTTGGTCTTCTGAAGTTTTTTAAATTTGACCTAAGTAGTATCGGCGGATGAAAGGAACTTTCTGTTTCTGGTTTGAGCTTAGGAGAGGCTGATGCTCCTCAGTTTTTGTTTTAAAGACTAAGCTATCTGAATCTCCAGTTCTGTTTCAATTTATTATACGAATTAGAAATTCACCGGCAGTTTATTGTTCTTTCCTTCCCCAGATGTTCTTGTAACACAATAGACATTGTCTCTATTACATACATATTACTAACATACTTTCCCATCTTTTACTAACATTATTTGGGCTGCCTTCATGATGATTTTTTAGATGTTCTTATTAAAGTTAACAGTTTTAGGGGTTAAACTAAGTACAGTAGTTTCAACAAGAAAGCAAGGTATCTTAAAAAAAGTCCACAGCATCTTGTAATGATTAATTATTCATTGCGCAAATATATTAATATGGCGTCCAGTCGCCACCATTCTTTGTAATTTCATTACAACGGAAATGCATGTTATCGACTAATTTTTCAGCATATGACCGTGTTAAGCTTCGCCATATTACCCTAAGACGCCGTTTCAAATTATTTATTGAACATATCTTTTTTCCACGTAGTTTTAACTTCATAAGAGCCCAAACATTTTCGATCGGATTCGCATCTGGCGACTGTGAGGGCCAATTCAATGAAGTTATGCCGTTTTCCTCTTTCCAACTGCTACACAAGCGACTGCGATGTTTTAGGTCGTCTGTCCTCTTGAAGAATCCAATCCCAAACCACATATCCGTTGATGGCAGAAGTCCACGACGGTATATCGTGGTCTTGAAGTTGGCATCCAAATTCCTCGTGAACATGATTAATTTGCCAAATCCTAGTTTTGTGTAGCATCCCCAAACATGAACCTTTCCTGGATGTTTCACTGATCGCTGGAGCATCTTACCGTCTTTAGTGGACCTAGCATACTAAATAGTGTTTGTCATCCAAGAGGAGGATTCGTCTGTGAACACCACTTGGCTCCAATCGTCATCCACATGTTCAGTTGCCCACTCTTGGCGTTTTTTTATTTGCTTTGCAGTTAGTACGGGTTTTACCGTCGTTGCTCGAAATTATATCTGAAACTCCATCAAACGGTTTTTTATTATATTCAGAGAGACATTTATGCCTTTCGAGCCGATTTTTGTTTACCTGCTTTCAAGGATATGGCTGGATTAGCTTCGAAAATACTCTTTATAACCAAGTCCTCCTGTTTCGAGGTAGCTCTGCAAATGCTGCGATTCGGCAAGTCGTCCACATTTTTGTGCACTAAAATGCTGGACAAATGCCTTCGACTTTTTTAAGTACTTCGAAGCACACAAGTGGGACATCTTGGGACCTTTTGGATGGGAACAAGGAAAGACTGCTTCAAAACGTTTCGCGTATAAACTCATTTCTTAAATATGCTCTTGAGACGAAAGCGTATAATGGACTGTTTCTACAATTACATTGCGAAATTTACAATGAAATCAAGTTTTGGAAAATCAAGGCCTACTTGATATTCAAATTATTTCATGCGAAAAAGCCGATTGCTTTCTTCTTGAAAGTACTGTAATGTCGATTTTATTGATAGTTTTGACTTTTTGGCATGCTTTTCGCCTTTTTTTCAATGATAGTTTAAATAATAAAGGAAGTTCTTTGTTAGTTTTGATATCGCTTCATGGTGTAGCGGTGTTGCAAAATCATAATATGTTTAGTTTTTTGTTGTTGTTGTACAGTAGCTTATGATATTGATTACTCAACGTGACAAAGGCAACGTTACTTATTACTTTTGTATACCTTGCAATAACAGCTTGAATTACTAATAACCAGTTATGCGCTCTTTGAACGCAGTTGCTGTTATTTGCTGCCGGCTTGGAGTGGCGCACACTTATGGCAAACTAACTCTAACGTTACACGCAAACGCATACACGCATAATTATTGGCAACAAATATCACTTAAATAAAATGTATAGCAAAAAAAATACAAAAAAGAAACGGCAAATCACTACGCAAAAGTTGTGGCTCAATTACTATTGTAATTTTGGTTTCCCAATCATCTCGTTCCTTCTCCTCATCAACATTTCACCTTTCTTTGTGCCAATCTCGCTCCCGCGCTGCTTAAGCTAGATGATGATTTAGCAATAGCACCTGAATTGAGCATAACTGTGGGCATAACACAACAACAATAACAACAAAATACAATTAAATACACATTTTCACCTTAACAAATTAGGTGAGGAGCATAATAAAGAATAATAAAAAGGTAGGCAGCATAAATCGTAAGCTTTTTAGCTTCAGGCCAACGTTATGCTGTCAATTTACTATATGATGTGTAGCTAACTGTCATTCAGCCGGGTGGACACATGATCAGTCAGGCTGAAAGACAGACAGATGGACGGACGGACAGTCAAATTGATAGATGGAAATATTGTTTTTATTTGTTTTATTAAATTTTTGGTGAAATGTTTTTAATTGAATTTGTGCATTCTCATCATTAAACAATTGTGAAAATGTAAAAATGTATCTAAAATATAAATACTTAAATAAAAGTATGCAAAGTTGTTAGAAGCTATGTGAACGCTGCCAGTTAATTGTTAAGCCTTTATTTCACATAGACTCAGACAATTGAATTTTTAATTAATTTACATGCATACCACAGTTTATGAATTTTATAGCATAATTAACGTTTCATGTCTGAAAATTGTTATTATTATTATTTACATTGTCTATGAACTTGAACTAGGAATGCATAACATGTCAGCGAGGTTAGTGAATGCGAAATAGGAGAAAGTATTTAATTGTTCTTTTATTTATTTACACGATATTTTAACAATTTCGACGCCTACACACTTAAGGGGAAATGGAAAGTTGCTTTTTGCATATGTAATTACAATATGGGAAAATCTAAAGTTTGCCAAACCCGCAGGATCCGCTTAGCTTCTATAATTACTTTCCAAGTATTAATTTTCTTATCTTGATATTCCCCAAATTAGTCGCCCTAGAACTTAAGAGCTCATAATAATGGCTAGTGCGTATAGTATTTATACTCGTACATAATTCAATGCATACTGTTGGTTTTAATTATTTTTGGAAATATACTTGTATGTCAAGTATATAATGATATACCTTTCTCATCTACGACTGTTTAGTGAAGCCCACAAATCTCAATCCTACAAACCAGAACTTTGATTGTGCTCGAATCTCACTATTAATGTTCTCCGTATTCCATTACCGACAAACATATGGCTTCTCATCACTTATCTTTAGTAAAATTATTGTACTTTGGTTGGGTATTAGAAAGAAAGTTTAAGCATACATGAGCCCGGCCCAGTTGACTTACAGGTTTTTATTTTTAACGCTAAAAAACTGGCCTCTGCCCTCTTCTCCCTCAGGACGTTTCACATTTCCCATATAGCTCCTTCCTCACTGGCATGAACTCCCAAGACTACTACTCTTCCTCCTCGCAGTCATCCACTCCCAACTCTCCTCCCTTCTCATTCCTTCCCACTCTCAACTTTTCTCCTTTACCCATCAAACTTTCCCCCCTTACACACTCAATTCTACTATCGTCCCACATTTATCCCTCCTCCCTGTCCACTCTTCTAAATATTTTTTTGTCAACATTTGTACAAGATTTCACAAAGCGATGGTTTTCAAGAGAAAAATTATATTTGGCCACTAGCGTATCCAGATATTGTCGCGGTTTAAAGGAGTTGATCTTACTCATTGCTTCAATAAATCGTTTATTATCCTCTAATTATATACATTACTCCCCACACTAGATGCCATAGAAATAAACCTCACTTTCACATATTTATTTCGGTATGATTTAAAGTGAAAACTTTGATACTTATTAATGAAGGTTAATCAATGCAATCTGCTTTTAGTGTTTATTACTAAACATTAGTATAGGTAAAGGATATAATAAAGTTACCCCTCACCTTGGGCGCTATCTAAGTGTTGAAGGAAATTTTATTTTAAAAAGAAAAATAATTTAAAAAATATATTCAGCGGCTTGAATTTCACATTGCCGTTAATCGAAGTAAAATATGAGCATATAGCAAAAAACTAAAGTCATATATTTCATGTTCAGCTATTTTTATGACTGGCTTGAAAATGAGGCTTGAAGTTGACTTTTACAAAATATGTATTTCTTTTGTGATTTTTTGTGTGAAGAAAAGAAGTACCAATATTTGCTTTCATTTTGAAATCGACATTTATAACTGAGTGTACTTACACTTAAAGAAATTCTTATCTTAAAATGCAGAAAAATCTAATCAATATCAATATTTCTCAACACTTGAGAACTCAACTCAAAAGAGAAACAAAATCGATACTTGTATTTCAAATGGAAGAATGAAATTATTTGCAAAAGATAAGTAAATTGTTGTTTACGCACAATAATTGACTAACTCAGTATTAGATACTGTTTTCTTTTTTTTCTGTTTAACACTGACAATGACCATGAACACGTATTAGATATCTACATTTATAATTTAGCAAAAACGAAACTGAATTGATAAAATTTAACCTTCTCTTCTCTTAAATGCGTGATTGCATTGGATACAGATTTTGTTTTTCTTTTGTCACTTGTTGTTTAAATATAAACTTGCAAATCGCTAACTAAATAATGTTTCTATAAAGAATCACGTGGTTAACACGCTAATTTATTTGTGCTTGATAACTAAAAAAAATATAATATTTGCTAAAATGTTTAGTGTTGCATTAAAAAAGCAAATTAGCTTTTTTTTTATAAGAATTAATATGATATATTTATCATAATCAGTAATCAGTAAACCAAGTTTTTGCTTTCCTCATATTCTAGAAGATGAAATAAGTATTTGGAGTTCTCAGTTTTACGGTCTTTATGATCAAGATCGTGGCTCACTATGCCTGTGCTATAAATACTTAAAATTATTTAAACTAGTAAGAGTAAAGGATTTCGGGATTTGCGTACAGTTTAAAAATTTTCCCCTTTCTTTTCTTTCATTTTTATTAATTAAAAATTTCTTCTTTTTTTTGTTTTTACAGATTTTCACTTTGATAACCCATACGCTTCCTGTATATGACTCCAGTTGAATTTAATATAATATAATATAGATATCACAACTCCACTTCTGTTAAATGTCTTCGATAGAAAGAGAGAAAGAAGCCTAACTTTCTCAAAAAAAAAAAAAACCGAAAACTTCCTATAATTTTAATACTCTAAAATAATAAAACCAAAAATTTATAAAAAAAAATTGTGTGCCAAGTCATATACAACCTGGAAAATCAAAAGTAAAGCAAATTTTGAATCAAAAGAAAACTTAAATAATTAAATAAACGAAAAAGGAGAAAAGTTTAAAATACAAGAAAAATAGTGCGCTACGAAAAAAGTGTTAAAGTTCATTATTTTTATTTTGAATAAATTTCCAAATTCAATAATTTACAATAAAATTGTTGTAGTAATTTTAACTTATTTTTTTTTCCCTTTCTCCCGCCCGCAACAAATAATACGAAATAGTTTTTACCATTGAGTGAAGGCCGTCGTTTTACGCGTCATCGGCTCTGACAACAACCACGCCGCAATTGTTAATGCTCTAAACTCGCTCATCTCACATCCGATTGTTTGTTCGTTCCGATTGTTCGTTCGTTCGTTCGTTCATTTTGTTACAAAGCCGCCGCCACCATTGCGTTTCAACACGTGCATCGTCGCCGTTTCTCCCACTTCCACTCCCACTAAACGGTAATGGTTTTTAGTTTTATCGCAATCACAAAACTCAGTTTTCATAGCTGATAATAATGAATTTAAATCAACATAGTGGTCCTGGTCCACCGGAGAAACTAATTTACAATAACAATATCAATACCAGCAATAGCCTTAAGACCGCTACTGGTGGTAATATTGGTAATCATATTAATAATATTGGTATTGATCAAGTTGATGCTACGATGGCGGTTAAGACATTCGCGCCAGTAACATCAAGTTCGTCGTCGGTAGCTGGTGCCAATAACACAAACGCCACGATGACGGGGACTGGTATGTGTGCTGGTTTTGTGTCGTCAAATGGCGGGGGCATGACGACGGCTTCTACGGCGTGTGGTTCAAATGCTAAAACGACTGGCGCCGCTACCACCAAATGTTGTGCCAGCATTATTGGTAATGATGGTAGTAATGGTGGTGGTGGTGCTTGCGGTTCAGTAACAACAAATGGTTGCGGTGCTACTTCACAACAACAGCAACAGCATCATCTGCCACCTCTACCAACTGTTGCGCGTACAATATCATCGGACCGCTTGGTAACAGGCCCATCGTGCAAAGCACTAAAGACTGCTGTATCGGCTTTATATTCAGTTGATGACTTTGTTAAGGAAAAAATCGGCTCGGGATTCTTCTCGGAAGTTTTTAAGGTAAGTCATGAAACTAATATGGAAAAATCGAATGTGGAGAAAAGAAATTAAAGTGTCTAGGTAGAAATATAAACATGAACTGAGATATAAATACAAGTTTCAGTTTTAAGTAAATAAAGTTCTAGGTGCTCTAGGTGCTAAAAATAATCTATACTTTCTATTCACATTTTAGGATATAATAAAAACGCCTGTGCAATTTTTAGACATTTTAAAATTTTTAATGCAGTCGTGTTTTGGGTGAATATTCTTAATTACACGTGCATACGTGGTAACCATGTGCACGGGCATTACGCAGCCCCAGTTCCTATTCGGTTCTTTCACCAAGCAGTTCGTAGTTTTTGTAGATTTTCCTTAGTGAACATAACTCATACAGTCGTTGATCCGTAATTGCATGGGTCAGCCTCAGTCACTCCAGCATTTGGCAAATGATGTCTGTTCTATCATAATGCTTCTAGAGCAATGTCATACATAAGTTTTAAGTTAATATTCCAATTTCGATATGCTTCGAAATATATTAATTTGATTTAACCTAGATGGCGTTCTATATTTTCCTTGTAAAAATAATTTTACAATTTTATCCTCTTAAACTGAAAGTACTCACATTTCAGTGCTATCAGTAGTAATTATTTTGCCTTCAAATCGCTAATATTTTATTTCTCCCACTAGATGACACTATTCCCCAGCACTGTAACGGTACAGATACAGCGTTGCATTTACCTTACAAGCGTTGATTAATCGTCACTAGTCACCTTTGTTTTTTTTGCGCACCATAATTTGCAATGATTTCTTTTCTGTTTTAAGCAAAAGTTGAACAAAAAGTCCATCACTTTCATTTTCATTAATTTAACAAACAGTTACTGTGAGTATATCTACGCTTAATTTTTCTTTGTTTTAGATTTTTTCTATAAATCAGTTCAGTCACATCACATGAACAAATTATTGTGCATTGCAAATTTAAAACAATTGTTAGTTGCTGCACATTACATGGAAGAAAAATAAAGAAGATAAAAGTGAAAATTATCTCATTGCAAGCAATGAATACGATTCACGAATTCTCACTAGTCAAAGAAAGAGTGAACGAGAGAGAGAGAGAGAGAGAGAGAGAGTGAGGGAGGGAGAGGGAGGGGGCAGTGGGAGATGTTCAACGGTGAAAATAATTATTAAATTATGCTTAGTTTTTTGTTGTACTGTACATAATTTGTTTTACGTAAATAATAATAATAAATTAGATGTTGGTGAAACCGTGTGTAAAACCAAAGCATAGCATAATAAACAACTCGCATCATCAACAACATACGTACATATGTACATACATATGTGTGTGTGTAATTCCAACATTAAACAAAAATTTACTTACAATCGCCCATTTAATTATGCTCGGAAAATTTTCTTATTATTTTTAGTTTTAATTAAAAAAAATTTCAACAATAATTCAGAGGGGATCAATTATTATTTTCCCTGCTGCTTGCTGTACTATATGGTGGTGTTGTTGGTCTGTTGGTGATGGCAGCAGCCGGGAGCGTCTGCCCAATGGCTTCAAACTGTCAAATTAACAAATTACCTTCACCGTCCAAACCAGTCAGTAGCACTAGCAGTAGTAGTGAAATTTCTGAATTTCGATGGAATATGGTGGATGGAGGGAGTAGGGAGGAGGGAGGAGGTGGCCACACACCATATGTTTGTTGCCGCACTGTTGCTGCTGCTTTTCCTGCTGCTACTCGTGCTTTTGAGTCATTTTCAATTTGATTTGACTGATACTGCCGGCATGTCATCATCACAATCATCAACATTAACAATTACACTTGAAGCTTTTCAATTTTAGTTGCATTCAGTGCTCGCTCGTCGCTCTCCAATGAATCGATCAATCTTTTGCTGTTTCTTTTGTTGCACAAGTCTTTTATATTTATTTTATTTTAAATTGTGCATTCGATTTGGAATTTCTTTCTTTCTTATTTTTTTCTATTTACTGGTATTTATTCTTCATTTTCTTCTATTTCGTTTCGACTTTCTATTTATTTTTAGTTAGTTACTTTCTCGAAATTAAAGAAGAAGAAAACACAAAAACCTTCAATGACACACACGTGTTGTTTTGGCTTTTCTTTTTCTAGTCTCTTGGTCTTTCTTTGTTTTTCTGTTATTATTTATAATTAATTTGTTGTTTTTAACGAATTAAAAATGTTTTTCATATTAAATTCTCTACTTTATTTTCTAGTCACTTTTATTTATTTTTACTACTTTATTAGCTTGCTTGCTTCAGTTGCTTTAGCGTTTCACCAAAGACGAAGAAGCGAGCAAAAATAAAAAAACACTTGAATAATTATTTGCCATACGAGTATGTCAATCAATAATTTTTCTATTTAATATATATCGTTAGCTATTTATCATTGATACTCTTATTGCATGCATGCGGCTGTGACTAAGAATACGTTATAATTTTTTTTGTTTTCATTTTCTATTTGAGTAATTTTCTTTACATACTTTTGAGTGAATCTTTGCTTCTACTCTTGCTTCACTTTTTTTGTGCTAACTAATTGCATTGTTCCCTTCTCCTTCTCTCTGCGCTGTATTGATCTCGCCCCTCCAATTATAGAAAACGTTTGGCGCCAACTGCTTGCTTTTAAGGTCATTTGGGGAAAATTGAAAGTGATATTTTGCTTTGTTGTAAGAAACTGTATTTTACATCATATGTACTATGTGCATATAGTTATTATCGCTTTTGTTGTTGTTGTTATTGTGCTGCTTTTGCATGTTGTTGCTGTTGTCTCTTTTTGTGTGTGTATGTACTAATTCTTGACTAACTGTGCGATTAACTATTTCATATTCTTTTCATAGCTGAAATTAAATGTTAATGGTAGACAGGGTGCGTCATCTTTTATGTCGGTATGTGAATATTGAACAATTACAAAAAAAAAAAAACACAACCGATTTCCATATAAGTATGAGGTCCTTTACAATTTATTTGGTCTAGCTTTTGAATACAACAACAATCAAGTGGCCGCCGTTATTGACCAAAGCCAAATGTTCCCTTCTTGCTGCGATTACTTACTTACTTACTTTTAATGGCACAACAGCCCATGGAGGGCCTAGGCCGAGCTTTTCGCATACACTCATGTTGTGCGTGTTATTTTTGTACACGAATGGAAGGGACCTACAGTTTTATGCCGAATCCGAACGGCGAAGTGAAAAGCTTTTCATAGCTATTTTTACTCTTGTTTACTTTTAATGGCACAATAGCCCATGGGGAGCCTAGGCCTAGCTTTTCGCATCCACTCGTGTAGTGCGTGTTATATTTGTACATGAATGATGGCAGGGACCTACAGTTTAATGCCGAATCCGAACGGCGAAGTGAAAAGCTTTTCATAGCAATTTTTACTCTTGTAGGTTTGCCATTGCCTGCCAAGAGGTGGTGCCGTGTAGAAAAATTATTTTTTCTACTTTTTGATTTTGCCTGTGCCGAGATTCGAACCCAGGACACTCTGCGTAGCAGTCCAACGTATTACCACTACGCCACAACGACCATTTGCTGCATTTTCCATCACTTATTCGAGCATCTCGGGCGGTATAGCAATGATTTTGGCACGAATGTTTGCCTTGAGCTCGTCAATGGTCTGAGGCTTGCTGGCGTACACTTTGCTTTTCAAATAACCCCACAAAAAGAAGTCCGGAAGGGTCAAGTCTGGCGATCTCGGTGGCCAGTCAATGTCATCACACAACATTTGCAGGGAATTTTCTTTGCGGAAACTGCATTGTTTTAAAAACCAGGTTAAAACCAGTAACCGTCCAGACCCTTTTCACACACTGGTGAGCAGACATGATGAGCCGATATCGATTCCCAACGACTGTTTCGCCTTCTCTGTAGAAAAATGGCGCAAATGCCAGCCGAAGCAGTCACTTTACTGCAATGGTATTTCATGGATATCGTGTGGATTCTCCGTTTCCCAAATACGCCAATTTTGCTTGTTAACGACGCCAGAGAGTGTGAAATGGGTCTCGTCGGTCATCAAAAATTCCTTTCAAAAATCCGGTTCAGTTTCAACCATTCGAGCGACTGTTTAGCCGTATTCCAAATGACGTGGACGGTCTGTCGGTAATATTCTTTGAGTCAATTGTACTTTATACGGAAGTAATTACAAATTATCCTTCGAAATGCACCGCAAGGTGGTTCCACTGACGCCAAATGCTGAGCGCGGTGACGATACGACACATCGGGGTTCTCGAGTACGCTCTTACCGCTTCTACCACTTCATTGGAACGTCTTGGGCGTTGATGAACGGCTTGTAGATGATCTCCCAATGCTCCGTGGTGCTCAACAAAATTCGACACCTAACAGCGTGTTGGCCGCGATGTTTTCGACGATATGCACGTTGAGTGAACACAACTGAACAACTATGTACAGCGTCACTATTTCGGCGCGTTGTTTCGGTGTGAAGCGATTCATGTTCAAAATTGTACTGAATTGACATTTCAAATTCATGTTAAACTCAAGTCAATCGATTGATAAATGTTAAAATTATTCAATGTTTACATATCGACATAAAAGATGGTGCACCCTGTATATAATTGTTCAAGAATGTGTTCTCATAGTTTAAAAATATATTCAAATTTGCCGGTAAATTCAACTAGAAATTATACACTTTCAAACGACGCACTTAAGCGGGGAAATTGTAATTGTGGTTTTCTATTTTCGGTGTAGTGTTTTTGTTAAGCAAATTTTACTTTATTTTTAATGGCACAACAGCCCATGGAGGGCTTGGGCCGAGCTTTTCACATGAATGGAAGGGGACCTACAGTTTAATGACGAATCCGAACGGCGAAGTGAAAAGCTTTTCATAGCAATTTTTAATCTTGATTTAAATACCATAACAATAACCCTACAACCCCATTTGGTTCAGTTGTACTGTAGAAATTGTAATTCAGGTTCCACAAAAAGAGGGTTGCAGCTGCTGATTTTACATTCACAATTTTCCATTTCCAATTTAAGTACCCATTCATTTCAACTTTGTGAGACTTCAATATAAAACATTTCTTTCTACATAAATAATAAACGTAACTATTTCCACATTCTAAATAACATCAACGTTGATGATTTTTTATTCTTCGACTGCTGCTTTCAAACATAAATAATTGATGTAAGTAATTGGAAGGAAACCGCAGACAGACAGATAGAAATGCAGGAATCTAAAACTTCAAATACAAAAAACTGAAAGAAAAATGTACGGCTAGAGAGAAAGAAAAGGCTAGAACTAATAGCGCATGCAGTTCGCAGCTACAAAAATTTCATCTTTTTTAATTTTTTCTCTCGTTTTTATTCTGTTTCTTTTTTTTAAATTTAATTATTTAGTGTTTTTGTATTGAAAAGCGTGTGTGCGCACATTGACACTAAATCAAATAAATTCTAATGTTATAGACCGAAAGAAGACAGGAAGTCTAGGCAGGCCAGGCCAAGAATCTGAGCACTGAGGTAGGCTAGGCAAAGTTGGGGTAGACTCTTGGCGTACGTAAGGTGCGTAAACGAAAAAATTTAAACCTGCCTTTTTCTTTATAATAAATTTTAAACACTTGCGAATAGAGTAGGCTTTGATTTTTTCAAAGTTTATGATATCCAATTTTCTCGAAGCGAAATGCCAGACACAAGAAGCTTGAGCGGCGAAAAAATATATAGCACATTATTATGAACCCACAAAACAAGTTAAAAACCTAGTGGTTATCAGTTTTGCAACGGTAAATAAAATGAACCATTAAAAAGTATAAAGACAATCTTTCTGTTGAGAGAGTTAAATCAAAGATCATAATAGTTTTAAAAATTTAAATTATGATTAAGATCCTTGGTTAAAGGTTCCTGTAGAAAATGTGGTCCAGTGGACAAAAAACTTGCTGGATTAGTCAAAGCACATTTGAAGTGAAGTCCAAATGCATCTGTCCGCGATACTGCTTCTAGAGGTTCAAAACGTTACGTCCAAATAATAATAAATAAAATGTTCATTGTAAATCATGTATGTAAGGTGCAAAAAGTTCCAGATAGAAGCGAAGAAAAGGGAATAGAAGCTAGAACTCGATCTAGAAAGCTTTACGAGAATTTCCTTGCAAAATTTAAATGCTGTATCAGGGTGATGAAACCTACTTGAAAGCTGACTTTCAGCAATTGCCTGGACAGCAATTTTACACAGCCCAAGCTACGGTCTAAGTTTGTAAAAGCGTTAAAAGCCAAAAAATAAATCAAATAAAAAAAATATTGCCTGTCTTGGCATATACTTGAATGGAAATCAGTAAGTGCTTCAACTGTGTAAGAGATGATAAAAGGAGTTAGTGGTAAAGTTCGAAAGTTCACTAGAAAGATTTGACTAGGTACATATGTTTTTCTGCTTTTAATAGAATCACATTCACATTCACGCATTTTGTGCCATTATTAACATGTGCCTACAGTGACAGAAAGACTCGCGTTGTGTTTGTGCACTTTTCATAAATTTCTATGTACTCCTGGTTTTTTAATTTGAAATGATGTTGAAAAGTTGTTGTTGTTGCTTTTGCTGCTGCTGAACTTTTTATTTCAATATTCGCTACTGCTGCTACTGGAGCTGGCTGCAATTATTTAGCTTTGGAGTTGAGCAGGGTTCAAACTAAAATTGAAACTGATTTAATAGTAAAGCATAATTGAGTGCGGACAAATGAAATGGAGAGAAAAAGTTGTACAAATAAAAATAAAAGAAAATGTAATTATTTAAAGTTTTTTTTTTTGTTACAGTTGGTTTTTGTTTGGTAGTGTGCGGAAACGTATTATTAATTAATTTGTGTGTAGCGCTTTCATAGTTGTATGCATTTAAAAAACATGCACGCATTCACTCCTCTTCTTGTTCTCCTTCCAACTTGCTGTAACTCATTTTAATTAAGAGACTTTTGACACGCAATTAATTGCAGACTCTACTATGACTACCGCTACCAAGTATGTACTTCAATATTCCCAAGTATTGAAGCAGTAATCGTTTTTTGGGTTTTCGGCTAATTTATACAGCAAGCCCTTCATTGCCATTGCAAATACAACACACACATGACTTGTCGTCGTTAAACAATACGATTTTGATTTTTTGATTTTAAGAATAGCAAAACGTTTAGAAGAACTCTACTGTTTAATGTGCTGAATTCAGACGTTGTCTTCATCTCTTCTAACCAGTAGCAGACTGTTGCATGTCGCCCTGCTGTTCGTTCTAATTGAGCATTTGAAGTTCAGGGGGAGGCTACCACACGAGATTTGTGAATTTATAAATCTTTTCCTTTTTTTTTTTTTTTTATTTTTAATTAAAATTTATGTGTGACTTTTTGTGATAAACATGAAGAATTTATTACAGGCAGACTTTATGTAGTATAATGAAGTTGCATTGCTAAAAAAAAATTTAAACAAAAAATTAAATTAAATCTCAAATTAACAGTAGTTAAGCACGGTATCACCAGGGTACATCATTCTACACTCCAAGGTAAATTGGAGAAGAAATATCGAGGAGAGGCCAAAGAAGGGACTGTAAAATAGATTTTGGTAAAAGATGGGGGGAATATTACACTACAATCATTTGGTCTGTCATCACCTACTGGTCTCTCGTCTGGTGAAAGACGTTAGGTAAGAAATGCCATCGAACTGGCATTGAAAAGGTGCAGAAATTTGCTAGCCTGGAAATCTCAGGTGCGGTAAGCAGTACGCCGCAAGAAGGTCTAAATGCAATATTTCAAGTGTTTGATCAAAGCCGCCTTTCGGTGTTCTCAGATTAAGGGAGTTTAATTCCTTCAAGTGGAGATACATACTATATATGCAATTGAGAAAGTAGCTAAGCAAATACTATACAAAATAAAACAATTCGGGCCACGAATATCACTATTTATGTTGATAGACGAGCAGCATTGAAATGACGGTCTTCACGAGATAGCAAACGAGGCTCTCAAATTAACATAAACGTAGAGGATACCTGAATACAAATTATATATTGAGGAGCATAAACGAATACATTATTGCATTGGCAAACGACTCCCGGACTAACCGGAAGGAAAGTGAAATTTCAGGGCCTCTAAGGTATAGCTAAGATATGGCTCAACAAATCTTCAGTACGGGTGCTTATTGGGTTAAAATAACCAGCCACTGTGCTATAGCGCCCATGCTATAACATTGGCGTATTGCGACGAGCGGAGTGTGCAGAAGTTGTTACGATGAAGTGGGCATAGAGTCGATCCGATCCTCCACTTCCTCTGTCGATGTCCCAGGCTACAGAAGATGAAACGACTCTATTGCCTGGGTTCACATTTCTTCACAACCCTAATAGAGATAACGGCAGTGCAACTATCGGAAATCCTTACTTTCATCTGGCAAACCAATTGACATTAAATAAAAACCACGGATAGGGAAATTACCTCCTCGGCACGTGACTTCGCAACCTAACCTAAGTAATACTCATATTCAAAATAGAATGAAGTTATCATATAACTTGATATTTTTATCCTTCAGATGGTGGCCTATTATATTCCATGGAGATTTCTTACTCTAGAGTTTTCCACCAGAATTTGCACCTAGTTTTAGTTCTTTAGCTCCGTAGACATTATTACTCTGAATAGCGTAGATTTAGCACAATTTCCTCAAAAGAAGAAGAGAATATTAACAAATCCAAGAAGAAAAGAGCCGCTTCTAATCAAAAACGATTATATCCTTTTATCTGGTATGAGAACTAATCTCCTTAGTCCACCAGGCCTAGATGGTGCCTGGGGAAGTGGCATTAAATGACTTATATAAATAACAGCCAGGCAGTTGTGAGACCTTGACCGCAAAGCCGACTTTACCGGCCGCCCTCTTTTAAAGAACTTTAAGTGCCAAATAGAACGAGATGCAATGAATGCTGACACCACTTCTTTTGTCGATTTAATTATATTTTTTTTTTGTCGTTCTTTCAATCCTTTTGGATCAATCTGTATGGGAAATTAGATACGACTTTCAATTTTTAATGCATAATATATTCGTATAAAAATTAATAAAATATGCGGTCAATGTTCTGTGGAGCTCTATGAGTTCTGCAAGGCAGATAAAGAATATTCAATAAATTCTTCGTTATTAACAACACGGAAATGAAATCGATTCCAGATTGCACAAACAGATAGAAAAGACACACACAATCAATCGGCAGCAATCTACTAGAACATACTCGTATATCCAAGCAAACAAATATTAATGAATGAACGAATCGATATCACGTATTTCTCTTGCATTGCTGGTATATAAAAATCTATATAAAATATTCTTGAATTGCTAAAAACATACTTGAGAAATGTGAAAAGAAAATGAAAAGAAGTTTACAGCAAGAAAAAGCAATCTGGACGGACTATCTGAAAGATATATAGTATGCCATAGATGCATTCAAATACACGTGCATGTACGAGTATGTAAACGTTATTGTTGTATATCGTGCATACCAACCATCTGCAGCTATCTATCTATATTCGTATCGCGCTATGATCTTCGCTATCGTCTATTTTCAACTTCGTGTACCTTGTGTGTACGCATCTCAATGAGGAGGTCGGTCACTGGGAGCTGAATCTTGGTGCAGCACATCAGTAATCTGCAAATTTGTCTGAGTTTCCTTATTTTTCTTCACACATCAGTGTTAACTTTTAGCATGCATCTCACTTTGATTTGCAAATCCAATGCGGTCGTCGAGTCGTGTACTTGTTGCATCTAATGAGAAATAAGTGAAGACTTTTTAAAAATTTAGCCACAGCGTAAAAAGTTTCTTGTGTGCTGCAAATCAATTATTTGTTACTTACTTATACCATAAACGTTTTTTGGAAAGCAAAAAGTTTAGTTTTTTTTACTCTCTTTATGCTTTGCGATAATCCGAGTACAGTAATTTGTTACGCACTTTAATTAAATCCGGGTTGGAATTAGTTTTCATAGCAAATATTGTAACTTGAGTCATATCTTATTGCATTGAGAAGATCTAAGTATCACTTGATATAGGCTTTTCCTGAAACAGAAACGATTTGGAATAAAGTCTTGTATATCACTTGAAGTTGATCGACGTGGCGTAGTTGGTAGCGCGTTGGCCTGATACGCAGAGAATCCGGGGTTCAAATCTCGGCCCAGGCAATCAAAAAGTAGATGGCACCACCTCTTCGCCGGCAATTGCGCAAAGCAAACAAGAGTAAAAATTTGCTATGAAAAGCTTTTCCCTTCGCCTTTCGGTTTCTGCATAAAACTGTAAGTCCCTTCCATTCATGTACAAATATAACACGCACAACAGGAGTGGAAGGCTTGTTGTGCAATTAAATGAAGAAAAGTATATCAATTGGAATTTGTTGAAATGGGAGACGATTCTCAATGTGAATTCGGAAAAGTTAAATTGAGTGGAGATATGGTAAGTTTTGATTTCAAATGGCTAAATTGAATTCCGAAGACGTAAATTTGAATACGGGGAATAGTTAAACTGAATTCAACAATCGAAATTTCCAATTCAGAATAGACAAATTTAATTCGGAAATATGTGAAAAATGTTTGGAAACAAATCTTTTCGATGATTGGTACATAATTTCGTTTCCTCAACATCTGGAAGATTAGTGGCTCGTGGAATCACGTAGAAAAATTCCAAGCTATCCAGAAATTTTTTAGCAACAAAGCATAAATTATTTCCCCAGGTCTAGGGAGGGGATTTCTGCTGGTGTGAAGTATCATTTTGTTTCATCAACAAAGCAATAAACATTTTCTAGAACAGCCAACCAACCATCCAAATAAACTTTACGTTTAAATTAATTCGCATCTTGGAGAAAATACAACACAGCACAGCACAGCACAACACAACAACAACAATGCAAATTTTAACCTATTTTCCTTAACAAAAGGGTTTATGGTATCATTTGAATTTTTGTTTGTAACACCAAAAGAACTTTATATTGTTGTTGTTACTTTTGTTGTTGCAACGTACATACATATGTTAGTATGTATGTTGAGGTGCCCACTATCCCCTACAGATAGATACTTTCATACATATTTATGATAATACGAATGGAGCGTTTTAAGCAACTTCTTTGTAGTTAGAGGTGGCGGCGAAATCGTATAGAAATTCAAAGAAAAATCTTTAGTCCCAAAGTATAAAAACTAAATAAAGAAAGAATCACAATAAGCGGGCAAAAAATCGCAACTAACGCTTGGGAGTTGCAGTTGCAATTGCAGAGTTTACTGCTCTGTTTTTTTTTTCTTTCTTATTCTTTTTTCTATACGAACTTTTATGTATACATACTTATTTTATAACTGTACTCGAAAAATAGGTGGAAAAAAATGTAGCTTCAATTTCAATTCTTGTGAATTTTTTTTTATAGCTATTCCTTTTTTGTTTGCTTTTTTTTTTTTTTTTAGTTTTCCATTTGTAAATGTACATGAGCCACGCTTTGATTTATTGTTAGCAAGATGTTGGCTGTTGCCATCAGTGCGGCTGTGTACAATGGGATGAAATTTTTAAAGAGTCGGTCAAAATGTCAACTTTAAATGCTTCTAAGATATTCAAATTTACAAGTAATTACATATTGATTGATTGGAGTGGGACTCAGAACATAGCTAATGATAATAATAACTGGTTCTCATTTTTATGAAGCTTTGAAAGATTTTGACATCGTCAAGCCGGTTAATTGAGTTTCGGTTAAACCACAATTGTGTAGTAGTTACTAGTACTTATTTTTTCACTTCTTCAACCAATTTCCGATATGAACATTGTAGAAACTACTAAACGTTTGAACTTTTTGTTACACTGTGCGTGCAACTGAAGAAAAGCATTGCTGCCACCAACCTGAGACATATACTCTTCTATGATTTAAAACAATAGAAAGCGCATTCGTGCATTTGTTTTTCCACACACACACACACACACACAAACATTTCCACCTTTAAAATCATGCCTGCCTTTTTTTTTTTGTATTGGTTTTCTTCTTTGCTGCTCTCTTCTTACTCTTAACTACTCTGTCGATCTCCAACTATGTATTTTTTAAATGTGATTTGAAGTATTATTTTGACGCAGTAGTTGCCTTGCGTTTTGTTTGTTGCTTGCTATCTTGGTGGTTTTTGGTTTTAATTCGCTTTAGCACGCGGTGGCCGTTGCTGTTGCCGCTTCAACAAAAACATATCATTTTACATAATAAATTCTCCGTTAAGAAGAACAAATTACTAAGTGTATTCCATCCATCGATGCACTTGAGGCGATTCTCTTTCTCCTCTATTTCTATCTCAGATAGAGTATAAGTATGTATGTATAAATCTGTGTAGATATCTTTAGCGCTTATATATAAGTACAAAAGTATCTGTTAACTGCAATTTGAGCATTTGGAATTTGGTTAGAATTGTACATAGAAATGCAAAACATCGATCGATGGCGTTTCTTTTTTTCCTGATGTCACGCCCAGTCATCATCATCAACAACAACAACAATATCAGAGATGATTATGATGATGATCATTATTATGATAAATATGATATTAATAACAAGCAGGCGTTTACCGTTTATTTGACCTAGTCTGTCGGTGGCTGTTGTTGTTGTTGTTACTCTTGCTGCCTGCTTCATGATTTATTTTTTTGTTTGTATTTATATTTAATACTTAAATTGCTATTGTGTGCCTGGTTTTGTTTTTCTACTTCAATACCGATTAATTTAAATCGTTTTACTATTTCTTCTGCAGCTTGTATAGAAAAGAAAGAAATAAGTATTTATCGTTATTTAAATATTTAAATGCAATTGTAAAATTGCTTCAAGTTTCATCTTTTCACTCTGCATTTGGCGTCTGCTGGTGATTGTGTTTGTGACTGTGTCTGTTGAAGTTTAAATTTCCACTCAATCTTGTGATTGTTCCCCCCTATGACTTTGTGCACATGTGGTGGCTATTTGACTGGTTGTAAATCTGCCTTCTGCTTTTCTCTCGATCCCTTTGTGTGAGTGTGTGTGTGTTTGTCATGTTTGCTTGTCAATCATTGTAACACTAACTCCCTTCAATTTATGATGATGTTGCGGTAATTTCTCTCCCTTAGTTTATCGCTGCTGACATTCCAATTTCCCCTCATTTAAACAACTCTTGCTTTTGTTTTTTTTTACTACTTATTACTGCTACTTTCATTTTAATTTTTGTTTGTCACTTTGACAGGTTTTTTTTTTTTTTTTTTTTTTTTTGCAATTTAAATTAATATAAATTATGCTTCAATTTATTAATGAATACATAGTTAGAAATTAAACTGTAGCAGTTCGTAGCAGTTTAAAGTTCGGTGGAAATAAAATTTTTCTCAATTCCTTTTTTTCAAAATTCAATGAGTATCATATTTTTCTCTCTTTTCGCGATTATGAAGAGAATTTTAGCCCAAGAACGAATTCTAAGCCATTTACTTTGTGTGGATGTTTTCAGAGCAAAATAGTTTGCCAAAAACTCCCGAATAGAAGTCCAGGATTTGGCTACCCCCTTAACGTTATACTACTGTGGGCAAAAGTTAGTAAGACTTTTTAATTTAAATTTCGCGCGGAAACCCATTCATCAAAATATTATTTTTTTAAGGTTCTGTGCCAAATGTCACATCAAAATAATCATTAGTGTTTAGTATACGCTTGTCTTTCTGAAGTACAAAAAGTGCATTCGGCGATTTTCACAATGAGTGAAATTATTCAACAAAGAAGTTCCATTAAATTTTGTGTGCGGAATCAAATTTCTGGTGCCGAAACGTTCAGAATGTTGCAAAAGGCCTTCGGTGTTAATTGTATGTCGCGAGCAAGTGTTTTTGATTGGTAAAAATTGTTCAAAGATGGTCGAGAACGCGTTGACGACGAACCACGTCCAGGACGGCCATCAACATCAACTGATGATCAACACGTCAATAAAATCAAGGAATTGGTGCTCGAGAATATATCTATTGTTTTATAATAATTTTAATTTGAATTTACCTTACACACTCAACAAGTGCCTTAAAAGAGAGTACAGCGTCGTTATAGTAACGACCAACGATTAACGTTGGAATATCGGAAGGATCAGTGAAAACCATTTTAAAACATCATTTGGGCCTAAGAAGAGTGAATGCGCGATTGGTTCCAAAATCACTGCATTGGTTTTACGAGACCATTTTGCCGAAAATTCGACTGATATCGTTCCGCAACCACCCTATTCGCCTGACTTAGCCCCGTGTGACTTTTGGCTATTTTCTAAACTCAAAAAACCGCTTCGTGGACACCGTTACCGTTTTGAGTCAATTGAAGACATTAAACATGAATCACTAAGCGCATTGAAGGCTATTCCGGAAATTGACTTTAACAACTGTTTCGAAAATTGGAAAAAACGTAGGCACAAGTGTATTTGGGCCGGGGGGGATTACTTCGAAGGGGACGAAATAGATTTGGAAGAATGAATAAAAAGATTTGAAATTATGAACAAAGTCTTACTAACTTTTGCCCACAGTAGTAGATGTTTAACATTCTAGGTATAACGAGGCACTTTGTATCAGACATCAAAGATGAAAGATTTTAAAATATTATACTTTCTTGATATCGTTTCTTTAATAGATTTGAAAATGGCTGTACATAAGATATGTAAATGTACAGATATTTAAGAAAGATATTAATAAAAAAAAAAAAAAATATTTTATGTTTGTATTTAGCAGATGAATGAATGAATGATATTGACATTTCCTCAATGAAATGTTAAAAATTTCTGAAATCTCGCACTCAATTTATTTGTGATTTTTCATCCTGCTTTGTAATTGAGTAGTTAAACTCGTATTAATCACGTTAATTGAGCTCAATAATAATAATATTGCTGCAGTTGCTAGCTGCTGCTTAACTGGGGATTGCTGCTTGTGGTTGCTACTTCTTGTTTGTCTGTGTACTTGTTATATTTGCTTTTAAAATCGGTATTTCTCAATGCGCTGATTGCCATGTGCAAACTTGCTTCAAAATTTTCTACAAAAAAAAAATCCGCTTAAGAAAAAGAAGCAAAGGCAGAAGTATCTAAACAAACAACCACTTTCAACATTTTCCAAAAATGTCATTGCTGCTGCTGTGTCAGATTTAGAAATTAAGCTCAGTGGTAATGGTGCAGTGCATGTGGCTCTTTCAATTCTATTTAAAATGTTTTCTTTATGTTTAGACTTTTTTATTTCTTGAAATATTGTACTCGTATCTTTCTCTTACATCTACCACTTTTAGTTTCTCATTTTCTTCTGCCACTTCTACTTCTTGTTCGGGTGATGTTCACGCGTTTGGATTGAATTCGATTGCAATAAATTATGCAAAACTTTTGTAGTTTTAGCTGTGGTTGCTTTTAACGTATCGCTGTTGGCGAATGGTTTGCTGTCGGTGTTGGTCGGTGAATTGGTGCAGAGAATGCAGAAAATGTGAAAATATTCATTCCACTGTATTTGTTTTGTTGCTATTTGCTAATTTTTTCTTTCGATTTGAATGATTTTAATCTTTCCTTTTCTGTGTTTGTTTAAGATTGATGAAATACAGTTACTTTTCATACATAAGTAGCCATAATTTTTTTTTTTTTTTTGTTACTTGTTTCTTACTATGTATGTGTGTGTGTGTAAACTTTTGCTTATTTAGAAATTTGCATTTGGGAGATATTGTAAAAGTATCTAGCTTGGTAAATTGTAACACGCTAGCAGTAAACGGAAATGAAATTGAAACATGCACATTTAAATAAGAGTGAAATTGTTACAGTTTTGCTTCTTTTTTTTTGTTTTGTGCATTAGAAATTTTTCAAACTTTGTTGAAGCTTTTGCTGCATATAAAATAAAAAAATTAGGAAAAATGTAATTAGCCAAACTTTCTTGATATCACCAAAGAGATAAAGATTAAAAACACATAAGACATGAATACAAAAGCATTCAAAAATAATCTAATAGAAATCCATCATGGAAAAAGTAGATGCTACCAAAATTTGCATGCCACTGGCATTTTGGAAATTTTAAAGTATTTTTGTCAGGGCCCTTTAGAAGTCAATTAACACGCTGCAGGTCACATATTTCGTGAACACTTAGCAATTTGAAGAAGAAGAAAATGCAAGTGAGCCACGTCATTCACGTTGAGCGAAATCAAAGCTGGTTGATTTATCTGATAAAGTGAAACTATTCCTCTATCAGAGTTAAGCACCGCGCTATACCAAAAATGCGAGTTCTATCTGCTTTAAAAGATGCCTGATTTTTGGTTCGAATTTTAATTTAGAAAATATATTTTTTTTCAATCCCCTAGCAAAAGTGAATTCATTCTTTAAGCTTATCAGTTTGCCTTACTGATGCTATACAAAATGTATTGATTCTTCGTATCCCTAAACTTCCAAATACCTTTCTTTTAATTAAATCACCGCTCATTGTTGTCACAATCACTGCTTTTATTTTACTACGTTCATGCCATTAAAGCGAATGTAAACAATACAATAAAAGACAATAAAAAATAAAAATGGTGATATACACATTTAATTTTATTTAAATATTTACTATTGTCATTAATTCTTAATAATTTATTTTTGCACGCAAGCAAGTCGCAAAAATTGTGAAGCTTCTTCTTTGTCAGTTATCGAACGACATTCAACAGCACAACAAAATGTAATAGTAAGAACCTTTATTTTCGTTTTTGATATTGTCGATGGTGATGGTGATGATGACGACGACTATGCCGCCTTAATTTTGCACACTTCTATGTGTAATATAGAGCCCAAGTGCGAAATTTATGCGCAATTCTTCACATATTTAATATGAAACACTTAATGAAAATGTGTTCTTTGTCATACAACGCGCTGATGATAAATTATAGCATGCGATAAAAAAATAACCAGAGAGAAGAAGAGAGAGAGCGTGCTCTTCCATATAAATTATATCACTGATAAACGATGAATTTCATTTGTGGACATTTTTCCAACGCAATGATTTTTTAATGGTTTTATTTTTTAAATTTGAACGGAATATGCAAATATTTACTCCATACAAAGAAAAAAAAAAAACCTCACTCAAACAAATAAACGTACCATTTAAAAATCAATAAATCACCGCAACTTCAAAATTTCACACTTAAACTGTAAATCATTTCAAATCAATGCAAATACTATCAACTAAAATTTACATAAATATTCATAATATTTCTACGATTTTATTATTCGTTTTCTTGTCTCTCTTTCTCTTTCATTCTCTCTCGTGGTCATTAGTAAACATTTGAGTGGTGATTTTATTGTTGGACATATTATACTTTTGTCTTTGGTGGAAAAAAAAATTTGCAAATGACTAGTTTACTTCTTCTCATAAACTTCTCTCTTTCCCTCCCTCGAAATGTTTGCGTGTGAATTTCGCATATCATTTAACTTAAGCATACGAAATATTTTTCTTTAAAATTTGATACACATTTTTGTTTTGGCTTGTAGCTATCGAAGCTTTTATTAACAATAACTGGTTTCTAGTGTTTGTTGACCATAATGGTTCGTGATTTCCAGACAAGAAAGAGTCAAGAGTAATTTGTTGTTAATAATGTCTACCTACCCGCCTGCGTAGAATTCCATGTGGGCGTTATTATTTTTTATACTGGAGTTAGTTAAATACTATTATTTCTATTTATAAAACTATGTTAACACCTTCACTAATTTGTTTATTTTGTAATGTTACAAAATTATTTATTGCTCAATTAGTGTTTAATTTTTTGTGCTTTATTTAGCAATGTTTAGGCGCCAGCATTTATTTTGTTTGAGATTTTTCAATACTTAGAATATTTTTATACAATAGATTTTTTTTGTTATGTAAAGGTTTTAAATTTTTCCCGGTACTTTCTACATTCGGTCAAAAAAGGACCGGTAACTTATCATTTAAAAACCTGCTTAAAGAAGTTGTCTGTTGTTTTTTTTGAATGAACAGAGCTAGCGCTTTGTGTTGAATGGAAGGTAGATTGAATGAGAGAGGGAATGCAATCACACAGGACACCGATAAAGAGGTAGACAGTCATTGTGGCAATTGTTATGCCTTTACTTACAACAATGAAATTCAGTTTACCAGTGTCGACTATGACCGCATGTAGCGCCAAAGCCCAAGCTTTTCGCATCCACTCATGTTGTGCGTGTTATATTTGTACATGAATGGAATGGACCTACAGTTTTGTGCCGAATCCGAACGGCGAAGTGAAAAGCTTTTCATGGGCAATTTTTACTCTTGTAAGTTTGCTGTTGCCTGCCAAGAGGTGGTGCCGTGTATTAATTTTGTTGTTGCTTTTTTTTTTGTTTAATTTTTTTGTTTTATTTTTATATATTTATTTTTTTCTTTATAATATATTTTTTTTTTAATTTTATATTTTATTTTGCCTGTGCCGAGATTACTTAGAAACCCCGGACACGCTGCGTCCAACGCACTACCGCTATGCTACAGCGCCCATAATGCTCACTTGGCACCACTGCCCTGTATCCTAACGTAATTTGTAGTTTGAGCGCGATTTGTCATGTCATTTAGTTTGGCTTACCGTGCTCGATTTGATCAGTTTTTCTGAAGTGTGTTTTGTGAATTTTGAAAATGAAAAAAAATATCGAACAAATAATTTGTTAAATAAAGAATAGTATCTGGTCGTCGTTATGCAGCGTTTGAGAGGCAAATTCAACGAAGAAGGACAAGTTTGTGAAAAGGAAACTCATGGATTTTGCACCATGACAACGCACCATCTGACAAGGCTGTCATTGCACACGAATTTCTGGTCAAAAAAAATTAAAAATATCATCGAACAACCACCGTATTTACCTGATATGAGTCCGACTGACTTTTTCCTCTTTCCAAAACTCAAATTACCACTTCGAGGCACCCGTTACAACGTTAGACGGAATTAAAATCGAGAGCAAAAACAAACTAAAATAAGCTTTGACCAGCTGGAATATCGCTGCCTCCCTTATTATCTATGTATAATACCTTTTGGTTATAGTTTGCCGGCCTTGGCTCCTTCTGAGTTGTTACCAATAAAATTTCTGCTACTACAATATCGGCTCACCGTCTTTCTTTGACTTTCCTACTTTGAATATTAGGCCAAAGCATATGTGGTAGCTATTTCAAATCGGCGATTGCTACCTACAAAATCACTACTGCAATAAGTAAATGATAATTCATAAAAAAGAAAATGTTTGACTGCATTCCTTTCTCCTTTGGTCTCCGAATTTGCTATGCTGTTTCCCAACGCAATATTGTCGGTACATAAAACTTTAAATTGAAAAGTTTCAAGCCACTTAATTTTTTAAATGTCAAAAATTTTTGTCATTTTTAAAAACCTATCGCATCTATTAGAAAATAATACAAAATCAATTATAACCATTTTCGAAACCATCGAAATTTTAATTTCATTAACATTTTTATTTTATTTTGAGTGTAACCACAATAGCAATCAAATTTTAATGGACTATCAATATTCATGATGTCTATGAATTTCTTTTGTTTTAAAATGTTTGTTGTCTTTAAATGCGCGACTTTTACTTTTGCTCAGCAGCTTGTTGGCTGCTGTGTCAGTCTTTCTTATTATTATCATTTTACACTTCTGCGTTTACGCATGTCTGCTGGCATACTTTTACCCAGTCACTACTAAAATAATAACAAGAATAAATTAAAAATAGCAATAAAAAACGAATAAACCACTCAACGATTGTCTACATTTTCTTTATTTGCTTTGAAAGCAACAAAAGCTAACATACATTTTTTAATTGTTTACCCAAATTATTGGCATTTAATATTCTCTACTAAATTAAAGAAACTTTTGTGAAATTTTTTTTGAGTGGGTAAAATATTGCGTGGTGTTTTTTTTACTGCATTTATTGCTCAAATTATCGTTTTGCATACATTCACTTTATTTTTATTTTTTGTTTCTTATATTACATGTATGGTATTTTTGTTACAAATCTCATTTGTTGTGAGCAATAGAGAATTATTTATTTATGCATGCATGCCTTAATTAAGTAGTTATTTTATTGCGGCATAAGTTTTATGTTTTTGTACTTCACAATGTTCAGCGTTTATAAATTTTAGCACATATTCTATGCAATAATTTTAAGTAACGCCTTCAAATTAGCTCCATTAATTCACTTAATTGCACTAAATAATACTCAGTTGTAAACATTTTTTGTTAAATATTTCTACAAAACCAGCTCCATTCCCCTTTTGTCTAACTCTTGTTTCCGCAACAAATAATTTTATTTTTTTTATTTTTTTTTTTACATATTGTCTTAATATAAGCACTAAAATATTTAAAAATAATCATATTTTTACATAGTATTACAAAGTACTTTTTTACATAGTATTTCTAATTACTCACATAGAGGGGGAAAAAATATATTATTGTAGGATTTAGATTTTGTCTAAGTCGTGTGTTACGTAGTTTCCATGAACTTTTCTAAAAATTCTTTCAAATTTTACATAGTAAATTTTTTAAAACTGGAATTTTAATTTTGAAAGTCACCTTCATTTCGATTATAGGTAAGACGAAAGGAAAATGAGAGTGGAATTAATAAAATCTTCAAAGTCACGGTAATTTATCGGCAAATTCAAAAACTACAAAAATTTGTATATACTGAACTTAATTTCAACTTGTGTCACTACCTTCACAGGTCTTCCCAAAAATTTAGTGGCTTAAAAGTTAAGTTATTTGGTTTTGGTCGTTTCTCTAACAGAAACTTAAAGAATTATATTAACTCGTTAGGGTCCAGCGATTCATACCAGCCAAGCTTACTTTTTTATTTTATTGATTCTGGAGCCAATGGCAAGTGAAAATCTCTTAATCTTCAAGTTCAGCGGCTTGTTTGTTGTTTGACAAGGTACATTTTGTTTCTTTATTATCATAGGAAACTGGGATATTCCTGAAAATTTTTAGGTGGCCCCGACTATATTAGACGTGATTTATAAAATCTGAATTCAGTTACGGAATTGGCGGCTCTCAATTATCATAGAAAGTGTTGAATATCTTAGCGTCATATGATTCTTTAATGTGTAACATTATTTCACAGTGTAATTGACCTCATTGCTCTGAAGCAGCATTTACCACAGATATATTTTATAAAACACGTGCTACTGCTAAATAGTTAAAAATTATTTATTATTCATTTTAATTAATATATTTCTTCTATTTCGTTTCCTTGCAGGTAAACATTTTTATATTGATATATGAGAATAAGCATAACTCAACTAAAAAAAAAGTAAGTAGATAAACTAACCTAACTTAAATTTAATAATTTTGAGTTTTCCGGTTAGGTTTAGTAGATTTAGAATTATTTGAACGATTTGATGATTCTCTGATCCCATATGTTTGCTACATCTGGATTAACTTAATTTTGCATTTCCAATGCATGCAACGCCCTCTGCAAAATCATCATCTCTATTAAAATAGTCATACTCGAAGCAAAAGTATTTATTTGCTACATTATAATTATAATCTTACCATAATCATGTTTATTATCATCCTTATAACAATCATCAAATCTCGTATATGTTTTGTTTTGCTGATGCAAGTTGTTTTCTTTCCACGTAACTAATGGGCAGCCCCTCTATCAATTAAGTTTTTTGCATATTTGATTGATAGATGGCGCTGCTCATCATTTCCGTGACAATTTTCGCTGTGACGATCATCTTTTATCCCCAGCGTAAATATAAAAAACGATTCTAAAGAAGTGAACTTCAAAAAATTTTCTTTCAGCATATTTTGTAATCACAAAGTTTAGCACAAATTCCTTTTCTCTATCTAAAACAGATTTACAGAATATTAAATAATAAAATTTTTTTAAATAATAAGTAGTCATTTTGAGTTAGATTTAACTAAATTGATATGTCTGCTGTGCAAACGCTGTCAATTTTAAATTCTCACTCTCTTCTTGTTTCTTTATCAATGAGAAGCAACGATTGTGATTGGTTGCGTGAAATGTTTGCTACTCGCGCATGAACGTTATTCAATATGAATTCTGGAGAGCTAAGCTAAGGACACTATCGTCACTGGTTTTAAGTCAGATAAAGTTCTTGCATAATTGTGAATTTTTTACCTAATTTAACATAAAATTTTCCGTTCCTCTTTCTGCAGTACTGTAAATAAAGCTAAAATTAATACAAAAATAAAAAACCATTTCCACTGCAAAGTATCTATAATTATATTATATGTGTATGTAAACTTTTTTGAATAAATAAAAAATATAAAAACATTAATATCTTTGTATGAAATTGTACTAAAATATTTGAGATTTTTTATTTCGTATGCACCTATGTATGTCCTATGAAGCTAGCTGTAGGTGCATAAAAGATATGTGCAAAAAACCGAAAAACTTTTAATGAACCACGCAATAAAAACAAGGTAAAAAGTGCATAATCATAAATTTAAATTTTTCATCATACAGAGACATGTACAGTGTCGGACAATCAAATAATAACACCTTGCACTATAAAACTTCCATTGATTTTTTTTTTATCGGACTGCTTATGGCAAACAATTTTTATAGAGAAGAAAATGGTATGGTATATACTTTATAAATTTCTAGGTGGCAACACTGCATTTAAATATTTTTTGGAGATTCCCAAACAAAAAAGTTGAAGCGAAGCATTCGAAGGCGGACAATCAAAATAAGAACAGCAGACGAAAAAATTTATATATTAAAAAGAAAATTTAAATTTGTACTGGTTAGCATTTAAATGGTAGCATTGAGCGTAATTCAACAAATTAAATGTAAACTATTCCGTAATGTCACAGCAAGATGGGTCGAGCAAAGCACTGTAGCAAGGAGGAGCGTGATTTGGTGAAAAAACTGCGAAATGAGGGACAAAGCATCCGCCAAATAGCTAAAACGCGAGATTGGCTTCTCCCATAATGGAATTCCCGTTATGACCTGGCCTTCACAATCCCCTGACCTTAATCCAATAGAGAACTAACTTGTGGAATATTGTCAAAGAGAAGATTGGCACTACCAGAGCTGAAAACAAAGACGAATTGTGGCAAAGCATTCAAAGAGCGTGGAATCAATGCCTAGAAGGTGTAAGGCGGTTTTAACTAACAAAGGCTATTCCACAAAATATTAGTATTAGTGAACAATTTGAGTCAATATTTTATACATTTTTTTTTTCTTTATTTGAAGTGTTCTTATTAGTTTGTCCTTTTGAAATGTGATTTTATGTATAACTTTTAAATTTCTTTTTTTACACTGAATTGGTTTTGTTTTTGTTTTAAGAAAAAATTAAACTTATGGAATAAATGATAAGAGTAAATACCTTTTCAATTTATCATAAGCCTAGAGAAATATTTTTTTTAATGTTTTTGGTTTCAGAACAAGGTGTTCTTGTTTGATTGTCCGACACTGTATGTGTGTACGAATTTTCCATACCATCACTGTGTGAGTATGTGGTAGTTGTATAGTATTAAGTGTGGTGTGATGCGATGCAATCTGATGAGGTGAGGTGAATGAATTTGAAAATATTTTTACACGCATAATAATTACATGCATACACAAATACGCACGTACACACACATACACGCGCACACGGGAAGACTCCTCACCTCCGCAGGGCGCCTAAAAAAAACACGTAAATGCACATGTAAATATTATTCTTGTGATGATGTTGGCAACATCTTAACCCACATTAAGATTATTTCTTAAGCAGCGGCGGTAGATCTAAAAAGAAAAAACAAAAGCAAAAACGAAAAGAGAAAGAGAAAAACAGCAAGAGAATTTTCTGCGGAGGCTTTAAAAATGTCACATTTACATTATTCATCGTTAGCAGTGTTGTTGTTGTTTGTGCATGCTGTATTCGGCGGCTGGCTCTTGTTGTTGTGGCTACAAAAACAACTTGGGCGTTTTTAATGTACGACAAGTGTGCATATTTATTAAAATTAACGCACGTGAGATTTTTGTATTAAATTTCCTGATTTTCTTTCATTTTATTTTCCACAAATGTTTTCTTGGTACGTCTTTTTTTTTTCCAATTTTCGTTGTAATTATTTGAAATGAGCATAAGCGCATTCGGCGGTCGTCGTCTGAGGCGGCGCCACCATCAGCATTTTTTATGCGTGCTTGAAAATTTATGTGCCTGTCTTCTTTTATTTTGGTATTTACGCAAATATTATTTGCCTATAAAATAAAATATAAAAAAATCATTTCAAAATTTTATTTTATAAATATTTTTGCATATGCAAAGCTTATGAACATCTGATATTTGGCGCTGCGCTTTTTGGTGTTTTTCCGCAATCACTTCGATCGTTCACTACGCGTGCTAAAATTCAGAAATTTAAGTATTCAAGTAGTTAAAGTTAATGCTGTAGCACTCACGCCCGCTCAACTACAAAGTGAAATATTTGCTTTATGAAATCTGCATTTTTATTATGATTATGGCTTTTGTTAATTTATTAACTAATAGTTTGCCAAATAAAAAAAGAGGAAAATATTTGTGTTATATTGTTACGGTAATTGCCATATTGCAACAGAGGAAGAAACACACAAATTTAGTGCCTTTTCGTATCGTAGTGGAAAAGTGTAGTGGGTGTGTGTGGTCGCTGGTGATCTGCTGGTCTGCTACGTAGGATGCCCAGGTTCGAGACTCGGCACAGCCAAGAACCAAAAATACATTTCTGCACAGCACCACCTTTTAGCTGGCACAAATATATCTCACATGGCCTATTGATGAAACCGGATTACAGGAAGTCCTCTTTTTCTCACCTAGCTATGTACCATACATTTGACTTTCGTCTTCCCTACTTGTCATGTACCTACATCCATTTCTTATTCCTCCCTTCCTTTTTCCACCCTCTGCTAGTACTATCGCTACAGTGTAACGTGCTGCTTGGCAAAGTATTAACGTACGGGACCTACAAATATAAATTCTTATTATCTACATACAAAGTATGTAATGTGTTAATAACACAAGCAACCTTGGTATTATGTATTTAATTTTTTTTTTTAGTATCAACAGAATTTTGTGTCTATCTCTCGTGAATATTTATGTGAAATTTCTCAATACTTGAAATTTTACATTCTTTGAAATATTTCATCTTGCACAATTGAAAATATTGTGCTCGTTTTTTCAACTGCTGCTTGCTTCATCATCAAAACATCTCCTCATTGTTGTCTTCGATATTTTCATCTGTTTTGTTTCTAATTTTATTTCAGACGCGTGCTTTTTAGCAATGATATTTTTAATAACACAGCTTTTTGTCGCTGTTGTTGATATATTGCCAAATATTTTTTTTATATATACAATTTAATGTTTTAGAAGCCATATTGCTACTATTATTGTTTTTGTTTTTAGTGATTCTTTTCTGTAGTTAATATCATGCAATCATTAAAATGTTTTGTCAACACATCTTCATCATTTTAATGTCTTGCCTCGTCCAATATTTTTTTCTTTTTATTTAAGTTTATATTTATATTTTAATTATTTTGTTTCGCTGGTATTTCGTTTGTCAATATTTGAAGATGATTCATTTGGAAACTGCTACTAGGTACTTAAGATCTTTAATGTGTCTAGTTATTCTATTTGTGAGTATGATATTGCATCGAACATTTTCCTTATTTGATTATACATAATTCACCAATGATTAGAGTTGCTTGAATCTCTTATTTTAAAAACCTTTTCCTATCCCGCTGAGCTCGTGGTTTTAGTTTAGTTTAGTAATCCCAATTTTTCAATTCATTTTACTTAAACTAATGGATTTCAGCTTTGTTGTGTTAAAACCAAGTTGTAAGTACTTTTTATTATGATTTTAAATATATTTAGCTCAAGATAAATTTTATTAAGCTCTATCCATCCTTAAGTGAAGATTTGATGGATTACCTGCCTATCTGTGCTTGTCTGTCAAGTATTATTGCCATTTTGCTTGTTGTTTTCCTGTTCTTCTCCCTTTTTTGCATTTTACTCGCTTAATTTATGACGGGCATCAAGTTTTACCATAATAGTATACATAAATCATTTATATGAGTGCAGTTTGTTAAGTGAACGGTTAAAGTGGTTGGTTGTTGTTAGTGGAGTGTTTAGTTCTTGGTATAAGTAGAAGCTTTCAAGCATACGTAGTAGACGTCATTGAGCTAAATGTAATTAGCTTCAGTTAATACATATTTTTGTCTTGAAAGCTATACAATAATTACCTACCTATATATACATAAGTATATAAAGAAAAAAATATTAAATAATACATAGTTTATTTTAAAGTTTAAAATTCTTTGCTACACTTAAATTTTAATAGACTACGTGATTTTAAATGAATTGAAAGTAGTCATGATTTTGAATTCATAAGATTTGCATGACATCAAAATACCGATTACAATATCCTGACCCCCAAAAGAGACTTAACTAATTGAATACTCGAACGGTGATTCCAAAAATTACTACATCTATTTATATCTGATATTCAAGAAATGCAATCAAAGAGAATTATTCAACAAATATTGCTTTAATGAAGTGATTTTTATAAGAGTTTAGTTTTTGAAATTTTTGCAAAAGTGAATGAAATTTTTATTTGGATCGATAAATCAATTCCTACCATTTACTTTTTAAAGATAATTTTGCCAGCGGCAACGCTTCAATTGGTCCATTCTGAAGGTCCAACTTTGGCACCTTTTTTACACATTTCGGCCGGAATCTCTCCAATGACACGTTTAATGTTGGCTTCCAAAGTAGTAATCGTGTTTGGCTGGTCCCTATAGACAAGAGACTTAACATAGTTCCACAAAAAATAGTCTAGCGGGGTCAAAGCACACGATCTTGGTGGCCAATTAACTACACGAAAACGTAAGATTAACTGCTCACCAAATTCACCTCTCAATTGAAGCATGGTTTCGCGTGCAGTGCGGCATGTGGCATTTGGCACCGTCCTGTTGGAACCACTTGTCGGCCGAGTCCAATTCTTGCATTTTCGGACAAAACAAGGGCTATAATCGAACGGTACCTTTCTACAGTGACCATAATGTTGCGGCCTTCATCGTCTTTGAAGAAATACGGTCCAATGATGCCGCCTGCCCATAAACCGCACCAAATAGTGCATTTTTCGGGATACATTTGTAGCTGCTGAATTGCTTCTGGCTGGTCTTCACTCCAAATACGGCAATTCTGCTTATTCACATATCCATTGAGCCAAAAATGAGCCTCGTCGTTAAATGGACGTAGCTTGCGAAACACTTTTTTCACAGCGCATGAATTTTGATAATAAATTTCAATAATTTGCAAACGTTGTTCAGGCGTAAGTCTATTCGTTATGAAATGGCAAACCAAACTGAACATAAATCAAGTGACAGTTGTCAAAAAGACCAACTCCGAAAAAAGTATTTTGCAGATTGAAAACCACACTTCTAGAAAAAACACCCTTTAGTTGTGATTACACTGGGATTTTTTTTTTTGTTTGAGTGCCTTAAACTTGTTTGAAGGGGACTATAACCCGAATTGACTTCTTCTCTCACGTTTTAATAATCAAGTAAAACTTATTTATATCCGGCTGATGTGGCAACCCTGACGATTGACATGCGCTCTCTCTAACTCTTTCTTCCTTTCTCAATAACCGAGTAGGTGCACATTGTTTCAACTTCATGTATTGACAGAAATTTAAACTCTCGACGGAACTTTTCAACGCAATGTACTTAAATCGTTTTAGCAAATTATCCAACAACTTATGCAGTTCTATGAAAGATAATCATATCCCATCGCTTTCTGGTAAATTATTTTAATTTATAATACTTACTAAATGAATAGCAGATGCAGTAGTTAAATATTTTTTATTTGTATTTTTAGAGGCTAATATTGTTTAAAATTATGAAAACAGACACAATCTTATTTTGGAATTCGTAATGACCTTGGAAGGGCCTCTTAAAAATTACGCAACCGACCAGCTAGCCAGACAACCAGCATACGTGATAATGATTCCCTTCTCCAACGAAACAATAATGAAAAAAAATTAAAACATTTCAATTTATTTGCATACAACATAAAATAAAACCAAAACAAGAAAAACAAACTTAAGTTTATTTTTTTTAACACATATTTTTGCGCAATGTAACTAACAAATTGTTTATAAAAGCTTCTGAAATGGAAAAACTCCCACATAAAATGTTTTCGAGCAGTTGGTAAAAATTCACACGTAAACCCAAAAAGAAAAGAAGAAGCAGAATAAACATAAAACTGCGAATATTTCCATTTACTTGCTTTGCAATGTGATGACAAGTTTCTATTGTTTTGTTTTTATTTGTTGATTTGATGTTAACAAATAAAAAATCCAAATATTTCGTTAACATAAAAATAGGCTTTGATGCTTTGATGACGGTTTGATGGGGGAAGCTTATAATTCAGCGGCACAATACATAAGTATATCATATAACTTGTATACTATAGATATTCAATCATCACCTACTATCAACCGATTGTAACTAGTTTTTTTTTTTTTGCTTTTTAGCTTTTTAGGATATTTGTTTAAAATTTTTTTTAATGTTTATATTTTTTTCGGTTCTTGATTTTAAAAGTGATTTATTAGATTTCATGTTTATTTCGCAAGGAATTTCGACCGTCATTTTCCACTTTGTTTTGATTTTTGTTTGGATTTTTTTTTGTCTTCCTTTTTTTCTATTCATTAGTAAATAGCATTATAAATTTGAAAAGACCAATCCCTTTTCTTTGTATGTAGTATTTTATTATTCCATTTTATACGCTGTTTGAAGTTAGCTGGATATGGATGTTAGTAGTAGTTGGGTGCTTTAAATTAACTTTTGCAGTTCGCGTGTCATTGATGACAACAGACCATAAACAAAGCCCAAGCAAAGCCTTCATCAATATGTGTTTACCATGAACGCAACAAGAGCAAAAATGGAGACGTAGGAGAAAGGCGATTGCCTTGGACCGCGTGTCAATTGCTGAACATTCAAGGAAATGGTAAAATGTATCCTTATGTATGATTTCAGATTACTACTTCAAAAATGAAGTAAATATTCCAGGTAGAAGAAGAAGAAAGAATTGTGGACCAACATACATTACAATCCACTATGTTGTGAGAAATACATGGGCAAAACGACAGACAGACAGACCACTCACTCACTACTCACTCCTAGTACATATACAACTAGCCACGACTCTGGATAAATAAATTTTTCAATGCCAAGAGCAAAGTTAATAAAAAAAAAACATTTTAACTAAAAAACCGATTTCTTCTTTTCATTTCTTCTACTCTTAAATAAAATACGAAAATTCTTTTATTTTGTTGCACACTTCTCCTCCTTCTTTGCTGCCGTCAATGTTGGACGGCAGAAACAACAACAAGCGCACACCAATCGATCTGTGTTGTTGTTGTTAGTCAACAAATTACGATTACGACCGACGAACTCAATGTCCAAACCCTTCTTCCTTTTCTACATAAGTACTACGTCTTCCTATATATCTGCTGACTCTGTTGTTAGTAGTTGTAAATAACCAGCAACTGCTGCCACGAAATATAAAACATTCATGTCTCATGCCAATCCCAGAACGTAAAAAAGCGTAGAAAAAGAAGAAGAAAAAAAAAATAAAAATTCGCAGACAAATGCAATTTTCACCACTCGACATTGGTAGTTTAATGGCCGTCCCTTAGCCCAACTACAATTTCAGCTTCATGATTCCAACTGCCACCCGTCTGCAATGGAGGGAGAGGGCAGCAAATAAAATCAACAACATCATGTTGCTTGTTGTGTACTTTTTTTTGAATGCAGCCACATTTTCTTACCTTTGCAATTAAAAAACCAATGCTTTTGCATTTCTGTTTTTTGCTTTAGTAGTTTTCCCTGTGCTCTATTTTTGCAGAAAGCTAGAAAAAATTAAAAGGTTTTTATGCCCACCTCATCAATTCAAAGTAGGGGATTGTGCGGGTTAAGGTATATGGGGTTAGCGTACATCGTACCCATTTTCATTTCAATTACCATAAAAAGCGAAATTTTCATGGTACGTTGAACGTTATTTTTCTGGTGCTTGCATTTCTTTCTTTCTTCTGCTCCTATTGAAAGCGAAAACTTTATAATTACATTTTATTGAAGAACCAAAAATAAAGCGAAAAATTCCAGTCATGGATTAAGCAAATTTCATGCTGAGATTTTGCCTAATACGTTTAAATTTGAACTGCAAAAATATGACGAATCATTTGTTTGTCTTCAAGTTTGTAAATCGAATCTGTTCTACTTAGAATATGAAACCGGTGCTTACACCGACTTTTAATCAAACAAAATTTAGAACTTTACAAGCTTTGTCTGAAAGCTTCCTGTAAAGGAAGAGGTAATGAAAGACAGTAGCAAGCTTTGAAATGAGTTGAAATCAAAAAACTATAAATATCTTACCTGATGTAGCGATATCAAGATGCAGTGTTTCAGCGGGGAAAATAGGAATTGATGATGATACCCGAGTTGGTGAAATCTTTAGATTTTATTAAAGCATGTCTGTTGTTGCAGCTACTGTAATCCCAGTGTAAATGAAAAATCTAAGGGGTAACTGGTTTCGGTTTCAATTCGGTCTATCTTTCTTCTGAATTCAGCTTGAACTTTGCTTTTCGGTTTGAGTTGAAGCCTAAATTTAAGCCCGTTTTAATCCGATTTTGAGTAAGATCATCAATCAATTTTAGTATGATTTTGATTTGAATCTCATCGTAACTTTAGTCTAAACTTGCACCTGGTTTCGGTGCGAGTTTTAGTCACTTTTTCGTTGGCGATTTGCTTACTCTTATGACTTATGGTCTGAATTTAATTTGAATTTCGTTCTGATTTTTAATCAATTCTTTGGTTTGAATTCAAGTATTAATTGTGTCTCGGTGGTGGGAATTTTAAAATTAATTTTTCCACTAGTTTTTGGGTGTGTAGAGTAGAGAAAATTTCTTAAGAAAGACGAACATGAGAGCAACTCCGATAATGGCAAAATTAAGAAGAAAATCTTATCTAGACAAACATTAATTTAGAGTGACCTCGACTCTGGGCTAGCTAACAAATCATCAAAGTGATCAGAGTTTCATCTGTCCACGGTATTAATGGAAATTATCAAGTTTTACTACAACTAAATAGATATTCTAAAAATTTAAAAGTTTTCATTTCATATCGTTCACACGTGACGTTATTCGCCTGGGGATAATGAAACCATAAACATATTTAATAAAATTGCTAATTATTGCAGAATAGCGACGACCATAGCAACTACAAAAGAAGAGAAAAAAATATTTTTTAAATTTTATTTCTACAGAAAAGGAAGGTGATGATGATGACTTCACCACTGCAGCTCTGCACTCTGTCTGCCTATCTGTCGTCAACATACCCATGGGCAGCTATAGCAATTAATTGGGTGGCTAGACAACTACGACATCGACCACGAATACGATTTCTCTAGCCGAAATTGGAATAAAATTAAGAAAAAATATATTAAACTGTGTGAAGGCGCCGTTGGAAAAGTGGCAAAAAGTGGGTGGTCTCTGGCTTCACAATGTGTAAATGTTGCTGCTGATGTTGCAATCGGTTTGGCAGTCGCTTTATTGAAGAATTTATTTTAGAAGAGCATACACAAATTTTGTGAAATAATTTTTAGGCAATTTTTCATTGAAAATTAATTATTATAAATACTTGAAGCTTGATGAAGACAGATTTCTTAAAAAATTAGCATAATTGTTTTTAAATTTGTATTAAAAATTAATATAGCAGCTCGGTTTCAGTTAGATTTCCTTTCGCTCTCGTACTTGTGTAGTACGGTTTCCTATGCAACATTTGTCTATGTTGTTGCTGGATGTTGTTATTCTTCTGACATGCAAACTCATTTAAAAGCTATCGTCTGACATTCTTCTTTGTATCCTTTACTCGATTCGCGTGATTTCTATATTGTATGTCCGTTTGCTTCTCTGCCTGCCTGCCTTTCTGTTTCTCTATCTCATGTTGGTCGGTCTGTTTTATAAGTCCGCCGATTAATGCATATTACATTTGCATATTTTGTTGCCTGCTTAATTTACATCAACAACAATAATAATAACAATGTAGTTTAGTAATTATTTACATACATTTTGCTGCTTGAAATTTGAGTCGTAACTAAAGAAAAATTCTATTTAAAATTTTATTTAGCTTCAATGTAGACTTTCCTATTTTATATGATTAAATTCTAATTTTTTTTAATTGCGGTGATGGATTAATGAATTGTTAATGGACGTTTGCACAGATGAGCGTTAATTTTTCATTTGTTAATGAAAACTCTATTTCAATGGCATTCGAAAATGTATATGCTAATGAAAGCTAGATTTCAATGGCTTAGGAAAATTTGAATGTCACTCATGTTTCATTTCATCTGCATCGATACATTCAATGATAATGAAAATTTGTTTTTTCTGGCATTACAAAATTAAATGCCAATACAAGCTTCATTACATTGGCATTGTAAGATGAGATACTACATAGTGTAAGCTCGGTTTCGTTAGCATTGAAAAGCTCCGCTTCATATCTATAGAACATTTTAAAGAGAACGTGTATGAAAGCGGAATTTCATTGGTAGTGAAAATTTAAATGCTAATGCAATTTCATTGCCAATCGCTAGTAGCCTTTCTTGGAGCTTGCCAGTTTCAAATGATAATGAACTAATACTGAAACTGATACTAAATCTGAATAGCTAAATTTCTGACTGCTTACTTACTTCCCCTTGTTTCATTATATCAATTACAATTATTCATTAAATTTCTGATTAAATTGAAACTTAATTTTGAAATTCAAACTCTCACAATTCAAACAGAAACATTTTTCTGCTGCTTTTCACGCTCTCCAAACTCGAAGGAAATTAATTTTGTCTTAATTTCCGCAAGCAAGTCATTAAAAATTGGTAACTACGACGTCAACGACGCCAACGTCGACAACGTCGGCCATGCAATCAGGTAATGTGAAAATTACACAAAATTCATTGGCACATAAATTTACGTCAACACACCCTTGGAAAAATACAGCGAACTACAAAATACAAGGTACGTAGTTAGGTAGATAAGTTTCCACCCAAAATCGTAACAAAGAACGTAGTACCATAATTTCAAATAAAAAATTTGTGCAAAATTGTTTTGAAACACGTCATCGACATCTCTTCAGCTGCAGTATAGAAACAAAACGATATTGCACAATTAAAACGTGAAAGCAATTTTTGCGTTGAATATACTTCATTTGGAACTTTCTTTCCTCTTCTTACGTATTAAGTATGCCGAAAAAATAATAAAACAAATTTTTATCTATAATATAATTGTTATCAACAACACAAAAAAGCAGAAAACGAAAAGTTTTTTTTTGTTTTTAACAAAAGTAGGTAAATATCATTAACGAAAAAAGAAGAAAAATAATGAAAAATAGCGAAAAATTTTACACTTTAGTAGGTAAATATTTCTTTTTAATTAAGCAACAATTTTCGCATTTGTTCTACTTCAAAGTGTATTATTAAATAAACCAAAAAAGAATGAGGAAGACTAGGAAAGAATATCAATTCGTAAGTACATACATACATGAATGAGTCAATCTAAGTACATGGGAGCAGCAGTAGAAGGAGGAGATGGGAGTAGGTGCAGAAGAACAGGAACACTTTGCTTAATTTGCGGCTAAAAATATGTAAATAATAATGAGGTAAATAAAAATTTTACGCGGTTTTGAGAAAATAATAAAAATTTATTTCCTTTTTTTATTGAACGGTGAATAATTTATAATTTTGTATTATTTTACACAAACTTAACAAAACACTTAGCAGGGACATAAATACTGTTACACACATTTGATGTTATAAAATTAAAAATAATTTATTTTATAAAATATATTTATTGATATAATATATTGAATACAAAAAGCAATTACTTTCTCGACATGCCCGCCTTTGGCCTTCACGCACGCCTTAAGTCGCACTGGCCAATCATCAATAGCTGCACTCATCTCGTGCATTGGAAAAGTGCTGACAGCACGAATGAAAGCAGTCTTCAGAGAATCAATGTTGGGGGTATCTTTTGTGGCAAACCATGTCCTCTAACACTGTCAATAATTTGTAATGCAGTAGGTTCAGATCAGGGCTGCCAGACGGACATTCTTCAGAGCAAATGAAAGCTGGGAAATTGTGTTGAAGCCAGGTCTGGGTCGTCTAAACCTTATGGGCTGACGCAGGATCCTGCTGGAAAGTCCACGGTTGATTTTGGAACAGGGAATGGTTAAGTGGCTTCACAACAGCTTCCATCTGGGCTTCTTGGTAAACTTTGGCCGAACTTTTGACCCCTTGTTCGCAGAAATGCAATTCAGTGACCCCATCGTAAGATGAGGCACCCCACCAAACCATGACTGAAGCTGGGTGATGACCCTATTCGACCTGTGGGATCAGTTCAGAAGCTTCCTTAGATGACCTGCACGGTAAAAAAATTTTCATCCGTAAACATGACTATTCTGTGCAAGTTGTCAGCGTGTTTCACCAAAAGGCGTTTGGATTTTTATACCCTATTTTTTTCTAAAGCTGCATTCAACAAATGCCCGGTGCGGCGTTTGAAGGCACCAAGTCCCAAGTCTTTTTTAATAATTCGACTTATGGACTTTTGAGTGATATTCATCTCATGCGCCATGATTTTCTGTTTTCGGAGCGGATTTCACTGAATTCTTGATTTGACGATTTTGATGACTTGCGGCGTACGAACTGTACGTGGAAGGCCCGACCAGTGGCGATCTTTGATATCTCCAGTCTCCTCCAAACAGTTTTATGTACCGGTAGACGAACATGCGACTAATACCGAGTGCGCGAAGCGTTTTGAAAATATCATATTTTTTCATTTCAGACTTAAAAAATGTTATAACAGCGATACGATTCTCATTATCTGACCACTCCATGGTGAAAGCTGACACAGTTTTGTAGTCCCGTTACAGACTAACGCTATAAAGGTTAACTTTCATAAACCATGTGGCAATAACAGGGTATGTTTAATTCTACTATTGGAATGGGTGTGTTCAATGTTGTAACAGTATTTATGTCCCTACTAAGTACATACCATATTAGGATCAGTTTGCAAGTCTACAATGTTCTTCTTTAAAAGGAACGACATCCCATGGAGGGCTTAGGCCGAACTTTTTGCAGAGATCAGTAAACTATATTTCACTCACTAGCAGACTCAAAGAAGGCGGGGGTCTCCCACTGTATACAATTTTAATCAGTTATGGAATAGCTTCCTTTTGAGGTAAAAGATTGTGTAATTTTTCTAGAATACGAGTATCTGCTTCCTTGAAGTTTCGTTATATGTTTTTAATTTATTTCTACATATTTCGGCGACTCATTCCTCGGTGAAACACAATTCTTTCTTTAGTTTTTATTATTATTTATGTCGTAAAAATTAGTGATGACTTTGGCACGTTGCGGCATGCCCGTAAACCCGTAAATCCATTTGGAAGCGTCACGCTTATAAACTAACGATCAATTAACGTTGAATAAGTAAACCAATAAATGATTGTTTACTTGCTGTTATTGCCTGCCCAGTCGCCACACAAGCAAATATACTTTTAATATTAGATCACGCTTTTAACTTAAGTTTTTAACACAAAAGTTAATTCAAAATGTAAACAATTTAAGCAAAAAAAAAAAAAAACAAAATCAAATAAACAACAAGTGCAAGTTGAAGAAATCTATCCATCAGCGTTAATGAGTTTTTTTGTTGCTGGTTGATTATATAAAATTGGATTTTAACTGCTGATTACAGCGTCTAACTAAAACTCGTTGGTTTCCACTTACTTTAAGTTAAATGATTTTAAAAATACACCTTTTTTTTGTCTTGTTTTCTAAACTTACTTACCTTACTTTACCTTAACTTAAGTTCAACTTTAATGTTGTGTAAATGTGCTTATGTGTATGTACATATGTATTTAACTGCAGGTAAGTACAAACATACAAGTTTGTAGTTTGAACTTTTGTCACCATGTCTGGTGTTTTTTTGTTCCGTGTGGCGATATTAGTCTATGTTTCGTTTGGATTGCTATGTACACCTTTACGTTGACTGACAGACAGACGACAGATAGCGCCCTTTTCTGGTATTTAATTACATTTTTCCATTACTTTGTCGTCATCTTCTAACATTACATGATAACATTTTGCTCTTCGTCGTCTACACCTTTAAGTCAAATGTAAATGTTTGCTATTGCTATTAGTATGGTATGTCGCTCGGTGTAATATTTAGAAAACAGAAATATTTACCATATGTAGCAGACAGATTTAGTTTATTTTTATAAAGCACTGAAGAAGACGAAGCAAAATATGACGAATGTCTAAATACAGACACAAATGAATATTGAATACATACGAGGGTAGATTAATAAGTACCCGTGTGTGAAGACAGGTGGCGTTGCTGAGGGAAGTTGGAATTACCGTGGTGTTCTGCCATCTGACACACGACACCACACTAAATTTCAAACTGATCCATAGGTTAGTTTTTATTTGATAGCCATTAGTATCACTCATGTTTGGTGTTGATAAAATGGAAAAAGAACAATATCGTTCCGTAATTCACTTTGAATTTTTGTATGGAAAAACATGCGAAGAAATAAAAGCGAAGTTGGATGCTGTCTATGGGGACCCTTCAACATCTATGACAACAGTAAGATATTGGTTCAACGAATTTAAACGTGGTCGTACATTTGTTTTTTATGAGGAGCGCCCAGTCCGCCCGGTAGACGTGGTTACCGAGGAAATCGTTGAAAAGGTCCACGAATTTATTCTCGCTGATGGCCGAACGAAAGTGCGCGAAATAGCAGATGCCGTAGGAGTGTCGTATGGAACGGTAATTAATATTTTACATGATAGGTTAACCATGAGAAATGCATGAATTGAACTACGAATTGCTGCCGCACCTACCGTACTCGCTCGATTTGGTTCGCTGCGACTTCTTTCTGTTCCCCAACATGAAAACGTGGCTCGGGTGAAAAAATTCAGCTCAAACGAGGAGGTTATCGTCGAGACAGAAGCGTATTTTGAAGAATTTGACAAATCGTATTTTTTGGAGGAGTTAAAGAAATGGCAGAAACGTTGGGAAAAGTGTATTGTACTAAGAGAAGATTACGTTGAAAAATAGGGCAAACAAATTTGTGAAAAACTTGCCTCTTCATACCTAACACTGGTACTTGTTAATCTACCCTCGTATGTACACTGAGAACAATTTTTTAAAATTATATAAATGTTAAATCATTTATCTGAGTACTGATCGAAGTTTTGGTAACTTTTAACACTCTTGTCTCTTGTTTCCAGCGTCTTTCAGGACTAAAGTACTTGACTTGTTTCTAACCAAAAAACAAAATGAATTCTTTTATGTGGAAAAAATCTTACAAATCATATGTGATAATGCCAATTCATGTGATATGATTTAAGCTTAACTACAAAATAAAGTCTTGGCAAATCAATCTGAAGACATTGTCTATCAGTAGCTGATTTCTGTAACAATTTCGAGTCGTTTCCAATTTTTTTTTTTTTTTTTTTTTTTGTTGCTAGAAAAGGTTTCCAGAATTGTAATTCTCGGTTGCCTTTTCGAATATAAGTAACTTAAATGGATTATTGTAACACAAAGATTTACCAATAAGGTCGCTGATGAGGAACCATGGCTGGTTCCGAAACCATGGACTTATCAGTCTGTTCTATATACATGGTTGTTATTCTCTCTATGGCAAACATAACTTTCATTAAGCCTGTTTAATACATACTTTAGATATAATCTCACAAGGTAAACTTGCCAAATTCGATATATAGTAAGAGTGTCTTTTCCTAAGTTACAAAAAACAATGCAAAAACAGAACTCAACTAAACTTGTCTGACTGCAAAAAGTTTGGTGAAAAATTATTAAATTATATATTTATCAAATATGGCTTGCTAAATTTTGATTGTATGTTTTCATCAAGTTCAAAAATTATACAAAAATATCAATAAATATTCCGTGTAAGATATCCTACTTATAAATAATAGATACCACAATCAATATTTATTATCATTGTAGGGAGCATACGAGTATTTACTCGTAGTAGTAGTTAAGTACACTTATATTTTGGTTAAGTGTTTACACTGTGTGATTGACACAGCAAACAAAAACTCAAAAATATTTACATATATCTCTGGTACGAGTATTAACCATTTGATGTCCAAATAAATAAAAGTTTTACAAGATTTTTGATTTTACACTATAGGAAATCAGATTTTGAATAAAAATAATTGTAAATACATATTTCAAATCTACACTTTTCTTTAAGCACCTACTTAAATGACAATTAAAATGCCATTGAACCGGTGCACGTTAGGCGTCATTGTAAAATTCCCACCTAAAAGGAACAACTTGTAAGCATACATAGACTAACTATCTAACTATCCATAACACAAAACGCTTACAAAACAGACACAGCAGGCAATAAATATGAAAAAGAATAAGAAAATCCATCTATCTAATTAAAATTATTTATTTTACCATACTTCACAGATACTTAGCAAGAATACAAAACACAATAAAAATAAATCGATATTATCTATGTATCATTACTAACTAACAAGAATGCAAAGCTTTATACCCTGATCGCGATCGATGCTCAAGTGTGTATGGAATATTTTCGAGCACTGTGCTTTGAAGACTGAATGAAGGCGGGGTTCGGTCATTCATAATTGTGCTGTTGTTTTTGTTGTGCAGAGAAACGTAATATTATGATTAATCATTGTTTGAAAGTTTCTAAAGGCGGGCGGGATGAACATTAAAATTCTTTAAATATTTTATGTTTTTAGAAAAATATTAAATTACAGAAACTACTATAAGTGTAAAAAATTAATTTTTTTACGTTAACATACCAATACATGCAAATGAAATCTTATTATAAATATTAAAAAAAAATTGTTGTGGCATGCTTTATTATCGTTAAAAATTAACCAAATTCTTACTATATAAGGAGTGCGCACGAAAAAATAGTAACATAGAAAAATCAAAAAATCAATTAAGCCGTGAATCCAAATTATGCGAATTTTTTGTTTTTATTATTCTTCACTCTGTGTAAATTCCTTATATAAAAAAATTAATTATAATTCTGTTTTTATAAGGAAATTTTGAACTTTTTCAGGAATTCCCTCCATCAATGTCTTTATGGTGGTTTGATTAATATTTTTGGAAACGCATTCCTTTTAATTTTTAATTCCCTTATGATCTTCGGTATACCTTAAGCCTCCTTCAGTTTCCGCTTAATTAGAAGTCAATAACGTTCGACTGGCCTCAACTCGACAGTTTGGTCTAGGTACAATATTGATATTATTGTTGGTGTACCACTCCGTCCCTTTTTTCCTGTAGTGGCATGATGCCAGATCAGCATAAAGGCATTACAAATGATTTTAACCTCTTTTGCAAGCATTCAGCAATATAAATATCCGAGTTGATTTACCCAGAACTTAAATACGGCTGACTTCTTTTACCACATGTGGCAGGACACACAACACGATTTCTTAGGCACTTGGATTTTTATTTTGGGCTCTACACTTTCTTCGCACATTGCCCTGCTGATCCGCTACGTTAAAGTAGTTGCCTGCATGCTGCGAAAAGTCCACCAATACATGTGTTTCGTCATCCATAATGCAACACTGAAATTCTTTTACAAAGTTTGGTGGAATTTTTTTGTTCCTTTTCTTGTCAAAATTATTCGTAGCATTCTGATCTGAGACTTTCTGAACTTTGTACGATTTAAGGCCGGCTTCACTTTTCACTTTGCCGACAACTAATTTCGAGCAACTGCATTTCTGAGCTACTTTTCTGCTCGAAGCATTTTAATTTTTATGGAAAATGTCCTGATACGTTTAGCTCCCGATCCACATTTTCTGCCAGATCGCACCTTTCGATCAATGCTTAGATGCTTGACGTTGACGGGACACTTTAACAATTTTGGCAATTTTTAAGCGATCCATTCCGGAATTTTTGTACAATGATTTTTTGAATTTCAGCTTGGCAAATGAAAATAATTTATTTTGGCTTCATCTGCCATTAAAGCCAAAGTCGATGATTATCAGACACTTCTAATAAAAGTAGGAATTAAAAAAAACTAATTTCGTGCGCACTCCTTGCAATAAAAATACAAATTCATTTAATAATAATTTATCGATTGATGTTTATTCACTACATAAGTACATACTAACGATTATACTATACTTTCAGTTTTTAACTACCTACCTACTTTTGCATGATAATAATCAATACTCATTTTTAAAAAAACATTTATCAATGTCTTCAAAATAATATTAATTTATTAGCATTCATGGTCAACTTAATTGAAGTATTTATATGAGTGAATGATACTGAAGCGAAGCAGTAATTATAGGAAATTGTCATTTAACTATAAATTTTAAGTCATTTTTTTTTTTAGTTGAATAATGATAAAAATTGTGGCATAAATAAATTTAGAAATTCTTTACTTAGTAAATCGTTAAATATTCAATTAATATTTGTATTCTTTTTTTCTTTGCAGGTAAAAATTTAATATTCTATTTAAAATCATAAAAGAAGCCAGTAAAAGTGAGTAAAATACAGTGTCGGACAATAAATAAGAACACCTTGTTCTGAAACCAAAAACATTAAAAAAATATTTCTTTAGGCTTATGGTAAATTTAAAAGGTATTTACTTTTATTCCTTTTGCCTTTGTTAATTATAACTGCCTTACACCTTCTAGCCAATTGATTCCACCAGAGACGCGCAAGTAGCCTGGGGTATGGAATACCACGCTCTTTGAATGCTTTGCCACAATTCATGTTTGTTTTTAGCTCTGGTACTGCCAATCTTCTCTATGACAATATTCCACAAGTTATCGATTGGATTAAGGTCAGGAGATTGTAAAGGCCAGGTCATAACGGGAATTCCTTTATGGGGAAACCCAATCTCGCGCAAGGATTGATGTGTGCTTTGGGTCGTTATCCTGTTGCATTTGCCATTTCAGGGGCATTTCCCATTCAGCTTAAGGAAGCATCACCTCCTGAAGGATGTTTACGTAAAGAAATCTGTCCATCGTTTCTTTTATCCATACCAAGAGGACTTACACCATACCAAGAGAAGCATCCCCATACCATGATGCTTCCACCTCCGTGCTTCCGTCTTCCTAGTGTATTTTGGGCTCAATTCTACATTTTTTGGGCGTCTAACCCAACGTTGGCCATCACTTCCAACAAGATTCACCTTGCTTTCGTCTGTTCATAATACGTTGGGCCATTTTCTTGTATTAATTGGACCAACCCACTCAATGTGCGCTTCAGCGAACTCTATGGGACACTTTTGATGTATTTGTGTCAACATTGTTACTTTTCTCCCATGCAGTTTTTTTCCCACCAAACGTCTCCTTACTGATCGAGCACAAATTTGAGCCTCTGTCTCCTCTCTAATTGCGGCAGCTGCCTTAAATGGATCGCGTGCCGCCAAAATTTTTATGCTATTGTCATCTGCACTTGTAGTTTTGCGGGACCTACCTCTCTGGCAATGAAATTTTTGAGGTAATAAAGATTGGTAGACAAATGTCGAGGATCTGCTAATAGTTTTAGCTATTTGGCGGATGCTTTGTCCCTCATTTCGCAGTTTTTTCACCAAATCACACTCCTCCTTGCTACAGTGCTTTGCTCGACCCATTTTGCTGTGACATTACGGAATAGTTTGCATTTAATTTGTTGAATTACTCTCAATACTTACTTACTTAGCTGGCACTTCAACCGATGATCGGTCTTGGCCGCCTCTACAAAGCTTCGCCAGTCACCTCTGCTATGCGCGCGCTGGCGCCAGTTGATAAGGCCAAGTGCAGTCAGATTGCCCTTGCACCTGGTCTTTCCAACGGAGATTAGGACGTCCCCTTCTGCGTATTCCTCCACCGTGGTTCGAATAAAACACCCTTCTACCCTCAATGCTACCATTTAAATGCTTACCAGTCGATAAGTCGGGTCATAGCCGAAGAGTTATTATGTATGAAACTTTGGGAAGTTTACTATACCATATGATAAAGTGTACCTCCAGACTAGTGTTCTGGTGTTTATTACTACCGTTTTGGTGACAGCTGTCTAGAGACCTGCTTGGGAACTAGAGGTTAAATCGAATTACCCAAAACTAACGTCTAACGTAGAATAACTTGGTGGGGGATACACAACATATGTTTGTAAATGGTAAAATGTTGTGTCTTCAATCTAGAACACATAAAATATATATTGAGCTTTTGGTGAATTAAATTTCGCCATAGAATGAAAAACTCTGTGAATTAAAAAGAGCTATAGGAACCTTTCCTACCTTGTGAAAATACAGAATCTATTATTGGAAAATTTATATCTGAGTTTAAGTGCAGTAATGAGTAAATAAATTCGAAACTCATCTGTTTTTAGAGTCACTAAATACGAATTTGATATTAGAGATTTTAAAAATGAAAAATGGCTTTTAAGTCAGCCTGGCGAGTTGAAAATAACAAGAATATTTCGAATTTCGAATGAATGTAGTGACCTCAAAATCTACATTCTATGAGATTTTTCCGAATAAAGATCTTGTTACGTTTTCTTTTTGCCACAGATCCCAGAAACACCTTAAAAATTTAACATAGTCCCGAATAGAAATGGATAGGGTAGTGCGGATAAGCAATTATTGAAATCGTGACGGGTTTTATACAATAGACTAGACACCAAAAGTAGTTCGCCCATCTAACGCACACACATTGATGATACATTAACACTCAACACACAGGGTGTACCTCTATGAATGCAGAGCATTGTGTTTATAAGAGGGAAGATTAATAGGTGAGAGGAAGAAGGAGGGAGAATGAGAGAGGGAATGCAATCACACAGGACACCGATAAAGAAATAGACAGCCACTGTGGCAAGTGTTATTTATGCCTTTACCACAATGAACTTCATTTTATCAGTCTCGAATATGACCGCATGTAGCGCCAAAGGCCAAGCTTTTCGAATCCACTAATGTTATGCGTGTTATATTTGTAAATGAATGGAAATGCTTGCTTACACAGCATGTAGTACCATAGATAAGCCAGTCTAGACCGAATGTGTAACACTCTTAGTTGGTTTCGCAGTCAATTATGGATTTGTAGTGGGTGTGTTTTGTGGAAGAAAATCATATATCAGAGAAACCATACCCAATAATTTTAAACAAAATGTAAACAACATAAATATCGATCTAAATTAAAACTCAACTTAAGGCGCTTTTGGAACAGTTTCCTACACATACACATAGGCATGAATACACACACACACACACACACATGCACACATTCAACGAAATACACGTACATTTTCAGCGTCATTTTGTCTGCTGCCCTTGATATTTCAACTAGTTTACCCTAGTTTCATTGTCCCCCCTTCCAGCTCATTTTTTTCTTATATTATTTTTTTTTTGTTTTTGCATGTTTCAGGTTTTCCAGCATTTTCATGCTAATTTTCTACAATGCGTTGGCATTTTCCGCTTGAATACAATACTAACAAAAACAACCTGATATATGCAACAAGGCAAAAGCAACGATAGGGAAATGCCGTATTGGGGGAAAGTAAGGGGGAGCACAGCGCAACTGACATGAATAGTGGAAAAGGGTGGAAAAAGGCACTAGTCACAAATTGTATGAATGTGTTATGTGCGTGGAAATTGTTGGGTACGCTTTAAATGAATGTATTTGTAATTATTTAATTTTTCTTATGTGTGCATTGCGTGCGTTTAATTTCTCTATTTATTTGTTGTGCCACACATTTTTTAATTTTTTTTATCTAGGGGAATTTATGGTTGAACAGAATTTGCTTGTGAATTTGTGGGGCAGGCATAATCATTTGTTTTAGAAGTCATTTATTTATTGAGTGGATGCGAAAAGTTTGGCCTTTGGCGCTACATGCGGTCATAGTCGACACTGATAAACTGAAGTTCATTGTGGTAAAGGCATAAAACTTGCCACAATGGCTGCCTATCCCTTTATCGGTGTCCTGTCTGATCACGTTCACACTCTCATTCTCCCTCCTTCCTCTCACCTATCAATCTTCCTTCCAGTCAACACAATGCTCTGCATTCATAGGGGTACACCCTGTGTGTTGAATGTATCAATGAAAAAAAAATATATATAAATATGGCACTGATTAAAGTAGTTGCTATCTTTAGTATTTTTTCTTTTTTTTTTTGCTTTCGTAGAATCGTAAGAAAATTCAATTGAAAGTCAAACTATCTGAAACTGTCATTCATATTGTCATCGTATAGGAATGCAGCATGTAATGAGTGTGAAGCACACCCAAGTTGTGACCCCAAGTCTACAAGTTACAAGCTTTAACTAAAACCCGTCGATATCTGTTGGTGCAGTCATTGTCACAAATGAAACACAAAGCGATGTGTGCAGCAACAGCAGCAGAAGCAGCCACATAAAAGAAAAGCTTGCATGTTGCAAACGCAAAAAGATGTCACCCTCCTATTCAAGCAATACTAAGTTTTACGATTCTAGCCTCTACGACTTACTTCTTTCGCATCGTATCAGTAACCCATTCTTTTAATTAGCAGCAGCAGCAGCAAAGGAAGTGTCACTGCGCTATGGCTTCCTTTTGTGCAAAAAATAATAAAATAGAAGAATTATTTATTAAAGCAAGCAGCAGTGACTGGCAGGCAGGCAGCAACCCAAAACAGATAAAGAAAGCGCACTAGCACAAAACATTTAGGGTATTCATATTCATTCATACACACATGAGTACATAGTCTTTGTTGTTTACCATAGTATACGAAACCAAATAGTAACATTGGAATATGTAATACATATGTATAGAAGAAAATAGTAACAGTATTATGTATAGAAAGAATAGAACGGGAGGAAAATGAAAGATTGCATGTTGCTTTTTATTTATTTGTTATTTGTATGTATGTAACTAGAATAATGAAAACTGGCAACTGAAAAAAGAATGAATAAAAATTTGCAATGAAATGTGCTGCACACTGCTGCAGGAAGTTAGTGGACTGACTCAAAAAAGATTAAATATTATACCAGCAACAGCAGCAGTAACAGAGCAACAAAGTAATGTTGCAATAATAACTAAGTAATGCGCATTAAAGTTATGTGCTTTTTTTCAAATGGGAACAACACAAATCTAGATAATACAACGTACGAAACAAATACCGTTGCGGCGGAGAGGGTGGGTGGTGTTTATTTCCAATTGAGCTGCAAGGAAGCGGAAAAATAGACACGACTACGATCAATGCTGCTTTCTCATAGCTAAGGAATGACTCCCGGCGAGTTAATGTCTGACTTGCAAAAGTGTGTCTTGAACTTTGGTTCAATTAACCGGTTAATTACCGGTACATTATCGAATCTTAATTTATAAAATTTGTTTTATAATTTTTCCTATCGATTGACAACATTACATTCCCTAGTAGATACCTGGGAAAAGGAATGTCCTCGCTTTGTTCGAGACATCTGTGTAGACTACTACACAGATGGATCAAAAACAAACGAGGTAGTTGTAACGGGAGTTTATGAAGTTAGGACGAGAAAGGATATTACTGCTAGTACGAGCCAAGAAAACTTAGTTTTTCAGGCGAACGTACAAGCAACTGCATTATGTCTTAAAGAATGTGAAGAAAGGGCATCGTGTAAACGAAGGCTGCACTGCTGGCCTTAAACTCCTTCAAAATTAGTTTCAAACTTATATGGGTGTGTCTTCAACTGCTGATCTAGCGGAAATCACAAAATAGAGTCCACCTAATTTGGGTGCCTGGACATAGTGGTATTGAGGGCAATGAAATGGCTGACGAGCTAGCCAGGAAAGAGGCATCCGAACACATGTTTGGACCATTCTGCGGCCCGCCATGGAGTTTTGTAAAGCTCAATCTAAACACATTGCTGAACAGAAAGGTCTAGGCTTCCTGGGGCGATGACATCTCACGCAACAGACAAGTAAAATCATTCATGCCAAGTGTATCAAAGTTAAGAACAAAATAACTCTTAATGTTAAACAGTAACGGAATCCGAGCTGTCACAGGATTTCTTACTGGATACTGCCCCGTTAGGAAACATCTATCTAACATGGAAATAACTCGGTACGAATGCTGTAGATTTTGTAGACGAGGAAAGAGCAGAGAGGTGGTCGATATTACTCACAGAGATATCTTAGCATTTTCAAATGATACAAGCCTAGGAAGTTTATCTTCGATATTTAAAAGGCAATGATTTGATGCCCTGTGCCCGGGCCCTTTTTCAATATAATCTAAGTACTGTTTTAATATATTTTAATAAGTGATTATTGGACACTAGACTTGAAAAAAATAGTTCTGCTCCCACAAAAGTCTTGAGATTACAGGCGAGAAGAATATTTGAATCCATTGAAGTTCAGTCTATAATAATTTTTCTTCCCCTGTTTAGTCAAAGAAGTGTCATTCAGAATTTCGCTCTCTTGATTTTTTTAAAAACAAAAAACAAAAAAAGAAGTCTTGGATCAGAAAAAACATTTGTCTCTTGCTATCCCATGAGTAATGGTTTCACTTATCTATAATTATGAGCTTCGTAAAGTTCAATAATTACAACGCCTTATACTTATCGTAGGTAAACATTTTGGAATCGTTGTTAATATCTTGCATTGACTACTTATAATTAAAGATTTTGTCACAATAATATAGTTATCGAAAATTTGGGTTAAATACTTTTTCAGTTCTGTTCTGCTTCTTTTCGAAATTGCCCATAAAGATAATGATAGCCTAGTCATCGAGTATTTTAAGTATTTTTTAAAACTATTATGGCAGGTTAGTAATTGTCATTAGCACTTATCGAAGCTATTCCACTGATTTTGTTTTGTTTTGTTTGCGGATCTTTTGTTTTTGTCGTTTCACTTTCTTCAATACGTAATTTTGTCACTACTTTCAGACTATCGGACGTTGCTGTAAGATTTTTAGGTATTTTTAAGTTGTTTTTATGTGTTTTTTTTTAAACTTATTGTATCTTCTTTGAAAAGTGATTTTGTTTAATGATTTTTCCATTAGCAATTAAACTGGGTTAATTTGATAATAACTAAATAAGTTTTTTTGCATTATTACTATCTCCTTTCATTAGCTTCTCACTCCAACCACCAATAAGATTCATTAGCTAAAGCCACGAATGCAATAATTTTTTGTCACCATTCAACGACTTTACGAGTACCACCTACTAAGTATTTGCTTGGTTTTTTGGTTTTGTTTTTGCTTCGCATGTGTACTTTTTTTAATTGAATTGAAGTTGTAAATTTACGCAGTTTTATTAATAAATATACTCACTGGTATTGTTTTTCTACCGGTGTTTAGTTGACATTCTAACGGGTGTTTTTTTTAGAAGTGTAGTTTTCAAGAAGAAATAAATCGCATATAATTTATTGTTATGGCCAAGAATTTAGCTTTATTATAAAGATAAGGATTTGTCATTATGTTTTTAAAACGATTTCGGGAAAGTGGCCGCCGCGGCTGGTTCGAATAAATTCCAGCCGCGAGGCCCAATTTTCGACTACTTTTTGCAGCAATTGTCTGTAATAATGCGCCGAATATTCTCTTCCAAGGTGTCAATCGTCTCGGGCTTATCTGCGTAGACAAGCGACTTCACATAACCACACAAAAATTAATCCAGCGGTGTTAAATCGCACGATCTTTGGAGGCTATTCCACAGGCCCACGACGCGAGATAATGCGCTCACCAAAAGTTTCCTTCAATAAATTGATTGTTTCGTTGGCTGTATGGCATGTAGCGCCGTCTTGTTGGAAACATAGGTCGTCCACATCAACATCCTCCAATTCAGGCATGAAAAAGTCATTAATCATGGCTCTTTAGCGTTCCCCATTGACTGTAACATTATGACCGACTTCATCTTTGAAGAAATATGAACCAATGATTCCCTCTGCCCATAGGAGCACACCAAGCAGTGACTTTTTGAGAATGTAACGGCGTCTCAACAATGGCTTGTGGATTATGATCACTTTAAATGCGACAGTTTTGCTTATTAACTTACCCATTCAACCAAAAGTGAGCTTCCTCGCTGAACAAAATCTTCTTGTGAAAATCGGGATCGGTGGCCATCTCCCATTCACCGAACTTGTGACGCGCTTGATGGTCGTTCGGCTTCAATTCTTGAAATGGCAAACCAAACAGCATAAATCAAGTGACAGCTGTCAAAAAGACCAACTCTGGAAAAAGTATTGCCAGATTGAAAACCACACTTCTAAAAAGACACTATTTATTATATGTGCGTGGGAATTGATACACATACATGAGACTACTCGGCACTCTACACTCACTCATACCGCATCTAAACAATTGTTTTTTTTTTTATTATTTTTTATTATTATTTACTTTACATTTCTCTGTTATGTGTTTTTATTTATTTTTTATACCTCTAATCTGTGAAGGGGATTCATATTTTAATTTCTAGTTACTCACTTCAAGGTTCATGTGACGCTCATTTATATATTTTGTTTTCGTATGGCAACCCTGCCTTGCTCTTCTTACTGACCGACCACCATCAATAGCAATTACCTCTGGTTTTTATGTTTTGAAATGTAAACAATTTTGTTTGTATTTTTTGTTACTTTTTATTGTATGTAGGTTTTGAGAAACTTTCTTCTTCACTTCTAATTTAGTACCTATATTTTTGTATTTGTTTTGATTTTTAGATTTGGCTGAAAGAAGAAAGCTTTCAGTGTCTCTTTTGTCTTGTGGTATAAGTATACTATGCCTACATACATAATTGCTAATGAATTTGACATTTGGAATTGATTTATATTGCTGATTGTAGTACGCAAGGGTGGTCGCTTTGACGTAGTTGGTAGTGTGTTGGCGTGCTACGCAGAGTGCCCGGGTTTCTAATCTCGGCACAAGCCAAATCTAAAAAGAGAAAAAATAATTTTTTACTCCTCAGCACCTCTTGGCAGGCAATGGCAAACCTACAAGAGTAAAAATTGCCTATGACAAGCTTTTCACTTCGCCGTTCGGATTCGGAATAAAACTGTAGATCCGTTCCATTCATGCACAAATATAACACTCACAACAGGAGTGGATGCGAAAAGTTTGGCCTTGGCCCTCCATGGGCTGTTGTGTCATTCAAAGAAGAAGAAGTAGTATGCAAGTTTCCATCAGAGAAAATAACAAAAATACAAAATTAGTGCCTATGGTAGTCTTCTTCTAAAAGTCTTATAAAAAATTCTCAATTCTCTGAATGTTTCAGTGAATTCCAAAGAATCTTCATTTAGTTTCTAAACGGCTTCATTGTTTGCAAAAGATTTCGTTTAATTCTCAAAAAGGTTCTTCTCTCATTGTTTCCTCATAGATATCGGTTAATTTTACAAAGGCGTCACAGAATTCCGAAATTGCTTCTTTGGGGTTTTATAAAAGGCTTTATTGAATTTTCAAATGCTTCATTTAATTACTAAGTGGCTTTCGTGAATTCTCAAAAGGCTTCATTAAGTTCATATGAGACTACTGATTTCTCAAAAGACTACAATGAACTCTCTTCAGTGAATTCTCAGAAGACTAAATTTTGAAGATTTTTGAAGACTTCAGTGGTAAGACTTGTTTGAATTCTGAAAAAACCCTGATTGAATACTCCACAATGTCATTTCATTCTGTATACTTAAAATGCTTTATTGTGTTCCTAAAAGGTTTCGTTGAACTCATAAAGGGCTTGAGAGAATCCTTGAAGCCTTTATTCATAAAACTTCATTATACAAACGCAATTTCATATTCAATCGATATTGAAAATATTTAATTTGACTATGTTGTGGAATAAATTGCTACAAAAATGAAAAGCAAGAAATATGTTTTTTTTTGTTTTTTTTTTACATGATATCAAAATATATCGTGAAATAATGAAACTTTATCGGTCGAACATGTTTTAGCACTTAAGACACAAACACCAACAACGACAAAATAAACCACAACAAAAAACGATTCTATCAAATAATCAACGGTGTGCAGCTTTGCTAAAATTTTCAACTCTGCAGCATAGTTTCAATTTGATTCAAAGTTAAACGGCGAGTAACTTAATAACAACAACAACAACAACAACTATAAAAGCAATAACAACATATAACTTTTATCTCCTTGCAGTGCATCGAACTTTTTGCAATTTTCCATTTAATCTTGAAAATATTGGAGCTGCATCATGCAGCAGCAATACAACAACAGAGAGTCACCACCACCAACAGCGTTTTTCTTAAATAAAATCTCTGAGCAAACAACAACTATGTACTACCAAAAAAAAAAAACCATTGCATGCTGACTGCTGTTAGTGCCTGATATTGCCGCTGCTGCCGTTGCTGCTGCTGTTACTACTATGCATTATGTTGCAGCAACATCTAGCGCCTAAGATTTCTGTGCTGCACATATAAAGTCAGATCGTTGCTGTTGCAACAATTGTCATCGGTTTGCATTGGTTTTTGTTGCTATTGCTGCAAATGAGTGTAGCAGAAGAGAGGAGGAAATGATGTAGAAGGAGGAGGGAACCAAGAAAATCTACCACCAAACACTTTTCATGTTTAGTTGTTTTTGGGTTGGGTTGATTGCTTTGCGCTTTTTGGTTTTTTCTTTCTTTTGGTTCTTTACTCTTTTTGGTGTTGGCCGGCTGAGTTTCTTGATTTGGCGTGGATGTCTTTTTTTTTTTTTTTTCTTGCAACTAAAGCTGCAGCTGTTGCTTCTTGTCCCTATCACGTTGTTGTCACCGTCCTCGTCATCGCTGCTGTTGTTGGTGCTGCTGCTGCTAGCGCGGTGTTATGTCTAATAGTTTCATTGAAGATAGTCACGTTTTAACTATCATCATCATCGTGGTCGTCGTTGTTGTCGTTTTCTTCATTTGATTAGTGAACTTTTTTCTTTTTTGTTTGCAAATTTATTCAATGATCATCAATGGTTTCTCATTTTGGCGGGCATCTTTGTAGCTGCCTGTTTGCTTTGCTTGCTTGCTTGCTTGCGTGTCGTGTATACAATAGTTTTGTATTATTTCTTCTTTTTTCGTTCTTGTTGTTATTTTTTGGGGTGTTATTGTACCTTGAGGATACTATGGTAAGTATACAACAGGCTAAACAAGATTGCGGAAGTTATTCGTTATATTATAATCCTCATTAAATTCAATAAGCCCGTGCAGGCATCCAGCCGCCTATAGTTTAGAGAGATTTCCTTTCTTGGGATATGATTTTTATTGTATCTGTGAATCTGAATATTTTGAATTGGAATTATTATGGTTGTATGTGTGTGTGTGTGCAAAGAGTAAAGTGTGTGTGATTACAACAGTGCACATAAATTAAAGAAGATGCAAATGATTTTTTTCCTATTTGTATTCTAACTTTTTATCACTTGATTTAACAATTTCTATCACTGTGATTCCCTCGCTGTGAGTGAGCTGATTGCTTCCTCCGATTTTTTATCGCTCATTTGAAAAGATTATATCTCTTCGATTTATTCATAGAAGGGACCTTTTGACAACACAAATTTTCTACCTCATTTAGCAATTCTCCATATTTGTTTTTGACTGCATTCCTCACCCACAATCTGAGTCTCCTTCATTTATATCCTCTTATGTGCTGTGAATTGGTAGGTACTATATCAATATTAGATATACGTTGCACATTATATTGCTAAATATTTACTCTTCTTGCAAGGGTGAAGGTTATTGATATTCTTTGCATTATTAATGAAAGATAAATACAACTATATTATTCTCATATGCATATGAACTTTGTGTATATGTGTGTGTGCATGTTATTTGTATTACAACAATTACATTGCAAGGATGAGAATGAAAGCAAAGAGTAATTGATTGATTAATTAATCAGTGGTTTGCAAAGGAATGCATTCTTTTTGACTTTAAATTCCGGCTGAGTGATAGACAATTGTAGAAGTCGGTCGTGTATTTTTGTTCTCTGTGGAAATTCGATTTTTATATGTTTAATCTTGATTTTGGTGTTCCTCTTGAGTTTGGTGATTTGTCGGACTTGGAGCCACTGGGTGATATTGTTTAATTTTTTTGATTAAATCATTTTTAATTAAATAATTTAGCTATTAATATTTCTTATTTTTCCTATTTCATTTAACGTGCAATCTTATATATATACATACATACAAGCATACCATACATATATGTGCAATATTTGGGCTAAATCTTCGCCACTCAGAGCGAGTTCTTTTCTCTTATTTTTTAATTCAAAATTTTCATTTTTTCGTATGTTTACAGCTTGTACACTCTCAGCATTACACATACATAAAAATTGCATTTGCAGCTATTCCCTATCTTTTTTCATCTTTTTGTAAATATATAGTTGCAAACGTTACGGTTTACATATTTTATTTGCATAATCTTTGATACTGTTTAACTATTTAATAATAAAATAATGAGCTGCTTTTATCCAAATTGCACAGTAAAAAATAAACCGAGCGTCAGGTGTCTTTGCTGGCTTTGTGATGGCCTCGCTCATATTAAGTGTGGTAGTATTTCTGATTGAAACGCGGACTTTATACATGAAGGGAGGGGTTTTCGCTGGTCTTGTTTATAGTGTAGGTCTGCCGAAGTTGAAATAAGCAAATTGTTCAATACTACTAGGAACGAATTTAGTGAGATTGGTAAAAAGTGGTCAGTACTCGTAGAAAAATTTAAAAAGTACGAAAACCTTTTTAATTAGTTCAAGTTGCATGACGATGAAATAATGCTGTGCTCCCAATTGAGAATCGATGCAATTTACGGACTTATTTGAACACTGCGGGTAAGAAAGCTACGCAGTCTCTTACCCCGTCTAGCGCCATCGATGTTTCTCAAGCTATTCCCACTATTGCTATCTCAACTTTGACGGAAAGTAAATTTTTACCTTCATCTATCACAGAATGTGCTGTGCCAGTTCCAAAAAAATTAGAAGTAGTTGAATGTGTTGCGCCTGCTACAAAAAAACTTAGAGTAGTTGCACCCAAATCCTTTTTCTAATGGCACTACAATTACTTACTTACTTTACTTACTTTTAATGGGACAACAGCCCATGGAGGGCCTAGGCCGAGCTTTTCGCATCCACTCATGTTGTGCGTGTTATATTTGTACATGAATGGAAGGGACCTACAGTTTAATGCCGAATCCGAACGGCGAAGTGAAAAGCTTTTCATATGCAATTTTTACTGTTGTAGGTTTGCCATTGCCTGCCAAGAGGTGGTGCCGTGTAGAAAAATTATTTTTTCTACTTTTTTTTTTTTTGATTTTGCTTGTGCCGAGATTCGAACCCCGGACACTCTGGGTAGCAGTCTAACGCACTACGCCACAGCGACCATACAATTGATGACATAAAATTGATTGGTTCACTTTCACACTTTATAGTTCACTTTGATTTAATCTGAAAATTTTTAAGGGCTTGAATGACGTTCAGCAAAAATTATTTCATTGTCTTGTTTGTGTAAAATGTTTTTTTATCTTTTTGTCGAAGTATTCAGTAATTTTATTTAATTTCACTTTAAAAGTTTGATTGAAATGTTTGAAGATTTCATTGATTTCTTAAAAATTTCATAAAATTCTTTGAAAGCTTTATTGAATTCTTAAAAATTCTTCATTGATATCTTAAAATGCTACTGTGATTTCGTGAGTAATAAGCTGAGTAATAAGGAATCTCTAAATAAATCAGAATGCACTTATGAAGGCTATAAATCTTGGTATTTTAAGTAAATCGTAAACAAGCGAACAACTTCTAACAAAGCTACAGCCATCCCTTCTTTATTGTATTCCTTTTAACCCAGCTCTGAATTATTTCTACAAGCTATTTTGTCTTGTCGTTTAGTTTTCTATCTTTTTTTTTTTTTGTTTTTTCTATTCTGTAATCTTAATCTTAAAATGTATTTGTCACCTTTTTGTGCCACCAGCATAATAGTAGTCACAACAGCAACAACATTCATTCGTTTTGATGTGTTCAAATAAAAAACACACATTATCATCGCCAGCATCTACATACATACATACATACAGTTGCTGCCTGTAAGTCAATGCGGCCACCCAGACACTACCTACATGCACGTACTTTGTCCTTTCTCATTGGTCTTCTTTGACTTTTCGATGGCTGGCTGACTGCATGCGTTCATCATCAATCTTAGGATGCTTCAACATGTTTTCCATGACCAGAACAACACCAGTACTATAACTATGTACTAACAGCAACACCAACCAACAGTATTAGCAGCAGCGGCGGTTGCAGTTGCCCTTTCTCGTTACGCCAGCAGCAGCTTCAACTTTTATTGACTGTGTTTAATCAATTACAACACTAAGCATCCTCCAACCAGAAGTTGCTCGTTTTCTGATGTTGTGTCTGATGTTGGTTCATCCGTTTGCAGTTGACCATTGACCAAAGTTTATATTAAGTATTTCACTTTACCTTTTCGTTTGTTTTGTTGATTCGGCTATGGAATCATGGATCTATGGATGGCACGGGTGTTTAGTAGAAATTCGTTATGAGTCCCTTGAGCTTCGATCACTGCATATGTTTATTTTTTGTAGCTATTTCTTTTCTAGTTATACTATGTAGAATAATTGTCAATACTTTATTGATGTAGTTTGTAAGCCAACTTGTTCCTTTTCTATTTATTGTTGTTGGAGAAAGGAGGAATTAGTGTGATTAGAAAGTATTCGCTGAATACGTAATTTAATATAAAGAGAAAGGGAATCTTTAAAATTTAATGAATTCTTCATAATCTTTCAAAGTTAATACATAAGTACTTTAATCCAAATTTTTCAAATCGGGTACATTGTTAACTAAAAGTTAACGATTGAATGCGTTCTTCCAAATTCTTCACAATGAATGAATTCTTCAATCCTAACTCTTCAAAGTCATCGTCAATCTTCAATGTAAGTCATTCAAAACATTTTTCAATCCAAACGCTTGAAAAGAAATGCATTCGACAATGAAAAATATTAGTGCCGAATGTATTCTGCAATCAAAACGAATGCACTCTTCTATCGAAATCCTTCAAAACGAATACATTCTTCAAAAGAAATCCTTCAAAACGAATGCATTTTTCAGTTCAAATCCTTCAAAACTAATGCATTTGTCAATCAAAATTCCTTGAAACGAATATGTTCTTCCATCCAGACCCTGCAAAGCTAATGCACTCTTCACTCTGAGACTTTCAAAGTGAATGTACTTTTGAATCTTTTGGAAATGAATGATACATATTTTTCAAAAAGAAAAGAGACTTGCTTTCAAAAAGAGTGAATACATTACCGGGATTACTAAATACCAATCAATATGAATTAAAAATGTAATGCTCCGTTTCAAAGGAATGTAGCTCATATTCGTAAATATTTACAAAAATCTAAATTTCATTAAAATTTTTCATTTGTTGATAAATACTATACTCGTATTAGTTTCTTGATTGTTCTCCCATTCATTAATTTTTGTTTGTTCTCAATATACATACATAAATAATAACAAGAATCGAACATCAAAAGCAATTTTTGGAATTTCGTCAAAAAAGAAAAAACGCTTTTCTTCCACACGCAGCAAATCTTGTTATTATTTTCATATTTTCGTAGGTAAGTAAATCTGAATGCTGATATATTTTACTTGTTTAGTGTCAGCAGTGTCGCTGCTGAAATTAAAGCATTTCCTGCTTGATACAAAAATAATTTATTCCACACATTCACGTTCACTCATTCTAGTCTCACTACGGATTCATTGAATACCATCAATTTATGAAGTATAAACATTCGCACATGATCTGAGATAAACATAAACTCGTACTCTCGTATTCCTCGTGCTTTGTTTATTTGTAAAAGTGTTGCTGTTTCTCTGGTCGTTGTTGCTGTTGATGCGGTTGTTGTTGTTGCTGCTGTTGTTGCTGTTGTTGTTGTTGTTGATGATGATGTTTCTGCTTTGATTGATGATGCGTTTTTGTCGGTCTCTCATATTTTACGCTGCAATTTTCCATTTCATTCATAAAATACCGACACAGCCTTGATCTTAGACATAAGTATGACAAATAAACAGAAAAATAAAAGCCAAACTCAAGTGATTCAATTGCATTGCAATTGTATGCACGACTATATGCAATTACAGCTTGAAATTAACCCCAAGAACAATTTCTGTTTTGTTTGTAATTGCTTCGTTACATATTGGACGACGACGACGTCATAAATGTTGTTACATTTTAAAAGTGTTTTTTCTTCTATGTCATTTACTTAATACTTTTAGTTGTTATTGTAATGAATGCATTAAAATGAAATGAAATTTGTAAAATTGGACTATTATTGCTTTTTTATTTGCAATTATATTCAATGTAAAAACCATTTCGTAGAATTTTTTAAGAAATCACATCAATGAGTTAGAGAATTATGAGTTTAAAAAATGAAAATCCAATGTGGTTAAGCGGTTATTAATTGTTGTATAGGCTGGAGAGTAAGTTGATTCGTTTCAGGTACACATTGTTTTTCAAATGAATGAATTGAATGAGTTTTCCGCTTCAACTTGAATCAAATATTCATCATGAAATCCAAATCATGAAACGAAAATCTTTTCAATTAAATGCTTCCTTTATTTTAAATATCTAAAGAAAGAATGCATTCTTTCAACTAAATCTATCAAAAGGAATTCATCGTTCATAATGAATATGTTTTTCAGATATTTTAAAACAAACGAATGCTTCAATCCAAAACTTTCAAAAATAATGCATTCTTCAATACTAATTCTTGAGAACGAATGCATTCTTCAGTTTACCTATAAATCTTTTAATGGACTGATTTTTTCAATCCAGCTCTTTCGTTCACATCAATTTTCAAAATCAATCAGCTCTTTAATTTACAACCTCAAAAAACAAAATGTATTCTTCAATCAAAATCATCTAATAAACTACTCAAACATATCGCTCTTTTGCTGCAGGACTTACATAAGTAAAACGAGAATTGGTGTTAAGTGTGTATACAAAAACAACAATTATTTAGTTCATTATCTTGTGTAAAAAAGTCATAACTGTATCTTATGATCTCTTTGAGTGAGAAGAGTATTTGTCCCTACAAATTGTATGGAGTGGCAGGTAAATTCTAAAGTTTAAAAGATTTTTCTCAAAAATTATGTTTTGTTTTTAGTATTATTCTGTGGGTAAATCAAGTAACTTCATTTAACTTCATATTTCAAACTATCTCTGAGCTGTAAGCTTCACATACTTTAATATGACGCTTCCTAATGCGAATTATTGACGCCATCTGAAACCAATGTTCCTATCCTAATTTCCAATTGACGCTTTTTGAAATTGTATTGGCGAATTCCGAAGTCAAATGCACTCTTTTCTGAAACTGAGTTGACGATATCAATGAGACTGACGAATACTATGAACATATGTATGTACACTGAGAGGAATTAGGAATGAGTGCACAGTTCAAAGAGAGAGAGATAAAGGTAATTTTAAGAGAAGAAATTATCGGTATATCTCTGTTTCATTTATTTTGGCACTGCGTCCCTATTTACATACATAGAAAGATTCGTAAAAGAAAGTGGAAAGTCGAAAGGATTCTAGTACAGATTTTCCCATACTGGCAAATTTTGTCTTTTTTTCTCTCGCCCACGAAGTCGAGTTGATGGCAAGAAATGATTCATTGTGCAAATGGAGACTTAGACCGTTTAGGCTTTCAACCTTTCAATTGTAGGCTTACATTCATTTAATTTACACGCAATTCCTCGTTTATTTTACATGCATTACATTGCCCATACCGACGACCAACTCAGAAGTAATAATTAGTCGATATTTTTATTTCTGTAGTAGTAAAATACATATACACAGGTGATTTACGTGTGTCGTATCTTGTCGTATTGTCATAATATGTAAAATTTTGTATGACAAATAAAAGAATATATAAGAATTGTGAGGATATGTCGCCCTTATGAATTACGATTGTTTTTTGTAACATGGCTGCGATAATGCTCCATATGTACTTCTAAAACCAATGTTGATCGTTAGTGGGTTAATCAAAAATATTGTAAGATAATTTCTTTGATTGCAAAATAAAAAATTAGAATAGCTTTTTCTTCTATATGTAGAAAAAAATTAAAAATATATGTACATACTTAAGTATATTGCGAAACAGCAGTAGAAAAATTTTGCAATTGTTGCTGGTTGGAGTTGCTTCTGTTTTTTTTTATTGCTCTTGCTGCTGCTGCACCCATAACTATTTGTTCCCATTTAAATATGCCGCTGTGACAATTCATAACAATTACGTTTTTTCGTTTTCCAAGTTGCTAAAATTGAATTGCATGAGAATGCGAGTCAGTCAGTAGTAGAGACTACGTGCCATCGTTAACAAACAAAACCAGCCGCCATCAAACGCATCCGCTTGTTCTACTGGCAGCGAGGCAGATTGGGCTTGTTTTAGCCGTCGACACATTCATAATACTGCTCCCAAAAAAACAAAAACTATTGAAGTTGATTAAAATTTCATATGTGTGTACTATGTCACCGCTGCAGCAAAATGTTAAAAAGTACAAAATTTTTTTCTGCATTGTGCAAGCAACCAACTTTTATGCTTATTATTATGAGCATTTTGGGAAAAATTGTAAAATGGGAGTGTTTCTCGTCGACTAAATTATTACTATAAAAATATACAGTTATTTGGTGCAGGAGCTCGAAAGTTTGCATCCACTGTATGGGTACATAGTAGTAGTAGTAGTAGTAGTAACCTGCAGTTAAACTTTTAATTACTTATGAATCTGGAGATATGTATGTATGCAATTACATAATCAAAATTATGCCAAAATTTTGGAATTCCAACAAAATATCAGAAATATTAAGCAATTTGTCACAAGTTGAAAGATTGAGAGCACCAGAGAGAGAAAGTGTAAAGTTCAAAGACCTCATTCTCTGAGCAAGACAAATTGAAATCAAAATCAGAACATAAACAACATCAACACAGAAAATGCCAAAAATAACTGTAGTATGTAATAAGTGTCAACAATTGCATTTAAGTACGAGTGAATGAGTGTTACTGCGTGTTGTTGTTGTAGTGGTTGCTGCTGCTCTTGTCATTCTTGCTCTCCCCCTCAATTAGTACTGTGAGCGTCGCTGCTGTCGTATGCGCTTCACATTCGACAACGATGACAGATGTAACTTTGGAATTTCACAAAAAAAAAAAAAAAACAAGAAACAAAAAACCAACAAATCAACAAAATTGCAGGCAAACAACAACAAAAATGTATTCAAGTTCATTCAACTCTTGCCTGCTCTTTGCAGTTTTCCTTCATTGTACTACATTTTGTCATATTGCACATTATTCATTTACCATTTACCAATCCATCCTCGACTCCCCTCCTTCAGCATGGGTACTTAATGGTAGCCTTGAAATGTTGACATAACTTCACACACAAACACAGAACACATTCCATCATCAAGATGTTGCATCCATAATTGAATTTACAACTGCTACATAAATGTGAAACTATGTACATTGCAAGTGTTTTCATCTCGCATTGAAAAATTGTTGCTAGCAACACAAATATGACTGAAGCATCGACAACATCAACATCCACATAAGAGCAGCAACAGTTTACGAAAAAATTGTTATGTGACTAACGAAGCACAATGATGTTGGTGATGACGACGATGATGACAACATGTTGAATTCATTCATGTTTGCATTTGTGTTTTGTTTGTTTGTTCGTTCATCGTTGTTCCGTCGTCGATGATGTTGAAGATGACGACAACGATATTGTTGATGCTAAAGTTATGAACCCAAACACAAAGAAAAGAATGCCGTTCGAGTAAACATTACGTCATCTTTATTACAACCTTATCTGTAAACATAAAGAAATGTAAACAAACTTATCTAGTATAAATATAAGAACAAATTAAATAAAGAACCAGTCATTATAGTTATGAACCCAAACACAAAGAAAAGAATGCCGTTCGAGTAAACATTACGTCATCTTTATTACAACCTTATCTGTAAACATAAAGAAATGTAAACAAACTTATCTAGTATAAATATAAGAACAAATTAAATAAAGAACCAGTCATTATTGAAACTCACAAAACTTAACTCGTCTTATTCTTGAACCCCACCCGTGGTAATTCTCTAATAGGAACTTAAGCTAAAAATAATATTCCAAGTAGAATATCGTGAATAAATAAGATTCAAAAACAAAATATTAACTTCCTTCGAAATCAAGAATATTTTATTCTTTTAAAGGAATTAATATTAAAATTGGCGCAGTCGGTAGGATATCAACATTCGGTTTGATATTCGTAAATAACAACCTACAAAGTGACTAAGTGAAAAATACAGTTTTGAACGCAAATCAAAACAAGTAAAAATACACACAGTGACTTTTGGAAATAGATTCCAAATAAAACCAACATACGTACGAACACCCAGAGTGAACAGCAACGCAGTTGGAAAAAGACTCAACAACGAGTAAAATAAATTCTACTTATCAGAATTAAGATTCCCACAGGAATAAAACTAAATATAAGAAAATGGCACTAAGACCAGGAAACGATGATCTAAGGAACGCAGCAAACAATGCAGGAAGATCACTCGATATAAACCCTTTAAAATATATAGAAAGAATACAAACATTCGATGGAAGGAAGGAAGACCTATCCACATTTTTAACAAACGTAGATGACATCATACCCACATTGTCATCATACAATGAACAAGCACAAAGAATGTGCATAAACGTAATAAAAAGCAAACTAATTGGAAACGCAAGAAGAGCTATAGAAATACACAATCACTTGAGCAACTGGAATGACATAAAACAAATGTTAACAACCAATTTTGGAGGATTTTCTACAGCTGACCAGCTATACGAACAATTAAGAACAGCAAGTTACAGAGGAAACACCATGGATTTTTACAACTTCATATGTCACAAACTAGCCATGCTTAACCAAAAGAGCTTACAAGAAGGAAGCAGCGATGACATACCAAAAAACATCCAAACAGCATTAAAAGTTTTTACAACACGCTTACCCCAAAACATGCGTACTATACTTTGTGCACTTAAAGTATCCACAATGGAAGAAGCAATCCATGAATTAGCATCAAATGGATTTTTGCAAGATGAAAGAAGAGCCAGACCACAAAATCCATTAAAGCAACAAGAAGAAAGGAAACCAACTATACGTCAACAACAACCTTTCCAGAAACAACCTTTCCAAAAACCAAATTACCAACAAAACAACAACTTTAGACAACCAGGACAAGGATATCCAGCAAAGAATAATTGGCAACCAAAGATGTACTTCCCTCAACAACAGCAGCAGCAATATCAGCAACCATATCAACCAAGACAGCAACATAACAACTACCAACCCCCAGTAGAAAGAATGGAAGTAGATACCCAACAGACCAGAAGGCAAAACAACTACCAACAGTACTCTTCAAAAAACTACAATAGTAAGCATAATAATATTAATAGTAATAAGTATCCCCAACCTTTACAATACAAACAAGACAATACAACTGACTATAATCACTATCAGGGCGAAAATTTTCAAATACCAGCCTCGAATTTTATAACAGACTCCCCTATATTCTCATCAGAGGAAAATCAAGAAATTGTAGACTTTTGATCGACACAGGATCAACAGAAAACTTTTTAGACTATGACATAGCACCCCAACACTTAATTAAAGCAATTCCCAACCCCACGAAAATTAAATCAGTATCAGGTTATTTTCAAATAACACACACCTGTACTATACCAATGAAAAACCTTAACATTAAATTAAACTCTGACACTACATTTGGACTTTATAAATTCCACAAATTCTTTAACGGAATATTAGGACACACTACCCTTAAACAAAACAAAAGTAAAATAGATTACGAAACTAATGAAATAAGTATAAATCAAACAAAATACAAATTATATTATGAAGGAGATTCAGAAGAAATAAAAGATAATACACAATACTTACCTCAGATATTTTCAATGGAAGAATTAGTAGGACCAGGTATATTAAGATTAGAACATTTAAATTCAGAAGAAAAACAAGCTATAAAAAACGTAATCGTACAAAATGACGATATATTCTATCACAAAGGTGATGATCTAACTTTTACAAATGAAGTAAAACATAATATAGACACAGGAAATAATGGACCTGTTTATACAAGAAAATATAGATACCCTTCAATATACGAAGAGGAAATAAGTAAACAAATGAAAGAATTATTAGAACAAGGAATCATTCAACACTCCAGTTCACCATACAATGCACCTATTTGGCCAGTACCAAAGAAAGCAGATAAAGAAGGAAAAACCTCACTTAGAATAGTAGTAGACTATAGAAAATTAAATATGAATACAAGAGAAGACAAATACCCAATACCACGAATTGACGACGTACTAGACAAACTAGGAAGAGCAAATTACTTTTCAACCTTAGATTTAACTAAAGGTTTTTACCAAATTGAAGTTGACCCTAAAGACCGAGAAAAGACAGCTTTCACAATAAACGAAGGACATTTCGAATTCGTAAGAATGCCATTCGGACTAAAAAATGCACCAGCAACCTTTCAGCGAATGATGAATAACGTACTCAGAGAATATATCAACAAAACATGCGTAGTTTATATGGACGATATACTAATTTTCTCGACATCACTCCAAGAACACATTGACAGTTTAAATAAAATATTCGCAACCTTAAGAAAATCTAACTTAAAAGTTAGCCTAAATAAAAGCGACTTCTTAAAAAAGGAAACAGAATTTCTAGGACATATTGTAACAAAGGACGGAATTAAACCCAATCCAAACAAAGTTCAAGGATTAAATCAATTCACAATTCCCAAAACAGTTAAAGAAATACAAGCATTTCTAGGACTATCAGGTTACTATAGGAAATTTATACCGGACTATGCGAAAATAGCAAAACCAATGACGCATTATCTTAAAAAAGGAACGGAAATTAATTTAAACGACAGAAAATACGTAGACTCATTCAACAAATTGAAAACAATACTCATGTCAGAAACAGTACTACAATATCCAAATTTTGAAGAAGAATTCACCTTAACTACAGACGCTAGTAATCACGCACTAGGAGCAGTACTTTCACAAACTAAAGGACCAATAGCTTTCGCATCAAGAACTTTAAACAAACACGAAATTAATTACTCGACAATCGAAAAGGAACTATTAGCCATAGTATGGGCAGTAGGACAATACAGACACTATTTGTACGGAAGAAAGTTTAAACTCTTGACAGATCATAAACCACTAATTTGGCTATCCAAATTAAAGGAACCAAATCAGAAATTAATCAGATGGAAGATCAAACTCAACGAATATGAATTTGATATAAACCATGTGGAGGGAAAAGAAAATAAAGTAGCAGATGCTTTATCTAGGATAAAAGAATGCAACATTACGAACGCACTAAAAAATTGCAAATATTGCGGAGAAACATTTACGACAAAAGAAGAAATAACATTACACATAGAAGAGGAACATCCAAATATGGAAACACCTTCAAACTTTAATAGAAAAAAAAAAGAACCTTTACTTTATAGAACCTCGTTAACAGAGGAATGGATAAGCAAAAATATAACAGAAGAATTAATACAACAATTAAACTTAGAAAAAGAAAAACTAGAAAGGCAGGATCAAACTAAAAAAGAATATCAAGAAGAAAGAGAAAAACCCTCAACTAGTAAACAAGCTCTAAAACAATTAGAATTAGATAAAATAACGCAAAGTATTAAAGAATACGAAGAAAACAAGACAGTAGAAACAATTACAGTTACTTCAGACAAACTAAACACAGAAGAAAACTTAGAAATCATACAACAATTATTAGACGACAATCAGACAATACATTCAGCTGAGGAAGATGAACAAAACAGGATACCTATAACGGATAAACCTTTACAATCATTTAAGAATCAAATAGAATTGAAACAAAATGACACCAACGAGACTATTAAGGAAAAGAAATTCGGAAATAATCTAACCATTATAAATTATCAACAATTTGACGATCAAATAGTAGAGCAAGTACTAAATGAAGCAAATCTTAATAATTTAACAGTGATTAGACATTCAAATTTCGAAAATATAGACAAGTTACAGAAAAAATGGAAAGAAAGACAGGAAAACGTAAATAACATAAAAACCTCTAAATTAATGATAACGACAAATCAGGCACAAGACGTAGATTATAACACTATGTTAGACAAAATTTCATTACATCATAGAATCGATAATAATAACCCAGGATAGATATAAACAATTATATATACAACCTATCCCAAATAAAAATAAGAAACAATTAATATTAGAAACTAAGAAATATTTAATCAAAAACAATACTATATATTACGATACAAACTATGTAAAAACATTACAAAAAGTAACAGAGGGATGTTTAGAACACCTCTTTACCCAAAATCAAATGAAATGTAATTTTGAAACTAACGATAAACAAGAAATTATAGAAATTGGAACAAATATTATACTTACCTTAAATACAAACCAAAAAGTCAATCAAACTTGCAATGAATACCCTTTAACTCTTAAAGGAAATTCTTTATTAACTATCGAAAATTGTCAAATTTATTTAGACAAATGGTATAACAAGAAAGAATACAAAGATACAATAATTGTACCAAACTCTATAAAAAATATCACAGAAATTAATACATTACCTATAAACTTAGAAACCTTAAGCTACAAAAACATTGTAAACACCAAGCTTATATCAGAATTAGAATATCATTCAAAAATTACTTACTCTATCACAACCTTTATAATTATACTTATCATAATTTTAATAATTTTACACATTCATGTTAAAAACAAACCTAAAAATACCAAAATTATGGTAGAAATTCCTTTACTCCCTACAGAAGCCGGAATTTCATCTTCGTCGGGTGGAGTTATGAACCCAAACACAAAGAAAAGAATGCCGTTCGAGTAAACATTACGTCATCTTTATTACAACCTTATCTGTAAACATAAAGAAATGTAAACAAACTTATCTAGTATAAATATAAGAACAAATTAAATAAAGAACCAGTCATTATAGTTATGAACCCAAACACAAAGAAAAGAATGCCGTTCGAGTAAACATTACGTCATCTTTATTACAACCTTATCTGTAAACATAAAGAAATGTAAACAAACTTATCTAGTATAAATATAAGAACAAATTAAATAAAGAACCAGTCATTATTGAAACTCACAAAACTTAACTCGTCTTATTCTTGAACCCCACCCGTGGTAATTCTCTAATAGGAACTTAAGCTAAAAATAATATTCCAAGTAGAATATCGTGAATAAATAAGATTCAAAAACAAAATATTAACTTCCTTCGAAATCAAGAATATTTTATTCTTTTAAAGGAATTAATATTAAAATTCTAATGTATTGTGAATGCAAATGTTCCTAATACTGCTGCTGCATAATATTATAATTTTTTTTTTTGCTGTTGTTACTAGCCAACAATAAAAGCTTCTTTGTTTTCAATGGCAATAAAATGCAATTGATGTAATAAAATGTTGGATTTTTTGTTTCTTTTTGGTGGAAATAACAACAGCAAAAATCTATTAACGCTGTCTTGTAAAGGTTTTGGTAAAATTTTATATTTATTTTGTTATATTCATTACATATTTGTGTGTAGTGTTAATTGGTTTTTGTTTCTAAAATTTAAATTTTTGGGTATAGTTAAGATTTAACAAAAGGTTTAGTTTTGATCTAAATCTAAGATATGAGTTGTATTGAGCTGAAAACAACAAGGCTTAATGGTTGCGTTTGCTCCATCTCTAAATGAAGTTTTTCCACTCTCTAAAATTTAGAGGATTACCATGTTCGAATTTCTTTGTATTCTTTGAAGCTTGAGACAATGGATAGAAAAAATTGTGGAAATAACTGGCAACTCTTAAAGGAAGTGAAAGAGAGCAGAGAAAGTGCAGGAGAAGGTAGATGGAAAAAGGAGCATGTAACACGAATGGGATTGAAAAAATGAAAAAATTCATTGCCTTAACAACGAAAAATAATGAAAGAAGCGAGAAAAGACAGAGAAAAATATAAAGCTGCAATGGAAAACAAGAGAGGGAAGATTATTTATTATTTGTCCTGTTGCTGTATAAATATTATGAGAGCATACATTGAAAATAAGAGAGTGAAAAAGAACTCAAGCTAACCTGGTAACTCCTTTAACAACTGTGTTGCTGTTTTTGTATAAAATTTATGAGAGCATAGATCGAAAAGGAAAGAGTGAAAGACAAATCGTATAAACGATTTCAAAAACAAATCCTTTCGGGGCCACACACATTGCATATAAATAAAATTAACGACGAGAAGGAAAAATAAATAAAGAAATGAATATGGTAAAGACAAGCCAATGCTGGTCTCAAATATTGTGAGAATTGTTCGAAATTTCTTCAGAAAAGATCACTGAAAAACGTAATTAATACATAAGTCATTAAAAAAAATTAATTCAAATACTAAACAACAAAAAATATGAAATATGAAAAATTTAGTCGTTACTTAGTGTTTGGGTTGTGGTTTATAAAATCGAACAATCGATAAAAATTTGGGTTGTTGCTAGGAGCTTACAATGCACATAACCTCAGTGTGCATATTTGCATTTCCTTGAGCGCTTACCACTAACGACCTTCCGCAATTATCATGAACGTTGATCATCTCGTTCATTTGACCGTACCATTTTACATGCAAGCACAAGAAAGTGATTTATTATATAAGATTTTTCTTCAACACTAATTTAAATTCCTCAAACACACAATAAACAATACACTTTCTATTTAACCTTAACACGATGTAAAATAGAAAATTTTACATCGTGTTTCGCTTTCATTCAAAGCAAAATAGCAAGCGAATTTCATTATACGTTATTTATAAGCTTTAAAAATGCGATTATGAATATGAAAAAAGATGTAAGAAAACAATATATGGTAAATTTGTAAAGGCACAACTCTAAATATCGCCCTGATGCCCAAGCGCAAATTTTTCTCTCGAACAATAGCCTAGCCTCCTATGGAGAGTTCATAGGCATAGCGGTGGCTGCTGCTGTGTTTGTGATGTTACTAATGTTACTGCTAATGTTTTCTTTTAGCCTTTGTTTTCATTCATTGAACAAATTTATTTATTAATAAAATTTAAACAATTTCATTGTTTATTTTACTTTGGTTTTAGTTTGCTGCTTTTTTTAAAATTAATTGGTCCAAATTGTTGATATGTGGTGAAAAAGAAGAAAAGAGTGAACTAATTTTCTTAGCTTCAAATAAATGATTAATTTTTTCTTTTAATAATTTTAATACTATACCATGATTTAATACTGAAAAATTTATTTATTGTTTATTTGAAAGTTTGATTTTTAAATGTTATTAAATTTTTTTTTTATTTTTAAATTTGATAGAATTCATTAATTTTCATAATTATGGCTTTAATAATGCTAATTTTTTTTTATTGATTTGGTAATCTTTTTAATAACTTTTATTGTTTTCTTGTCTTTTTTTCCTCATTGTACTAAGGAAAGTTAAAGGAAAAGTGAGTTTTTATTGATTTTTCTATTCATAAAATTAGCTTTCTTTAATTTTTATTTTCGTTTTTTCAGTTACACAATTTTTTTTACCGTCATATTAACTATATAATTATATAATTTTTTGATTGAGCTATTTAATAAAAACTTTTGAGAAAATTCAAATTTTTTTTTTTGCTTCACATTGGTGGTCAAATAAATGGATGGGCATTTTCTTTTCTTAACAGGGAATCAGCTATTCAATTCTCTCTGGAAAAAGCCAGTATTGCCAAGCATTTAAATTAGTTAATCTTAGACTAATCTGAATATTTAGACCAGTTGAAGGTATAACTAGTATTCGTAAATATTCTTGATGCTTTGGCGACTGTTTAACTTTTCTCTGAGTCACTGTTGTTGTTGTAGTTTATTGCCGTATAAAATCACTTTGAGCTGTAAGCTAACTATACATTTTTCATTCATTTAAGATTTGTTGTAAACATTTTTTATTCGAATAATAAAAGATTACCTAATTTTTTAATGTGTTCCCAAAGCCTAAATTAAAATTGCTTTAATACTTACTACAGTTGGCATACTTTCATATAAATATTCTTATTTTTGTTTTACGATAAATCAACAGAAATAGAAATCAAATTTATGTTTATTTTTATTTATATTTATTTCCACATATTTGACAAATCGCAAGTCAGTCATTCTCCTCAATTCCTTTTAACTTTTGATTAAGCTCAAAATCAAATACTTACAAGTACTTACTTACTCATTTAACTGTAAAGTTTTTATAAATTTTAAATATGACTTTTGATCGTTAAAATATTTGACAGTATAAATGTTTATTGCAGAAAATCTTCACGGTTAACATTGTTTTAAACAAATTTTTTCATTGGTATATATTTCTTGGAGCCAATTTTTTTTTTAGTAAAATTTGCAGTTGTAAAATTTGTTTTTAAAAAAGTTCAATATTCAAATTATTTATAAATTTATAATATTTATACTACATAAATTTGTATTATTTATACATTTTTTTATAATAAAATTTCCAAAAATGTTTTCTATTTTTTGTTTTTTTTTTTGTTTTTGTGAACCGAAAATTCTCTTTAAACAGTAATTTATCCGAAATTCACATACGACAATGGCGACGACATGGATTTTAAGCTTCGGTGAAGAATATTTCCTTAGAAGAAAATTTGCTATTTAATTCAGTTTAAAGGGATTATTATCCAAAACAAAACTAGGTTTTTTTTTTTGTTTTTGTGAACCGAAAATACTCTTCAAACAGTAATTTATTTGAAATTGGAAAATTACTTTTGCATTAAAAACTTTCTAAAAATTAAATGTTGGAATCGCTGTGGTGTAGTGGTAGTGCTACGTAGAGTGTCCGGGACTCGAATCACGGCACAGTCAAAATCAAAAAGTAGAAAAAATAATTTTTCTACACGACATCCGACACCACCTCTTGGCAGGCAATGGCAAACCTACAAGAGTAAAAATTGCTATGAAAAGCTTTTCACTTCGCCGTTCGGATTCGGCTTTAAACTGTAGGTCCCTTTCATTCATGTACAAATATAACACGCACAACATGAGTGGATGCGAAAAGCTCGGTCTAGGCCCTCCATGGGCTGTTGTGCCATTAAAAAAAAAGTGAAGGAATCGAAAACGGCCCCAAATGAAAAACCAATATGTTTTTAACGAGGCAAAATTGAAAATGATTGGATTTCAGAACACAATAGCTACAACGACTTATGGAATAGGTAAGATTAAATTTTAATATAAAAACTTACTATAATTTAAAAAAAAAACCGTTTTAAACTCTTCAGCAATATACTTAGTCTCAATGGATCCTGCGAAATCTGCCTTTGAACCTTGCTTTGAAGCGGTTTCATTGCAGTTTCTACACCCAGAATTTATTCCATAGATGATCACTGGCAAACCGAAGAAAATGTTTCCATTCATGTGAAGCAAGGTGTAAGGTGTATTCAGTACATACTCGTTTATAACTATAAAGTTTCATGCAAGTGACCTTGCATCATAAAGCAAAAGTTAGCAACTACTGATGAAATGTAGAGGAAGAAATCGTAAAATCACAAAATCATTAATAATAACTAATAACAAGCAGTAAACGTGTGTATGCAAACTAATATAAATAAGTAAATAGGGAACTAAAAAATACTACATACATACTTACTCGAATGGTTGGTATAGTTAATAACAAATATGGATTTTTTTTTCGTTCAACCGAGAAACTTTGCTTTAATATGCTTCTTGGTATATGCTTTTTGCTTTTGGCAAAACTAGTTAAGTTTCTTTTTTTTTTTTTGTTTTTCTATAACCATAAACTTGAGAATTTGCTAATTGAGCAACACTTTTCTCACCCGACAAAAGAAAACAAAAGAAGATACTAAAAATTTGTGGGTAATGTGTATATTTAGAGCTGGAGGAGCTTGCTGCAGTTACGTTTCTCAATCATTTTGGCCGAATAACTGTTTATTAGTAATGGCGTAATAGTTTTTTGAGGTTAATTCTTGTGTGCGTGTTTTATTTTTCTTTTGGTGTTTTATTTTCACACCAGTTTGTGGTGCTGCTGGTGGATTAACAGGTGCTAATGCTTGGCTGGCGATTAGTTGAGTTGCTGCGGACTGAGTGTGACTTTTATGTGTTTCAAATGAGCCTGAGAGTTTCTTAGTTTTTTTTATAGTTAGTTAAGTAGTAAGCAAAGTATTTCAAGAATTTCTATGTCGACGATGATAATTAAATGTTCTAACTATTTCGGTTGAATGGTAAGCATTTAGCATTTGTAAATGTCTGTATTATAAACCACGTGTTGAAATGTTTTCACGTGTATTATTATTATTTTTATCTGCGTAGTAATTACCTTGGTTTAGTGAGACAAACTAACATTGAAGTTTCAAATCGTGTTCTCGGAAAATGCTGATGTAAGTATTCGAAGCTACCAAAAATATGACTAAATAAATAATTCATTGATTCACAAATGAGTGGTATCATGTCGTATTGTCATAATGTTGTAAAATTTTGTATACGATTTGAAAGAATTGGCGACAATTCAGAGGATACGACACTGAATACGACATTTTGTGAATCACATAAATATTAGTTAAAACCCTTAATCGCTAAGGCAATGAGACAACTCAAGCAAACTAAACTTGTTCATTAATATCATGAAAATCATTCGTAAAAGCTCAATTCTTCGAAAAATGAAGTCTAAGTTCATCAGTGTAATAGTTAATATTATTATATTAGATTATAATGAATTTCTTCTTTTCCGAAACAGCTTGTAGTACACAGGACCCTTACAATCCTACCAAATACTTACTAAGCAAAACCTTCCTTGGCGTCAGTTCCGGATTTGCGACGGTTTGGGCAGGGTCACCTCGTTTTGACCATGATATTTTTGCATATTATTATAATACGTTATCCAGTTTTCGTCACCAGTAACCAATCTGTGCAAAAATTGTTCGAGATCACATATTGAAATGCGGTCGGTAAGATTTTTTTTCACTCAGATTATGTGGCACCCAAATATCGATTGCTTTTTTTTTAGAATAGCCAGCCTTTTTTAAAAGGTTCAACGCCGTTTGGCTACATCCGTAGCGATGTCGCGACTGGCTAAGTGTCGGTCTTCCTCCAACTTTTCAAGAATTTCGTCCACTTTTTCGGTGCATGGTCGAGCAGATATAGGTGCGTCTTTTATATAAAAATTTTCAGAGCGGAATCGATCCAATGAAGTTGCCTTCGCGGCTTTTCGAAGAAATAAAGTAAAATGTAACGAATTTTTTCCGATCGTTTCTGCACTCATTTTATTGACGTTAAAACAGTTGAATGATGAACAAATGTTAATGGGTAAAAATTGTTTATGATTCTCAAAGATGTCAACTACCTTTAGCAACAAAGAGTTGCCAGATCGAACCAGTACTTACAGAGTTAGGGCATTTTTTCCCTGGGAGTTTACTTGCTGTGCTGTTGTGCGTGATTTGTGGTGGTTGGTTTTTTTTGGTGAATGTATTGCAAATTTTTCGGTTTGTTTTAATTCTGATTGCTTCGCTACGAATTTTGTTAAAGCTTTTCGATAGAGTGACACTGCACTAACCTCATCGGGGGTGTATTTTGATTAGCTTTACAGCGTTCAAACACTTAATGGCTCAAAGGTCTAATATATCAATCCAGGATGATCAGTTAAAAGTTTGGTAAACTCCAGGTTAAACTCCAATAATTATTTAAGAACTTTTAATATTTTGGGATTTATAATGAAAGATTTGAAATGAAATAAGCTTTTATTTTTCCTAACTCGAGTTTAGCTGTTATTGCTTCAAGCCACACTTTTGTTATTTCTTCAATAAATTACCAAAAAAAAAAAAAAATTCTCACAAGTCTGTTTTCTTCTCGCTTGTTAGCAATCTGTTGCTTGTTGTGTAGTTGAAGCTGCTAATTCACCAAATATATTTAAAAATTTAAGTTGCTAAGAAATACGCAGTATACTAGTGAGTGGCCAGCCTTGCCCCTTTGTCTGCCGGCCTGCCTTCAGTGTTCAGCTGTTCGTTTTGCACATTACTTTTTATAGACTTTTGAAATTTCGCCGCCGCCAACAAAATGCATGTAATAAAATGCTATTGCCAAAGCACGAACGGCAGCAGCAACCAAAACAACAACAACAGTAACAGTTTAGAGAGACGCATTCACTTACCAGCTTGTTGCACGTTCATACTTACATACTCGTACATTATGTTTGTCATTTGGTTGTTTGTTTAGTTATTGTTATTATTATAACTGCGTCATTGTCGTCGTCATCGTTGTCGCCGTCGTTGTCGCCGTCGTGTTGCATGCAGCATTTAACGTAAACGTCAATTGGTTATAAATCTACGGTTGCATAGTAAAAACAAGGTAAAAAAAAGAAACCAACGCATAGTTGCTGCAGTTACAGCTGCCGACGCATTTCGCTTATTTCTTTTCTCTATGCTGTTCCTGCTGCTGCTGCTGCTGCTGGTGAGGCTGTTGGTTGATGATGATTTCAATCTTAATCGTTGTTCGTAAAAATGAAAAATTTATTTAAATTTCTGTCTGCTGTTGTTGTTGCTTGCTGATGCTGATGCTATTGTTATTATTGTGTTACTTGCTGCTTGTTAAGTATTATCTGTGCTGTGCTGTGCTGCATGCAAATGTAATTTTTCATATTTTTTCATACTAACTAAAGATTTTTGTTTTTTGTTGTATTGTTTAAATTATAAGTAATTTGTCAAAATGATTTATTTATTTCATCTTTTGTTTTTTTTTATTGATAGTAAAGTAATTTTTTGTTGTTGTTATGAAAAGTGCTGTATTTTATTAGATTTTTTCCCAGAAATTGTGTGAAAATTGTTGAGGAATTTCTCTCATGAAACTGAATATTTGCCGTACAGTAGTTTCCGCTTAATTGAGATCCGCTTAATTGAGATCCGCTTCATTGATTTGGTCGCTTCTTCGACTTGTTATTTTTACTCTGTCGAATAATTCGCTTTATTGAACTCTTTTTAATTACGTAAGTTATTCAATTACCCACAAAAGAGTGTGTGTATTTTTGTTGGCTCAACTTAGCAAAAACTCCAATGTAACCAATTGGCTCAACTTAGCAAAAACTCTAATATAACCAATTAGATATCAAAAATTTACTATAAGTCGTTGACTATAGGGACATAAATTTACTTGCAAGTATTTGTAATTTTTCAATTCGTTATTTGGTTAGAAATTTGATAATTCGACTGTTAAAAGTGAGTCGAATCGAAAAAGGAGACTGACCAATCTGAAAAACATATATAACATGATTAATCGTATTTATCAAATTGAACGTGTTGATCCCTAAACAAATTTGATTCGATTCAAAAGAGAATTAATAGGTTTTGAACTAAAGCAACAAAATTTTTGTAGCAAATTAACTGGCTGGCAAGGCAATTAAGCCTAGATCCATTAAGGAATATCGGGATACCTGTAAATCTGATTTGTATTCAATTATATAAAAATGCATTTACGCAAAACGCAATCTGTGATAAAGTTTTAATAAGGCGGCTGCGCACTTAACCCGATTCTGGCTGGACTATTTTTCTATCACTTGACGATTGTGGAAAATTTTAACCAAAATATCCAATATGCACTTGCCATTTTCTTTCGCTTTAGCTGTATTTTATTGGCCACCTTGTCTAGCATGTGCCAATAAAACGACCCAGTTGTTAAGTCCGTTCTTCCATGTATTGTTATTCACAATGGAGCTGGAGGTCAAACATTTTAAGAAATATCGATAACAATAGGAACGATTGCCAGGTATTTTGTTTTGGTTTTTACATATTAAATATTCATAAGAATATTTAACAATGGGAAGATGAATAATATCGAATATTTTATTGAATAAAATAGTCCAACAGTTTTAACAGGTATTAAATTAACTAAAAAAAACGTTTGTTTTAAAAAAATACTATCGATAAGCTGTTGGAAATAAATAGAATTAGCACATCCCTAATGGCAGCTGATCTCTTTATTTTTATTTGAGATTTTGTGCAAATTTTGTTACTAAATAGAAAATAAATGTCATTGTTTTTTGTTCATTTACGTTTTTACTCATCTTTTTTTTGCGCTGTTCAACATGTTATATGTATTGTATATCCTGTCTTCAACTTTTTGTGTCACACTGTTTTTTTTTTTTTTTTGTTATTGACAGTTCACTTTAGCGCTTATGTGCAAACCAGGGATGTTAAGCAACATACCAGTAATAGCTAAATATACATAGCAGCTATAATTATACGTGTTATCTTTGCGGTTTTTGTTGTGGCTTTCGTATAAAATTATCGCAACTAGTTATGAGTGGCGAATAAAACGCAGCTAATGTCGAAATAAATATCAACTTGCTTTCAAAGTGTCACAAGGCTGCTGAGTCGGACAGCAAACAAAGCATTATGATTATTGTTATCTTATATTAGATGTGGTTCGATACGGAAATCCATGAAAAATATAATTGATTCATAGCCTTTATTATTTAAGGTATAGTTCATTTTGTAATAAATTGAAATTTAATTATTATTTTCTGTTTGTTTCTTTGCAGGTACAAATTTCCTAAATACATATTTTCTAATTCAACTAAAAGTGAGTAAATCATAAGATTTTTGTAAAGAACTGCTGGACATGTTCTGCAACTCTCACTGCTATAACTAAGGGGAAATCGGAGACCCGGTTAATTGCACAACTAACGCTAGTCTAAAGAATTAATCAAATAACGCTTTGAATTCAATAAAACAACATCGTCCACAGTAAAATGAATACATGAATCCAGAGAATACATATATCCAAGATTTATATTTCTATTCACTAACGCGCAGCACACATTTCTCTAAATTTGTTTTTATTTCCCCGGCTCCTTGCCAATTTCTCTTGCTTCGCCAAGACTCAAGTGAAAGAAAAAAGTCTTATGCAAATTATAAATTGTGCCAACGAAGCCTTGACGTGACGTATGAAAATAAATAAATTATAGTCACCTATTAATATACTGTCGCGCGTGATGTTAACACAAGTTGACTGACTTCCCCAAAATTGCTCGTCCACCAGCCTAGTACCTGCTACTGGTTTTCACTCTTGTTGCTGGGTAGGTAACAAGCTTAGCCAGAAATTCGCATTAATGTCTTAATTGAATCAACAACATTGTATAGAGTGTGGCCAAACAAGTTTCCATAATGCAAACTCTAAAAGTCAAAAACACACGCACACACGTACACAAAAATATAATTAAATTACCAGGAGATGTAAATAGAAGTAAATTAAGTCAGAGAAATCCTGTTAGAAATGAAGAGAAGGTAGCACGCGACCGACCACAACCAACGAACATGAAGAAAGTCAAATGGACATGCTGCAGAGTTAAGTTTTCTGTTAGTTAGCTAGTGAGTTACTAGTTGTCCATCTAGAATAGTGTAGCAGTATGTAGCTGCTTTGGAGACTGTTCTTCTTGCTGCTATCTACAATGTCTGCTGTGTTGCTACTTCTACTGTTCTGTTGCTCTTGGCTTGTGATAATGACAACATTTGACTTAAATTTCTCGAGCTGCAACTGAAAATATTGACTGAATTCAATTTTAATCACGTGCTTGCTTTCATTTCCAACCAAGTAGCTTAAGTCCAAGCAAAGCATTTCAAGTTGCGCTAAGCTTTGATGAGCTCCTCATCAAACGAAATACAATATAAACTAAACTACTTTTATTTTATAATTTTCATAAATGTCTACATACATACATACTTATGGTGCATAGTATAAAAAGTTGTAAAGTAGTAAAGTAATTTCACCAATTTGGAATTCATGCCATTTCAATCAATTATTTTTTCAAGGTTTTTTACAATTCACAATTTTTTTAATTGTATCTAATTTTCATTGCTTTTGTTATGGATAGGTACAGAGTGGACTCGCGATCGATCGAGTGATCGTTTCGTCCGTCCGATCGTCCGTCTGTCTGCCTGTCTCGCTGTCTACTCGCCAATGTCAGTGAACGTTAAATAGCTGGTAGCATTGCTTATTAAATGAAATTGTTAACCCATTTTTAGCTTAAAAGGAAAATTGATCTCAATAGAAAAATGAAAAATATCTGTACCTACCTACCTCCTCGGCTCTCAAGCTATCAGAAGCAGCTCCTCTCTCTAGCTAGTTGTGTAATGTAGTGTGACTATCAGACGATGCACGATATCTTCAATAAATCAATCAAAGTGCGCCAAGATGCTGGAGCCGCGCCAATGTACCGTGTGAGGTCAATACTTACAACACACACACATCAGCCTCCGAACGTAAGCGAGATGTAAGCGCACTATTATGTGTTGTTGTTGTTTACCTTTTTTGTTTGCCGTTGTGTGAAGATCAAAATGAGAAATGTTTTTGATGATGTGTTCATTTATTTATTATTTACAAAATAAAAAGATAATTGATTTGATTCTTTTTGGAGTTAATAATTAATAGAACGCAACTTGCTCAAAATTGGTGCACGTTTTGTTTTTTGTTATTTCTTGAGGAAAGTAAATATTGTTTTAATTTTTCTTTGTTAGCTTTTTTTTGTGCGTTTTCAATTCATTAATTGACTTTTTTTCAAATTACATTAGTAATTGAATTTGTTTTTATTTTGGTTCAATATTTCTTTTTCGTACTTGGTTTTAAGTGGGAATGGGAACAAATTCTAATTTGTATTAATAATAATTTTAATCTATTTTTAACACGAGCAAATATTGTTATGCGATTTTAATTCACATTATAATCAATTAATCAAAATTTTCCGTAATAATTTTCTCATGTAGCCTTGCAGTATGTAGTTTGAGCAAGTAGTACCACATTTATGTTGCTACACATGTATGTATGTGTTCAGTTTCGTGTAGAAGTCCAACAGTGGCAAATGACATGATCTTGGAGTAGCCATTTGGAGTAGGCTAATCTTAAAATCTAATTACGACAGGAACTTTCACACACTGAAGTAAGTTATTGTAATGCGAGTTGCAGCATGGTATGTGGTCCCATACTGCTGATGTCAGTTGCGATCTTGAGATTCGGGTTTTTGGGGGCTAATTTGTAGTCATACCAAAAATTGAAACCGAAAAATTTATCAAATCTCAAACCAATATTTAGATATAAAATTATATCAAACAAAGCCCCGACCAATTAAAACCAATTATATGCCAGAATTCAGATCCAACCTGGGACTAAAGTTCAGATCAGAGTATCGAAATAGAACCGTGACCAAAATTCAAACCAATATTAATATTAAAAAATTCAGATCAAATTCAAAGAAAAATGTAAACAATCCAATATTCAGTTTACATTCAGACCCAACCTTAGATCCAACCGAATTCAAACCGAAACTTAGACCAAATAAAACCGTATAAGTTTTATCCACTACGCAAAATAAGTACCGGGACGCCATCTTTTATGTTGGTATGGAAACTTTGAATAATTTTAACAATTATCAACCAATCGACTTGAGTAAAAATTCTTTTGAAACATCAATTCAGTACAATTTTAACGATCAATCGTTTCACACGGAAACAACGCGTCGAAATAGTGAAGCTGTACTTTGAAAATAGTTGTTCACATCTTCGAAAATATTGTGGGCAACAAGCAGCGTCTGAAAACACTATTCGTCGTTTGATGTCGAATTTTGTTGAGCATGGCACAGTGGGGTATCGTCGACAAGCCGCTCATAAACGCCCAAGACGTTCCAATGAACTGGTTGAAGTAAGCGGTAAGCGAGAGTGTTGCCGAGAAACCACATGCGTCGTGTCGTCACCGCGCTCAGCATTTTGGCGCCAGTGAATATTGCTGACTGACCGTCCACGTCGTTACAGTCCCGTCGCTCGAATGGTTGACACTGCATATCGACTTTGGAAGGAAATTTTGATGACCGACGAGGCCCATTTCACACTCTCTGGCGCTGTTAACAAGACAAATTGGCGTATTTGGGGAACGGAGAATCCACACGAGATCCGTAAAACGACATTGCAGGACGAAAAAGTTACTGCTTGGGCAGGCGCTTGCGCCAAAACCATCATTGGACAGTTTTTCTTCATTTGTTTGCATACAAATGTGTGAAAAAGGTATGAACAGTTACTGGTCTCAACAAGACGGTGCACCATGCCATACTGTAAATCAAACAATACAGTTTCTGCAACTAAAATTCCTTGGACGTGGGGCGACATTGACTGGCCACCCAGATCTCCAGATTTCACCCCTCCGAACTTCTTTTTGTGGAGTTATTTGAAAATCAAAGTGTACGCCAGCAAGCCTCATCCCATTGACGAGATGCTCGAAAAAGTGAAGTCAAACGCAGTAAAAAGGGCACATTTTGCATTGGTCATTACAACTCATTGCATAAGTTTTATGTATTAATCTAGAAATTTTAAACGCTCCATATTTTCTCACTGTTACGAACTTAACTCTAAATTTGTGTTTCTTTACTCACACAAACTTTTTTATGCGCTTTTGGTACTAATAATAATAATCCATCCATTGATGGAAAAGAGGATTGAAGAATATTCAAACACAGCAACCCTTAACTCTATGATAGTAAAAAGTACAAATCTTTCAATGTAAAAATATCACAAACACGATTTGGACATCATATAAGTCGGTACATACAATTCTCTAAACAAAAGCAATAGAAACGGCGTATGGAAGAAGAATAATTGCAACCATAAAAATAAATTGGATTTTAAAACTCTTTACATACATAGTTAGGAGTTCGTTTGGACTTTGTGTCACGACTCACGACTCTTCGTTCCATACGAAAAAGAGAAGGCGCTGTATTTGTAGTAGCTTGTGGTGGTGGGCTGGAATTGACACTGCCTGCCTGCCTCTCTGTCTCCGTGCCTTCCTGCGTCTCTGAGTGGCTGACTGACGCTGTGAGCGCAAAATTTTAATTTAAAATCATGTTTTATTTTCTTCCTTCATTCTAATGTTTTATTAACTAGAAGTTATTGTTGTCGTTGTTGTTGCGGCTGTTTTGTTGAGGGGAAAAACGAGCATGCAAAATCGTTAAAAATAAAACAATTGGCATAAACCCAAAAGGGTTAGTCAGTTAGCTAGTTAAGCCCAACATCTGCAAAACTGTACACAAGTAATTGGCAAATTGGTATTCGCATGTGGCTAGAAACCAAGTGAGTATGTAAACCTTTCACTTCCTTGTGGCGGCTATTCCATTCAATAAGTGAGCGCCGCGCGTACAACAAAAAGGGCATAAATCAAAGCGGCACAGAAAACCAAAAAGTTTTATAACTGCGTTCGCTCCTCGTGCTTTTCATGTACTTAGAACATATGAGTGGATTTTTCCATAAAAGCTGAAGCGATTTGGTATTAATTGCTAGAACGTGTGCTGAGCTGTGGTGAGGTTTTTTTGTTTTTGTGTTTCTTCCTCTTGATTTAATTGACAGCACAAAGTGAGTGATACGGTAGGAGGGTGTTAAAATTAACAGAAGGTACGTGAACGTACTATGTGCACACATACATACATAAGAAATATTAAGGGAGTGTTGGTCAGTCAATAACGATGGATACGAACGTCTGATATTGATGAGCTCTGTTAATGCGAAAATGCGATAAAAGTAATTAAACTTTTAAACACGAAAGTGGAGGAATGTGTTGGGAATTATTAATGGAAAGAAAAGGAACGAAATTGTTAACTATAAGTAAATGAGCTTGCTTACATTCTAATGACGGGAACACAGCTACAGCTATCAATATTAGAAATAATAATAATTGAAAAATACGAGACTGATTTCATTAGTGACGTAAATGATAGGCAGATGATCCCATACTGGCTACATAAGAATTTTCATGAAACTAAGAAATATTATTGGAGAAGAAGTGAAATCGAAACTTACAGCATAAGTCTAGCCTATGTATGGTAGAAGTAATGAGGGAGGGAGAGAGAGAGAGTATGAGGGGAATATAATATTTCACACTGCAATATTAAAACATTTTTTGCGAAGAAGAAATTGAAAAGTGAGTCCTGAAAAGTTTACTGGTATATTATTGAACTTCTAGAAATTCATTTTAATGTCTCTGAAAAATATGAAACCTCGGTGATCTGCATAGCAGTATCCATTTAATTTTTTGAAGAATTACATCGAATTCAAACCATTTTGAAAATTTTGATCCGCTATTTTAAGCCAGCTATTTTGAATTTTAGATTCAATGACCTTTAAAAAGTGTGGCCGTGGTGGCGTAGTGGTAATGCGTTGGACTGCTGCGCAGATTGTCCGGGGTTCGAATCTCGGCAAAGGCAAATTAAAAAAAAAAAGTAGAAAAAATAATTGTTCTACACGGCACCACCTCTTGGCAGGCAATGGCAAACCTACAAGAGTAAAAATTTCTATGTAAAGCTTTCATTTCGCCGTTCGGATTCGGCATTAAACTGTAGGTCTCTTCCATTCATGTACAAATATAACACGCACAACATGAGTGGATGCGAAAAGCTCGGCCTAGACCCTCCATGGGCTGTTGTGCCATTAAAAGTAAAAAGTAAAGACCTTTAAAAACCCTTCCAATCCAAGCCAAAAGTTCATAATCACCCGGAATGTGAGCTGTTATCTTCAGGCAATATTCTGTCTCAGAAATTAGCAGCCGTGGACTAGTTATGTGCGAAGAGTGGTAGAGGTTGGAGGAGTAGCTAGCGTAAGACCAGGAACACGTCCCAGTGTCATAGGCAGTCTTTCTTCGCCCACTCTTCAATGATCGATTTTCAAGTGGACCAATCAAGTCCGTAGCAAGAGACCTACATATATACTCAACTACAAGTCAACTAGTTACTCTTTTTTTTTTTAAATACTTTACTCACTTATTTTTAATTTCGTATTAAGATCCAACTTTGCCTTACACCAACCTGAACTTGCATATAAATAAATAAAGATTTTCCTAATCTACTGAATTACATATTTTTAATTTTAGGTCTAGGTATTTTTTTTATTTTTTCTTACATTCAACACACACGGTGTGCCGCTGTGAATGCAGAGCAGTGTGTTTATTGGAAGGAACATTGATATGTGGCAGAAAGAAGGCGGGAGAATGAGAGAGGGAATGCAATCACAGGACACCGATAAACAGATAGAGATACAGCCAGTGTCGACTATAACCGCATGTAGCGCCAAAGTCGGAGACGAATACCTATTATTGACATCTACAATTCTGGAAAACAAGAAAATCAGTCGGAATCTTCTGCTTCTCTCGAGACATGATCGATGAAGGCGATCATGTGTTCGAATTAGTTGATCATGATCAGTAAAATATCACAATTTTGACGCTGCTTTTCTTACTTCACCAGCCATCGTTTAACTTTAAATTCTTTGAATTAGTTATAGACTAATTAATTTAACTATATTAATATAATATAATTTAACTATATCAAAATGTTACAATTTTTGAACAGCAACTTACTGCCATAGCCAACAGCTGCTACTGTTTAAAAGTTTAAGCAGGCAAGCAAGCAGGCAGACAAACAAATTGGCGACAATGTCTCAACAGCATGGCGACAATGTTTAGCAAAGTGGCGAGGTTGGTAGGCAACAAACCCTTCTGGCCACGACACGTCAGCTAGTTACTAATGTAATTCCAATTAACTTAAGTATGCTACTCGGATTTCACTTTTGACTAAACGAATTGTTGCACTTCCTTAGGCTAACTTGTTGTTGTGGTTCTTTTATGAGCACCTTTATTTACCTCTACTCGCACGAAGTGGTTGTGTTGATCATCCTCTTCCAAAGCACGGTCGCCTGCTGCCCCATGATTTCAAAAAAAGGTATTCAGTCGCGATCGATTGCAACAATCACCGATTGCTGTGTGATAATTTTTGCTTTTATATAATGCAACAAGAACATTTGTCGCTTTGTCTGTCTGTCTGCCTCTCTTTCCGCGTGACTATTTATTTATTTGGCTGGTATTTAGACGCACATTTAGAGCCTACTGGATAATGTATACATTATATAGTCATTAAATTCAGTGCGCATGCGCGACAAAACTGAAAAATAATCAATAAATAGATAAATAATGTTTTGCTGAATGCCGCTGCCGATGCCGATGCCTTCTCTTTGTATTTCTTTCACTTCTGAATGAATGTTTATTATTTTCTATTTATCCTTTAATTTTGGTTTACACGATCAGTTGAGCAACGACGACGTGATCAGTTTTTATGATGGTCACGTGACTTCATTAATGTATTATATATGTATGCATTTAGAAGTAACTATTTACATATGTAAATATGTATGTATGCCTTGTACCTACGAGTATGTATGTATATATTTGTGATATACGAGCGATGTGGCGATATGGTGATGATAATCATTCAATGTCAATGAAGGGAAGAAAACAAAGTTTAAGGTTGATTTTTTATTTACTACAAAAATATTATGGTTTTTTACTGTTCATAATAAGAAATAACTTATTATTAAATAATTTTTTTTTTTTAAGGAACGTTGATTTCTCAAAGTGTTTCATTGTACCTTAAGCTTTGTACTTAAAATTCTTAAAATATTCGAATCCTTTCGATCTCTGTACTCCAGAGTGTCATAATTTTTGAACTCGATAATTCAGATCTTCGAGATATTCGACCAACTTCAAAATAATAGATTTAGATTCTTAAAATACTTGATGGCTGTACTTCAGATTGTCAAAATATATGGATCCTGCACTTTAGATTGCCCAGTATACTCGATCTCTCTGTTCGGGAGTCTCCCTATACTTCAGACACCTGAAGTATTTAAACTTTGTTCTTCAATACAATTGACCGCTATACTCCATACTCAAACAAAGAAACAAAATATTCGAATCCTATAGCTTCAAACTCCAGACTTACTTAAGTATGTCGAACTTTCTTTAAATTCACAGATGAGCGTCAAACTATCACTTCATATCTTCTTTCCCACTGGGTTATGTTCATTGTTTTGCTATTCTTAGCCAATGTTAATTTTGGCAACAATAGTTCACGGTGTCTACTTTTCTATGTATGAAAATAACCCAAACCAAGGTCATATTTGTTTATATGCAATTTCAATTTCAAGCTTTTGTTTAACCCAAAAATAACTCAATGAAAAAACAAGAAATCATCAATGAAATTCTCATGCTCGTTTTTGTTTTTATTTTAGTTTTATATTTTTTCTATATTTTGTTGACACATTTTGTCTATTTATTGTGACTAATTCATTAATTTTATGTGTGTGATAGTTTTAACTGTCAGCTGCTCTTTCTATTTGGGGTTCTTTTTTTTCAACTTTTGCAGAACAGACAGAACTATTTTAAACCGCTTAGAATTTTTGTAGCGCACTTTACCAAACTAAACATAAAACAGACCGAGCATTAGCGGTCTTTCCTAGTTTGTTTTTCCTACTTTTATTTTTTAACGCAGTACAGCAAGCGAAACTTTTTAAGCTCCTCTCATTAATTTTCTTCAATAGAAACTGTTACAAAAAGAAATGAAAATATTTAGGTTAAACTAACAAACAACATCCCATTCACATCCCATTCATCGATCATCCGATGATGGTCGTCATTGTTATTGAGTTGGTACTTATTACTGAGGTTAATACAAAAACAAAAATATTTTTTGTCTGATTAAAATTTTTTTTTTACTATTATTTTTTCTCAAGGCATTTCCGTGACTTGTTTAAAATTTTGCAATTATTTTCGCTGAATTTTTTTATTTATTAAATATAATTTTGAGGATAAATATACTTCATAAATATAAAAAATTGTTTTGTCATTGTCGTTTTTTTGTTTTGTCTTTTAATTGCGTAATGAATGGTGATGATTTTGTTTCATTTATTTTTTTCCGAATTTTGATAATTTTTTAAATTTTTTGTTTACTAAGTACTACATACATAGATTGATTATGAATTATTTTATTTTTTATTTTCTTCAAGTCTAAAGAGTTTAAAAAATGTGCATTAAATTTACGCAATTAAATGATATTTCATTTCTCGATTATTTTAAAAAATACCCTAATTTATATTTGGGGCTTCTTGAATTGAATCACTTATTTGTTTCTTAATTTTATTTTCATTTTAGTTTAATTTTATTTCAGTGTGTCTTTTTTTTGTTACTTCATTTACTTTTCAGTTTTATACAATCAAAACTCTATAATAATTTTTGTTTCTATTTTTCTAATATTTATCAAACAATTACATTTGTTATAATTAAATTAGTTATGTAATTTTTTTTTACACTTACAAAATATGGATTTGTGTGTTAAGAAAATATGAGCTACATAAAAGTAAGGCATACTACCTTCGGCCTTGTCGAAGCTCAGCTATAGCTGATGCTTATTTGGCTAATGGTTATTGAAAACTTCACGGGAGTCTTTTAAAAAACAATTTCTACTAAGTAGTACCTACTTTGTTCTCATTTTCTCAAGGGAAAATTCATCGGATAATTTAATGATAGGATTTTAACTTAAAAATGTATTGAATGTTTTTTTTTTTTGATTATTTTTAAATTCGATCTACTGATTTTTTGTGATTAGATTGAATGAAGCTTCCAGTCGACTTCATTTGGGCACTAGGATTTTGTCGATTCAAAATCTATGCGATTTGTTTCAATATGTTTAATCACAAAAGTTGTCATTGATGTATCTCAGTTCATAAGTCTTTTTTAATTTTTATATTGGAACAACTGCTTACATTCTATAAGAAAAATTGCGCCAGGTATTTTAATCAATCAAGATTTGAATCTTTGTGCATTGAGTAACGGAGTAGCAGTAAAAGTGTAGTAAAGTCTTACTATTTTGTCAGGTTTGGTGTCAGTGAATTTTTGTACATCGAAAAGCTTTCTGAACATTTTCTTAAAGTTTATTTGTTTTGGCAGTTGTGAATGGTTGGTAACGCTGAAAATTTACAAATGTTGGCGAGTAAGAAAAAGTTAGTCAAATAAATTGTTTCTTAAAATTTTTTAATAAATTCATATTATAAAGCGAATCAAAATACTAACACACCACAAAGAAGCAACTGCGTCATTACATGGACCGAAACTAGTGAAAAAGTTGTAGGCAAAGCTGGCCTTTCCATTCCATATGATAAATTCCTAAAAGTAAAAATAGAAAACTTGCAGGAAAGCAAATTTTGGTCTATTTAATAAATAAAAAATAAATGTTTATTAGTTAGTCATTTACAACAACTCTACACTAGACAGGTAATACGTTGAAGGCTCGAATAGTGCAGTTAACTCATTTTCATAAAAAAGGCATTTAACACATATTTACGCTTAACCATCGTTATTGAGGCTTACATATTTTTAGTGTAATGAACTTGCATTGAATTGGCATATTTAGATCTTCTCTGAAGGTGTTAGAAGGGACATTGCCGGGCGATCCATTTCCCACTTCACCAAGGTTGTCGCTAAGTCTGCTAAAAATTTGTTGTTCATCTGGTTGTGGTGCATCAATGTCTACCAGCATATATTGCAAATTAATGCAAGCATACGTAAATGAACTACCTTTTCATGCCTATAGTAGAGAACACGATCTTTGGACAGGGGGTCGGAAACGCGATTTCAGCACACCAAATGCTCTTTCAATTACGTTCCGTGCTTTCGCATGGAGTGTTCTTGCGTGTAGACACCTCAGCGAATGGAATAAAAAGCCATGGTTCTAAGGGGTACCAGGGTACCCTTGGTCTCCTATAATCCTACTGTCCACGTTTGGTCTATGTGCTCTAACTAGTGTTGCTCGAGCGGATGATGTTGCCCAGATTACAGAATCGTGGCAAGATCCCGGATATTTTACATTAACTGATATAAATTTCAATCGGTGGCCACAAATCTGCTTCGACAATCGCTAACGTGAACATTTTCATTAACGTGAACTCCCTTGGTTTTAATTAGTTCACGTTACCGCGAGTGCACTGTATGTAGTACTATTAAAATGAATAGGTTACATGTGCATTTGTGACTGATGCAAACTTACGGCTTCTACATATATAATATATGTATATGTATGTATGTATAATAACCTTTTCGGTTCATGTATAAAGAAAGTGGATTGGTATTATCTTTTGAAGAAGGGGAATGTTTAGTAATGTGTGTGCAATTGTAGCTTTTATATTGAATTTTCTGTAAAATCTGAGATCACAATAAATATTTAAATAAACTATAGTTAAAATAGCATTAGTAACCCAAGTTTTAAGGATGTAAAATCTTCATGTGTCGCGGGAAAACAAACAGTATGACCCTTTTTTGGACTATTTACCGTTAATGGCACAACAGCCCATGGAGCTTTGCGCATCCACACGTGTTATATTGTACATGAATGGAAAGGACCTACAGTTTAATGCCGAATCCGAATGGCGAAGTGAACAGCTTTTCATAGAAATTTTTACTCTTGTAGGTTTGCCATTGCCGGCCAAAAGGTGGTGCCGTGTAGAAAAATGATTTTCTCTCCTTTTTGATTTTGCCTGTGCCGAGATTCGAACTCCGGACACTCTGCGTAGCAGTCCAACGCACTTTTTTTTTGTACCATTAGCTCGCATATTTCACGAATAGAGCGAGAAATTGATGATTGGCTCATTGGTGCTACAAAATTATTGCCTTAGCACTGCTGATACGACCCATTCGCCAGAAAGTGTAGAACGCTGAGACACCTGATTTGTCTTCTGACTATCGGACATGTTTAATTCATTTTGCGGTAATCGGAAATTTGTGATGAAAATTGCTTCCGCCATTGAAAAAGGGATAGTGCTATCTCTCAATGACTTGAGGATTCCCCTCCGTTCCAGGTTTTCTATCTTTTTTTTGTTTTTTTTTTTTGCAGCCACAATTGAACAAAAAATATCCGCTTCTTCTATTTCCATTTTAATTTGTTGCTTGTCAGCAGCTGGTACTGAAGCTCTTACAAGTTTACTGACATATATAAGGAATTTTGTAAGAAACTTTTCTCTAGACGATAGTTGCCATGACATATGCGAGTTAACTTAGAAAATGGGCGTTAGAAAATTATGTAAGGCGACTAGAATTGAGCTGTAAGATTGACCTATACACAATAATTGCAATTCTATCGAAGAAACTATTATTTTTCAAATGAACTTAATTTTTTGTTATATTTCTTGTCGTTGTGATATGATTAAAATTAAAGATAACAGTTTTTCATATGGAAAATTAATTGATGGATAATTTATTAATTGCAAAGTTTTGTGAACTGATTAAAAGGGAAAACATTTTTTTTTGTCACATCAAAGATTAGGATTACGCTTTTTAAAGTGAATTTTTTTTTTCATGCTCTTAAATGTTTTCATCTCCATTACTTATAACATTTGATTTGCATTCAAAAAGTAGTATTGATATGGAATCTACCTTGAATATGAAGGGATAAATTGCAATTAGTTTCAATAAGTATTTTTTTTTTTTTTTTTTTTTTTTGCAATTCCCAATCTTTGTGATTGAAAGCTGGTCAATAGCTCACTGGACAATTGTAGCTTAGTTATACTCCAAATGAAAAACCATAAAACTCTTTTCCTGCATTTTCATTTTCTTGTTTTCTTTGTTTCTTTCACAACTCAACAATATTTCCCGGCAAAAATGAATGTAAAAATTTAATTTTCAATTTGCGATAATGTAAAACTTTATTAGTCTTCCCACATACTCGCTGTGGCTGGCTGGCTGGTGGCAAGAGGCGGTAGCGGTTTTACATTTATTACTGTAACTACTCACTGCTCGGCTGTGGCAGCATTGCAAAGAAATGAAAATACTTTTCGAAGTGCGTTAATTGTAGATGCGGATATGAATTTGTGCTTTTAAACACCTTCACAACACTCCTCTCTCACTTCACTCCCCTCAAGCAGTTTCTTTCTTTCATAACACACATTCACAGGAGTAAAAATGGTTAAAGGAAAATGATGGTGAAAATAATAATAATAATAAGTTTCAAATTACATTTTATCGCTTAAAAACAAAAACAAAAAGACAAATGTAATTGTTGCTGTTATTGGTGGTTGGTGGTGTGTTGCTGTATATTATTAAATATTTTTGCTGCAGCAATTTATGCTTACATATGTATGTATGTATGTAGATAGAAATGTTTCGATTTCTGAGAAGGAAGTTCATCGGAAAGAAAATTTAATAATACTTAAAATATGTTTTCTTGTATGTATGTATGTGTGTATGTATGTATTTGCATAACGGAAGTTTTACATTAACATTTTTGTTTTATTTTAAATGCAATTTGCAACAAATACATTGTTGCTTGCTGCTAGTCATATTTTTATATATCGCGCACATAAAGTATGTAATAATTGCTGCAGCAATAGCAACAGCTACAACAATAACAACAATTCCTCTGAATCTATTCAAGTGCAAGTTCAAAAACGGAACGCAGCAACAAAAATCGAACGTTGAAATATAAATGAAAAAAGTTGTTTAATTTCCCGCTTCAGTTTTTTTCTCAGCTTTTTCTGCTTCGTCTTCTTCTTTTTCCGCTGTTGTCGTTGTCGTTTGTGCTGTTGCTGCTGCTCGCTCCTATTGCCACTTCTTTTTGTTGCACACACACAAATTGGAGTCTTTTGGTAATAAGGAAAAAATGAAAAAAGGGGGGAAAAAACAAAACATTATAGATTCAGAGTCATGCTATAGCACAGTGCTGCAATATTGTGCTGCCTGCCAGCAAATGTTGCTGAAGAAAATGGAGGAAGAAGAAGAAGAAGAAGAAGAGAAAAGTCTAAGACTCAAACTTCAAAAATTTCTGTGGTTTCGTAAACATTGAAAAATTTTCCGCATTTTATGTGAGTTTTTTTTTTTTCATTACTTCACATTTGATGTTGTTGTTGTAGATATTAGCCAAACTTGTTTCATTACCTCTTTTAGTTTTTAGCCAACAGCTCTATTACAGTTTAATCGTTGATCTTTCACAATAATTTTGTTGTTGTTGTTGCTGGTGCTGGTTTGTTGTTGTCATTTTTTGTTTACATAGTATTTTGATTTGAGGAAAGACACACGCGACTTTGTAAGTTGTTGTTGCTGTTGCTGTTGCTGTTGTTGTTGTTGTTGTTGTTGTTGTTGTTGTTGGTGGTGGTGCTGCTACTCTGCTATCGGCCATGCACTTTGTTTGTGTATGTTTGTACGTGTGCGAGTACAAGTTAATTACAATTGCATATTGCATTACCATTAACTTTTCTGTTTTCTTGCCTTTTTTTTTTTTTGAGTTTTTTTTTCTCGTTGTTATAAATTTTATGATTTTATTAAGTAGTTCGTTGTGTTTCGTTTTTTACATTTTCTTGCTTACTTTTTTGCTTTTCCCATTTATGATTTGAATATTTTAAACTTTTTATCACGAAACATTGAAAATTAAATGATTGTCAAGAACAATAATTTATATGTACAATACTTTGAAGAATACTATATGTACTACGGGAATATGCGAAACACCGACTCCGGAACTGATTTTTAAAATATACCTTTATAAGTTTGAAGACGAGCTAACTTCCCGGGTTATTTAGCTACGTCATTGCCTTAAGGAACTTGAGCCATATAACATCAACTATTACATTCGAGGTAAAAATCATTGTTGTTGATATTGACCTCGTTCATTTATTATTTAGTTGTTTCCGCCCAGATAATCGTTTGAAGTAACCTTCCGACTTTCCGGCGTACAAAGTTATTTTCCAATTACAATCTCAAATTTCAGTTCACGATCACATGGCTGCATCAAATCAAAAAGTTGATTTAAGCGTCTCTTTCTTATTGCCATTAGTGTCGCCGTTATGACATTTTCGCCTTTTGACGATGTGCTTTCTTGATGAGCTTGACAGATAATTGCGCAAATGAAAATGTACATAAGAAACTGCAACTGAACAGCAATTTCCCTGTGAGTGTGTGACTGGGTCGTTGGCCAATGTCTTGCATCGTTTCATTACTTCGAAAGTATGCAATTTCTTTTATTATGCTTTTGTCATGACATTTACCGCCCCAATACTAAAAAAAAAAGAAAAACCAAGAACAAGCAACAAGCAACAAAAATTACGGTGTTTATGAAGAGAAAGAGAGAAGATCATATTAAACTTTATTCCTTATTTCCTACTCTCTCTCTCTAGCACCTAGAAGCACGAGCAAGTTAATTTATTTTATGATTTTTCCTTGATTTTTATGGCACATTTTCTCTTGCGGCTACAAAAGTGTGTACTTAATTCTTTTATTTTGCATTTTTAATCTTCCTTCATTTATGCTGCTGTTGTTGTTGCAACCATTCACAATTGGCTATAAATGTGTTGCAAGTGCTTCTCTTTCATATATTTTCTTGATTTTTTTTTTATTACTTTGTAGTTATGCAGAGATAAACCCAGAAAAGAACTGAACTGTTGCTGCAAACAAGAGTGCAACAATTACTTCAATTCCAATTGAATTTACATAAATAAATTTAAGTGGTGGGGGAGAGAGGGAGAGAGAGATAATGAGAGAGAAATTTACCTAAGTAAATTTGACCTATTTTAAACGAGTGGGCGGTTTATAGTATGCATGAAAAGTAACTCAAGGTGCTTAAAATTGCCAATATCAGCTTTTGTCTCTTTCTTTGTTCTCTTTCTCTAGTCGCTTTGTCATTTTCTTCTCAAATTATTCATGTTGTTTTGTCTCAATTTATTTAATTTTTAGTTTAATTATCACAATTGTTCTAATTTCTGCCAAGTTCTTTTCCGTATTCATTCACGAAGTTTTTGCATCTTTATTTGATTTTTATTTTATTTGTTTAATTTTATATATAGGTTGATAAAAAGCGAAATTGCTTGCTACTTTCGTCAACAATAGTTTTTTTTTTGTCAGATGTCACTCATAAAAATTCAGCTCATTTCGATAGCAAATAAGAAAAACTATTATAAAGCTTTCTGTTCAAGGCGATAAGATTGTTCCAAATTTTATCATATTCATTCTAATCGCACAATATCAAAAATAATCTGATAAGATTAAAGTTTTAGCAGTTTCAGTGTTTTTTTTTCTAGTTTTGCTAGCAAAATGTTTTTAAATTAAATGCCCAGAGTGGGTTCGCATTTTGCAAGGTATAGCCAAAGAGTCGGGGAGGAAAACTTGCAAGGCCAATAGATTTTTTAATGATCTTGAATAATACTTATGTGGAAAATACTAAACGTTAAATATTGTTAAGTTAAAAATAAAATTTCGCTTTTTCCTTTTTACTACTTTGAGAACTTCGAATTAACTTTTAAACCTAATCAGTTTAACCTTGAAATATTTAAGTTTATTATCTGTAGCTATAAGCGAAGCCATTAATTGCTATTAATCCAAGTTACCCAATATTTGAACAAAGTACAAAGTTATTTTATTGGCATATATATTATAGAAATATTTGTTTCAAAGTTCAAATTTCTTTGCAAAATCGAACATGATAGAGAATACCCAGTTGTAAATTATGTCAAGATACGCGATATAGACTGAGATATATGTTTAGACTAGGCTTGTTCGTGATTTTACAGCAAATCCCAACATAGATTTCAGTGTATACCTTTTGATAATATCTTGATCATTCCAGTTTCAAATTTTGGTCCAGAGGAACCAAAATGCCTCTGATTAGCTCTGGATAGACTTTTACTTTACTTTTAATGCCACAACAGCCCATGGAGGGCCTAGCACGAGCTTTTCGTATCCACTCATGTTGTGCGTGTTATATTTGTACATGAATGGAATGGACCTACAGTTTAATGCCGAATCCGAACGGCGAAGTGAAAAGCTTTTCATAGCAATTTTTACTCTTGTAGGTTTGCCATTGCCTGCCAAGAGGTGGTGCCGTGTAGAAAAATTATTCGAACCCCGGACACTCTGCGTAGCAGTCCAACGCATTACCACTACGCCACAGCGACCACTCTGGATAGATCCTTTTTAAATAATTAGTTGACCAGTTCCAGGCCGAACTACAGAGCTTTTGAAAATCTAAGAATAAGAAATTAATGCTTTCCTTTTCACAGATCTCCAGAATATGTATGTTCTGCAGACTTTCCAGACACCAAGAGTTTTTAAGTTAAATTATTTTGTCCTGTTAAAGGGTCGGTGATATCAATGGATCCTTTTCTTTTCCACTAAAAGTTCATTAATGGAACTGAATTAGTGCTTAGAAAACTACTTTTTGATAGAAATTTCTTTAATTCATTCATTCTGAAAATTTCGAACAAATTTCAAGTTAGTCTACCGGATTAGAATTTGTTCTTCCTTTTCTAGGAAGAATTGTTGTTCGATTAATTTCAGTATTCCATTCCATTAATTTCCTAGTGGGTTATAACTCTCAAATATTTTTCTCTTACATAATGTATAAGTACACGTATAAGAAATTAATTAAATTAGTTAAAATGAAAAATAATTTGACACTTCCTTTTTTATGATAAGATGCCATCTCAAGTTAATATAACAAAAGTAAAAGGTAATTTAATTAAAAATAAACGTAGCACAGTCATTGATGGAGGATTCATTTACAAACAAAATCCAATAAAAGAAAATAATTAAAAATTGCTTTTAACTTGACAAATTTTAGGGTTTCGTTATTTTTAACAAAAGCAAGTCGAGAATTATATTAAAAATTTAATTGTAAATTTATGGTTACATTCCATACATATAACATTTGCCCTTTTTATGCATAACTACATTCCACTCAAACTTCTCAGCACCCAGGCCAGGCCAGGAGGCTAAGTCGTCAGGCCAGTGAGTCCAATTAAAATTATATTAAAGTTCAACAGTAACTCATATTTATAGTAAACCATTCATACATAATCATTGCCTGTAAACTGAGAGTAGAAAAGTAACCTTGACATTTAAAACAAAATGTTTTTCGTTTCATATTTGATTTATAGTGCCTGCTGCCTGCCCTTTTATTATTCCACGAAATTGTGTTGAAACCGAACCCAACCGAATAGTAAGCAAAAAAGAAGAAACATCTGAAGTTAGGTTTTTATCATATGAATCTGTTAGAGTGTTTGTGCAACACATTTTTCTTAGGAAATTAATATTAATGCTTAATTGTTAAACGGAAGTTGTTATTACTTTTTTCAATAATTTAGTTGTATGAAGTAATATTGGATAATATTATTTGCCAAGCTTATTAAATATTTTTATTTTTTTATTTTGAATCTTGCAATAAGTAACAACTAATAAATTTAAGCTAATATTAGTGCACCTTGACTTGTTACCTTACGAAGCCGTATTAGGCTACTGTGAATTGTATAGTCGGCTTTGAGTGGTTTCTGAAGAAAACAGCTCTCCAGACTTAGTATTTCCGTCTTGTTGGAAGATTGCCAATGTCCAACCAGTTCCTAAAAGGGCATGACTACAAACCCTACGAACTATCGCCCCATCGCAATCTGTTCTACGCTATGCAAAGTCATGGAAAGTGTAGTTAACTTCCACTTTGTCAAATATCTTGAGCAAAACGAATTACTTAATGACCGCCAATTCGTTTTCCGTCGAAATCGCTCTACGGGCGATCCCTCCATGGCGGTCCTCACCGTGCACTGATACCATATTGCCAATGGCTTCGGTGAGAACAAGGCGATTGCTCTGAATATTTCAAAGGCGCTTGACAGAGTGGCATAAAGCACTGCTTGGTTTCAAAACTGATTGCACATAGGGTCGGCAGTCATTCCACACGATGGATCACGAGCTTTCTAAGCGGTCGCTCTATCCGTGTTGTCACAGACGGCATTGTTTCGGACGATCTTGCGATTAATGCTGGAGTGCCGCAGGGTTCAGCCCTCTCCCCTACTCTTATCGCATTTAATCGTCTGCAGATGACAGCACCATTTCTCATTCAAAACACCCTAACCCTTTGGAGATTGAAAAGAAATGGCATGTTATGAATGACTCGCTCAATAAAGATCTACAGTCAATCTCCGAGTGGCGTCTGACGAATAGAGTTGAGTTCAATTCCCGTAACCCGCAATGTTGAATGTTATCTCACAAACGAGTTTACCAACCCCCTGTTAACCCCCAAGATAAGAGTGGGGTAGCTATTGCGGAGACAACGACTCTTGATGTTCTGGGTATGCCCATCCAATGTGATTTTCGTTGAAATAAACACGTTTTTGATGTGTCGAAAGAAGCAGCCAAGTGTCTCGGCTTTCTTAGGCAGTGTAAAAAATATTTCATTCTGACTGATTTCCGCATTGGAGCTTAATTCGCGCCTATCGGCTGGAGCTTCATGAACGCAACTGGAGCTCATGGACCGTATCCAACATCGAGCGAAAAAGCTAATGGGAGTCAGTAGAGTTTCTAGCTCTATTGACTCTTTGGAACATCGTCAAAACGTGGCTTGCGTCTCTCTGTTTTACCGTTACTTCCACGTTAGATGTTCTTCCGAGATTCGCAAGCTGATGCCGCCAGTTCGTGTGTTCACCAGAACTACACGATCAGCAAGCGGAACTCACGCCTTCCACGTAGGCATGGTGTTCCACCGCACTACGCATTTCAAAAAAAGTTCTTTTATCTGTCATACTGCGCGTATTTGGAATAAGCTCCCTAAAAATGTTTTCGCCGATTATTATGACCCTTGCAAATTTAAAGCAAACGGTCATAACTACTTCTCCCTCCTTCTTCCTTTCACCTATCAATCTTCATTCCAATCAACACAATGCTTAGAGGGGTACTCCCTGTGTGTGTTGACTGTATCAAAAAACCTTCTGTAGAGTAGACATTTTGCAGATCCTGGGAGAAAAGTTTTCTAAGCCGATAGTGATTGTTCCCAAACCAACGGCTAGTCTAGAAATGTTATCTCTTTTTTCTTTACATATACATCATATGTTACTTATATGTATGCCTCACCCAAACTTGGTGTTTCTTATTCCGCATGAGATTTTATTTTAAATCATCTTCCGTATTCATTAGATTTTTCTATCTTATGTGGTTTTTTCATAGTTTCTGTTAAACAACAATAAAATCTAAGTTTAATTATAATTTATTTATTTCTAATTAATTGTTAACAATTTCAATACTCATTTGAATTTCATTTCCTAATTGCTGCAAAACAATTAAAATAAGTAGGTAGATAAAAACTAAGTTGCAAAAGTTGTGTAATTGAAATTCCAACGCTTAATGCTTTTTTGTACAATTTATTATGTATGTAGTTAGTTAGTTTCCTTTCGTAATTTTTTAGAAGATTTATAGGAAATTTTATTTTTTACCCTTTTTTTCTTTGAGGCAAAAACTCTTAGTGGCTGTCCTCCAATTATTGGTTCAGTGATTGAATAATTTTATTCAGAAAAAATGTCCTGGATATATTCCGTATCACAACAGTACAGGCTTATTTCACTATGGTTTACTTATTCTTCCATCTGCGCTTAGATTTACTTAATGTTTTAGTAAAGATTAAGCCCTTATTAGTGGAAAATGTCTGTTTTATTGTAAATAAGTAGTTCGTGGTCTGGTCTGATAGGGTCATAATTACACCAACAATTAAACATTTTTCCTTTAAGGTTCCGCAACTTAATTTTAAACAATTATAAAATTAATTAACGTAAATATTTATAATAACGTATTGCTTTTGTATTGGCATTTTTTTCCGTTTCTTTATTGTTTTTATTTTTTGACGTGTTTGACGAGCTTCTATTTTGTTAATTCCATTGTAATTGTTAAGTCATTGTACATATTTACAATAATGTTAACACCCTAAGAAATTGTTTCCTTTGTGTTGATCTCAGATGGTCTTAGCCTTTTTTGTTTTTACATTTAACTTAACTTAAGGAAATTTAAATTCATCTGCAGCACACAAAGGCGCCATACATTTTTTAAAATTTGTTTATTTGTTGGATATATTTTTTTTGACCATTGATTTATTTGCACTACTTTGATTGTTGCTTTTTGTTTCTTATGTTTTTATTTGACAACACGAAAATACTTATAATTGAATTTTCTGTTTCACAATACAGAAATTATTTTGTTTTTGTTATTGTGGTCGCTATAGAGTAGTGTTAGTGCGTTTACTCTGGCCGGGGTTCGAATCGCGGCACAGGCAAAATCGTAAAATAAAATAAACAATTTTTCTACACGGCACCACCTCTTGGCAGGCAATGGCAAACGTACAAGAGTAGTAATTACCTATGAAAAGCTTTTCATTTCGCCGTTCAGATTCGGCGTAAAACTTCCATTCATGTGCAAATATAATATAATATAATATATATACAAGAGTGGATGTGAAAAGCTCGGCCTTTGGCCGTCTGTCTCTCTGTTTATCGGTGTCCTGTGATTGCATTCCCTCTCTCATTCTCCCTCCTTCTCCCTCCCACCTATCAATCTTCCTTCAAAATCAACACAATGTTCTGCACACCCTGTGTGTTGAATGTGTTAAAAACAAAACCAAAAATTAAGTTTTCGGGCTTGTGCTCTACAATTTTGCAAGAAAACCAATTTTTTAACATCAAACAAATTTTGACTTGATTTCCTACATACATACATATCTATATATGTATTTTATTTTTATGTTATTTGTTTATTTTTGTTTGCCCCTTAGTTTATTTGTATTTTCTTAGTAAATATTTGTTTTTGTTTATTTGCTTTTGGTGTGATTTCAAACTATATTTTTTTTTCTTTGTTTTTTTCTGTTGCCATGTTTTATTTTTAATAGATTTTTAATTTCTTGCACATTTTCTCTCTTGCTTTTTTATTTTTATTTTTTATTTCAAGTTTATTGTTAATTTGCGTTAATGCACTTATCTCAATGGGATCATAAAATGCTTAACAATAATTATTCTATTAATTGTGTGAAATCTTTCAAGCTGTTTGTTCCACTTTTCAATTCATAGAAAATTGTTGGCAGATTGTTCAATCTGCAAGTTTGAAAATATGTCAAGAATTTTTAACTGTTTCATTTCGAAGATCAATCCAATTGGTTCCGCGAAATGAGGAGACTATGATCTTCTGTTTACTATTTATTTTCAGACCAGATTGAATTTTATAGATATTGGGAAGTTATATACAGCGCTCGGAGTATATGATTAAACGCAACTCCAAAAATTTTTCCAACAGATTAATAAATTACCCAAACTAAATAGTAATGCCTGCTCCCTATTCATAATTTTTTGGGGATTCCTCTATCTTTTTTTGTATCAATTTTGACTGGGAACAAAAATTCAAACTTGTAAAACTTAAAGACGTTGTCGCATCCAAATTTTTTTGTTTTTTTTTTTGTTTTTTTGGAATAGAGATTCAGTTTTGAAAACTTTAATAAAATAGTCTTTTGAAAGCAGAACCTTTTGACTTATATGAAGATCTCGAATGAAGGTCTTTATGTTGGGAACAGAAAATTAAGGTTCGGAAACCTAAAAACTTCTCTTGAAAGTAGGCACTGATTTCATTTGGTACAAGTACTGACTGATTTTTATCAAAAGTACTGATTTTTTCAGTCAATAATTTATACCTGATTGATATTAAATTTACTTCATAAGTAGTGATGATGTTGCGTCTTTTGGAATTTATTTAACAACGTTGTTTATTCATTCAACATGGGAAAGTTGTATCTCACTCCTCCAAAATATATTTTTTAAGGACTAATTTATTACCAATATACCCAGAAATTTTTGTCTCGACAATGTAATGAAATACACATGTAAACTAGTTAAGTTGGTAGTTGTGTGAGGGTACTTTGATCACTCCTAGCGATTATACAGCTCGCATTCGGTTATAATTGCAGACAAGGGCTTCTCCTCTTTACTGAAGTGCAAATTACTTTAATATCGAAATTTTGAGTGAATTAAAAATTTGCACTCTGTACCGCGTGTTTTGTATCTGATTTTTTTCGAGAAATTGCATCGAAGATAAATTGGATAAGGGTGAGAAACTGTGACAGTGACTTCATACATACTACATACAAGTATCTATGTAAACCATATATCAAAAAATTTTATTTAATTTTGAGTTATGAGTTATTTTAATAATATATTTTCTTTATATTTCATATCTAAGTATATATATAGAAATGTAGATATGTTATGTGTGTGATGAATGATCTCGGAAACGGTTAGATTTTTTTTTCCAAAAATTCAACTTTCATGTTAAAGTATCTGCCCACTACCATGCCCACAAAAAGAGTAAAATGCCTACAACTTTTGAACCCCTTAACGCATTCACTTAAGCGAGCTGCGTTCAATTATGATTCGACGATTGATTACACTTTACATCGAACTGTAGTTATTGGTGCTAAGGATGACGTATGTAATCATTGCAAAGCGTACAAATTCAAAAATGAGCCACCAGGTTTATGTTGTGCTAATGAAAAAGTCAAATTACCGGCATTGGAGCCACCTCCAGAACCATTATGTCTTCGATGCAGCACAACATCTTGAGAATTAAATTCATCACCAACTATTACTATTGCAACTTCATGCTCTCCACAATGTACTTTATCGCCCTTTATTACAATTTTGTAGGCATTCAGTAGGCATTTGGTCGAGAGCAGTATGGAAAAGTCGAACCAATTCATTATTCTCTTGAAGGAAAGTTTGGATTCTTTCAATAACTTACTTTACTTTACTTTTAATGGCACAACAGCCCATGGAGGGTCTAGGCCGATCTTTTCGCATCCACTCATGTTGTGCGTGTTATATTTGAGCATGAATGGAAGGGAACTACAGTTTAATGCCGAATCCGAACGGCGAAGTGAAAAGCTTTTTATAGCAATTTTTACTCTTGTAGGTTGCCTGCCACTCTGTTTAGCAGTCCAACGCATTACCACTACGCCACAGCGACCACCGTTCAAAAACATCTCGCTTCAAATTTGAACTAATTGAACATAGACGATCAACTTGCTGATCAGAATTACAAAGGAAATAAATTTGTAAAAACTGGCACTCTTTATCAGAAAAGGGCAATAAAGAACCCAAGCTGTGATATATTTGTCCTTGGATCTAGGAAAAAAAACAATCAGAAGGGGGAAAAACGTTGTTGTGAAAATCATTTTCATAATTGTCAAATTCATTTTCATTTCGAGACCAATAGCATGTTGTTCATGCAAATTACCTTGAATGTGGTCACAAAATTGTCACGAATAATATTCGTTGCACCGAATGAAGTCATTTGGAAACATGTAATTGTAATATTGAATGTTTGCCAAAAAATGCTTTGATTCAGGTGCACCACCTAAAACCAATGAGCGTAATGGTTCTGGAGGTGGCTCCAATGCCGGTAATTTGACTTAAACTTTAAATTTAAACTGCTTTGCATTACTTCTTTAGTTGTGCACAGTGAAAAGTGCATGAGGTCCGCTAGTATATTATAAACTTACTGTTTTGTTTGTCGGTTAAAAACAAATAAATTTATACATTATAATGGTACTGATTTGTACTGATAGATTTGCATAATTTTATCCAATTGTACTGATTCCGCTACTTGATTCGCAAACAGGAACTTTTGACTCAAATAAAGATCGCAAATGAAGATATTGTAACATAGTCCGTCAAAAGCATCAATATGCCTTAATAGAGATCTCTAATAATAATAGCAATAAAGATCCTCTTGATCAGTTTTTGTCTGCAACAGAAATTCGAATTCGAAAGCTTCTGTTGAAAGATAGTAACTTTTGACGTAGTAAGATTTGTATTCGAATCTTAATGATACATCAAGGGTTATTGATTTGTGTTGAAACAAAACTCCAAGATTTAGAGAAAGTGAGGTATCAATTTTTTCTTTTTAGGATTTAAAAATTTAATTTAATTTTTTTTTGCCAGAAAACGATTTTCGATTCGTAAATAAAAAATTTTCGATCGCTTTATAGAAAGTAAGTTCGATACAGAGAGAGAGAGAGTGAGAGAGTGAGAGACTTTTTCACCAAGTATAATTTGAAACAGAAATTTAGATGAAGGCTGGAATTTTAAACTCACGTGATTAGTGATTATCGCCAATAGAAATGGATCTTCGTAATCGATTTACCTTCACTTTCTATGATACTAATGATGACCTTGCGGTAAAAAGGTAAATGTACTCTTCTCTCTTGAGTGAGTGCACATGTGTCTGTAAAACTACAATGCAAACAATAAAAAGTTAAAGCTCACATAAAAACGTATACAATTTTTCCACAACCGGTTGAATAATGCATTTCTTTATTTCGCCGTCATGGATGATAAGTATTCAGAAAGTGGTTATGTCAATAGCTTTTCGTTGTTTTTTTTTTTTCTTCTTTTTGCATTTACAGCATCCATCCATATATGCAATTTTTATTTTCACTTTCGACATGGTAAACTTAAATACATGCCTACATCCGAACATACTTTTATACACGCACACACCCGAAATCGCATCGTTAACAAGCCAAATAATAGCAGAAAATATTATGTAGTCTCAGCTGTAACAATTGCAACAACCTGCAGATAAAAAAAAAATTAAATAGATAGCTGAATTTTTCAAGTGCATTTGCGAAAAAAACACGAAAAACAAAACGAAAAATCAACATCCTTGCCACATATTCGCTAAAAGCATGCGACAACAAATGGTAAAAGAAAACGTTAAACATGCAACACTGGTTGCACCACCAGCAGCTACAGCACTACAGCAACAACCACTTTGGCAACACATCATTGAAATGTGGTGGACAGGTTTAAGGAATACTTTTTGGCAATATCCACATACGATTACATTTAATAAAAGACGAAACAAAATATTTTAAATTTCATGAAAATAAGTATTGCTAAGAAAACTGGCTGTGTTTTTTGCCTGCTTCCACCTCCTCTGTGGTTTTGCGCCGACACTTGACGTGTGTACGCTTGACTTTGGCGCTACTTTAAAATACTGGCTGACATTTCATGTTGTTAACTGTGTAAAGGTTCATCTCCACAAACATCTTTTTTTTCTGTTGTCGTTTAGCCTACAATTTTTCCAACTGAAAACTACATATTCTTTAGTTTTCAATGTTGCTGACACTTGACAGTTGACAATTGTTTGTCACAGTAGTCGAAGTTCGGTAGTCGCAAATAGCGACAAACATACATGAAATGTGGACAGACGTTGGAGAAGGAAAACTGACCAATCATTTTTCCAGCAACATGTTGCTGTGAAGACTTGCGGTACTTTGTTTCTGGTTGTCATTCTCTTTGCTGTGAAACATGTTTCACAGCTTGGCTCTCGTGCAGCCATGTCGTTTCTTTGTTGCTATTGGCTTTTATGTGTGTTCTTTTCATATTTATGTGTGAAAAAATATAATATATGATAAATATTGCAAGTGCTTCCCGGCTGTAAAACAAAATCAACAAGATCTTGTAAGATCATTAAGCGAAAAAAAGAAGAAGCAGTAGACATGAAAGACAAAGAAGCAGAAGAGCAGCATGCGCTTACCTGCCATTCCAGTGGATAGCTTTCGCGGCTTGATCTTCTTGTTATTATTGTTCTTGTTGTTGTTTAACATCATTGTCTGTGCAAATTAACCCAGTTTTAGCTGCTGTGGCTTTTTCTTCCTCTCGTCATCTTATTCTTCTTCTGGTGGTTATGCTTGGTTCTTTATTTATTTGCTGCTATCTACTGCCAATTCGATGCTTCTTACACTTTTAATGAGATTTATTACTTGAAATTGTTTACACACATATTTTCTTCTATTTGAAGTCATTTAGTTTAGCATTGTTTACGATCTTCAGACTTGGCATTACATTCTTTTGTGACTCTTGTTCGTGTGCCTGCGTCTCTTTCCAATTAACTTGTTTAGTTAGAATGACACTTGTTGTTCATAAATAATGTCATTTGAATTTCATTTTTAAATGGATTTTTCATATTAAATCTAAACTGAAGTATCTAGATGCTGAATGAACACAATTAGCCCAGTTTATTATGGTTAACAGTGAATGTGTTGTGACAGCGCACTTTCAATATAAATTTAAACAAATTCAAAGCCAAAAAGAATTTAAATGCGGTTACAATCTGTGATATACTCATATCAACACGGCATTTCACACCCATTTGATTATAAAGCCAGTGAATATGTTTCAAGGAACTAGCAAATTTTAAAGAGGCTCCTTATTGGAAACTCTCGTTTGATTCAAAAAGGTGAATTGATATTTGTTGCTATTTCGATTGCGTCGTGTCCGTGACGTTCCAGTTAAATATTTACTAACATTTGTACAGAGCAAAAGTATGTGCAACTGATATGTACCTGTAAACTTGCCTCAAATATAAACTGATGCAAACGAAAAAAAAAAAAAAAAAAAAAATAGATTATTTATTATGTGAACCTCATCAATTAAGTTAACCTCATACATAAGCTGGTCAGAAGAAGATGATGATGGCTTTGAAGATCCACTGCATATGTCAATAATTGATTCATTTTTTTGTTGTTGTTGTTTTCATGGTAAGACATTGTTTCTTTCCCTTCCTTCTTAGTTATATACGAAAATAATATTCCTTTTGAAAAGTGCCGCCGCTCTGGACTGCCTGCCTTACATTGTTAGCTTTTTCAAGTTTTAATGTTTTTTCTCAAAAAAAAAAAAAAGAAAAGAAGAATAATACCAACCTTTGTATCTTCACTATTTACAATCATATTGACGTCAGTTGTTGTTACGTTCACAACGATGTGCTCCTCATTTTGCTGCTGCTGCAACAGCTTTCATGTCTCAAACTAATTCACTCACAAACTTCATGTGTGCCTGGCGGTCTTTCACTTTAATTTTTCTTTCGTCTGGCTGGCTGGCTGGGGCTATGGCTTGGGCCACTGTCTCTTGGTTACATTGTTTAAAATTTTTCGAATGTTCACACGTTTCGCCTGCTATGCTTTTCGAACATACATATGTACTTAGCTGTCGTTTATCATAATCGATTAAAAGTTACATACTTGTGCATTTATGGTGGTTACATACCTATGTACCTACTATATTGGGAACTGTTTAACATTCTATTGCAATAATTTTGTCATATAATTGTCATAATTGTACTGAATATAGACAGGCAGACAGCCAAATCAAATTAAGATAGAGTGGCATCGTTTTGAGAGGTGCAATTAAAAGAAATTAAGCCTGAAAATATCTTCCTGGTAGATAGATACTGGGCTTTAGTTGGCAACTGATAATTAATTCATGAAAAAAAATTATATGTTATTGTTGCTAAACATTTAAAATGCTGGAATTCTTGAAACAGTACAAAAATCTCGTTGGAAATTAGACTATGAACCTTTATTAAACAGAATGCAAATCAGGTAAAAAATCAAACACGAAACCAAAATGACCAAAAAGTAGATTATTATAGCTGGCTAAAAATCAGTCTTGAAAATATGGTTTCCATCTCATTAGGTAAAAACAAAACAAAAAAAAAAACCCCGAAAGCAAAGCTCGGGCGCCAAATTTTGTAAGGGAACTATGCGTAGTTATTGCCCAATGATGATAATTTTCGCATCAGTTTTTAATATATTTTAACTATGTATACCAAATTTGGTTCCATTTTCTCCACTATTTCCTTTGATATTAAGCCTTGAATATTTCACTTGTATTGGAAGTAGGCATGGCAATATTGACTATTTCAATGACGTGTTCCAAGCTTTGTTCAATCATTTTAGAATTTCCTTCAATATCACTCAGCAAATTTCACTTCTATGAGGTTAGAAGTTAGCCTCTTCCTGACAATGACGAATGTATGTACCAAGTTATGTTGGATTGCTTAAGTCTTACTCGAGTTATCCGTGTACACAGACAGACGGACATAGCATGACTAAATTGTATCCGCTATGCACGCAGATCATTTACATACATATATATATAGTTGTTCCCTGCCTATAACGCTTTAGTTTGGTTACGTGACCAATATACCCACAGAGTGCATAGGGTATAGTTAGGATAGAATCAGTACAAAACTAGACGAAAAATCAAATCAATTCAGAAATCGATCCAAAATCGGAACAAGATTACGCCAAAACTAAACCAAATTTAAAGTCAGACTAAAAAAAGGTCGAAAGTCAGACCAAAAATCAAACCTAGACGTTAAATCAAAATCCAGACTAAAACAAGACGGACGGAAGGGAGAATCCGATAAACAGATAGACAGCCTTTGTGACAAGTATTATGCCTTTACCAAAATGAACTTTTTAGTTTGTCAATTTCGACTATGACCGCATGTAGCGCCAAAGGCTGAGCTTTTCGCATCCACTCATATTGTGCGTGGTATATTTGTACATGAATGGAAGTTTTATGCCGAACCCGAACGGCCAAGTGAAAAGCTTCTAAATTTTTACTCTTGTAGGTTTGCTTTGCCTGCCAGGAGGTGGTGCCGGACGCCGTGTAAAAAAAAGTTTTTTTTTTAGTTTTATTTAAATTTTTTTGATTTTGTCTGTGCCGAGATTTGAACCCCGGACATACTGCGTAACAGTTCAACGCAATACCACTAGACTGCAGCGAATTATATTAGGCAAAAACCTGACAAAAAATCAAGCCTAAAATCAATAAAATTTGGCCAAAATCGGATGAAAAGTCCAACAGGAAAACGAAACAAAAATCAGACGAAAAACCGGAATAATTTTAGGCAAAAAATTGACAAAAAATTTGAGTAAAACAGTTTAAAAGCCAGATCAAAATTATGACCAAAACTAGACAAAAAATCAAACCAAAAACTATAATCTAATCGTTTTGCGTATAACGATTTCTGTTACACAATTTTTAAGCAATTTTCTACCACAGATGAAACTGAAAACAAGTAAATAAAGCGGCAAAATCAGCAACTACTTACATATTGTATGTCATTAGAAAATATACACTTTAAAGCTTTATCACATGTGTATCAGATTTTCATAAGTGCACAATTCAGCGTCACAATAATTTAAACGTTATTGCCATAGTGATTTCTCAAGTGGTTTTAAATAATACTTTTGCTTGTTTTGTGCAGGCTTAAATATTTACTTGAAACTATCAATGTGTTGAGCTTAAATGAACTTTAAAGAGTTGAGCAAATAAACTGCACACAGATTGATTTCAACGCTATTCAATTAATTAAAAGTTACTTTTAATTGCTTGTAAGTTTTTAATATTGATGCTTTTTTGTTTGGGGTTTTTGAAATTTAGTTTGTATTTTTCGAAATTTCAATTACAAGTTTAAAAATAACTGAAGCGTTTCCCAGCTTAATTAGATAAAAAACAAAAGCATGAATAATTTTCGCCTACTTAAAAGTTCATTAATATTTATAAACAAATTTTAAATACTACTAACTAGTATTAATAATAAAAAGTTAAGATGGTATCTTAACCATTTCAACAATCAAACAGCAGCGTAGAATTAAAGAAAAACTAAATCATTTGCAACACTACATGCGTTTAATATTAGCTGTGTACATACTATATGTATGTGTGCGGGTACATAATAATGAGTGTGTGTGTGTGTGTGTTAATGAAAGCGAAACGCATATTTTTTATAATGTTTTTGTTATTTTTTTTTTTTTTTTTTCTTTTTATGCACAACAAAAGTATTTGAAAAAAAAAACACCATAATTTATATTCTGTATAATTTTTATATTATGTAGGGATGTATGGGGCTAAGTCTGAAATTTAAAGAAACTCCGTCGATGGATAAACTCAGACCACAAACCTGTAGGAACGAGAAAAAATTAGTATCTGGCTCCATTCACAAAGACAAGGATTCTCCATCAATATCATAACTAAAACAATTTCCGTTGGTGTCATAATCTCTGGGTACTTGAGCGAGATTATTCAATGAAACTTTTTGATATTCAATTAATTAATTATGTTCAGTATAATTTTTGTAGATCTATAGCTCTGAAGTATATCTTGATTTTCAGTTTAGTTGAACAGGTTTGAAATTTAAGTTTTGATTAACTCTTAATAAGCCCTCTCCCCCCTTTCACTTATTTTTCTGAGTTGTTTTGTAATTTGTTTTTAACACAATTTTCCGTTAAATAGATTTTTCCGTGGACTGCCAGTGTGTCTAAGTTTTTCCAAACATACACAAGTTAATGAACTTATTTTTTTTTTTTGGTTTCTGTTTGCCTCTTCTTTTAATACATTACAAACTTTTTTCATAACTTTTACATATAAGTAGTTTTTCCTTTGTTTTTCACGCTAATGAGCTTCTTCACTCATTTTACTATAATTATCTTATACACATTGCATTTTTTTTTTGTGCGGTTTTTGTTATGTTATTTCTGCGTTTTAAGTTAACTAGTTACTTGCAACATGTATGCAAATATTTTAAACATGTGTAGATACATTGCTGGACCTTGATTGTGTTTATCATTAACTCTAGATACAAAGTTTTATTCCTACCTATGAGTGTAAACCCACAGTGAAGTTCTCTTTCTCCTGGCCACTACTAGCCCCTGGATTTTTTCTCTATCATAAAATTAGTAAAAAAAAATTTTACTTTTTTATTTGATTTGCTGTTTTGTATTACAATTAAGTTTAACGACACTGGCAACACTATATAAAAAACAACATTTTATGCAATAAAAAAAAATTAATAAATAAATATATTTTTTCAAAATATGCAAATATATCAAAAACTATGCCACAATTATTTTAAATATTTTTTTTTTATAGTTTGTTTCACTGTGCTTAAAAAAAGGGAAGCTTAGCTATAAATAATAATAAAAAAATGGTTATTTTTCATATAGAAAGTAAAAGTCAAAAGCTATGGATTTGTTAACAATTATTAGTCATAAATAGATGTAAAGTAACACCCACACTTTGCACTCCCGCCATAGAAACGGAAACTGAAGTGTGCCGCGATGTCTTCATAATTGCTGTCTATCATTTGGAAGCAAATGTATTTGGTTACCTACGCGTAATTTTTTTTTTTTTTTTTTAATGTCGGTTATAAATAAATACAAAAGCATAGACATAAAAATTTTTCTGCAAAAAATAGAATTTTTAATGAATCCAAACAAGTTTTGCACTTGAGGAGTATCTCATAAAAAAGTGTTGACTTTTGGCGCCAGCGCTCAAAAAACAAAAACACCTACTCACAATGAAACAATGAAGAGCAATTGATCTGGTAGGTAATGTATACTACTATTCTTCAGAATATTGTCTTATAATAATGACTGGCACTTTAAGTAATATCAATTGAAGTGTAAAATTATAAAGTATTTAAGTGTAATATTAAATTATTGATTTCACGGAACTGAGTTCAAGTTCAAATTCAAATCCTCAATTGATTTAAATTCTTCTCAATTCTTCACTTCAACTATTTGATCAACTCCATTTCTTCTTATCCATTTTGTTTATCAGTTTACGAATGTACTCTTGGGATAAAAAAAAGAGTTATCAAGGTTTGGAAATAGGTTACTTAAAATTTTGAGGCTAAAATTACCATACACCTTTTCCTTCGGTAAAGCTGCTTAAAATTTTACAGAGATCAACTTTTCAAATTCAGTTCCATAGAAGATGAATTTGCCCCACCCTACGGTGCAAACACCTAATATCTTTATATAGCGCCCATAGAATATTGGCACTCCCAAGTTAGAAACAACAAACTTTAAACGTCAGTCTGTATTAAATTTTCTGTTATGTGTACGACGAGTATGAATGTGAGTGTTTTCTTGTTATACAACATAAATAAAGTAAATTTGCCTTACTTATCAAGTATAAAGCTTTGTTTAGCAATTAATTTTTATTGTTAGCTAGATAACGAATATTCGGTGTATTATTATTTTATTTGATAGGAGTGAACACTCAACGCATTTCCATCATATTCTTTGACACATGCTTTAATAATGATTGACAGTTTTCTCTGTATATCAATATAATTATATAATATAAGTACGAGTATGTGTATTGATAAATACCTACAGAAATAAATAAAGTAAATACAAAAAAAAAAAAAAAAAAAACAAAACAAAACAAAATTGAAAAAATAAAACACTGCTGTCACGAAAGAACTTCTGGAACCTATGACGTAATCTTTTGACAAATTATTTGTTTAAATTTAATTTTTTTTGCAGCAACCTTAACATCACTTTGCCAAAAGAATTTAGTGCAAAAAAATGAAAAATAAAAACACAACAGAAATTGCAAGTACATTCACGCAGAACTAGCATGGCTTAAATGTACATAGCTGCTTACATAAAATATATTTTATGCAGCAAAGCCAAAAAAAATTCAGCACACCTTATTTTTTTTTTGCCTAATTTGAATTACTTTTTTCTTTTGTTTTCATTTTATATTGTATAGCAATAATTTAAAGAATTTATGTGTGTTTTTGCCATGCTTTCCTTTACAAGCGAGCAGCAAACTTTCGTTCGGCAAAATCATGAAATGGGAGACTTAAAATTTGTAACTATGTAGGTTAGCACATTCTTAGTAAATTATGTCTATAAGCTGTGTTTTATTCGTCACTCGCTCTTAGTTTTGTTCTAACTAGCAGCGATTATTTTGTGGGAAACCGCAACAACAAAAACTGCAGAGATAATGCATATAATTATAGCCTGTTGCTTACCATCCCTGCCTTCCATATCAATCGTGCTCTGAACTGTCAATAATAGAAGCAGACCAATAGTTTGACAAAAAAAAAAAAAAACAGAGAAGAAATGTATCGAAATGCGCGCCCGAGAACATAAGTGAGTTACTGCAAATATACTACTGTGGGCAAAAGTTAGTAAGACTTAATTTCAAATTTTTTTATTCATTCTTCCAAATCTATTTCTTCCCCTTCAAACTAATCCCCCCCGGCCCCAATACACTTGTGCCAACGTTTTTTCCAATTCTCGAAACAGTTGTTAAAGTCAATTTCCGGAATAGCCTGCAATGCGCTTAGCGATTCATGTTTAATGTCTTCAATTGACTCAAAACGGTGTCCACGAAGCGGCTTTTTGAGTTTAGAAAATAGTCAAAAGTCACACGGTGCTAAGTCAGTCGAATTTTTGGCAAAATGGTCTCGTAAAACCAATGCAGTGATTTTGGAACCAATCGTGCATTCACTCTTCTTAGGCCCAAATGATGTTTTAAAATGGTTTTCTCTGATCCTTCCGATATTCCAACGATGCCAGTAAGGTCTCTGACTGTTAATCGTCGATTCTCGAGCACCAATTCAGTTGATGTTGATGGCCGTCCTAGACGTGGTTCGTCGTCAACGCGTTCTCGACCATCTTTGAACAATTTGTACCAATCAAAAACACTTGCTCGCGACATACAATTATCACCGAAGGCCTTTTGCTGAACGTTTCGGCACCAGAAATTTGATTCCGCGCACAAAATTTAATGGAACTTCTTTGTTGAATAATTTCACTCATTGTGAAAATCGCCGAATGCACTTTTTGTACTTCAGAAAGACAAGCGTATACTAAACACTAATGATTATTTTGATGTGACATTTGGCACAGATGTCACCGACAGTCATACCAACCTTAAAAAAATAATATTTTGATGAATGGGTTTCCGCGCGAGATTTAAATTAAAAAGTCTTACGAACTTTTGCCCACAGTAGTAAGTACAATCAAAAAAGTTCAATAATAAAGAAGAGATCAGCCTATGATCATGTGCTGGAAAATCACGTTCAGCTTCCAGCTGCTATTGCCATCATTAATGTGATGAATGCATTCTTAAATATACATAATTAAGGTGTTCATAAATTCAAGTAAGGTGTTAATAATATTGATGAATATAAACATCAATCCAATGAATCAAGTCCTGATGAATATTCATTATACATAGCTACCATATAATAAGGGAAAGGAAGAAAACCAAATTATTAGAATGTTTTACAAATGTCAGAAAAATGGTTGAATCTTTTAAAACAATAGTTCGATTTTTATAATAAACATTTTATTTTTTTGCATTCTTCTCAGATTAACACCTTTCATTAAAGTTTTTATATTAAGTAGTGCTCATCACCCGCCAAGCTGCTGAAGGCGGCTTTGTGATGCAATCTTTAAGGTCTTTGGAACCCCTTCTTATTTCTTTCATCTCCCTTTTAACTAATGCCCAATATCTCTCAACCGACTTTAGTTCTGAGCAGCTTGTTGGATTGGCTTCTCTAGGCATACAAATTACGTAATTTAAGGCCGCTTTGCCGTAATGACACGAGGTCTGGCCAAAAAAAGTGGATACCTCATGTTGAAGTATAGATGGAAGCAATCTGTTTTCTAGACATTATTTTATACACAGCACCAACTCTTTGCAGGAAACGGTACATTTGCTTTGTCCTATCCTATCCCTTTTGTTGGCGCTACATGCGGTCATAGTCGACATTGATAAACTGAAGTTCATTGTGGTAAAACCATAACACTTGCCACAATGGCTGTGTATCTGTTTATCGTTGTCCAGTGATTGCCCTCTCTCATTCTCCCTCCTTCCTCCCACCTATCAATCTCCCTTCCAACTAACACAATGCTCTGCATTCATAGGGGTACACCCTGGGTGTTGACTCTAATATATATAAAAAAATATATATAAATATATCCCCGTTAATTGTGCCCGATGTCACGAAGGATTTGCACCTTTTCCCACAACTGCCAAACAAGGAATTTCTTAAGGTATTTTACTAGGTGGGAAGAAACTGTTAAAATTTAAGTTTTATCGTCCATTATGCAGGATTTGAATTTGTCAAAATAATCTTGAATAAGATTTTTAGCACGTTGTATTGCTGCTTTGTTTCGGAACTTTTTCTACCTTGTACGCTTTTAACCCAGTTTCCTTGCCTTAGCTATGCGCACGAAAGACTCGCAGCAATCTGTTTTTCTCACCAATTTTCTTTCTGAAGTTCTCGGATCCTTTTTCAAAATGGTGATAACCTTTTTCGCCTTTTCACGATCATGTGATCTTTTATTTTTTCCTGAACCTTTCCGATTAAGGCTCAGATCTTCGTTGACTCGTTCTATAACGCGAGAAACTGCCTTGGGATCTACTCTTACCTCCTTGTCAAATTTTTTTTAAGTCCACTGAGGTTGGTTTTGATAATTCTCAATACTTGTGATCGCAATGGAACTGATTGACTTGCCATTTTTGCGTTAAATAATTTTTTATAGAATATATGAAAATTCAAAGCTATTAAGATATAAATTTAGCAACAATATGGGATGAAATGTAAAGAACTATTTTATTCGGCGCACCCCTTAGGTATACGATTAATATTCTTTAGTAGCAACAACTTTTAGACCATCACCTAGACCCTAAGTCTAGTTAAAATACAATACTTAAAGTATAGTTTTTTTTAAGTGCGTGCGTATTCGCTTATATTTTTCATATTTCTTTTCAACATTTTATTTTGTTGTATTTTTCCAACATATCCTTTCTAAATTGTAAGTACATATTCAAATAACATATACCATACATATATCGTCTGCCAACATTTTTCCGACTTGTTCCAAATAAATACTGTAAAAAAATGTAATTGTACATAAATCGGTGTGTAATGGCAATTTGCTGAAACTAGTTGACCATGTGAAGGTTAAATTTCAATTTAATTTTCAAACGATTTTATTGTGTACCACTCTCGGGAGCACATTGAAAAGCTGAAAGAAATAAAAATGAGGAAAATGCAGTTGACTTTCTTTTAACTATCACAACATTTCAACGATTTCACATCGAATTTGACATTGCCATTTCTGTTATTTCTTTTCTGGTATGACATGGTAGTTCTCGTCGTTTTAATGTCAAAGTCGTAGATAACTACAATCGAACTGTTTACGAGCATGTACTTGATTTGTATAACAAATTTTTCCAATTATCCTCATATTGTTATTTATTTTCTTCTGTTCTGTCAAGATTATTTGGCATTGCCCTCGACTTGACAATCCTTCATTTGCGGTTTGTGGTGTTTTCAAGTTCTGACCCATTCCCAAACTTTTGATATAAATTCTATATTCTTGTTAGTGTCGCTCAGACTGTGTCTTGTAATGCTGTCGAGTATTGTGCTTAATTTATTTGTTGCATTTGATGAAATTCTTTGAAGTATCGTATGATTTGGTTATATGGAGAGGAAAAATTAAGAGAGATGGGAAGTTGATAGGAAAGAGATTTGAAATTGAAAGGAAGAGAACCTTGTATAACGACGGAAGATCTGAAAAGCAGTAAAAAAAACGATTTAATAGGAGATAAAATTTATTATAGGGTGGAAAGAATGTGATTGAAAAAAAGAAAAGGAAACAATTCAAAGAAAAGAGAAAAAATCAGAAGAAAACGAAAAGGGTAAAAGGAAGGGGAGAAATGTTGCGAAGAAACGATATGTTGAAACAAAATAGAACAAGCTGACTGAAGGGGGAAATAGGTGAAAGCACATAGTAAAGTTCTATTTGAGGGAATAAAGGCTATTGGACAGATTGAATGATTATTGGAGGTTGACAAAATGTGAAAAGTTAAAAGAAAAATCAAGTACATAGTTAGGGGAGGATTTTTTTTTTTAAATAATTCCATGTACGAAGTGGTGGCTGTAGTGTAGTGGTAGTGCGTTGGACTGCTACGCAGTGTCCGGGGTTCGAATCTTGGCACAAGCAAAATAAGGAAGTAGAAAAACAATTTTCAACACGGCACCACCTCTTGGCAGGCAATAGCAAACCTACAAGAATAAAAATTGCCTTTGAAAAGCTTTTCACTTCGCCGTTCGGATTCGGCATAAAACTGTAGCTCCATTAATGTACAAATATAACATGCTCAACATGGGTGGCTGCGAAAAGCTCGGCCTCTGCCCTCCATTGGCTGTTGCGCCTGTAAAAGGAAAGAAAGTCCATGTACGAAGCGAAATTGAAAAATGTTTATTCCGTAATGATCCACTCTCTATTATAAAAAGTTATATGTATTTATAGACTAAGACAGAAAAGTAATTTTCGCTGGGGCCAGCTGTTTTCTGTTTTTTCTTTCGCAACCGTGCTTCTTTTTGGCAAATATTATATCAAATTGGTTGGTTAAATATTTCATATTTTAATTGGACATAATTCAACTAATGAAAATTTCATATTGGTTACATATAAGTATTTTGTTGTTGTAACAAATTTGATGCTTTTCAATTAATTTAATATTAAATTTAATAGCATTTTGGTTGCTACTGAGGTTCATGAAAATATTGCCTGGCATTCAGCGGCGGCAGTGGCGGCTTTATTTGTTTGTATGGTTGTGGTTTTAATTATAAATTGCGATTGTAATGCCGTGCTTATCACTTTGTATGTTTGGCTGCCGTCTGTAACAATTTCCCTTCCAGCAGAATGCCATCATCACCCGCCCCCAAAGCGACACAGTAGCATCTGCTTCGACAACGGTTGCCTATAATGTTTTCCTTGCCGTTCTGTATCGTATCTGTGTTCGCTGTCGCCGCTGTCTCAGTCTATCTGTCTAGTAGTTGTTCAGAAGCGAGTCCCTGGGCAATACACTCGTTCGATTGATTTTCCATAGCAATTTTCAAGTGACGTTGTTGCTGCTGCTGTTTTTGCTGTTATGTTTGGAGTATGGGATATTTAATAATTGAAAATCGTTTTGCAGACCATAAAATCCATTGGTACAACACATCAACGAAGCCTTCATTGCTAGCTGCAACTAAGTTGCAGTGAAATGAAAAAAGCTGCATTTATGTATGATGCTAGAAAGAAATTTACCTAGTAAATTTACAGCTTAAGTTTCAAATTTATTATATTCTTAAATCTTAACTATTTTCACTATTTTGTTATACTTATAGTTTGAAAAAAAAAACGGCTTCGAATGGATACAAATTCGAATGCCACAAACTTGACCCTCATTGCCGACCGCAACATATAAACAAATAAATATTGTTGCTCGTATAATTCATAAAAACATCACGAACACAATGTCAACAATTGTTGTTAATATTAAGTATTACTATAAATGTCATTGTTAACATGATATATTAGTATTTTGTAGTAAATAATTTGTATTTTGAGGTAATTTTTAAAATTCTTTTTTCGATTGTTGACAACAATTCTCAAATGATTTATAACTTGAAATATTTATTCAATTATATTTACATACATACGTACTTACTTTCATACTACTGACATTGATTGTTGACATATTTTTATATTATTATGTTGTAATTGTATTTATTTTTAATATTTTTACTCTGTTTGCTCATTTTTAGGTCACACATCGTACGACTGGTCAAGTTATGGTACTAAAAATGAATCAATTACGTGCAAATCGACCAAATATGTTGCGAGAAGTACAACTTCTTAATAAATTATCACATCCAAATATATTAAGGTAAGCATTGTTAGACATTTAATTATTGCCTCATTTGTACCATACATAAACTCTATTCTATAAAAAAAAACAAAAAAATTTTTCAGTGATCTTTTACTAATTTCTGCTACTATTTTCTTTTACTAATTCAAAAATGTTTTCGTAAACGAAACGACATTGAAGATTTTTTCAAAGTAGAAAGTTTAATTTTTAATCCTCCCGTAGATTGGAGGCTTAGCAACCGTGCTACTTTCGAGAAAACATTCCTCATTTGCCAGGAAATGTCCTCCGTCGTTTTGAACGGCTAAAAAGTCCTCCCAAAACGCTAAAAACTCCTCTATAAGAAAATAGTTTGAAATTTTTAATTAATTCCATGTAATTGCATTTTTGGAAATGGTTTTTTGCGTGTTGAGTCCCAAGAGGGGGAGTAGAAAATTAAGATATGTTTTAATACGTCTTTATTTTAAAATTAAAAATAAAAGTTAAAATTTATTCCTTTGACTATGAGATTTCATTTGAATTAAATATTTTGTATCTAAACTATATCTAAACCTTGAAGTACTTTAAGAATTTTATTTATCGGAGGAATTCTTAAAAGCAACCTTATGCATCACATTTATATAGAGTTATCTATGAATTATCCTTAAAAAAAAAGAGAAATAAAAATTTAAAAATTTTCCTTCAAGGGATTGTAAAAGTTGAAAAGCCTAATTGGGGCAGGAACGCAGAGAGTGAAAACCGAAATTTTTAGAGTGTTCTGGTGATTATAATTATCTAACTACTTCTTCTTTCTGTTAATTGCTCAACAGCCCATGGAGGGCCTAGGCCGACCTTTTTGCATCCACTCATCTTGTGCATGTTATAAGTATTTGTACAGGAATGGAAGGGACCTACAGTTTTATGCCGAATCCGAACGGCGAAGTGACAAATTATATTGTTTGCGATAAATTTGCGAAAAAATTTTACTGTTTGCGGTTTTCCTTTGCCTGCCAAGAGGTGGCGACGTGTAGAAAAATTATTTTTTCTACTTCTTGATTTTGCATGTTCCCAAATTTGAGGCCCGCACACTCTGCGTCGTATGCCAACGCATTACCAACTACACCACTGCAACCAAACAACTACCTAGGTCCTGAAATAACAATCATTTAGCCTATCTTGGTTAAATATGGCGGTATACTTTTGATTTTCTTCAACTGTCACTTTATTAACTAGGATTGAGCTATCCAGACAGAATTTCCCTGTGTTTTTGAACTTATACCCAGAATAGAATGGACTCAAATTAGTATAAAAAAGCTTTATAGTGAGGTTAAACATTTTCATTTTCTATGGTTTTCTGGATTTTGGTTAAGCATTGGAGTATTTTTCTTTTCTATGCTGTTATATGGTTGTAACTATAAATTAGTTTTTTTTATGAAGATTTATCATGCCGCATATTACATACATATGTCGGCGGTAAATAAATAAAATAAAATTGGTTCTAAGATTTTTGGTGTTCATATTTAAGGACTTTGTGCTACTTTTTCCAGCGATCAGAGCTTAAAAATGCAACTTCCCTGAAGCCATTCTGTACCATATTTGAATGTTGAAGATGAATTATATGTACCATAAGTGTCTTTCTACTCTACTCTACCCTACTCCTTTCTATTCATTTACGTATGTATGTATGTATGAATATGTCGCATATTTAATTAATTACCCCTATGTGTTTAGTCATATGTGAATATTACATCATTTGGCTAATTTCAGAATTACCAAAAAGCGAACAACAACAAAAAATATATACGTATAAATGAATCGATCTAAATTCACAACACTCCATTCAACTAAATTCCAATAAAATTACAGTATTTACTTTAAATGTTTACAATTTTACACTAAATAACAATTACGAGTACAGTATTTTTGCGCTCGCTCATTTACAATTAATTTGCATGAGCTAGGAAAAGTGCTTGGGGCTTTGCTGGGGCTAAACTAATTGCGCGCACTCCGCCACACCCTCTTTCCTAGGCGGCACATAATTGCATGGTATACGACATATAGAGTTTATTATCGTCTATTTGTTGCTATAAAATTGTAAACAAAATACATATGTACATACCAAGTATATGAAAACAAATCGGTATTATAGGTCAGTGCCATGTGTTTTATGATTCATGCTTGGATCATTGATGTCATTACAATTTTTATTTGTCTACTTTCTGAAACCCCATAATCAAATCTCTTCTTTTCAATCAAATACTGGATTACAGACTGCGAGATGTTTAGCTGTCTGGCTGTTTGCCTATCTGTCTCTACTTGTATTTGGCAATAATGCAATATTTGTATGAGCGTAATTTGTCTCATGCTATAAATTTGTATGTTTTGAGATTAAGTAATTATATGATTAACTAATTGAATTGAATTAATTAAAATTGTGTTTTAGAATAGAATAAAATTTATTTTCAGCATCATTTCATTTCAGTATTTTAAATATTTTTTCTCATACTGACTGACTGGAGGTAGATTTTTGGCACCACCCTACTGTACTTTTAAATTAGTTGCTTCAACAGTTTCGCATTGTTTTTTTATATCCAAATATTTTCGTTGGTTATGAAGTTAAGCATGACATTAAGTATGCTAGTAATGTTGCTTAGAAGATTCTAGAAATTTTTGTAATGGTTTTTAATAACCAGTGATGTTCGTTACCAGAACTGCTTCTTCCTTTAAATTGAATCATATGTAAATTGAATGATGTATCTCCTTTTCGTAATATATTGCTTTCTAGTCTCTCGGGGAAAAATCTGACATCAAATCTAAATAGAAGTTCTCATTACGTTATGATTTACTACATATTATTTGCAATTTAGGCGCTAATGCATTCAATTAACTACTGCTAAACACACACATAAAAATCAAAATAAACCAAAAGCGAATTAATATAAAAAAAAATACAAATATCTATCCAATCTATGAAGTGAGTGAAATGATGTCAGCAATTGACTCAAATCGTACTATAAAAATTCCATTCATGCCATGTGCGCTCTCATACACTTTCAACAAAAAACAAACTACAAACCGAAAACGTAATTCAAGTAATGTTAACATTTTTTTTTTGACACATAACTGACCTATCATGAACATTGGCGCACCAACCAACCGGGAAGGTTCAATTTTGATACAACGAAAAATAATAAAAAACAAGCCCGTAGTCTCCAATGAATAATAAACATTTTTAAATTGTTCCAAAGGTAATCATTCACATTACGATGTGTGTGTGTGTGCGTATTTGTGTGTGAAGCTACATACAGAAGCAATCATTGCTTATTTCAATTGAGTTTTAAAAATACTAGGTATATTTATATCAGCCTAAACATTTGCTATTTCGAGATGAGAGATTATTCTATTTTTGAACAAAATGTTTTGTTCATAAATACGAGAAAGTTTTTTTTTTTTAAATAAATATTTTTCAATAAACAAATACTGGAGAGTATTGCTTGATTTTTAGCTATAAATAACATATTTAATTGATTATTGTATTATAAATTAATTATAACTATAATTTATAGTTGTCGTTGTTGTAGATACAAATCTTTCGTAAAATGGATATTCATTTGTAAAAATTATTACAGTGCACTCGCGGTAACGTGAACTAATTAAAACCAAGGGAGTTCACGTTTGCGAAAATGTTCGCGTTAGCGATTGTCGAATTTGAAGACGCATAATAACTTCAAATTGATAAATTCAGTATTTTTACACATTTAAACGTAAAAGTATCTTATTATTGCCATTAGTAAGATATAATTTTTTGTTTTAATTAAAATGTATAAAAAAACCAAACGAGATCAAAACAAATATTCATGGGTATGAACATACCTATTAAATTGCGAATAAAATTTCACATTAGATTTATTAAAAAAATCCGTTATCTTTTTCTGCTGCTTTTTCTTTTCTAATAGCTGAAATACTTCTTTCTCTCTTAACCGTGAAAAAAGCGTGTTCACGTTAGCCAGTGTTCACGTTACCGCGAGTTCACTGTATATTGAATGGATATGCACACACGAGTAGAGTCACTTTTCTTGGGGAAGTATGACTCATACTCTCGATAATCACATGTTATAATGTTTTACATAAGAATGTCTTCATAGTTATCAGTAAAATTCAGTTCAAAATTACATTTAACTAGCACAAAACAAAAGATTTTCTTCAATATGATTAATATACTGAGTAGTGAATCAAGTAAATATGAGTTACATAGCCTAAATAGTTGCTAGTTGCATATGCATATGGTAAGTATATTGTATTTTTATACCCTACCAAGTCTGTGTAACGGGGAATATTGGTTTTTATCGAGTAACGGTAACGCCCACAATCAGGCGTCGCTACACACTCAGAAAGAGGTTAAGTTTTGAAATGGGTAAAAATAGGTCAAGTGAGCGTGTGGTACCTTTTCTCCCATATAAGTGAAATGCTCAAAGAATTATATTAAAATAAATAGGCTTTATTAAAATGGGCCCGAGAATAACTGTTGTAAAAATTGTCACCATTGGGCAATATCCATGCCTACCTCCCATGCAACTGAAATATTCAAAGAGGCATGCCTAAACATATAAAAGAAAATATTGGTACAAACACAAGTCAGATAATGAACTCGGTAATTTATTTCAAAGGGTGAGCAGGTTCGGCCGCGCTGAATTTAACTTTTACTGTAGAAACTGGAGGGATCTATACAGTTGTATAAATGGTGATGTTTTAAGAGCTTGGTTTTTGAAATTTTACAGACGTGAATTAAATTTTTATTTGGATCGATAAATAAATTTCTGCCATTTACTTTTTAAAGATAATTTCACTTAAATGTTGGTCGCTTCAAGTGTTCCATTTTAAAGGTCCAATTTTTTCACTCTTTTTCACACATTTCGGCCGGAATCTCACCAATGATGCGTTCAATGTTGGCTTGGCAGCAGCCTCGTCGCTGAAGACAATTTTGCTATAAAACACATTTTTCACATAGAGCAAATTTTTATAATAAATTTAAATAAAATGCAAACGGTTTACAGGCGTAATGGAAATGGCAATCCAAACTCAAAATTTTTTACTGTGACGCATGTCAAGAATCACGCGTGAACTGTCGAATATAAATATAAACCACCCTTATAAAGAAGAAGCTTAAAGAAGCTTAGTTCGTATGTTCCTTCAAACAGAACTCGGTTCGAGAGCACTGTTTCAAACTGGTGCAATATAATTGCATACTTTTACGGTTGTATTTAATTTAATGTCTACTATTTTGATTAAGTTAAGAACGTAGATTTTTATTGGAAAAAGGTAATGAATGCAATGTGGTCGCTGTGGTGTAGTGGTAGTGCGTTGGATTGCTACACAGAGTGTCCGGGGTTCGAATCTCGGGATTCGAACCCTGCAAAATCAAAAAGTAGAAAAAATAATTTTTCTACACGGCACCACCTCTTGGCAGGTAATGGCAAACCTACAAGAGTAAAAATTGCTATGAAAAGCTTTTCACTTCGCCTTTCGGATTCGGCATTAAACTGTAGGTCCCTTCCATTCATGTACAAATATAACACGCACAACATGAGAGGATGCGAAAAGTTCGGCCTAGGCCGTCCATGGGCTGTTGTGCCATTAAAAGTAAAGTAAAGTAAGTAATGAATGCAATGAGAATGACTAATGCAATTAGCTAATAAAATCTAGAATAACGCTTAGATTATTTACAGTGGGAAAAACAAGGTTCGAGTATTTATTAGTAATATTTACTATGAAATGTCAAACCAAACTGAGCATAAATCAAGTGACAGCTGTCAAAAAGACCAATTCCGAAAAAAGTATTGCCAGATTGAAAACCACACTTCTAAGAAAAACACCCTTTACTTAAAATAACAATTGACCCAAAATTTTAGCACCTATAACTTTTTTGTTTATTAACCTAATGGAAGACTTCTTATAAAAATCGGACATCAACTGCCAAAGTTATAAATTAAAATTCATTTTGGCGGTTTTTTGGGAGGGTCCAAAAAAAAACCAGCTTTTAGATGGTGGTTTTTTTTCAAAATTTTTTTTTAGTGTTTGGTATTGACACGCTCTAATGTACATATGCCCCTTTTAGCTCCCTCGCTAACGAGAGCGACATATTCAATTTATTTCCATGGCAATCTCTTTACTTTGACCTCCTCAAAAATGTTAGTATAAAATTTTTATTAAATTTTATGTAAATAATTTCGCCTAAGAATATGCAATACTAAATACTACAAATTAGTCTTTCTTGTTTCAGTACTTCCAGGGAGTTGGAATCAGTTTTGCCTATAATAAGTAGCTGAGATAAATATATTGTATTGTATTATGTAAAAGCAAGGGTTCAAAATTTCAGTTCATACCATACTTTTTAAATTGTATTATACCACATCTTGATGAAAACCACCTATCAAAAATATTATTCGCTTAACCGAATTAACAACTAAAAGAAAAAGACTACACCTGCGACACCACAAAAGGAACAACTGCACACAAACAGCCCAAACAATCTGAAAATGTATGGTTGACCTATTTTTATATAAAAATAAACAAACAGAAAAATAGAAAAAAAATCGTATTTATAAATTCCCAAAGCGATATTGAATGAAAAAAGAAAGAGGTGCTTGCGTGAATGACTTGTGCTGTATGCACACAAAAGTTTTATGTTTATTGTGCTGTAAAATTTTAATCAGGTGTAGAATATACATTTATAGTAAATATTGTGAAAATGCAGGAAAAGAACTTTCTAAAATGTCTTCACTTGAGTGGTGCAATGTCTCCATGTCTTTTTATGATTCTGGATTAAATGAGCGTGATAAGAAAGAGTAAATGTAAAGCGGATTTCATGTGTGACAAGGGTGTGTAATCGTGTTTCTTAATCACTAATTACATATCGTAAATGATAAAGAAATCAAACAAGTGTAGGAAACCAGACGAATTACACTCTAACCAATTAAAAGTACCACACTTATTTTTACATCAAGTGGCGCTAAAACCTTTATAGAAAATATCTAGCAAATATTTACAAAACTTAACCACAAGCAGACAGAAAAAAAAGGAGATAGCAAATATGGCAGATTGTTAGGAGTGTTTCCACAAAAGTCAAAAAAGCCATAACTCATTACTCACACATAGACATGCACAAGATTACAACACTCATAAAAAATGAATGCACTTGCAGCAAAAATTCCTAAAAAACAAAACCCAAACATACAAAGTCATGCAATCAACTCTAACCAGGTTTGGTTGACTTCACCTTAACCACCAAACCGAGATACAATGTATGAAACTTTATTGAACTTGAAAGCACTCACACGCACACTCTTGGTCACATGTGCATCGGGTGAAGGAGGACATGTCTCACAGAAACTAAAAACTCTATGCAATTGACATCCCCTGGTAATTTTTGTGCGCTCTCATATGCCAGTGCATAGTATTCCATTTCAGTGCGTGTCTCTGCACCGCTTGTTGCAGTTTGAATTGTTTCGTGTTTCGTTGCTATGCGTCACGTGATATGGAAATAGAAACATCTCTTATGCATATGCGGTATGTACACACCCATTTGCCGCATGGCTATTGTAGTCGCATACAGCAACAACAACCACGGCAATCCAATGCTTTGGCATCCAATTTAATAGTCACCCAGGCAATTATGTTTATCAGCCTCCAGCACCCCACCACACCTTGTCATCTCTCACAGTTTGCTTACACGCTCCTGCTCCCCAAAGTTTTACGGAATTAAAGTACCCACCTCTTATTGAATACACCTGTGTACTTTATGTTTGTCGGTGTGTGTGTGTGTCTGTCTGAGTGTGTGTTTGATCATGCCAGCCATTTGCAAGGTTGCAAATAAAATTATGCTTTGTGTGTACATTGTACACAGTCATGAACTTGACCTTCTGATGTCGTTGTTGTCGTCGTCAAGTGTAAGACTCGGAAACGTATTCATACAAAGTTATTAACTGCTAATGAGTATTATGACATGTTTGTGAAATTATTTTTTAACGTTTGATGTTTTCATTTAATAAAAATTAGAATGCTCTTCAAAATTGTGAGCGTAGAAAATATTGTTTTTTAAGTGATTATGTATTTTATTTTTTTTATTGTTATTAGTTACCCTAATTTTGAACAAGAATTCGTTTAATTCTTGATCTTAATTTGCGTTTACAGGCGAGAGAGGAAAGGAGTTGGGTACGGATAAAGATTTATGTCGTTCGTTCTGTTGATATATCTCTTTATGCTAAACAGAACGGTTCCAGAAATCTTCTCGTCAAGACCCGCAAAGAATATATAAGAAGAATTGTTGTGTCCCACTCTCTGGAGTACAAGTGTAGTAAGGAAGCACCTAAGTACATAAGGTCAGAGCCCTAAGGCTATCAGGATCCAATAAATTCTAGGATATGGTTCAGTTTTACATATATACTCCCAAGTGTAAAGCGACCTATAATCAAATTGTCTGCAGAATATTTTTCAGACCCATATGTGTGGTACATACAGATTAACCCTTGAGCTCGTTCTCTTGTATTTCTTGTATACTTTTTCCACTAAAGAATTTGTCTTTTAAACTTTTTTGTAAATGTATATTTATTTTTTTCCAGTAAGATGGTTTAATAAATTTTTGTGAGTTCTATCAGAATCCACTTTCAATACCTTGAGTTTTGCCTGACTGCATTACTATGATTTTTCCTCAGAGCAGCACTGTAAACTGTGGTAGCTGTGGCGTAGTGGTATCCGGGATTCCAATCTCGGTACAGGAAATCGAAAAGTAGAAAAACCAGTTGTTCCACACAGCACCACCACTTGGCAAACCTACAAGAGTAAAAATTGCCTATGAAAAGCTTTCCACTTCGCTGTTCGGATTCGGCATAATAAAACTGTAGGTCTTCTTGAACAAATATAACTTGCACAACATGAGTGGATGCGAGAAGTTCGCTCAAGGCTCTCCATGGGCTGTTCTGCTATTAAAATAAGCAAGAAGAAGATGCACTATTCACTGTAAAATGACTTCAGAATGAAATAAAGAAACATCCGAGTCTTTCCTCTTAAGCTTTGAAGCACTTACTCGCCGAAGAAATAAAACCGGAACTGTAGTTCATTTTAAACTGAAGATCTTTCAATCAATACTTTATACCTTTAAATTAAAATTAAAGGAAATTATTTTACAAATTTATAGACTTGAAAGTAATTATTCTTTCAATATGTTACCTTTTTGATGCACATAAATTTGTCGTTTACAAGTTCGTTTGCCTCACGTTTTAAAGTTGTTCACCTTTCTTTCTTTATGCCGCCTGCTGCATATTTATAATGCGATTGCTGCCGCTTCTTCCTCGTATTTTATTATTTATATTTGTTTACTTATTTTATTTGTGTAATTGCTGTGCAATGTGACAGTGTTATTCTTCTTTCTCATCTTATTTGCTGTGCATGGTTAACTAAAACAATAATGCAATTGGTCAATATTTAAACGCCATACTACATACTAAATTATCATTTCTTGGCAATACCTTCTTGGTGTAGGTTCTTCCTTAACTTTAATGCGGTTTGATTTATTTCCTTGTTTTTTTTTAGATGTTATGTTAATTAAGTTTTATGGCTTTATGGAAGATTTTTAAAAAGCCATGACTTTGTTGTGATGAAAAAAAGAAAAACATTAAGTAAATATTAGTTTAGCCCAGAGTTGCATTCAAGCGGCTCTCTATTAATTTCCTTTGTCTGTGAAATTGAGACTTTCCGCGAGACATTTTTTGGTTATTCTAAAATGTTTGCTTTATTTTGCATTGCATTCACCATGAAACATGGAACCATTTTACTATTTCTTGTGTTCATTCATTTATAATAACTTATTTAGAAAGAATTGTCTACCAGGGCACAGTAGTTGATGAGGTAATGTCTTTTGTTTGTTACTTGCTTTCACTGGTTTAACATAAATTAGTATTTCAATTTAAGTTTAAGATTTTTTTACTAGTTTGATTTTTTTTTTTTTTTAATAAAAAATAACTGTTTCGTTCAAAGTTTTTGTACTTTAAAAGAGAAACTCTAAAATTTATGCGTACTTTATTGATTTTATCACTGCACGCAGACAAGTTTTTTTTCAGTACTCTGCCACAGTCCTCCGTATACAAGTAGATTTACTACTAGTGAATGGAATATTTACACTTACTACACTGTTCAACTTATTTAGAAACTTATACTTACAGTCGGTTCAACACTTGCAATGTTTCATATTGTAACAAGTTCATGGCGGCGGTTTCATGCTTAATATTTTTAATATCCTATTGACATTTTTTCCAGGTAAAGGGTTACTACCTTTCAAGACCACCGGCTACAGATGGACAATAGCAAAACTAAAATAAATTATTCATTTAACAGTATTATGCATCGATCTCTGTATGGTAAAACCTCTTAAAAAAATTGCACTTGTTCAGTTCTTTTTGTTTCAAACATTTATCTTCTATTATTTCGAAGTTATTATTAGTGAACTCAGAAAGTGTGAATGTGTAAATGAAAACTACTTAGTAAAAGTAATGCAACTTGGTGAAATTCAAAATTAAAATAAATAACGTCTTTAAATTTAATTTGGTAAATCGACAAAAAAAAAAAGAAAAACTATTGGAAAGCGGAATGCAATGTAATGTTTATTATTTTTGTGGTGGTTCTTAAATGTAAAAGACACATGAAATAAAAAATGCCTCCGAGTGAACACCGCCTGTTATATGTCTTCGTACCTAGAGAGTTTTTATGACTAGCAACTGCAAAATGAGTTTCAGATTCATGTCCAGCAAACTCAAAATTACCTTTTATTGAAATTATTACAAAAAAAAAAATTAATTAAAAAATATGTTCGTGAGGTTTAAAACATTCTTTAGCACATCTAGAAGTGACCCATTTCGAGTTTGAGTTATTATGCCTATGTGGCTATGCTCATGAATTACAATAAGGCTGCTCATCTAAACTCGAAAACTTACACAACGCGTAAACTTTAGTTGAGCGCTAAAGTGAAATATCGCGAAAATAGCTCCCGCGGTTAGGGTGGCATTTCAGACTTCTGCATTCAGGGTTCACATATTAACAACCTTGCCCTACTAATAAATAATAAAATATTTAATTAAAATGTATTTCAGACTTCAATTTATTTAAAATAAGATTTAATAAAAAATAACATAAATTTACTTTAGACTTAAAATTTCAGATTAATACATACCTACAAGACTTTAAAAATCTTCCACACTTTTAAATTTAAATAAATTACATTAAGGGTTAATTTTATATTATAAATCCAATTCGTACATTCGAATTTTTTCTTTGGTTTCGTTTTGCATTTAAAATTTTGCCATAGCCAGCTTTTCCTCCTGTCCCTTTTCCAATTTTCTTATTTCCAATTGCTGTTGTAATTCTAATTTCTTCAGTTCAGTTACATTTTCTTCCTTGAGATTTCAAGCGATTTTTGAAGGCTGTAAAGTTATTTTCAGCCACATTTGTAGGCTCTGACGAAAATAAAGGTGTGAAAGAAGTGCTTCCGTTTGCAGACAGCTGCGACTCATCTAAGTCTAAATCACAAAAAGATGTTGCTGTTTCATCAACATGGAATACGCCTTCCATGTTGTTTGTCTCAATGGCAACGTTTATGTTCACGTTCTTTCGTTGGCTGAAAATTTTCTCCAACAGAGAAAAGTGTGGACAAATTTTATTTATATACTCTAGAATATAAAACAAACCACTTATTAATAAATGTTATCAACTACACAGCAGGGAAAGTTACGAATGGTAATCAATAAAGTCGTTGATTACAAATGCATTACATTACCCGTTTTCCACTACATTTCGTAAATTTAATTACTACGTATTTTAATATTTACCGAAAACTATTTTTTTCTTCCCCTTCCGCTAGTAGTCCAGCACCCGTCTGGCCTTGCCACGACACCGCCGACAAGCAGTTCTTTTATGGTAAATTGAATTGATATTTTGCGCTTAGAAAGATTCAATTTTCGCATGAAACAATTAAAAGCACGTTCACAAAATTGGATTTGTAGATTAAGAGTTTTTTGTAGAGAATTTTTCAAGGAATAAAACTTCATCATTCATACAAAAAACAATAATTGCGTTTAATAACAAATATTTGCTTATAAAAATTATTTTTTCACTTTAAGTAACTATTGGTTTTAGTTTATTTGATTGATTCGCTGCCTATGAACATTTTTGTTCGCTTTTTTAGCTGCATTAGTTTAGAAGTTATACCGTAATAAGTTTTGGAACCTTAAGCGCGATTTTTCGGGATTTGAACGGAATTTTTTGGTGTATTTCTTGTTATTTTTTTTATTGTTGTTGCATTGCTATATTTACTTTAATATATTTTTACCGCTGTTCTGATGTAATTCATTCTTCAAAAAATAGAATTTTAACTAAAGCACGCAAAATTTACGCGCCCAAAAGAAATAAAAGCAACTTTCATTTGAAACGCATTATTTTCTTAAAAATCTTACTTAAAATCGATAACTAAATAAAATTTTAATCTACTTATTTTAGTATGTACTGATTTGAGCCAAAGGCAATATACTCACGCGTATATTTTCGAGGTAGTATTTTGCTACAAAATGGGCTCGAAAACTGTTAAAACTTTTGCCCATACAAATTTTGACAGATAGTCTACGTGCGCGTAAATTTTCGAGGTTTTCGAGGTAGTTTCGAGTTTAGATGAGCACTCCAAATATTATCTTCGAATCAGGCTAGATTAAATAGTATCAAGATTTTTCGAAATTGTGTAAATTCTCTGCAGAACTCAAATGAGAATAGTCAAATTTGTTGAATAGTGTAAATGAATTGTAAGAACCATAAATATTACAACACTACGCAAAGAATAAACAGACAAAAAAGAGATTGGCAACACTTCTATACGTTTTTAGTAGCTGCTGCTGTTGCCTGCCGCTGCTGATACTGCAACAATGAGGAAAAAAGTTGTAAGTATCAACGATGCAAGTGTATGTTTTGGCAACTATCTGAAAGAAGACGAAAACACAAATAATCAAAGCGAAAAGAGACTGACGGAAATGCAGGCACACACACACACACACACACACCTTCACAGACACGTTACGAGTGCCCGCACCGATGAAGGAAATATGGAGTCGTCGAATATAAAATTGTTAGCTTCTAGTAAGTAGGCAGCAACAGCAAACAGCAAAAACGACACACACACACACACTTATAGGTGAACTGGAATGTTGCAGCTGCAAGAAAATAAAACAACAACAAAATCCGAAAACAAAAACCAAACGGTTGCGGTTATAAGAAAAATCGCTGCAAAAATTCCAGACTGTTGAAGATTAAATAATCATGAGTTGGCAAGACTATGAGGCAGAGAGAAAGGATAGCCGGGATTGAGCGCGACTGTCAGTAGTGACTGTGAGATTGCTGCAGGAACTGCGCTAAATTGCTAAAATTCCATAGACTCGAGACTCGTAGGAAGCGAAATGATAAAGGCGGCAACTATACGATGTCGATGTCGACGATGACGATGACGACGCTGAACATCATAAACAATGTGTCAGTGCATGAGCTGAGCTGATTCAACTAATGGACTCGGTTGTTGTGATGTTGTTGTTGCTTGTCAATTGAATTGCTGGTAACGTTTGTGACATAATCGCATATTTTTGCGGGAGGTTTGCTACATAATTTATGTGTTAAATTGGCAATGCTGCTGCAAAGTTGCGGAGACGCATTTTATTATTGTTTTCGTGTTCGTCTTGCCAATGATTGCCAATGGTTGAAGTTGCTTGTAAATGATAAAGTTTTTGCGGTTTTTATGGTTAATAGAAAACTAAAATCATTAAAATCATCTTCTTCCCATTTATCAAATAATTGCAAACAAAGCTTGTATCTACTTTATCAAAATTCATTGTTTTCTAAAAGTTCCCACGATTTCTAATTGTAATTGAAATTTTCCCATATGCGAGTTGGAAAATTTTTCCAAAATTGCATGTTTAAACTCAATTAATAATAATGGGAATTGTTTTTGTGTCTGTAGTATGTATGTACATATGTATTTATAAAAAAAAAAAAAAAAAAAGAAAACAGACAAGTCAAGTACGTGTTGCTAGACTTGTTAGCTTTTCATGTTTTGGTTTTTTGTAGTGTGACTAATTTTTGCTTTCTTCCTAAATGTTTGCAATGTCAGAATAAAGGTCATCAAATTGTTAAAGCACGTATTATTCTGCCCCCCTTGTGCTCTTTGGGCATCCATCCCGAGTACACTCTGAAGTAACACTATGATTCAAGTCATAAAATCAAAGCCAATCAAAAGTAAAATGCACTCGCTCGCTCGCACCCAAAGTGAGCAAGTGAACACACAATAGACTAGCCATTTGTTTTTGTCATTCATTGCAGTTAGCAATTTATAATTTTTAGCTGTTCATTTTGACAGTTAGCTAACAAGTTAACATCGCAAAAGCGTTAACGACGCGCAAGCATTAGCGGCAGCATCAATAGTTAGAGAGCACCGCACTCATTCTCAACTCACTTCCATTTCACACTTCTCCTAAATTCTCAGCTCAGCTCAGCTACTAAGAGTATTAAGTAATTAATGAATGACTGACTCTGTGTTCAACTGCTTGGAGCACTAGTGCACGTGATCATGAAATTATTTGCCAAGTGGTGCAAATATTTTTTCTGTGCTGGTTGGCAGCATCAGCGTCATCGTCATTTATGATTAATTAGCAATGTTTTTTTTTGTTTTGTTATTGGTGTCTACTATGTTTTTTTTTTAGCTTAGCAAATAAAGAAATGTGTTTTTTTATATTTATTTTTCAATATTGTTAATTGTTGATTTACATTTTTTACCATTCTTTGTTTGTTAGTTAACAAAAACAACGCATGAGCTGAAGATTCACTAATTGTCAATTGGCAATTTCTCTTCTGTCATCCGCTAAAGTCAGCAGCAATACGAGGGTAGATCAATAGGTAGTGTTAAGAAAGAGGCAAGTTTTTCACAAATTTTTTTTTCTATTTTTCATCGTAATCTCCTTTTGGTACAATACACTTTTCCCAACGTTTCGCCATTTCTTTAACCCCTCCAAAAAATACGATTTGACAAACTCTTCAAACTACGCTTTTGTCTCGACGATAACCTTCTCGTTTGAGCTGAATTTTTTTCACCGGAGCCACGTTTTTATGTTGGGGAACAGAAATAAGTCGCAGGGAGCCAAGTCGGGCGAGTAGTTCAATTGAAAATTCCATATCCGCTTGTTGTCCACCGTAAGCAATCGCGGCACCCATCGGGACGACACCTTTCTCATGCTTAACCTATCATGTAAAATATTAATTACCGTTCCGTACGACACTGCTATGACCTCTGCTACTTCGCGCACTTTCGTTCGGCAATCAGCGAGCGGCCTGGGAGCTCCTCATCAAAAACAGATGTACGACCACGTTTAAATTCGTTGAACCAATATCTTACGGTTGTCATAGATGGTGAAGGGTCCCCATAGACAGCATCCAACTTCGCTTTTATTTCTTCGCATGTTTTTCCCCCCAAAAATAAAAAGCGAATTAAGGATCGATATTGTTGTTTTTCCATTTTAACGCGAAACATGAAACACGTGTGAAACACTAATGGCTGCCAAATAAAAACTAACCTATGAATCAGTTTGAAATTAGTGTGGTGTCGTGTGACAGATGACAGTACACGACGGTAATGCCAACTTACCTCAGCAACGCCACCTGTCTTCACACACGGGTACTTATTGATCTACCCTCGTATGCTGAAGTTGTGGAAGTAAATATGCGATGATTAAGTCGCAATAATTTTGTGTGCCTGAGATATTTAAAATTAATAAGAAGAATCTACATTAGTTGGCAGTACAGAGATCAAGCCCGGAATTTCGTCGGAAAGTTTCTCCTGAATTTCAGTTAAAACTGGCCGCATTCTTTGTACATATTCGGTTGGCTCAAATTCTCGTTGGGCTCAGATCTGAACACTTAGAAATTAAATTATTACTACAGATTTAAGTGGCTGTCCTGGGACACACGGGAACTAGAACGGTCCATTATGATACCACATGGTTGGACTACAGTTTAACGCCGGTTCCGAATTGGTCGATGACAATTTGCTATCAAGAGGTATACTATTACCAAGAGGTGTTCTGTACACTTTCTTATAATTATTATTCACTTCAGATCGCATCGAAATTGAGGTCAACAAAGCTTTCGTTTGAGATTATTGCTGAAATTTGGTAAAAGTTCGTTCAAAATATTCTGTTCACATCTCTTTGGAAAATTCTCTCGAAATTCTTTAAAGCACCCGAAAACTCGCTTCTCATTCAATTGCCATGACCTCACCTCTTCAACACATCCTTGAAGGCGGTTCACTTAACTGAAATTCGGTGAAATCAGTCAGATTTAAATTTGTTAGGCATAACCATAAAAAAATTTTTGTATTTTCCGGTTGACATACCGTCGAATTGCATTCACGGAAATTTCTTATTAGGATGGCGAAGTTTAGACAATTTTCGGTCGAAGTAATCTCAGTTTAAGCAACTAAAATAAAATTTTTTCTTAAATTCTGTTTCACTTAACCCAAACTAAGTTATTAGTTATTTTTGAATCAGCCTAAAAATTCGTAAATTATCGGTTTACACAACCTCGGAGTTCATTTAGTTGTCGATCGGAATTCGCACGGAATGCAACCGAATCATGTACATTCATGTACAAATATAACACGCACAACATGAGTAGATGCGAATTAATTAACAAATTAATAATTAAAAGAAGAAAGAAGAACCGAATCATATTAACGAATTTTTTTGCTCCACTTTTCTCGACTTTCCGTCAATGTTCGAATCTTACAGAGCCATTACTCTTTGAAAAAATAATGTGTTTTTATTGAAAACACATTACTTATTACTTATTAAATTTTTCTCCATTCGCACTGACTTCAACCCATTCGTTCAAATATTGTTTATATGTACAGTGAAAATCAATTATATCGTTTTTGTTTCATTTAGTTACAACCGGTTTACCTTTACTGATTATAAACGTTATAATTTTTATAAAACTCCAATAAGTAAGTGCAATTCTCCCCCATTCTCCCTTACCTACATACTTGAAATTAATATATCACATTAGAATATGAAAGTGTGTGTGTGTGTGGGAAAAGTATCGCTGTCCTGTCATTCACACCCACAAGCATAAAACACAATTTAATAAAAATAAAAACATTTTGCGCAACGGAAATTTATTGCAACAATTTATGTGCGTTCAAAAGATAACAACAGCAAAAACAACAGGAACATAGCAAACTCATATGCCACACAATCGCATGAATTTCTCCATGCATAAATATCGCTCTCATAAATATAAGTAAATATTGCTGCAAGAATGTCATAACTCAAAAAAACATAAATTTAGAGAGAAACGCATTTAAACTTTGCAATTTGCTTATCACTCCAGACAATTGATATCGACAAATACTCTTGTCACGTGAAGGGTGCATAAAAAACAGTTATGCATTTTTTACACAAGCAATAAAACACTAAATAACAGTTATTTCGACATAGTTAACTTGAAAATTTTGGTTTTAAATTTATGACAGTCTTGCAGCTAACGAGCGATATATAAATAAATTGCTATAATAATAATAAACATAATGAATTGTATTTCTTGTTGCTGCTCGTATTTTGTTGCTGAAAATATGTTGCTGTTCCTAATAGTACAATAGAATAGTACATTTAGTTTTTCATACTTTCGCGCACAGTTGGGCAAGTAAAAAAAACAAGGAAAAAGAAAAATATTGCAACAACAACGTGTACAGTAAAAATATCGAAGTCTAGGCGCTGCCATTTGTTGTTGCAGTCGGTGCCAGTGGTGTCGGTGTTGCCGATGATTGCTTCAGTTGTTGTTGTTGCTGTGGTTGAATGAATGAAAATTTAAGTACTACAAGTTCGTACGAGAGCATTTTTGTTTGTTTTTTTTTGTTTGCAAGAAGATTCAGCGCCGCAATTGACTTGACCTAAATATTGATTGCAATAAAAAGATCTACAATAAATACCGAGTATATTCACTCTGTATGTTGGTTCGAAACTTTGTAGTCTCGTGTATTTATTTCGCAGCTAAGTGATAGAAATCAAAGCAACAGCAACAGCGTGTGATAAATTTGTTCTTGCTGTTGCCGCTGGAAATTAAGTGTGAGATTATGTTGGCAAATTTGCTAAATTCATGCTGAAATATAATAAGAAAAATTATGAGATAATACAAAGAGTTAGTGATAAATGTAATGTGTGTGATATATTTATTTATCAATCAAGGTGTTGGCGGTAGCGTTGTTGATTGATATTGGCGAGGGGTTCACACCCTTTCTGTTGTAAGTATTTGCTTGGTTTATCTGAAAACCAATGATCTCTAAGTTCTAAAATCTAAAATTTCCATATAATATTTTTATAAACTTGTTCCCATTTCCTTTGTAACTTTGACGCCTTTCGCCCATAGCTTGCGTTCTCAAGGCGTTTCTATAATTTATTTCTTTTGTCTGCCAATTAAAATGCAATGCAGCAATATGCGTAAGTATTTCATACAAAGACACCAGCGTCAACAACCATTGCCATCATCACCACTATCGTTGACATCCATTTTGGCATTTAATTTATGACATAAACGCGCTCCGGGTGTGTGGGCGCCGTTGTGTTGCCGCCGTAGCCGCCTTTATGTGATTATAGCGCGCTTGTTATTGCTGTCTGATTTTGCAACAACAGCAAAATGTTGTTGTTTGTTTTCAGTTGAGAGATGCCAATGTTTGATCGACGTTTATTGGCTGCCATAGGCCGGCCGGCTGGGCCTGCTTCTTCTTCTTGTTGTCTATCATTCTGCCTGGGTGGCATAATAATCAAGAGAAGATTGTCACATATGCACACAAACACACACACACCAAAAATAACTCGAAACACATTAGATTGCAACACTTATTCCACTTACGACAATGTGCAATGTAATTTTCCTTTTATTTTTTTTTTATTTTGCTGAAAAGTTGAAGGTCGGTGGTTGTTTGTTTCACTTTACCATAATCTGTGCAATACTTGTACTCATATAAATGATGCAGCCGCTTAGCCTATGGAACTCTAAAATTTTATAGCATTTTTATTGTTTTTCTCGCTCAATTTTCACATGCACTTGTATTTACATAATTCCTTACGATATTTAGTAGAATAATATTAATTTTTATTGTTATTTAACATGATGCTTGCAATGTTTTTGATTAATAAAGAAAATCTTTATGAATGTGTCATGTTCTGCTTTCTTGCAATATATTTACTTAAGAATACAACTTTTCAGAGGCACTGGCAGACAAATTCGTCACTGCAACCTTGAGTACCAAAAACATTTCTTTTGAAATATTTTGTTTTTCTTTTGGTGCATGGATATTTTTAAATTATAAATTTATATGACACATTGAATGGGGAAAAGTTAATAAATAAAAATATTTCAATCTCATTCCTCAGTCAATTTGTTCTACTCGACAATGAAAAATAATTGTTCCCTGTGTGGGTACTCAAAAGCTTTCAATGATGCATTAATGTAGCGTTGCCTTTCTTTCATAATTAGCTTCTACAGCTCTCGTATTTTCTGTAAATCACTGGATTTTTATACTAAGTTCATTTAAATTTTGTTGCATTATAATTTTCTATGTAAAATATATTTTTCTTCTTTTAATGGCACAACAGGCTCCACGGAGGGCCTAGGCCGAGCTTTTCTCATTCGTTCATGTTCTGCGTGTTATATTTGTACATTAATGGAAGGGAACTACAGTTTTATGCTGGATCCGAACAGCGAAGTGAAAAGGTTTTCTTGGGCAATTTTTACTCTTTGAGGTTTGCCATTGCATTGATTTTTGCAGCGGACATTCTGCGTAGCAGGCTCTGCCAACTATGCCACATCGATCACATCACCAGTGAACAAAAATTCATACTAAAATGCTATTTTCAAAACTAACCTCAAACTGTCAAACAATTTCAAAGTAAATGACTTATGCCTGTCTAGTTCGAAGTGCTGGTTGTCGACACACACGAATTGTGTACTATGATTTTTCAGACTATGCAAATTTGCAGTTTTAACGAATTTATAATGCATAATATCAACAAGAATTTTACAACATTTTATTAAACAAAAATAGTGGCATTTTTTTAATAAATTAACAAATGTCTAATATTGTAGGTCTTAAATTTGTATTTTTTTGGCAACATGATGATGCAATGCAATGCAAATAGCAACGCAAGAATGTGTGTCGGTCGTGGTGCCATGCAAAATTCAAATTTTCACGGATATCGACATTCCTGCCCCGCTCGCTAACGATGTGGGTGTTATATATGATGGTATAAAAAAAATTTCGAAATATTAAATTTAAAGCTTTATTAATTGTTGCAATAAAATTTGGTGTTCTCATTTTAAGTTTACAGTGAATAAACAATTTAAAATGAAAGTGGCTTACAAATTGAAAATACAACAACAAAAATGTAAAATCTATTAATAAATATTTAAGTGTGAAGAAAGGTGAAACAAAATGTTTCTATGCTCAACAAGCCAACTCAAAAGTGGACGAAAATATTAAATTACCAGCAAAAGTTGCCAACAGTTGCATTTGATTTTGTAGCAACTTTGGTTACAAACATAGATTCACTCGTAAAATGTCAGCACACTACCTAATATTGCTTGTCCTAGTAGCAAACCTTTAATAAATCTTAATCGCTAACTCAACATTGAAAGCAGAAATGTTTAGTGTATGAATTTGTAAAACTAATTAAATTACATATAAAACAACATTTAATGTTAACAACTAGCAATGGCAACAACAATAATACTTAGATAAGATAAATTGTTTATTTATGGCAAGTTCAGTATGAGTATAACTATAATATACATGATGATTATTTAGCAACAAGTTGCTAGAGAAACATTTTTCTGACTCCGAGCGCAAGCGTCTATCACTTCTGTCTCAGAGAACTACAAAAAGTAGCCGCTAGCTTTTATTAAAATACTAGAAATAAACACTTTTTTTTGTCTTGTCTCGAGTAATCAGGTGATATAATAACAAAAATATAAATTTTACTACTTTTTTAAGTCGTTTCTTTTCTTCTTCTAACTTGGCATAAAAAAAAAGATATACCTGTTAAGCCAATGAAAAAAAAATTGCGTTAGTGCCTTGTAAACATGTTTCCAAATGTAACCGTTCAATTGTTGACAACAACCAGCAACTTGTCAATGTAGGCATTAATCATCACCATCATTTAATATACAATCTTTTGATTCGAAAGAAGAAAAAGAAGCAAAATCAAGTTGCACCAAAAAGAATTTTTATATTCGGTATTAAACGAATGTTTGATTTCTAACAGTTGGAGTACAGATACCTTCTACAATAGAGTTGGGATATAATATTGGAAAGCGAAGTAGGAGATATTATTTAACTGGAATGAAACCAATTTGTTACTAATTTCTAATCAGACATGGGAGTAATCAGTTACATTTTCGGGGTGTTAACAAGTTTTCTTATTTACTGGCGTATCCTCTCAATTGTACGACTATAACAGTACGGCAAAATAAGACACCTTATGGTCGCGCCATATGTGAATATGGTAATTATTGAATTACAAGTAATTACAATTGAAAAATTATAACATTTTTGTTATTCGGTTTGACTGTTACTTACTTCTAAACAGTATTACTTAGTTTAGGGTGTTCATGTATTTAAACATGAAATATGTATGTATGTGTGTGGTAGTGGCCATTAACGCAATACAGTTATTTCTGTGGCACGATCTTGATCATTATTTCTTTTCACGCTAGTTTGTTTTTCCTGTTTTTCGTTTTAAACTTTTTATTGCATAGTTTATAGCGCGCACACAGGGACTAATCGCTCTTATTGTTGCACTGCAACTTTTTCTGCTTATTTTTTATTACAATTTATAATTGGCTCAAAGTCTGTCGTTTGCGTCGTATGGTTTCCTATGTACGTCTATCGCTCAGTTTATCTCTGTAGACCACTACTGTGTATGAAGTTCGCCTGGCATTCCTTTCCATTCCACTTGCTTTCAACACCAAATTGGGTTAATTTGTAATTGGTTGTCGAATGCAAAAAATGTGACAGTTTTGTCAATATTTACACTCTTGTACAAGTTTATACTCGTATCTCGTATCGTGCAGCAAGCAGTTCGTTTATTTGTTAACGTAGCACTCGCTCATGTGCAGTTTTCTAGTGATTCTTATTGTTGCTTACTGCTTGGTGATTGATTGTAATGTAATTGTACGTGTGATTTTCAATTGCAAAAACCAAAATAAAAAAAACCACAAAGTAATTATATTGTGCTATTTATGATCTTGTTAGATTTCTGTTCTTGTTATTGTTTATTTTTAGAAATATTTCTTACTCTATTAAGTTGTTTATTGTAACATTCTTGGCATTGTTTGATGAAGTAGCAAAAGTTGCAAGAAATATTAAGGTCAAGGTCAATGTAAATTTAAGTAATTTGTTTGACTTAGAAATAAAATTTTGAAACCCCTTTTCCGTTTTCGTTTATGCTGATCGGTTAGGATGTTGCGAAAACATCTCAATATTCTCTGCTTTATGTCGAGATACATTTGAAAAATATATCGATCCACTTGTTTGGATTAACTATGTACACCGATTGGTTGAAAATGTATAACGAAGTCAGGCTCAGACAGGATACATTCAGGCAATCCGAACATAGTATCTTGAACCTTGCTGAGACAAACCTCTTTGTTTGAAATTTTGACCCTTGTATAAAACTGGATGAGTCTTTGGCGTTGTGGAAAGAATTTTTTACTAGAGCATCCCAGAAATTTTACGCCTTGATAAATATTGATTGCAGTCATGACCTTTCTATCAACATTATAATCGAAGTAGGAAGAAGTTCTAGCTCAAAACTATTCCCGATGATGTTCCGGCCCTCGCAAAAACCAGGCACTATCAACTGAAAGACTTTCCTGAGGTAAACTTCACCTATAACCAACGAAATATTCTTTGAGCTTATAACAAGACCAATTAACAAAAACAAAACATCATCAAGCAGATTGTATTTTCTTTAAGAAATTGTTCATTCAACCAAATAACTGCGAAAACTCATTTCCTTTCTGATTCACAAATGCACAATTTTGATGAGCCATTTTCGTATAAATAATTAATTATAAATCTTTTTTGTTTAAAAATACATCTAATCCCTGCCAAATGAATAGTGAAATCTGTATTCATGAAAAGGTTCCTCCTTTGAGATTAATTAATCTTAAAGTACAGTTCCTAGTGTAGTGCATAGTATTGTAAGGTATGATTGAAATAGTTTTACTCACAACTGACTAATCATAATCTTTATGAGGCCGTTGAGTGTAAAAATTCATAGAGCAATCGTGCGCTGAGCGAAATATCTTATGCTACACTTTCAATTGACCAATCATAATCGCTGGTTGTTGTTGCGTAAGAGTAAAAATCTGCTCAATATCCACAGTTGAAAAATAGTAACTCTCTTAAAACGAACGTTGACTCTTAAAAGAAGATGACAAATCTTTAAACTAAATAATAATAATAATATTTTTTTTTCTAAACATTTCCTAAGTATTTCTTAGCTATAGCTCATGTGACTCATATATTCCTTGTATTTTCTGTGCTATATTTGCATTAGTTTCGCAACAATATTTTTTTTATATGGTATGTATTAATTTAACTAATCTGCATAGTCAGTCGTCTCTAACCTGTATGCATTTTAATAAGGCATGTCTATATTTTCTACTAAGTATACGACTCAACTATACAAGTATAAGTATCTCTATGTGCTGCATGCTCGATTATATACATGCTTTAAAAGGTTCCTAGAAAAATGTTTACGTTTAAATTAATTGAACAAATTTTTTTCTATTTTGCAGTATGTAAAAATATTTGTTGCTGAGTTTATATAATATGATAAAATAATTTTGTAATCTGCAATAAATACTGATGTATCAGAAGTGGCTTGTTTGATTTTTCTCAACACGTTTCGTTTGTGTTTGAATGTGTGCACGTGCACGTCACAAAAATTGTATGCAATTTTCTTTTGAAAATAAGCGATGCAATACATTTAATTCACTTTTAATTTAGAATTAAATTTTTAATGATTGAGAGAAAATTGTGAGGGTTATTTTTCTCAAATAAAAAATATATAGGTAGTGTAGGTAGCAGGTTGAAAAGCTTTCGGAGTAACTAGAACGAAATGTTCAAATATAATATAAAACTCTTGTGAAAGTTATGTCGGAGTGTTTTGATTTTCCTATTCACATCTGAATATGCTCACATTCTTTGTCGAGCAATGTAAGAATTCGGGCGAAGTTTGAGACCAATTTCGTCGACGCAAATCATGTCAGTTGATTTTCAGCATTCCTGTAAGCACGATCTCGCTGCGCAATTTTTTAAAACAGCAGCGCTATTGCTCGCCTCAGATACACACACAAGCATGCATGTTTATGGATTGGTTGTTTGCCCGACACATGTATATCATTTTATAAAATGCTGTTCGGCACTACTCAGCTCGCGGAGCGCTCTCTCCAAAAAATAAGTAGCCGAGCTTGCACGAGCAACACACGATGGCTGCCGAAATATTCACACGCAAAAAGTGCACTAAGAAAAAATATGGCGACTCACACAACGACAACTGTTTGAATGTGTTAATTTGCCGAACACTGGTCGATATTATCATATACCATACTAATGTGAAGAGAAAGAGAGAGAGAAAGAATATTATTTTGTTTTCAATTGACCAATCACAGCTGCTACTTTTCACTAAGTGAGAGTAATACTCTATTTTTATACGCTCATTAGATACAGTAAATGCCGAAAGTTTGTATACACCTAAAAAAATTTCTCTAGTTTATCCAATTTTTATTTATTTATTTGTTTTCCCATTCCCAATTTTTATTTATTTATTTATTTTCCCATTTTGGTGTGTACAACATAGTTTAATCAATTTTTTTTTTTTTTTAATAATCACAATAATTTGGTATTTTGCCAAAATATTGAAAGTTTCGTTGGGTGCAGTTCAAAAAGTAATACCGCGTCATCAAGAAACTGGCTTTAAATACTATTAGGAAATGGTCAGGACTGTCACGAAAAACAATTCAAAGAGTTGAAAATATGATTAGCAAAGCCGATCATGTCGAAATCAACGACTTTGAAAAAAGGGAATGAGTGAACTTATAGCCGTTAAAAAACGACTTCGTCCGGTGAACAAACAACACAGAGTTGATTTTGCTTAACAGCATGTTAACTGCACTATTGATGAGAGTAAATCGGCTTTTTTTTTTTTTTTGTTTTATTTTGGCTTTTAGCTCTTTTGGAGGACACAATTAAAAATATTCAAACAACGACATGCGTCGACGTAAAGAAATAAGTAAGTTTAACATTACGTAAACAGGAATAACTCTAAAGAGTCAGAGTTGTCCTACCAAAATGTATAAATAGTAATGGCCTAAAATTTAGTGAAATCTAAAATAATTTTTAAAATTGGCAGCACTTGTTTTCTCTTTGCGAGAAATGTTAAGAACAGAGTTGCATATCTTATTTGCGTCATAATGTTGAGGCGCAAACGGTTTAAGTTACCATATTGTGCACACAATTTTATAGTTGCAATTTACAGCGATGTAAACCTATACGATTTGCATCGGATGTACGTCGTTCGAATACCCATAAACTTAAACATGTGAAAGAAAAAACTAGTAGCCTAACCTAGAATAATTTTTTTTCAATTAAAAAGTTATTGAACTTCTGTTTCGGCTGTTATGGTTTAAATACAAGTAAACGCACCACATTTTTGTTTTATTACCTATTATTATCCTACTGAAATTTCTTTCTTTTAACAATTCGAAACATATTTTTTTCGCAGATTTATTGATGCTTAGTTGTTAGTATTTTTTCTTTATTGCTATTACTTTTAATTGAAATTGATAATGAACTCTCTTGTTACTGGTGGTAACAGACATATTTTTGTTTTTTTTTAATTTTTATTCAACCGTGGTGCTGCTGTTACCGCTCATGTTTATCCATTAAATAGTAGCTTCTTTTCTCATTTTCCTCTTTTCAGTGAACTGTTAGTCGCACCAGTTAATTCTTTCAAGTTTTAATTACTATTTATGTATTTCATTTTATTTATCTAATTGCAAACAATTTTATATTCATAAAATACAATTAATTTATTTTACATTCGTTTTTCTATCTCTATTTGCAGGTAAAATTTCTTTGACAGAAATAATGTAATTTGTAAGTATGTAGATTTATACTTAATGAAATTTTAGGGAACAACTATTCTCAAAATATTTGGTATTCATAGGGTTATACCCTAGATGTCAATGCCTATCTTGGAGGCACATTAAGACTTTGTAGAACTTGTTTCCTCTTTCTTCGGGTAATGGTTTACATTCGTTTTGCTTTCCCTATTTGCAGGTAAAATTTCTTTGACAAAAATAATGTAATTTGTAAGTAGATTAATATTTAATGTAATTTTAGGGTTAGGCATTCATAGGGTTAGCCCCTAGATGTCGATACTTTTCTTGGAGGTACATTAAGACTTTGTAGAACTTGTATCCTCTTTTTCGGGTAATGATTTCGTCCTAGATCACTTACTTACTTACTTTTAATGGCACAACAGCCCATGGAGGGCCTAGGCCGAACTTTTCGCATCCACTCATGTTGTGCGTGTTATATTTGTACATGAATGGAAGGGACCTACAGTTTAATGCCGAATCCGAAAGGCGAAGTGAAAAGCTTTTCATAGCAATTTTTACTCTTGTAGGTTTGCCATTGCCTACCAAGAGGTGGTGCCGAATGCCGTGTAGAAAAATTATTTTTTATACTTTTTGATTTTGCCACGAGATTCGAACCCCGGACACTCAGCGTAGCAGTCCAACGCACTACCACTACACCACAGCGACCACATTAAGGTACATTAAGACTTTGTAGATTGTCATTGTGTAATGATTTCGTCCTAGTTCAATTTACCCTAAATAAGCCGAGTTCTATGTTTGTTTTATTACTTTGCCTTTACTAAATTCATTTAAATTTTATATTAAAAATTTAAAAATATGTTTAAATTTTTCTTGAAATTAATTAGTACTTCTCTAAAAATAAAAAGAACCGGAGCTGGTAAACTAACAACAGGAATTTAAACTCTAGTCATTCCTAGACAATTTTACCGACTAGGGAAAACTCCAATTTACTGTAAAATCATGCTAAAACTAACTACATACCTTACATAGTTATTATCTGAAATAACCTGATTAATGTTTAAATTACCTGTAAACATCAGTAAAGTAAAAGGGGGCGAGAAAAAATAAACTTATTAAGAGCAAGAAGAAAAAAAATAATAATTTCTCAATAAAAGCTGCAGCGCGATATTGCAAATTATTTGCAAACTATTTTGACCTCAATCGAAGTACACAACTAACTATGAATGAAAAATGAAAAACCGATAATAAAAATTGAGTGCAAATTTGTAGCAACTACAAAAAAAAATTAAAGATAATAATAATCTACGACTCGTTACTGAGTAGCAGCAGCAGTGAAATGAAAGACTCTTGAGATTTATTTCAAGGTATCAGCTCCTAACTGTAAAGGGAATAAAGTAAAGAGTTGCAACTTCAGCGTTAATGTGATGTAATGATTTTTTGTTTTTTTTGTTTTTATAAGTGCATATTTATATTTCATTATCACAGCAACACTTAGAGATTACATTTTTTATTAGTTCATGATATGACGCCACTTTCTTTAAAATCTATTATTATTATTATTTTTGTAGTTATGTATGTGAACATCTGCACCCAATATATATGTATGTATGTACATGAAGTGAAAAATAATATGCCAGCTGATATTTCACAATTGCAATCAACAATATGGTATATCAACAATTTGTCAAATAAGCAATGAACTCAAATCTTTTTATAAATTTGAGTTTGAGTGACTTTTTGTAAATCGTTCATTCGTGTGAAAAATAAGAAAAAATGAAATAACATGATTAATATTTCAACTATCACACCACAAAATTCGTAAATATTTCCTCACTATCTATCGTCGCTCTTACATATTTTTTTTATAAATGGGGAAATCCCTTTTCAAATATAAATCATACACAAGCAAAGCGACTTCTTTTTCTTCAGGCTAAGTATGTGGATGTGGTTTTCTCACACAAAAACCGATCAAATTTTCAATTAAATTAAATTTGGTCCCACTTATGCTATTTCTTTCTTTCTTTTCCTCTCTCTTTCTTTCGTAAATTATGTCATCAACATTCAATCAATTTGTATGCGGCAATATTTTGCTGTTTGCAGCTAGCAACAATTTTAAATGAAATATGCAACGATGCATTGAAAAATTGTGAAAGCTGCCTGAGTGTTTTGTTGCTGTACGATGAATTTTGTCGATGATGACGTGAGGTACATACTCCTACATAGCTCAGGAAGCGCTCCACACAGTTGGTATTGATAATAAAAGATAATGACATTATTTTGGTATTAGGTTTTATTTTATGTTTTGACTATAAGTTTTTGCAAAATTTTGTTGGTTGCTGTTTTACCACCACGCAAGAGAGAAATAGCTATGAATGTGATATTTGCAAGTGAAATGATATTGTATGTATGTATGTATGTATGCGCTGAAGAAAATTGCGATTGTCGTTTTGTACTTACTGCCACTATGTATTCTGTAATTTTTTTAATTTGCCCAATTTCCATATTCAAATTAAGGAAAGTAAGTATTGCAAAATGGGGTTTTTCAGTACCTTTTTTTTTTTTTTCATTGGTCATAATACCATTAAGAAAATTTGTCTGCTGGCTCCAAGCATACTTTTCAAAATGTAATAAAAGGGAGTTAGTTGGGAGGGGAGGGAGAGTTGCTAGACAAACCTACTGTTATGAAAACCCCTAAGACGTCTAATCTGCTACTGCATATTTTTGGTGAAGATTGTCAGTGGGTAGTTTTTGTGTATAATTTATTATAGTTAAAATTCCCAGTTTTCATTCATAAATTATTACCAAGGATCGAAAATTGCTCAAAGTCTCCTTAGTCCAGTATAAGATTGCTTTTCGTATATTTTATCACTCACAGCTCAAATCTTTTTTTCAAAGGGCTTTCAAAATTGTTTAATCAGATCTTGAGCAACTAGTTTTATTAAGTTTCATGCTTCAATTGTAATGATTCTTTTCGCAAATTTTCTGTTGCAGGCTTTACCTTTACCTATTAAACCTTCAAACCTCAAAACGAATATACATATATTTTCAATTAAGGAAGAATCTACATACACATTTACATATTTTTTGCGTGGACTGCTTTGTTTGCATCAAATCAGTTTTATGGAAAAAGGTAAAAAAAATACATTATATGCCAACTGGAGTTTAGAGTATAAATAACATGGAGTACCATATACATTCGTAATATGGGTGAATGATGCAAAAATTTGTATAATACGTATTTATGCAACAAAACCGAAAACGGAATACAGTGGAATAAATTTTGGCATAAACAAAAGCTTAATTTAAAACTGTATTGCATATACACAATGATTAAGCTCTAAATGCAAATAAATTTATTTAAACGCTATTTTCTATTTGAACCTAAACTCGGCTTACTTCAACATTTACATACTTAACAGCTAAAAAGTGCTTCTTTCTTAATGATGCTGCTACTTGGTGTTTGGACTTAAACTCAACTGTGAAGAAAACTAAAGAGAATAAAAGATAAGCTCACCAATGTGGGTAGGTAAGTAGCATGCAAACCACAAATAAAAAGTCTACTTACTTTCAATGGAAAAATTGCAAGCAACATGATACACTTAAAAAAAAACGTGCAAACGTGCCAATTTATGAGTTTCATTAGAAAACGTATGAATAACAATAACAACAAAGCAAAAAGAGAAACAAAGATAAAAGAAACTGAAGAAAATAATAATGTAAAATTTTGAAAAGAAATAAAAGAACAACAAAAAGAACTAATACCTACAAATAAAAGTAAAGTGTGTGCAATGGTGTTTCTTTGTTGTTGTTGGTGTTGTCTTATTTCTGGATACTCCAATCAATGCTGTCAATAACAGCAGCAACAATTGTTGTCAGTACCAACAAACCTAGAACGTGAACCAGAATCCACCCACTATTTATACACACATCTATATACATACATACATTTATCTAACATTTCCATATGCAAAAGAGTTTGATGGCAAACAGTATTGGTTCTGAGTCAAGGCAGGGGGAAGGGGGCTGTTTGGACTGATGCAATTTTGAGATTACACACCAAGGTACAAATTATACAAGTACAGTTTCAGAGACCGTGCAAAGGGGTTCTTACTGAATACTTATTTCTCCGAGACTTCTATTGCGAAATTTTTCACTCATCATGTTAAAAATTTTGAGATTTTTTGGTTGGTTACCGGTTTTATTATTCCAATATTTTCTCCAAGGCAAATATCCGAACTCAAAGGTTTTTTGAAAGATTTCCTGTCTCTGAATGCTCTATGGGAACAAAATACTTTTCATAAAACCATTTTATCTTCATTTAATCCCCTATTCTGACTCTTTAATTTTTAACATTTCAGTTGAATACTGATTTCTTTATTGGGTCACCTTACCTTCCCCCTTCACCTTACCTTTCCCTGCGATCAATCTGCTCCTGCTGCTGGCAACAACAGAGTTGCTTTTAATGTTTTTACTTGTAGCATTTGTGTTCGTTGTTTTTTTTATTTTACAATGAAAAAATGCTAAGTGAAAAGCATTTGTGCAAAAGTGTCACATGAGTATATGATGAAAGAAAAAATGTACAAAAAATATACGTATAGTACATAGTGTAGAGAACAAGGAATTTAAAAATGGAAAACAAAGTGTGTAGGAGAAAATAGTAGTAGGCGAAAGGTTTCTAGCCGCTCAAGATGAATTCTGGCTAAAAGCATTTTACTTATTTTATTTAAAAAAACTTTTTTACGTATTTCCGCAACCGACAGCAAGACAGACGACAGACAGAAATACCTAGTGATGTGACACGAGTGAATGACATACCGATAAACAAATATATTTATTATTTGCATATACTATAGCAAATATGTAAATGTATGGGTGGGTGGGTGTCTGTTGGGCGTGAACTTACATATTGTAGGTTTAAAAAAGCAGAGGAACATGGCAAGAAGTATTAAACTTTCAAGCACTTCCCTCATATTTAGTTACTTACATATTCACGAGGTACATTCAACTTTTACACATGCTGCAAAAATTCTGTCATTATCCAACGCATGCCGGCAAGCCCACCCGCCAACCGTTGTGCTCTTTCATTTTCGCTTACTTAAGTATATAATCGTTTAATTATTGACAAATTAACTACCATCTACTGTTCTGTTTTAATTTGAAATAAATTTTGTGTGTTGTATTCATAAGTTCATAAGTTCTTCATTTAATATTTAAATAGATAATAATTTTTAAAGCATTTTCAATTTGGATTTTTGTTGTTTTCTTTTTTCTGGTCCTGTTCCTGTTGTTTATTTTAAATTGCATTGCTTGTTTTTGTATTTGTTATTTTTCCATTAAATAACTTGCAAATATTAAATATTGAACCATATTTTCCATCCCAGAACAAATTTAACTAAGCTAAGAATTTTATATTTCCACACATTTAAAAAAAAAAAATCAAATCAGTACATTTTTATACTTAGTCGTCGTTAGTCTGTTCTCTTCGTTAACCTTTAGCTTAAAGTTTCTGTTTCGCAAGATGATTAGCAGAATACTTACTTAATTCACCTTTAACAACCTGGTGTCTGGTTGGTTGGTCTTGCTTTCTAAGTATATAGGCTCAGTATGTATAATTTTAAATCCCCTTACCATAGATTAAACTTCCGAATCAATTCTTGTTTTTTTTTTATGTAAAAAGAATCAAAGTTCTTGAGATCCTTGAATCCTTCATATTTCTGATGTTGATGATCCACCACATAATATTTTTAACAAACTTTTTCGTACATTTGACCATAAAAAGTGTAATAAATTAAAATGGTTTTAAAATGTTTACAACTGATTATTACTTGAATCGCAAAATTCATTCAAGGATTAAATAATAAAAGCCAGAAAAATATGCAACAGAAGCAACTCACAGACTAGAGTTTTGCCAACGCAGAAATTGTTAATTAAATAGAATTGTTAACATTTAATGGTTTTTATGCTGTGATGTGTTAATTTCCCATTTCAGTTTTTATTCCTCATCTAAGTGTTTCTTTACTTAGAATTGGGTTGTTGTAGGTAGGTTGCGTGTGATTCATTAGAAATAAACAAAAACAAATGCATGTGCATGTATTTACATATGTGTGTATGTACACAGTGGCGAATCCGGATCCCGGCGAACCCCTTCTGAATGCTTGTATCCCTATAAATTTTCTTACCCCGAAACAATGTACACTCTTCGATCTGAAATTTCATTTACAGATTTATCTTTTGGAGATAATAGGTTTGATTTTATTAACTATATAGGTATAAGTATTTTTAGACTACTTTATCAGTAGTATTTGCTCTAAATTTCGTTCGTTCATCTGATTTTCGTTTTTATTTTGACATGAACTTTTTTCTGAATTTCTGTCTTAAGTTTAATTTGAATATTAATTATAATTTCTATCTGATTTTAGTCTGACTTTGGATTAGAGTTTTCGTCCGAATTAGGGTTTACTTTTTGGAATGAGTCTACTTCGAATTTTGGTCTGATTTTTGGTTTTATTTTTCTCTCTCTTTTTGTTCTGAATTTTGTTTTTGGTTTAAATTTGGTTAGAAGAACTTCGGTCTCATGTCGGAATATGATCTGAATTTTAATTTGTTTTTAGCTCGATTTTTGGTTAGAATTTTGGTCTAAATGTTGGGCTGGTTTTTTACCAGAGTTCTGGTTAGAATTAAGTCTGGTTTTTGTTTAAATTTGCTTTTGGGCTGAGTTTCGCTCTGCTTTTGGTCTTAATTTTTGCTTTGTGCTATATGGTTATAATTTTAAATTGATTTTTTTTTGCTAGTTTTTCTCTGAGTCTGGGTTTTGGTCTTGTTCGTCCTCAAACCCAAATCCTAGATCCGACACTGTGTATGCGTATGTCTGTCTATCTTGTGTGAGCCATGAGTAGGACGTTCCCATTTTGTTGTTTTGTTTAGAAATTTTGTAACACTTCTTTTTTTTTTTTTTCATTTGCATGTCTCTTTGTATGTAAGTAAATGCAACCAACCACGCGTATTTGTTGTAGTAATTGTGTTTTGCTTGTTGTTCTGAATGGTGTAAGAATAAAGACGAAACATAAATACATTAAGGAACATAATACATAAATATGCCAGTTCCACCCTCGCTCTTGGTCGTAGTCGTCACTCATATGTCGTAGGTACTCATTGAGGTCTGACTGCACTGACTTGCCTTACCCTGTCACAATTCAGTCATTGTGCATGCCAGAGCGTAGAAGAAATTCGTTTTTTATTTTTTATTAAAGGTGAGGCTACAAAACACATTATTGTTACACATGCATACATTTCCCTTTCACCACCTCCTACCTCTAGCCACGTTCCCTTCTCTCCTCTATCTTCCTCATAAAATAGTTTCATTTAAATTCGAGTAGTTGAATGTGTACATTCATTCATGAGGTGTTGATGTCAACACTTGAATTTTTTGATGTCTTCTTAGGTGTAGACATCTGTACTCGTATGTATGCAAGCATTTTTTACCTACGAATTTCATATGTCTGTCTAATGCTCTTGCTGTATGGTATCTCTATCGCTCGCTCTGTCTGTTCATTAGAGGAGCGTGTGTTCAATGCATTTTTTATTGTCTTGTTTCGTAATAGTTCGATGTAATATTGAATAATGAATGCTGTAGTTACAATAGCGCCTAACCTCCTTACTGCATTCCAATTTCTATAGAATGAAGGTATTCACGCAGTCACTCACTCACTTATTTTCTTTTTTATCTAGCCGCCCGATCAATGTATGTATGTCTGTGAATCGTTTTCATATTGAGTGACATCTGTATGCATTGGGGAGCGTTTCGTGTGATTTCTTCCTTAGGGTTATGTGCCTGAACCCTCGTCTCTATTATTACTTACGTAAATTTGATATAGTTGTTATGCTGCATGCAATTACATAGAATCACGTTAATATGTAATAATTTAATAGACAGTTAAACATGCCCACAAAAATGTTTTATTCGTGGCGCGTAACTGTAAATTAATATTAATATATGATCAGAAGGTGTGCCTTGAAAAATTTATTGTTTTTCTATATGAAGTAATTCTTATATAGAAGAGAGAATTTCAATTGAATTTAAGGTTTCTTTATTTATTTATTTTTTTGTGATTTATGCACTATTGAACTTTGTATTTTTAATACTTTACATTCGTTTTTTTTTTTGTTTTGTGTTTTGTTTGTTTTTTTTTTTTTTTTTTTTTGTTTTCTGTTTTTCTTTTTTTTTTTTTAGTGTTGATGTTTTGTATACCTCCTTTAATTCTTAACTGTGCATACTTAACTTGGTAAAAAACTTTTGCTACCTTAGGGTCCTCAGCGCATTCAGCAGCAATAATGTTTTTATCAAAATTTGACAAGGTAATTGTTGACAGGAAAGAAGGTGTAGTTAATAATGAAAGTTGATAGAGAATTAAGTCGTAGTAATTGAAATTAAAATTGAATTTACACACTCTGGAGAAAGTTGAAATCAGGAAAATCATTTATTCAATCCTACATCTATTGTGATTTAGAAAGGTTTTCTTGTTTAAAGCATATGGTTTCTATTTTTTGGTTTTAGTGACATAAGTGGTCGCTGTAGCATAGCGGTAGTGCGTTTGACTGTTACGCAGATTGTCCTGGGTTCGAATCTCGGCACAGACAAAATAAAAAAAAATAAAATGAAAAAGCAACAACATCAAAAATTTATACACGGCACCACCTCTTGCCAGGCAATGGCAAACCGACAAGAGAAAAAATTGCCTATGAAAAGCTTTTCACTTCGCCGTTCGGATTCGGTATAAAACTGTAGGTCCCTTCCATTCATGTACAAATCCAACACGCACAACATGAGTGCATGCGAAAAGCTTAGCCGCCACATGCGGTCATAGTCGACACTGATAGAACTGAAGTTCATTGTGGTAAAGGTATAACACTTGCCACAATGGCTGTCATTCTCTTTATCGGTGCCCTCTGTGATTGTATTCCCTCTCTCATGCACACTCCTTCTTCCTCCCACCTATCAGTCTTCTTTCCATTCAACACAATGCCCTCCATTCATAGGGGTACACCCTGTGAGTTGAATATATCAATAAAAATAAATAAAAGTGCAATATTCCTGGTATCCTGCTTATATGTAATCACAAAAAAAAATCCATGATTTATAAGCTTCTTATAAACATTTACCCTTCCTAAGCTTGTTTTCGAGACTTTCATCCTTGTTTTGCTTGTTTGTTTTGTCATTAGCCAGCTTCTTTACCCAAGAGCAGACTTAGTTTATTCCATAAATTGTTCCTAGACAAGCGAGATTGTAAAACTTCTCGAATTTCTAAATATAAATGGTTTGGCTTGCGGTTCATAAACGCAGTGAGTGAAGTGGTATCAAAACTGTGCTTAATCGTTAATTAAACTTCCGCCGTTAGGGTACCAGCCACGAAATAAAGTAAGTGGAGTAAACAAATCAATTACTGTAGGCTTAATTGTGTTTAAATAATTTTAATTAAAATACTAACTTCTTTAATAAGGTCTGGGCACGCAACATTAACTTGTTATTTTTTGAGCTGCATTAACAAGGATTTTCTATAGGTATTTTACCTTCTACTTGCTGCTGCATGTTCTGTCTATAATAAAAGAGCTTACCTTCGACATTAAATATGTTGACATGTAATATAACATTGTTTTCTTCAGCGTGGCTGGCTTCACTTATTTAGAATTCTGGTCTCTGGCATTTATTATTAGTTTTTAATAGCTTGGAAGCACTGTCTGTAAGTGTTTAGTAGTTTATTCTGAATTTAAAGTGAAGGGCCTCAAGAAGCGTCTGGAGTAATATCTCGTATATGCAAATTGAATTTTTTGTTTGTTTTTTGGTTCGTGACTCATTTATTTTATTTTTGTATCAAACAATGTCAAAAAGATTTAAATTAACTTTGGATTTATGTATTTCTGGGAGATATTTTTTATTACCTCGTGAATTATTCTCTACCATTTTCTTTTGCTTGGGAACACTCTCTGTAAGCGCATACAGATACATACTGTGCCAAATATTCAAAATTCAAGTAACGGTACTACCATTCATATTGTGCGAGTTCTATTAGGACATTAATCGAAAGAATCTACAGTTTTATGCCGAATCCGAACGTCGAAGTGAGAAACTTTTCTTAGGCAATTTTTTCTCTTCGAGGTTTGCCATTGTCTGCCAAGATGTGGATGGTCTCGTTGTGAAAAGTTCTTAATTGTTCCTATTTCCGATTTTTGACTGCGACGATTTTTGAACTCCCACTACCAACTACGCTGCTGCGAACACCTTCAAGTAATCTCCTGTTAATTATTTCCTTCAGAATCTGGCATTGGAATATCTCAAAATTCTTGTTTTTTGTTTTGGTTAACGTAAGATTCTCAGAGAGTTTCTTGTGCAATTTTCCGAATTTTTCTTCTTCTGCACGGGCCTTTGAATCCAAATCACATTTATGAAATTAAACTAGGCTCTTTTCATTCAATAAAAAAAAAATTAAAATAAATCATTTTCTCAAGTTAGTCTTGAAGTCTTTCTTAGCGCGAAGAACGGCGTATTTTCTCCTCTGGAAACATTTTCGATTCCTTTTTATTGTTCAACAACAAATGTACAAATTTTGCACAATTTCTCTAACCAGCGTGGAAAAACTATTTCTGTAATTTCTGTGCATACAATTGCCGCCCTAATAAATAAAGACATGCATAGGAAACTCATACTTGCATGCAAGTAGGTACATACTCGTAAGTACGGGTATTATGGCCTAACAAAGTTTAGAAGAGTGTAAACACAAATTTGACAGCTTGTCTTATATCCATTACTTCTAACTATGGTAGTTGACTCCTTGTGACTTTGATGATTGCGTGTCGAAAGCAATTTATTTCATTGAAACTATTTAAAGTGCACTCAGGGCTGATTTATTAAAAGGATAACTAACAATTTTTGCGGTTAAGAAGGTGTTAATTTAAATCAATTTCACTCTATTACTTGGATATATTTGAGGAATTTAAATGGTTTAAATTTTTTAGTAAATATCATAATAATATATTGTTATTTTGTAGCATATCCTGCCAATCTTGCCACATACTGCATTCATTTTGTTTATGCATACTTCTTATTTACACTTATAAATTTTGTTTATATTTACTAGCAGCCGACATACAGACAGACAGTTCCACAAGTATCAAGTTAACACCCTACGGTACGGACAGAAAGACAGTGTCTCATAAAATATGTAAACTACTTGCAGTTTTTCCTTTTGTGTGTATGTACATGTATTTCTTTTTTTTTAACGTCGTTGAGATTTAATCCTACCACAAGACGACGAACGCATAAACATTAAACCAAAGTACCTACTGTGATTTATCTGGCCGTCCTACGCCCCCTCCAACTGTCTGTCTCCTTTTGTGGGGTAAAAAGGTAACAAACATTTTTTGTTTAAAATACCGTTAGTCATGGATTTGTTGAGTAGTATCTTATCTCTGACTCCTTCTTAATTTTGTTTTTACCTCATTGTTAGTTACAGCCAACACTGCCATTTGCTCAGAGATTTCCCCCCTACATAACCAGAGCCAACTACTTATGCGCACATGTGAGGTTAGATACCAGATACTTTATGTGCATATCTTGTATTGAATATGCACATACATACATATATGTTATAAGTATGTGTGTATGTGTAGCCGGTATGGCTAATGCAAACTCAATTTACTTTTGACACCTTCGCTTAACAAATTTGATTTTTTTTTTTTTTAAATATTTGCTGCTTGGTTATTTATGCTACTATGGTTTAAAATATTTACGTAAAGCGAAATTTAAGCTCTTTCGAAATGGAAATTATGCAACATAACATACGAGAAGGAACTAAGTTTTTTTTTTATGTTTTATACTTGAAGTGAAAATTTGTATGAAAAGTTAACTTGAAACTGTGAGAATGTATCGTGGAATGATTTCATACATACTTATTTATAGTTAAAACGTCAACCAAACTCAAACCGACAACGGAACCTAGACTGGTAATCAGACTCAGGTCAACCACTGGTAACCACTCTCAAACTCCGATAACCAGGCCGAGATCAAAAACTAATCACAAGGCCTCAACTAGAGTTATAGCGTGCACCAACCGCAAGGCGAGACCTAACGGAAACTAAGAATTAGAACCACCCACTTGAGATTGATATATTCCACTCTGGCCTAACTAATTGAATTTAAATTGAATCTTCCGAAACAAACTTCAACACTTTTAAGACTGTCATACTGCTTTCAAGTGTAAGCTTTCATATTCTACCGCTGTTGTCGTCTGGTATTTGGGTCGTTTACTTATTTTGAAATGGAAAAGTTTTCAATATCCTACTCAAAAGTAAAAAAAAAGAAAAAAGTTTCAATTATTGTACAGTGCTGCACTGTGTAAAATGTTGAATGTGGCATACCACACCGTTGTCGATGTTGCTGCTGCTTGTTTGTTCCGGTTGCAGTTTTCTGTTGCTGCTGCCGAATATTGCACGTTAAAGCTGAGTGATGGTGGCAGTTGAAGGAAGACACATGGTTCGAGGTTTGTTGTTTTGCTGTTTAGGCAGGCAAACTGTCTGCCTCACGCATACCAAAAATGTTGTAGGAATGTAATACGTTGAATCCCTTTACATGCGTAACTGGGATCGCTGCTTGGCATGCCGGAAGGCAGGCAGGCAGGCAACAGCAGTGCCCCGTAGTGTTGAGTGCAACCATTGTGTGGATGCGCTTAGCGGAGACTTTTTTGTTGCCTTCTTCATTTTGGTTAAAAAGAAAGTGAAAGCATTCCTGTTTATTCGTTTTGTAAAATGTTTTATTTGTATTTTTGTTGTGTGTTTTCGGGTGGATATTGATGGGCTTTTAATTTGACTTTTTGAGGTTATATTGTGCCACATTCTTCATATGTTTGTTTTTTAGTTTTCATTATTTTAGTTTCAAGTTATGTGATTTGTGGGATGGTGTAAGGTGGTTTATGGGCTCTTTATATTTATATATATATTTATGTATACAATGTGAATATGGAGTGAGAAGAAATGGGTTTAATATGCATGAAAAATATGGAAATTTCCTCTTTTTTTTTTTTAATTTTTAGAGATTTTTGTTGAAATCTTTTGTATCTTAAAAGTACCTACTAACTGAAGGAGCATTAAAAGATAGAATTGTAATTGTAAATGATATCTATGTAATCTTAATGATAAAGAAATAGTATAGAATACTAGTTGGCCTCACCATGAGTGTGTAGCTCAGAGAGAGAATAGTTGCTTTACTCTCTCTACTTTCAATTGATTAATCACAATCCTCAGTTACCATCAAGTGGGCATAAAATTCTCACAATATGTGCCGCTTGGTTCTTATTTGTATTAAGGAAATGCTAAGTGTGACCTCCATATATTCACTCATTTCATTTATTTAAAGGAAATGTTCTCATTAATTTGAACAGGCTCATTCCCATCTGCTTGAACTATTATATTTAGAATCATTTAAAGAACATTATGTGACGTCAACTTCCTGCTTTTGTCTCTGTCGTCTTCCTTCCTTCCTGCTTCCCATATACATACCCTCTCAATTCCTTTACTTAATTCAGATGAGTGCAAACAAGAAATCCTTTGTCAACAGCCTAATAACAACAGCAATGCTAGAACCTCTTCTAACAATACCACGAACTAAGCTGCTTAACTAAAGTGCCCTAAGGATACATATACTAGAAGGTAGAAGAAAAAACAATAGAAGTTGATGGAATACAACACACTTAGACAAACACGCACACAGACACACACACACACTCGCGTACATATGCAGAATATAAAAAATGCGGAAGCACTCAAATAAAATAGAACCTCTTCTTCAACGAAGGAAAATTCAACGTGTGTAAATCAAACCTCATCAGTAGTTTGCATTGCTTCTAAGGTACATGAACTTCAACTTGAAGTGGCATGTGTGGCAGAGATGATTGTGAGTGTGTGTGTGTGTGTGTGTGTGTGTGTGTGTGTGTGTGTGTGTGTGTGTGTGTGTGTGTGTGTGTGTTGTACTGCTGTTTTTACTTGCACCCTTTCAGTGCAACATTACATAGGTTCAAGTAAAGGTTAATAAATTAAATGAGAAGTAAATAATGCAGAGAACATTGCAAGTAGAAGCTCACAACTGCTTACTAAAACTAGGAAGCTACTGACTGAAACAGGTACTAAATAACAAGACGCATAAATACATATTATTACTTTAATGTAGAAAGGAAGTAACTCCATTTTTTTTTTTTTTTTTTTCAAAAATATATTTAACATAAGAATCTGCAAAAACTAGGTATTAAAAAAATTGTTAGTTAGAGTTTTTCTGTATCAAGGTAACGATATTTTCATACTCAGCTACCTCTGCACTTATGTAACTTTTTGCTTGCAATTGTTATATGATGGTATTTTCATAATTTTAACTTTAACAATGACAATGAACTTTTTACTTGTGAATTTTTTCCCCACTTTTCTTCCACTTTTTCAATTTGATGTTTACGTTTAGCTCTGTAGTTGATGCCTTATCTTTTGAAAGCTGTCTATACCAGCGTGTCTTTTTTTGCCAAAGGTTGGTTAGAATGTTTATGTTTAGTTCAACTGTTGTGTCTGCTTTGGAAATCTGTCTGTTTCAGCCGTCTGAGTCTCTGTAATACTTACTTACTACTTAAATATCATGTCTACGCTTCCTACAGAATTATGCCAAAAAAAAAAATTCATTTTGTATGTACAACTACTTTTCAACTACACTGATAGAAAAACCATTGTAAAGTTAACAACGAAATCCATTTTTTTTTTTAATTTTTTAATCTTGGTCCTCAACTTTCAAATCACATTAAATACCATTCTCATTTCAATAAATTTTTGTATCTGGAATATAATAGGGAATAAAACATCATTTTACTTCATATTTATTATAAATAAACATAAATCATAAATAAATAAGCATAAAAGATGTGGTTAATGCCTTCCTAATAACAAAATTTAATGCTTAGCATTTTCCTTGATGAGTCACTGACGATTTTTCTCTTCTCAAATTCAAAAAAACAGTAATTACCACTGGGAAAACTTCTGATGATGGTTTCCAAGTCCTGTAAATAAATAGTTTTTTTTTGCATGAAATACGTGGCTAGGTAAATATTAGAAAGTTGTAGCGACAGATTATTCGGATTGTCCAAGGTAGTCAGAGCACCACTGTCATTTAAATTTCCAATTACTTCGTTTACTATTTCTCTGATAGTGTCTTTGGATACAAAACTGCCTGGATTTTCAAACCCCTGAAAAATAGTTAAATTGGATTTACTCCCACTATTTAGATGGGCAATGAGATTGCCTCATGCTGTGATCTTCACGTCACAGCTCTTTTTATTTTGGAAATAATTGTGTAAAATCAGTCGAAAAATAACTTCAAATAGAAAACAGCTGTGACATGGAAAAATGCAGATCACAGCTTGAGACAAATTCTAAATGCAAAGTTCATCAGATTTGCATGTACTTCTTCTGTGCGCCACGACTTTAATTTGTATCGAAAATCAATTTATTTTCCGAGCGGCTTGCCTGAAAATATTTTTTCGAGATCTGCTTCTGTAATAAGGAGTGAGATCGAAAAAATCGGATAACTTTAATTTAAATTAAAGAGAAAATTTAATTTCTGATAAAATGATCAAACAATAATTTGTTTGTTGTTTTTTTCCAGAATTCGGACAGCTTTTCCGGTATGCCTGCCATTAGCGCCTTTACTGTCATTTCTGAGACTCTCTTGGCGGCAGCATTCCACTTATTTCTAAAATCTTCCATGGATTTAACTTCTTTGTTTGTTGCCTTTAATGTTCTTTTCACTAGAGCCTAATATCTCTCGATAGGCCGAAGTTCTGGGCAATTTGGTGGGTTACCGCTTTTTGGTACCAATTTGATGTTTTTGTCTTCGAACCAGTTAAGGGTTACTTTACTTTAGTGGCAGGAGGCTAGATCAGTCCAAAAGAAAGTAGATACATTGTGCTTTCTAATTAAGGGCAGCAATCTCTTCTGGAGGCACTTCTTCACATAAATTTCGGCGTTGACAGTGCCACTTGTTACTAAACTTTTACTCCTTAGCCCACAATTACAAATCGCTTGCCATACCAGAAACTTCTTCGAGAACTTGGACTTTTGTTTTGTCCTAAATCTTTCCTCAACTCCTCCTCGTTCCTTTGCGGTGTAAAACTCTTGACCAGGAAATTGAGAAAATTTAGACAACACGTATCTTTCATCGTCCATAACACAACAATCGAATTTTTGGAAAAAATCTGTCTTCAACTTTTTAGCTCGGTTCTGGGCTACCAAGTTCACTTTGTATGTTTAAAAGCCCGCATCTTTTTTAATTTTACGAACTAAAAACTCACTGCAACTCGCTTTTTCCGCCAATTTTCGATTAGACAACGCTGAATTCTTCTCTAAGAGAGCAACGACTTTCTTCGCCTTTTGTGGAGACACGAAACTGCATTTCCTTCCAGAACCATATTTTCTAGCAACTGTTAAGTCTGTATTAAATTTTTTATGAATCATCGAGACAGTGTTTTGTGCGACTTTCGCCAATTGCAAATAGCAATGGTTTTCTGGCTCCACTGCGGATATTCTCGAAATAATTCAACAACAAAATCGCGTCTTTCCACTTCCGATGCCATGATTCAACTGATGAAAGTTCACAAATCAAAAAACATGTGATTGTATTTCTTCAGAATTTCTCCAACGCAAAGCCTACTGTTTGTATTTTTTCATTCAGATGAAGAGTTTCAAAGCAGTGGCCTTTCAAAGTTATCCGATTTTTCCGATCTCACTCTTTATGTTGCAGAGTCTCCACAGTAATTGAATTTTCCGTAAAATATTAGTACAGATTTTCATGCCCCCATGAACACATAATTAATATATATATATATATATAATATATAATTCTTTTAATTGGTAGCCATTTTTATATGCCAAACATTTTCCCTTTTTTTTCAATTAGCTTGGCTTTTTATTGATTTATTTTATTTCAAACTGTAATAATTTGTAATATCCTCTTAATGTTTGCACTTCACTTTCTTCGTTTTTAATGTAAGAATATTTTTAATGTTTAATATTTTTAATACACTTCAATCTCACAATTCAATTCACAGTTCTATTCTTTATTTTTTTTGTCTTTCTCCTCGCACTTCCACATGACAACTAAGCTTCTAAGCAATATAAATACTTCGGCGCCGACGTCTTTTCAATGTACTTTTCTGCAACAAAAAACGCATGTACTGTGTACTTTTGGTTTGCGAAAATGACGAGGGGGCAAGTAGAGGAAGAGCACGAAAAATAGTCAACGCACAATTACAAGAATCAAAAAAAAAAAATTACATAACGTTCCGTTGCTCTCAGGGTTGCCTGGTGTGAAGAATTCACCATTTTTGGTTAATTTTTTGTTGGTTATGAAAATGAAACTTTGACACCTGAAAATTTGGAAGATTACTGATTTTGATTAATTTTGTTTCGAAATGTATAATTTTGTTAAAGAATGTAGTTAAAAATTTTGTTGGGATGTGGCAACCGTGGTTGCTCTCAGCAACTTTACTACTTAATAATCCAAGTTGTTGGTCAGCAATGTTTTAGTTGCTGTTTATTTTTTCACTATTCCGCTGCTGATCATCAACATTAATAGTTATTTGGTATTGTGTCTGTCGCACGCATAGCAAATGATAGGCTGAAAAATTCAACCATTAGTGACCTTGTGGCCCAACTATTTTTTTGATGTTGTTTAAACAATTTTTCTGGGTTGATTTTACAATGCCTATCGTGTTGTTATCCAACAACAGCGAATTTTTTTTATCAGTGTACTTTTAAGCTCTTTTTCTCTTTTTCCCCCTTACCCTTTTTTTTATTTCATGATCATATGCTCGTATGATAAGTAGTGTTAATGTGTAGTAGAGTGTAATGATGCAGACAATGTTGCATCTGCAACTCCGTTTTGAAATATCACAATTCTTCGAAACAAATATTGTCAATGTCATGTCAAATAATTGTTTTCCCCCGAAATGACATTGAAGTCAGTAGACAGTAGAGATTGATAACTCAATCTAACTAAATCAATTTGAACACTTCAAGAGGATTATTTTCTATTTATCACGTCATATTTGGGGATTATGTCCATATTTATGTTTATAAAAAAGATAGAGCATAGGAAATAGAGGAGCATATGGTACAGTTTGCATGTTATATAACACTAGCATTAGATGACTTTATCAACTTAATTATAAATATGTATAAGCTCCAAAATAACTGTGTTGCTACAAAAGAATTTTTTTTTTTAAATGTATCCACAGTGGTAACTAAAACATGCATGCAATACATTTTTGGAATAATGTCAATCAGTTTTTAGTCTTTTTTGAACTCTCAACCCTTTAAGCTTCTAGTGGAGTAAAGACTTTCTACAAGGCATTTCGATCGGGCGTGATTTCCATTCAACGGTTTACAAAATTGTTCATTTTACTATTGGTGTTCTTATGGTATTCAATTGTTGAGTGAAAGAATTTTATTGTGAAATGCAGCGTCATTTGCAATTACTTTAACTGCCGACCACAAACATTTATTTATGTTACCCACTCACGAAATGATCACAAAAAAACTACGTTCGTAACCAATTAAAATTACATACTATCATTTTGAATGAAGTGGAGTTTCTTAAGGATTTACACTAAAATAGTTGACGGTCATCTCAGTAAAATTTAAAAGCAACAATAGCTTATATGATCCTAAATATCTTGCATTTTATAGCTTTCAAATATACCTACTTTGTAATGGGTTATCAATATTTGAAGTCAGAATATTGTGGAAAATTCCATTTCAGAACAAAAAAAGGCATTGAAACACCTTTTGCTCGATTAAAGCGAGGACTTCCATTTACCTTTCAAAGACAGCTTCATGTAACGTTTCTCTATACCTTCTCTTGCGTATCTAAGCGTAAAGCTTCGACTAAGCCTTCCGCTCAACTGCTTGGCGTAGCAGTGAGTAACTTTAACTCTCAATAATAGCACGTGATAAAAAAGAGGTGGAGTGGAATACTTCCACGAGTGTAAGCATTCCGCGGGGATTTGGAAGGCTGTGTGTGTGAGGAGCTACTGCCTTCCATTTTGAGAGGTTGAGGGTTGCTTCTCCGCGAAAGTTTATTTCATTTATTGTACTTCGGATATTCTAAGAAATAAATATTTCCGAATCAAGTGGAGCTAATGTTTACGCTCTGCTCTATTTGATAAGGATCACGACTACTTTGCTTCTTCCAACAAATAAATGTGATAAATACCTTAAATAAACTCACTCAAGTGGGAGTAACTCCTTCCCTTCGAATATAAGTAGGCAGGTAGCAATTTATTCGTTTCAATTTATAATTTGGAAGACACCATAAGAACGATAAATAAATCAAAATTTTAAAGTCTCAGTCATAATGGAAATGGTCGTAACTGTGACGTGCTTCCACATTCGCCCAAGAGTTTCAAGAGTCATAAAATATTATTACTTTATGATTGAAGAGAGAACAGCGTGTGTCAAGTGCGTTTGGTGGCAGTATCGGCCCAAATCACATATTCATATTTGCAATAACCACTTTACATTCTCAGATGACACTTTGGCTATGAATATTTATTTATTTTTTTTGGCAGTAGCTCGTCGTTACAATCCATTTTTGTAATATTAATGAGTATTTGGTTTGAGCACAATAATAAATTTATTAAATTCGAAATTGAATTGCCTTCCGCTTTTCGGCTGTTTTTTCTTTCTTTCTTCTGCTTATGCAGCTCACGTAAATCTCTGCATATTAAATTTAAATCAATTTTAATGGTTTCCATATTTTATTTTGTTTTTTTATGGGATTTGTAGGAAGGTGGTGATGTGCTTTAGAGGCTATGTATATCACCTAGTATAAGAGTTTATTGAATTCTTAAATTAATGTTGAAGATTGCTGAATACTAGAAGGATTATTATAGTGGAGAAATAAAGCTACAACTACGAGTTAACGCATGCAGATCTGATGTGCCAAAGAGGTGGTCTCTGTCCAGGAGCTTTAGACATAATACCTCCTACAACTTATAATAGTGAATGAGAGTGAATTTTGAAAAAAAAAAATTCGGAATTACATACTTATGTAGTTATGTAGGTATCTATAATTTCAAGGATTGTCGTTGACCTGAATATTGAGCCTTCTGAAATATACCATATGTATGTACATAACTCTTATAACTCAAACTCTTAGGCTTCATATCTCTCAAAAGAACGAAACAACTCACTTTTCTTTAATTATTAATACGCATTTAGAAACATTGAAAATGTAGCAATTCACAAACAATTGCCTTTTAAAACTTCGAGCTATCGGACAAATAAATTGTAAATTAAGTACTTATCACAATTTTGTGAAAAGATTAGTATTCTAATATAGAAAATCATTTCAAAAAGATTACATGACCACAAAATACCTACTGAAAAACAAAATGAAATTCATGCCACGTGTGAATTGAGGTGTCGGAAACAAACACAGACTGAAACAAATTGACCCCAGTCAAAGCCCATTAAACAATAACAGATTAATCCGAAAAGTAGAGTTCGATGCCATGTAAAATTTACCTGTTTACGACGAACGATAAACGAACAATGAAAACATAAAGAAAAATCGAAATCCACAACAGCCAATAATAATATATAAAAAAAAAATAAAGGCAATGACAATCGGCTGTAATTCTTAATAAAATAACACAAATTAAAATCATAATAATATCGGTGATAAGTGATATGCAAAAATTGGGGGGAAAAAACACGAAATGATAAAGAATCAAACACCAAAAACGCAAAAATTAATTTATATAATATAAAGTTTAGTAATTAAAAACGAATACAAAAAAAATAGCAATACGGCAAAGCACGTGCACACCCAGCGCAAAAAGTTGATAAGCTAATTTAAGCAACAACAGAGTAACATAGAGAAAACTTAATAACTATGCCCTGAAAAAGCGGCACTTGCTTCCATGCATGCCGCTCTGTGCCTCTATTACCTTCTGTGATGATAACAAAGTGGAAAAAATTTTTTGGTAAATTATTTTCCTCTGTTTTTTTTCGAATACTTATGCAATTATTAATGATAGCGAACTTATACTTTTTTTTTATAAAGCAAAAAACAATTTGAAATCAATGTTCATTCAATGTTTTACATTCAGTGCTGCATGTACATACGTAGTCAGTCGTATAATACATGCCTCTCCACCCAGTGTTGCATGCACGAGTTAAACTCTTCACCGTTAGTTTGCACTTAACCATAGCTAATTGAATTTACTGAAGATGCAAGGCAGCAATTTTTCAGTCGCTACCAATGCCAGCAATTGCCAGTAGTTGCAGTTAATGAGAGAGTTTCCTTTTTAATGTATTGGTCGGTCATAAATTGAAACTAAATTATTTATTGTTGCTGTATAAGAGATTAAAAAGAATGATTTGTAGTAAATAAACACATTGCAATCGTAAATCGATTTCAGTTTGTAAGTAGTAAATTAAGTCAAATAATTTAAATTGTTTTTCATTGTACTTTTAAGATTTAAATTAGATTAAGTAAAATTAATGGAAGGGGAGGGAGGGGGAAGAATGTTTTTTTCATTTCAATAGGGTTGATATCACATTTTGACACCCCCGTTTTTGGTTAGTATTACGGAAGATTTAAAAAAATAACTTTAAGGAACTATGAAAGGATTATATTTGGGCAGAGTAAGGCTAAAGATTCTCTGATATTTCCCCAGAAGAGAGCAGTAAACAAGTCTGGGAACCAAGTATATACGCTTTCCGAAGATGTCTTACAGGGTCTCATTCTGGTTCTAATCATGAATATTTTTTTGAATGATCGTGATACGAGGATAGATCAATAAGTACACGTGTGTGAAGACAGGTAGCGTTGCTGAGGGAAGTAGGTATTACCGTCGTGTGCTGCCATCTGTCACACGACACCACACTAAATTCATAGATTGATAGACTGATTAATAGATAGTTTTTATTTGGCAGCCATTAGTATCACACGTGTTTGGTGTTCCGCGATAAAATGGAAAAAGAACAATGTCGATCTGTAATTCGCTTTTTATTTTTGGGGGGAAAACATGCGAAGAAATAAAAGCGAAGTTGGATGCTGTCTATGGGGACCCTTCACCATCTATGACAACCGTAAGATATTGTTTCAACGAATTTAAACCTGGTCGTACATCTGTTTTTGATGAGGAGCGCCCAGGCCGCCCGGCGGACGTGATTACCGAGGAAATCGTTGAAAAGGTCCACGAAATGATTCTCGCTGATCGCCTAACAAAAGTGCGCGAAGTAACAGAGGTCGTAGGAGTGTCGTATGGTAATTAATATTTTACATGATAAGTTAAACATGAGAAAGGTGTCGTCCCGATGGGTGTCGCGATTGCTTACGGTGGACAACAAGCGGATATGGAATTTTCACGGCCAAATTGCATGAATTAAACTACTCGCCCGACTTGGCTCCCTGCTATTTCTTTCTGTTCCCCAACATGAAATCGTGGCTCGGGGGATAAAAATTCAGCTCAAACGAGGAGGTTATCGTCGAGCCAGAAGCGTATTTTGAAGAGCTTGACAAATCGTATTTTTTGGAGGGGTTAAAGAAATGGCGAAACGTTGTATTGTACTAAAAGGAGATTACGTTGAAAAATAAAAAAAAAATTTGTGAAAAACTTGCCTCTTCATTCCTAACACGGGTACTTATTGATCCACCCTCGTATATGTGAATTACATGAAGAGTGAATGTATAAAGCCAATCCTGACTGGAATTCCCATGCATACCTTAAGAAACTGTGAGAGAACCAAGTTCTTTCTTCTTAATACCATAATACCAGTCCAGATAAAATACATATAATACACCATATACGTTTGTTCTTAAAAATTTTCAGTTTTATGGGTGTCTGCGTACAGGAGGGACAATTGCATGCTCTGACCGAGTATATTGATGGCGGTTCACTGGAGCAATTGCTGGCCAATACGGAAGTGACATTGACAGCCGCCATGAAATTAAGACTGGCGCTAGGAATAGCGCGCGGCATGTCGTACGTACACGATGCAGGTATTTTTCATAGGGATCTGACCAGCAAAAATGTGCTAATACGCAATCTGGCCAATGGTCAGTTCGAGGCGGTCGTTGGCGATTTCGGTTTGGCAGCAAAAATTCCCGATAAACAGTAAGTGGAAATAGCAAAGCCTTTTCATTCTTTATTACATACTACATGAGAATATGAATCTAATTTTTCGTGTTTTGTAGTGGTAAAAGTCGTCTGGACACCGTCGGCTCACCCTATTGGGTGAGTCCAGAGTGCCTGAAGGGTCAATGGTACGATCAAATGAGCGACGTCTTCTCGTTCGGCATTATTCAGTGCGAGATAATTGCACGGATTGAAGCCGATCCTGATGTTATGCCGCGTACCGATTCGTTTGGTTTGGATTATTTGGCTTTTGTTGAATTGTGTCCGATGGATACGCCACCTGCATTTTTAAGACTGTCATTTTATTGTTGCATCGTAAGTACAGTTATTTTTGTTTCAACTAACTAACTTCCAGATTTTTCAATGAATTTTCTCCTTTTGCTTTCTAGTATGATCCAAAAAGTCGGCCAACATTTCATGATGCCTGCAAAAAGCTGATGCTGCTCTTGGAGAAGTGTGAACATGATGCTGGTGGCGCAGTATCCAGCTGCACAAGTCCTCTCAGTTCCTTAGAGACGAATTGCTCGCCCAGCGGCAGCGACTCGGAGAATCAAACAATACAACCAGCACACACGCCTATTGTTTGCCAACAGAGCGGTTGCAAGCGTCAATGCTATCAGAATAGCTCGCTAACTCATGGCTGCGGCTCGAAGAAGGGCGAGACTGCTGCGCCTGAGCCTTTGTCTATTATCAGCACAGCACCAGCCGGTTGTCTAACGCCGCGGCAGATGTGTGAAGTGGACGAAAATGGCTTCCGTTTCCCCAACGGCAACTCCATTTCGGAGTCGGCCATAGTGCCGAAGTTACACACAAGCACTGCGACCAATGGGTCTGCCGGCTACAATGAGTTCGAGGAGCGTGTTATGCAAACACGCGTTCGACGTGCAACGAAAAAACTTGAGGCAGAATTGCTGCTGCAGCAACATCGTCGCTCGTTAAGCGAAAACATTATACACTTTCCCCTGCATACGACGCCCAGCGACAAAGCACGCTGTCACCAAATGCAGCGCCAGCGTTCGAGCACGCATTCACCGACACCACCACCACCACCAGCAACGGCTGGTGTACTCGGCAGCACCGGTATGATAGAAACGCAGCATCAGCAGCAGCAGCCGATCCAGGAGACAAACGAGAATCCAGTGATAGTGGTGTTGACCCTGCGCAAAGTCGCGGAAACAATGTGCCTGAAAGATGCGCAATACAAGCCGATACACACAGATCACAATGGCGTGAAAACAAATCCTTTCACAGCACTGGCGCAGCTGCGTGGTGTCAAAAAAATATTAGGAGCTAATCCGAAAACATATGCTGCTGGAGTGGGTGATCTGTTTAGCTCATGCTTCGAAATGACAGCGCCGTTTTTCAAAGAGCTCGCCGCTTTGCAGAGCAAAAATTCAAAAAGCACGAATGCCGGTGGCGCTGGAGGGACAGCAGATGGTGCTGCACCCGTCGCACCTAGCGAACCAAAGAGTCTGCCTGCTTCACCGCAGCTGTCGCGGAAATTCAGTGCAATCGATTTGAAACAAGCAGCACCGCCGACAACGCGACCATTACGCCGGCAATGCAATGATGCCAATACCGTAGATGACGATGATGACTGCGACGATTGCACTTCAGATGCTGAGCAGGATGGCGATGGTGGCGGCAACTGTGCCGATGCTGAATCAAGTAGCGATGATTCTGCGGAGCGACCTGCTCACACCAGCGCTCCCACGGCACGTAAATATCGAGCTAATTCGCTCTTTACACATCCGCTCTTTCGCGGCAGTGTGAAAAGCGATGAGGCCACCGCTGCCGCTCCGACTGCCTGCATGACTGCTGGAACATCGACCACTACAATGTGTTCGGCAACCTCAGGTGTTGGTGGCTGTGGCATCGATTCCAATTCATCGGAGGATGGATGCGAAGATGCAGCAGCGCTGAATAAACCCAAAGACATGCAAATATCTGCTGCAACAACAGCACCATCCACACCGCCCCCACTACCAGCATCATCTGCACCGCTAGTTGCCACGCCCGCCTCTGTCTCCTCTTGCACTGATTTTGAGCTGCACGAAATAAAACCGTGTGATTTCATTGGAACGAAGAGCACACTGACGCGTCGCGACTCCATCGAGAGCGGTTTTTATTCGTGCTTCAATGAGGAATCCGATCCTGCTGTCACCGCCACACACAACTATCGACAATTCAATGGTGGTGCTGGTGGTGGTGGTGGTGCAGTCTCTTCACTGGGTTTCGGCTGTGGCAGCAATTGTTGCTTTGAGCAATTGAAATCGCAACTGATGCTGGAATCAAGTGCCAATGGTGAAATCAAGTGAGTGTAAACCTGGCCTAAGTTTTAAATTCATTTTGACTCATTAAATACCATAATTCAATGTTTTATTTTAGTGATAAATTGGCCAGCTTATGCCGTTGCTGCTACTACTCTTCCAGCATTGCGTCTCCGCAGTCACACCATCCAAAGCATCTAAATGATTCTTCATCCACCTCGTCATCCGTGCTAATGATTGACGACGCCACCGGATGTAATACATCTTCAGCTACATCAGTATCCAATGCAGCCGCGCTACGTTCACTCGACGATCTTGAGTTATCAGATGCGACACGACCTCATCGTCGCTACACTTGCCACCATCATCTGCTGGGCGGCAGTAGCGGCGGCGTTATAGACTCTAATATAACAGCGACCGCATCTTCGGCCATCGATATGGGATTGATAAATCGTTTAGCGCTCGATTCCGAAATACATTCGCTAATGCAACGCAGCCCCTTTGCCGCCAGTCAGCTGCTCTATTGCAAGAACCGGACATCCTCAATCTACACGGACAGCTCAGATGACATTAGCAGCCTGGCCGGTTCTGATTCGCTGCTCTGGGACGATCGTAGCTTCACCGCAATACCTAATACGCGTTCAGCGCAAATTGCCAAAATCGTTGAGTATTTCGAGCGTAAGCGACAAGTACCTGAGTCCACACCGCCGCCCAGTTTTCATCATCATCATCGGAGTAGCGTCAGTGGCGGCGGTGCACATTCTACTGGCCCAGGCAGCTGCAGCGGTTCTGCTGCTTCATCATCCTCTTCGATGGCAGCAGCTGTTGCTGCATCTGCTTTGGGTTCCAGTTATTTATCGTATGAAACGCGGCGCTATTCAGATTTTAAACGACATGCCGCTATAAGTTCAGATTATGAAGCTTTCTGTTTTGAGCTCGACAAGAAACCAACACAGCAACGTTTGACGGTGTGTGAGGGTGCAGTGAAATCAAAACTGCAAATATTTGATAAACTCAAGCAGCAGCAACAACAACAGCAGCAGCATCATCATCATCACCACCATCAATATCAGCAGCAGCAGCAGCAAACACAACAGCACATGCATCACTATCAGCATCAACAATTGCAAACATCACATGCCACAACAGCAACATGCTGCAGCTCTACTAACCCCAACACTAGCACAAGCAAAAACCAAAACAACAACAACAATAAAAATATCACTGGCTCCACAAACTGAAAGATGCTGCCTGCAATTCTTGACATCAGCGCAAACTGAAATTTTTTTTCTTTTTCTTTTTTTCTTTTACTTTGCGAAAAATCAATTTCATTTCTCATTCTGTAATACAGTAATTTTACTACCTAAATTTTGTTTGCTTTTCATTTTTTTAGATTCAATTTTAATTTATCATTCATTCATTCAATTCAAGCACTGTTTTATATAAAACTAAGAATGTAACTATATCATATCTCCACACATTTGCATACATATATAAAAACGGAATTGTTACTGTCTACCACATATGTACATATGTACGTTTAGTTTTAGTTGGTGCACTTGTTATTTCTTCAAGATCCTCTTAACTATCTAGTAACTACATACGAGCACATATATATGTTACATAGCTGTATTCTTTTGTTTTTCTGTTTTTCTATTTCCCCATTTAATTTAGTAGCTTTTTTGTTGTGTTGAAAACCTTAAGCAACTCAGTTAGTTTTCTTTTTACAGTTTAAATTCTTAGTGAAACTAAACTAGGCCTGTATTTGAGAAGTTTTGGAAAATATTTCTTCTAAGGCTAAAGATTATTTGACCATTATTTTTCAATAAGTCACATGCCCTTTTAAGCAAAACTTCTTCCTAATATAGCCAGCCATCTATGGCATTTATATATTATGTGGCAGCAATTTTTTAGATTTAACAAATATATCCCTCCATACTTCTATGTAGTATAAATAGCGTATATGTTTTAAATACACAGCTCTGCTGATCTGAAATTAAACTTTCCACTGCAACTCAGTTGGCCAGGGTAGGGTTAAATTAAAGAAAAATCATTTTCTTTGTAGTAAAAGTTTACCTTCTACATCCTATATACAGGAGCATTGATCACAATTACCCTATATCATTCAAAAATGTATTGCTAATTATAGCAAGATTTCATTAGCACTGAACATTTTATTACTAATTCTAGTTACTAGCTAATGCTAATAATACTAATACTAGCCTAGAACATTTTATTGTCTATGCAAGTTTGTTTTCATTGTCATTGAAACTTGAAATTCTATAAGCTATTGGAGATTTATCAGTACTATATATGAGTATTCATGAATGATTTCTCAGCGAGATTCAGAGATTCGATCAGAATTCTTAATTGAAATTCAGTCGAGAATTCATGAAGGCATTTTTTGCATACAGAAAGTTCCACAAAAATTGGAATCAAGTGTAAATATTTGCTTTGTTGTTTTGTAATCTTATTCGAATTTCTTGTCAACAAAAATATGCTCTGATATGTTTTGAGATTTATGTCTAAGCGTAGAAATCTCTTTGCTAGCTGAACTAGCGTTAGCATTGTATATTTTAATTGAAATTAAATTAGCATAGCAATGCTAATGAAATTAATCTTGCATTAGGATATAATTTGAATTCCAATGAAATCAAACTAGGAGAAGCTTTATAATTTTCAAGTAGTGCTAGCTTTAAAATTAACCAATGCTACAGTTAAACTATCAATAGCATTGTATTTCCCCAACCAAAGAAATTAAAGTAGCATCGGCATTAAAATGCTCATTACTAATGAGACAAAATGAGCACTATGCTTAAAATGTCTATGCTGTTAATAAACTTGGATTTGCATTAATGCTAATGTAATTAAACTACCATCAGCAATAAAATTTTCACTGCTAATGAAGTTCAACTAGCGCTAGTTTCAAAATGTACGTTATTATTAAATTTATTAATGCTAATAATATACATACATGATTAATGTATTATCTCTGGCAGGCATATTCTGAAATCCATATCCATTTGAGTTGCTATGTCAATTGAAAATTATTCTTTTTCTTTACATTTTAAATATTCCTTGAGAATTATAGAATTTCCTTATAACTGAGTTGCTTAAGTCCTTAATACTTGGTTATTTTTACATTTCCTTTCTTTGACAATCCCCTCTACCTCCTCTCTGTTAATTACTTTTACAGATTTCCTAATTCCTTAAATCCTCTTCCGTCACTTTCTTCAACCCAAACTTTCTATTCCATTTTATTTTTCCTCTCGTTTATAAAAAGCAAATACCTATAAAAAAATAAAAGCATAAATTTAATATGATTTAATAAAATATGTAAAAAGCAACAAAATAAATAATATTTACATTATTAAATTTAACTACATACATAAAAATATTTTTTATTATTTTTAATTTGTTTCTTTGTATATTATAATTTGAGTTTATCAACACAATAAAATAAAGTTTCATTTTAAAATATTTACAATTACAAAAGAAAGAAACGGGAAAGAGTTTATTTTTAATGATTTTATAATAATTATTTGTAAGTAAACAATAATTTGTGTAAACAAAAACAATGCAACAATGAAGAAGCCAAAATATTCTATAAAAATAATGTAATAAAATTTTAAGGAAATGAACGAGAGCGAGTCTTGTGTATAGAAAAGAACAAATAAAAAGATAAAAAAAAACAAAACCAAAAAAAAAAAAAAAAAAATTATCCTATGTACATGAAATGGTGTAAATTTAAATGCTAATTTTCCTTATATTACTTTCTTTCAAATAACAAATTTAACATATAAAGTATACAGTACTTGCTTCCTAGTCCTTTTGATTTCATTTTATTTTCGTGATATTATATCCAAGTGTATATATGCATACATATGTACATATTTAAAAATACATACAGATGATTTAGACGTACTTGCTATAACAACACTAACTTTTATTTAAAAGAAAAATTTACGTAAATTTTTAAAAGCAAATTGCAATCGAAACGTAATGAAATTATTAAAACTTTTAGCATTTTCCAAAAATGCTATAAAGAAAAGTTTTCTATGTATACATACATATACTCTACTCTCCCCCTCAAAGAGAAAGAAAATGGCATAGCTATTATCAAATATTTTATTTATTTTCTATTTCAATATTTTGTAATTCAAATTTAAAGATTACATGTGAAATTTGTATGAAAACTAACCTTAATGTAAAAGATGAAAAAGAATGCAATAATATATATTTAAATACATATTTTATTACTTGAATCAGTTATTATTAATTTCCTCCCTAAATTTAATATTATTAAACAAATATTAGTGAAAATAAATAGTTTGATGAACATTAACAAAAACAAAAACAAGAACATGAGGTTGTAAAACTTGAAGTAAAGACGTAGAAGAAGAGGTGATTTCTTTTGAAAGAATCGTGTGTAAAATATTACAAGACCTATTGAGAAGAATTACAATAAATAACCGATATGAGTAGGTATAAATATTAAAGAAAAGAAAAGTGGTAAATAGTGTGAAGTGTCTGAAAAATTATAAGTGTATAAATACGAAATAAGTGAAAAAACACCGCAAAAGTAACTGCGTCAAATGCATCAATGAAAAATGTTGCGTTTATTTTTTAACTTAAATGTTGCAAAATTGATGAGTTTTTTTTAATTGTATTTATTTTATTTGTTTATATATCTTTTTTTTTTTTTTCATTACTTTATATCTTTATCAGCTAGAAATTAAAACTGTAAGTTTTGTGTATTTAGTTTTTAGTGCTATTATCAATTAACACAAAAATTTATCAATAAATAAATAAAAGCGAAATTTTTTATTTGTTATTTTAGTTTCATTTACCATTTTTTTTTTAATTTTTCTTCATGAGTAAAATAATTTTTCTCTTTTAACTTTACCAGATCAGTGCATAGTTCCGTTTCAAATTGATACTAGGCATTACTGATTAAATTCAGTAAAACAAGTAATTATGTATGCACTAGTATGTTTTTTCTTTAACAACAAACACTAAAATTATTAAAAATTTAAGAAATCTCTGGTTCGCTACAAAATTTTCTGAAGTGTAATTCGATGAGGTCGCTGTGGCGTAGTGGGGTAGTGCGATGGACTGCTACGCAGAGTGTCCGGGGTTCGAATCTCGGCACAGGCAAATTCAAAAAAAGTAGAAAAATAATTTTTCTACACGGCACCACCTCTTGGCTGGCAATGGCAAACGGCAAACCTACAAGAGTAAAAATTTCTATGAAAAGCTTTTCACTTCGCCGTTCGGATTCGGCATTAAACTGTAGGTCCCTTCCATTCATGTACAAATATAACACGCACAACATGAATGGATGTGAAAAAGCTCGGCCTAGGCCCTCCATGGGCTGATTGCCATTAAAAGTACGTAAAGTAATTCGATTTTGAACTAGAAATAGCAAAATAGTGTAAATTTATAAATTTGACCTGAATAGAGAATGTTTTGGTACTTATTAAATTAAGTTTCTATATTTTCATTCAAATCAATCAAACTCACTCAATTAGAAAATACAATTTCCTAATCATTACAGATATGACATATCCAATTTCCAATTTGTTATCTGACCAGCTGAGCTCCGGATTTTAAACTAGAAATAGCAAAATAGTGTAAATTTATAAATTTGACCTGAATAGAGAATATTTTGGTACTTATTTAGTTTCCAAAAAATATTCTGGATTTTGGAAAACAAAATCCAGAAAGAAAACTCGTAATTTTAGTCAGCTTGGTTTTAAGTAACTTTACTGCGGTGGGCCAGTATCGGCAGTGCAACTAATTTGCCTTTACTTATTTGAAACAGTTTTTCTGCCCTCAGTTTTTGCTTTTTGTTTAAATGCACTTCAGAACATATTAATTAAAATGCATATCTAATTAAAATTTTAAATGATTTATGATTTAAGTTTTGTTTTTTTTTTTATAAAATCAAACAAAAAACAATTATAAAGTTGGAAAAGGCTAAGACTGATGAAAAAGTAAGAAATAAAGAAAATTATGAAAATTGGTTGCATACAAAAACAGAATTACCTTATGAACTTCAATTATATGTACACATAACATAAAAAAGGTAGCAAATATTGTTAATGGCCTTTAAATATTAAAACATTTTTCTCATTAATATTCTTTAGCAAATGATTTCATGTTGCGCACATTTGCATGTGTCTGTGTTTTTTCTAGTATAACTTTCTATCACTTGAAATTTGTAAATTTGCACATTTTATCAGGAATGACATACATATGTACATGGCAGGCATACATACATACATACACGTTAAAGTAAACGAAGGACGTACATTGAATGAACGAGTACGATACACTGAAATTGACTGTTAAATAGCTTTCACTAGCCACCTTAGACAGTGGTTATATTGAAAATCTTGTTAGGCGAACACTTTGTGCTCCGGTGTGCGATACAACACCCAGCCTATCATGTTCGGTGCAACAACTATTTCATGGTGTTGGTCGAGAAAAATTATCAATATAGTCTCGGCTTTAGGAACAGAGAGCAACCCAGATTCACCAAAAACAAAAATTGTAGTACAGAGATTATTACCTCCCAGTGTACATATGTATGTATGTATGTGCCTAAAGGAAATTTCATATTGATGTAGTGGTGTTATTGCAAAGAGTTCTGATAAAAGGAATGATCAATTCTAATTTTTAATACATTTGAAACTTACCACTATCATAAATATACAAGCATACATATATGTACATACATATATACATACATATATAAAAATAAAAATGCACATATACATAATGTATCTATACAAAAATGAGAACAAAAATGTATATTTAAGCAATCAAATACGAGTATATATCAATTATAGGAAAGCAATGAAAAGATACACACATACACAAAAATAATTAAATCAATCTCACATAACTATGTAAATAAATCAAAATTAAAGAATATCAAAGCAAATTTGTCGTCCATTGAAATGTGTTTGAGAAAAACAAAACATGAAATACAATATATTCATAAGAATTACGTAGTAATATCTACACATTTTATTTGCAATAAGTTGCCAAAAACGTTATAATCTTCGATTGATTATAGTATATTAAATATAATAATAATAAGCAATGTTGTCGTTTACAATACAACAATAACAAAGGAAAAATTATTCAACATTTATTCAATGGCAACACCAAGCAGCATATCACAATCATTGAAAGCAAAACATTTTGAACACTCTCATCTGCACAACTAAAAAATACGAGTCCATAAATCTTATTCATTTTAGTAACTCCATACATTTTTTAATATACATATATTGTATACGCGAAGTAGGTAAGCATTACGAAAAGCCAAGTCAAATAGAAGGGCAGAATTAATAAAATGACATTTAAGCAAAGCAGCAGCTTCCAATGATTGAGTTTACAAATTCATCACCACCCAACGTTGCCAAGAGTAAACATAAATATTAGAATTATTTTATCACACGTACACGTACACTTCCAGCTCCTTCCTTCGACTTCATCTCCCAATATGCAGCCAATCATTTTGATATACATACATACACACATACAAACATAAATGTAGCTACCTAACTTGACACTTGTTGTTGATTTTTATATTAATGCAATGGCACATAGCAAGAAATGTTAACATTGTTTGGAAATAAAGAAGAAAAAAGTATTAAACGTTGTAATATGAATTTAGAATTAGTGTATTTCTAATATTTAATAATAACATAATTATATAAATGAATGAATAATAATATATGTATTATAAAAATGAATAAAATGATGGAAAATATTAAATAAGTTGTGATGTTTCTTTGTTTCATGCATGAATGAATTTTTGGGAGCCCCCTAAAAGTACACTATAGTGAAACGAAATAATTCAGCAGTAAAACGACTTCGCTCAAAATAAAAGTTTCTTCTGTATATGAATATATGAAAGTAGTTGGCAACTCCTCCAAATAATTGCTGAAAATAAATGAGTGAAGTTAGCAGTTAATTTTCATCAATCTACGGGAATTTCGTATTATTTTTCAATCAGATTTTTATTTACTTTGGTACGCACAAAGGTTAAACTAAAAATTATGTAAACTAAGCGTTTGTTTCTCTCCTTATCGAATATAGTGGTGCACAAAGTGAAACAAGCAATTCAGTAACACAAATTCAGAATCTATTTAATTTACTTATTGTAGAACCTTGTAAAGTTGCTTACAGATTCCTTAGGTGCTGGTTATACTGGTGTTCCCTATTCGCTGTTCGGCGAACACATCATATTTTCCCTCGTGCTTGGTATAGCGGTTACATTGGAGCTCGTTACAGAGTTGCTTTTTGTCGAAGTTCGGCTTTTTTTTAATACTATATTGTTCGCAAAGGCAACCCTAAATGGTATACCAAAAAACTTTAAACGATTTTATCAATATGGAGAGTGCAATTAATAATTAAATTGAAAATTTATGAAAATAATATGATTTTTTTTCAATAGTTTTATGAATAATATATTTAATATTCACTTTTAAAAACTAAAAACATTCGCAACTTTGCTTTTCTGCATATGAACATAATGATGTACAGGTTTGCATGTTTTCCTTCTATTTTACATACATTTTTGTTCTTTTTTTGTAGAATAACTCATTGACACCCTGAATACTCGACGTGCTCGGTGTACATTTCACCCAGCATATCGTGTTCGCTGTGAGAGTGAGTAAAAGCTCTTTTTTCGTGTTCGGCCAACAACAATTGCATAGTGTTCGCCGAATAAAATTTGAATATAACCACAGCATTATAATTGGCGAAAGCAAAAATTTAATGCCGAAGTGTGTTGAATGTTGTAAAAAATGTGTGCGTCCGCTGAACGCCCTACAGAAGTCTACTTCTTCAGAACGTTTGCGAAATCTTAGGAAGTCTTCACCCTCGCGATCTCTAGGTGCTGGTTTTTGGTTTTTTTTTTCACGATAGCAGAATCTGAATTTTGTTGGGCAATATTATTGGACGAAGTCTACATTCTCGCTGTTTCTCAGCCGCAGTTTTTGCTGGCGATTTTATTGTAAAACAATCGCCATTTGTGTGTGTCTTGCGTTTGTTTTTTTCAGTCTATACTCGCTCATTATTCAGCTAATAACAAATTTCTAAAAAGTTTTGTTTGAAATGTCAAATTTTCTCTTGAAATTTCAATTTTGATGAGAAACTAATGGGTAGCGACCACCATCGGCATCACCGAGTACCCGACCTGCACATCTTGTCTGGAGGAGGTGGACAGCACAGAGCATTTTCTCTGCACATATCCCGCCTTTGCCAGAACGAGTTGGCGCATTTTGGTTTTCGATGTCACAGGAATGGACAAAGTTCACTCCTTCCCCTTCTGCGATCTTCTGAGATTTTTGAGAGAATCCGAAACATTTGCGGAAGAGAACGTAGTCCCCCTATAACGCCTTTTTCAACTTTTTCTTTAACCCCTTACTTGCTGTCACCCCTTCTTCTTTTCCTGGGCCTTAAGTACAATGGGCTACATACCCTGAGTGCTTCAGGAACTGTCCTGCACTCGCAGGTCAGGTTCTCGGCCTTCTTCACATCCATCTAATGGGTAGCGCCCTCTATTAACTTAGTTTTTTCATACTTGACTGATAGAGGGGGCTGCCCATTTTTTTGGCGGAGACAATTTTCGCTGCTACGAAATACAAAAAAACGATACTAAAGAAGTAACCTTCAAAAATTATGCAAAAGAAAGCATAGTTATGGTAGTTCTGTTGCTTTATCAATTGAAATCATTACTTCCGCTAGCAGCCTTGATCGAATCGTAGCTGAAAGCTGTGTACTTTGGTTTAAGTGTCAATTTGTTTTTAATATTCGCAATTTTCCTCTATGTATATTCGATATGAGCAAAGTGGGGTATTTTAGTTTTTCTTGACAACTTTGTATGAAAACATGAAAGACAAGGAATTACCACTAAGATTACTGATGAGAAACCGTGGCTGGTTCCAAAATGTTATTCAGTTTGACTGCATTGGAGAAAAGCGCGACAAGCTTACTTCATTTCAGCGTCTGTGTCAGCTTTCGGCCCACGCGTTGCGCGTACAAGCGGCTCAACTGAGTGTTTGTCTAATGAGACCAACCTGCCTCAAAATCTGGACACTGACAGTGATTCTGAGATCCAACAAGCCATTCCATTTCGACGAATTAAGCCCACGCGGTAAAAAAAACTATTATTGAGAAAAGATTAGAGACTGTAATCATATCAATTAAAAAGCAAAATAAAAAAATTTGGGCAGTTTAGAAAAAATATTAAAAACAATTTGTAAAACGTACGACATACAAAAGAAAATGTATGAATTAAAATAGAAAAAATATCGTTGCTACAGAAGTATGAAAAAATTCAAAATGAACTGAAACGCAAGAAAATTGAATTGATTGATGCTCAATTAAATAATTTTCATGATCGGGAAATCCCGATTGTTCATAAAAATTTATTTTCGACGAGTGCTGTTCCTCTTCTGTCATTTCCGACTTTATCCATTTTGGGCAAATGTAATATTCAAATACTGCCAGGACTTCTTCCAAAACAACTGACACAGCAGGTTGTGCTAGCCCAAGATTAAAGTCATTTCCGCTGCATTTTTGGTAACTTCCGTCGGCGGAGCGTCGCAAAGCAGTGCATAACTTCAAAAGAGGAATTGCGAATGATCTCTGTGTTGTTTTAAATAAATCCTTAACTTCATCCAGCAATCCAGCACATAGTAAAATAACTCTTTATTAAGTCGAACACAAAAATAAACTTTTTATTGATGGACGTACTTTGTATTTGGAAGCTCCAACGGATTGGAATGGTCGTGAATTTAATAAAATTATTGTTCAAAATTGATCATGTTGATCAGCTGTCACATATAAAATTTTAAGTGATCAATTTGGCAGCACTTAGAGAGCTTCTGATTCAGGGATGTAATTTGCGGAAATGACTGAACTGACATTGTACATACAGTGTCGGACAATAAATAAGAACACCTTGCACTGTAAAACTTGCATTAAATTTTTTTTTATCGGACTGCTTATGGCAAACAATTTTTATAGAGAAGAAAATGGTATCGTATATACTTTATAAATTTTTAGGTGGCAACACTAAATGTCTTTTGGGGATTCCCAAACAAAAAAGTTGAAGCGAAGCATTCTAAGGCGGATTTTCCCATAATGGAATTCCCGTTATGACCTGGCCTGCACCACCTCCTGACCTTAATCCAATCGAGGACTTGTGGAATATTGTGAAAGAAAAGAATGGCAGTACCAGAGCTAAAAACAAAGACAAATTGTGGCAAAGCATTCAAAGAGCGTCGTATTCCATACCCCAGGCTACTTGCGCGTCTCTGGTGGAATCAATGCCTTGAACGTGTATGGCAATTTTAATTAACAAAGGCTATTCCACAAAATATTAGCATTAGTAAACAATTTGAATATGTGGTCGCTGTGGCGTAGTGGTAGTGCTTTGGACTGCTACACAGAGTGTCCGGGGTTCGAATCTCGGCACAAGCAAAATCAAAAAGTAGAAAAAATAATTTTTCTACACGGCGCCACCTCTTGGCAGGCAATGGCAAACCTACAAGAGTAAAAATTGCTATGAAAAGCTTTTCACTTCGCCGTTCGGATTCGGCATTAAACTGTAGGTCCCTTCCATTCATGCACAAATATAACACGCACAACATGAGTGGATGCGAAAAGCTCGGCCTAGGCCCTCCATGGGCTGTTGTGCCATTAAAAGTAAAGTAAGTAAACAATTCGAATCAATATTTTATAAATTTTTTTTTTAATTGTTTGTTATTAGTTTGTTCTTTTGAAATGTGATTTTATGTATAACTTTTAAATTTCTTTTTTTACACTAAATTGATTTCTTTTTTTTGTTTTTTGTAGAAAAAATTAAACTTATGGAATAAATGAATAAAAGTAAATACCTTTTAAATTTATCATAAGCCTAGAGAAATATTTTTTAAAGGTTTTTGGTTTCAGAACAAAGTGTTCTTATTTGATTGTCCGACATTGCATGTAATCTATAATACCAAATAGCAGTTCACTTGTGTTGAGTTGAGGCGACTCAACTTAAGTTGTGTTATCGTCCATAAATAGCCCCTAAAAACGATTTCAGCCTTGCCGTCGCTTGCTTTGGTGGATTCCGTATACGCTACTGGGGTTGTAATATTATACACTTGCTGTATGAGTATGATCTTTACTGTGATTCAAAACTGTCCGCACATTAACAAATTATTTGACATACTCACATTTAGTTTAGTAATTCCCAATCTATCACTTAAAATTTTATTCAATTTTCCTCAGATTTATTTAAATGAAACAACACAGCATTTATTAAATATAATTTAATTTTCAATTTTTTAAAATATTTTAAATCTTTACGTTTAGCATAAAATTTTAGATTCATTTTGAAGATATTAATTCAATATATACGAGTATGTATTAAAAAAGAAATTATAATAATAATAAATACGATATTGAGCATTTTCACATCTAATCATACTTCGTTTACTTCGTTTATAGCTTAACTTATTGGATTTTCTTTTTGGGTTTTGGGGTTTTGATTTTCTTGTTGTTGTTTTTTCTGTTGTCTCTAAATTGAGTTTCCCTTTATTTAACGTATAATATAATAAATATTAAGTTCTTTTAATTTAACTCGTTACTCTGTTAACTACTACGACGATTCGGGAGTCCAATAAGAAAGTTGTACAGAAAAATGTCCTTAGCAAAATGCATAATTTCAAATCAGACTCACAAAAGTCGTGGATGCGCTATTGTCGCTTTAAGGAAGTACTCAGCAAAGAAAATCTAACGCGTAGCTTGCATCTCAAATCGAAATCATAATTTAAGTTGTCGTTGCATTATAATTTAACAAGGAAAGCTTTAGTAACTTCAATGCAAAGGCAAAGTTACACTGATTAAGTGATTTTTTTAGTTTTAACTCGGCTCTCGTCTTTCTAAAAAGAATATGGAGTGCATAAAGGTTATATGTAGGTGTGATACTTAAATCAGTTTATCGTTTGTAGCGTGCTAAAGGAAACTTTATCATGTCGTTGATAGTCATTGATTGCAGATGGACTAGTCCAACTTGTTGTAATACCGAGATCTAATGCCATAACCAGCAATTCATTCATGTTTAAAATAGACCAAAAAATTATGAAACTAATGTTTAATTAATGTTAATTAATTAAAGTAAACACGACTGAGTTTACCAGAATCAAATTCTACAAATGCTTTACTTCTGAAAGAATGAATTCCTTTTAAGAAACAGCTACACGCTCTTTGCTGGGTTAAATGTTTCAAACTAGAATACCACATGCAAACAAATATAAATAAAACTACTACAAAAACAAATCATAAAAAAAATTAACCTACTTCGCTACTATTGTATTAGACTATAATTATGTAAATTGTATGTGTGTATTTGAAAGGGGGAATGTGTGTGTGGGTTTGTGTGTGTGTGGGAGAGCGATAGGCAGAGAGAAAGCGGTGGCGGAATGATTAACTCATTTTAATGTTTCTTGGACCCATACGTGGAACGCTACGTGGTCCACTCTTCGTTTTTGATGGCTGCTCCTTGCGCGCCTCCTCTCCATCTTCGAATTCTTCATCGTCACCGAACAGCAAAGCTGCTAGACTTGTCTCGAAAGCGGGTTTCTTACGTAATGCAGGCGTTGGTGTAGTTGGTGGTGCAGCAGTTGAGCTAGTCGCAGTACTACTCGGCCTGGACACAGAATCGAGTGCTGTATTCGTTGTCTGTGGCCTAGGTGTGGTGGTCGTTGTGCTGGTTGATGTACTGCTGCTGCTTGCGGAAACGGCAACAGCATTTATATTTTGTGGTTCCATGCGACTCGCTAAAGCTATAGGCATATTGGCGTTTTCATGTTGCATGACATTCTCATTTTCATTCGTGTCGAGCTTGTAGCCGGGTGGATAGATTGGCTTGAAACCACCTTGCAACTCCGGCTGGAATTTATCCATTTCGAAGGATTTGGTGGTGGTAATTTCTGGCGCCTCAGTATTAAAGTTGAGACTGTTGTTGCCTTCATCGCCAACATCAGCGCGGTTGATATTATTCTTTTCGTGGACGTGGTAGGACTTATCCGTGGTGGATGGTAAAATATTCCAGCCATTTGAGGGTGCACTCGTTGCTGTTCCCAAGCTGACGCTCGGGTAGAACGGTGCCATGAAGTTCTTTTCCAAATTCTGCCCACGCATATCGTAGTCGTTGCTTAGGCCCTCCTCGGTTTGTGTGTCTGTGCGTATTTCGCTGATTACCGCCGAGGCCAAATTGACATTTGAATATTTCAGTTGTTGCTGTTCCTGTCGCTGTTGCTGCAGTTCATTTGGCCCGCCACGCCTATATGCATTCGGTTCGGTGGGCGTGTAAGCTATAGCGATGGGAGACTGTGTGCCAGTGGCATACCCACCATGGACTATGCGCGGTGCCACCAATACACCTGGCACCCGTGTGTGCGCATTCAATTCTGAGTATGATGGATCGGGTTTCTCAATGGGATATGGAAATTTGTCCTTCAGTAATTGTGTCTTGGTTTGTTGCTGCAATGATTGTGGTTTCTTATTTTTCAATATTGGTTCCTGTGGCTGATCGCGCACCACTGAAAATGGAGTATTCTGATATTCACTTCCCGATGGTGGCTCAATGTGTGCTATGGCCGGTAGCGGATCTTTGCTCTCCGCCATAATCTCATTCGCTTGCTGGCTCTGTTGCTCAGCCTTCATCGGATAAACCACATAGAGTCCATTTTGTGAAGCGGCCGTTTCGAGTCGTACTTGATCTTCGCTTTGTTCTTGTTCACCAAGCACTTGTATCTCGCCGGAACCTGTGTCCTCCGATGCTCCCAGAGTTAAAGGTTTCTTTTGCGATTGCAGCATCTGTAGCGTGACAACGGGCTCGAGTTTTGTTTCATCGACAATCTTTTGATCTTTGCTAGGCGTTACCGGCTGTGGTGGGTCATTGATAACAAGGTCTTCCTCTTCAAAGGCGGCCATTCTTTCAGGTGAGATTAATGGTTGTTGTGGCTTTGTCTTGTAAAGCTCGGCATTTGATGCAGCACCGTGACGTTCGACTCCGTAACCGCCGTTAACGGGACGAGGCAGCGGGTGGCGTGCATACATGCGGTCACCATACTGCACACCTTGACCGCCGTATGGTGGTAGACGGTACACTCGTCGATTTTCATCAACAGGTTGTGGAGGAGGTGGGGGACCTGCGGGATGATCTAAGATGCGATTCATTGTGTAACGTTTATGCTGTGGTAATGGCTGGCGACGGTGTGCGAATTGTGGTGAACCGCCATTGGGACGCATGGGACCGCCTGGTTGAGCTTGTCCTGAAATACGTATATTTCCGGGCTCTTGATTATAATTGACGGGAGGATGTCCGCTAGAAACCTTAGCATTCGGACGGAACTGTGGAAGAATATTCGGTAAATGTCGATCGGGATTAGGGCGTGTTATTCCTGGAATAGGCTTGCGTGTGTATTCATTGTAAGCATATGGAGGTGGACCATGTGGTCGATTAGGCTGAGGAGGGCGTGCAACATTCTCGGGGACAGCAGGTGGAAATCGTGGCGGTGGTTCCATGTGCTGAGAAGGTGTCAACTGCTCCGAATGCTGCGGGAAATTCTGGAATTAGAATGGGGAGTATACCATTAGAATTAGAGGTTGTGATTTTTACATAAAATACTTACCAGTTTCTGCTTATGCTGATTCATGGTGAGCACCTCATGCTTTTGTATCTGTATATCGCCTGCACTAGCGGCACCAGTCTGTTCAGCTAATGTGTTTTCTTCATCGTGTGTACTTGGAAAGACCACCGAATTAGAGTTTTGTATTTGTTGCAAGCTTAAAGGTTGCGCATGGCCATTAACCAGACCATGTGGTCTAGCGGGAGGACCTGCGGACACAGGCACAGAAGGTATCTCGTCGTCAGAGTGCTCCTCGTTGGCTGGGAAACGTATATTGGTGGAGACCAACAGTTCCTTTGTGTCTTGTGTGTTCGAGAGAGTATTCGGAGAAGGACGTCGACTATCTTGAGCTGGCTCTGCCGGTCTTTGTGGCTGTGTGTAGGCAGCTTGAGTAGGCTGTTGACCCTCATCAATAATTGTGGCATGCTGAGGCACAAGTCCATGTTGCTGTTGTTGCTGCTGTTGAGGTTTTTTCAATGGCCGCATATTCGAGTTTACCAATGGTAGCTGCTGATATGGCGACGGTGGTGCTGGCGGCTCTTCTTGTTGATAGTCATTAGCGGTAGCAGTATTTCCAGCCGACGCCAATGGACGCTGCGAATATGGCGGCGCAATTTCTGTTTGTGTATTTCCGAAATTACCATTCTGATGGAAATTTGATGGTAATTGTTGCGGGGGGTAGGCAGTTGGCGGAAGTGGTGCTTGTGCGGGCGGATAGTTGCCGCCTCCTTGTTGTGACGACGAACTCTGACCTGGTCGTTGCAGTGCACTTATATCTTCACTTATTACTGTACCATACTGTACGGGAGGTTCTTTGGAGAATAACGGTTCCTTCTCCAGACTTCCGAAAGCATTTGTGCCCACCTGCTGCTGGCTGCCGAGCACAAACGATGCTGAATTCTGTCCAGGTGAGATGACCACATTATTGATGGCGCCAGGTGCAGGGCGATATTGCATGACATTGGGTTGCTGGACCTGATACGAAACATATTCATTGCCGTAGCTTTCTTGGCTGCCCGAAAGTACCTTTTGATCGTGAGGCGCATATTGTTGCTGCTGCTGAGGTGGGTGTTGTTGCTGCTGAGGTTGGTGTTGTTGCTGAGATTGGTGTTGTTGCTGTTGCTGAGCTTGTTGTTGTTGAGCTTGCTGCTGCTGTTGATGAGCTTGCTGCTGTTGCTGCTGAGCCTGCTGTTGCTGATTACCTGGCACCGCTGTTGTAATATGTGTGGGACGTGGTGAATACGGACGCTGCCGATGCTGCATTGCGAATGGTGATGGCTTCGATGGTGAAATTGGCTGCATTAAATTTCCCTGCGCATCAAACCCTTGATTACCTTGATTCTGTGAGGCCACCGCTGACTCCTCCTCCGCCAAACTATTGAAGATATCGGCCAGAGACATTGAGGGTTTTTGCTCAATACCCTGTTCTGTATTCTTTTGATCTACCGTCTGATAAACATCAGCGGCATCTAAATTAGGTATGCGAGTGCTGCTGGGTATCGGACTGAAGGATGGTTGCGCTAAAGGGTTTTCGGTGAAAACAATAGGTTGTCTGGTCGTAACAGACGTCGCAACAGGCACTTTAGGAAAGATGGATGCTGGTGGCGTGCTGGGTTGACGTGTAGTGAAAACGGTCGTGGCATTAGGTCGCTGTTGTGGCGTAGCGGTGGTATTCAAACGTTGATCGTCAGGGAAACGCATGGGAGTTGATGACGTAGCAGCGCCTGTAGTGCTGGGCGTGTATTTCTTTGTGGGCACAAACTTCTTCCGTGTAGTGGTGGTGGTAGTATGTGGTGCCAAAGTGGTAGAAGAAATGGGTATAGGCCTAGGTCTGTGTGTACCGAGGCTGGAGTACTTCGGCGGCGCACTCGAAGAAGAAACAGTAAATGTAGTTGTCGTTGTGCTACTGCTGCTACTGCTGCTTGGTGGTTGGTTTGTTGTAGAAGCTGAAGTGCTGCTGATTGTGGTGGGTCTCTTTGAAGTGCTGGTGCTAGTGCTGCTACTACTGGAGCTAGTGCCAACATTACTACTACTAGCACCAACCGGTGCATATAATCCCGGTGCTGTCGGTGGCACTGCCATTAGCTTTGTAGTGGGAATCGTATAGAAATTATCGCTATTTTGATTGGGCGATGCTGTCACTGATGCCACCACCGACGTCGGCTTCTTATTTGTTATGTAATTCTTATTACTACCCTGGTACTTCAAGTTGGCATATGAACTCGAGACCAGTGGATAGACGAATTTCGATGATGAATACTTTACCGGCAAATTAAGATAATCATGTATATTCGGTGACGAACTGCTCAGCACGATTTTCTCCTTGGGATCAATAACCTCATTGACTGCGGTTTCAATGCCTGCTGGTTTCTTCGAGCTAAAATCAAGCTGCCCCGATATAGGGTCCTTGCTGGGATAATAAGGTTTGCCATCGTTGAATATTTGATTTGGCAGCACATAACTCGTTGAGATTACATCATCTTCCTCTTCCAGCGACAGACCGCCAACATTGCGTGCTTCAACAGGCAAATCAGCGGATGATGTCGCAGTGGAGGAAGCGGCAGCGGCAACAGCTTTACCAAAATATTGCTGATGGTTGCTACCCAAATCTATAGCCAAGGCTAAAAGTAGCCACAGGTTTAATTTAGTCATGGTGTTTAAGTGCCTGTAAAAAAAATAGAAAAAATTTGATTAGTTTCTGGGAGGTGAACCTTAGGGCAAATATGTAGTTTTAAAAGATAATAAACATCATTGAATTTTTCTGTCTACTTGGAGAAGACTCGCTTACAACTAAACATCAAGCATGTAACTTTGTTAAAAGAAAGTCGTTGAACAATAATTAAGCGCCCAATAACATTTATTCGTGTTTGCATTGTATATTATGCAAATGTTTTCTCCAAAGTATTGCATAATTAATGAGTGAAAAGTTTCTTGCTGGCTGTCCTAACTTGAATATGGCACCACTTATGCAAAGTGGAAAACATGAAATTGTAATTATTTTACCCACAGCCTAATGATTTCCACTCCGCACTTTTTAATTGATCGTTAATATTTTGTTTGGTTTGTTTACATATTCTTTTTTTTTTATTTTATATTACCCACAACTAACTGTTAATGACAGTTTCACTTAAGAGGGCTTGCAAAACAAACAAAAAAAAACCATTCGTATGAATTTTGCACAAACCCAACCCTTCTTCAATTTGAATGAATCTGCTTGCTTTCTTTCATTTACGAGTTCGCCTTAAGTCTACACACACATACATAAAATAGTATTTGTGATTTGTGATTTGTGATTTCAACAAAACACTAAACAACGACTTGCCGAATAAATTATATCCACCCAAACCTAACAACTTACTACAGCTTACAACTGGTTGTGCCTCTCCTGAATCCAGTTTATATACTTAAAAGTATAACGAGAGTGAAGTAAATACTTAAATATCATTAACACTTTTATTTTCCACAGCGCAAACAACAAAGAAACAAACAACATTATGAGACAGCAACATTATGTTGTTGGCGACTCTAATGGCATGTGGCATGATGGCATAATTAATGAAATACTATACAGCACTGCACACTCAACAAAAACAAAACATACTTCGTCCTCTACTTCTTCTTCTTCTTCTTCTTCTTCTTCTATTTTCCTCTTCATCGGTTGTATCCATTTTCGAGCAACAACATAACAGCAACCAACCGCCAGCAGCAACATGCTGTGTTTATGGAGCGGCAATTTGGTCAGATTTTAATGGAGTAGCATATGGTAGTGACCAGCACGATAGCAAAAAACAAATGTTGGCTACACAATTTGTCAACATTGATGAAGATAACAGATCATCATAGAAATTTGTTAGTTACTATATATAAATATTTGTTTTTTTATCTTTGCTATTGATTTTAATAAATTCTTTACAATATTTTTCATAAACCTTTTTCGCCTTTTTAAATTCAGTTCAGTGCTACAAAACAACGCGAGACATAGCAATGTAAAAAACACCAATTTATTATTTTAAACTAAATTTGAGAAGAAGAAAAGTAATCCGTGTGCTTCAGTGATAAGGGAAACTTATGAAAGCAGCTGGTATATTTCTCTATGTTCTGATCGATATTTGTTGATTCGTCGCCCTTTATTCCTATTGCGTAGTACTCGTCCGCTCTAATGTCAGTCCAATTGTACATAGTATGCATTTTTGCCAGTTCACTGGATCGGCTGTCCTGTATTCGTCCAGGACGAACAGCACAATGTTGCAACCAAGTGGCTGTATCAAACAAAAAACCACATGGTAAGTTGCAGTTTTCTTTCCTACTGTATTCAATCAAGGTAGGTCCCTTCCATTCATGTATGGTACAAATATAACACGCACAGCATGAGTGGATGCGAAGAGCTCGGCCTTTGGCGCTAAATGCGCTCATAGTCGACATTGATAAACTGCAGTTCATTGTAGTAAAGGCATAACACTTGCCGCAATGGCTGTATCTCTATCTCTTTATCGGTGTCCTGTGATTGCATTCCCTCACTCATTCTCCCTCCTTCTTCCTCCCACCTATCAATTTTCCTTCGAATGAGCTTTGCAGTGATACCAAAATCAGACATTGCGGCGTACAAGTGATCCCTAATCGTGCTGTCGAAGACGAATAGATCATGGGTGTCGATCTGATTTTCTCGGATCTTTTTCAGGATTTGGCGTAGTGTGAATATCTCGAAGATGGATTTACCTGGTCTGAAGCCACACTGATAAGATCCATTCAGCTTGTTGACGATGGGCTTCAGTCTTTCGCACAGTACGCTCGATAGAACCTTATATGCAATATTAAGAAGGCTTATCCCACGGTAATTGGCGCAGATCGTGGAATCACCTTTCTTATGGATTGGGCAGAGTACGCTGAGGTTCCAATCACTTGGCTTTCATCCGACCAAGTCATCTGCATAAAAGCTCATGCATGCGTTTTTTAGTTCTTTGCTTCCAGTCTTAAACAACTCAGCAGCGAAGCCATCTGCACCTGTAGCCTTATGGTTTTTCAGCCGATCTATGGCTGTTAAGACCTCCTTATAGTCGGGCGGCGGTACTTCAGCGCCGTCAATGATTAGGGTTTCCGGAGTAGATTCCGCATACCGGGATTATTGCCATCATCGCCATTCACTACTCATGCAATTATTCTTCATCTTTTTCTATTTTTAGTTTGTTCGCAAATTAATTAAAATGTATTACTCTCTCTCTCTCTCTCTCTCTCTGTGTGTGTGTGTGTGTGTGTGTGTGTGTGTGTGTGTATCGTTAATATGCTCCCATGTGATGATATATTCCGCTGTTGTTACTAGTCAATCATTGTAATTATGGTGCAACCAGCAATAGTTGTCGTTGTCCATTTCAATTAACTCCACTTTATACAATTTAACATATTTATTTAATTCACTTTACTTTACATTACTTAAGTTTACTCGGTTTTGCTCTAAATTTAATGGTATTTATTGGTAGCTGTTTGCGATTGACTTTTTAAGGCAATCCTTGTTGCACTCTATTATTGAAGCGATGCAATGCGATGCGATGCGATGCGATGCTAAATAAAAGTGCGTGTAATTTTAAGTGCGCAGCTTTTTGTCGCAGCTACATATTTCATAAATAGACATAATCACACTGAGTCTCGGTTGCATTGTTTATAAAACTGATATATGACTGGTAGGTAACGGTGTAGAAAAGTGAAATTTTTCTTTTTTTTACAAGAAATGAGGTTTTTTTCTCTCATATATCTGTGGGAAAATGGAATAACCACTTAAGTGTAGTACTATGCTGGGTGAGTTTAATAGCTTTGAGTGGAAATATTAGAATCAGAATATATATAAATTTTCAGGCGACAGACCATTCGTGATAATATATAATTTTAAAAATTATTTAAAAATTCTATTTAGTTTATTATTTATGGTCAAAAGTATGTGAATAAATATTTTACATTTTAAACGACTTAAGCTGTTTTTCATTTTACAAAACTGATATGTATGTATGTATGTATGTATGCACACAGTAGGTAAGTATAAATAAGTAGAGACAATGTTATTGAAAGATTACACACATTTCAGAAATTCTTTTGTTCTGCTTATGGCAAATTGAACATTAGTGAAGTTTGTGAATTAACTTTTTACTTTAAACTATTTTTATTTTTGTTTTTAGTTTACTTTTAGGGAAACTCGACAGTTTGCTATTTCGATAGTGTAGCGAATATCAATGCTGAGGATTGTTGCTAAATGAGTCTCAAGCACAGAAGCCATGGTCTTCTACAGTTTTCGATGGTTTAGCGAATATCATTGCTGAGGATTTCTACAAGCCCATAAGTCATGCCCATAAGTCAAGGTCTGCTCATTTTCCCGCTAATATTTGATTATACCTATATTTAACTAAAAAGTATGAGCAATTCCAATTATTGCTGCAAAATTGCGTGAGGCTATTCAGGCTAGAGGCTCACCCATTGGTCACACTTAACCTTTGGACTTACCTCCCCTCTAGAATACACAAAACAAATAGATCGCATTAAAATTGTTTAAATTTTGACATTGGGAAATCAAATTTAATGGAAGTATAAAAATCATCATTAAATTCAACACATCAAAATCTGAAAATGTAGTTATGACCGATAGCATTTTCATTTAACCACACTTAATTCAAGTTTTTATGAGTCATTTTTCTTTTTTATCTTTTGCATATTAATTCAATAGCCATAGTATTTTAATCTTTATTTCTTGTCTGCTTGTTTGCTTATTAAAACGATAAGCATTCTATTTTGAAGATAGTAAAAGTGAAAATTAATGATAGGAAGAAAGAAAGAAGCTTTCAATAATACATAAACTTGAAAAGAGCAAACTTCAGCTGTAATTAAATGCCACTGACGGATTGACGGATTAGTTTTAAACTCATGAATAAACAAAACTACCGCAGTGCGGCACTTGACTGCGCTAACACACGAGTACGTTCACGAAGATTAACCAGCAATTTAAATGGATTCACTTTCAAAATACTCGCAACTAAATAAATAATTATTAACTTTCATTGCCGCCAAATGAATGCATTATTTCCGTGGACACGTTTCAGACGCTTTCAAGCCAGTAAATACATTTACATTTTAAAAAGTCAACTCAAAATATGCACAAGAGAGACGCGTAGTAATTATAAATGACACATAGACGCAAGCGCAGTGAACATGATTCATGTGGCCGCCGCCTCTGGAGTAGTCATAATATGCACATGAACTGCGTCCAGTTAATCTTAGCCACTTACTGTCCAGTCTAAGAAACTGAGAAGATTTTTTGTTAATTATACCGACGAAGCAAACTTATTTATGTACATAGTGTATGTCATTTTCATTCATGTTCAACTGTCAAAATGTCCAAAATGTTCAAGTATATGCAAAAAAAAAGTATGCAGCAGTGACATGAAATGGCTGCTGGCAGTGCTAGACCGACATTAGTGGCAGTGTGGAAGTGATAGTGTTGGCAGGGGTACATTCGTAGTTGAAAGAAGAAGTGGTGCTTCATTATGCATTCATAATGACAAACGAAAAATACTTACCATACATACAAACAATACGAGTATGTATTTCCCTGCTCCTGTCAATCTTTCATCAATCAATCATCATTTTTCCACTATTTACTTGTAAATAAGTAGAAGAAATAAATTCAATTTGATATTGTGCAGCTTAAAAGGACTTGTCTGAAATATGAATTCCAATTATTGCTGCAAAATTGCTTGAGGCTATTTAGGTTAGAGGCTCACCCATTGGCCACACTTAATCTTTGGACTTACCTCTCCTCTACAATATACAAAACAAATAAATCGCATTAAAATTGTTTAGATTTTGACATTGGGAAATCAAATTATCCAATTTCTATTTTGATTGATTACAGTAACTAGGAAAGCCACTGCAACTTACCATGCGGTTTGTGTTTGATGCAGCAACTTGATTGCAATCAATCTTACAAAATTCAATCTCAGAAAATGTTTCAAATCTATTTTAAAATGGTCTCAATGGCATTTACTTTTTGACTTTTTTCTTTATTTGCTTTTGTTTAGCAAACGAATGTAAAAATACACAAAATACATCATTTGTGTTAAACACAAAGTTAATAGTTAATAGATACTTTAGTAACACTGCTTTTTGCTTGACTTTCTCTTATTGATCTTTGCCAATATGTAAGAATAGCTTAGCTATTAAATTCGTTTTTCGTCTCTTTCTTTTGTAAACCATTTTCTAACATTCTAACATTTTAAGCATTTTTTTTTCATTTTTGGCTTAATTCTTTCTTAATTGCTAAATTATTGTTATGAGAAAAGAATAAATTTAGTAATTATATTGTTTTAAGATGATAAATTGATAAATCATTAAAGTAAAATGAAGCACACATTTCTAACAATTGCGACAACAGTCAACTTTATTCAAGGTCATTTCAACAGCACAGCGAACACGCTTGCGGCGATCGATTCTTCGGAGCCAATTTTCCACCACTCTACTCTATCTACATATATTGTTCCTGAGCTCCTCTAAATCCGTTAATTTATTTGCGTATTCTAACGACTTAACGAAACCGAATAAAAACAAATCCAATGGCGCTAAATCGCATGGGCGAGGTGGCCATTCGACCGGACCATTTCTTGAGATTATACGATTACCGAACTTCCCCCTCAATTGATCAATTATTTGACCAGCTGTGTGGCATGTAGGACTGACTATCTTGTTGGAAACACATGTCACAAAGTGACCTACTCTTTTTAAACCAGATAAATGAATATCTGCTTTAAAAATTTTTACCTGTATGGGAGTCAACCTGAAACTACTAGTCTTCCAATATGGCAAATTTGACCGTGATATCATAGCGATCATTTACATCGACTAGCCCAATCACACCTCCGGCACGAAATCCACTCCACACGGTCACTTTTTGTGTGGATGCAATGGAGCCTCTTAAAGAAATTGCGGATTTGTTGCTCTCCAATAATGCATACTTTGCTGATTCAAACCAAAACCATTAAGTCAAAAATTAGATCATTGCTGAAGATGATTTTTCGATGAAATTTAGGATTTTGTTGAAACTTAAAGTGATCGCACCACCCACTCAGAATTTTGGTAGTAATTTTTAATCATTTCCAAACTTTACTCGCTCGTGAACTTCACCATGATAAAAATGTAAACCTTGAATGACGTTTTGGCATTGCCAGATCAAAATTGTTAGGTTCCTACTGGGAAAACCCTTTACATACAAGAGTTTTATAGCTACAAAAAATTTCTTAAAGAATTCTTGATTATTATATTTTGACAAAACTTCGATTCAATATATTCCCGTCTTTTTCTTTTTTTCAAGGCACAACAGCCCATCGAGGGCCTAGGCCGAGCTTTTCACATCCACTCATGTTCTGTGTGTTATATTTGTATATTCCTCTAAATTTTCATTAAAACATTCATTTTATTGACTGACGAAACAATTCCTCAAACCAATAACGCGAGCTTTGAAAATAAATATTAATCATATTGCTGAAGAAATTAAATTCAAACTCTGCTTCAAACTTATCTTTTCTTTTCATTTGAATGAAAAATAAATCTAGCATGCTTTAAAATTATTATTATGGACCGTGAAGCATAATTTTAAAGCTTGTTATTATTGTCTTTATGAACTTACTCCAAAGATTTTAAATTAAAGAACGTAGCTAATTTGTGTTTTCAGGTCACATTTTTCGGTAGCGTAGTAAATGAGTGCCAGACTGCAGTTCCAGTACTCTCAGGATGATTTCCATTCAGGTAAAAATTTTAAAGTACATATTCATTCATCTGTTTTAAAGAGAGTAGGTCACTTTGGTGACGTCGACCAAAAGTGGTTGCAGGGAGTTCTGCAGTTCTGCCACGGGTTCGTTGCTCAAGTAAAAAAAAAAACTAAATAAAAAAATAAAAATTTTCCAAAATTAATACATAAGGTACGGTACTAAATCAGAAAGCGACATTCCAAAACCGAAAATCAGAAAACTAGAACATCAGAAAGGTCAATCCAAAACCAAAAGCGTAATTTGTAAATACAAATATTCCGAAAACGAACTGAAAGTATAATTTTGAAATCGTTGAATATTCAACAAAAAATCAGAAAGCTTCATTTAGACCATGTTCACAATAGCCTCAGAGTGCCGACTCATTTTGGCAAGAGCTCATTCTCTCATGCTCATACTAAAATGTGGTCTGAACATTGTCGCTTCATGTTTGACGCTTACCAGCTCTTTCGAGTAGCTCAAATATTTGCTGCAGGAGAAAATTAAGTTATGAGTAATAGTGAAGGTGGTCGCTGTGGCGTAGTGGTAGTGCGTTGGACTGCTACGCAGAGTGTCCGGGGTTCGAATCTCGGCACAGGCAAAATCAAAAAGAACAAATATTTTTTCTAGACGGCACCACCTCTTGGCAGGCAATGGCAAACCTACAAGAGTATAAATTGCTATGAAAAGCTTTTCACTTCGCCGTTCGGATTCGGATTTGGCATTAAACTGTAGGTCCCTTCCATTCATGTACAAATATAACACGCACAACATGAGTGGATGCGAAAAGTTCGGCCTAGGCCTTCCATGGGCTGTTGTGCCATTAAAAGTAAGTAAAGTAATAGTGAAGAAGTTCAAATTCATCAGTTTTTCAAGGCTCGTTTATTTTTATTTTAACATTCTAAATAAAATTGTAAATGTATGGTAATTTCAACAAATGTCAAAATGAGTCAAGAAATTTCTAACAAAATAAATCACGTAAATTTTTTGCACTCCACTTCCCTTTTTTGCCGGTGGATGTCAAAATGATTCGCCTCACTGAGGCCAATGTGAACATGGTCTTAGAAAGTGGTAAGGAAAGTCAAGCAAAAGTCATTAATTGTCACTTTAAAATCGGAAGGCGTGATTTCAAAATCATATGTGAAGTGATATTTTGATATCGTATAGTCAACCGGTCAACTGAAAATCAGAAATTAGTTCTCATTTGAAATCAGCAAAGAAATCGAAAATTAGAAAGTATCATTTTGCAAAATCAAAAAGTTCACGTTAAATTCATAACCGATATGTTGGAATATTACACCAACCTCATGCTTAATATTATATTTTTTTGTTTATACTTTATTTCAGTTCTTTCTAGATTTAAGATTTAAGAGGATACAGGCATTAACTACTGTAGCTTTCATGCTGAGCGCTCTCGATGGTTTCATATTAATTTCTTTTAAATATGGTACAAAATACAAAATACTTACAAATGTACATAAGTTCATTATTATTGAGCAACTGACAGTTTTATTGCTGTCGGCAAAACACAGGGTGTTGGTTGGAAGGAATATTGATGGATGAGAGGAAGAAGGAGGGAAAATGAGAGAGGGTATGCTAATCACCGGACCGATAAAGAGATAGAGATACAGCCATTGTGGCAAGTGTTATGCTGTTACTACAATGAACTTCAGTTAATCCATGTCGACTATGGCCGCATGTAGCGCCAAAGGCCGAGCTTTTTGCACTTGCGATCGTTAAACGTACACGCTTTTGGAATTTTTCTCAGCTGAGTTCTAATTACTTAAAACATGATGTAAATGGGGTTTTGAACCTAATATATGTCAGCACTTTAAACGGTTTCTGCTTTTGAAACAAAACTATAAATGTATTTTTGAGGATTTTTTAAAGTTAATTTTTAAATTTTGTTTTTTGTTCACATCTTTGAATATGGAAAATTATTTTTCGGAATTTTTTTGTCAAGTTCATCAATTAGAGAGAGAATTACAGGCAGATCAGACGATCGTTTCAGAGCCAGCCGTGATCCCTCATCAGTGATCTTAGTAGTATTTCTTTGCGTTTTGAATAATCTACCATACATACTTATATAAGTTACAAATATATGAAAATGTAATCGAGAATTACACCCGTAACATTACAAGAATTTTTCATTTATTTTTACTGAATAGTTTTGTTATTGTTTTAAGTTAAAGTTGGTTAACAGTACAAAGTTGTAAGTACATAAGTATAGTTTCAGTGAGTGAGCAAGTTGATTAGAAAACCATGTTTTAATGATATCATGAAGATTGTTTAAATGAATTTCTATTGTTATGCGCTTCCTTTTCCTTTCACTCATTTGCTACTAAGAGCGACTGCTTCATAACTATTACTATTTTACTATAATTATTTAATTTAATTTTAATTTCAATTGATATTTTTATAATTTTCGCAAATACAGCAATAATAACAACAAATGAAAATAGCCATATACAATAACAATAACAGAAACAACAGCAACAACCACACAAGCAGCAACAGCAGCAGCAATATATATAAAGTATAATAAAAAATAAAATGAAAAATATCGAAAACGAATTGAATTGTAATTGTTGCCGTGGCCAGTGGTAAATAATAAGTAAAAGAAAAATAATAAGAGGAAGAGGCAAAAGAAGTCCAGTTGCTATTGCTGTTTATGCCATTAATGTTGCTGCTGCTAATGTTACTAGTCAACAACAATAATAATAACAACAACAACGAAATCTTCGTCATTATCAACAACATTTTGCCATATAAAATGAAAGTTGGACTTGTATTGGACTCCTACATTCGCAAAACAAAAACAAAAATGCAAAAGAAGTAGTCGTCATAGTAGCAATAAATATGTAGAAGCAATAGCAACAGTTGATGTTGTTGTGGTTTTTCTTTACATTTGTTTAAGCATTAACTATTGCAAGTGTTTTTTTTAACAGTTGTTGTTGTTATTGTTGTTGTTGTCTTTGCCAGTTACAATGACAACAAAAACAATTGCATTGGTCAACAAAACACAATATCCATGCAATATGCCATACATCATACTAGTGACAATTGTTTCTTGTACTACTGTTGATGTTGTAGTTGTTGTCTTTAATGCTGTTGCTACTGCTAATGTTGGCCACCATAATAGTTAGCACTAAAGCAGAAGAGCAGCTGGATGCATAGACGAAACGTCTGTGTGGCAAATGTTTCAATGGACCAACAACAGCAGCAACGACAACATATACATAAACAAGCAACACAACAACAAATCACAATTGAAAAAATGGGAATGCTAGTGTGAGTGTGAGTGTGAAAAGTGTATACAGTGTGTGTATGTTTTTGTTTTTGTTTGCGCTTTTAAAACGCACTTTCGTTGGAAATTCTTTTTCACGCGCTTTATAACAAAATATGCAATATCTACTATGAATGTATGCTGAAAATAACACAAATACAACTGCAGCATTACCAGCAACAACATTAGCAATAAGTCATTGTCTAAAAGGGAAACTTACCAAAGAAATATAAAAATTTTAAGATACGTGCAACTGCAACTGCAGAAATACGTTGCTAAAATCAATCAGTCAATCAAGCAGTAGTAGTTGTAGTTGGCGCAGAGTACACAGAAATTATGAGTTAATTCTTGATTGGAATTGAAAATAGTATATGGTAAGGTTGTAAAGCAACAATTGAGCCATGAATCAATGCATGGCAAGCCAATGAATTCCATGCCAATGTAATTTTTGTTATGCTCTGCACCATAAAAATTTGTAACAATTGTATAAGAGATTGATTTTTATTTTCTTCTTATCTACATAAGTAAGTTAAAACACTTAAAACGACACGACACCGAAAAATAGTTTCGATTGTCTAGAAGTCAATCCCTGATGAAGAGACACCCTAAGGTTTTCAGAGATCATTATCATCAAGACATAAGTAGGTATGATTATGATAAATATTGATCTGATTATCAAGATAAATCTGGGAACATTTTCTAAGCAGATTTGCTATAAGTACTCATTCAATCTTAAATTTCAGGATTAGTTTTCTGATATCCTACTTTTGATATTTTAGGTCTGATTTATGGTTTCAATTTCGGTCAGAGTTTTGGTCTCAATTTCGATTTGAGTTTAAGTCTGATTTTTCTACAATTTCTCAGACTTTCGGTTTGAATTCTGATCAATTGAATTATTACGAACTTTGCCATCAAAAGTTTTTATTTGAATTTTGAGTTCTAGTTTTAGTTTGCTTGAGTTTTAATTGTGATCGCTGTGGGGTAGTAGTAGTGCGTTGGACTGTTAGGCAGAGTGTCCGAGGTTCAACACTCAGCACAGGAAAAATCGAAAAGTAGAATAAAACCTTTTTTCTACACAGCATCACCTCTTGACAGGCAATGGAAAACCTGCAAGGGTAAAAATTGCCTATGAAAAGCTTTTCACTTCGCCGTTCACATTCGGCATAAAACTTTTGGTCCCTTCCATTCGTGTACACATATAACACGCACAATATGAGTGGAAGCGAAAAGCTCGGCCTTGGCCCTCCATGGGCCGTTGAGCCATTAAAAATAAAGAAGAAAGGCTTTATTTTAACTGATTTGTAGTTTGGCTTCTAGTCATAATTTGGATATTTGAATTATTTTTCATACTGCGTATGTCCTGACCATATGTGAAGGGAGTTTTTATCGCATGAAGAGGATCTTGAGTTGTGTGCGTATTAATCAATTAAGACAAATAATTAACCAGATACAAGTAAAGAGGGAATGCAATTCAGTGAGGGTCAACTAACAGGCAACTTCTGTTTATCAAGAAACAAAATTCTAATAAATCATGTAAAACTGTATGTATATTTTCGTAAATTTGCTTTACATATTTACTCGCATGACTAATTAAATTTCAGTCATAAGAAACGTGCCCCGATTTAAATAATTTAATTTGGTAAAGTGAAAGTATTTCCTTGAACACGTATCTACCTACCAAAAATGAAAACGAAAATTAAAACAAAAAGCGGCGGCGTACACTGCCGTCAAGTCATCAGACAATGAATCATACACGAGTTATATACATAAATACTTACTTACCGCTTCAGTTCAGTTTCTCACCCATTCACACATACTCAATTATCTTGCTATTTGTGTAGGTATGTATTATATATCTGACAAAGCGTCAAATGTGTCACAAAACATACCCGCATACCTACTATACACAAAATAATGATGATATTGTGATTGTGTAATTTATATGCAAATTTATCAATCATTACCAATTCTCTACACATTTTTAACGATTATTTTTGCTCTAATATATGCAAAGCATCATCATTTTACTCGCTACTTCTTAAGACGGTGTTCAAAAGAAGTGTAAGCCAGTGATACTTTTTTGATTTTTGGATAATGACGATGCGGATGGCGTCCATCAATGGAGCAACTCATCATAACTAACATGATGAAATCTCATCACTTGATCACTTCACATCACATCACCCATTGAAAGTATATATTAGTTCAATGATTGGTTTGAAAGAAATATTACAATGCATAGTGGTATTCTTATTGTTAATGATTAATAAGCGACTGATAATTTTGAGTTTATTATTCAGTGTTTGAATTTGTATGACATTGTTAATGGTAATTGGTCTTTCTTCTTTCTTCGCTTTGTTGTAGAATTTTTGTAATATTATTGTAAACACTTTTACTTTCTATGATTATGAATATTATTTAATATGTTGTAGATAATATAAAGTAATTATTTGTTGAGTTGCTTTTTCAGCATAAGTCATCAGACTATTTGGTTTTTCTTCTGGTACTGCCGGTGCTGCCATTTTACATAAGTATTTCAGTTGAATCCAAATTTTAAGTAGGTATAAATGTTGCCCCATACATGAGGAAGAGTCATGTACGTAGGTATTCAGTAAAAATTCATAAGCTCTAACGGAAACACGACTTTAATTCACATATCTCTAATAGGCGCTGGAACCTATCGAGAGGATCGATCTATTGAAGATTCTTAACTCTTAACACAAGCACTGATTACCTCATCTTCAGATTAATTAATTATCATGTATGTTTGCTTTCGTTATGTTTTATCATTTAAAATTACTTTATCCAGAATAATAAAGCATAAAGTTTGATAATGGCCTCTTACTTTACTTTTTACTTTTAATGGCACAACAGCCCATGGAGGGCCTAGGCCAAACTTTTCGCATCCACTCATGTTGTGCGTGTTATATTTGTACATGAATGGAAGGGACCTACAGTTTAATGCCGAATCCGAACGGCGAAGTGAAAAGCTTTTCATAGCAATTTTTACTCTTGTAGGTTTGCCATTGCCTGCCAAGAGGTGGTGCCGGATGCCGTGTAGAAAAATTATTTTTTCTACTTTTTGATTTTGCCTGTGCCGAGATTAGAACCCCGGACACTCAGTCCAACGCACTACCACTACACCACAGCGACCATGACCTCAGCTTCTTTTATTTTGAGTGAAGTATTTACACATACTCGTATGTAATAAATTATGATTAATGAATCGGAAAAGAATATGTATGAAATATTTCGACCTGATGCATAGCATTAATCAAAACGAAAGTTTTAAGAAATTTATTTGTCATTATAAGGGCATGTAATCGTATGTTCGATCACAGTTTTAAGTAGGTTAAGATTATCTTATGAACTTTGATAGCTTAAAAAGTTAACGATAATCTTTTGAGTCATGTCGACGGAGGGTTTTAAATCGCTTGAAAACTTTTAAACTACTTATTAGGATAATAAATTTTCTTTTAAGATCTTGGTGTTTCAATGCAGCTAAGGGAATAAATTGAACCGTTTAATTTTAACGATTTATTTGCATTTACCTTTTACTGTGTTTAATTTCTAGATGAAAATTGTTTTTATTTTTTCATAACTACCCCAACATACATTTTTTTTTAAATATCTTCTTTAATGCTATTTATTTATTTCCATTTACCTTTGAGTGAGGGCGGATTTCCATTTCACATCACCTTGATCGCTTTTACAAACATTGGTTTTTGAAAGAAGACTTGTGCTGTGCAATGAAATCCACGTGGTATATATTGGAGTTTTTCTTTTAGGTGACGGATTATTTTGAAGATTTTCGAACTACTCGACATGTTCCAAAAAAAAATTTTGCTAAAAAGTTTCAGCTACCGAATATCTCTTCTCCCTCTTCTTTCAACTTACAGTTAGTTATAGTCTACTTCCTTTTCTGCTTCCCTTGCTTGTATAAATCATACACTGTTCTTTTTTTATTGGAAGAAATTTACGTTGCTACTTTCATAGTATGATCACATTTTTCTTTCAAGTTTTTACTTTTGCTAACTTCACTTTACCGATCACTTTTTTAAAAAATTTATTTCATATCCTTCTCCATTTTCTGTTTCCCCAGTTTACAAAACCCATAATTTACAAAAAAGTCACGTGGTTAGTTAATGAGTTTGTTCACATTTTCTTTTCAGTATTTTGTTTGTTTTCTATTTTATTTTCTTTATCAGGTCTACTATATTTTCCTGTTTTGCTGCTGCTTTTGTTTTGACTTTATTTCTATTCTCCCTTACTTTCTTTCCTGCTTTCCTTGTCCAAAGAAATTGTATGGTCTTCTTTAAGAAAAAAAAAATCCAAGTGGATCTATGAGATTGCTTGCATTTTCTTTTATCCATGAGTTTTTGTATATATTCAGGGTTTCTCCTTTAAAAGTGAGTTTCCTGGTTTTGATATTTTTCCAAATCCAACAGTTTTCTTCTGCACTTTCCTTAATTTTTACTACGCTTCTTACTTTCTGCGTTCCTTGCCCAGAGAAATTGTGCGCTTTTGTTTTACAAAAGCATGGATTTCTCTGGTACTTAGAGTTAGATTACATTTTGTTTCAATTATACTTGCGGGGTTGATTTTCTTCTTCATACCAACTCGATTACAGTTTTCCAAATACTTTCTTTTAAAAAATAAAAACCTGGTTATAGTAAATATTATGCTGCACTCTTTTCTGTCCTCTTGATTTTTCGCACGTTTGTTTTGTTATAATTGATTATTTTAATGATTTGCCAAATCTCTACATTTTCGAAAATACTTCTTATGAATAATATTTCAATAGACTTTTTCAAAATAATCTGCCCTCATTTCATTTCATTTCATTTAATTTCATTTCGCCTCTGTTGCTATACAAAGCGACCCTCGTTTTTTTAGAAGTTAGACAATATTTTCATACTATATTTTTCCTAATTTTCTATTCTCTTCTTACTTGATTGGTAACAAATTATTTCTGTACTTTTGTTGTTATTCGTTTTTGCCAATACACTTGTACTTCATACACATTTTCTTTTCTATTTTTATCGCATGCTATAAAATATTATATAGCAAACTATACATACGTAATATCTTCCTGCAACAATTGAAGCAACAAAATGTTAACATTTCAAGCACAATTTGAAACTATTTCACTTGCAGGAATGCATGCATGCATAAAGTTAAAAATTGGTGGCGTCGGTGCTGCAATATGTGAATGCATGTATTATTGGCAACAACAACAGCAATAACAAAATTAAACCGGCATAGAAATTTTAATAGTAATTTCTTTTTAAATAAAAAAAATAAATGTAACCACTACATTCATACATACATATACACACTTCTGCTGGCATTTGTAAGCAAGTGCTTAATGTGTGCCAGTATTGGTGGTCTCGATAACTTTACTGTTGCTGTTGGCTGTTGTCATCATCATATGAACCAAGTATGAAAATATCGACATATGTAAAACGAAAGATACAAGACACAAACTAGGCAATTGGGTCACAATTTAGGAAACTTGTACACATTCGTTATATCGTTGTTGGTATTGCTATTGCTGATGTTGATATTGTTGTTGTTTTTTGTTTTTTTGTGTGTTTCGTTGTACTTGGTTGTTGTTGTTGGTGTTTTTGTTGTTATGTGCGTAAACACTATAAAACACACCTCAGCGTTCGCTTTTATTATTTGCATACATACGTACACTTAATTCTTAAAATAGAGAATATGCTAAATAGAAATATTACCAACACCATACATATTCTGATATATTCATGTACTCATTTTTTAGCAGAAGACACATGCGTAGACATAAAGCTTGAAGGCAAACATTTGTATGCTTTATCTAGACAAAGTATAACCTTTTCTGTTTTCTACTTGCTGTGGCTGCTTCCTGATGCCGTAGCTGCTTGTTTTGTTGATACACAGGTGTCGAAGCAACTGTAAGCGGTGCAATTCTTTATAAACACTCAACTCAATTTGAGTCTGCTTTAAGTCTACATAGTACATATGAATATGGAAATTATGAACAATTTGTTTTTTTTTTGCCGTTTTACTAAATTGTTATCGCCAATGCTTTGTCAAATCAGTAAACATGGCAGTTTATATTGCACATTAGAATTTTTTCCATGCTACTGGTATTTTATCATAATTTTTTTAATGGATGCGCCATTATGGTTCGTGTTTAATGTTGACAAGCAAATGATGACGCCGCTGCACTAGCACTGCGAAATTTATGGAATCTAGAGCAGGAAGTGGGAAAACGTTGCTTCTTGTATTTTTTATTTCTTTCGCTTCGATTTTGCATATCAGCTTTTAAAATTATTCATATACTATGTATTCTTAATAAATATTTTAGTACTCAAATTTTTTCACGTACATAATTGTCTGCATACTTTCTCCTTTCATATTTTGAAATTCAATTAAAAGTTAATTTATAAAAAAATATTATTTATTAGTGTAGAGTATGTGTAAAGATGTGTGATGTGTTAATAATTCTTGAAATTAGTTTTTCTATTTCTTTTTACTTATTTATGGGTTAATGTCTAACCTAAACAAAAACAACGTGAACACTTTTATTATTATTCAACAAACGCATGACGAAATCGTATAAATTCTGTGCAATGCACACACCTTCTTTCTTCTGGTCTGGTTTCCTCCTTCTGCTTGTCTAAAGTAGAAAGTGTTAATTAAATTAATATGGCGATAGCCTCAATTTTATTGAAGGCAGCCGCAAGTGGCAATAGCGCTAATTAAGGAATTTACGGAATTTAGTTACTTACGACAAATTGTTATTGAATAGTTACTTCTATGCGACCTAATTTTAAAAATATTTAAATAATATAAGTACAAAAAATGGTTTACTACTAAGTAAGTAGTTACCTTTATTTGGGATATTTTAGAAAATATTAATAATTAGTGTAGTGCTTATCTTCTGTTTCTATTGTGGACAATGCTTGGGTTGTTATTTTGATAGCAAGGTCCGATCATATAGTCCAAATTTCTTATTACCTATTTCCTAGTTCCCACTTTCCTACCCTAATTTATTTTCTGTTTCCCTTGTTTAGAAAAATTTGTATGATTTCTTCTTTCTCTCTTATAAAGAGTATCAACAAGGTTCATGCTGAGTTTTGTTTACATTTTGTTTGAATTTTCTTTAAAGGGGAAAGGGTAGATTTTTTCTTTCACAACTGTTCAGTTGCGGCTTTCGAAAGACTTGCTTCTAAAAGGTACATACATGGTAAATATTATCCTGCAATCTTATCTATTTCCTTGTCTAGAAATTTGTTGTTGGGTTTGTTCCAAGAGAATCTTTTCAGAATTTCTATTTATAGTTTATTGCAAGACGAGTTTTTTTCTCACTACCCGACCACTTTATTGGTAATACAAAAAATACTCTTGCTGCAGATATTTAAATGGTATTGTGTTCAATTTTCTGCTTCCCTGGTTTGCTTTGCAAATTTTAAGAAGTCTACGTGACTTTTAGGGTGGGTTTCTTTACATTTTCCTTTCACTGATTTTTTGAGGGGGAAGTGTTAGGCTAATCAACCAAAATCACTTACTTAAACGTGTTATTCTTGACTCATGTTGCAGTTGCTAAATTGACAAAAGTAACAAGATTAAAAGATTTGGAGCGCTTTTTCATCTCTCAATATAAAACCATTAAATTAAACCACAAAACCTTGTATGTAATTCGTATAATCAAACTGACAATTCAAAAGGTAAGTAACGAAGACATAATCCCTTAGAGATTTATCTCTAGCAAGGCAAATTGTGGTTGGCCTAACTAACAGCAGAAGAACTTTTTGCGATCAAGCAGTTTGACTCATTAACCATTGGGATCTTTACAGGACTACAACTCCAGCGTCTGGAAAGTTGATTTGTAAACCAGGAAACCCTACATATGAAATAACTTCTTACAATCCAATATCACAACATACTTTCTACGATATCAAAGTTAATAAAAAAAAATGTGTGCTAAAATATAAACATAGTTCACCTACTAACTAGTACCTATATTTTAAAAACTCTTGCTCCCTTTACATCAACTATCTATGTATGTACATCATTTATATATTAATTGTGACGTAATAAAATGTACTAACGAAACGAAAACGTTTGTACCACAATATGTCAAAATGGGGCGCTGGCTCAAATAATTATTTTACTATACATATTTGAGAATAAATTTTACAACAACTAATGGATCTGTGGCCATTGGTTATGTGATAACAAAAGTGTTTTGCAATATATAGCTGTTATTCATGCGCCTAGTCACGTAACATGTGCGAATAAAACGATCCTGTTGTTAACTCTCAACACTCTTGTGTTGCCAATCACAGTAAATCTACGCAATAGCACTGACAGCTGGAGGTGATTTTCCAACTCTTAATTGGGCTCTCATACAAAGATGAAATTTTTTATGAAATAGGCTCCCCTTGCTTTGGGGTAATCCTAATTTAAGACTGATCTGCACTAAATTTCACTATCAACCAACCCTTAAGGCGGTTCACATACGAAGTTAATTTTTTCTAGTGGTTCAAGGGTGATCCTAAATGGCCAAATTGTAATACCGACCTCCAACATTTTCAATTCTACAACATTTTTCTCCGCCATAAAAATTGGACATTTTTATGAAAATCGGCCAGTCACCAGACAGTTAATCATGAGTCATTACTAGAGGGTTAAAATGTCAGACCGACCTCAATTACTTTTCACTCACCAACATTTTCTCCAATCCTTAAGGGGTTCCTATGTAAAAACAGTTTTTTTTTTTATGAAATTGGCTCACAATGGTAAAATATAAGAGCGACCTACATTAATTTTCCTCCTTCAACATTTTCCCCAATAGTACAAGTATGTGCCATCTCCCCCATCTCCAATCCATTAGGGGGCTCTCATACAAAATGAAATTAATTTTGTTTTAAGCTGGGTTTTACTTTATTTCTATGGATTCTATGGTCTCTATGGTGTTTGTTGTTTCAATGACAGGTGTATCTATTGGGTCATTAAAATGTATCCGCAGTTCTTGGTATTGGTAGCCACAAATCTGGCAACACTTGTCTGACGGACACATTTTTGAAAGGTAACATTTCAGGCTATATTTTGTGTGTAGGCAGCTGTGTAATTCGTCGCTAGTGTAAAAAGTTATACTGGTTTGAAAATAAGTGAAATATCTGAACAAATACGCTATGTGATGCTTTATTACTATAGAAAAGGTTAAACCGCTGAAAAACATGCCGAAGAGTTTGTGCGGTTCACGGTGAGGATGCTGTAAGTTAACGTCGGACCCGAGAGTGGTTTGCTCGATTCCGTTCCGGAAATTTCGATATGCAAAGATGCACCTCGTTCTAGTCGGCCAGTCACTGATGAAAAAGCCGATGAAATTTTGCAACTGAGATGACTAAACATTAAATTATTTAGCATTATCAAAAGCCCATTACCAATATACGAGATTTAGCAGAAACAATAACTCTTCAAACATAACATATTTATTTGACTAACTTAAATATTCAACGCTTAAACCATATACGAATATATTAGTATAATGAGTCTCTATGAAAATGAAGCAATAGTAATCCCTGGTTAATTGATCCAAGATGTGTTTTCCACGCTTAATAGCGTTCGAAATCTGGGAGCTTCTAATTTAAAATTTCTTCAAATTAATGAACTCAGTGTCCCAGTGTCTCTCGGTTAATTGAACTAGAAATTGAACCTATATTCTCAGCGATGCAATCCAGCGATTATTACTGTACATGCGAGCATATGAAAATGGAAATCTCATCATTGAAGCATTTAAGAAAAGATCAATAAAATATAATAATTTCAACTTCATTCTTCATGTAACCATCAAAATTGTCATTATTTTATGTAAAAGCCACTCGCTCGCAAGTCGCCCCAGGCACGCAAGGGTCACACGCTGATTAGTATAAAACAGAAGCTCAAAGTATTATACTTTAGAAATGCTTTTCTACTCATGTGCTTATATTTGTATGTACTCGTATGTATCTCAATTTATGCACTACAATTCGTTTTAATTTTCTTCACTTTAATTTCGAAACCTTTTTTATGTGATTGCATTTGATTTTTCTTATGTATTTTGTGAAAATAAATAAATAATTTAGTAATTGTTGAAAATTGCAGTGTAATTGTAATTAGTTTTCTAATATTTTTTTTTACTATTTTATAAGTTAGTAACAATTTTTAAATTATACGAGTTAAATTTTACATAGAAGAAAGAAAATTATTAAAGATATAATAAATAAACTTGTTAAACTGCAGTTAAATTAAAGATATAATTAGTTGACTTAAAAGAAAAGAAAGAGCAAAGTAACAACCACAAAGAGCAACAACAAGCAACGAGTAAGCAAGCAATTCAAGCTGCTGCGTTATTGTTTACATTTTGGTTGTTGTTGTTGTTGTTTAAATTAGTTCTTAACATTTCACAATGATTTGTTTTGCGTCACAGTCTCACAGTCTCTCCAGTCAGTCAGTCAGTCAGTGTCACTGTCTTAAAGCAGAAAGAAACCAATCCAATCCAAAGTTAAAAACCAAAACAAAATACCAAAATCCACCTTCTTAAGGCACAGGCGCAAGCGCGGCGCAGCTACTTTCACTTTTGCCGGTCACAAATTTCTCGTTCATGACTATTCACCTCCCTGCGTATGTGTCTGTGTGTGTGTGTGTGCATGTAGCTTTCTGGTCTGATCATAAAAGAATTATTTATGGCTTAACAAATTTATGTCTTAACATTTTGCTTCATTTTTTTTCGGTTCCTTTGGTTTTGGTTTTTCGGTTTGTAAGCAAAATTGAAACTAAGCAGCAGTCAGAAACCAAAACCACAGCAACATAAAAAAACAACAAAAATTTATTAACAAAATTGACCAGCAACTGAAGAAAAGCAACAAAACAAGAATTTCCAAAAACAAGACAACAGAAAAAATCGTTAACATATTGTAACAAGTTTTGGTTGGCGTTTTTGTTTTAGCTTCTTTTAAATTTTGAATGGATTTCTTGAGCAATAGCAATTTCTACCATTGCACATCGTAATTTTTAATGCTTATTTTAGTTTTTCTTCTTTTTTGTTTTTTCTTTCATTCAAATAAACAATTAAAATCAGTGAAATTTCGTTTTTAATATAAGTAACATAACAGCTTAATAATAGCTTAAACGGCATAATCTCAATATTATCAATCAAAAGATTGTGTACTCAGAAGTGGGGGAGCGGAAATGCAAGTGCCCCTTTGAGCGGGGAGGAGGCAACACTCAACGTCTTCGATTCGATTCTTCGATGTACATATACATATACTGACTGACTGACCACTGAGCTGACCTCATTACAGGCCGTTGGACAAATACCAAAACATTGAATTGCTGCTATTGCTGTTGCTTGGAATGTTGTATGTAGTTGTTATTTTCTTTTTTTTACGATATTGTTGTTTGTCTGTTATTATTGCTATCTTTGGCTGTGTAAGACATGGCGCTTTCAAAAATTAACAACAACAACGACAACAACAACAAAAAATAATCAAAAAGCTAAAAGCGAAGCATATTCAAATTCAAAAGACTTAAGCAGCAAGCGTAATACTTGGCAGCCATAAAGAAAGAAGTTCAAAAAAAGCTGCGTATAAGCAAATATTTTTGAGTGTATGTGTGTGTGTGTGTGTGTGTGTTCGCAAAGAAATACAGACAAAATTTGTATTCCTCACTTTCAAAAAGGAAGTTGAAAGAGGTGGTTGACACTTTTCAACTGCACACACACACACGCACACACACATACATACACTCATATATAATAAACCATATATACTTATATATTTGCTTCTATTATATTAAGATTTTTTTTTTTATTAATATTACGTTTTCATTTAATTTTCTTGTAAAATATTCAATATCGAAAATATATGCACAAAATGCTTTCGATATTAGGTTGTTAGTCATAGTCACAGGTTTGCAACAATATTAATAACAATAACAACAACACAATATAATTTGTATTTTTTGATTTACAAATGAGAAATTTCACTTTTTTGAGACTGCATGCACCTAAGGCACGGCCTAAGCAAAAATGTAAAGCTGGCCAATTATGTACAATGAATATTTCTTTTGTCTTTTTCAGAATTTCCCAATGTTAAATGATGTAATATTTTAAAATTTACGTTAAAAATTCGAATCAGATTTCGGGAATGCTATTCATTTTGCTTCGAAAAGTTGGATTCTGACAGCAGTTTTTACCAGAGTTTTGAACGTCACCTGGAAAGAAATTTTCGATTTTTGGGCATCTCTTAGGATTTTCACGATGATTGATTAATCGATGCAACAGGCTAGTAGTCAGCTTAAGAAAAATGTGCTCATATTCAGGAAAGTATTTGCGCCGGAGGACTGAATGATATGATATTATGATATTTTAAAATTATAAATAGTAACAAAGCCTTGTGAACTGATATTTAAAAGCATCTTCAATAAATATTGAGAATGGTTGCGGGTCTCTCCTTCCTGTTAAACCCTGTTGATGAAATTAAATGAGGAACGTTTATCTTAATCGTTAACCGTTAATTTTGGCAAACACTTTCACTCAAACATTTCCGCTCCAGCTCTGAGTCATAACCTTGAATTTTAGTAAAATTAACCTAAAATTCGATTAGGTACCATTCAAAACATAGAAAACTCATTTCAAATTAAAAGGAAGTCCATTGAAAATAATTATTTATATTGCTACTTGTGACTTTCCCTTTTCCATCTTCGTTAACTCAATTAACTTTAAAAGCGTTTTTTCGTTTGCTAAAGCATAAAGTTTATGCCAACTGCAGATTCTCGGAACCACATACCAAGATAATTACATTACCAAAAAAAGTTTTAGATAAACTGTAAAAATATTAAACCAAATATGCACAAATAATAAATTCCACGCTATTTAATTAAATAAAACAAAGAAAGAAAGAACGAAAGAAAGAAATGGGTCAGTTGGCACAAAAAAAAGTTTAAGCTAAATTACTCGTATGCTTGCTGCCAAGGCAAGACTCAACTATAAACCAACTACAAACCAAAAAGAAAAATTTTTAAAAACCAATCGCTCTTAAAAGGCTGCACTAAAAAAGCAAGTGACCATAAACAAAAAACAGAATAAGTTGAAATAAAAAAGAGTTAACCACAGTAACAACATAATTCTAAGCACTAAGACACTAATAACCGATCGTCAGGTACTACGTGATTGGAATTGAAGAAGAAATAAAGAATTTATGGGGTGGCACCTACATATATACTTTTGTGCTTATTTTTTTATTTCTAATTTTTTTATTTTTTTTTTATCGAAAAAATGCTTAAAAAAATTCAAATGAAATGTGTTTTTTTGCGTTTACGCTCATAAATGTACGGTAGTGCAAATTGCAACGCTTCGCGTGCAGCGCAGCACAATTGACCATATCGGTACTGGTACCTATTTAGGTAACAAATGTGAAACAGTCATGGGAGTAGCAGTAGCAAGTAGCAGCTGCAGCTTTGCCAGCAACAAAAAACAAATGTTTTTGACACTAATCGAAAAGTGGCAAACCAAAAATAAACAGTCACACTTTTGTACCAAAAATGGTTTACTACAAAGATTTATTATATTACAGTGCAACGCAAAAAAAACCAAATGATGAAAAAAAAAAAAACAAAAAATAATTGCATAGATGACAATCAGACAGACAGACAAATAGCTAGATAGCAGAACTTTATGCTGGCGCATGGAGGCTTCAGCTTTGGCTTCAGCTTATATCCATTCATTTTGCAGTGACATAGTTTTTGTTTACTTTAGAAAATTGATAGTTTTAACTGTAAATGGCAAAGTGTAAAAATTAAAAGAAAATTTATTGCATTTTTATCAGCTATTGTTGGATTTTTCATGCTTTGTGCGAAAAAAGAAAATCAAGCGGAAATAATGAATTTTATGCTCATACTCATGTATTGCATGTATTTAGTATCAAGTTTGCTGTTTAAGTCTTTTGTTTTTTATTTATTTTTTTAATTTTGTTTAATGATTGAAACGTTAGTTCACGGTTAGCTGTTTTTCTTCATCAAAATCATTTACGTGATTTATGTAGTTGTGGAAGTGTGTAGGTATACAAATTTTGAATTCTTTGATTGATTGGTTGGCTCAGTAGACAGTCTTTTTCGAGTGCACTTCTGAATTGTTGTTGTTAGGTTATGAAGTATAACGGTTCTACAGGTTTAGCGCTGACCACATAAGAAAATTAACCGTACCTTGAACTAGACACTGTTGAACGTAGTAAAAAAATCACTATTACAATGCCTGTGCAACCTATTCTATGTTTTTTTGATGAAAGTTAAAGATTGTTTAACTGATAATCTTTTCGAGCTAGATTTTAATATTAAAAAAAGAAGGGATAAAAGATTTATTTGTATCTTTGCAGCACATATTTTTCAGAAGAATTATCGTAAAACTTTACGTTATTTCATCCGATAGTAGAACTCATAAAAATGTACGGCTCATTGCACTGAAAGCATTACTAAAAAACCCCATTTAAAAATCAAAGATTAAAAATAACGTTTAATTTAAAATAAATTATAAAAAATTATTAATTAAAAATAACTTATATTATTTATTCACATTCATTTTTCATTTTATCTTGTATAGAAAATAGTCTTCTTCTTTCTTCTTCTATTAATGACACAACAGCCCATGAAGGGGATAGGTCGAGCTTTTCGCGTCCACTCATGTTATGCGTTTTTTATTTTTATATAAATGGGAGGGACTTACAGTATTATGCCGAATCCGAACGGCGAAGTCAAAAGCTTTTCATAGGTAATTTGTTTTTTACTCTTGTAGAGTTGCCATTACCTGCCAAGAGGCTTTGGCTTTTTCTACTTTTAGATTCTGCATGTGCCGAGATTTGAACCAGGCCAACGAACTGCCAACTACTTACACCACAGCGACTTGAAGATATTTCTTTAAATTATGCAATATTTCACCAGCCCTAAAACCGTTTTGGAAAATGTATAAAATAGAGTATTGTTGAAAAAAACATTGCATTGTGTGTTTTTGATAAAATTGATACAAAATGTGGGAACAAATGATTGATTAATCAAAAATGCACAATACAAGAGCAAATACATCTCATCGTGAATAATGATACTTATGTAAAAATCATATTGTATTTAGATTAGTTGACATCATCATTCAATAGATATTAACTTGATGAAAGAAGTTTACGTTGAAATTACAGTATTCCCAGCTATGGGAACTTAAAAATAAAATACCTTAGTTCGGAGAGAAATGTAAAGTTTTCAAATAATTGCTTTTAAATTTTAATATTCTAAATTATGCAAGTATTATTCACCGTAGATCATCTTGTTATCCAATATAGATTTCGCCGAATAATCTTATTACATTTTAACTTATTCCCTTAGGTACTCAGAATTTCAACAACATTAGAGCGAAAGAAATCAAAATTTCAAAAAATCGTTTTAAAATCAGGGGGAAATAATTAAAAAAAAACAAACCCTTGCTTTTAAATTCTTAATATTGTTTCCTATGTGCTTTCATTCTATATACATGGATTTAGTGTCCTATAATTTTTAGTTAGAAATTCCGTTTTTCTAAAATTATTGGCATTGAGATGGAAAGGAACATTTGGATTTGGGAATCAAATCCAGTGGAACTTAAATTTAAATTTGTACATCCCGCATATAAATCTTCCTTCCAATCAATACAATGCTCTGCATTCATAGGGGTACCCCTATGTGTGTTGACTGTATGAAACAAATACATATCATTCATACTTGGAGACATTGGTACGTTTGTATGAATTTAATTTAAAAAAAATATATATAAATAAAAACATTCCGTCGACAGTTACTTACTACAAAAAAATGTGTTAAAAAGAAGAAATATCTAATATTGCATTTTGTTCAACACTTTATGTATGACATTAAAGCGCAAAAAGCCAACAGCAAGAAAAAATGAAGATTGTCATCTAAACTAAACAAAAACATTTAAAGAGTAGTAATTTTCTATTACAGCAAGTAATATTAAGTATTACTATTGCTATTGCTGTCAACATGTTGCTATTCATGTGTATGCGTGTACGTATATGTAAACTGGTATGTGTGTATGTGACTTTGCAGCGAAATTATATTTGTGCACAATTCTTCTTCATGTCACGTCAATTCTCTGCTCTTTTTTTCCACTATTAATGAAATATTTCTGCCTCTGGAGAAAAAAAAAATGTATTTTTATATGTTTGCTTGAGTGTATGTATGTATGTACATAATTTTATATATGTATGTATATATTTTTTAATTTTGCGCAGCACTTTCCTTTTTCATTTTATATATATAAATAAAAGCTATTGTTGTTGTTGCTGTTGCTGTCATCATTTCATTTCCACTCTTCATTTTTTTTTCTGTGTTTGTATTGCTATGCTTAGTTTCTTCTTCTGTTATTTTATGCGTTCTGTTTTATTTTTTTATACCATAATTTAATGCAAATTTCATTGATATACATAAGTTAATTAAAAAAAATATAAATTAAAGTCAGAGTTAGAGTTAGAGTTAGAGTCATTTATTTCCATATACACTTGCTCTTGCTTGTGTGTGAGTGTGTGCGTGTGCATTCGGAGCTCCAAAGAAACTTTGCAATTTAAATTTGTAATAAAGACAAGCACAAGAAGAAGACACTGGTAGATAGAAGCCGAAGAAGAAGAAGCAGAAGCAGAAAAAGTAAACTGTCATTTTAGCCACACAGCGTCGAGTTGACGATTCGAGCCAATGTTAGAAATTTCACCGTTGTTGCTCGCTTATGCCAAGTTGTTGGTGTTGATACAAGCGGCGGCATGTGAATAGTGGCAGCTTTGAGTGCGTATTTGCACATGATTAAAGAATTTCATATTGAACACTATAAACATTAAGAAATATTTAAATGGCATTAATGCATTTTTTTTACCAATTTATTGCTTATAAGCTCATAATTATGGGTGGTGCTAGAATTACTTTACTTTTAATGGCACAACACAGCCCATGGAGGGCCTAGGCAGAGCTTTTTCGCATCCACTCATATTGTGCGTGCTATATTTGTACATGAATGAATGGTGCTACTATTAGATTGAGGTTATTGATTTCGTTATGCTAATATTGTATATGTATTAATTTGAAATTTAAAAAAAATAAAAAAAATACTCATATTGGGTAAGCGTAAAAGTATGTAAATACTTAAAATGGTAGATACTCGACTCCAAGAAAAAATCTCCGATTTTTCCAAGGGTAAGCGTAAAAGTATGTAAATACTTAAAATGGTAGATACTCGACTCCAAGAAAAAATCTCCGATTTTTGATTCCCTAAAAATTAACAACTACAGTACTTGACCAGTATAACGAAAGCGTATATTATTCTGGAAATTTTAGTTGTGGATGGATGGATTTTTAAACTATCATATTAAATTTCATTAAATTTCAATCAATACAACAAGTAAGTATTCAACAGTATGTAAAGGTTTTGCAGTCCTGCATTCATGAAGATATGGATATATTAGCTAAAAAAAAAGGTTCCGCTCTAGACATTGCCAAAACATAATCAGTAAAATCTCAATCTATTTCTGTAAAACAATCTGTCCGCTTTTGCCTAAAGGAAGCACAATTTGGCAACCTTTGCAGATCTGCCAGCAATAGAATATTTGGCTGACTAGCCTGTGATTGAAAAACATCTCTGGAAAACTACAAAAATCAACATTCATATTTTCTATTACAATTTAACTTAATCGATGGGGGGCCTGGTGTGTAGGACAGAAGGTAAAGTTTGTGACAGTTGCAGTTGCATCCATGTTCGATCCTTGCGCTTCTACGTTTCAAGTCGACACACAGCCTCCTCGTGGCATCCCCTGGATAGCGATCTGACAACCGTCAGTGAGTTAACTAATGTGTGCGGCGAGCTTCCCTATAGCCTTCAATGAATGGTTGTGTGTCAGGCTTGGAACCCACCACGTTAAAATACCCACTAATGAATCCTCAAAATAAGCCTCGGGTATCCTGGAAAAGACCCGAGAAAAACAGAGCGACACCCATCATCTATTCGTCGATTATAAAGACGCCTTCGACAGCACGATTAGGGATCACTTGTACGCCGCAATGTCTAATTTTGGTATCCCTGCAAAGCTCATTCGTCTTTGCAAAATGACACTGACCAACACCACCAAGATACTCCGTAATACTACGATACTACGGTCCAGTATGCGTGAATGACGTGTTTCGATTAAGATGGAACGATGAGCTTTATGAGCTGTACGCCGACACTGACATAGTCAAGCATATAAAAATCCAGCGGCTTCGCTGGCTGGCAGAAGGGGACGTCCTAATCTCCGTTGGAAAGACCAGGTACAGGGCAACTGCACTGACTGCACTTGGTCTTATCAACTGGCGCCAGCGCACGCATAGCAGAGACGACTGGCGGCCAAGACCGATCATCGGTTGTAGCGCCAGTTAAGTAAGTAAGTAAGTAACTTAATCGATTTTAAAATGGGAGACTTATTTTTATTGTGAATTTGCAACCATCTATTTCTGTTACTATTTCAGTTACCAAAAGGATTGTTAATTGCGGCTTAATATTATTTATTTTGAAATAAGTATGGTATATTGAAATACATAATCATAGTATTAACATTTACTTTTACTTACTTTTAATGGGACAACAGCCCATGGAGGGCCTAGGCCGAACTTTTCGCATCCACTCATGTTGTGCGTGTTATATTTGTACATGAATGGAGGGGACCTACAGTTTAATGCCGAATCCGAACGGCGAAGTGAAAAGCTTTTCATAGCAATTTTTACTCTTGTAGGTTTGCCATTGCCTGCCAAGAGGTGGTGCCGTGTAGAAAAATTATTTTTTCTACTTTTCTTTATTTTGCCTGTGCCGAGATTCGAACCCCGGACACTCTGCGTAGCAATCCACCACACTACCACTATGCTACAGCGACCAGTATTAACATGAGACACCGGTATTCAGATTAATGGTAAATTATGATACCTAAAAACAGACCACAGTTAATTAATTTACTATAGACTCTTCTTCAACGAATCCAGGCACATAAATCAAATTGAATCAGCGATTGCATAAGCACATGAGTCAAATCAAAATATGTAAATCGCATATGTTAAAAAATGTTAGTTAATCCACGGCCCTATTTTTCAATTATTGCCTACAGAGATAGTTAGGGTAAAGCCACTTTGCAGTTATAAAAACTTGTAACTACCAAGGAAACAATAAGTAAATAAGTGAGTAATTTAAATATTTATATATTTATTTTTTTTATATAAATCACAATTTATATATTTTTGACTCATCTGGTTTCCGCATTTAATTCGTTAACTCAGAATCTAAGTGCAATAAATATAAAATCTAATAGAAAATTCGAGAATTTTATATTGTTGTCTAATTATATATATTATATATTTTAATTTTATTTATGGGCAAATCTATTTCACAAACAGTTAAATCATTAAGTCAGATAGACGCAACTAGTTAAAAGTATTTTATAAATTACCACTAATTTTAATACCAAGATTTATTAAGAGAACTTTAAAGATCGTAAAACTCTCCTCGTCAAAGAGCCACAAATACTTAAACATTTCATAACGACTGCCACAAATAAGAACGAACGAATGGATGAATAAATTAATGCAGTGAAAAATGTAAATTGTACTTGTATTAAAATAGCATTTAAAAAAAGAATGAAAAAAAAACGAGAAATAAATAAACAACTGCTCTACTTCTTAACTTTTTCATTGTATGTAGTTGTTGTTGCTCGAAACACACAAAATGAAGCAAACAGTTATGCCAACAACATATGTACGAGTACATATGTACGTATAGTACATTAAACAAATTATATTAAAATGATGAAAATAAATATTAACATGTTTGCAGAACAATTATTAAGATATTTGATCATTCAGTAAATTAAAAGCAACTGAAATTAGTAGGTCAAACTAAATTTTCGAGATATGTTGCTGAAAAGGAGCTTACTGGTTGACAGCTAACCAAAACGACATTATCTTACAAATAAAAATGTTAAGAAATTAGAAGCATTTTAGCGAGTATATCAGTAATAGAAGTAAAATAAAAACTTATGCACGCAGAAGTGTGTGTGTGTGTCTGTGGGTTGGAGGAAGAAAACAAAAGACTTAAGCAAGAAACTTGGTAATTTTTACACATTAATTCAAAATGGAAAAACTATTTGCGTTAGTGAGTGATGCTGATAATGTTGAGTATGTGCTTGCAATTGTGTGAGTTTGTAGCGAAAGAAATGGTAATTACAACGCCAGGCCATCACATTTTTGCTGCTGCTGCTGTTGTAGATGTTTTCTCGATTGCAGTTGTACATTTTAGAATAATAATTGTCAACTAATCAATTGACCCTAATTACGTGGTTTTAAACATTGCACACAAGTGAAAAAATGTATGCAGCAGAAAACATAAACACTTTGTAACTTACCTTAAAACTTATGTGTAAGCAAAAGTAGATAAGTTTTATTATTTTTGTTATTATCCTTGATTGTTCAACGGCAGTTTCCCTTTTTGCTATTAAATTTAAAATATATGTAATTCTTGTGATTTAGGTCTTCTCTTTTTTGTGTGTGCGTGCCTAAAATCACATATTCGTTTATTAACCGAATTTAATTTTACACAATTTCACAAAGAATTTTTACTTAAAAAGCCTTTAAAAACCTTTAAGTTTCTTTTTGTCAGCTACTTTAGCGTGCGAAATGCCAATTACCGTTTTCTTCTATATTTCTTGTATTCAAATTCAATACAATGACTTGCTTCTTATTTTCAATTCTATTTATAATTTTTCTTTTTCAATTTTCCTCTCCCACTTGCTCACTTTACTTTTTAGCGATTCTTTTTATCTTATTTTTTATTATAGCGAATTTTCCTGCTGTTTTTTTATTTTTCTTTATCGGCAACGTCTTATGCACCAGACAACCAGACACACGACCGTTTCATCGACTGGTCTCGCACTGAATGAAACTTGTAAAAGCGGCAAAAGAAATTTTTATCAAAAAGAAAGCACAACGATTTTAAGTTTTTTTTGTTACTTCTTACTTTACTTTAATAAGTTGTTGTTTTTTTTTAGTTGTATTTTCGTTTTTAACATGAGTACATACATACGAGCACATATATACATATATATTTTGCAGCTGTTGCTTGTTGCTACTATCTTCTGCTGCTGTTGCTGTTGCTGTTTGGGTAAAGTTCGTGGTGTTGGCATTGGTAATGGCAATAGCGCAATAAGCGTGTAAGAAATGTTGAAAGCTTTTCAACTAACAACAACAATAATAAATTTTAAATTGCATTTTCTGCACAGTTATTAACATTAATTTTTAACATAATTCTGTTAAGTAAGTTTACGACAGTGTGGATTTTTGCTTGAGGTATTTGAATTAAATATTTTTGTATTGGTCTAGTTGAATGGGGCATCTCCCATTAAAATTTTCTAAAGACGGAATGCTTTCTCTGAACCAGAGGCCCACAGATGAGCGAACACAGTTTGATTAAGATCGGACTAAGATTTAGAAAATGTATATGGAAACATTTTCTTAAACACATTTTACCATAATAATTGCAACGATGGATCCACGAAAATAAGGGAATAAATTGCTTTGATTTCAGGCAAAGCTCATTTCTGATTATTTAAAAGAGGTCAGATTTTTTCAATATTCACCGATTATTTCCCGATCATCATAACATATTAGTTTCTGATTTGTAAACTAAATCCGAGATTAAATAAAATGCCAAGATTAATTATTGGCAAAAATTTATTTAAATATCATAAAGACATTATATATGTTACTACATTAATTATTTTATTGTAAGTATTTCAGGATAAAAATTTTTGTCTCAATTTAGATTTAGGTTTGAATATAAAAATTGAAGTTTTTTTTTACTTTAAAAACTTAAATTCTGTCATAAGGAAAGAAGACTTGCCTTAATGATGAATCCAAGAGGGGAAGAGGCACATAGTATTTCTGTGCAGATAGTATTCTGTAAGATATAATCGAAAACTTGCATTTGTAATTTATAATTTACTCCTTTTAATTTCAAGAATTTTGATATTCTTCACCCTATAACAAAAGACTTAAGCTACAAACTTAAATAAAACAAATCAATTACTTACTTCCCATTTTCCAATACATACTATTTGACTGCTATAAATTGCCATCCACTAGCGCTTCCCCTTTCCACATTCTCCCTCTCTTACCACCTCCTCGTTTTGCTTAAAAGTGTAAATTGTACTCAAGGCCTGAATAACAAAAAACAAAAAAATTATCAAAAAAATCTGCTTACTATTTTTTCTTTGTATTATTGTTTTTTTTTTACGTTTGCCATGAAAGGAAGTTTGCCATACTAACACAATTACTTGGTTGTGAGTGCAACAAACAAAATAGCAACAACAAAAACAACTATAGGAAAGGCAACAAAAAACAATATGTGCGCCCGCGATAAAAAAAAAATAAAAACATCTGACGTATCGATTGTGGTCGCCGTGTCGTAGGTAGGTAGTGCATTAGCATGCTACGCAGAGTGTCCGGGATTCAAATCTCGGCATAGGTAAAATTAAAAAGTAGAAACAAAACATTTATCTACACAGCACCACCTCTTGGCAGCCAATAGCCAACCTACAAGAGTAAAAATTACTTATGAGGGGCTTTTCACTTCGCTGTTTGGATTCGGCATTAAAATAAAAGAAGACGTATCAATATATAAAAATGGAATATATACTTATGTATAAAAAAATTCAATAAGAAGAAAAGCGAATTCGTAAAAAGTGAGAAAATTATTTTTTGGCTTTTACCAAATAAGATGTCAAACAAAACTTAATACTGTTGCTATTTTAATACACGTAAATGCATTTCGTTTTTCTTTCGTTTTCAAAAATTCGAATTAACAAACTGCATGCAATGGAAGTTAAACTTGGTAGTAGTCGAATATTTCACGATTAATTATAAACTTTCAGCTCTTCAGCAGATGTGAGTGATATTAGATGTATGAGGTATAAGCTGTATGACAGGAGATGTGTCGAAACCCGTTGATGCAATTTAATTTATTTTTCTTTATTGGCACAACAGCTGAGGTTTGTACACGAATCGAAGGGACCTGCAGTTTTATGCCGGATACACGGCGAGTTGAGAAGCTTTTAAAGCTAAGGAAATTTGTGAACTTGGATGTTTTCCAAGGGATGGTGCCGAAAAATTGCTTTTCTACTCGTACTTTTCGATTTGAACTATCGCTCATATTTTATACTTTTTTAATACACAGATACGAGCAACATAATATTTAATCTTCTCTGTTTACTTACATACATAAATGGACTGTATTTGAAAAGTAGTTGGGCATGAATTAAGCTATTGTCAGCTTTTGCACTATAATGTTATGTGTCGAGCAATTATATCACAACATCAATGCATACGAGTACATATGTACTTGGTTCGATTCAATATGCATATAAAAATATTCCAATTCGTATCGAGAGGGAGAATTGCTTTATTTATTGGTGCGTTTTTACTCTTTTTCTTATTCGATTGTAACGAAAGAAAAACGAAATTAAGTAAAATCTATACCAATTGCCATTGAGCTTGCAATATTTATAAATAAAAAATGTCATTTACAACACACAAAAACTAATTAATTAATTTTCCAGAACTTTTCTGTGGTGGTCGTGGTATTTTTGTACTTTTTTTATGCCAAATTTCAGATTTATGCAATACCATAATTAGCAATAAAAATATACTTTTTCCTGCTACGCACAGTCACCTGCTGGGCAACAGTAAATGTCTAATAAAATAATTGCTAAAGCAAGCTACAGGATAACGTGAAATTTATGGAATTACACTTTACACCCTCATTCCTTAAATCGTTTTTCTGTAATTTCCTAATTCTGTTGGGCAACAATAAAGTTTGAAGCTGAAGCTTACAGCAATAAAAGCTGAGACTTAATCAAAAATGCACTTATACACTGCACTGTATGTACATAGAATTCTTAGTATTTTGAAATTCAATGGAAAATTGTTTGGAATTGCAACCACACAATTACAACGAATATTAATATTTGAATAACTGTAAAATAGTTTATTGACGAGTCCTGCTATCACACACCTTGGAAGCACTGTAGACCTAAACATAATAACTTTAACTTAATTCTTACAATACAAAAACCAAAATCGAAAAACATATACTTATATACTTAGATATGTAAGTGGGATTTAAAAATAGGTATTAATAATTAATTTTTACATATATATAATAATATTTATTTAATATAATCTCTTTTGTGAAAATGTAGTTTTAAGATCTTCTATCTTCTCTATTGCTTCGATATGTCTTCTTTGTGTCTATCTCTCCGAGCCAGGATCGGCTTTGGGCTATTTATATACGTATATGAGCTAATGCTGAGAGTGGCGGTCACTACTAACTCACTGACTCTTTTGTGTTATTTAAATCAAAATTTCGTTCATTTATCAGAATGAAAATTTTATGCAAAACTAGTAACTCCAAAAATTTCTCTAAAAGAAATTCAATGATCGAGAGCAAAGATGTGTGGCTCCAAAAAGATTAGTTTGACTTTTAAACTATGTATTTTCTCATATGCGCTTTTACACATTCCAGTGCCTTGGCAAATCTTGAATTGTATTTAAGAAATATTTGTATTAATTTCTTATAATTTCTTAATTAAACAAATAAAAAATAAAAACTAATTACCGACTCTATTTAAAAACCAACAAAAGTGTTACAATTATGCAATTTCACTTAACGTATTACGCCTTCCACACTCACTATGATCCGGTCTCACGGCGTTACGTAATAAATGTGGCCAGTGCAAGCAATTAAAAATAATAATAAACAACATAATTTTCTAGCGTAGGCAGTAACTGACATAAGATTTATGTTCCTCTTTAAATTGTCATAGGTGCAATTTCTTTACCTTCATTTAAGTTGTCTGGTATTTATATTTGACCCATGAACTTTTGTTTATATATCAAATTATGTTTGATTCAGAATCATATTATATAATCGAATTTATAAAGTTTGTAATCCCAAGAGCTTTTGGGTAAACTTCAAGTCAATGAGGATATGCAGCAAAACTCATACACCGAGTGTAAGTCGGGACAACAATCCAAGTGACGAATGTTTACCTATTAGTGAGCATAAATCATGCATAATCAGTTAATAGAAAAACAACAGACAGCCAACCCACATTAATGTCAACTAAAATGACACGCAACAATCACCAGCCAAAATATTATTATGAAAATATTAAATCTTTTCCTTTTATAGGCAAGTGAATTTTTAGATTTCGCAGTCAAAGCTGTTGAGTAAAATGTGTGCAAATAAACAACTTAAGCATATAAGTACATATATATATAGTATATGTACATTATATAGTAAAGTACATAATTGCTCTAACACGTAATTATTGTGTTGGCAATTATTGTTAGCGATTTTCAACATAATTATTGCACTACACAAATAAACAATAGCTAACCAACACATTTTAATATGACAGACGCGATGCGACTGCGACTGCGACGAGACTGAGTCTACAATCGCTATTGATGATGTTGCTGTTGCTGTTGCTGCTGCTGCTGTGATGAGGTTTAGTTTTTTATTTTTGACTAACAATGGCAGCTTCCGCTTTCACTATCGTTTTTAGTGTGAAAGACACTTTTATATTTTTTAGCTGTTTAAAAAGTAAAATGCGAATTTTTATAGTTTTGTGGTTTGTAGCAGCAGCAGCGGCAGCAGCAGGCAGCAGTAGCAACATCAGTTTATATGTACATATTGAAAAGAATAACAAATAAATCAAATAGGTGCATATGTTGTGGTATTGGCAATGGCTCATCGTTGTACAGCCCCGTAATTTAAAAATATTCGTTTTTGTTTTTATTGTTACTTGTTTTGTTTTTTTAATTAATTAGTTCCTCTCTTTCTGTGTGGTGGTCGTCGTATTTTTGTACTTTTTTTAACCCAAATTTCACATTTATGCAATAGTTAGCAATTGCCTGCGACTCACTTTGTTTTAAACGCCGATGAACTTCTTCTTCTAAGCTTGCATACTAATTTCTTTATTTATTATTTTTTATAATTTGCAAATTTAGATGATATTAAGTTTGTATAAAAGAAAATCTCAAAAAATCTTAATGCTAGAAAAAAAACATACTCAAAACATATACATAGATATCCAGTAGTGTTATCCACTTCTGAATTTATGGCTTGATTGTTTAGCCCATTACTAAACGGCAACATCTCTTCCCATTGAAAACTCTTTTTTATTCTTTGTTTTGATACAAAAGTAATCTCAATGTTTAAACGAGTAAAAGGGTAAGCCCTACTTAAAACACATCAAGTTACTAGTAATGCTAGATTCATTGATAACCTACTTTGCAGCCTCAAAATGGAGTTAAAGCAATCCAAACAGCCAAAAACTTGTCAGTTCGGTTATAAAACGAGCGGAGTCTGTACTTATGAAAGCCCAAAAGCAATGCTTAAAAGTAAAGTATTTTTATAAATCCTTTTACATGCTTCAATAAAGAAACAGGTGAATGACTTTATTGTCATTAACTTTTTTAAGGGTAAAACATTGCTGCGAATTTTCCCCGAAATAGATTCCATATTTGATAGTTTCATACACCGACTTCATTCGCTGACTTTGTTTTAAAGCCGACTCACGATGCCACAAGTAATTTGAGGTGAATTTTTTGGCATATTTTAAGACAATGTCGTTTCATGTATAGCATCTTTATTATGCACTAACTTTATATTCTTAGTTTGCACACTCCTCACGATTGTGCTGTATTTGAATCTGATTAAACTTGAATATTGGTTCCAATTCATGGTCGCCGTAGCGTAGTTGGTAATGTGCCGGAGTGCCCCAGTTCAAATCTTGGGTCATGTAAAAATTAAAAGGTAGAAAAAACATTGGCAGGCAATGGCAAACCTCAATGAATGAAAATTACCTTCGCCGTTCGGATCCAGCATAAAACTGTAGTATCATGTTCAAATATAACACACACAACATGAAGAGATGCCCAAAACTCGGCCTAGACCCTCCATGGACTATTGTGTGGGAGAGATTGATTAGAAGTAGAGTGGGGGAAAGTGGTAAACCACGATAGACGGAGAAAATTTATGTATAAGTACATGAAGTAGATACATGAATCAAATAAAAGATTTGGAATTATTTTTTAATTATAACTAATTACCTAAAATTCTGTTTACAGATTACCAATGAAAACATATTCATCATATAAAATGAACTCTGGATTGGCCATGCCTGTAGGTAGGATGAGAAATCAATGCAGAATCTAATTGGAAGTAGTTCAAAAGAAGGTTGAAAATATTACCATAGAAGGAGCACATACAACATAACTTGAAGAGAATGAATTGGAGGTGTAACGAGTAGAGTGTGGTAAGGCAGGATAAAAATTATAAAATGAGGACTGAGTTAGGCTTCAGGAATAATTGCAAGGTGCATGGGGAGCGTAAAATTTATGAAAACGAGGGTAGAATGTGACTTGTACCTGAACTATGTGTAAAGATATAAAGTTAACAAAATGGAGGAAGTTGTGTTGTGGTAAAAAGTGTAAAAATTTATTTAACCTACTGCAGTACAGCGTTATCCAAAGTATGAAAAATTTTTAAAATCACTAACGTGTCAGGATAGGTGTGAAAAATATATGATACATATACATATTTACATGCAACCACAATTCCAAAAAAATAAAAAAATTTTGTATTTTATGTAAAGGAAATTCGCTCTGGAATATGAAGTGAGTTAAGTGAAATATTTAGAAGGAGAACTGGAAAAGAACAACACAAAAAGCGGAAATAGGGAAGAAAAGCGTTGAAAATATGATGAACAGGTTTTCTTATAGTCGTATTATAACTTGTGAGGGAAGGTGAAATGAGTGAGAGAGAAGGAGAGAGAGAGGGTTGAATAGTATGCAATGAAATGGGAAGGATGAAAGGAGCAAAATTTATTGCCTAAAGAGAGAAAAATGTATTAAGAAGGCGAGGGTGAAATGTTGAAAGGGCAAAAGTATAAGATGGAATAAGAGTTAACTGAATAAATATAAGAGGGGAAGCAGCAACAGAAACAAGGGGAAGTAGTGAGGCAGTGGTATGAACAAAAATCGTATTCACGTGCAAGGTAGACCTTTACCTCGAAGGAGGCAAGAAGTGTGACAAAAAAAATGTTTCAAGGTAGAGTGACGAGTATAAAGAGAGAGATGAGAGGTGAAAGGAAGAAAATACAATATAAGTGCTTAGTATGTGAAATGTACCTTAGGTCAAATGTTTAAAGGAGAAAGGTGAAAAGTAAACAGAAAGTGTAAAGAAAAGGATCAAGCAAATCATGAAAGTTACGTAATTGGATAAAAATGGAAGAAATTTGAAAATTGTGAAGGGAATCGTGGAAATTACATATAAAGAGCAAATTGGAAATTAAGAAGAGAATGACGAAAGTTCTGAGAGAGGAATTAGAAAGTTTGGAAGTTGATTGCTAAATTTGGTAAAAAAGCAATGTGAAAAATGTAAACAAAATTATGTAGCTATTCCATGAAAAACGTATGAAGAGCAACGTACAACGTGGGAAGAGAAGGTTGAAAACTGTGCAGCGGAGTGTAGAGTTGACTACTGAGAAATGTGATAAGCAAGGTGGTAAATGTAAACAAAATTAGGAATGTCCATGGAATCAGACTTTTTAACGCTTGTGCGTGAATCATTCAAATTATAATATTATAATATTATAACAAACTTGAATTGACATTACTAATGGCAACAATCAAAAGGTTGTTATTTATGTTTATACATTTACAATCGTGAATCGTAGAAGCAACTACTTGATAAGGACCAACTTAAAAAATTTGGTTATATTGATTTATTTGCTTTTTTCTTTTTGTTGTTCTCCTGCTTTCAAAATTAGTTTTAAAATTAAATTTAATTCTTAAGTTTGAGAATATGAAATTGCTGAATTTTCCAAAGTGTAAACAAAATAACCTTTTTGCGCTACAAACATGTCAGCATAGTGCGGGAAATTTTAATTTTCTCCTTTAATTCGAACGAAAACGTGTTGCTAAAAGTCACCAATCATGTCATGCGAATTCTGGGTTCGCAGCTTTAAAAGATTCGAGATTTTGACACGTAAAATAAGGAAACAAGTGAAGGCCAAGTGAAACAGTTCGAAAATGAAGAATTGGAGATGCCACTCGACGAAGACTCGTGTCAAACACAAAATACGCTTTTCTTCAGATGAAAGTATCAAAAACCTCAAAATGTGGGCTGTTTTTCGACCTGTAAGATGGCAAAATGTCATAGCTTCCAATGGACACTAATTTAAATAATGTATTCATTCGATTTGTTATTGATATAGAGCTATATTTTTGTAAAAAAAATCCTCATTTTCAAGTTATACACCCATTAGATAGGAGTAGAGAGAGGTAAGTGCTGAGTGATAGGCAATTGAAGTGGGAGCAAGTAATAGGGAATAGAATTTGGAATTTGGTTCACTATTTCCTTTGGTACCGCCTCTTGAATATTTCACGTGTATGCAAGGTAGGCATAGCTTTGCATAATGTTGGCAATTTTTAACCAAATTTGGTTTAATTTTTCTTTCAATACCTCGATTTAACAATTTTACTTGTACCATATTTCAGAACTTAAGCCCTCTCTGACTATATAATAAGTCTATATAATTCTATAAAAACTATGCACCCTAATAATTTATATATATGGGCATATCTACAACGGCCCAATTGTGGGCAAGCAATCGTTAAGCCGTGGTTATATTGAAAATTTTGCTCGGCGAACACCATTAAATTGTTGTTTCATCGAACACGATATTCTAGGTGTATCGCACACCGAGTACAAAGTGTTCGCCGAGCAAAATTTTCGATACAGGTTGGCCATTTGAAATAACACACAGAGATACTCGAATTGCAGAAAATAAAATTTCAAACTAAAATTAGTTAATTTATTAAATAAAAAGAATTTATATATTGTGATTAAATGATAATATGATGAAAGCGTTTGTTTTTGTTATATTCTTCGGTGTTTTGCATTGCAAACAAAACATTCAGTCGGCAACATTGTAATTATTTACTATTTAATTGATTAAATGGATTCTCTGGTGATCCATTCCATTTCTTTATTAGTAATTGATTCCATTGAGAGAACCGCAGCGTAGGATTTTCAGCTTTGATGCGAGGCATGTTGGCCAATTCGAAAGCTTTGAATAGGCGACGTGCATGTTTTTCAGGGTGTTTATCGGCGTCATCGTCAACACTGTGAGTGAAATACAAAAATTAAAAAAGCTTTATTTTCTGTCATACATTCTATGCATGTAATAATTTACCTTAGCACCTCCAAAGCCTCGTCAATATTTGTAGCAACCATTGTGTCGGCCATTGCTCGATTCAAATTCTCCTCGATTGGCTTGGGTTTAACTATACGCTTGCTCGTTGGCTGCTTGTTAGCGGCAATTATAGCTTCAATTGCACGATTTTTCTTTTCCAGCTCTTCAAGTAACAAGTTACGACTGATTTTGGCCAATGGTTGTTTACCTTGCGTTTGTGATATAATCTTATCCATCTCATTGTCAAGCATGACTTTGGCCTCGGCTTTACGACGTGCAGCCTCTGCCTTCTTGCGCTCTTCCTCCTCACGACGTTGTTGTTTCTACAAATGAGCACGAACAATTAGTTAGCAAGTGTAAGAATGGGTGGGTGTATGTTTGTGGGGTTCATGTAACATTTGGATACCTTTGCCAAATTTTTATCCTTGTCCTCCCATTGATCATCTTCTGCTTCCTTGGCCGCACGTTGCTGACTTGCAGTCTTCGTAGCCTGCTTGCGTTCACGCGCCTCTACGGCCTTTGTGTTAGTTCCCACTTTTTTTGGCATATTGTATTTACAATTTTTTATATTATTTTAAAGTCCTTCGCAAAAACAAATACGAATATGATATTAATTTTGACAACTAGTTTAATTTTTTCTTTGTCGGAGTTGGATTTTAAACTGAGAACAGCTGCAAGTAGTAAATACATATTATCTCCGAAAATATTCGAAAATTGCGAAAACTACCTGCAAGTGCAATTATGAGATACGAACACAATGGCTTCGACAACATCATTGCACCATGACTACCAAATGCCGTTCACAGCAATATCTCGGACTGGAACACAATGAACGTAGCGACCACAAAATGTATTTTATTATAATATTTGCAATTTCCACTGATTATTTATTTTACACCGATAATAAACAATGATATTTAATAGAACACTTCATTAATTTATTTATTTTCCAAGAAAAGAACATAATTAAGGTAATGAAAAAAGCAAATTGTATAATTACACGGTTGCCGCATTCAAATATAGAAGTAGATACAAAGTTTCTCTTTTTCGCCTGTTATGCTGTTGACAAAAATTTTTCAACACTTTTTGTTAAATTTTGAAGAAAAGTGAAAATTAATAAATAAAATTGTATATACTTATGTATATCCTCAAATCATTTCGCTTTTCATTAAAAATTCATAATGAACTCAGTAAATAATTTCTCTCACTCTCTAATATTTTTTTTGACAATCAACTGTTATGTTTAAGGCGCTGAAATGTTTGCGTTTAAATTTCCGCTTCGGCTGAAATTATTAGAAACGAATAAACACAACACCGGCATTGGGGACCGATCTTGTCGCGGCACTTGATTACATTGAACGCAGTAACGACAAACTAACATAGGATCAGTTTCGTGTTTTTTAGAGTACCAACTTTTCATAAAATTATTTATTTAATTGTTAACCTTTGAAAATAACAGCCGAAAATAAAATACAATCATTACATAATTTCAATTCAATTCACTTTGTTTACTTTATATTGCAGGGTTAATTTTTTTATCTTTGTCTCTGTCGCATGCCAAAATAGATTGGGTATTTCTTTATTTATTCAGCACTAGAACCATTTTTTAGATAGAATAAACAATCAATAAACAATAACAATCCCAAAAATAAAATTCGGTTCTTACTATATTATTACAGTATGTTTTCACGCCTAAAAGAAAGCATAGTGTAAAGTGAAAAATCTAAAAAACCCCTTGGTTTCGCGTCAGCGTTTTTTTTTGGCACTTGCGGCAATTAAAATGGCAAAATGGAAATTTAAGCCATTCTTTTTCATTAAAATGCAATATTTTTATTTCTATTGCAAAAATTATAATATATAATCGAACATCATCATATAGCATTGATGGACTTGACGATAATTTAAAATAAAGATAAGTATTTTTTAAACATTTAATTTTCACCAATTTTAATATACACAAGGCAACTCTGTATACTTTATATAATTTCAAGCGGAAAATACAGTGTAATCTATAATATTAAATTTAATTAAAATATACAAGAATATAGTGGAGATAAAATTATCCATAGTATGCGCAACGACATAAAGCTAAAAGCTTTTGCGGAAATTACTGCTGAAATAAGTATGCCGGTGAAGGTTATTAAAAATATGGAGTATGGAGACTGACAACCTAATGCTTTGATGCTTTTATATTTATGAACTTGCACTTTCATGTTTGGACACTCGAGACACTTTTTTCGCCACTTTAGAAAATATTTCGAAGATAGAAAATATCTCAGTATTATTTATGAAATTAGAAATGTTTGACGCAAACTCCGTAAAACGCACGTTAACGTGTAGAGTTGCATAGAGACTCAAATTATATTGAAGTAAGCAACATTGGATTAAAAGTACGAACACAAAGGACGCAGCACCGACTTTGCGCCATCTGTCAACGCCTAAATAATATGAATTCTCATGAAGATGAACTTAATGGCTGCGTTATGCTTTTAAAGTTAAACGTACCTATAAGATATGCGATATACGTTTTACCTTAATGGTATGGACACAACGACAACGTCAACGCATTATAATAAGATTACGTCATGCTGTCTGCGACTGGAACACAATGAACGCGGAAACGACTAACTTCCTTTAATTCTAATATTCACAGTTTTTATAGATTATAGACGACAGCAGCAATTTGCACATAGGCACAATGATGCAATGTCGCAGCCATTATGTACGTCTTGATAGGAATGCATGGTATTTATGTAAGTGTTGATAGATGGCGCGATGTCGTTGCCGCGTCTATTGTGTGCGTACTTAACACTGCATGTAAATGTCAAAACATTAAACATCTGATGTAAAGCTGATGTTTTCTTTTGGCTTTCCGGAACCAAAATAATTGAGAAGGAAGTAGGTAATAGTACAAATAATTACAAAAATGGATATTATAAAAGCGGAAATAGCAAGAAAGCGAAAATTGCTGGAAGACAAACATCTCGTTGACGATAAAAAGAAATATTTCAAGCGAGGCGAACTAATTGCAAAGAACACTGAGGAAATTCTGCAAAAAGTTGGCTATAAAAAGCAAGAAAGCAAAGAGGAAGATCAAGCAGAGGAAGGTGTTTACAATTACGTTTCTGATGGTCAGAATATCCTGCCACGTGTCGAGGTAATACGGCGTCTGCGAGAGCGTGGTGAGCCTATTTTGCTCTTTGGCGAAACAGAATCTGAGGCATTTCACCGATTGCGTCAATGTGAAATCACGCAACCAGAATCAAATCGTGGCTTTCGTAATGATTTCCAAGAAGCCCTCGAACAAGTTGATCAAGCTTACCTGCAAGAAATGTTTGCCAGCACACCGGCTGCTAAGGAGGAGAAGAAATCTGATTTGGCTGAGCTGGATGAATCGGTATCGTGGGAAAGTATCCAAGTAATGGCACATAAAATGGGACGTGGAAACAAAGACTATGATATGGATGTTATAATAACACTTCTTACGTTTCTACTCAAACTGTGGAATGATCAGATCGCTTCATTTTCAAGGCAACAGAAAATGTCGACCAAGTTGAAAATGACTCGTGTCATTTATACACAAACGAAGGAGTATGTAAAGCCGCTGTTTCGTAAGCTGAAACATCATACATTGCCTGAAGATATTCTGGATAGCTTAAGGGATATTTGCAAGCATTTACTCAATCGTAATTATATATCAGCAAGTGATGCTTATCTGGAAATGGCTATCGGTAATGCACCGTGGCCAATTGGTGTCACTATGGTAGGCATTCATGCGCGTACGGGGCGTGAAAAAATTTTCTCGAAGAATGTGGCACACGTCATGAACGATGAAACGCAACGCAAGTATATACAAGGTTTGAAACGTCTGATGACAAAGTGCCAGGAATACTTTCCTACAGATCCTTCGAAGTGCGTAGAGTATGTGAGTAAAAAGGATCGCGATTGATGTGGAATACGCTAAAGAGAGACCATTCGTAAAAGTATATTTAAGTTTAGTTTCTAATTTATTACAATAAATAAAACAACATAATTAAGCTGAAACTACTATAAACTTTTATTTTAATTAATGATTAATTAAGTAGTTAGTAAGTTTACAATTGCACTATTTCATTTTTTGCCCAACTCTGCTGCGCGTTTAGAAGATTCTACCACAGCGTTGATGAGCGTAGATCTATTAGAATAAAAAATATATGTGATTTTATTTTTCTGCCTATACCAATGAATAGTGCAATGAAACTTACCTTAAATTGCCCTTTTCCAGCTCATGCACGCCCACAATTGTGGCACCGCCAGGCGAGCAAACCTACATTATAGCACAACCGATTATAATTTAGCTTATTCGAAATATGTACATATGTAAATGCCACCACATAAATATGTTCATACCTCATCTCTCAACACAGCCGGATGTTTGCCAGTAATCATTACTGTCTTAGCAGCCCCCATTAACGTCTGCGCTGCAAATTGCAAAGCCATTTGCCTGGGTACTCCCTGCTTGACGGCACCATCTGCTAAAGCTTCAATAATTGTATAAACGAACGCTGGCCCGCAGCCAGACAGCCCGGATACAGCATCAATCATAGATTCGGGCACTTGCTGTGCAATGCCCATTGAGTTTAACATCAAATGCACTTTCTCCAAATCTTGTTGTTTAACATATGTCCCTGCGGCGTAGACGGTACAACCCTCACCCACTTGCATTGATGTATTCGGCATGGCGCGTATCATTTTGAGGCTGTCAATAAAGGAGAAACACTAAAAAAAAAAAAAACGGAATACGAAATTGGTAAACTAATTGACTTAAGTGTTGCTTCATGCACACACCTCCTCTAAGGAGTTAAGGCTCGCACCCGCCAACACAGACACAAATAACTTATCCTTATCTTTCGCAGTTCGCACATGCATACTCCGCAAATAAGCAGCGCACGGCGTCAGTATGTGTGGTTTCACACATATGAAAATAATATCCATTTTATCGAGTACTTCATAATTGTCTTCAGTGGTAGCAACGCCCAGCTCTCGCCAGCGTTGTAAATTCTCAAGATTTGGCCCGGAAACCAAAACCTGACCAGCTTTCACAATGCCACGCGTTACGAGGCCAGAGCCAATGGCAAAAGCCATGTTGCCGCCAGCGATAAAGCCAATTTTCTCATCCAATTTGGCCATTTTCTTGAGCGGTGATGTGGTAAAATGCTTTTTTGGTTATGCTATCGTGAAGCGAATGAAGGAAGTGCTTACTAATACGACAGCAGCTTAATCACCTACAAAAAAAATACTATTTAATGATTTCACAGATTATGTTTTACAAAAGCCCAACAAAATGTTCCTTAAGCTTTTTTTGTTTTGATATTTTTTTTTTGTCCACGCGTTTATTGATTATTTACTTTGGCTTTGCATTAACGCGAGATCTTTATATTTGTTGTTGTTTTTGATTGTTTATAATTTGTGTGAATGTTTTAATTGTTTAATTTGTATAGATTAGTGTAGCTTTTTATGAGCTAATCGTATATTTCTTAGCTTTATATACAATAATTTCCTTGCCGGCAATAATGAAATTTTTCCCACTCGTATAAAATTCAGTGATGCCAGACTTGACGGCATGTCTTTCTGTCGATGATAAAGAGGAATTCTATACACTCACTGACTCATCTGCAGATGACGGTACATGTTATTCATACCCTAGACTTTAGAGATTTAGAGAAAAGGGCATGCTTTGAATGGCTCACTCCATAATGTCACCCAATCATCGAGAGCGGTCTCACGCAAATTAGGAAATCTCTTGAGTTCCGCCTGGTTATGGGGCAGAATATGCATATTAGGCAGAGTCGGTGAGTCTTTATGGGCATGTCCACTCAATGTGACGTTCACTAGAATATTTACATTTTTGGCGTATCCAAAGAAGCTGACACGTACCTCGGCGTAAGAAACAAATAATTCCAATTGATATTCGCATGATCTGTGGCTCTTATATGCATCCCACCTCGAGACTAGACTGGAGTTCTAGTAGCCCCAGGATCGATCCTCATTTTGGTGGCTAGATGAATAAGTGGTTGACTGGAGTTCTCCAGTTGCCATGGGTTCAATTCTCAAGTAAAGAAATGAGAAACGAAGCATATACAGTGCACGCTCGATAACGTGAACACTCCAAAACGTGAACAAATTTTTGTGTGCAAAATGTTCTATAACATGAACAATAAAAGTTTCAATGTTTGCATGTAGTTTGCATTGAACTCAAATAATTCTGATCTTGGGGATTCCCCTAGTAGTGAGTTATGTTTTTTATTTGGCAACTTTGCCCTAGCATAGAGCGTTTTGTCTTAGTTTATATAACTAAAACTAAACTTAAAAGAAAAAGCTGGAATTCTCGGTTTTTTTCAAAAAGGACCGAGTGTGACGTCCTTAGCGAAAAAATACAATATTGCTAAATAAACAATTTGTGGCATTAAAAAAAAAGAAAACATTATTTTAAAAAGGGTAAACGACATATTTTCGTGGCCTGGAAAAAGAAAAACTTTGCGTACTTCAGAGCTGCCAAAAATGGAGAAAGCTCTTTATCATTAGTTTATTCGAATGCGAAGTAAGTTTAAGGAATGCGAAGGTGATTCCCACGCTAGTGATGAATGGCTTCAAGGATTCAAAAAAAGATATGGCGTTCGATTTCTTCAAATATCAGGCAGCCTCGCAGCCTCAGCTAGTGGACCCGTTTGAACAAAAATTTAAATTTGAAATGGCTGAATTGGAGCTGTGCAATGCTCAGCTTTATAATGCTGACTACTCCGGCTTATTCTGGAAAGTTCTGCCAGAAAACACATACATACATTGGCGTGCACTAATAGGTACAGGCTGGTCATATTTGACTTTGAGTATCTGTAAAATCTATAAAAATACACTAATCGAATTGGAACATTCGCCGTTAATTTCTATATTTAAAAAAGGAAAATTATAAAGTTAATGTAACTTTCAGTGCTTGGTGACGGCAACGCCAAAAAAGTATACCATATACCGTACCGGACTCTGTAGGCTTTCCGTAACAATAACCCAAATATTAAACGAAGATGAATTGAAGATGTCAAGGATTCATAAAATATGCGATCTCTTGGATTCACTGTATGGTCTTCTGGGTTCAAAAATTGGCCTAACGATTTGATATTCTTTCATTTTCGCTCGTGTCGCGAATTGAGAAGTGTGACACACAAGGTGATTCTTGGAGCAAAAATAATAAATAAATTTACCGTCGTTTTAACCCCAGATTGTTACAGCATTTATGACAGAACATTCAAATTCAAATACCATCGCAGCACATCACGTAAATTGAAAAGCATTTCCGACTTTTGGGGAGCCGCAACCATAGCTATTTAGCTATTCCTGAAGCTAACCGCTTTGATTCGCGTCTAACAGGTTTCGCTGTAATCGAAGTAAAACATAATATGGCATGGGCAAGAATGCATAGTCTAGTTCACTTTTCTTTTGTGGCGATGGTGTTTAGTAGCGGTGGTAAAATCATAGCTATCGCAACCAAATGGAGTGCCAGGGTGATGGCGATTCCGTGGACAGTAAAAAATTGCTTAGTTTTTTGGTTGCCATAGTTCCGTTGGTGGTGCTATATCGGGTCATGTGCTTTAATTCCAGCACAACGAATTCACTATTTATAAGATAAAAAAATTTACTTAGATAATAAGAGGTTATTTTTAGGTTAATTTATTGATTTGTTTAATTGTTACGCAACAAGTTTTCATCATCAGTCGAAGTTAACACATAGCAGCACACAGGATTTCAACGAGTTATTTACATTTATTCATTCATCAGTTGAGTGAATAAGCTTAAATTCAATTATTTTTAATACTTTATTATGTAAGGGTAATAAATAAAGTAGTAGATTATAGATTTCGATTTCTCATTTTAATTCAAATAAATGCTTGGTAAAAAGAGAATGTGTTGGTAATAAGCAATATGTACTTAAATGTGCAATAAATTTCAAAAAAAAAAAAACCAAATTCATGCATTTTCTTTCTCTAGATACAGTCACTACAAATGAAAACCTACTGCTGTTTAATTTTCTCAGCATCCCCCTACTTCTTCTCCTTATTAACTATGTACATATGTACTTCCTATTACCTAGTTTGTAAGAATCTTAGAAAGTTTGTAAAGAGAAAGAATTAACATAAGTAATTGTACTAATTCATATCGTACAAATGTAATCCACCTCAAGTCATGAACAGATTATTTCACATATACATACATATAATATTTTCATACCTTCTCGACAATTCAAACACAAAATTATGTATTGTATATAAAAATAAATGTATTGTATTTTAATATTTTCTTTACATGTTTTACAAAGGTTTAACGTTAACACATAGAATTATAGAAGAAATTAAATATTTTTAAAATTATGCTAACTACAAATTACATAATAGAGTTTATATAATTGATAGGGGCGTTCGTGTCAGAGTCTATCTGCGTCGCGGGCATTGAATGCATCTATCAATTGAGCTTATTAATATGAATTTTAAAATAATTATGCCAGCGTTTACTAAGTATTCGAAAATTTAAATTAAAGATTTTTTTTCAGTTATTTTTTTTTTTCATTAATTTATCAGCAGTTCTTACGATCAATCGTTCAAGTGAACCGATTGGGTGATTGAAACTAAGGTAAATTCCAAAATTTATGCAAATACCTAAATATTAATGAAATTAACTACACAATAGTATGGAAGATTTGAATCACATAACTTGCACTAATTTGTATTTAAATAATATCTTCTTAGTGAAAACTAAAACAGAAGGTATTTACTTCTCTCTCTCTCTCTCTCGCTCTTTCTTGCACTTTACTTATCTGATTAGGTACTACTACAACTTACTTAAAAACACTAATGACTTTGTAAAAATTTGACAAAAAGAATTTACAGCGTTTTTTTGTTTAGTCAGTTTTCTTCTCTGTATTACTACTTACACCATTGCATACTTCTAGCTAAGTAGCTACTTGTAATTATTTATATACAACATTTTGTTATATTTAAGAATATGTAGGTAGTATCTATCTATCAAAATATCTATCTATGTATACTTATAAATAAAAACTTAATTATTTGCTATTAAATAAAAATTTATTGCTTTCAATGGCAACAATTTACTTAAGATGCTAAACAAATTTTCAATTGTCTCTGGTTTATTTTAAATTTTGTATTGGCAGCTACATAATTTAATTAATATTATTAAGATACTATTAAGATTACTTTTAAATATTTAGTATTATACATTTACATATGTTCTATAGATATTTTACACTTTAACTAAGTAAGTAGTAAATATTCCTTTAGTTTGGCTTTTTATTTTTGTTGTTTGTTGTTTGCTTTCGTTTAAATAATTTGTTAAATTGTTCCTTTTGCTACTATGCACTTTTGGCTTATTTGTGCTTTGCATTTGATTCGCAATGTTTTTACAATTCCGTTGTTGTTTCCACTTCTGAGCGATCCAAATCATTCAAATATGAAAATCCCATTTGACCATAGTCTCGTTTGCCAAATGTTACATTGTCATTTGTGGCGCTAATATGGCTTAAGTCGCCATTTGACCTGTGGGAAAAGGATCAAAAATTAGATTAATTTGTAAATTAATATTCGTAGATGGGAGGGGGATATTTTAAACAGATCACGGGGGGGGGGGGGGGGAGGGAATATCTCTCTTATTCCACCTCCAAATACTGCTAACTGAAGACCAAATTGAGACCAAATCAGACTAAAACAAATTGAATCCTAACACCTGACAAACATAAGAGTGGATCATACCTTTGAAAAAGCGGATTCGTAATGGGCACATCTGCATATGCGCCTCCCCTAAGATGCTGCTGTTGCTGCTGATTATGGTGATGATGCTGATGATTGTTGCGCCCCAATGTGTTTGTCATCAGTTCGCCACCATTATCACCATTTAGACCATTCAAACCTGATGGTCCGCCAAATGTATTCCCTCGACGTCCCATTGTACTGTAGGAGTTATTTTGTATGTTGGCCAAATTGTTTCGACTAACAGTATCCAATTTGTAGCCGCCGTTTTGATAATGATTGACACCACCACCACTGCTATTCTGGTGCTTAATGCGACCCAATGTGAGTGTGCCCGGCAGGGTACCATTGGCAGCAGCCGCCAGAGGATTGGCATTGTTGCGTGCATTCATCTCCAATGTACGATTGAATGTGTTCTGGCGATTGTTTATCGTGTGAATGTTGCTGTTGCTATTGTTGTTGTGGTTGCTATTGATATTTGACATATTGTTTAGATTAAGATTATTGTTGTTGTTGTTGCGACGCAGCGTGGCAATTGTCGCTGTTGTAGCATCCGAGTGTGAGGGACTTGATTGTCCGCCGCCGCTGCTGCTGCCAATGCCACCGCTACCACCGCCACCACCACCACTGCCACCGCCGCTGCTATTCTGCTCCTTATGCGTTATGTAGCTGACGTTGTCCAATGAGAATGCATGATTCTTAGCGCTGAAATCCAATTGCAAATCATCATCACCATCAGGTGGCACCGCCATGGCGAGCACTTGTGTCTCGTACTCCTTCAAATTCGATACTGTGTCGGCGGCATTGGAAGCTTGAGAATTTACGATGACAGGATCGTAGCGCGTGGGACTGGGTGCAGAGTATTGGCGCATGCGCTGTTTGAAGTTTTTGTATCTAGCGAAAGGGGGAAACAAAGAGAGAAATTGAGTGGAGGTAAATTATTATATTTCAAATTTCAAAACTTACTTTGACCACGAGATGCAAATGTAAATGATGCCAATGGTGCCCAAAATTAAAATTATAATCGAGATGGCAATCAGCGTGTATGGAAAAACATCGTCGTTAATTGCAATGGCGGCTTTAACCTGCACACAAATCGCCAAAAAAACATATTAAAAATTAGCTCTAGATTTTTAGATCATCCCTACGTACCTTATGTATTTGCTGTTTCATTTCAATGGGTGCATAAATGCCCTCCGCTGTCGCTCGTGCTATGCCCGATGCAGCAAAGTTCAACTCTGAACGCGCGGTAGGCTCCAGCAGCTTTTCTTGCACCACTGAATCGTTACGCTTCAAAATCATCTCGGTCTTCGGATCAATCAAGTAGAACCACACGTCAGTTGCTTCGGGATTCTCAATTATCGTTCCATTTTCATTTAAGTACTTTCGGTTACTAAAGCGTTCGATGCCACTCACTAAGCCGTTGGTCTTCTCTTGCAGCAGCTCTTCCAAAGCGGTGAAATGGCTGCGCAACTCATTCGGCGTTGAATCGGAGAATGCTAAGGACATGCGATGCTGATCGGTAATTTTATTGATCACAATGCGTGCTCGCGTGTGATGGGAACCCATTTCCTGGCCATCATTATCACGAGCCTCCACATTGAAAATCATTGGCCAGGCAATTTCCTCGCGGAAAAGTTTCGCAGTACGTAAAATGCCAGTATCCTCGGTCATAACAAAGTAAGTGGTAGGCTGTAAAGGGACGAGAATTTGGTAAAAGTTTCGTGGATGGATATGGTAAAGTATGAATGGACTTACCAGGTTCTCATCACTAATGTTATTGTCCTCATCATCGTAGATTTTGTAGCGTATCATACCAAATTTACCCGAGTCCCTGTCAGTGGCGCGTACTTGTAAGATGGGCGTATCGATATCGGTGTCGGGTGAGATCACTGCATAGAAGGTGTCCTTACGCCCGCGCAAGCGATTGAAAATGAATTCGGGCGCATTATCGTTTTCATCCTGAACTATAATCTTTACCGTTGTCGTACTTTTCTGTGGATTAATGAAATATTTGTGCGAGACCAAGCGTAGATCCAAAGAGAATGCGGTCTTGTTCTCAAAGTCCAAATGTTGCACTAACTGTATACCGCAGCCATGATCTTCAATCGACACATCGAACAGACCCATTTCATTACCGCGCACTATTTCACATTTGAAGCTCGGATTATTGCGTGATGTTTTCTTTGAATTAATAACTTGTATTAGTTTAATAGTAGCATTAATGCCTGTGGTCTCTGGCACACCAGTGGTGTAGCTGTCATCGCTAAAAGCCAGTCCCAAACTCTCCGGACTCATTATGACACCATTATCCATTTTACCGTCCATCATATTCTCTTGATTCGGATCGGTCAAAAGATGACGTACGAAAACGGGCAGTGTCGCCACTGAGCTAAGCTGCGGTTCGCCCATATCGTAAGCGCGTATGTCAACTTGATACTCGGTATCCTCTTCTTTTCGCAGCTCATCTCGTATGCGTATTGCACCCGTGTCCGGATCAACTTGGAAGTATTTAAGTGCTTTACCACGGCCTACCATTTCATAACGCACTACGTTGCCGGGCGATGAGCCATCACCGTCTATGGCCGGCATTGTGGCAATCACCGCCCCTATGGGCTGATCATCGTTTACAGTCACCGGCTCGGGCACTGAAACGAAAACGGGGCGCACATCATTTCGATCTTCGACCTCAACCACTACCCGTATTGTGTCACCGGCAGAGTTGCCATCATTTTCAATTGTGCCAATAATTAATTCGTGCATTTTCTCCTTCTCATAGTCTAAGCCTTTCGTGGTTTTTATTTCGCCAGTGCGTGGAGAGATCTTAAAGAGTTCTGTGGGTCCCTTGCGCAGCACATAAGTGATTTCAGGAATGGTGTCTGGGTCAAAAGCTTGCACCGTGGCCACCAAATAATCCGCCATGTTTTCAGGAACGTGCACATCAATGCGAGAATCGGTGAACTTGGGCACTTCATCCTGCAAATCACGCACCATAACCGTGACGCTGGCGGTACCTAAACGAGAATCGGGAGCACCATCTTTAGCTGTGACCACAAATCGATACTCCTGCTGGCGCTCGTAGTCCAAAGCGCTGCCTGTGCGAATTTCACCGGACTTGCCGTTGATGGCGAATGGGATGTCGGTGGGTATGGAGTAAGTGATTTCAGCATTAATGCCCTCATCGGCGTCGGTAGCATGTACGATGCCAACAAATGCATCCGCTTTGCCTTCATCCACTTGGAAAACGTACGGCAATGTCGACTCATCAAATTCGGGATTTTTATCATTGATATCGGTCACCTTGATGTTCACAGTGGTGCTGCTTGAAAGCCCGCCATTATCTTCGGCCTTCACAATCAACTGATAGCGAGTGAGGCTTTCGCGATCTAATTTACGTATGACCACAATGACACCGCTCTCTTGACCCACCGAAAACTGACGCAAATCATTGCCCGACATTATCGAATATACAACGGGATCATTTTCGGGATCTTCAGCATGCACTACAGTCACGGTCGAGTTAATTTCAGCACCCTCACTCACTTGCACCTCGTAAATGGGTTTGACAAATTTGGGTGGCTTCGTGTTAGGACCCGGTGTCACTGATACCTCAACAATAGCCTGCGATGACAAGCCACCAATATCGGTAGCCTGCACAGTTATGCTATATTGTTCTCCAGCCAATAGGCGCCCTCGCGTCTCAATTTCACCGGTGTGCTCATCGATTGCAAATTTCAGCATGCCATTATTCGAAATATGATAAATCGAGTAGGTCACCACAGCATTGGCGCCCTCGTCATTGTCCACCGCTACAACTTGTGTCACTACACGTTTACTATCCCCCGCGGTAATACTAATAGACGGCACCATTGCCAGCTTCGGTGCATTATCGTTGACATCACGCAAATGCACTGTCAAACTGAGTGGAGCGCTGGCGGCATTTGTACGCGGCTCACGTGCCACCACCTGGAACTTATAGCGTCCTGGTGCGGGAGGATCACGATCCAAGCCTTCTTCATTCACCACCAGAATACCATCAGCCGTTACATCGAATGATGGTGTCGTCAGCTCATAAATATAATCGGGTTTCGGGTCATCTTCACCCAAATCAGCATCGGTGGTTTTAAATGATATTGGACGCCCATTGGAATCCAACACTTTAGTACCTATCGGTGAATTTTCATCGACAAAACCTTCAATGTCGCTCGCTGATATCACGGGCGGATTAGCATCTACCGGTTTCACAGTAATTGTCAACTTAGCGGTGGTGAAGCGTTTAGCTGGTGACACTTCTTCTGCTCGCACAATAATATCGTACTTTTTCGCTGTGGACGTATCCACCGCTTTAATTTGTTTCAATACTCCAGTTTGTTCATCGATTTCAAAGTAATCCGCATAGTTGCCTGGCATACCGCTAGCGAAGGTGTACCGAATCGGTGAGCTGATCGTATCCAAGTCGACGGCTTGTATGCGTTCGGGTGTCACGGTGAGTACACCTTGTAGGGAGCCAGCAGGAACTGAGGCAGAGTATTCCGGATTGATGCAGGCACCGTCTAGTAGAACGCAACCACGATAGATAAACGATGGATCCAAATCATCAGAGTCTGCAATATTGACAGTGAGTGTCGTTGTGGATGAGAGACGTTCAGTGGTGTTGCGGGCTCGGTCCTTAGGGAAGAAATTAAGTGGAAAAGATTGTGTTTAAATTGGGATTCAGTTTCTATGCAATAAAGCCAGAGAAACAAAAAAGCTATAAACAAGAAATGTGTCTCTAGACTCTATGATTTGAAGACTTGTGCTTTTGATCTACCATTGTATAAGATGTTATAAAAAGTTTACATTTTATTAGTCTTTGGACAAGCAATGGAAAAACTCAGGTTGGCGAGTGAATTTGTTTTTTTAGGCAATTTTTATGTGAAACCACTTTAAATAACTTGAAACTCAGTCTTAGAACCAGTAATGCCAAGAAAAGTTTTAAACCATAAAGCGTTTAGTAAACTTAAAAGCTTTTTCATCAGTCAGGAACAAACAATGTGAAGCCAGGGGTTGTCCCCCGTGGAAAATTGTAGTGAACTTCAAGATTTCAATATTATACATTCGGTAATTCAATACCCATCAGTTCTTTAAGCAAATCAAACTTTAAGTTTTCTGTGAATAAAGTATTAGATGATCAAGTTTTAGTTTCTCCAACCTTAAGAACAATGACGGAAAGTAACTAATACTCATAAGTAACTAAACTTAACAATCTACTTTTTGACAGATATTAGAAAAGTGAAATACTTAAAATATAACTAAGTGCTTAGTATCGAATACAGGCACACAGATCAGCCAATAAGCTTGCATCACATTAAAGTTGAAACATAATTTTGCTCGTCACTGTTCTACTACTAGAATATGCGGTCATGAAAGCGGTCGTTATAAAAATTAAAAGCCTTACTTGATCCCCCCATTATTTTTCTAAGTGGATTAACAAACCGATTCAAAGTCTCATAACCAGCAAAAAATGCTATTCTGTATTCTCCACATCGCTCATAGAGGGATTCGCTCAAAGATCGAGTATGAAAAAATAAACACTGTTAAATAATTTGTAAATGTCACTTGACCAAATCGGTTTAGCAAAATTAACCAAAATTGAAAAAAAAAAACACATACGCCAATGTGTCAGACTTACAAAATACGCAATTATTAAATACACACAAATGTACAAAAATTTAAAATACAAGAAGAGACAAATCCGAATCGAAATATGTGATAGCCTCAAGTCAAAGGAAAGGATTTAGCCAACGTTAAAAAAATAAATAAATATGTACATTCATACCTACTACTACAAAATATTCATAAGTACTTTGGCTTGAAACTGAAATGGACATACTTTTCGCAATAACCTAATAAAAATGCAAGAAAGAAGCGCACATGGCAAATCGGCGATGAGGACGGCTACGGCTACGACGACGACTACGACGACAATCGAAATTCGATTTAAGTAATTGTACGCAACGCCATAAATACATATGACTAAGGCTCAAACACAAACCCAGGCTCAAGCTTAGGCAATGGCAACGACAACGGCCGAGACGCGCAGTCGCAGAAAAAGACAAAATGTAGCGCTGTGTGCTTTTAAGTTCATTGCACAACGAGCGCGCATGCGTGATACAGTAATATTTTTTCTTTTCCATTTTTTCGTTGACAATTTAGAAACCGACCGTATCTAATCCGATATATTCTTCACTTAATTTTTTTCGCAGTGGTTGTTGTTTTTCTGTTTTTGTTATTACTTGTAATTGCAAATTTCCATTTTCATTTGAAACGTTGGTAAATTTTGTATGCATTAATTTTGTACGTCTACTCGTAAATAATCTGTTACTTTATTCGAGTATTCGAGCCTTTGGTCAATTTTATTTTGGGCGCTCTATAAACGTTCTGTTTATTCTTGTTTTGTCAATATCAACTTTTCTGCTAATTGCGCAGTGAACTATTTTGGTTGAGTGTATGCACTTAGGCAATGTGAAATTTTATAGATAAATTCATTTTGTTCAAGTAACTCCTTGAAAATGAGTTGGATGGTTTCATATGATGGCGGCCACACTTTTCTGTTGATATGTACTTAATAAGCTAATATTGTGTGGATTTGTACATTTAACGATCGGTTTGCTTCGATGCAGTGACGACCAAACAAGGACTTCAAATTACGTATATCGTATACGCAAAGTCCTTTCAAAATTGTGCTCAATTGTTGTTGTCTCTCCTTCTTCAGTGGACAACTTTTCTTTTATGTATTGAATTTATAATTGTGAAGATTGACCATCATTGCTTTAGAATCACTTAATAAGACCTGCAGTCCACAATAAATGTATTCACTTGATGACAGTCATTTGATAGAAAAGCTAAGTATTAGTATATAGCGCGACCATTTGAATGGTTTTCCAATCCCTACATATACATGTTTGTTGGTCCTGCTAATGTGAAGCTTGGCGCCTCTGGAGACTCGAACTCGTATGCTGGAATGTATATGGGTCTGTATATTTAATATGAGGAACTGGATTTGGAACGCCAAAGTAAGTAGTTTTGCTCATCCTGACTGTGCAATCTGACCAAGTCGACAGATATATTGAGGAGATGGACACAAAACATCAGAAGGTGCTGGGTATGTGGTGGTCACCTGGCGAAGCCATGCTGACGTTTATTTTTTCAATTGTTTCTGAAAGAGGTTTTCGATGATAGTGACGGTTTTTGACCCACTGGGCCTTCGAAGATTCCTTTTAAAAATTTGTCTGTTCATTACAAAAAAAAAAAGATAACCTTCTTCTTTTTTAATTCAGAGGCTATCACTGCGTACTCACTCAGCAAAAGTAATCGATTACTTTTTACTAGTATAGTATATACTTGCTCTAAATTGAAAAAGACGAAAACACGAACATAATTTTACATGCATTTTACCGTTGTTTGTAAATTACATATAAAATTGCAAACAAAAACTAACTATGCCAAAAGATGCCAGACCATAAATACGAACTTAATTTTCATATCAATAATGATTTTTCTTTCGTTCCTGTGTATTTTATTGATACATGAATTCGTTAACATTAAGTATTTGCAATATACAATGAAAATGCTACTTCCTCCATATGGAAAAACTGCATATTTTGCGAGCGATTGTTCATTGAGCAGCGCACAGCAATTGCTGACTGTAACTGATGCTGCTCATTATAGCGTAAGCGGAAAAAACGAAAATATAAATTGAATGCTTTTCTATTACAAATACAAATATACATCGTAAAATTATTATTCTAGCAACGTAGCGGTGTCCGGCGAGCGGCAATCGCTGCTGACATTGACTACGCCGTAGCGGGGTTGCAGCAGCAGCAATGTTAGCCAGATTTGGTAATTTTTGTGTGCTTTTTAATTAAAAAGAATTTTAATGTTTAATGAAACTCAACTGACAATTGAATTACAAACTCAACTCAAATAATGTTCGTGTACATACAGAAATGTTATGAAATGATAATTAAGAAGAAAAAAAAAATACAAATTCAAGCTTTTGATTGGGTTGGTACGAAACCAAAAATTATTGCTAACATTTTGCTGAAATGTGCAAATTAAATTGCAAGCAAGCAAATGGGCAGCAATTGAGTAAGGCAAAATGTTGTAAAATTAACATGTTGTCGTTAACAACGTAATTGGAAACACGTTTCGTGGGTAATTGCGTTACCAATGCATACATACTTATGAACAAATACATGACAACACGCACACATACTTATCAATATTTCCGTATATTTATTCACGGGTTTAAATAAAAAAAACCGAGAGTGAAAATAATGTTGCAATTTTAAATTGGAGTAATTTTTCCCCATCGTTTTTCAAATCATGTGAATTTTGTATTTCATCAAACTTTAAGACTTTGTTCGAGTTTCTTACTTAAGTCTTTTGATTTCCTTTTTACTTTACTTTTAATGACACAACAGCCCATGGAGGGCCTAGGCCGTGCTTTTCGCATCCACTCATGTTGTGCATGTTATATTTGTACATGAATGGAAGGGACCTACAGTTTAATGACGAATCCGAACGGTGAAGTGACTCTTGTAGGTTTGCCATTGCCTGCCAAAAGGTGGTGCCGTGTAGAAAAATTAGTTATTGATTTTGTTTGTTTGCCTGTGCCGAGATTTGAACCCCGGACACTCTGCGTAGCAGTCCAACGCATTACCACTACGCCACAGCGACCACTTTTGATTTCCTTCGACCACAAAAAATGTGTGCCAATTCGAAATCACAATCATTTAATTTATTTTTACAATTGTAATGCATGGTAAATTTTAAAGGTAATCGTTGGTGAAATTTTTAGCACAGCGTTCTCCAAACTTTTATTTTTAACTATTTTATCAAAAACGTCTGAGCAAATGTATGTGGGACAAAATAAACATTTTTGGACAATCGCTTGCTATATTCATTTCCTTCATTTTTCAGGTATTTAAGTGTACAACAAGATAATAACTGGGTGGAAAGCAGAAATTAATGGCAATGAGATGTAATAAGTTGCTGAAGGCAAAAAAGGAAATCATAAACATTCAGAGCCAAAATAATGTTAAATTAAACTAAAAGTATTGTGAAAATTACAAAATCTTAATGTTAACACTAGTGACCAGACACTACTGAAAAAAGTTTGAGCAAAGATGTGGTCATATGTGGTAGGTTGTGGAGGGCCACATACCGATTACTAAACATTTATTTCAATAGTCATTAAAATATATAAAAAGAAACAACTACCTCAACAATATAACAAATGTTGCAATTAATGAGTGAACAGCAAAAACAAAAGCAACAGCATCTAATGCCTAAGATTTAAGAAAAAGGTCTAGAAATTCAGAAAAATCGTGCGATGTTAAGTATTTATAAAAGTAAAAAATAAACCCAAAACACATAAAATTAAAACCCAAATGCATAAAGACTTTGGTAGGTAATTACTTAGTATGACTATTGCGAGCTTACAGAAAAAAGAAAACAATAAAAAGTTAAAAAAAAAACAATTGCGCATGTGTTAAAATTTTCTCATAAGTTTTGTTTGGCGTTTAACACTTTCAATTTATTTAAACTTTGCTGTCATTGTAATTAATCAGCAAGTAAATACTTATACTTATGAAAATGTATAGCAAAAAAGGAAAAAGGAAACGTAAAAGAAAATGAGTAAAATTCATTTCATTTGACTTGGCAAGTGGCATGTTATATGAACACATACAAGAGCTTAGTACATTTTGTTACCATTTATCTAGGGAAAGTGCTTGATTGCATTTGCTTTGGAAATCGAAAGTGTTTCAAGTTGTTCGTTGTTGGTGTTGTGGTTGTTACCTCATGTGAACGTGATTCGAGTTGTCAATTGTAATTACTTACAATAGAAAAAATCACCAGCAATTGTCGATGTTGGTATTGTGAAAATTGTTAATGTTAAATCAATTGATTTTCTTATTTTTTTATTTAGTTTATATTTTCCTGATTGTTGTTTATTTGATTGGCGCTGGTCGCTGGTTTTTGTTGTTGTTTTTTGTATTTTGTTCAATTAATGATTTTACAGGAAAATTGTGTTAACTTTAATTTCAAATTGCTTCGTTTTGCTAGGTTGAGAAGTTGTTTGGCATGTAGTATGTCGGCAGTGTGGGTGTAATCTACTTGTACCTAAGAGTATCGATGGATACTTACAAATGCAAATTTGGCACTCTTTGATTATACAACGAATGCAAAAGTTAATTCATTTCAGTACTAGACGGATTTAAAATATCCTAAATGCGGGTTGGAGCGAGCAGTTACTCAAATAGTGTTAACCAGTAGTTCATTAAGATTTATACAAAGGCTTTCTGGAATTTCTTAGTTCAACGCATAAAATTTGCACAAAATCAGAAAGTAATCAGAGAAGTACTCACGTCTATCAGTACAAATTCCAAACCAATGGCATCAAGCTCGTGGATCAAGAGAAAACATGGACAGTGACTTAAAGGAAAAAAGTTACTGTCGCCATGCTGCAGTCGATTTGCAACACGTCATGCATCTTGCAGCTCATCAAAGAAAGAATCTTCCTTTAGTTTTAGAGTCAAGTCAGCTTTATGGCTGCGATATTCATGCAATACCTTTTTGTACGGATAGAATTTCAAATTCCAATTTGATGAGGATAACTTAAAAAATTGAGTAGCACTTGAGATACTTAAAACGAAGTTTGGTTGTTGAGTAGGCCATGTTTTGCCCAGAAAATGTGATGATGATGTTTCACAAAGAACTATTGATCGGAATACTCAGGGAAGTCATAGAAATTATGGGAAGATGAGTGTTGAAAACAAAATCTCCTTCTAGCTATAAAAAGAGAATTTATGGAATTCAAAGTTTGATTTGTGGCCTGAGCTTTGGTACTTAGTTTGATTTTTTGATTAATTTTGGAAAGAATTGCACTCAACTTTTTACTGAATTTCTGTATGAGTTTTGCTAGTTCCTGGCTTTCTTTCTGGGAGGTGTATAAACAACTCAGCTGATCTTTCAATGGGAATTGGCAGTGTATTTCCGTTGTATTGCATTTGTTGTATCGGACTATCTTAGATTTCAACTTACATATAAGCTGTTGAACTTATTTTTCTGTTATCAAAATCAATAAAATTCCTCAACGCTTAAATGGCTTGAAACTGTCACATATTACAACACTATATTAGTAAAAATGAATGCGTGTTCATTAACATTAACTCAGAGAAAACATACATGCGAGCACATTCATTCATAGAAATACTAATGGAGGTACGTGGCACTCTATATTAAGGTCAAACAAACATGCGCTGTAAGAAACGAATCCTCTCCAGCTGCGTTACACATGCAGTACACAAGTTTCATTTTTAATTAACACGTAAAAAGAGGCGTGCATATGCATACCACTTACATACAAAAACATAAGGCGTACAATCTAAGATTTTAAACATATATCAAGTTAACGCACATTAATTGACAAAATCTGGTAAAAATATTCATTAAAGCCAAATACGAACATTTGGTCAAATCAAGTTTTGCTATTTTCATTTGGCCACTCGCATGAAAAACCGTCAAATTGTTTTGGTTGTTTTTTTGTTTTTGTTTTTGTTGCTGTTGTTATGTAAAACGCCAACAATAACAGGGTTTCAAAATATTTTTTGTTTCCCCGAAAAATGCAAACCCCAATTACCCCCGTCGACGCTATGCTGCACAAAATATTTGCATGCATTTTCTCTTTGGTTTTTTCGGTAACTAAAGCTTGGATCAAAGTTGAAAAGCTGCTGCTGCTTCTTTGGCTTTAGCTTCAGCTGAGACTGTGACTGCGACTGTTGCTGAGGAAGTAGGCGTGCATAAATAAAAAGATTTGATTTTAGATAAAATGCTCTACCGCTATATTCGTACACGCGATGCCAAAATTTTGATATTTTGTTTTTTATAGTACAAAAACAAAAAAAAACGAAATAAATAATATTAAAATAAAATATTTTGTAGTACTAAGCAGTGTTGTTGCCAAAAACATGTTTGCAACAATTTTTCTTGTGCATAAGTAAATTAATGAAGGATATACGAGTATAAATTACAGGCAAGTGACGAAATTTTTTCACATACTTGCAGCAAACTTTATCTAATCTCACATACACTCACACATGCATATATGTGCATATATGCATATATGTACATAATTTATTTTAAATTTTATATTAACATTTTTAGGTGTCACGTTAATTTGAGATTAAAGTTTTGATCTTATTCGATTGCACTCTAATATTTTGATAAGCAATTAATCTGAATGCATTTTTGTTATATGCTATGCTCGAGGTGTCTCTCAGTTGCCCCAAAAGATTTTCTGAATTCACTCATAAGAAACTTCGGCAGTGTATACATGCTATGGATTACTCATACTCATGGATAGTCATACTCATTGCACAGAATCCCTGAATTCCTCTATGGAAAATAGTCTTCATTTACAGTATAAGATAAGCCTCGTCACTGCGATCTAGGCTGGACCTAGAATACCCTTTCGCTAGAATGCATAAATCAAAATTCATGGGAATGCTACACACACGTTTCTTCACACCCTGTATAAATCAAGAATTTGAGTAGAGTTCAATTTCACATGTCTATAAGTAGTTTGCAAATTAATTGTTCAAAAGCATTAAAATTTAGCAGCAAAATAATTAAGAGAAGTTCATCGTTTTCGTACTTTGTTGTTTCCTCATTAATGTTAATAAATCAAGTTGCGCGCTTAAGTCTTTCGTTTTTCATGCTACACTTTAAATGAGACTACATTCTGGTTTACACAAATTAATGTTTTACAAAAGTTTAAATGGCAGTTTACTAATGTCTACAATAACAAAAAAAAAAAAAAAAAATGAAAACAAAAAATAATTGCCACAAACTGAAAATCATTTTATACGCTTGCTTAAAAAACATATTCTAACAATTCTTAATTAGCCCAAAAATTGAAGAAAAACTTATGAAAATACTAATTATTATATAGAAAAAAATTACAAAAGCTCCATAATCATAGCCTATAAGTTCAATAGTTATTTGTCTCCCTAGCTCTGAGACAATGGACGTTATTATTGAATGGGCTTGAAATCGAAACTCTTTCTTGTCTGGTTTGACTTGCGTTAACTGAATACTGAATACTGAACTAGTTGAGCTTTTCAACATCATAAATTAATTCGATTTTGCTGGTTGTTCATTGAGCTCATTGTTGGTGTTTTGATTTCTATTGTAAGAATGTACTTATATACGTACGCTATTGTAACTAAATACATGCTATGCTATTTCATTTAAAAATGTTTACTAGATATACATATGCTTAACCCATAGTGAACTTATTTTTTGTCTGTTTGTTTTTAGTGTTTTTCTTATATCAGCCACAAGTGTTTGAATTCTTGTCTGTTTTTCTGATCTCGCACGCGAGACAAATGATTGTGGGTTGCGCTTTGCTTGTCTTGTGTGTGTGAATGTGTGTTTTGGGGAAAAATGTTCAGGTATGTAAATAAACATAACAAGAATTAATTTATTTTATTTGTGTATGCCATTTTGCTGGATTAGAGTGTACAATGTACATAGTCAATTTAAATGATTGACATACAAAATTATTTGACTGGTAAGTTTAAAAAACTTTATGATCTTATTTATACAGGTACTCAGTTCATTAGTTGATAGAGCCGATGAGGATGGTCAGAAATTGGCGGTTAGTAAAATTTTATATACTCTACACCTCAATTGGATTCCCTCAGCAAATCATGGAATGCTTCCTACAATTCAATCGCTTTCATTTAAATCAATAAAATTAATTTATGATGGGTTCAATAGATATCCTTAGAATACATCTTCAACGAGTTAAATCATTACATCGGAAGTTGTTGCTTCTATTTGAAATTTTCTAACATCAAAAATCGTATACTGTACTCGTACATAAGTTAAAATTTTGAATTATTATTAGAGCAAGACTCAGTCTGACCTGCTTATCTACCGTTGGAGATAGGTTTTAACTCACTTGCAGACAAATTGTGTTCCGTAATATAAACCTTCATCCTTGTAAAAACTCGCTGTCCATCAGGCTTTATTTACATAATATAATTTAAAGACTCCCGCCTAATGAATATGATGAAAATTTTCCCTATTCAGGACTCATGACTGATCAATTGAGAGTATAGCATTAGATATTAGATAACCAACTCTGTTGAAATTACCAACATGTACATGGATCATCAGTTCGTGCCTATGTACCAGTAAAGACAAATATTTATATAAACTTCAAAGAGCTGCAAGAATTTGCTATTCATATGCAGATAGTCATTATAAAAAGCTTAACTAGTATACTATATGTAAAATAAAACTAGTGCACATTTTTTTTTGTGTCATGTCTTTTTACTGCTTTTGCAAAACATCCGCACATCTTCTTCTCTGCTCTAGAGAAATTGATAGAAAAATTATGCCTAGCCATTGTGCTACATGTAAATAGTTAAATATGTACATACGAGTACATACCGACATAAATACATAGAATCAATCTATGAAAGATGAGCGCTTTATGCATGTACGAGCGCAGATATTTATTCAATTAATTTTCAATTTACTTTTTAACTAGATATGAGTAGGTAACCACTACCACCACCATCACAACAGAGTTCGTAGCCAATGCTGCCCTTGAATGCCTTTCAAATCGATATTTAATCATAAGAATTGAAGTACGGGTAGGTAGAAGTGGTAAGCTAGCGGAAGGCAGTCGACGACGATGACGACTATCGCTGCTACGGCTACTGCTGGCATTTATGAGTAACCGGAGACCTAAGATAAAGTGTCCAGAAATAATTGAAAATTCTCAAAATGACTTTAAAATTCAATTAAATCTGAATTAGTTTCAAATACTTACATACATACATACTCGTTCATACAAAACCTGTGTGTCTATATGTAGATGAATAAAAATTGAAGTAGCTATCTACGAGTATGCTTGCTATTAAATTATATCAGGTTTTATTACTTATTCTATTCTGCTGTGGTTGCTTTTGAGAGGTACTTCCTTTGTTGGCTTTAAAACTCTGGTAAAAACTGCGTCGGCATCTTGCTTATGCTATTTCAATTGCAAAATATTTTTGATTTGAGCCCCGCTCAGAGTTTTGAGTATTGAGTTTTTGTAAGTATACCTGAATTCTTACTATAATCCTCAAATTAACAATTCGTTATGCTCTCCTATAAATTTCAATTATAGCACATAAATTGTCATTAATTATGGGCAAATTATGGCATTGGCGCTTTTTAAGCGATATTTTATTTATGTTCATATATTTTGTTTTGCATTTGCTGTTGAGGCAAATTTACTGTAGTACATGTATTTGAATGTTGAAAGTCACGTCTTAGTTGGGGGTACAAGTTGAGTACACACGCAGTTATTTCAATTGCAAAAACTACTTTTGTGTATATTTTTTGTTTTTTTGTTTTATTCTTTGTATCAGAGATTATTGTATCAGAAATCTAGATCAAACGTGCTGCATTACCAAGTGGCATAAGCTCACTGCTCAGCTTTACCATGCGGCCATGAGCTGTTGATTAGTGTTACCAATAAGGCGGATCGGTGACAAGACACCACTTTTTTCTGCCGAACTCTTTTTGGTGGTAGCAGCAACGCAATAGCATGAAACTTACAAAATCAAATTGTATTTTGCCCACTTGCCTTGTGAAACATTCAACAATCATAAAAATATCGATTACATACTTAGATTCGATACTGTAGGGCGATTATTGTGTTGCCTGCTGCACACTGTTGAAATAATATCGACTTAATTTGGTGTTCCAAGTTAAGAATTAATGTAGGTAAAAGTTTGATTGAGTACAAATGATGAAATAAATTTTTCGCTTGCTTTTGACTTTATTTAATTGTTTGCATTCTAAAATTAAAATTTCGACAGCGACTGGTAATAATCTGAATATTTTAGAATCCTCCAAAGTGACTTTGTGTCTAGATTTCGGAGTTTTGAACTGGGCAATCTAGGATTCTAGATTGCAGGGACAATGTAGGGATGTAAAATTATTTTTATCAAATATTGTTCCAAATGCTTCCCGGAACTCTGACCAAAATTCACACTGGAAGCGAAACCAAATTCAGACTACAAATCAGACTTAATTTTAACCAAAATCAAACCGATTTTCGTATCGATAGTCAGACCAAAAGTAAAATGAAATGTGATCATAATTCTAACCAAAGCGAGAGACTAGAAATCAGACCATATTCTAACAAATAAGTTCGAAAATCGGACCATATTCAGGTCAAAACTCACACTAAAATTGCAAACCGAATTCAGTCAGACTAAAATTCAGACCTAAACTCGAAACAAAAATCAGATCATATGTATTCTGACTGACCAAAATCTAGACCAAAAATCAGACCGGAAGTCGGAGCCGAATTGAAATCATAAATCAGACCACATTCAGATTATAAATCAAGTAACAGTTTTGGTTAGGTTTCTTCTGGTCTATTAGAAAATGTATGTACGATTTTCAACGAGATTATAGATGATTTCGAAATCTGTCATAACGACAATTAGACTCGAAGACAAATTTAATGTTGTCTCGTTGAAAATGTATAGTTATCAAAGATAGATTCCTGGATTTATAGACGGACTTTTAGCTAACTGTTTAGCTTGAATGATGACCTCACTTCTTGCCTTGACTAATTGCTTTGTCTGATCTATTGTATATAAATATATTATGTTTAGTTCTGAGAATATTTTCTAGATTCTAGAGAAAGATTTTACCTCTGTTCGGAAGTGTGAGCCTTTCGTTTATTTAAATTCAATGAAAATAGTTTGCACTTCTCAATAAAGACTTCCCCCCTCCCGAACGTATGTTCTATGTATGTACATTGAATTAATACATATTTCATACCAAAAGGTCTTCGGCTTTCGCAGCAGATAACCTATAGCCAAAAGATGTCAAAAGGTTTTTCTGTTTCTCAATTTCATCGTTCTTGGACAAATAAATTCGTAATGCTCAAATAATAAATATTAAAAAAAAAAACAGAACTCAAAAAAAAAGATCAGAAGCGATGACAAAACTATTAAACAAGCTAACAAAATCAACAAACAGCAACTGAAAATCACAGCGTTCTTAAGAAAAAGAACAATGATTCTTATTTTCATAAGCCCAACCGCCCAACCCCAATAAAATGTAAAAGAAAGAATTCAATAGCGTTGTGATGTTGATCCTGTGAATATGCATTAAACCATTAGAACAAAAACAACAGCAACAACAACAAAATTCTTAAGGAAATGGGGGGTCCTCTCTACCCAAAGCAAGAAGATAAGAAAAAAAAAAAACCAAAACATGGCAAATGTAAATTCCTTTGACCAAAGCTTGTCTCTCTGTTCTCTCGATGATGACGCTGTGTATATTGTTATTATTATTGTACAATCATTGCTACATGTTGCTGTTCCTGTAGTTGCTGTAGCTGCTGCCGCTTCTGATGATGTACTACGTGGTGCTATTGCTGTTGTGCTTCATATGCATTTATGTTGCTACAATTGTTGCAGATATTTTTTATTGCACGTACTAAATACCAAATCGTGCAACATTTAATTTCTGCCTTCTTCTGATCTGTTCTGGCTCGGCCTCAGCATGTTTAATCTCTGATTTTAGCTTAAAGCTACACTGAAAATTTCCAAATTCTTTTCCAAGTTCTAAGTTACATTCAGATAATTTTGCTTTTTCATCATATTTAATTAGAAAATCATTTTTCAAATTTTTTCGAACCGGCAATGTGCACGTGTGTTGGTTTTATATTGTATGTGTGAGCTGAGCATGAGATTCTGTGCTGCTGATATGCGAGAAGCAGGTGCTGCATAAAAAATTATTATAAATAATAGAAATTCATGAGTGCGTGTGTGTGTGTGTTTATTTGCCGATTGAAAGTGCATTTACCTTCATCAGAGTTTCAAAAAACTTCAACTGTTGCATAAAAGCAGAAGAAGTGGAGACGAGGAACTATCGGCAGTATTTTTGCTACAATTTTTAATGTTTTATAATCGCGTTCTCCTAAGCTAACAAGTGTGCAGGTACTTAGGCTTTCCATTGATAGCAAGTGTAAGTTCAAGGAGAATTAATCGATATTCTGGAGAGTGTAAAAGTTAGTAGGTAAAAGTTTCGTAAGCAATATTTTCGTACATTTACAGTCTGATCAAATGGATAAATTCTTTATAAAATTTCCAACTATTTTGACAAAATACTTTCTTTATGATGGTCTCTCTCTTAACCCATTTATTGTTCTGTAAACAAATATATAAATGAAATAGAAACATGAAACATATAAATGTTTTATTAAGTATGCTGCGTATTGATGTCATGATAATGACAAAGCTGGGCACAGAAATGCAACTTTTACAATATAAAAACTACTCGCAAATACAGTGGATATACTGAAGTAAATAAATTAAAAAATAATGCCACAAGAGTTTTTCTTCTTTTTATCATTTTAATTTTGTTTCATGCCCTCGACGTTTTTCTCTATACTTGTTTATCTCTATCCCTTTTTTATCCTTCTCTCTCGTCCTCATAAAAAGGGATTTACTTCTATCTCGTTTTCTCTTCCTCGCTTGTCGACGTTGTTATCAAAGTAAGTAGGAACATTCTTAGAAGAGCGTTCTTGTCATCCCTTTTTTCTTCATTTCTTACTTTGTTCCTCGTTTCTAGCTTTCTTCTTCGTTCCTCACGTTATTCCTCTATTCTCTATTTTTTCTTCGTTTCTTACTTTCTTTACTCGGTTTTAATTTTCTTCCTAGTTTCTAAGTTTTATTTTCTCAGTTACCACTCCCTCATTTTCTTATACGATTTTTACTTCTTCCTCATTTCTCCGGCCCTACCTCGTTTCCCATTTGATACCCCCTTTATCACTTTTTTCTAGTTTATCAGTTTCTACATCAGTTCTCGCTTTCCATTTGTGTTCTTTTAAATTTATGTGTTTCTTCCTCGTATCCTACTTTCTTTTCTCGTTTCTCTCCCCCTCTTGTTCCTACTAGGAATTTCTTAAAACTACTAAATTAGCGATTTTGTTCCCTGTTGCAGTTATCTAGGATCAACCTATGCCCAGTGTGATGAAATGTTTGAAGTGCAGTAGTGAGATTGGTGTAAGCCTTTTAAGCCTTTTAAATTTAATTACTTTTCCAACGTTTCGTCACACTGTGCTTAATCCTTGAGAAATTCATAAAGAATCAGAAAATAAATACAATTGGAGCACAAATTACAATTATGGGGTAAAACAAAAGATTTCAGCAATGCAAGTAAAATTAGATATGCAAATAAAGTAGAAAAAAAATATTACACAATAAAAAGAAAAATGTTGTATTGGTTGTGAGTGAAAACGTTTTCGAAATCATTTATAAAAAAAATATTATAGGATTGTTTCCAACGCAAACCAAAGCAAACCACGTTCTGTGTGTGCAACACAACAACAGCACGAGATTATTGTAGTTTTTCATGAGACAACAATATGAAAAACAAACAAACAAAATTCGAGTATGAGTATCATAACAACATAACCGACAACACAGGCATCATGCAATATGTTGTTGTTGCAGAAGCATTGAAGCAACAAGTGGAGTACAATGCTCCTTTTCTCCTCGTGTTTTTTGTTTTTGTTGTTGTTGTTTAATAATATAACTACTAACTAGGAAAAAGCAAATAATGAAAAAACAAAACAAACAAAAAATAAATAAAAATTAAAATAAAAATATCACGCGCAAGTTAAATTGATTCAAAGAATTGTTAATATTTGTTGTTACTCTTGTTGCTGCTGATATTGTTTGATGTTGGTTGCTGGTTTGGTTTGGTGGATGACCACACACAGAGCCGTGCACTAGCAGCAGCAGAATCACATACTCGTAGTTCAAAAATGTTGAAATAGAGTAAGTACTTTATGAACCTAGAATACAAATTGTATGTAAGGTTGCTATAATTGAAAGAAGACAAACGTACTTGTATGCAATTGAATTTAATTACAAGAAAAATATTGATTTCAATTTCCTTCTTCTTCTTCTCCCAACGAGAAGGAAAATGTAATAACATTCCAAGAGTCATGCCTCATCTCAGTTTAACCATTACACACTTCATTATATTATACCTACATAGGAGTAAGTATGTACGTAGATATTGTGGCTACGTACCTACTGTAGCTTGTCATATCGCTGCTGTTATATTTTGAAAAGTAATATACACTATGTAGTCGGCACTGTGCAACTAAACACTTATTGCTTTGGGTCATGTTGCAATCATAATATCAATACCAACTACTACTCGCCAACATTGCTGAGGTACCTACCTACAAGTACCTGCCTGCCTCTTTGTGCACCACCACACTTTACTAAATAATTTACTACGCTTTTGGCAGCAGCAACATTACGGCCAGCAACAGCAGTCAACAATGCAACATTCAATATTCAAACTTACACCATTCACACTACTTCACTTCACTATACTATTTCTACTGCTTCCACTTCGTCACCACTCAGCCACCACACAGTAATTCGGCGCTACGACGCAATGCAATTTCTGTTTTCATTGCAGCAGTAAGTGAAACTTTAAAGCCCTCTTTTGCTGGAAGCAAGAAAAACTTTTTGAGCATTTTATCGATTTTTTGTTTGGTATATTTTTCGGGCGTTTTTCTCTGCTGCAACTGAAACGAGATCACACTTTTATATATGGCGCACCAACGACCAACCAGTTCAATACTTCCACCATGAATATTTTAAGATTTTTTCGATTTTGTCTTGCCATTTCAGCATTTTTTTTTGGCTTGCAGTTGGGGTTTCACTTTTTTGGTTTTCATGTTTAGCTTTTGGTTATAATTTAGATTTTGATATTGAATGTACAAAGTAAAATGGAGCAAAGTGAATTATGATTTTGTAATTAGAATGCACAGGTACATAAATTTGCAACTTTGAAGACGGGAAGTAAAATTTAAAAATTTCGCAAAATTAAGTATATTACAAAATTGCTGGAGATCTAATTTTTATATTTTTGGTTGGGGATATAACTAACTACTCATTTAACTAACTTATAGTAAAAGTTAGATGAATTAGGTTACAAAAATAAGTTAGACTAGAGAAACTAAAATTCTTTCAATTCTTTCAGCCGTGTTCGATGAAATAACTATGTAGCAGATACAATAATATACAATTTGACAGATAAATGACACCACCCTCCAATTTAGGTATGGCTGTAAAAACCTAGAGTTCAAAACAAAGCGGAAACGAAAAAGTTATCTCTGTGTGAAGGTGTGAAGGTGTTCGCTATTATTCTTCCTCCCTCCTACTTTCTCTCTCTCTCTCTCTCTCTCTCTCTCTCTCGCTCTCTCTCTCATAGCTACATGTGTACATAACTGTAATACCTAAATTGGAGCGTCGCGACGTTTATCTCTCAAAATTTACTATTTCATAGCAAGGAACTAATACAATTTTGGTAGATAAACGTTGATGACGCTCTAATTTAGGTAGTACGGCTAGTATATCATATTTTTGTTCCGATAAACACAAATTTCGAAAACAATTAAAACAGGTTTAAAATTTTTGCCTTTCTCTCTACCCTTTCCCTCTCTTTTGCACACTGTTTTTTCTTTCCTTCACCTCGTTTTTAGTATGGGCTTCTTCACTTTCTTACACCCTCCTCTATTTACTTCCTTCTCATACTTTCCCCTTGAACTCAAAGTTTTTTCCATGAAGCATAACGCGAGGGGGTGAGGATGGAGGGATTTCCCTTGGGTTTTTTAGAGGGAACCATCGCTACGGACCTTAGAAAGCAAATATTTTCGATATTTTTGAAAAACAAATTCTACTGAACTTTGCTATTTCTCCATGTTTTTTTTACAAATGTTTGGTCAGCTCTACATAGTCTCGGAAAAATATATGGGAACCTACCAGGTTATAGTTTACATATAAAGCTTTTTAATTTATCTAGATGAATTTCCATTTAAATGTAAAATAATCAATTTTATTATTTTTAGTTAACCTTCAAAGGTATGTATCTTCTAAGCAAGCGTGCCTGTTTACCTGACCTTTTAGTAAGATGAGATCCAATAATTTGAAATTATTTTAGTGCAGTTTGAAAGCCCAAATATGTAAAAATTGTATAAATAAATTGTATTTTTGTTCAATATATCAAAATTCCAAAAATTCGTACAGATTGGGTTAAAATTATAGGAGCTTGAAGACTAAGTTTTATGTGCATATTTTAAAAATAAGATGAACATCTTTTCCAATCGAACTATTATTTTCAACCCACAGACCTGGTTCTACGCCTGGTGCGAATAGTAAAGGAATTCCGCATTAAATCGTGTGAGCTATCATGAGCTTACAGAACACAGAAGAAATTACCCAAGAAAGCATTGATTGACTTGAACTTTATGGCAACCGATTCTTCACATGAACATTTCATGGTTAATTTAAATATTTCGTTTAATGGACATTATTTTTGAGGTTAATATGTTAAATAACTCATTAACAGAATGCCATTCAAGTCCTGTTTTTTAGCTGACTGGCATATCTACAAACATAAATACATACATACATACATACAAATTTACATAAAAAACATTATTACCATTACCATTTACAGTCACACTCTCACGATATCATTAGCAACACAACTTGCAACACCAGAGCCCAGTAACCAACTAAAAACAATTACAGAGCAGCAACAATCACTTTAAATTTAATGACAACTTAATGTGTTGAATTAATGTCACGTTTTGTTGTTGTCAAAATTACAGTAGTGCTTAGAAAATTGCAAAATGGTATAGAAAACTAAAACTACAATATTATGCACGAGACACTGCAGGCAGTCAGCAGCAGCAGCAACAACAACCACAACAACAACAACAACAACATGATATTAGATAGTTAGTTCCGTAAAAAAATATCACGATAATAAGTCAAGAGTTGCAGTTTTGAAGACGACATCAGTCAAAAATTTGTTCGAGCATGTGCCGCCGCCGTCACCGCCGCCGCCACCGCCACCGTTATATTTTACATGTAACAATCGTTTTTAAAAATATGTTTGTTTGCACATTTGACTATCAGCTTGACTTCATTAGAAACGTCAAATTGCACTTTAACATTACAAATATAAACAACGACGTGTAGCTTCAGGGTTGAAGCAACGTTGGTTTTGTGGTATTTCTGTCTTTTTTTTTTGTTTTTGGTGTTTATAGTAATTTTTATTGCTCGTATAATGACTTGAATTGATGATTGAAAGCTGATGTTTGACTTTGAGCGTGTCATGAACCAAAGCGACTCACAAATACCACGACGACTATTGGCTGGCATGCATATGTCATTTCTTGACACTAAATGAAGCAAATTTAAATAAAAAAAATAAAAATATGTTGGGCGCTGACTGCCTGCCTTCTTCCAACCGCTCAAAGAAATTTTGTTAGAGGCCGAAAAGCAAAATAAACATTGCAACTACACGCACACACACAAAATAGAAATAAACTTTAATTTTTATTGCACTCATAAAATTGCAAACGTGTACCTCCTAACCAGGAGGAAGTTTTGCTAGCCACCACCTAAGGCTTGTATATGCAAGATGTAAGTGGTGCGCATCCACTATCAACAATAAATATTTGACCACCGATCGAGTGATCGCGGACCACCCATAATCCTTTCGGCGCTTCAATAAATATTGCTAGTGATATTTTCGCGCTTACCAGCTGTAAGCGATATAAGCAAAAACAAGAGCAACTTAACAGCAACAACAGCAGTCGTTCCAGTAGCGATTGAAGCGACGGCACAACATCTGCCGCATAGTAAATTTCAAACTTGTTATAACGTGATTCTTTAACGAATTAAGTACAGTAGGTAGCTTCCTGTGATCTTTAGGCTAGAAGAAAACTTTACGGTATTTTCACATAAATTGCTCAAACACACATGCATACACGAAGCTTAAGCCTAATCTAGCTACCTAGAGCAGTAGCAACGTAGCTACGCATAGACATTTACATAAATAAAAAAAATTGCTACCAGTCAGACACGCTTATTTATGTAAATGTCGAGTAAATTCTATTGAAATGTCATAAACGCTAGACATCTTGAATCTGCTGCAATGTTGGCAACAGCTGTGTGCTGGGAATTTCAGAGTCGCTCAAAATTCTTAAATGGACAACATGCAACACTTTGCACTTTTGTTTAGGAAAGAATTGTTGTTATGTTGATGTAGTCACTAACGGATTCAAGGGGGGCACGGGGAGAGGGTGAGAGGGGTTTCAGGTTGGATCATTACTCATAGGTCATAACTTTATCTAACAAATAGATTTACTATTTAATTGTGGGTCAATCTAAAAATGAGGCATTAATCAAAAATTCGTGGAAATTATCATTGCGTGCGCGTAGGAAAGCAGCAGCAATTTCGTTACATACCCATTTTCTTCTAGATAAAAAAACTAAACCTAGGACCGACTTTTCATTCCACTCGTGATTACTTTGCAATTTTAAAGTTTACTAAATGTTCTCTAGAATGAGAAATTTTATCAGGTATTCATTCCCAAAACCAGTTTAGAACAGATTGTGGAATAATTCAGGATTTTGAGTACCTCATGAATATCCTAAAGAGTTGTAGTCTTTTTCCACTGACATTTTTCTTTACATGGTAAATTTAATATGCAGGGTGAGGTTTTCTTGTTTCAAGCAACTCGTTCGTCGTTCGTCAAGAGATTTAGTGCCATAAGTAATCCAAGCTAAAGGAATTTGAAAATCAAAACAATTTTGTAATATTTTTTATCACATTTTATTTCAAATCTAAATGGAAAATCAATCAAAACTGTAACTAAAATTAAATTTAATTGCTTCTTTACCATCATCAGACGTCGTTCGTTTCTTTTTAAAGAGTCATTTCGTAATTTAATTAATATTTTCGTACGCTTACCAAGTGGATGAAGATGATAAACCTGATTAAATGCATAAATTTCCTGATAATATGAGTATGTATAAGTAAGTAACGTGCTTTAAATACATTTATGTAGAAAATAGTGGTAGAAAATACATTCATATTTTTTACTATTGTCGATAAAAACAGAAAAAATATCATTGATATTATACAAGTTATGTATATTAAGTTTGAATTCAAGCAACAACAACGACATTCCATGACATCAAAATCATAGTAGCAGCCAACAGCAGAAGCAGCAGCAGCAACTGCATAAATATTGCACATTTGGCAACACTCAAATGTGCAAGCAATAAGCAACAAACAAACAAACAAGCAAACAGACCGAAAGACATCAGCAACAGCAGAATGTTGCATGCAATCATGTACGAGTACAAGTGGAATATATTCATGCAGTGGATGCATACATCAATTGAATGGATATGTGAATGTATGTATGTGTCCATGTGTGTGTGCAGCCATATTTAGCATTTCAAAAGGGAAAAGGCGCTAAAGCATATGCTATACAGCAGAAGCGACAAGGGTAACAAACAATCAGGAACAAGAACAACAAATGTTGCTAGCAAATTATTATCGTTGGTGCTGGTCAAGAAGCTCATAGTAACTCACACATACACATAGCAATATATACCATAGATACATGAATCGCTTTTCAACGCCTTTGACGACGACAACGACAGACGGACGGAGCCAAGCCGATGGGCAAACATTCTGTCGGACGGACGGACATTAATATGTGAACGCTTGAAGTTTTGCGCGACATTTTGCCAAGTGAAGCGCAAACATTCTTAAGCATTCAAAGACAGCAGCAACATCATCAGCAGCAGCAGCAGCAGCAACAGTAGAAGCAGCAGAGATTTATGATTTTATGTTGTAGCGCATGGCAAATTAATCCAGGAAGTGAATTTGTAAAAAGAAGAATTCTTTCTAGCCTGCCTGCCAGCCTCCCTGCCAGTGATGCCTGCCATGTAATGCTATGCCTGCCTGCCTGGCTGCCTGCCTGCCACGATGTTTGCCTGTCTGCCAAGTCATTGGGCTTTGCATGAGTGATGTTTGCTTTTATGTATGTTGTTGGTATCTTGGATTTTGCTCGGTTGCTGCCTGCCTGCATTATTGTAGTAAGACATTTTGTGAAATGTATTGATTTCAGATTTTAGTACCTACTTTTGTGGAAAATATTTACAATTTGTTGGCATTGCTTTATTTGTTTATCTTATTTGACTTACCGATGCAACAATTGTTAGGTAGTAACGTTGTATCTTCTCGTAATCCAATGTTTTAGCGACAGTAACCTGAAAAAGATGGATATATTTTATTTGTTTCATAGATATTCATCTTCAAACCTAAGGTTTGGTTTGGTTTCTATGTAATACCCTTGAAAAGTTTTACAAATGTCTATATCGGAGATTAATCGCAAGAATTTTTTGTTGTGACATTTTCATATCGTTCAATAGAAGTTGTTGGCAAATATTTAGCAATAATTATGAGGGAGCCACATTAATAATACCTACTGTTTGTTATTGAACTGGTCGATGTTATTCACATTATTGACAATGAACGACAACAACTCACAACATGACATACTCTATTCAAAGTTTAAGTGCACATGTGGTTGTGAAGGTAACTATTAGTACTAAGTACGTATATAGGGTGGACCATTTGTAATTTGATTTTGGTATAAATAATAAACGAATAATTTTTTTCAATATATTCGAAAGTACAATCCTTCCTTCGTCAGTTGTGGGACACTATATAATTTCAATGACTTCCTCGGATGACTTTGCATACGATCAACCCAATTTTTCAGTAAAGTTTCGACTGTATGTACTTGACCGATGGCTATACCAATTTCCTCATTAAGAGACTCAATCGTTGATGGATTGTTAGTGTAGCCTTTATCTTTAATGGCTCCCCATAAATAACAGCCCAACGGAGTCAAATCACAACTGTGTGGTGGCCAATGCACGTCACCAAAACGGTATTATACTGCGATTTTCACACTTCTCACCGAAAAGATCGATTGTTGCATGGCTTGTGTGACACGGCGCGCCATCCTGTTGAAACCAAATGTCTTCTAAGTCTATATCTTCTAAGATAGGCTACAAGTAATCAGTTATCATTGCAACAGTTGAGGATACATTGGCTTCTCATTAATCGAGCATGGATATTCTGAGCCCCATATGCGACAATTTTGCCTATTAACGTAACCAACGAGGTCAAAGAGAACTTCATCAAAAAAGATGAATTATCGGTAAAAATGTTCATCTACTTCCGTTGCGGATGGTCATGTGGCTTCAGCTGTTGTAGCAATTGAACTTTGTACAGCTTCATACTGAAATCTTTATGCAAAATTCGCAACAAAGAAGTTCGTGAAATGTTCAATTCCTGAGAACGATGGCGAGTTGCAGTGGTTGGTTCTTCTGGCACATTCTGAGCAATAGCATAAATTTTTTCGGTTGTGCACACTGTAGGAGTACGATAAATGTTGTTTTATCCAATAAAGATCTAGTTTCACGCACACTTTACCAATAAGGTCGACAAATTGCGTGGAAGGCGAGCATCTTCTACCGAATTTTGGGCGTAACTTTCTTACACTTTCGGTAGAAGATTCACCATTTTGCAAGTAAATATTTAGTATTTCGCAATGTTTCTCAAGCGTATATCGAACCATTTCGTTAACCGCAAATATAAAACTAAGACGGAAAGTCTTAATACGAATGACATAAGAGTGGCACACTCAAAATAATCAGTAGTTCAACTTCCATATGTTACATGGACCACCCTGTATATGTAGTCGTATATAAGTGAATGTCAGCTACCTACGCAATTACTATATGGCAACTCTGGCACAATGGAACTTGGCAGTCTTATTGGATACTTCTATATAACATTCAAGTATTTAAATTAGTTTTGGATTTTTTCTCATAAATACATAAATACATTTACCCACATTTTTTTTTTAATTTTAATTTTAAAATTTGCTTTGCCAATTTGGCTGATCAAAACTCAGAGTCCAAATTTAAATCTGAATTTTTGTAAAACAAAATGGCGAATTCGAACATCTAAATGCAGATACATAAATGTTTGAAAAGTTCGTTCAGTTACAGCCATATTTTAGATTTTCGAAAATTTCCGGCAGTATGTATCTACATTCAATACATGAAGAGAATGGCCCACTGCAAACACTTCTATGTAAGTTATATATGTTTATCACTCGTTCGCTGCAAGACTGTCATAACTCGAAAAAACGTAAATTCTGAGAAAAACCCATTTAATCAATGCAATTTGGTAAATATACTATATAAATACTCTTCTCACGTAATGAGTTCATAAGATACATACAAGACATAAGACACATGACAAAGCACTAAATAACGGATATTTCTGTGTACTTAACTCAAAATTTTATATATATTTACTTATGTCATTCTTGCAGCAAACGAGTGATATCATGTTGCTAGCTTAGCAACACTCTCCTGCATATTTTACTAGGTGCCTACATACCTTATGACTATTTATAGATGCATTTGGAAGTTGCCTTTGTATGCTACACAAATTTTATGGCAAATTGATTTTGATTGATTTGCTTGTATAAATAAATTCATTTTTTTTTACAAAATAATCTTCTTTTTCAATCGGAAACTTTTTATTTTTGTTCAATATACAGAGAAATGGGTGTCTAACATGTCGCCATCCCTAGCTCTCTCTATCTTTCTCCCTCCCTCTTTATCCAATGTATCATTCTCACTCACCTGCCCTTGATGTGGAAATGATATCACAAATGTGCCATAACCATCAGCAATTGTCATCTTTTCATCTTCTGTTGTATTGGTGCTACCTTCAACAATGAAATATTCAACCAGTCCATTAACACCGGCATCCTTATCCAATGCTTGAATATTACGAAAGATCGTGGTGCCTACTGGAGTACTCTGCAAAGAGAAAAAAAAGTATTAAAAGAAACACAAAAAGCCAAGGAGGTATTGACAGAAAAATTTACTATAAATGGTAAAATGGTATTCAAGATGTGTTGACAATTACATGCGTTCGAAAAAAAATAAAAAAAAGTTTCGAGAACAACCAACAAGTAGGTAGCAATAGAAGCAGAATCAGAAGCAGTAGCAGCAACATCAGCAGCAACACCAGAAGAAGATAACATGTTAAAGAAATGGCTGAGCGCTGTGTTGTTGTTGCCTCTAGCAATTAACATAAATTAATTTGTTGTAAGTAAGAAAAATGAGCGACGAGAAAATGGCAAACGCGTCCCTTATTCGTAAAATGTCGCAGCAGCAGCAGCAGCCGCAGCAAAAGTTGAGTCAGTTATTTCTGGTTTTTGTTGTTGCATATGTAGCGGTGCGCAATGCAGCTACATACTTTTATGAGTAGTTAAATATAGCATACATTCTTTTTCTTTGTGGACATTGATATGAAGTATGGATGTTTGTATGTAGGTATGAGGTAGACCCAATGGAAAGGGAAACGATTCAGAAAGGTTTATAAAGCGCTTGAAAATAAATAAAATAAAGTCTCTCACAAAACACGTTGACTCACACTTTACTGGCACGGCGCAACATGACTTAACCAAAATGACAAAATTTACTATTAAAAGAATGAACTTACAGATTTATACCAATCGGGGACAATGGCACAAGGAACGAAATTTATGAGATTATTCACACACAGTGGTGACACTAGGACTTAGTTTTGGGGAGAAATAATTTGAAAAACTGTGGGTTAATCACCAGATCAATAACTACTCCAGACCAAAAGGAAATCAAATTCAGACAACAAAAGACACAATTTCAGCCAAAAGCAGACCAAAACTCAGATAGATTCAGACTACGATAGAAAATCAAACCAAAATTATGAGTAAATTCAAACCAAAGTTCAAGCAAAATTCAGAACGAAGTTAAGATCAAAAAATTAGATATAAAAAACTCAGAGATTAAAAGCAGGCCAATATTAGATATCGAATCCAGAGTAAATAAAAACAAAAATCCAACCAAAATCCAGTTTAGATATCAAGCCAACATGCAGATCGAGATTCAAATCCAATTCAAAGCAAAACTCAAGCCAAAATTTACATCAGATTTAGATTGAAATTTAAACCATATTCAGAAAAAAATCTGATCGAATTTCAGGTTTAAAGTCTGACCAAAACTCAGATCAAATTCTCACAAAATTCACAGCAAAACTTAATAAAAATTCAGGCTAAAATTCAGACTATAACTAAAATTAAATTCAGACCGAAATTCACAAAATAAACTGCAATCAGAACTTAAATAAAAAAGTCAAATGCAGTTAAAAATCAGACCTTAGGTCAAATCAAAAGTCAGGCCGAAACCCAAACCTTAGACCAAAAAAAATTTGGTGCTAAACTAAAACCAAAGGAGGTGAAAATTAATCAACATCCAGACCTAATATTAGACTAGACTAAGTAAAACCAGATCGTCAAGCAAGGCATTTACATTTTTTATTTCAATTCAGTTTGTGAGGCCTCATTCGGATCTTGATAGAATTAGCGGTAATCAACTTGCAGTCAGATAACAGCAAATCTTATAGTTCATGAATGCGAGTGTGGTTCACTTGTTTGTTGTGTTTTTCTAAACGCTCTTCGCTAATGAAATGATTTAATTGCCGCTGAAAGCAGCTAGCAATTGTCGTTTCCAGTGCAGCTTGGCACAACTTCCCTTTTTCTAGGAAGACTGTTGCTATTCAGTGTAACACAGAACCGAACAGCAAATGCGCAACCGAGAAGGACAAGTCTCTTGGGGGAAAAGAATAAAAAGTCATGTTGCTACATGCATCAATTGAAATAACTGAATTGTTAATTGGATTTTACTTAATGTTTATTTATGAAGTTTACTGGAATATTAAACAGTGAAACGAACAACAACAACAACAACAACAGCAACAACAACAGAATGTTCGAGGTATGCATTCATGCACCATTTTTGGGGTACTATAATTACTAATTCCCAATGATTAAGAAACTAAGAAACTAACAATCGTTTTTTCATCATCGTCATTCTTGATTTTGGCATGGTGGCAAATGGAATGAATTGATTTTTAATATAACACATTAACAATGGCATTAGAAAAACTTGGATATTGGCATTACATACTTAGCTTGAGAATTATTTATTCTTCTTGAAGCATAACATATTTGAAAATTGAAAAAGTTTAATTATTAGCAATTAAGTGCAATGGCTAAAGAAGAACATGTGACAATTTGCAAGGTGACTAGCAGGCAGCTTCTTTTTTTCCATTGTGTACGAGTATGTGTGTGGTTTTATGAGGAGGGAAAAAATAATTCGTGTTTTCGATAAAAATCTTCAGTAATTTCTCTACTCAAACACAATAAAGAATAAACGAAAAAATTTCTCCAAAAATTCAACATTCTTGGTGTATGTTTGCATATATTAGCACCGGCTGACAAGCAGCAAGAGCAGCGGGCAACGGCAACGGCAGCTGCAGCAGCAACGGCTAACAAAAGATGCTTGCAACCTGATGCACGACAATTTTGCTTGTAATAGCAAAAATGTTTATCACACGTAACACACAATAGCAACAACAACAACAGCTAAGCTAAGCTAAGGGAAATGAAGGCACTCTATAGTCAGTTGTAAACGGGCGACCATCGCAGCCTGATAAAGCCATTCTCCAGATGCAGTAACAATTTTCTCCATCACCAATGTGGGCTCACCAATAAAAATGGAAACAATTTCTCCCACACTTGTGCTTGTTGCTCCATCAGTCGAGGAGATGCACAGCGCAAAAGTTCAACTACTCGCTGCAATTGCAATAAGAGCCAAAAGATAAGAATACAAGTAGGCACCTACCTAGGAGTAAATACATACATACTAGGTGCATATGCATATACATATATATGCAAGCATGAAAGTTTGCAGCCCATAAGAGATGAGTTAAGCTCTCAGCTGTAAACAAACATTCAGCCGGCATTTAGCTTTAGGTTACACAGTTACTACAAAAGTTAAATTAAAAACTAAGAGGCTAAACTAAATGCATATCTTGAAGTTTAAGTCTCTGATTAAACTTTGAACCTAAATGGAGCATGACATTGTCAACATGTTGCATATCTGCATAGTTGTACGAGTGTGTTTGTATGTATGTATATACAAATGTATGTAAATACAAATAATAATATGCTTAGCGCACTCAGCATTCCCGTATGTATGATGAGTGTTTGCTTTCGAAAAATTTATATCTACTATTTACCTTTAGTAAATAAAACTTGTAAATGTGAAATGTAAGCACACACACACACACACACACACACACAAAGTACATTTCCATGAAGGGAGCAGCAGCAACAAATAGATGCCTGAAAAAAGTGGCGCACATGTTTCCCTCACACTCTACAGCAATATACGAGTAATACGTTTTCCTTCTACTTAACCGACCTTACTTCAGTCCCAAGAGATAGTAAGAAGAAATGCTAACAAATAAACCAAAAAGGAAAAGCTATTGACTCTGTACATAATGTGGATACGGAACGTCGTACCGTATAAACTCACAGAAAAAAAAGTGGAATAAGCATAAACCACACATTCCGTTGTAAGAGTAGAAAGCAATCAAATATAATTTATACATAAATGTCGAAAGAAAATCATCACAAGCTCTCAGGAACTTAATCTCCTTATGACCATAATAAGTAGTTTAAGAATTCGGCAAAAATTCGATTAGATTAAAAGTTTTACATATTTTAAAGCATTAATGTTTCTCATAGTTACGCAGAAATTTCATCCAGAATTTACACGAGTTACGCGTGCAGCTACAAATAAAACTGATACTTGTAACCGTTACATTCTAACAATCTATTGTGCCTTTTCTCTACACCTGCTATTCCTCTAAGGTTGGAGTCATATGAGAGAGCTCGGAAATTTTTTCGTTTTAACTGTCAAATTTAAACCAAAAAGAAAAACGTATGTAAATTTAACATTACAACTTTGCTCTCTGTGGTGACTTCATTTTATTAAATTAATACATATATCGTTACCTTAAAGAAAGGTCCTAACTAATAATTTTGTATTTAATACAATTTAATGTTTTTGGCTGATTCTTAATAATCCATAATCCATTCGATTGTGCAAAATCCATAAAAATGTAAGTTATATCTTTTCTACATTAAGGAAATAATATAATATAAGATTTACTATATATGTAATACAGAATTTTGTAACCGAATTTTGGTTTAGCTCTTTCTCTTTCTCGTGACGAATTTTTACTTTAAAAAGTTTTCGTTTCTATTTTGAATCAACTTTATTGGAAATATTGTGTAAAAAAAAAATTAAAAATTTGTACAATTTTGTAATGATTAATAAAAAGATCGCAAATGGTCGAAGTTGCGAAATTTTTAGGAATCATACTTGCAGAACAGTGATGTTACTATGTTCTCTAGCGAAAGCTTTTCTGGTTGCTAAATACTTGAATTTGAATGCTTACAAGTGAAAAACAAGTTGAATCGCCAATGTAGAACAGTGACGGCCACTGATGAAAGGCTTCAAATTCCTTCAGTAGCGAGGAGCAGTTTAATTAATTTTACAATCAGAGTCGAAAAATTACAACAAAATCACCAGTAGAGAATATTTTTTACTGCTTTTACTGGTTTTATTACTTTTACTGTTCATAAGTCTTAAAAATCAAAGTTTTAGTTATTATTAGTTTTGTTAAATTCAACAAAACTTTTTCTGCTCAGTGTATAGGTATGTGTGTGTATGGTGAGCCGCTGAGATGATGCCGTTATAACTGCACTTTCCTGTTTATATAATTTTCGTTTGTTATTGCTCACCAAGACTATGCGGATGCGGATGTTTTTAAAATTGAATGAATTTGTATTGTGTGTCCCAAACGCCTAAGGCGGCGTCGGCAAGCAACAACCGCTACGACAACGGCGTGTGGCAACATAGAACTCAGTTCAGTTCAGTTCTATTCGGTTCGGTTCGGTTTGGTTTGGTTTGGTTCTGTTCTGCCTGAATGCAATGCAATTGTGGCAGAGAAAAAGATATGACTGTGAGTAGGTAAAAACACAATGACGGTACTTTCCGATTGTGTTCCTGCCTATGGAGAAAATAATCTGCTTTTATTTAAGGCTGCCTTAAACTAACATAAAAAAAAACAACAAACAGAAAATTGAAATGAAATGGTAACAATTTTTTTATCGCTTTATTTTTGTATGGTCATCGAGAGGAAAAAAATTGTTGACATTGTTTTAATGGTTTTTGTACACAGAAAATCGTCTTTCTTTCTTATTTTTCTTATTACAAGAATTGCTGCAAAAATTTTTGTGCTATCAAAAAATAAAAAAAAGCATACATACAGACATGCAAAACGTTTTTCTTTTTATAGAATTTCTATTACAAAACAATATCAAGATTCAAAATTGTGCTTTCGAACGGGTTCCAGTATTGTTTTTAGTGCAGAAGTACAAACCGAGGAGATGATTCCAACTGATCTTTTTTGGGATACAATTTAAGCAAACATTGACATTATGCAAATAAGCGCAGTGTGGTATGGTAAAATTAATTTCATTTGAAACCTTAACCATTTGAGCTTAACGAAATACACTCAAGTTCAGCTTAAATTTCAAGCTTGTATTGAATGGAAATGTGGCGACACTTTATTAATATCACTAAGAATCGAAAACGATTAACCTAAAGCTTCTGGGCGCAACTTCCTATACGCAAATTGTTACCCAAAGAAGATTTATGGATACCTTCACGCATTTGTCACAATTTACCAAATTGCTTAATAAATTATGAAGCACCTTTTGCCAGCAGCAACAGCAAGAAAGCAATAACGTATGCTGCGCTGCAATAGTATACCAGGCGGCAAGCAGCATTCAGTGAGTACCGCTCGCGCATGTCATGACATCATCACCCACAGTCGCTGAACTTAAATACCTACACACAAAATATGTATACAAATTCGTGCGAATGTTATACTCGTAGCTCTCAAAGAATCTTCTTCTTCTTAAATTTGCAGCATTATAGCTGTTGCGTCGCAGCAGGCGATATTTCAAAGATGGCTTAAATTACGCAGCGAAATTGGCGACAGTGGCGGCTCAATTTAACTAATGTTGTTGATGTTGCACATCGAACGAATACATTTTTAGTAGCAGCCAAACCACGAACACATCTGCAAAAGCTAAATATGAAATACATATCAACTGCAGTAAAACAGCGCAAGTTTTTAATTTCGTACAATGAATATATGATGGGTACCTTAAGGATACAAGGCAATATTCAAGATGAAAAGGTGCATGCAGTAAGCGTTGGCAAATTTGCATGTAGCCGAGATTGCTAGTGGGGGCGGAGGATTTAACTTAGTCTTTTAATTCAAGAGAAACGATCATAAAATCATCAGAGATAATATTTGAGAGGCGTGGTGATGGCTGGCAACAGTTGCGGCTTGCCGAATATCTGTTCGACTTCGGAAGTAATTGTGTGTACAATAACAATAAACCCCTTTTGGAACCAATAGTTTATTTGTATTTTTGATCTGAGGTAGGTCTCACTTTGTCGTTTTTAACTTTGTTGGATACACATACATAACACATCATAGGCGAGTAGAATCGTTAAAAATATGTTTTAAATCAGCTTTTAAAATGACTGCATATATAGCATGCCACCCCCTTGAGTGATTGAGGGCTATTACGGGTGAATGTGCCTTAAGTATGTAGTTTACTACTTCCGCGTGATGATGGCTGGCAACAGATGCGGCTTGCCGAATATCTTGTCGACTTTGGGAGTAATTGTAAACTTTCTCTGGAAGGGGAGAATTCATGGATGACATCACATCTCCACCCCCTTTCCGATTTGCACCTAATTTACTTAAATGTTCCGTCACTGAGTAGATGACCTTACGAACTACCAAATGTATTCCCATTTATTTGGATTTAACATTCTGGCTTACAATTTATTACACAGACTTGCGAAGTTTCTGATGTCTGAGAATATGTAAAAAGAGATTTCTTTTATGTATAGTTAATTAGATTTTTCATGTAATATTAGAATTTATATTAATTTTTTTGCTCTCTTAATTGCTTCTCCCCCTTCCCTTGCTTCCACGTCCCCTATCAAGTATTATTGAGTTTCTATTAAATAAATTTTACAACTTCTACCTTAACAATATCTACTGTAACTTTATAAATTTGACTGCTTGAAATGAGTTATATGTAATGTTAACATACCTCTAGTATTACGTCACAAAAACCAACGTACACACGTAATTTATGACAAAAATTTGTTATTCAAATTCTGTAGCTGCAGGTCAAGCCAAAGTATTGGTGTTTCAGATTCATAACTTTGACTCTTAAGTCGCCAATCGTGAGAAGGGTCGTTTTGCCTTTTGTACGCAGGTTAATTTAAATTTTTGCACTTTAGAATTATGTTTCTTAGATGCTTTACTTCTGCACACTTATGAAAAAATGCAAATATTATATATGCAAAAGAAATAAAAATATTTTTGGGAGAGGTTCCTTCACGTTTTATTGATAGCTTTTTTAGATGTAAAAACAGAAAACAAAAGAAAGAAACAAAAATCAAATTCCATTATTTGAGGTAAAAATAGAAAACGTTTCCTTCTGAAATTATCTATCTACAATGCATTGAGAGTTGAATAAGATGATTATCTTTGGGTCATAAGTTAAATACGTCTTGTCGATAACTTTCGAATGAAGCCGATGCCGATGCCGAAGCTGAAGTTGAAGCTGAATCAGCTATGCAACTTTCAGTGTTTATGGTATACAGGTTTAACTAAACTTTAAACAAAACGTTTTTGCTAAAAAAAACACACATTCGATTTTTGTTTTGTTTGTTTTTAATAAAACATTTAAACACTTGCAAATGTTAGTTGTCTGTTGCCCGTTGTTGCTCTGAGCAGCATGCATGCATGAGTTGCTCATAGCTCCTCAACTACTCTAAAAGTATTTTGAGTTTATTTTTTAAATTACGTCAACTCACCTAAACAAAAAAAAATTTTAAATAAACTTGGACTACAGGTTGTTGGTGTTGTTTTTGCTACTGCTACAATCCATAGACACCACAGTTATTTTTTCTCCTTTAACTTTTTACTATATTTGGTAATGCGAATTAAATAAAGAAAATCAAAAAGCAAAGCAGCTAGCCAAATAAACAAATGAATAAAACAGTTAAATGTTTTTTTAGTACCAGCAATTGTCGTTAGTCGTCGTTATTGTAGTTGTTTTCGTTTTTGTCATATTGAAAGTTGCAGGCATTGTAAATAACGCAAATTGCTCGCTTACCACTCCAATTCGGTGATGGCGTTGCTGATGATCATGTATCGATGGCGTTGATGTTGTGTCTTTTTGTTTTTTGTCTGTGTTGTTGTTTGCAGTTAGTGCTGCTTAACTGACTCACGAAAAATCATTTACACACTCATTCATTCAAAAAGTTTGATTGCTCGTTTGTTTTTCTATATTTTTTTATTGCCACACGCCAACTCCTCGCAACAAAATATTCAACGCTTGTAATCGTAATTTGCACGCATGTGCAATAAATGCATCGTTGTTTTGCCTGTCTACATGGAAACAGTGGCTAAGAAAAAGTGAAAGTGTCTAAGGCAAAAATACACATCAATTGCTGCACCATCACCATCATCACCACCAACCATTTTGTGTTTGTTGCATCAAGTATTTTTATGATTTCCTCTTGTTTTTTTGAATCGTGCAACTCTTCCGTTTTATTTTTTGTCACATTCAATTTTTTATTTTCGTATTCAAGGAACTTTTGGGTTAGGTTAAGTTCAGGTAAGTGACTACACAGGGCACACACTTATTAGAGCAAGGTAACAATACAACAACGATCATACAATGTGATTTTAAATAAAAATAAATTTTTTTCTTTCAAAATATTATATTTTTTATTATGGTTATTTACAAGTATTTCTTAATCAGTTATTTCTTTCAAAGTTTCAACTCCTACTCGTATTTTTGTGGTGCTAGTGTATACAAAATCAAATAAAACTTTGAATGAATTCTAACTAGGTACAATTCGTAGGATCTTAGCCTCTCGTATGTTCATCTCTGCTTATCAGCTCCAATCGGTTATTATAGTAAACTCTTCTCATATAACTAGATTAGATTGAAACTGCCCATTGAATATCCTAAGATACACTTCCTAAGCTTGTAGCACTTAGAAAGAAATGTTAGATATCCCTGGGAGTTATATTTCCCACTTCATCCGTAGGTAGGTATGCAATAGTAAGGTGACGAAGTCTAAAACTTGCAAGCTTATCACAGTGGCACAGAATGTGCTCTGCTGTTTCCTCGTTTTCGCCACAAAATCTACAGAATTCGTCCCGCGTTATTCCCATGCTAGCAAGAAGTTTCCTAACTGGGCAGTGTCCAGTAAGAAATCCTGTGACAGCTCGGATTCCGTTTCTGTTTAACATCAAGTGTTGTTTTGTTCTTAACTTTGATACACTTGGCATGAATGATTTTGCTTGTCTGTTGCCTGAGGTGTCGTCCCAGGTAGACTGGACCTTTCTGTTCAGCCATGTGTTAAGATTAAGCTATAGAAAACTCCATGGCGGGCCGCAGAATGTCTCATATAATTAATCACAGACTCTAGTCATGTGTTGCTGCTTGTCAGTTTTTATGTGGTCCATTTTAGCGATTTCAGTCAAGCGTATGCTTCTACTTGGTGCTTTTCACTAGTCGTCAACCACTTTAATCAGAGGCATGTAATTTCCTTCTCAACGATATCGACAAGTTTTATGCTCTTACTCGTCAGTTTTTACTAATTGCAGACCTGAAATTATCAGCTCCTATTACACATTTCCTTAAATTACTCGAATATCACTACTGATAGATTCTTATCAGTCACTTTCCGCACTGACACTTTTAACTAGTCCTACGCCTGTAGTTAATGTCTGTGGCCAGTAAGTCGCCAGTGGACTGTAACTTGTCGTAAGCCTTTATTTATCGGCACCAGTTCATGATTTTACTTCTTTCAATTAGTTGTAAGCTTCTACTCATGAGCTCCCATCAATCGTATACTCCTACGAGTACACTCCTTTGAACTAGTCGTACTAAGTATGTCAATATTCAAAAACCTTAATCAGTGGTATGCTGCTACTTGTAGCCTCCTCATTTCCAACAAATATTGCATCCGCTATGAGTGTTGCTTCCTGGCACAGCTGGAGCATGTAAATTATCTGATGGTTGCACACATAAGTAAAGGATGCGTAAGATAATTTGTAACAGTTCAGTTCTATCAAAGATGTGATTCACAACATTTCCTAACACACTAGCTGCAGCATAAAGTTTGAAAGTGTTCAACATGGAGTCTAATTGAATCGAATATGATTTCTCTTCAAACTTTCATTCAAAATAAATTCAAATATTTACTGTCTCAATATGATTTGAATGAATTAATCAACTGACTAAACTCAGAAATTCTTTTTTTCGGGGGAGGCTTTCAGATTGAGTAATAACATACTTTCAAAAGCGACCAGACAGGGTCTACTCCTACCTGTCTCATAGGCTTCATTGTGATTGATTATCATCGAATAGATTATAGGAGTTAGTTTATAGATACATGTATTTATATACATACATCTATTTGACATAATAGCCTGCTGAGAACCTAGAAAAGAAGATCCTAATCGCAATTGCAACAACTTTTCTGATAAATTGCTTCTTTTTTTTTAGTAACAACTTAATTTTTCAATGGGGTATGAAGTGCAGCAGCAAGAATTTTGCCTTTTGTATAAGAAACTGAAGCATTATGAAGTCTACTATTAACATGAAACGCATTAATAATTGCCAGCTTCCGCGTTCTTCCAATAGAATTTTTGCACTGTTTGGATCACTTGATGCTGCTGGTACAAGTCATTGTCGTGATTAGTTGTAATTGTTGAGAAGTCAACGACCAAAAAAAAAACCTCCAATGAGGAAAATAACAAAAAACAACAAACCGGAAAATGAATCAATCAATTCTTGTACTAAAATTGCATAGACATTGTTATGAATGTGTAGCAATGAAGTTGCCACTGAAGATGGAGAAGACGTTCAAATTAAAGCATCAAATTGCAATTTAATGCAGCTAGTGACTTTAAAATAGTTTTAAATAATTGCCCTAGGTATACACCTTTAAAGTTTTAAAAGTAGCCACTGTCAAACTGCCCAACATTACCACGCCATTAATTTGCTACTTTCTAATAAAAATGAGCAAAAAACCAAAACTAAAACGTAACGCTACTAAAATGCACCTGTTGCTGCTGCCCCGGCAACTATTGCAACTTTCTTAAATGCCGATAACGATTGCCGGTGAAAACAAAAACAGCTACAAATAGTTAATATGGTGGAAATAAAATTACATTACAACAATACTGTCAATACATTTGTTTTGTCAACAACATACACAGTAACATACTACATAGTTAGTTACTGTCTCAAGAGATAGTAGCAACCAGCAGCAGCAGCAGCAGCAGCACCAACAACAAGCACTTCTTTAGAAGTAAAATGTGGTTACTCAAATGTCATCTAAAAATGAGAACAGCAAATATACGAAAAATAGTTGCTGTTGTTGCTGCTACTGTTGCGTTTAGCAATAAAACAACTTATGTCAATACACTTTGAATGATTGCAGCATGAATGAGAAAATATTGTTGCTGGTACACACATATACACAAAAGGTGGGGCAAAAGTAATGCCATAATGTGAATTGGCTTTTATTTTTTTAGAAAGTAAAAAGGTTTGAATGTGTAAAAAGTTGATAACTATAAGTTGAATAAGTTGGAAAAATCGGTCAAATGACCACCTCCTGGCTTGATGTACATTTGTGGGCTTTTCTAAGGCATTTTGAATTTTTGCTCGCAATACATTTGATTTCATATTCAATGTTGGCTTTCAAGGCTTGCAAGGTTTGCGTTTTGTTGTAGGTAAACAAGAGATTTAAAAAAACCCCAAATGAAGAAGTCTTTCGATCTTGCCAGCCAGTTCAAATCGCCAAGAGATCACACGCCTCGGGAATTCATATTTCCAATTCTCCATCGTCGACCGAGCTAACTTATTGTAAACTAATTCTCTATCTGTCTACAACATAAATGACAGAGCATAATGACATGCGATGCAATTAAGTATGACACATTCGCATCAGCACATTTCTTTTGCCCCACCTTGTATAAACAAGTCTTTATGTATTCCTGATTATTGTTGCTTGCTGTTAAATGCCGGATTTAGTTTTCCATCCAATATAAATTAAATACTGCATCGTCAATTGATTTTTGCGAAATGTGTTTAGTATTTGAGAGAGAGAGAGTCTCTTATTGAGATTAAAACAAGTTAAATCACCCATTTACAGCATTTCCAACATTTTTCAAACTTTTTACATACTGACAGCAAATATCACCACCAACAACTTGTTGTGTTACGCTTCTTGTTCGTTTCTACTAAACACAAAATACAAACACAAATAGCAACAGCAAAGTTGGTTATTTAATCGATTTAATCATTACTATATTTTTGTTGTATTTAATACTTCATTTCCGAGATAACGAAAAATATAAGTGCACTCATCTTTCTTGATTTTGATTAATTTTTGAGGGAACTAAGTACTACAAAGTTTCCTTTAAATAGAAAAAAATATATAAATTTTATGAATAACATTAGTCAATGAAATAGTAGGTACAAAACTTTGCCCTTCTGTTAATGAAACACGTCGTATTTCCGAGTGAAGCTAGCTCAGGGGATTTGGCCTTTCAGAATTGTATTTGTTGAAGAATTAGGAAATTATGTTTTAACTTAAAATGTCTATGAAGTGAGAACTGAATTAAGCGACTTTTTTCCCTAGAGGAAAATATCTCCGGGAGTTTTTAAGTAGATTGAAAATGCTGAACATTGAAACTCGTAGGTACCTGAAATTATTAGTTAAAATGTTTTTTTTTCAAGTTTGTTAAATTTACATAATTTAAGTTCCTACATACTTAATAATCGAAACAAATAAGAGGGTTGTTATATTTAGTAATAAGGATATCATAGAAAATAAAAATAAGGACAAATTATCATTTTGATTGATTGATTTAATTTTAATGTGAATTATTAAAGCGAAAACACAGATATTTCAGAGGGAGTTTGGGTCTGCAGGAATGGATGTGTCTGTTTGAAAAAATAAATAAATAAAAAATAACACAGGCCAAATTGCAATTAAAACTAGCAACTTTAATCTTAATAACCGGTTACAATAATTTGGCTCCCATTCACTCCGTCTCTATTTTCTGTATTAAAAAATTGTTAATGTCGTTCAGCACTCCGCTGCTGTGGATCACAATGGATAGTTTTTGGAAGGAAAATGTTTACTTACTTTAAAGAATTGTTGAAATTAAGCAAAGTAAATAGAAACATGAATCAAAATCTAATTTACGAATCCCAAAGGACCCTCCTACCGCCGAACCCGACCTAGGGACGCATCCGCATAACGCACGGATCGGTGACCGACGCAACCGCTTTACACCAAAATATATAATGAGCCGCGTATATCCAAACAGGCATACTTTACAACTACATTCGGAAATACCATAAAATCATCAGCTGTTTATCAATTTAATATTGTAAGTAAGTTTGTTTTGATGTGATCCAGAGAATCGGAAATGCGGTTGCATATGTCAAGTTTAATAGGAATAAAATAACATGAGCTTCCACTTGGAATATTAAAAATAATGGTATTTCGTTTAGTAAATACGAAGATGATAAAATGCCATTCGAAAGCTTTACAAGAAATGTTATATTCAGCATTTTTCTTCTGCTTATCAATGTCGGTAGATTAATAAGTTGATTGATTCAAAAGGGGATTCTAACAAATGCTCCTCACTGCAAAAATAAGATATTATTTTTGAACTTACTCAATTTTACTTACATACATCACAGTTATATTGAGGATTCCAGACAGGAGATGCATGATGGATGGATGGATGTGAAGAAAGCCCAAAACCTGACCTACGAGTGTAGGACAGTTCCTCAAGCACTCAGGCTATGTAGCCCATTGTACTTAAGGCCTAAGAAAAGAAGAAGGGGTGACAGCAAGTAAGGGGTTAGAGAAAAAGAGAGAAAAAGTCGAAAAAGGGGTTATAGGGGGACTACGTTCTCTTCCGCAAATTTTCCGGATTCTCTCACAAATCTCAGAAGATCGCAGAAGGGGAAGAAGTGAACTTTGTCCATTTCTGTGACATCGAAACCCAAAATGCGCCAACTCATTCTGGTAAAGGCGGGACATGTGCAGAGAAAATGCTCTGTGCTGTGCACCTCCTTCAGATAAGATGTGCAAGTCGGGTCCTCGGTGATGCCGATGGTAGTCATATCTTGGTCCCATGAATTAAGTCCTGTGATGAGTCCCACCCGGCGAAGGTCCTTCCTTCCTATTTTAAGAAGGAATTCTGCTGCGTTCCTGTTTGGGCAAATCACAAAACACTTAGCCGTTTTACAGATGTCCAGATTGGACCAGCGTCTCTTATGTAAATCATTAGCATAAGATTTTATCCAATGCATGGCACCTGCCAAACTTGTCCCGACTATTGGCTCTGGTCCCAAAGGCATGTTCTTTGACCCACAGTTGGCCAAGTCGTCGGCCAGGAGATGCATACTCAAGGATGTGTCTAACAGGTGAAGTGAATAGCGTTTTTGTTGTATAACGGTTGTTAAACTCCTTTGACCAGCGTTTAACAAATCCTAAAGGATTTTTAGGCTTAATATAAGACTTAGTGTTACTAAATTAGTAGTATTGGGTAGAATAAGTGGTGGAAACAGCCTTTATAGTAATAAAGTATATTTTATTAAAAAAACAATAGGAAACCTGATGAGCCATCCTGATGAGCCATCCCATGGATTGTTTATGAAACACATAGGGTGTGAATTCTCTCTCTGCCCTGTACTCATTTTGTAAGGAAGCATGTATTTAGTATGAACATATATAATTAATTTAATGTTATTTTAATTTTCAAATTGAAAAAGGGTGTTAAGCTATTAATCGATTTTCAAACAAAAAATGTCTGTAATTAAATTTGTAATTAATGCAATCAATGAGTTTGCGTTAATTTTTGATTTTGTACACTAAAATAATCGTACTAAAATGTGATAGGAAATAAATAATAAATTGATAACACAAAACCTTTGAAGTTTTATTGTAGTAGGGAAAATATAAAGATCAACAAATCGAACTTAACCATTATAACAAAGTATCAAAGTTGCTGCTTTTGCATTTGCTTTAAGAAAAAAACGTTCTACTTATAGTTAAAAATTAACAGCAGTAAGTATCAAAAGTAGGTGCAATAAAAATCGTGAGGGTTTTTTGGGGTGGCATAGAGTACAGAGAATTTATTTTTATAATCAACACACAAACAAAGTATGTGGCATATTTAGGTGCCATGTAGCCCAACAAAATACATACATGAGTTAAATTGAAAAATTACAAAAATTTTGTTTTTAGTGTTTAGTATCGATTGTGCTAAAAAAGAATTTTGGCTTTCAGAAACCGCTCGCTTTTTTATAACCTTGAAATAAATCCCAAACGTATACCTCGTTTTTGTTTTCAGTTTTTTTTTGTGGGTGCCTCTGACAACGTTAACTGACAGCTTAAACACCACTCGTAAGTATACTAGCTGAATATAATTTTTGTAAAGTCTTTTCTTAAATATGCGCGGATATTTGTAAGCATAGGCAACAATTCATGTCGATCATGCAGAAATGAAAACAATTACATTATAGACTTTTAAGCTATGAGAGCAACAAAATGAACATGTTAAATATTTTAGCGGCTGCTTTAATAAAGTGCTCATAATTCTAACGCATTTGGCCGAGTCAAGTTAACTATGTAATAGCAGTTGTATTAGTGGTACCAGTGGTGGTGGTGGTGGTGGTGGTGGTGGTGGTGGTGCTGGTGGTGGTAGTGGTGCTGGTAGTTGCTGTGGTGGTTGCTTGCAAATTAAATTAGATGGACGGACAAGAGAGTACGAGTACGTTGCGACGCAAAGTCTATAAATGGATCTCTCTATCATGTCATAAGGTAGCAATTGTGATTAAGTGTTTAATTACATGATACCATTCACTCACATCACCTCACCTTTTTTTCTGTTTTGTTACTGCTGCTGCAAATTCTCATGTACGTTTCTTTATTTGATTCGGTTTTTTATTTGTTTTTTTTTTTAATTTTCGTAATAGTTTTAAGGAAATTTTTCTGTTTTTCTTCCATTTTGCTTATATTATGGTACATGTATTTGCTTTGGCCATGCTTTAACAATGTAGCGGTAAACAAATTGCAATTTGCAAGCTATTAATTTTGTTGTAATTATCGCATTCGAGGTTTACATTACCAAGCTGAGATTGTTAGAGAGACGTTAATTTTTGTTAAGATATTTTTGTTGTTGTTTTGTGCAATTCGTTTTTTACGTAGTAGCAATTAAAAAAACAAAAATGTTTGTAATTTTTTGACGCCAGTTTCATTTTGGCTTTTGGCTAAGGTGAACTAATAGGTCAAATATATATATATATATTTGTTTATTCTTCGACATATCCCAGGGAACTACCATACTTAAATACTTACCTGCCTAATAATATATTTTTTTATTTTATTTCTTAACTAATACAAGTATTTATAAGGACCTAGCCATGGTAGTTTTTGGATGGCAAGGGATGCAGCAAAACCCCTTTTGTATTTTTTAGAAAATCGTGTTTTTTCCTTGAAAACTACTTTTTAGTTAAGTTTCGAGTTCCTGGCAGGTAGTACTCGTTTCTCAATTAGTTTTAGAATTTTGTATTAATTCTAATAAATAATTAAATAGTTAAGTTTTTTTTAAATCAGTCTCTAATTTGTCATTATCCTTAGAAAAATTCATTTGTCAGTGTAAAAGTGAACAAACTGAATTAAGATGCCAAAAAAGATTTAAAAATTTATGGTATAGCTAATAAGGGGTTGAAAAAATGTGCCTACCCTCACACATTTGTGATTTTCTTGCTTAAACAAATATAAGCTGAAAACTTAACTCCATTTTTAAAAGTCCATGATAATCATCACAATTTTATCGATTTCTACCACAAAAAGTTCGGCACGAATAAAATGAGAAACACAATTTTATCGTTGATTTAGTAAATTTTTTTTGTCAATTTAATAGTGGTTTTAGGATTACCAGGATTCATAATTAGTTATAGTATTTTTTTTTTACCTTTGCCTTGTGATGCCATTAAAATTAATTCAACTTGACTTTTCTACTTCAATTTTACTTCAATTAGTTTCCTCGAATTGCACCAGCACTCATGGCTTAAAAAGTAGGTTGCTAGATTGCTATCTTCTTAGTTAAAGTGAATTTCTCAGCAACAATGTTGCAATACTTATGACCAACGTTGAGCAGCATCTATGGTTTGGGTAAGCACTATGGATTAAGTCCATTTATTCTCGTAGTCACCGTCGACATTGTTGCAATTTTGCCAAGTATATTGTCAACAAATGAATTCATTGCAATCAATTAAAAATAAAGACATTCTCCATCCATTCTATTGAATGATACTGCAGTAAAATATTACTAAATATAAAGAAGGCAAAAATCAGGAAAATGCTTTTAATTGCTTCTTTCTAATGGCATCTACTTAGTAGATATGTACTGTGCTAGTTGATATGTAGTACTCGTATGTATGGTATTGTAGTATCTACTTCTAACTCTAATTCTACATACTATATCTACAAAACTATTTAATCTTTTTACTTATTTCAGCAGAATTGCTGAGATTTTGCATTATAATTGTGTGGTGAACTGTGATTGTATTAGTTAATTGATGCTGGTTTATTGCATGGCGAAAGGCATGATCTTTATATTTTGTAGTTCCTTTCCTTTATTTCTTACAATGGTTAGTGTTAAATGTATCACGATATTACGCTGAGCTAATTTATTTATTTTGTCACTTTTAATTAAGGTTTATTTGCTTTTTGCTTAACATAATGAATTTTTGTTTAGATAAACATAAAAAAATTATTTAGTTTGAGAAGTTTAAAAACTAAATTTCAACGTTTGTATTCGATTGAGAGACAGAGAGATTTAAATATTCATTGATATAGAAATAGATAAAATAACTGATGACGTCAATGACTTTGATTAATCGAAACATAGATTAAATGTAATGTAAGGGGAGGGAAGGGAAGGGAAGATGGTTGGTTAAAAGGAAACAGGGGGAAGTGATCTTGGCATATATTGTAACGGATAACGCTGTACCAACTAAGTGTAAGATCATACAATATTATTTTACATACATATTTCATATTATTAAATTAATATTCTAAATATTTAATTATTCCAATTGAATTTCTACTTTGTAAATTTCTTTTACTTTTTGTGTATTTATTTATTTAATTGAAATAAAAATGTATACAAGATGAAATATTTTTCGTACAATAATTATGTTGTAAACAAAGTATTACTATATATATTGTTTTTTACTTAAAAACTAAACTAAAGAGGTGAAAAGATTAGATTAGTAATTGGTTAATTACTTTTTATTCTTATTATTGGTTAAAGAAAAATGGGTCGCTGTAGCGTAGTGGTAGTGCGTTGGACTGTTACGCAAAGTGTCCGGGCTTCAAAACTCGGCACAGATAAAATCAAAAAGTAGAAACGACAATTTTTCTACACGCCACCACCTCTTGGCAGGCAATGGCAAACATACAAGAGTTAAAATTGCCGTTCGGATTCGGAATAAAACTGTAGGTGCTTTCCTTCATGTACAGTGGATGCGAAAAGCTCGGCCTAAGCCTTCAATGGGCCTGAAAAATTTAACGCCTAAATTCGCCATTGTTAACAACACAACATAAATGTACCTAATCGTGTTAATAAAATAGAGTCTTGACGAGTTTAACTATTTAAAGTTAGGAAGAATGAAGTAACTTACTCGTTTTTACCTGCTAAATTGTAGTTTATCTGGGATTTCTCATCATAATTAGCTTATGCATATGGATGCAATTTCTAGCCTCTAGTCCAATTTTTTAAGGCCGTAAACATATCGAGTGGCATTATTAAAAGCTACTTCAAGCTTATGAAGTGATTTGGAACCTGATTTACTATATATGGTACAAATTCAACATAAGAAATTATTGGGAGAATCAATTGTAATACTAATCTTTTTCAAGTATCAAGAAGTAAGTACTCAGCTGTCATTCTGAGATTATGCAAGGTAAGGAAAACCTTTTTTTTACAACACTATTGACATGATAAACACAACTCAGCTCATGGAAACCAAGATTAACAAATTCTAATGCATACACACCAACATATAAAGGTGTGAAAACAACAAGAAGCATAGATCTTCTCGAAATTAATAAACCATAAGATTTGCTCGGGTTTAAAGATAAGCCATTACAATTGCTCCATTTATTAAGAGCTTTCAAGTCCCAATTCATATGTAAGTATAAGTCATCAATTAATCCAATAGGACTGGACAAATGCAATTGTATGGCGTCAGCGTAAGCGTGGACAGTAGAATGTTTCAAACAGAAAAAATTGCATTAATGAAGATGCTAAAAAGAAACGGTCCTATTGAACCCTGCGGAACACCAGATTTAGTAGTCGTGTAGCCAGAAAATTTACTGCCAATTTTGACTCTTTGCACACTAGCTACTCATAAGTGTTACAGAGTTTTGTTCTTGAACTTTGTTCAGATAAAATCTAGGGCGTGCTGGACTATAGCTTTTCTGGAAAAACTGTTCAGCACAATATCCCCTTTCAGTGTTATACCACGGTTACTGCGAAGCACATAATGTAATGGCATTAACTTTATGTACATATGCTATTAAAATTCAGTCTTATTTTAATTCAACAGATGAGAAGAGAAATAAATTAAATTGCTATGTATAACGTAGTACCAAATGAGCTTAAGTTCATAGCAGAAAGTATTGCATACTTCATAAAAAAATAAATACATAATATTTAGGATAAGCAGGTAGGGACACAATAAACTTTTATTGAAAGATTTCCAATAAATGCAATTAATGAAAAAGTTTAATCTATATGAAGATAAGAGATAAGAGATAAATATATTGTTATCAATAATACCACTAAGAACCATATTTATATACATTGTTGCTATTCTCTCTATGGCAAACCAAACGTTCATTTGAGTTTGTTTAAATACATACACTAGATAAAATATACATATACAATATAGAATTGCCTAAAATCGGAAAATAATTTTCCAAATTAAAAACATAACAAAACAACAAGTGTATAAACTAAGTTTAAGTTTATAGCACTGTATTCTTTTAGGCTAATGTTTAAAGTGGTATCAAATACTTTCATTGAATATTTCGTCTAATTTTTAATAAATTTTCGTAGAAATCCCATAGATGAGGCAGACGGTGATATATACGCATATAGTATTGCATACTTTTAAGCAAATATTTTATTTTAAATACATATCACTCGTTTGCTGAAACACTGTCGTAACTCCAAAAACATAAGTTCCTAGATTAACGCCATACAATTGATAACGACAAAAACTCTTCTCACGGAGTTTATGAAATACAGAGAATATACTTAACTCAAATTTTGTTTTGTTTTTATTTATGACAGTCTTGCAGCAAACGAGCTATATATTGCTTTCATAAAATGTAGATTTTTCTGTATCAAAAACTTAAACACGCAGTCTTCATCACATAAGTTATGATAATTTTTCTCCCGCCAAAAAAATAAAAAAATTCACTTGTGTAAATAAAATTGCAATGAAAACAACGTGCAACTTGTCGCTTGTCATGTAATTTGTCATGTTGATGATATTAATTTTATATTTTTATTTATAGAAATAATTTTTTAGGATTTTTGTTTTTCGCCAACTATTTGTAAATTTTTATTAGGTTTCCCACACAGTGCTCGTAAGATGTGCAAAAGCTGCTGCACGCAACATGAATTTGAAAATATTAGAGGGGAAAAATTGTGTGCGTAGATTTTTGACGATCTGCAGTTAAGCAATAAAGAAGAAGCAGAATAATATATGATGAGTGCTAGACACTCAAGAGGAACACAGATGACGTAACATTCAAGCTGCAACTGGAAAAAATTTGAATTACAATAAATTTGTAATTGAAAATAAAAAAATTTAAAAAAAAATTTAAAGACACCGTATGACAACATATAAATTACGCAGCGGGCATAAAACCATGAAATTGCTGAATGGAAATCTTTTCCAAAAACCTTAAAAAGAAAATCTTGACAGAAAACAAAAACCGAAACGCTTTCCATGACATGGGTGCAATAAAAAACAAAGCATCATGTTGGTTGTGTTGCTGTTATACTAAACCACAGTAGACATTTTTTGGTTGTTCAAGTTATTGTCTGTTGTTGCTCTGGTCGGTTAGTTGCTTACACTTATTGGATTGCCACTATGTTCAAATGTACACATTTATTTCTAATGTTGCCAACACTAACTGCCAAATGCGCAATAGATTTCCTCCAACGAGCGCATGTTGTTGTGCACTGTTGTTGCTCATTTAGACAGCCAGCAACATTACCTTAACACCTTTTGTGGTGTCTTGTGGTTGTTGTTGCTGTTGTTCGCTGTAATGTGGCGGAATTATGCGCGCATGCGCAACAAATTTCGTGCCAACGTCGTGCTGTTTTTCAATTTAACTCAAATACCAAAGGAAAAAAAATCTTAGTTTCCAACTTTATATGTACTAGGGTAAAATTTTATAGGTATTTCTGCTTTAATAGGATACAGGTGCCTTTTGTTTTTGCAGGCTGTTTGAAATACTTTTAAGCAAACAACAACAAGAACAGCAACAACACCAGCAGAGCTTTGTAAATGTCATTTTGCATTTTATTAACCCAAATTGGCTGCCGTAAATTTGGGTTAAAAATTTAAGGTATTTTACTTGTTGAGAAGTAAATTGCATTCGAGTTGAGTTGTGATCTTTAATGTGGGTGTATGGTATTTAAAATAACAGTTATTAGTTGGTGTTACAATTTTGCATGCAAATAACTGGCAAAAATTAAAAATAAAAAAAAATAAACTGTTGCGTATATGATTTATAATGCTTGCTTAAGAATCGTTACAGAAAGTTTAAACTAGATATATCAACAATCTAATTGTTTACTCTACTTTTTCGCCGGGTGGTTACGTGGACTGCTTCAGCTAGTGACATAAAAAGCTACGATTTCAATTGACACGGGGCCATTAAAAAGTACTTTGTGCGTGATACCAAACTATAGAAATATTCCAAGACGGTTACTTCTTCAAAGATCTCCTTTAAAAAATAATTTCTATGTATATTCTATCTACCAATATTATCGAACTTCAATTTACGCCTAAAATATACCATATCTTATGATTTGAACTAAACTTCTTTTGAGACAGTGACATTAATTTCACTTGGAGCTGGAACTATTCAGCTCAGCGCTATCAGTTACAATTTATGATATCTCAAAAATTACGATGAATTTGCTATAAAAATGTGCAGAAATCACTTCTACGATAGTAAGACTCCCATCGTAGAAGTGATTTCTGTAGAGACAGACTCACAGTGTCAAAAAAAAAATAATAAAAGCCATAAATGTAAATTTTACTGTACAGGGCGCTTAATATTTGCGATTTGCAAATAACAATAATATTATAACAACAAGAACAATAACAACCAAAACAGTAGGTAATAAAATATAATGAAGGTCTTCAATTGATTTGACGGAAGTTGTGTGTGTGTGTGTGTGTGTGTGTGTGTGTGTGTGTGTGTGTGTGTGTGTGTGTGTGTGTGTGTGTGTGTGTGTGTGTGTGTGCAGCAGCGACAGCAGCAGCGGGGCAGCAATAGCCGTTAAAAGTGAGTAGTTTTATATGCAGTTACTTAGCAGGCAGCAACATTAGGCAGGCAGTCAGGCAGTCAGTCAGTGAATGTGTGGGCGGCAATAAGTCGGCTGTAAACAATGTACATATGTACACAGAACCACCTACACACAAATACATATACTCACATGCATACATAGCTTTACAAGAACAACACACACACACATACACAAAATACGAGCGAGTTGGCATGCCTTAGATTCTAGGTATTGAAGTACGTACGTAAATTCCGTTAAGAATCAAATAGCAATAGCAACAACAATAGCAAAACGCTTTTTTACTTTTAATTGTTATTTATATTGGTGTGCTTGGTATTGGCAACAACTGAGAAGAATCAAATCGACAGATAAACTCTAGGCGATAAGGATTTGTTTTTGTTTTTATTGGTTTAGCGATTTAGGTTTAGTTGTGGGTAAAGTATAGTACATAAATACTTTTTTTTTACTAAAAGACAAAAAAAAACTTACCTCGGGCACTGTGACCTCATAGGGTGTGTTCATGAAACGTGGCGCATTATCATTGACATCGGAAACGCGAACAATAATCGGAATGTTGCGTCGTTTATTCGAGGAACGTATGGTGCAGGAAACCTTTAACGATGGACGAAAAGAGAAAGTACATAGAAGTAAATAGAAAAAAATTGTTAATAGAATTTAGCATGAAAAGAATATATTGCAATTAAATTCAATGCAATGGAACAAATTTTTTTGATCACAACAGCAAAATAAAATTGTTTACAACACTTTTATTGCTCGCGACATGTTGCTGGTAGCTGGTGAATGCACAAGTGTAGCATAATTGTTGCTTTTACACTTGTCACTTGCCAACAACATGCTGGTGATGTGCCACTCCCCTTACATGTTGTGTTGTTTGTTGCTGCTATACATAGTTGCTCCGTTTGAAAATGTTTGCTACACTTTGGTGTGGTTTAATTTATTTTAACGTAATACGTTTATATGCCCACGGTGCTGGTGGCAGGAAATTGTAAAATTTCTTTATTAAAATTTAACAGCAACAACAGTAACACAGCAAACAATAACATGAGCAATAAAAGTAATGACCGTAGACGCATATGTATGATGCATCATCATCATCGTCTTCCTATGTTCTAAATGAGAACGTAGAAACCAATTCCACCGCCGCTTTAGCAAACTACATATTTACTACTTTGCCTTTCCTACCTGAAATACTATGTGACTTAAATTCTCCTCATCGCGATCGAGCGGCTGCAGCAGCTGCAATCTTTTACCATTAAGCAAAAATGTTGGATTCCCCTTTGGGAAGACTAGATCGAGTGCAATTTCCGTATAGGGATCACCGTAAATTGGCAACTCGGGTGGTGTGGTTTGTTGTCCAATAACTGTAAAGAAACAGAAGAAACATTTAAAAGAGAATTTAAAAATGGTACAATGAAATATAGATTATATATGTACACCAGCCTTAATAAAAGCATTAAATTGAAATTGCTTTATTTGCGTCGTTCTAGCTTATGAAAAATGGGGTTCCTTACCATTTTACTACCCTCTACTACTATTTTCTTATAAAGTTCCTACTACCATTTTTGAGTAATTTCTTACTAATTTAAAATTGTCCTCGGAAATGACATTGAATATATTTTAGTGTTTAGTGGCGCAAAGCCTTCAAGTTTAACTTATTTTCCTTCTTCTTGTTAATGCTAATATTTATTGTAAGCGCATTATTCTCATCATCATCGTCAGCATTGCTGCCATTTATTATTATCATCTCATCATCTCAGCGCTGTACTGTGTTGTGTTGCATACCTTAACCTTTCTCTTTACTCAAAGTTCAACTATTATCATTATAACAAACACTAAAAGATGCACACCACAAGCGCATTACCATCATCGCCGCCATTACCATCATCACTACCAGAGCAGCCGCTACAGCAGCAATAAAATCAACAGGAACAATAGCACCGAGAACTGCAAGCAACACCAACAACAGCAGCAGCCAGAGAATCTGTACCACAATGGTATTTAGTATACTAGTGTGTGCATGTAGTTAATGCTCCTTTTTCCCGCAACACAATCCTAACGAAAATAATCAAGCTGAATATTATTACTCGGTATTGCAATTTTATACATCCAAATAATGCCAAAAGGTGCAACTGTTGTTATGTGATGGCACCGAAAATGTTCTGGTTGTTGCATCACAAACATCTCAAATACTAAAAAAGAATATTAAAAAAAAAATATATATATCTTTAGTTGCTGCAACATGCCAAAGTAATAGTAATATGATAAAATTTTAGGCATACACTCAAAAAACATAAGAAAATAATATGAGTAATTCCAAAAAAACATCTTCAAGATATTTAAGGCAAGGCATATTTTCCATTTTTTTTTTATTTGTACATTCAACACACAGGGTGTACCCCTATGAATGCAGAGCATTGTGTTGATTGGAAGGAAGATTGATAGGTGGGAGGAAGAAGGAGGGAGAATGAGAGAGGGAATTCAATCACACAGGACACCGATAACGAGATAGACAGGCATTGTGACATCCCATGAGGATTGATTACTTAGTTTTTGGAATTGCAAGAACAGATAATTTATTTAGTGTATAAGCTATGAAAAAGAGTTGAATGGATATCAGCCTTCGGCAGGAGAACTTACATATTCTCCAATGAAGGGGTGTGATTTGCATTGTATTGGAAGCATTACTTACTTAAATTACTTGCTTCCGTTGCACAATTGGCACTATGCAAAATAAGATGGTTAATGTCTTGGCTAAGAAAGATACAAGTATCGAGTATCGACTGAACAATTAAATGCTCTCTTCAAGGAGAAATCGAAAATCAGAGCAATTTTTTGCAACAAAGAAGGCAAAACTTAAATGGATGACTTCTGGTATACAAATCAAATAATTATCAGTTTTAAACGGAAAACTGTCAGCTGTCCAGTCATCGTTTCATTTGACTTTGGTAAAGTTGACTTAAGTATGCCTACATAATGGGAACAGCCATTTTAACTATATTAACCTAGCTGGAGGTCCTATTCGTGATTGGTGTTACAAAAATAAATAGTGAACTAATTAATTTGACAATACTAATATGTAGCTAAAGAGGGAGTATGTACATCTGGAAGCCTGCTTACCACGACAATGTTTTTTTAATAACTACTTATGTAGCCATATTTTTCTAAGTGTAGCTGCATTGTTATGCAGTAGCAACTACAAAAACGTGTAGTTTTTAGTATTATCAACGTTGTGTTTGGCCGCGTTGCGTGGTGTAGTACAAAACGTTTCAACTTAACTGACTTAAAAGTGTACATTGGTGATGCCTACTGTTTCGCTGGAGACTATAACGCAAGGCAATAGCTAGAAAGAAGCCTGACAAGCGCAAAACAAGAAACGAAAGCAATATGTACGTACGTAGAAGTAGCAATAGCGTGTAGTTTGTACGTAAGCGGCTGTAGCATGTTGCTGATATAATTATAAAAGTATAGCAATTTCATAAAAGGGTTAGAGCAAAATGTTTATTTTCTTGCTATGTGCAATTCTAAAGAATGTGCTGTTCAAGTATGGTAGAAAAAAATATCGTTGCTTACAGCAAGCACTTGATATTGGATATCATGTTGCAAGTATTTCAGCGGCAATATCAACAAAAGGCATTAATGTAAAACTGGGCATTTAATATTTTCGAGTTTAGATTTTGCAATTGGCTATTTCGTTTACTAAATAATTTAATGTGTTTTTTTCTTGATGAAATTAAGTTTGGTTCTTATAAAAATTTTATTTTTATTTTAAGAAAATATTTATTTTTAATTTAACTAAACTTTATAACTCATGTAAAATTAACTTCAAATTATGTGAGAAGGCAGGCAGCAATAATTGTTCTCAATAGCTGATTCTCTCTCTCTCTCTCTATCTTCCCCCACCTTCCTCACACACTCAAATGCACAAACAAAAACCTAACTTATACCAAAAAGAAATATCTTCTTCTATGTACTTACATGTACTTGCTCTTTAAAAATGATGAGCAATATCCTTAGCAGCAACATAAAATTGTTAATAAAATTATAATATAGCTTCCAGCACGAATATTGCCACGAAGCACGTTTTCATCTTTCTTCCAAGCACAAACACTCAGCAACAGAACTGAACAGAACAGTGAGTGTGTGCTAGAAACAATCAAGCAGCAACATACAAACACATTGCCATTGTAGGTTGTAGCTGTTGCTATTGCTTTTGATCTTGGAATAACAATCTTAATGAAAACTTAACAGCAATAATAGTCATAGTGCAACAACTATATACGTGCACACATACATTCAAGCAGTCATCAACAACACAGAAGAAGATGAAAAACTATGTTACAAAAACTTATAATGTTCACATTTAAGCTGGAGTACTATGGAGAGGAAGAGGAAGAGGGAGCTAGAGCTTTTTATAACCAGATACCTCTGGTTATTTCATCCTTGTTTTTATGCTGTTAGCAAAAATTAACACTGGTTAAGCAACATGAGAGCTTTACTTAGTAGTAGCAGGAACAGCAACAATATTTTGAGCGTGTTTTTATGGAATTTAATTGAGAATTTATGTGAATCTTTTCCTCGCTTTTTTGTTTTTATTTTTTTTGTTTATTAAAGCAACCGAAGTGTAAATGTTTTTCGATTTGTTGCCAATGATTTTTGTTAGGCGAATTTTTGCTGTAACGTTTAAGCGTAATTTTTGTAGCTGATATGTAAATTTCTGTAAACAAAAGATGTTTGCATGCATTTAATGATGATTTTTGTTTTGTTTTTCCTCTTCTTTTCCATTTAAATGCAAGCTAATCACGTGAATGGTCACGTGAGTAAAACATGTTATAGTTAGCAGAAGAATTAATATACTTAGTCTGGGAAAACGTTGCTGTTTAAATGTTTCAAAACTTAATGAATTTTAATTGAAGCTATTTAAGTTATAATCTATATATGTATGTATATGATTTAAAATCTATATTGTCTGCATTTGTAGACAACAAGACGTGTTGCTGCATGTTTTGTTGCTGGCAGTTATTCCTCGGTGTTGAAACAGAGATTGATAACCAAGAAAATAGATAGAATAGATAGAATAGATAGAATAGATAGAATAGATAGAATAGATAGAATAGATAGAATAGATAGAATAGATAGAATAGATAGAATAGATAGAATAGATAGAATAGATAGAATAGATAGAATAGATAGAATAGATAGAATAGATAGAATAGATAGAATAGATAGAATAGATAGAATAGATAGAATAGATAGAATAGATAGAATAGATAGAATAGATAGAATAGATAGAATAGATAGAATAGATAGAATAGATAGAATAGATAGAATAGATAGAATAGATAGAATAGATAGAATAGATAGAATAGATAGAATAGATAGAATAGATAGAATAGATAGAATAGATAGAATAGATAGAATAGATAGAATAGATAGAATAGATAGAATAGATAGAATAGATAGAATAGATAGAATAGATAGAATAGATAGAATAGATAGAATAGATAGAATAGATAGAATAGATAGAATAGATAGAATAGATAGAATAGATAGAATAGATAGAATAGATAGAATAGATAGAATAGATAGAATAGATAGAATAGATAGAATAGATAGAATAGATAGAATAGATAGAATAGATAGTTAAAATAGATAGATAGGATAGATAGATAGGATAGATAGATAGGATAGATAGATAGGATAGATAGATAGGATAGATAGATAGGATAGATAGATAGGATAGATAGATAGGATAGATAGATAGGATATATAGATAGGATAGATAGATAGGATAGATAGGTAGATAGAATGGACGATTAAAATTTTGGTTTTGTTGTATGGGCCATTAATTAAGTACTTCAAACTTTTCAATTAGTTCTATGAGGCAAATAGGATCAAACCTTAGATCAAGATTTAACCAAAGTAAAAAAAAAAAAAATTTTCCCAAAATTGGAGCAAAGTCTCACCAAAATAGAGAGGAATATTAAGAATCAAGATCGAACAAAACTCAGATCAAAATTGAAAACATTTATGTGAAAGACTGATCAATATCCCGACCAAATTCTAACCAATATCAGGACGAAATATTGATAGAACCAACCCGAATATCATTTTAAAATTCAGGCCTAACTTCAGATCAAATATCAAAATAAAATTCAGACTATACTTCAAGTCAAACTTAATATCAATGCTTCGAAAGATTGATTGTATCAGGCTAAAACTTTGACCAAGTTCAGAGCCTAATTGAGGCGTAAATTCAGACACAGACCGATTTTCAGATAAACGGTCAAACCGAAAATCATATAAAAAAGCAGACTACAACCAAACTAAAAAACAACACCGGCTAAAATTCAAACCCCACTCAATTAGAAAATCAGAACAAATATCAGACCAATGATCAAAATCCACTCAGGGAAATAAATTAAATTAAACAAGTTGGAAAAGAAGGTGAGGCATTTCTTATACAAACGGAACACTCCACAAGAGTGTGTTTTTTATAAAAGATATCATTTCATGTATTAACTAAAATATAAATAAATTTTTATTAAATAAATTGTAGTATGTAAGACAATGCTTCCTTATAATATCGCCTGCATCCATCCTTAAGCTTTGGAAGAATTTATGAACCAACGAGCAATCTTTAATTTAAAATATTCAAATACATATTCTTCGGCTGCCAGATTTAATGAAGCGCACTTGTACAAGTAATTATGCCCATTAAGATAACAAACATCTTCATCAACTTCAGCAGTCAATTCCAGCATTTCGAACTAGGCTGCAGTCGTCGTCGACACTGTGTCAGCCAGCAATAACAACGACCACAACAAAATGATATTGCAGATTTTAGTGCCGCCCCGGCGACGTTGAATACTGGCGGCAAAATATTTTATAATTTAATGCGAATAGACTTTAGATACATAATTTTTGTTATAATAAGCGGTTGAACAAAAAGGCAAGAAACAGAAAAACAAAACGCTGCAACATCAAAGCAGCAGCATCAGAGCTTATAAACAAATTACAATTAAAAGAAAGAAAAAAGCGCACGCATAATTATTAAAGCGTTGCTGCTGCTGCCGATGAAGTTTATAGATATTGTGTATGTGAATGAGTGTGAGGTGAAGCCTAATGAAGTGCAGCAGTAAAGTTTAAAAACTCGGGAAAAAATGTTAAGATATTGTATGATAAAAAGGGGCTAATATCGCTGAAATTTTTGCACTTTTCTGTTGTATCTTGATGGACATCTTGATTTTCGCGCGCATTCAAAACATCAAAGGCTTATAAAAGCAGCCAGGGTCGCTAGAATAGCGCAAATTATAGGCCTAAGTAAATTTAATTTGAATTGAAAGTTTCGGTACTTGGCTTTGTGAATAAACCAACGGCCCTGGTAGTTTTTGCACGAAACAGCAGCCGCAATGAATTTCAACTTATTGGGTAATATACGCAGTATTGAAATGTCAGCAGCAACTGCAGCTTTTTTTGCTGCTTATTGTCAGTTGTAAATTTGTTGCTTACTTGGTTACAATGAAAAGAGTCAAGAGAAACTTGAAGATATAATTTTGTGCTGACCAAACTTTCTGGAGTCGTTCGCGTCTTCGTTCTTGTTCAAGTGTTGAAAAGTTTTTCGTTTCTTTGAAATCACCTTTTTCTGCTGCATCATTTTAACACTTCCAACATTTTTATTTGTATGTTAACGGCAACAGCTTCAGCTACTTCAGCAGCAGCAGCAGCAGCTGTTCCATAATAAATCATTCAATGTAGGCATATAACTCTGAATTTTACGAATGAAATGTAGATGTAGCCGAGAAGTGTGAATATCACTAGCATAGTGTTGCTACGCGCTTATAAAATACGTTTGAAGGGGAACTGTTTACTCTGTTGCTTGCTTGTGTTTTGCGAACTTGTGACATTGTAACTTGTGGCATTTCGCATCCAACTTATTTTCAAAACTCATTCTATACATGATAGGAACTCGAATAGTTGCAACGTGCAAAAAAAATTGCTTATTTTAAATTCTTGTTTGTTTGTTTGTTTTTTATTGCCAACATCATAAATAATGCATTTGCTGCATTTTATTTATGGCGTGTAAATTTATATCAAGCATTTTGTTATATGGTTAAAAGAAGAGTTTTGTTGTTCAATGATGTTAAATATTGAATTACGGTATACGAATAATGGTGACGTCTTCATTTTCTGGTACAAAATATTTTTGCCAGCACATTAATACTAATACAAAAGCTCAGTGGTGAATCTAAGATTTGATTTATGGGGTAGGAGTGACATCATGACTAAAATTCATGTCCAAACCAAGACAGAGAATTAGACCGAAAATCAGATCAAATTCAAAATAAAATCAGTTTCAAACTCCAATCGAAATCAGATAAAAATTTGACCCAAACTCATACCGAAATTTCGTCAAAAATCAGACCAAATTTAAGAAAATCTCAAACTAAAATAAAACCAAATATTAGACCGAAGATCAGATTAAATATTAAATCACATTCAGAAAATAATCAAACTAAAATTTAGTAATCGCAGACAAATAAAAGACAGAAGATAATTAAATTCCAGTTATGTTTGATTCTGTTAAATTGAGTAACAAAAAAAAATTTCACGAATTCAAGGAATGACAGTCTATTTTACAAAAACTGTTATCCACACATTTAATATTTAGACCAAACATCTTTTAATATATTTTCTGTTGGAATTACATCAAAATCGGTTCTAATTTAGAAAAACAATGTTCAAGAAATCAATGCTGTCATTTTATTAAAATTATAATTTAGTTCCAGAAAATGTTACAGCAGAGCATCGCATCGTATCCTCCAACAACACATGACTACACTATGTTTATGTTAATTTAAAATAATTACGATTATATGATAGACGACAGCATACACGTAGACACACACTCACACGGACCTAGAGCTCTAGAGCTGACCATCATCTACCAAACGAAGAAAAAATGATAATGCAAATGCATTACGACAAAGTGCAACAGCAGCAGCAACAAACGTTTGAAGCAATTTCTGGCTGCACACTTTGCCTTTGGCTTGCAGCCTCTTTTTTTTTTTGCCCAGCAGCAGTAATTGCTGCTCTTCTGGGCACTAATCCTATTTGTTAGGTTGCATCTTCGTATTGTTTGCTTTAAAGTCAGACGTTTATTTTTATATTTTACTGCTGTTCTGCTGCTACAAAATTCTTACGATGTTTTTTAAGTCCGGTTCTTTGATTTTTGTCTCTGTTTTGCTTTATTATATTTACGACGATGACGACGACGACGTAGAGTTGTGCGCGTTTTGCGTATTGCGCTTTGTACTTGCAGCTCAGTGAGCTAAGTAAGTATTTTGCAAGCAACCAACCAACCGACCAACATTTGCATTCCAATGTGACGCGTTTGCGCATGCGTAATTGTAATTCAATGCGGTTGTCTGCGCACATTTAATAACCAGAAAGAGGGTAGAGTTTATTAGAATTTATTGATGTGGTGTTGACAATGACATAAATTATTGTAGAGAGGTTTCTGCTTTTATTTATTGGGGTACAAAAGAAAGTAATTTGGATTGAAGAAAATTGCTAAAATTATTTTTATTGTAATATTTCTTTTCAGCTATAAAACCAGTAATATTTATTTTCTACAACGTTTAAGTTTACCACTACTTAAATGAAATTTTTAAAATAATGCTTTCGGATATATTAAACTTGTTCGCAGCTAAAGTCGTTTGTTTCACTATAAAAACTTTATGGGGCCCATATTACTTACCGAGTTAACATTTTTCTTGATTTGAGTTAAATTGAATGAAACTATTGGATTTAAACAAAACAAATATAATAATATACATACTTCCATCAAGTTCGCATCTTAATTTTAATTGTTTTTAATATAGAAACTTTAAAGGTACTAAACAAAAAACAGGAAATAGTGTTGGAAATGAACTGAAGACATTGCAAAAATTAAGCACTCGCATCAAGTTCTCAGCTTAAGTCTTTCGTTTAACTATTCAAACTTCAATGGCAAAAAAAAAAAAATTGAGAATATATTAAATATGAAATATAACAATATGGTACAATACACAGCTAAGGCATTCGACCACAAGAAGCTGACGGTATACAATTGTTGACAGAACATTTTTTAAAATGTAACAACAAAAACGAAGTTGAATGATTTTTTCCACCACTTTTTTACCTTATGCTCTTTTTTAGCGAGGCAATGCTACAATTCATTTCATCAGTTCAACTATTTTTATTGTTGCTACTGCAATTGCCATTTGGAATGGAGAAATATATGCCAGAAACTACCAGCAACAATCGGACATTCAACAAACGAACTTGCGCCAACTATTTACCACCAACAAAATAGAAAGAAGGAAGATGAGTGTCTTCTTTTTCCACCGTGTATTTCTTTTTTATTTTCTGTCAGAAAAATGAATTGTAGAAATTGAAATGGTAATTGCTGACGGCATTAAATAGTTTTGTTTTCTTATTGTGATGATTTTATGCTCGCGCCACGTACTTTACTTTTTTATCGTTGGTACAAAATTGTTGGCTTGTGGCAACATTGAATCGTATCTTGTTCATTTTATTGTACCTAATATTTTTTCATTTGTTTTTGTTGGAATGATTGTAAAATTTATTGTGTTATGGCAGTTTATTTTTTCTATGTGATGGGCGCAGTTCTAGTATAGTTTTGCTCCAGAGTTGCCTAAAATGTAAGTGTAGAGTGTGTTGAAACGTTTTATTAATGTCAAAAATTTGGTAATCCGTGATTTGCAAAATTATGTAAGCATGAATAATCCGTATTTAGTACAAGGACGTGGCACTTGTTATCTTCAAAACTATGTCATATAGAATACAATAAGAAAGAGGTATATCATTCCTTCGAATATAATTTTTAATTGCAGTAGCAGCGATCATAACGGCAAAGTTTCATCGTCTTTGGATCCCTTAATGGGTGTGGCAATATCAAAAAATAAAAAACCGTTTAGCAAAACTCAAGAGGCTAAATCTAAAGTGCTGTTTGTCCCATTGCTATGATTTTAGTACAAAACATCTAAGCGTAACTTGAATCTTTTAGGAGGTTGAACTATGCCAGTACAAGGATCTGGTTTGCTATTGTGTATATTTACCATATTCATAGAATTTCTTGAGAGGGAGACGAAATATTACCAATATTTACTTGAAGAATTGAAGAAAGTTAAAAGTTTCTTATATAATCAAACAACTAAAAAGCCAGATCTCATAAATATATCACAAACATGTATTGAATTTCAAGTGAAATTCTGTACACCACTTGCAAATATACTACATGGTATCGGTATGCACATAGTTGTATGTATATTACATTTATGTATACCAATAAATGTAATAATGTGTGTACAATATTATCTGTATCTTCCTGTATGCTTTTACTTTATTTATATTCTCACAATCATTTTGCGAATTGCTTCAATCACGCCAACATTTTTCAACTCAACGCCGATGGCTTATTTAATTTTCTATTGTAATTTAAGTACATATACATACATTGTAATGTTAATACAAACGTACGTGTGTATACGTGTACCTACAAGTATGCCACTCTTAGAATAGCAAATATACGTATGGATATTGTAAGTATGTATGCACATGGGCATGGCAAGGAACAATAGCAATAGCAGCAGTGGATTACCGATACTCGTTCGCTGGTCGTGTCTCGTACTTGTAAGTATGTAAGCGGCGGACAATCAAAATATTGTTAAAAAATAATTTTTCTTTGTTAGACCGAATTGTACCGGAGGATATTGCAACAAAAACGGAAACTTCTCTTTTTAGTATACATTTTACTTACTATGTAGTATGTATAAAGGTTTACATGAGCTCTTTAATAATAATAATAGGTTCCAGCAGCAGCCGCAGCAGCTGTATACAAGCAAACGAAGGGATTCACGTTGAATTCTGCTGCTGCTGCCACGCACACTGCATCCGCTTAGGGCAACAGCAGAGGCGAAACTATTCGTTCGGTGTCTTCTTCTTTTTTTTCTTCTATTTACAGCACACGTACCATGAACATGCTCCAGCGATTAAGCATCAGTACGGTGAATACTAGCTCCAACTTCTCTGGTATGCAATTCTCATTGTTGCTGTTGTGGGTATTGTTGTTGCAGTGTACATTTAAATGGCGTCACGTTGCAGCTTCTTGCATACGTATATTATACTCACTCACTCACTCACTCACTCACTCACTCTCTTGAGCGGGTACGCGCATCACATACACAAAGTGAATAGTGAATACTGAATATGAATTGGTGATGAATATTTATCGCATAAGCAACATTTCAGCAGCAACATATAGTAATAGAAACAAGAACAACAGCAAAGAAATTACTACAATTGCCATGAAAACTGATTCATTTATTGCTGACTAAAATATTATATCGTACTACATACTAACTACTCCTCCGTACTTACCAACAGGATGTACTCGTCGCGTTTATACACCCACAAAAAAAAATTTAAAATTTGTTAGCCGCTTTACTCGCTTAAGGTGTTGTCGAGTCCTGGCTTTATTTCCTGTCAATGTGAGCTCCACTAAAAACCTCGGCCTCGGCAAGGAAATGAGCAGAGGACTCTTAAGAGTGTCTGGAACTTTGAATGATTGTATGAAGCTCATGGAACTTCCCATACCTTCTCTGAAAGCTTCCAATATATCTCTTTAAAGTTTTTACCCCGTTTTCTGCCTTAACTTTGCTACAGCCTAAGCTTTGATTTATTATTGTAAGGGGTGGGAAATATGCCAATAACAATGCTAAATACTTTTTGTCATAGAATTGCCAAGAAATGTATGAAATCTTAGTGTTGATGCACACTTAATGAGCACCTTTGGACTGGTTTCGAAAGGTAAGTGCGAGCAGAACTTTCCTAAAGGAGGTAAGGACTACGAAGGCAACGATAAAATATTCGATAAAAGGTATGAACTCAAATGATTTCTAAATTGATAGGTTTTATATTCTCGGGACTTTAGAACCTATAGAAGAACACCTCGATCACGAATACTTCGATATTTTTCAGGAAAGAAAATATTGTATCAATCAAGTCAGTATTGAAGAGTAGGAGAAGGAGGTGGGGAAGAGGAAAAATAGAGGGAGTACAGAAAGGTTCAAAGAAGTTTAAAGTAAGTTTTATTAAAAGCGTGCAAAACTACAACATTTGCGTAGCTGGAGAAGGATTGAAAAGTAATGGGAATGCGAGAGGGGAAATGAATAGGGAAAGATGTAAAATGGGAAAGTTTTGAGGACTCAGACACAAAATTATCTTTTGCATAAGTTTAAACAAAAAGAATAAGGGGCATGAGGGATCCCAAAATAAATTTTTATAATCTTGAAGTATTTTTACATAGTTTTTTTAGCTGAAGGGGAAGAAGTATGTATAACTGAGAAGCAATTCGCCCTTCAAAGTTTACCAAGTCACTGCGACATTTATTAAGGCAAAGGTGAAAACGGGGTACTTAATAACTTCCAAAACTTTTTGCATTTAAAAATTTTTAATCATATCTTAAAAAATTGAGAAATTGGATTAAAAAAGTTTTTCTCTACTATTTTGATTCGGTTAATCAATATTTAAGTTTTAATGAAAAACACAAATGTGGTTACTAAACTTTACAAAGCTTATTAGTTTCATTGAGTGTAGAAATACTTAATACATGTATGTATGTGTATAAGCGTAAGAGTGTGAGTGTGTTTAAGTCTGCTCTGCATTTATGATTTCTTTCTTATTATTTCTTGTGTAAAATCTACGGTAACTTTAAAAGTTCCTTTTTCTTAATATTTTTTGTTTGTGTTGGTATAATATCAAGACGTCGCGTCGTCGTTCGTCGTTCGTCACCATTGTCCTGTGTGTGTACGAATGTATGTATGTGCGCTTAAATGTTGTTTAACTGATGTGCGCGTTGATTTTGCTGATAACTTTACTATTGGGGCGTAATCGTTTTACAAGTTTCAGCACAGAGCAGACCAGATATAAATTTGTATGTATGTATGTAAGGATGGATGTTGAGTTGAACCTTATTTCATTTATAGTTTTTATGTCTTTTATTATTATTACTAGCATTCGTATATATAAATATAATATATTTAACTTTCAAGAGCATCTCGCATTGCTGCAGCCACTGACTACTTTTCACCTACCTTGCCTGCTCTTTGTCTGCTTCTGCCTTTTACCTATAGATACGTAACTATGGTATCTATATACTTTACTTTTTATATATTTATGTACTATCTAGAACGCAAAATTCCAATGAGAAGAGTTTTAATATACTGTTGAGATTGCAATGTTTGATTAATGATGCAGGGTTGCAATTCTGCAAGATGGTATGCATTTGCGTTTACATTTGAGTTGCGGCAAAAGAAGTCATTGCAGTTGTAGTTGGTTGGTTGCTTGCTGTTACTCGATGATGATAATGAAGAAGAAAAAGTTATTGTTTTTAAGTGGCAATAAGAAAAATAAAATAAATAATAGAAAATGAAGGAGAGAAGGGGAAAAAGTGCAAGTGGAAGTGTATTGAAAAATGTTAAAAGGAAATTTAATTTAGTTTAAGCGTAGGTATACGAGTACAAGTACATACATACTTATATATTTTACACACACAAACTTAACTTAGTACGTATGTATTTGATACTAAGCGGCATTTAATTAAAGACCACAAAATGAAACTTGTCTGGCTTTGTATTTTGAATGAGGCATAGCTAAAGTGTTAATTTAGTTAGGTGTTCCTTGTCATGCTACATAGAATTTCTATAGATGTAAAATTTTACATTTTACAAACTATTAAAAGAAACTTACTAAAAATTTAAAAATGCATTAATCATTGCATACTCAAGCATAAATTATAAAGTAATATATTTTAGTTAGAGGGCGCTTAAAGTGTCTTGGAGCTTTCTTATCACTGAAAGAGATGAAAAGCAGCGCAATCTTGTTTCTATCATTTAACTTAACTACATATAAGTTAATAATAGATGAAGAAGTATATATTTTCTTACCTTTGCAGTTAGAAAATGTTGACCATACGAAATATATTTAGAAAAATTTAATTGAATATGATGATATAATTACTGGCCTTAAAAATTCAAAGCAATTGAAATTTTTTTTCCAGACAACTGCAATGAAAGTTTTTCTTTTCCAGTAGTTGTGCAAGATATCAATTTAATTTAATTTATATTACTTATATTTAAAATAAAAACATAGTTGGTACATTGTTATAATGTCGTAAAATCTTGTGTGAGAAATGATAGAATTTATGACAATTGACAACTTGTGAATGCTCTGCAATGCTCTAGATCATTGGTGGCCTCTTCATATTACTTGACGTGGCGAGAGAATTTTACAATTTACATATATCTGGTTAATTTCTGCAGGAATGCTCTAGACATTATACAGTTCATTTCAACTGAGTTGATGGCATTATTGGCCTCTGAAGTTTCTGACAATTGAGAACAAGGAGTGAATTTTCGCTATGTTCTTATTCATGCTCCTTCATCCTGACGCCATAACTATCTGGCCTTATCATTTTCTAACTCTCTCACCTTCCTGACTCTTCCATCTCCTGACTTTCTCACCTCCTGATTCTCTCACCTCCTGATTTTCTCACCTCCTGATTTTCTCACCTCCTGACTCACTCACATACTGACTGTTTTATTTATCGACTCATTCGTCTTTTGATTGTATCAGCTCATGTATCTCTCAACGTCTGACTCTTTTACTCACTATCTTTCCTTCTGGTTTTCTCATCTCCAGTATCTCTTGACTCCCAAATCTGTCACTACCTGACTTTCTTCCTAATGCATTTTTAAGTCCTGACTATTATACCGCCAGATTTACTCATTTTTCTCACCTCCCAAACTCTACCTCATGAATCTTTATCTTCCTGCTTCTCTCATTTTCTTTCTCCACACTTTCTTCCCCTTCATTCTTTATCCTCCATCCCCATGTTATTCTTTCCTCTATGGTATCTTTCCATCTTCTTCTCCCTTATCATTCTTTTCTACGCTATATCTCCGCCACTTAAGTCCTCTCTTCCTTTTGTAACCCGTCTTCTTCATCTCTGAAATCCCCAGCCTATAGTAATACATAAATTGCTCTAAATTTCTGTTAAAATATTATCTTATTCTTGAATGTGTACTCACAATCTCCTCGACTCTCTTCGATATCCAAGATGATATTCGTTTGTCCCGTTTCCACTTCACACATTTGTGATTTGCCCAAGATGCCAGCAACTTTTTGACAGCTGAATAGCAGCAATAGCAAACATATCGTCGCAATATGTTGGCAGTGGCAGGTGAATGGTGACATGTTGATGCTGGAAATAAAATGAGAAAAAAACTTAGATACAAGACAAAACATACCATTAGCAATATATGTAAGTAAATTACAAAATAATAATGTTATTTATTAAATGAAAGAAAAATAAGAAAAGACGTTTATTTAAATTGGGAAAAGTTGAAAATGAACGCTGCAACACATGCAAATAGTAGAAACACAAAGTGCACACCTTGTAAATACCATTTCAAGGACAATATTGCTGCTGCTGCTAAAACGTGACGTCTCACGTCATACAAAAATAATGGACTTGAAGTTATTATTACCATTTGTGTATTTTTTGCTGTTGTTAAGTTCAGCTTATAAACAATTAAAAGCATGCTTCAAAAGTTGTTATTATTATGTTGCTGCTGTTGCTACAATTACATAAATTATAAATGCGCTGGCACATTTGTTAAATGCTTTAAGCGATTTATTTTAAAGGCGTCACTAATGCCGCCATATGTGGATGGAAAGTGAGTAGAGAGATACTTCGGTAGTAAGAATGAGTCAGAGTTGGGATATTAAATACAATTCATGTATGAATGTAAGTTTAGGAAAGATAAATGCTTGGTCACCCTAATCGAATATTTCTCATGCTAGGAAATAAAAAGTACATACTTAAAAATTACCATTTATTTATTACAATTCTAATTTTAAAAAAGATTATTTGTATTCAAATTTGAATTCTTTTTCAGGTTTTATTTTTTCGTAAATGAAAAACGCCTTTTTCTTTTTATTGTTATTTTTGCTGTTGTTCCTATTTTGGGACACAATGACCCACCAATGTATATCTATACGCATAACCGTAAGTAGAGATATAGCGATGGTTCGTAGCCGGGAAGCAAAACTACAATCAAAGAATAGGAAAAAAAGTGCGCATTTCTCACTGCCATTGTTCGGTTGTTCTTGGCAGATCTTCAAAAGGTTACCTTAAAAGGCTTCAATGGCTGGCATCAATATGTAAAATAGAAAATTTCTATTACATTGACCCATGAGTGAGCCAGGAAAGTACGGATGCTCAAAGAAATGCAAATAAGGCACTTTTGCTATAGTAAAATTGTTTTGATTGTGTTTGTGTGCGTATTTTGTTGCCAGAAAGCTTCTCTTAGAATTAGGAAAGAGAACTTTTACGTGATAGATTTTTGATTTATTTTACTACAAATGCAACAACAAAAGATCGTGCCCATAATCCTATACATAATACACACACACGCACATAAATACTTTATTATCTCTCGCTACTGTATGTACTGCATACTTATGTATAAAGTAGCGTAACTTTTATAAAAGCAATAACAATTTGCTACTTGAATTTCATTTAAATGATTTTTTTATTTAAATATTTGCCATAAATGAATTGTGATTGTATTTTTTCATTTTTTTTTTAAGTTTTTTGATATTACTTTTATGCAAATGATTTATCTATGATTCTAGCTATTTGCAGCAGCAATTTTATTACTCCTAAATATGAACTACACTGAAAAAAAAAATTTTATTCTGTTGTTGATTTAGTGAAAAACATTCAAGGTTATTTTGGCAATCAAGATTGAGATGATTCGTTGATGTTGATGACGTTACTGAAGTATAATTTTTTACAAGGTTTGTATTTAAACCTCATCAACCGCACTTGAACATGAACAAATATTTTTCAATTTGCTGAAAGTTCCTCATCTCTTCTTACTCCATGTGCGAGAAAGAATGTTTACATATATAAATATACATAAATTGGTGGTAGTTCAGAGGAGCTGGCCTAGTTTAAAAGTTTCATATGGAAATTGATTCCTACTTCTTAATCGCCGGAATAATTAATTGAAAACTAGCCAAACACAAATGCTATGTTTATAACTGAGCTGGGTCTAGAAATGGACAGAGGGTTATTTCTGTTATTTGTTTTGTTCATATCTGAGTGTTCATGTCCTGAACAGTTGCAGTTGCTCTCTTCAGACACGTACATATGAATTTACATATTATAGACGGAGTGTGTTTAAACTTGCTTGGCTGAGCATTCGCCGTGTTCGATTTAAGCTTATGCTAGTAGAACACCTGATAATTTACCCGTGATAGAGAACATTTGGGATAACCCCTTCCTCTCATCACTTACAGTTGGGAGTGAAGGGGAGAGAATTTAAATTACCAGTTTTCTCTCTTGGTTGAAAAACATATGAACGAGTATATGATGTAATTAAGTATGTTCGATATTAGAAGTTGGACGTTCACTTAATCAGGAATGCAACCTATGTACAAAAGTAAATAAATTTTATGGTAAGTCTGTCTGCTGAAATGGAAATATTTAATGCAGCTGAAGATTAGTTAAAGAGGTTTCGCAATTTTTAAGGCTCTCAATTTTTGTTTGGGCATCTATGCGAAGTGACAAGGGAACTTTCATTCTCGTGGGCTAATGAGTTTTTGAGCTTCACATGCATTGGTAGCATAAAGCTCCATACGTTTTTTACATTATTATTCGAAACTTGTGTTGCCGATACCTTTTCAAGTTAGCGAATAACTTTTTAGTTACCCAATTAGATTAAAAGCGACAACTTTCAGCTTAAAAGCTTTTATCACTAAGGGCACAGTACTGAACTAACACAAAAAAACTCAGGTATGACGTTTGAAATATGTATAAGTAGATCGCAATACAATTAAATAAGCTTAAATTTCAATCTTTCTTTTGACTGTAAATAATTGCTGAAAATTTGCAATACTTGAAATCATAAAAAGGTAACAAATTTCCAAAAAAAAATTTTTTTATATTTTTTCATAATTCTAATATGACAAAAATTGGCACGATTTTGCGTGGGTGCACAAAACTCATTCGTTCACCGTAAAGTAAAGTGGCAGAAAGTTCAAATTCTTAGTAGAGAAAAATTGAAAAAACACGAGAAGAAGTTGACATTTGGTGTCATTGAAAAAAACTTAAATAACTGCGAATTTCATTTATTGCTTGTGTTGGCAAAATGTGAACTAATGCGATAAGATTGACTGCAAATCAGAAATCTTTTAAATATTTTAGCAGTTACTAATTAACACAACTCACTTCTAAGAGTTTCGTTTCAGCAAGAAAGAAGTGAAAAAGTGAATTGCTTTGTATATTTTCACACAATAAAAACGCCACCTACACTAAACACTTACCAAAAAAAAAAAAAAAATAAATTAAATAAAGCAGCAACATATGCCAAGAAAAGGAAGAAGCGAGAAAAGAGCTTCCAAGTATTTAGCAACATTCAGTAGTGGTAGTGAGTGGTTGGTAGTAGTGGGGCACACAATCACTTCAACAGAAAAGTAGAGTCTAAGAGGATCAGGTGTAATACACACACAAGAGAGGGGTGAGCGGGTGGAAGAAGGGTTAAATAAACGTGCCAGCAATGATGATGATGACGATTTTTTTTTAACTGCTTCACTTCCTTCTTTAAACTCTGAAACTTTAACTCTTCTAATGAAAAAGTACAAAATTCTACTCGTGCCTGCCGTCAAATGTGCTCAAGCCTCCACTGTGCTCTTCGTTCAGCCCTTCGAGCGTCTGTCTCTGGCATTGTTGCCACTCGGCTCCAATAGATCAGGTGTACGTGCAACATTTTTGCTTCTAACCATTGCCATTGGTTGGTTCATGCAAAAAACGCTAAAAGTTAACGTTAACGAATTGAGCTCATACTCATTGCTGCCATCATCAACAGTTATGTTGAAATGATGATGCTTTTTTTTTTGCTAGCCAGTTGCCTTGCAACTTGCGCCTTGCCACAAGCAACTCACCGTTTCAATACATACACACATACATACATTCATACACATTGACTATACCAGGATGCACTTGAGCGCCCTTCATTTTTCTACTTCAATTTACTTCTACTGTGTGTTGCTGACTGGTTGCGGTTTTGCTACTTCTCACATCCGTTTGTATGTCTATAACTACGTGAGCTTCTTAAATTCTCTACTTGTTGTTGTTGTTGGAATCTTGGAAAGAATATGCTGCACTCTATTCATGCTGTACATAGATAGTATGTATGAATGCTTATAATTGCCGTAGGTAGATGATATGTTGCAGTGCCAAGTGTACATATACATGCATACAGCTTAGGTAGTACCTAGTCATCTCGAGCGATTTTGTTAGTTTCCATGTTAGCCTAACGGATTAGGATGCTATTTTGATACTTTTGAAAGTGCTGTCTCGTTTTATTCCACATGTTCGTTTGTTTGCTTTTGAAGTGTACAAGTGCATGCGGCAAAATGAGGTTAAAGAATGTTACGCTAAAGCAAAAAAGCTAAAAAAAGAAGCAGTGTATAGGTAAGGGAATTGAAGCAGTAGCGTTTTCTCCATTCATACATTGGTGATACTAGAAACTACTACCTATACATGTTACTGGAGCTCTAAATAAATGGTAATTGAGATCATTTTGGGTGATTCTAGGGAGGCTACATAGGAGTTAGTCATCACATTTAGTCATCACTACGAGAACTCAGTCTGCCTGCTATTATTTGGTGAATGTAAGTAGATGTGAAGAAGGGAAAGTGTGGCCTATTACAAGTCCCTAGAACAGTGAATAATGTTAATAAGTTTCTGTGGCGATTTTGGAGTAGCTGCTAGTAACGGCTTAATCGGCATAAAACTCTAGGTCCCTTACATTCGTGTACATGAATATAACACGCGCAACATGAGCGGATGCGAGAACAGTGCACCGCCACTGCAGACCATCGTTGTCATCGTCGTCATTGCTTGCATATTTCACTAGCCCATTCACCAGAATAGTTAGTGTTGACGTGTAGTATTTTGTATATTTTTGTCTAATTAAACGCAATTGGTTTTCCTGCTGCCAAGAAATAGTAAATGGTGCAAAGAAAAGAAGCACACACTTTTGTTGATTTTCTTTCTACATATTTTATACTTTTTTTTCTGCTTCATTATTTGGTATCAGCCAAAAGCTAGGGTCAACACTTGAGCCAGTAAAAGCTATTAAGAAATGATTTAAACCGGCAGAATGGCGGCGTCATTTAACAAACTTCTACATAGCTAGAGTCTAAAGGCTACAGAAAAGAAAAATAAGAAGAAGGAGAAGGCACTTCGTCAGAGCAGCAGCTCAACCACACAAACCATAAAAAACTAAGCGGCTAATGGGGAGGTAAGGTGCAGCAGCAATGTTAAAATGATGCGCGCGCGATGCCCTTTAACAAAGCGAGGGCAACCGAACAGCCATAGCCAGAGAGCCATCGATGATGCTGCAAGCTTCAAGCGACAACAGCAACAACAATAACCTCAACAACTTTTAGCGAAATTCTCTACTTACTTGTATTTGATGATGTTGGCGTATAAAAGATTTTAAGCCAACAAAAGTTGCAGGAGAGGAAAAAGAAGAACATGAAAAATACTGAAAAATGCTTCTTTTCATGTCTTTGTTTTCTTTTTTTTTTTTTCTTAAGGTGTTGAAGATATTTTTCAAAATAACAACAAGAACAGTTACTGGCAACAACAATAGCAGCAGCAGCAACAAGTGTTTGTTGTGTGAGTGTGTAAAAGTGCAATCAAGTAGAAACTTTATTTCAAATTAAATAAAATGAGCAAGAGGAAAGCGTGAAAATTTCAGTTTTTTCACCAGCTTTAACTTAAATTTCATTGCTCGCCACTAACAGTTTGTGTAATGTTGTTGTTATTGGCGGTGCTGCTGTTGATGTTGCTGTTGCATTTCTGGTTGCTGGCTGCTGCTATTTCTGGTGCCACTCATGATGATGTTTGTTGCACTGCTATCTGCTGATGTGTGCAAGATTAGTAGACACCACTTCCTTCTGTGTAAGTTGCTTTTGATTTGTTTTTGTTCTCTTTTTTGCTTGTTTTGCTTAGTTACGCTTAACCGCAAACATTAACGTCAAGTTAGGAAACCGTTTTCCAACGTTGATGTCTCACAGTAAATTACTTGAGCGAGAGAAGTGAAAAGAAGAGACCACTGCAGGCAGCGTCATCAACAACAAGGTTGCCATATTGTTGATATTGCTGTTGTTTTTTGTCATGCACATGACTTTGATGATGCAAATACTCGCGCAGAGAAATTTATCCTTCAAATTATATATTTTTATATTTTGCTGCGGTTTCTACTTTTTCAGTGTTTTGGCGTTACGCTGAGAATCTGAAATTATTTTTTCGAGCACCATGCCAATGCATCTCCGTTGCACATTTCAAATTTAATGTCCATTTTGACTCTGTGCGTTGTTGTTGTCGTCGTCGCCAGCTAGTTTTGGCAGTTACAAATGTAACTGCGCATTTTGAAGTTAATATTTTTAAGCAACTGCAAGCAAAACGTTTCTTTACTTTATTTAGCACTGGCGTTAAGATTCTTTATCGCTAATCGTAAAAAAAATTACAATTTTTATTTGTTTTACTCGCTTACTCGTAATTAAGCGTAGAAAAACGGTTGCCATGCAAGTGTAATTTTTCGATTAATATCATATTTTTAGATGTTGTATTGTTGTGTTTGCAACGTGCGACCTTTTTTATGTGATTTATTAACTTGCCTGTCAGTTGCAACTGGCTTTGCCTTTAATCTTCTAGGCTATAATTAAAAGTACATTTTCTTTTGGCAATCATGCACATTAGTGCAATTAAATGCTTTTTTAATTTCATATTTTTATTTCAAGTCTGCAGTTCGTTTTGGCATTTAACAATTAACAAGTGTTTCGCAAAACTTTGCTTCTTGAAATTAGAATGCATTCGAAATTCCTCGGTTAATTGAGCAGTAAAGAACTCAACAGGCTTTGTCTGGGTCATTAGCAGTACTGTTTGTAACATCGCCGAGTTGATATTAGTTGCCTTCTTTCCTCACCAATATTTGGCAGAATCGCAGTAAGACGATTAGAAGGAGGAACGCAATTGTGTGAATCAGTGTAAAAGAAACTGGTACACTGAGAAAAAAATTGTAGTCTAAAATCAAGCCCGGTCATATTTTTTTTCTCTTCTTAGAAAACCGAAAAAACTGACAAATTTTAAATGAATAAAGACTCACTAATATCAAATCTGCCGATTTGTAATGTAATGAAATTAGATATTGGACTTCCGCTGGCTCTGCCCAAATTTTTAAGCAAATACAACCAAAACGTTTCTTTTATTTTATTTAGCACTTTATTTTCTAGTAGGAAAATAACGGGTGTTTTTTTCGACCACATTTTGCAGCAATTGGCCGAATATTCTCTTCCAAGGCGTCAATCGTCTCGGGCTTATCTGCGTAGACAAGCGACTTCACAGAACCCCACAAAAAATAGTCCAGCGGTGTTAAATCGCACGATCTTGGAGTCCATGCCACAGGCCCACGACGCGAGATATTGCGCTCACCAAAAGTTTCCTTCAATAAATTGATTGTTTCGTTGGCTGTATCGCATGTAGCGCCGTCTTGTTGAAACCAAAGGTCGTCCACATCAACATCCAGCTTCATATGACCAGCTTCATTTTTGAAAAAATATGGACCAATAATTCCCTCTGCCCATAGAGCACACCAAAGAGTGACTTTTTGAGGATGTAACGGCGTCTCAACAATTGCTTGTGGATTATGATCACTCCAAATGCGATAATTTTTCTTATTAACGTACCCATTCGCTGGTCGCTGTGGCGTAGTGGTAGTTCGTTGGACTGCTACGCAGAGTGTCCGGGGTTCGAATCTCAGCACAGGCAAAATCAAAAAGTAGAAAAAATAATTTTTCTACATGGCACCATCTCTTGGCAGGTAATGGCAAACCTACAAGAGTAAAAATTGCTATGAAAAGCTTTTCATTTCGCCGTTCGGATTCGGCATTAAACTGTAGGTCCCTTCCATTCATGTACAAATATAACACGCACAACATGATTGGATGCGAAAAGCTCGGCCTAGGCCCTCCATGGGCTGTGTTGTGCCATTAAAAGTAAAGTTAAGTAACGTACCCATTCAACCTTCATCGTACCCATTTATTGAGCTTCATCGCTGAAACAAATTTTCTTGTGAAAGTCGCGCGGACCGAACCATTATTTTGGTAGTAAATTTGCACGATTTGCAAACATTGTTCATTAAATGGCATACCAACCTGTGCATAAATCAAGTGACAGCTGTCAAAAAGACCAACTACGAAAAAAGTATTGCCAGATTGAAAACCACACTTCTAAAAAACACACCCTTTACATTTCGAAAGACTCAGAAAAGTGGGTACGTAGTCCATAAATCGAGTTAATCCATTGGTTGGTGTGGTTTTTCGACGTAGTAGGTTTTACCTGGCCAGCATCTTTTATATTATTATAATTATGTGGTCGCCTTGGTTTAGCTGCTGGATTCCTAACAGAGTGGCCGGTTTTAAATCTCGGCACAGGCAAAAATCAAGCAGAAGAAAAGCAAAAAAAAATTTAGACGGCACCTGTTGGCTGGTAATGACAAACCTCCAAAAGTAAAAATATCCTCAGGAATCTGTCCTTCGTTTTCCTAAATTCGCTGTTTGGCTTCGGCATAAAACTCTTGGTTCCTTCAAATTGTTGTGCAAATTAAAGAACAAGAAGAAGAATAATATTATATGAACCACTTCGCCGATTGGTTTCGGCTTATATTAAAGTCTACCAACGTTAATTGCGCTTTGTAATAAAATTTAAATTATCTCACACGTATGAAAATTCAAGAAGTATTTTGGATTAATGACGAAATGAAATTGAAAAGTGGGGTAAATTTGGTAAACATAGTTAATCCTAAATATTACTTGGTAAGACTCTGTTCGACTCTGAAATTAACTCCAATATCAGCGATACTGTTATTATGTATATCGTTAGCAAAAATTTTAAATCTCTCACTTGTCCGCATTCTCTGGATTCGTTAGTGCAAAATTTATTTAAGGTGCCAGGGTTTCTCTTAAAAAAGATTTTCTGTCTCTACTTGGAATTTTTACGTGGTGTAAATAGTCATACAATACATAGTCGCTGGTTTCCATTAAATGAGAATACGATCCTCCTAATATTTATAGTATTCATTCAATGAGTGCCCTGTCAGCACGAGGGAGTGTAAAGACAAAGTAAGTGCAAAATCATTTATTAATGGGCAGTAGAACGAACTTCTGGTCCAAAAATATAGTTAGTACCTGCCTAGAATTAATTGCAACGGCAACGCTTACATTACGTATATGGCTAGTTGCAACATTATCGCTCCGCTGCAATCATTTTTTAAGAGAATAAAATTAGATTACGAAATTTATTTTCATTTACTTCTTTGGAAAGCAAAAAATTACAATAGATTTATAGTTTCACACTTTTCAAGGTGTCCAAGCGGCACGTATAGCGTCAGTAACAGCAATAGCTGCAACAAAGAAGCAACAAGCAAAAGTGATATTTAGTAAGTAAAAGCAGCAGCAACAGCAACAGTAACAGCAGTGTAACAATTACAGCTGCTGTCGTTGTCGTTGTCGAAGTAGAAGTGATCAATAATAAATGATGCTATGCTGCTGATGCCAACCTATCTGCTAACACGCTAATCAACAACATCCACAACGACGACGATGATGATGACTTAATTCCCGGAAGAAACTAGATCAGTAATAAAAAATCTAGAGTGAAAATTATAAAAATGATACTCTTGTGGAAGTAGTATATTTAAATCTCAAGTGCAAACTAAAACCAAAAAAAAAAAAAAAAAAATTATGCAGCTAACGAGCGTTGCATAAACCAGATGCCTGGCTGCGTCAATATGGCGAGGCAGAGGAGCACCTCTGGCAGAGGTGCCAGGTGCTGCTGTAACGCCACTACTCTTCTCGCCTCATCATATCCATCCACCATTGAGAATTGCTGCTATGACTGAGCCTCAAACTTCACTAGTAAGTAACTACCACTACCACTACTTACCGATGACTGACGCCCAATGCTGAGTTTGTGCTTTTTTCATTTTTCTCGGATTTGGGTTTGGCAACCACTGCCATTGCTACAATTGTGCTTGCTTTTATTACATTCTCATTCTGTTTTTTGTTTTGTTTTGTTTTTTAGTTGCTTCTGTTGTTGTTGTTGTTGTTGCTGTTGTTGTTGTTATGATCCCCGTTATATTATGATTGCATTCTTTTGCTTGCATTCTCTGCTTTAGTCTTGGCGCTTCTAATGCACTTCTTGTTAAACTGAATTACATGAAATGTGAAGTTCTTTCTCGTGGTGGTTGGTGGCTGGCTGGTTGGCTCAACACAGAAGTGCTGCAGTTTATTATTACGAGTATTACTTCTTACTTACAGAGTAACATCACTATGTATGTACATACATATGTATATGTCTATATTTGTATGTGTGTATGTGCATATCTCCTCTTCCTGTGCGCTTCATTAATTTCTATACTAGCATGTACGATGTAGAAAGAAGTTTAACCCATTCTTAAGCCTAAGCTGGGCGCTGTTTTGTGAGATTTGATTGTAAATTTTTAACCTGATTATTTTGTTAACAATTGCCCTGGGTACCGTTTTGCGGTTGATTATGAGGAATTTCTTATTCTATGTACTATTTTTTCCACATATTTTCTTCGGATTGAATGTAAGAATATTATGATAATATTTATATTGATAATAGTGCGAAATCTTTTCCCTGATTACTATTTTTTTTTACATATATGTAAAAGAATGCCTGTCTGTGACCTGATTTTCAATAAAAATAAATAATGTGTTTTCTATAAAAAGAGAGGATATCTCAGTTAGAACAGTTGAAGTTGAGCAAACATCATTTAATTTGTTTATTTTCGAAGTTTCAAAAACATTAGTTTCTTGTGTTTCTTATAGTCTGTCGAGCTCCAAATACCAACAATGAATTGTGATCTTGTCTTGTTAGTTACATTCACTTCACAATCTTATAGTATACTACTTAACAGCGAATTAAGCATTAACTTTAGAAGGCAGACCACATAAATTATCACCAAAATATCGGTGCAGATGAATACAATATCGATAGAAAAATAATCCCGGGCAAAGTACCATAACAGCCTATTATGTAATGAAAATGGGCATACTCGGAATCCCTAAATGCCACCCATGCAATGAACCCGGAGGGAACGGGAGAATAGACCCCTTGAGCACTTGTCTTTTATCCAGAAGAGCACTTGTATTATAGCCAGCCAATATGAAGTATGTCAAACTGAGTTAATCTTTCTTCGCGGGCCTAGGAAATTTATTCGAAACTATACTAGGAAACCTTAATTGCTCATACTTCTAAAATCCGAGCATTTGTTCTACTGATATAAAACGCAATAATCCATTAATAGAAATGAAGTTCGCCACCAGTTACCATAACCAACTAAATTTACTTTGTGAATTCACTCAAAAACAGGGGTTATAAAATTTTGTCTCACGTACACCTTATATAATTCCCTAATTCGGTTAAATAATTCCCTAACCGAAACGAAACATCGAAGTTGACACTTGAAATTGGCTCTTTGTCATAGGCACTAGCCTGAAATTAGTTTCCGAAAAATTAGATAGTCCATCAAAAGTAATGGATATTGAGAATTGAGAATAGAGACCACTTAATATTCTGAGTTTATGGATCTTGAAATATTATAAATCCTTAATAAACATTTCTGAACTTTGCTCTTCCATTGATAACCTCGATACTCTTGTAGGCTTTCACCCGTGAGGTTGGGGGTTCGATACTCCCAATGGCAATAGCAATCAGCAAGTGATAGCCACATCGATGTTTGGAGCCGGCGTTAAACTGTAGATCCAATCATGTGATATCACAATGAACCGTTCTGGCCAGGGTATTTCTGGACAGCCACCAGAAGCAAAAAAACAACAACTCACCAATTTCAAATCACTGAGCTAGCAGAAGAATACATAAATTTAAGTGAGAATAAAATTGTTTTTTTTTTAATTTGGAGGACATAAAGAACATTCGACTTTTGCTAACGCTGTTTACATAAAGCCAAAGGATACAACCATTTCTAATACATATGATATCAAAATTAATACCTAATAATTGTCTGAGTATTACTATTTTTCCATTAAGATTTATTTAGAGCTCATTGAATTTTCACTGTTTCCAATTAGGTCACAAACACTCACGCATAATAATTGAAACAAAAAAAAAAATAATTAATAATATAAAAAAAAATCCAGATAAAATGTTTATTTAAAAAAATTGTTTTATTCTCACGCTCTCTCACGTGTAATAGCTGCTGCTCTTTAGCAGGCGCTCATTGGGTGCATTTATCCACAAACTCTCGATGAGTTGGTCAATGCCCGGGAAATACTAAGGGAACGCTCTAATATCTAGTTCGACATGTGAACGTAAGTTACTTTCAGACTTTCAGTCACCACTGTGGCAACTCTGTCTACATACTACAGCTATATATGTACATAGTTTAATGTTTTAAAAATGTATTTTTTGAAATTGTGCATAGAGGGAATGAATGGTTTCTTAAAAGTAATTTTCATAAATTGCAGCCACTGCAAAACATGCGTTTTTAAGGTGCCACACAAATTTGTAAGTACATACATATGTATGTATGTTTGTTTGCATTTGCTACAAGTAGTTAATGTTAATGGGCGTGTTCGCTACGTGTCCAACAGCTGTTGTTACAAGTTTGTTACAAGAGATAATAAATGACAAATACTTACGATTTATTTTGATTGACAAATGCAAGGAGGCAATTCTTTAAAAGTCTAGCCTGAAAATGAACAAAAAAGAAAAAAGTTAGAAAAAATAAAGTTTCAAAAATACGAAATATTGCGAAAAAAGAACTTTAACTTTTTCATAATAATGGTATGTGAAGAGATCATTACAAGACAATAGGTGATCGGCAATTGCGATCGTTATAGCTAAAGTCATATCTCAAAAAGTTAATTAAGGTGACCAAATTAGTATAATTTTCTAATAACTAAAGGCTTATTACAATATGTCAAGGCATTATTTGGTCTAATGGAAACTCATTATTTAACAAATTGTCATTAATAATAATAATAAAAATCTTAAGTCGTAAAAATAAAAATTGATAAAAGTCAAATGCACTGGCAAAATAATGACAGAACAAATAAATAAAAGGAAATGCATGCAAAAATTGTTTAGGTACAAAATGTCGCCCAGAACTCATGAAATATATTTAGAGGAAGAGACAGGCAGGCAGACACTCTGTCAATTGCTGGCAGTTGCCACCAAAAAAAAACAAAAGCTAAAAAGCACCAATCGCATTAGAGGCTATTTTGACAGCTGCTGCACCTGCTGCTGCTGCTGCCACATTGTCATCGTTGCCGTTGTCTCTCTTTGAAAGTTGAAATGTTGCAAATAACACAAACGAAAATGTGCAGTTAGTTAAAATGCACATTTAAACCTTCAGCTCAGGTTAAATTGCTGCAGCAGCGCATTCACCTGTGTATATTTATATTTTTCCAACTATTTCTTTGGTTAATAGAAACGCTGACATTACGTGACTTCAATTTAAGTCAAAATGTGGCAATTCGTTTTGCGCTGGCAACCGACGCCACAATGAATTGCCAAAACTGTAAGCAGGTAGGGAAGATGAACAAAAAGCTACACAAAAAAAAAATTAACATGGACTTTAACTTTGTTGTTGTTGTAAGCAAGTTGCAAGTAGATTTTGTTCACAGTTGCTGCTGTTGTTGTAGCTGCTCTTGAGTTCTTCGCAGTAAAATGATTTTTTGTTTTGTTTTTACTGATTTTTTTTAGTGCTAATGCAGTCATAGTTTCATAGTTCAAAGCACTTCAGTGTAGTTATACTGGTTACACTAGGCAACACCTGCAAACATTTAACTTTGATATTTTTGGCTTGGAATAGATTTATGGGAAGGATACCTTTGTTTGTGGTTCAAGGTGGAAGAAAAATTCTAGCAAAGAAACTCGGGTCAAATTCTTCCTCTTTCTTTGAGTTTATACACTAACCAATATTAAATATTCTGAAAATTCAAATTATTGTATAAAATTTGGATCCCTCTTCCACTTACACTAATTCTGGATATGAATTAAGGGCTCTAAAGTTAAAGTGGGTTAAAGTTAATGATTACAAAATTTAAGAAATTACTAATAATTCTTTATTTAAACATCCGAGTCATTTCCATTTGGCTCTCGTCAAAGAGATTCCAAGAGACATATAAATTTTACAATCAAGCAAAACTTGTAAGTAGCACAAATTATAAAACTCAGACTTCAAAATCTAGAAAAATATGAGGAAAGTGATTGATGCTATTCCAGAAATTCGAACAACAATGTGTTGGAAGTTCAGTTCCCCTGGCCCCTCTACACATTTTGAATGAGTACAATAAAATGGAAAATACTTAAAGAAAATAAGCAAAACCAGAAACTCTTTCTCCCCAGATTTTTATACCGCTCTGTTGAAAATTACATATTGAGTGGTTTCGAGTTAAATCTATTTAATCTAAATGAATTAATGAGAAATATTTTCATTCGGGAAACCATCCTCGAATGTTATTTTTCAGATGGTACGTACTACTATGCTGCTTACAAAGCTTAAAACTTGTTGATCAGTGTCCAATAAATAACATTGAAGATAATAATATGGAACTCCAGAACAAGTGTGAGAAACTAATGGTAATTTAACCGCTAATGATGCACATTTCGTTAAGCTCAGCATGCAAAAATATACAAAATGTGCAACATTATTGGACAATATTATTATTTTTATTAAATTGTCAATTTCATAGTCATTAATATTTCCAAATGATGCTATACAAATGTTTGTCAGCGGAGTAGAGGCGACCACAAAAACAAAAAAACAAACACACAACTTCTTCAAATGAAGATAGCCAAACCAGAAAAAAAAACGAAAACGTTTCACTTCAATTGAAAAGATTTTGCTTTTCCAACACGATTTTTATATGCGATGCAGTAACTATACACTTTGAGATAATTGCCACATTATCACACACTGTGACATGCCATGGCAGGCTGCATGAACTCAGTGACCTCCATTTGCTATACATACATACAGCATGAGAAGTAAGTAAACTCCAAAGAGAAACTTCGGAAATTTAACTGGCAAATGGTTGCGAGACAAAGTGAGAGACAAAGTGTCAATGCCATATGTAATGTTTCTTAGCTTTCAATAATATCTGCGTTTCAGTATGAGTCAAGCTTTTCAACAAATTCGTTTGCAACTTGCTGTTGATGCGATGCTGTTGCATCTGTGCATTTCTTAAAGCCCAAAATAAATGTACATATGAACTTGCTCACAGCTCACTACAATCCAAAAGAAGATTGATTAAAATTGATTTATGCATATCGAAATCGTGTCATGCATTGCATAAATATTGTATTTTGACATCACTAGTTTTAACCAGCAGCAACAGTTGCTGTTGCTACGTCTTCCTTCTGCTCATTTTTGTGTTGCATGCTGTTGTTTTCACTGACATCCCACTGACCCACTCCAAATTTAACTACACTACAGTTTGTTTCGTTGCTGTTTTCATTTACTGACTTTTAGCGAGTCAATGAATGCACACGCTCAAGCGTAAATAGCCAGCAAGTAAAATACGCTTATCTATCTTTAAATACGTATTTGTGTAAAGAGAAAAACAAAAATAAAAAGTAATGAAAGCGTTGCAAAAATATTCGCTCATAACTAGTAATAAATTTATGAAATAATCACATCTCTCCCTTTCCCCCCGCCATTAACCCCTTCACACAGATACCCTAGTTCATTCTTTGAGTACCAGCCTTTCTGCATGCCTGCTGTTATTCATTATTATAAAAATACTTTTCTCATAGAGATCCCATATTCTTGATATCATTTAATTTCATATAACCACACAGCGGCTGATTATGCTATAAAGCATGTGTTGGTGAGAATCCAAGTGCATAGCAGCTACAAACAGTGGGCATGACAATTTAATGGCCAATGCATAAATTTATTTATTAAAAATAAAAAATAAAAATAAAAAAAAATAGGGAAAGGCGTGAAAATGTAAGCATCATGTACGAATGAAGTTCATAAATATGTTAAAGTTTATCTGCGAAAACATAAATTACTGAATACTGGTCATTTAATATTAGTTAGTTGAGCTGTTGCACAGTGTAGAGTTGTTTGGTTGGTTCGTTAATTTTGGCGAGGGTGTTCACAAAGAGAGAGGGAGAGAAATACTTGCAAACATTCGTGAACTTTAGTATTTATTCCAGCAGCCGAATGGGATAAATTTACTCCTAAATAAGTAAAAATGTATCGGAGGATATTTTAAAACTGAGAACGTAACTTTATATACCTTACACGCGCTCTGAAATAAGACACCTTTTTGCTTTCAACGGAGTGTTAAATTTTTATAGTTTTTGACTCACTATATAAAATTTTGTACGGGAAGTACGCTAGGTGAATATTGGCTAAATCGACTCGGCTTTTCACGCTGATCCTTTATATACATACATATATTGTATTTATGGTATATTTACTATACATATGCTTATACCTACGGAGCATATTAATGGACGTTACAAATAACCTTTACTCGATCAAAACGAATATACCCTTGTACACAGAATATGTAGGGTATAAAACTAGGATTAACTTCGAACCAAGCTCAGATCAAAAACATCATAAATTTCAAACCAGAAATCAAACAAAAAATGCTTAACAAAAATCAAGCTCAAATTGAGACAGAATACAAAACAAATTTAGAACAAAACTCAGGCCAATTCTCAGGCCAAAACTCAAACCAAAGATCTAAACTGATGGAAGAAATTAGAAACAAATAACAACACTCTGCTCACAGTGGTCGCTTTGGCGTAGCTGGTAGTACGTTGGCCTGCTACGTATGCTACGCAGTTCGGGTTCGAATCTCGGCACAGGCGAAATTAAAAAGAAGTTAAAACAACTATTCTACACGGCACCACGTCTTGGCAGGCAATGGGCAAACCTACAAGAGTAAAATTGCCTACGAAAAGGTTTTCACTTTGCTGTTCGTATTCAGCATAAAACTGTAGGTCCCTTCCATTCATGTACAAATGGAAATTTTGGTTAATAAATGAGACAAATTACACATAGTGCAAAGAAGTTGTCAGATCTATGTATTCGATTAGGTGGAAGAGGAGATATTCCCCTTTATTCCCCCATTCTTATGCTGCCTTTGATATAAACATGAAGACTAAAACGGTTAAAATACTGTTATCTCGAAAACACGAACCAATTTCAGGAAACGATTGGTACCACTGAATTCCTCGGGCCCAAATTAGGTGAGATCAGCCATCAAAACTTTTGCCCTTTGAACTTGCACAGTGTAATTGTTTTATTATTTTTCTTGTAAAAAATAAATAGAGTTGTAGTTTTAACAGAAACTTTCTGATATTTTTGTTATGTTTCATGCAACCCATTAAGTTCTTTCAGACTTAACCTGAAGAGCCAAGGAACATATTGGCGGAGGAGTATTGTTACATCGATGCCGCTTTCACCACAGTCCACGTACTATAATTACTAGCCATAAAATTCCCATCATATTTTTCACATGACAAGAATTCATGGAGTTTTTATTCAAATTAAAATATAATTTTGTACAAAATCTTTTTAGTTTCTGTTTTCTTTTAATATGTTTTCTATTTGTTAATAATTTTTTTTTTAATATTTTTCGTTCAAATGTTTCAAAAGTCCCGCCTATTCCGAAATTAAGCCAGGGGTATCACCTCCAGCAATGCAAAACTCAAAGAGAACAAGCGGCGATTCTAAGCCTGATACCACGCCGGCTCCTAAAAGTTTCTGCTCCCGAGAACTGCTCAAATTTGAGAAAGGAGAACATGAAACAAAGCCGTGCACCACACTGCCTGAATTTGTAGCTAGGAAACAGCGTGAAGATTTGATAAAGCGACAAGAGGAATTTATGATTAGATCACAGTCGCTGAGTAAGGGGCAGTCTATAAGGGAAGAGCGGCCAAAGAGTGCTAGGCAGACTTTAAGTGAAGGAGAGAATCCGAGTGAAGAGCAGACTCCGAGTGCAAAACAGTCTCTGAAAGATCAGCAACGTACGAGTGTTAAGACAACTCTAGGTGATGGGTCTGCTCCGAGTCGAAGGCAGACACTGAATGAAAGGCAGAGTCTGGCTGAAGAGCAAACTCACAGTGAAGACCAGACTCCGATTGAAGAGCAAACGCAAAGTGAATCGCAAGTTGATGAAAATCAGAATGAGGAAACTACCGATGAAGTGGAATGTAAACCTCGCCCCATCTCTAAAATTCTTCAAACCGAATTGGACGACTTATATGAAGAATTAGAACAACTTGAATATCACTTAAGGATTAAGCCTAAACAAGAATGTCCATTGCCCTCTAATTCCAATTTGGATTCAGATACAGATTTAAAATTTCTATTGATGCTTACAGAATCAAAACAAGCTGACGTTTTACCAAAATACCTTAAATTAATTAGATCTTTACCTAAGCCAGAAGATAGCTCATCAGATGAAGAGTGGTAAAGGAATGCAAGAAAAAGTAAGAAATGTGAACTCGATGAAAACCAACATGAAAATTATGAAAGTTTTATTCAAATATGTTCAATACAAATATGATAAATATTTTGGAAACACATCGAGCAAGAGACCACAAATGTAGCTGCAAGCGATGTTCAATTAATCATCTCATAAATTCAAAGCGCTTATATAAACCAGGAGACTGAAAGTCGCTTATTCCCAGATTCGTGGGAAAATATCATAGCAAAATACAGCTTCAGTCGCTGTGTCAAATATTACCTGACAAATTTGAGGATAAGTGACTTGAAGCGAAAACACAATTGCAAATCATAACGTGCGTACAATCATTCAAAAATTGTTGATATTAAAACAGAGAACCAAATACCATCAGCTGATTTAAAAATACCGAAAATTTTTAAAGTTTCATGGAGAGCACAACCAATTTACTGACCAGAATTGTATTACGCTAAACTGCCCAATGATTGGCACTTTAAGGATTGAATAGTGAATATCTCTAAATAAAGCATGTAAAATTTAGTAGCTAGAAAATCTGAGTTATAGCCAATCGTTTGGGAATTGCCAATAAAAACTGATTACTAATTTTATCTATCATGCCAATCATTCGGTTGTTTACCCTATCTCATTTTCGTTTTGATTTTGATAAATACATTTGACAATTAAATTAATTTTTTAAATATTTTTTATTTAACTTTCCATATCAATTTTGAAACTAATTTGAAACTTCGATGTGGGCATACCAGCCACGGATTTCGCGAAACCATTCTGTTCCCCGCTGAAACTCCTTTCGATGCAGTCTACTGGCTATCAATTACTAACTAACTAGACCTAAAATTCTCCCCATTTTTTTTACAGTCAGAAAATTTGTTGAGTTTCTATTCCAAATGAGCATTCTATTTTATTCGCAATTTTCATTAATTTCTGTTTACTTTTTATTCATAATTTTTTATTATTTTATTTGTCGTTCAAAGTTAAAAAAAAAAAATATTTTTGAATTAGAAGTTAAACCGATGGTCCCACCTATCATACAGCAGATCAAAAAATCAATTATCGCTACTTCCGCCGAACCGGAAGTACGAAATTTTTATTATTTTTTATTTCCCTTTTATAGTTATTTTTTTAATATATTATTCCATTCAAATATCTTAATAGACCAGAAGTCACCCCCCAACCGTGCAAAGTCAAATAAGAATAGTTTTGCTAAACCAGAGATAGAATCCAGGAAAAGGAGATTCTGTTCCGAGGAACTTATCAAACTTGAAAGAGGAGAACATCAAAATTGGGCCATGCACTGCACGTCAAGGTGAAATACAGCGACATGAGCCATCTTTAAGTAGAGTGCAGCTCCTGAGTAAATACCAGTCTATGATTGAAGGAAAGGGCAATCCATGAGTAAAGGGTAATTTTACGTGAAAGTTGGATTCCGAGTGAAGGGCAGATTCCGAGTGAAAAACAGGATTTGAGTGAAATTCAGTGAGAAGCAAAATTTTATTTCAAAAGATACTTCGAGTCCAAGGCACACATTGAGTGAGAAACAGACTGCGCATGACCGGAAGACTCTGAGTGGAAGATTGGCTGTGTCGGAAATACAAAGTCTTAGCGGCAGGCATACTCTAAGTGAAAGGCAAACTCAAATTAAAATAAAAACTGATTTTGAAGAATCGATACAAGAAGAATTACAGTTTGAAGAAAATCAGACTACGAAAACTTTAGATAAAAATAAGGTCAAACCATAAATTCATCTAATTTAGGAACTTTCTTGGAAGGCACAACCATATCACTCACTAAAATTGTGGTAGGGTAAACTGCCCAATGGTTGGCACCTCCCAATGATTGGTGCTTAAAAGATTGAATTGTGAATATCTCCGATAAAAGTATTTGCCTAACTTATACCAACCATTCGGTTGTAATTTTTGTTTTGATATGGATCAATAAAACATTTGACAAAAAATTACTTTTCTTAGCTTTTAATTTTTTCCCTCGTTATTTTCCATATTTTGTTATCTATTCAATCTGAAAAAAAATTTTTTTCTTTTTTTTCAAATGTAAAAAAAAAAATGTTGCCGATAGTTAGGACCGGGGATTTACCGTCACCAAAGAATTTCTGTTTCCAGGAAGAGAAGAAATGTGGAAGAGGAGAACATCAAACTACGCCGTGCTCCACACAGTCTAATGGTTCATACAGGAACATATGTGATAGAAAGTTCACACGGACCAAAGAGCAGTGTATGAGAACTAAACCGATTCCGATTGTAAAGCAGATTCCAAGTAAAGTGCCTACTCCAAGTGAAGAGCCGAAGAAAAGGTTAACTCTTTGTAAAAGGTTGGCTCAGAGTTTAAAGCGGACACTGAATACTTCGAATGAAAAGCCAAATCCGAAGGGTAAGGTGACTCTGTGTGAAAGGTTGGCAGTGAGTGTATCGAAGATTCTGCGTAGAGGGCAGACTCCGAGTGTAGAGCAGACTGGGAGTGAGAACAAAGCGCAGACTGTGAGTATAAAGCAGAGACCGTGTGGAGAGCTTTTCACTCATCCTAATGAGCAGTGTATATGTAAAGAGCAGTCAGTGAGTAAAGCACAGACTATGACACAATATAAAAATTCGAAAATTACAGAAGAAAAATCGAAACTGCAGATGTGCCTAAAAATGAAATGCTATTGTTATTGCACAATTTCGAGACTGATGTGGAAAATTTATTAACTGAACTTGAAGAACTTGAATCAAGTTTAAAATTTCTAGCAAAGCCAGCGGGGGATTTAGATTACGAGCAGCTTTCTAACTTCGATTCTGATTCAGATGCACCAGATTTCGAGTTCATCTTTTCATGCCTACAAGCGAACGAAAACGCTAAATTCTTCGCAACCCTTAAAAATACTTCTGATGTAGAATCAGATGAGGAGTAGCCAAGGGAGGGGAAATAAAAATTGGAATGTGACCATGAAAGATCTTTCAATCATTGATAAAAGCCAATATAAAGTTTATGAACGAACTTTGACTCAAATTGATATAAAAAAACACCAGGCAAAAACTCGAGCACCACAGCAGGAGTGTATTTACAATCAGAGTGGAGAAATTCCTATATGGTATACAGAATTCGGGAGTAATTTCACCTCATCAGTCAAAAATCTTGTTTGGTGTATTTACTACTCAAAAACGAGCGGCAGTCCACAACCGATGTTCAATTCAAAATCTTGCATATTGTAAACATAGCTTCAAAATAACTCTTCTCGCTTAAAGTCGCTTCATCAAAAATTTGTGGAATAAGTTATCAAACCAAAGTGAAAGTCGTTTAAGACAAACATATCTTATACAAATTTGAGGAAGCAACTTGAAGCGAATAGAGAAAAGAAGGACTACAATTGTTTAAAGATTGATGAAATTCTGACAAATTGCTAATTTCTTTAAGGGCACAGCCACCTCACTGACAAAATTGTAGTAGGGTAAACTGCTCAATGACTGGTACCAATGGTTGGTTCTGTAAGGATTAAAATGCGAATATTTAAAATTAGTTATAGGAAAAATACTTAAGTATGCTGACGAAATCCACATATTCGATTTATATTGAAGCTATATAATCTAATATAACTATGCTAAATATTTGACTAATATCAATCATTCTGTAGTTAACCATATTTCATTTTAGTTTCGATTTCGGTAAATAAAACATTTGACAAAAAAAAACTTCTTATGATTTTTCTCCTTTCCAAATTTCAATTCAAAATTAACTACAATTTTTGTTTGGTTTTTTTTTCATTGCTTCTTTATTGTTCATTTCTATACTGAGAGATGTCACAAGCAAAAGTTAATACCAATTCAATTCACCAACCAACCAGATAAATCGAAACTCCTGCCATGTCAAAACCAATGAGTTTTAGTCCGGTAAAAAAAACAAAGAGCAGTAGTGCTACGAAAAAATCAAAGAGCAGTAATGGCGCGAAAAAATCGCAGATAAAAGATGCAACAAAAAAATCAAAGAGCAGTAATAATGGGAAAAAATCGAGGAGTCATAATGCCGCGAAAAAATTAAAAGACGTAAGTGCCGTGCAAAATTCAAAGCACAATTTTAACGAGCTAAAACCAAATCCGAATATTCGAATATATGAAGAGAAGTCCGGGAAAAATGACGGGGATAACATAAGTATAAGACGGAAAACAATTACTAAGTCTGTGGTAAAAGCTATGGCAAGGTCAATATGTTCCTTGGAAGAGATGAGTGTTGGTAAAGGAGAATGTGCACCGTGTTTACAAAAATTTAGTAGTGAAGAGCTGATTCCAAAAGAAGAGCAAGCTTTGAGTGAAGATCAATCTTTCAGCAAACAACAAAATCAAAGTGAGGAACAGGTTTTGAGAAAAGAGCAGACTTTTAATAAAGATAAAACTGTGAGCGAAAATCAGTCTAAAAGTTTCGAGCGGCAGGCTAAAAAAAAATCGCAAATTAAAGGAAATCAGAAGGCGAAAAGCAAAGAAAAGACTAAAAGTAAACCCGTTTCGAGCTCGGCACTCCTTGAGTCTGAAGTGAATGGCTTATTTTATAATCTGACGCAACTCGAAGTAACGTTAACTGGTAAAATGAAACGAATCAGGGGTGATAATTCTAGTTCCGACTCAGATGTTGCTAACTTGAAATTTCTGTTGTCATGCTTAAGAGAAGAGAAACATTCCCTCGAAATATTAGAATTCTTTGAAATACTTAATAGAAATCCTTTGACAGAAGAAGATCCTTCCTCAGATGACGAAGGATCTGTCTGAAAAAAGTGTGGATCAGGTTATGTTGAAACTTTTTCTCAAAATCAATGAAAAACTATAAAAAAATTTCGATTCTTTTAGGAGTTTACGGATTGGAGAGCAATCCTACATTAAAGCAGTCATAAATAAAAAAGATGTTTGGAGGGAAAGTCCTATTACTTAAGAACGAAAACAAATAAAACCTATTTACTAAAAAAATCTCATCTCATAAAGCCCAAGTGCTAATAGATTACCCTCTTAAATGAAAGGCACAAAGCAATAAATTTTTAAAGGAATACACACTGATACATAAATCACGCAAATATTCCTCTACAAATTTGGGAATAAGCGACTTGAAGTTTGGTCCTCATATTTGAATGAGGACCAAACTTTGAATCTAAATATGTCCAACATGCCCATTGACCTTTATGTAGGACACTTCAAATATGTTCAGGTTTGATTAAATGAAAAAAAGCTTTCTATAGTCTAGTAAAAAGAAGACCTTGGGCATATCTGGGATAAAGGTAATCCAAATTGCTCTTAAAAAGTTATTAAAACTGGTCGAAATTTTATGATCCCAATCATTTGGTTATTTACCCTGTTTGATTTTTGATTTGATTTCAAATAAATCATTTGACAAGAATTTCTTTAGCTGACTGTTTCTTTATATGGTATATACATATATCAAATTTCTTTTCAAAATTAATATAAAATTTTGCTGCGTGTATTTTTATTTTATCTCTATGCTGGGAGATGTCACAAGAAAGAGCCGTTATCAATCCTACTGTTAAATCGGATAATGCTGATATTGTGCCTCCTGCTGCTATTCTTGCAAACAGAGAATCCATTACAATTATGAAGCATGAGCAAAATTCCAAATTGGGAGTACAGAAATCCAGTGATATTGCAAGTACAAGTGGAAAGAGTTCTCAAACTATCATAACTGAAACGGACGTTATGGAAGAGGCGACCGGAACGCAAAATAAAACAGAATCATCTATTATGCATTCTGATATAAAATTAATTTTATCTAGGAGAAAAAGTGTAAAGATGATTCGACGTAAATTATCGGCAAGCGAGGAAAGTCTGAGTCTAGATTTACCAGATACTGTTGAATCGCAGGCATCAAGTTTTGTAGAAATCCTTAGTCCTACTAGTGATAAAAGAAACAGCTCGTCGGATGAAAGCGGTGAAGAAGTCAAAAGGAAACCGAAAAAAGGGTAACCTCGGGCAAAGGAAATAAATGCCAACACAAAATTAAAACCAGTATTCTATCAAGACGACAGAAGAGTGGGGATATGCTCTTTATGTCATGGTGTATAATATTATAAGAATTACCCTGGTACTTTACCCTGGTACAAATAAAAAAGCAAGTGGGCTATAAGCTAATTTATACAACAAACACTGCTCTTCAGATAGTTTCATTTTGAATAAAATGGATTTGAGTAACGATAACTTTGTAGGATGAAACTAAGGACATTTAGTTTGTTTTTTAAAGGATGAAGTTTTGATATTTAAAGGATGTTAAAGGATTGTGTAAAAAAAACTACATTTGTGATTTTTAATAAAAACTGAGCTAAAGTGAATTTCATTTTGGGTAAACCTAGGGCCGGTTCTGTTACTATTTACCCGGCATAGTCATAAATATGTTAAAAGAATTACCATAGGTAAAGTATCAAGGGGTGAAATGTTGCCGACTGAGTAAATTTTTTCTACTTGTCACAAACTGTATTTTCATCACTCATATACCAAAATTAAGATGTTTGGGGACTTATAGCGGGAGTGGTCGCTGTGGTGTAGTGGTAGTGTGTTGGACTGCTACGCATGCTACGCAGAGTGTCCGGGGTTCGAATCTCGGCACAGGCAAAATCAAACGGTAGAAAAAATAATTTTTCTACACGGCATCCGGCACCACCTCTTGTCAGGCAATGGCAAACCTACAAGAGTAAAAATTGTTATGAAAAGCTTTTCACTTCGCCGTTCGGATTCGGCATTAAACTGTAGGTCCCTTCCATTCATGTACAAATATAACACGCACAAAGTGAGTAGATGCGAAAAGCTCGGCCTAGGCCCTCCATGGGCTGTTGTGCCATTAAAAGTAAGTAAGTAAGCGGGAGTCCCAGACATGATAGAGATAATATGAGTACAGAGTAATCTGATGAGCTAAAAATTCTAAAATGTATATTTTGAACAGAAAGGGGAAGTACTATAACACGAATATTCTCTATGCCCAGTAGAAACTTCAGAAGTCGAAAGGTTTTGTATTTTTCCAAATCATTTACTCCAACAGAAACAATCCAAATTGCTGAAATATGGAGGGGTCGACCCTTCCCCTAAGATCACATAGTAATTGTAGTAATTTACGTTGTGAAGTGGAATATTTTAGAATTTTTCATATTTAATTTTGAATTTGGAAAAAGTTATATTTCTTAATATCCTGGAGATAATGCGGTATAATAAATTATGATGTTTAGGGTTAAGCAACGATCAGTGATTTGTTGATTACTGTAGAAGAAATCAAAAGGCCTTAAAGGTAATATGAATTTTGTGTGCGAAACTTCCAGGAATTTATGATTTTTTTTATTTTATTACTCCTTATAGTAAATATGTGTCTATCTATATACTTATGTATGAATGCAAATTACTATACAAAGTGCTTGAAAGAATAATGCTGAATGTGTTAATTACCAACAAATGATTGAATGCATTTTTGTCACTGACTTTGTGACTGAAGAATAAACTTATTCACTACCGTCAACTGACATTCGCAAAATGTTCGTAGTACGGATACGACAGACCTATGGAGAAAGGTTTGGTTTCATGCAGTGGTTCGAAAGTGTGCAATTGAATATTTTGAATTTAATACGCATTAATAAAAGAATTTTGTAGCCAGTATGCAAAAATCGGAAAATATTACACCCACAACCACAATTTAATTGGTATTATTTTGAATACATCACATTTCTTTATGTGTAACACTTTCACTATTTGCAATTCAACTACAATCGAAAACAGACAAAAACGATTAATCACCATTATTCATATACAACACAAATTGTTACATTCATTAGAATCAAAAGTTACTGGGACACTTTCACTTTCAAGAGTTGGGAGAACAGCAGCCAGATCGTTAACACAAGCAAAAGCCTTCAAATACTTAGCACTTTGGGGTTGGGGCTGCACTTGGCAGTAAATAAAGTACAGTAAAGTGTTGCTTTGAACACCAAATGAAAACCGAAATCACCTCCAGCAGTCATGAAATACAATACAAATAAGAAGCAGTTGCTTTGATAGTTGAAGGTGAATAAAAATAGACAGTGGCGCACACTGTTGGTGCTATGGTTTTGGTTAAATGAATGAGAATAAGAGAAGGAGTTGAAGAAGCAGAAGAAGAAGTTGAAGATGTAGAAACAGTCAAAAGACTGCTATTTTTTTTATTTATTTTTTTTAAGAATTACACTAGCACACTTCCCTTTCATAAAATCAATACTGCCACTCAATTCTATGTACAAACTCATAAAATATATGTACATATATTGTATATAATTATTGTGTATGCCGCTCCCCTGTTGTTTTTGAACTGAAAACACTTTATTTTTTAAACATTCTTCAGTAGAAGAAGAAGAAAAAAAGCTCAGCATGTGGTTTTCCGACATACTAACATGGATTGATTTTTGATTTTTGATTTTACCTCAAGATTTGTTAAAAGAAAAGTTATTGTAATTGTAAAATTATAAAAGTAATTGTAATTGTATTTTTTATATAGTGCACACAAAAGTTAAAGTTAAACATGAAAACAAAATCAGCGAAAGGTATTTATATGAAAAGTAGGTTAGGTTAAGCTAGGTAGAGGAAGACTTATGTGATTTGCCTCCATAGTTTGCAATTTGTGGGTCGAAAGAAAAGAATTGCTGGGTCTGTGTGTGCAAAAATAATAGTTTGGGGAAATCCGTAATAGAGGGAATAAATGAAATAAGCTCGTGATATATTTAACAGAATTTGAGTACCAGCGATTGCTTCTGAATGTCTCTGGTCCCTTTTATTCGTAATTTCCTACTTACTTACTTCCTTTGAATTTTTGTTCTAGGTACATATTTATGCTTCCTTAAGTTACATTATAATTTTCGCCGCTAATTACCTCAGAATTACACGGATTTCTATTAATTAGCCCCAATTAATCTAATTTCTTTAGATTGAACTTAATTCCCTGTAAATTTTACTTATTACCGCAGACTGCCCTATCCTAGACTCATTTTATTTGCATGTTAAGGTAAGCTACATACATTCAACTTAAGACGCTCACCTCTACACTCTATTGGATCTAAACAAACAAAAAGAGATAGCGACAATTGAACTAAACAGCTTATACTCGTACATAGCTGTTAAAGAAATTGAAACTTTTTAACATTAATTTGCAAGGTTGTCCGCTAATGTTTTAGAATCATATGCACAATATTTGCATTTTGTATTCTAGATTTTTTACACTCAGACATTTCTGTTCGCGTCAAATTCTCTTCCTCGAGCTTATACCAAAATTATCTCATGCGATTTGACTGCAATAATTTGCTTAACTAGCATTGTGTTTTCGTTGTTCTTGTCAATCATTTAGCCATTTAAGTCCAGTCAGTCCAGTCCCGCTGTAGTCAAACTACAAAAGAAGTTCTCTCAAAACGCTTGCGCTCGTAAGCGTACAAAAACAAACACATAAATTCAATAGATTTATAGCTTGAGATAACGGTTCTTAGGTTGGCAAGATTTGATAAAGATTTGTTGCTGTGGCCGATGCTGCTAACTTGTTTGCTTTTTATATATATGTCCTTAGTAAATATGATATTGAAGCTTAAGCAGCAAAAATTCTTAAAACTAGTAAACAAGAGCATATTTCAAGCATGTAGCAGGCTGGTGGCGGGTGGCAGTGGCAGAGGGCGTGTATACAGTTGGAAGTATGCATACGTACTCGTATAAATATATATGTACCAGCAATAGTTGCCCACCAGCACCTCAACCACCATCACCACCACCACCTGATCGATTGCTGTAACGTTAGTTAAAAATAAAACAAAAAAATGTAGCATGCTACAAATAAATGTAAACTGCCTGCCTTTTTTCCCTCCGTTCAACATTTTCTTGTATATTTTGCATAAATTATGCACAGCTCAAACGCAAAAATGCGGTAGAAATAGTTTTTGAAATTGTTGTTGGTTGCTGTAGTAGCTTTTCTTGCTGCTGTTGTTTCAATTGCAGTGGCATTTGATTTAAATTGGCATTTGGCTGCAGCCTTCTTGCATACCTTTTTTCCTTGCTTATGCTGCGTTTCTTAAGCATAACTAACTAACTGCTCTGTGATAGTACGCTTTAGCTTACTGTCTTTCAGTATTTCTGTCTATACGTTTAAGCTTTTTTTGTTTGAGAAAGTATTACTTCGATTATAATGCAAACGAGTTTGCTGTGCGCGCTTTTTTCCGTTTCTTCAATTTATTTATTTTTTATGCAATTTAGTCACTAAAAATCCGCCTAATTGATTTTAGTTATCGCAGATTTTTATCTAATCAGCTGTTGTTGTTGTTGCGCCTATTTTACTCTTCATGCTTATCTATTGATTTTATCTGCTTTTAAATGTCGACAGTGTTTTTTTATTGTCATTTAATTGGCTATAATTGTTGTATGGTAACTCATCACTTTTAATTGCTGTTAGTCTCAATTTTAGAAAATCAAAGGAAAAGTGAAATAAATGAAAATGAAAACGGCATCAGCAAAACATCATAAGCAAATTCATTAAGCATATGAGCTTTGCAACTTTGAATTCGAGCGAACCCAACAAAATCTGAATTTTTTCAACAAACCATTTATTAATATTGCTTAAGTTAAGAAATACTGCTGGAAAATAAAGGAGGACCTGATTTCCGCATCCTTCTTCTTCTTTGGGGACCTACTTGTTCTTATTAGGTGAAGTGCAGATTATAGACAATATTAGTAAGAGAGTCCTCCGTAAAAGAATGAGATAAGTCTGAAGCGTTGCATTAGCTGACTAATATGTCAACTGCAACTCTGTTGGCAAATTTGGCTGTTATTCCTCTTATCTTTTTTCCCCTTTGCCTTTTAGGAACTTTACAATGTTTTCCGAACCTGTATACTTCAGTAAAAAAGTAAAGTGTATATCTGTAAAAAAGTAAATCGAGACCAGTTTTTGCAGACACTCAAGGTGTATATTAACAAATATCTTTCTTGAATTTCGCAGAGACATTCCCTAGGGTTCTACCAAATCTAGTAAAAAGAGGAAATTTGGAAAGCCAAAATCGATGGTAATTTTGTGAACCAAATTTTACGAAAACTTAACCTCTATCCAAGAAAATCAGAGTAAAATGGTTATGAAGGTCGCTTGTTATGAATCTGATATAAAATTATAGAAAATATTGGGTCGTGATTGCTTTACTTAGAAACTTTCATTCAACATATTCCCTTAACTAATCGAATTATAGGCAAATCATCTCTTCTATTGTCACTAAAGTCTGAGGACGTCAGCGAATTAACCCCCTTCAGCTACTTTGAATTCGAGCAAACACAACAAAATATGACTTTTTTGAACAAAGCATTTAGCAATATTGCTTCAAGTTGCATATCAAACAATTTCCTGAAAGAAATGTTAATAAAACAGAAATAATTTGTAGCGAATTCAAGAAATGCACAAACTCAGTTTTATGCAATAAGTAAACAACACTTCAATTACAATTAAAAATTAATGCTTATTAATGAGTAAACTGTTAGGTTTATAAAAAATTTTACAAAACAATGCAGAAACGGATAGATATTGAATTTCATTAATGAAAAAAATACATAATAATTAAAAAGATCATAAGCATTAAAATGCTGAATATCAGACAAAAAAAAAAAGAAGAAAAGTTAATAGTGATAATTAGCTTTTAATATTGTAAGTATTATATTTCAATTTCAAATCATTTTAAATACCGGAAATAATGAAATTACATATACAAAAGATTAAATTAAAATTGTGCAATTATAGAAAAGCAAAAGCGTGGCTAATTGCTAAATGAAATATAAACCATAGAAGTTATGTTATGTTATGTTATGTTGTGAAATTTCAAGTTGATAACTTGATACGTTTTGATAAGTAGAAAATAAACAGCAAAGCAGAAAACGGTAATGGAAGGTTTAAGTAGGGCTCATACTTGAATTTACTAACAGAAATAAGTATGTAGGTAGGTACTTGGAATAGGTAGGTAGTAGGTACTTGGAAAATAAGTAGATACGATGTGAGAAAATTAGAATTTACATTGCTGGAAATTCTAATAAATTATGTAAATTAGCTTTCATTTCATCGTTGTTTGCATTTTTTTCAAACAATATTTACTTTTACTCAATGGTATTAAAGGTTATTGACTTCTTGATGGACGACTCTATGAAGAACAGTGTCGCCTCTCCAAGTAGTTGTTGCTTCTTTTGGACTAAGATGCGGTTATAAGTCACTGACACGTTTGCTTTGATGTTTCTTCAAAATTTGAAGTGAAAAAGATGAAGTTACGAGTACGTATGTGTGTGTTAAAGATAGAAAGAAATAATATTTGATAAATAAATATTGAAGTTTCGTGAAAACACAGGGCGGGTGGCACTCTATCCCCTCTATCAACCTTTCAAAAGTCGATTAACTTATTTGTTCATTGCTTAAAAATTCCCGATATCTTCACTGTTTTGGTAGAATTTTAGAGTATCGAATGGACAATATTGGTAAACTGAAAGATATTTAGTTTTATTTTTTACATTTGTACTATGTTTGATAATCATATTTCAACTTCTCCTTTCTTCGCCTCTGCGAATCTTCTTCAGCTTTGAAACTGTAACCTTTGAACTATGCAAACAAACAAACAATCAACCGAAAATTTCAGCAAAGTAAGCAACAGAAAAGCAATCTAGTCAATGATAAAAATCATTACCCACAAATGCTGTTCCCAAAAAAAAGATTTCAACCCAAGTTGTTCCCAAAAATATTTTTGAATATATAAAACCAAAATGGTAAAGAAAAATTAAAAAAAAACAATAAGGAAAGCAGTGAGCAAGAAGCAAAAGCAGATGTGCTTAGGTCTGAATGTCTCCCACAGAAATAGCCTAAAATTCGTGACCACTAAAATTTATCTGACAAAATCTTATCGGAATTGCAAGAAGAAAAAAATCATCATCAGCTCATCGTCGTAGCAAAAGTCGTAGTGCGATTGTGCAAAAATATGTTTGCCTTTTTTATTATGTTTGTTTTTGAGCTTAAGTATGATAGTTTTATTTGTTTCTTCTATTTACATACATCTTTACAAAAATGGGCAAAACCAGAAATAGTTGTACTCCTCGGAAATATGAATTTAAAGTACAAAAAAGAAGAGAACAGAACACGTGAAAGTGTGTCAAAACTTATGCTAATATACAATTTACATATACATTTAAGGGTTTAAATCTCTCTTGGGACTTAAGTGTATACAATTTTTCAGAGTACTATGCTATATCCTTAAGGGTCCAATAGATCACTGAAATCTGCATAAAATTCATCAGGACATTGTATATTTGTTAATCCTGTTGCGATCCTTTTATAGGTTTTTTTTGGAGTACAATGAATTTACAATGAACTTTTGGAGATTGGCATAAAATTTTTCAAAATTATAACTTTATATTTCATGAAGCTCGTATCGATACTTATTCCAGGAACTTTATGTACCCCAGATGTCTTAAATTTGTCATGGTAATAAATGCAATTTAAAATTCTTCGAGTCTTCCTTCTTATGTGTTACTTTGGCTTTTTTCGAAAAAAAGGGGAAGGTTAAATTAAAAAAAAAGATGGGGTTTTTTAGGAAAAAGCTATAGCTATGGCTGAGGTCACAAATGTATTCTACAGTGAGACATAGTGAAATACCAGCAAATTTGTCCAAGTCTAAAATCCTTCATTATTTCTTACTTGTGATTTCTCTCATTAATTAAATTTTTTTTTTGTGAAACACTTTGAAACACTGGAGAGTTTTTACAAGCCCATTAATAAAAATTAAGTTTTAATGCCTTCTTAAAAGATCAGCTGCTTTTTCAAAATCCAACTGAGGTAGGTTTCTTCTTCTAGTTACAATTTCCGTGGACTTCTGTTTTTGACATTCTTCTGTGAAATGGTATAAAATTCATCATCATCATTGCATGTCATGGCAAGTCACTTCATTAACGCGTTCTTCTTCTTTTACTACAAACTACATATTTTTTATTTATGTGTGTATAAATTTTGGTTTTTGAAAAATGTTCTAAAACTTAAGAATTTGCCGCGTCATTTGCCAACAATTTTATAGTTTCTTCTCTTGTAAAGGCAAATTGAACTTTGGGTTTTTTGGTTTTGTAATTATGATAATCATGATGATGTATGTATGTATGTAGCTGAGGTTTTTAACTTGTAAGCTTTAATGGTGTGTTTTAAGTTGTTTGATTATTTTTTTTTTTTTTTGTATTTTGAAGATTTATTTGCCTCAAGCTTCGTTTTTTTCAACAAAACAAAAGAAAAAATTTCAATTTATAAATTTTACACTGTAACGCGGTAATTAAAATCTGACGCATAATAAATTTGAAGAACGTTTGAAAATATTGAAAAGCTGAGATATTTACTTAAGAAAGAATATACACAGAATAATTATTATTATATTAAAGGGATTTGGATTTAGCTGAGTGTCTTCTTTATAATAATAAGTAAATAATTTCACGAAAAAGTCCACACAATTGCATTCCAGTTTTTCAACTCCAATTGATTTAAATATTTGTTTGCAATAGTAGCATTCGATTCCCCAATTTCCACAGACTATTCTAAGATTATTACTAATAAAAACAAATAATTGGTCAATATTGCGATTTCCATCTGGGGAAGCAAGTGCAACCAGTATGAACTATTAATCTAATTTCATTATAATAAATTATAGCACGGTCGTGTTTATTGCAGCGACGACTTGTGAATTGATTTCTCCAACTGCTGCAGGAAACAATGTCCTACATAGATTCGTACAAATCTTCATACACTCAAGTAGATTGAGCTGCTATCACATTTCACATTTATTGGCATTAATTTCTGATCACGACTTTTCATCACTACATCGGTACATCGGTATACTATATAATTCTAATGTCATAATTAAATATGAGCTTGCGCGCGATTGCGATATTGTGGCAACATTCAATTAACATTTCATTTCGTAGTTGCAAGTTGCAAGTCGCAATTGCACAAAAACACACAAGCAATCGCGCAAGACACAATTGGGAAAAGAAACGTTGCCGCACCTCCATGTAAAAAGAAAACTGATACAGTGATTACGGGCAAACAAATAGTCAAAGAGGCAGACAGACCGACAGACACCATTACAAACAGAGCAAACATTTTAGAAAGTCAAGTTTACGTATGGAAGTATGTCTGTATTTGAAATGTAACTGTAAATTAACACGTACTCAACTCAACTCTCAAAATGCAATTGTAAAAGTTGCAAAAAGTAAGAGCCAAAAGCTAGCGGCTAGAAGTAAAAAGAACGAAGTGCTGTAATCAAGGTGCTAGCCGGTGAGCCAATGCGCCCATAATTATGCAGCAGCAATTCAACTATCAGTGCGAGCATTTATTTAAAGTATCTCTATTTATTTTTTATTTTTTCAAAGTTCATTATCGATGTGAAGAAAGTGAAGTGAGTGTGAGTGTGAATGTGAGCGTGAGTGTGCGTGTATATTGGAAAACTAAAACTGGGTAGATGAAAATTTAAGCTGCCATTAACCACAATGCCTTCTGCTCCTCTTCCCACTCTACAATTGCAAGTAATAATAATTGTAAATTTGGCTGTAGCTGCTGCAGTTTGTTTGTAAATTGATATGGAGAAACTTTTGTAGCATTTTGGGAAAAATGGATGCCTCACATGTGCTGCCACAGTCACGAATATGAAAATCAATATTTTCAATACTTTTGTTGATTGTAGATAAATTACACAGATACTTCAACTTATCAGGTCAAAATTAAATAAATGGTTCTAGTGCAGTTTTGTTCTTTATAAGTATTTAGTAAAACAACACAAAATCCAATTTGATTCGAGAAAATTACTTACTTCATCAAAAAATATCAACTTTATTTTACAATGCAAAAACAAATTTAACGTAAAAAAAAAACCTCCAGATGTATAAAATTTTGTGAAACTAGAAAAACAATTTGGACTCCTTAATCGAAAAGCTTGTAATTGAAATTAATAGTCAAACTTTTTGATGAAATCATCGGGAATTTTATTTTATTCTTCAGAATTTCTTCAAAATGCACAAGCCATTCTCAACAGTGGTAAAACAAAACAGTAAAAATAAGGCTCTGTACAGTAGTTTACGCTTAATTGCGTTCCGCCTAACTGAGCTGAAATGTGTGCTTTGCGTAATTTCTATTATAAATATATATAATTAAAATCTTACTTATTGAGATCTATTGAACTTATAAGCTTTCAATGCATCCAATCAGGATAGGAAAGTTTGAAGTCATATTGACAATGTTATAGAAACATTTTTGGTCTTTTCCTTTTTCAATGCTTGTCCCAAATTTAACCGCTTCTAACGCCATCTGGTGGTAGACAAAATAGAAATTATATGTATTATGGGAAATTTGACATTTTTCTTACTTTTCAAATTTTAGAAAAAATCTTATTTGATATTGTTAGTTATTTAGTTAGTAACTATTTAAGTATTTAATTTAAAATTTTTATTTCACTTTCCCGCACTTTGTGTAGGTTTTGTTTCATTTTTCCTTTTTTTTCATCTTTTTTTCTATATTCACATTTGTTTTGGCGAATACTTATTTTATATTGATTGACTTTATCTTACATATTTGCATGTGTCCGCCTACTTTTGTGCTCATTTTTCTAAACAAATAACTAAAAAATATTTAAAAAACAGAAAAAACAAGCGAACACAAGACTCCAGAACAACAGCAACAAAATTATCATTGATTAAAACCGACTTGACGGCGGAATTTTAGTAATGAATCACACTGGCTGCTCTTTAATTTGTAGATGCTTTCTCAACAAATTTGTTGTAAAAAACAAAAAAAAAAAAAAACAAAAAAATCAACAACAAAATTAAAGATTTGTGGTTTGGGCCTCGTATATATTTTTTGACAACACTTTTGTAAGGTTTTTTTCTTCTTCTTTCCAAGTAGCAAGCAATTTCTTCTAACGACGACATTCTCACCTTTTCAGATACAGATACGAAGATTCCTTAACACCAGACCAGCAAATGTTGTTTCTACTTCTACCACAATTCATTAACCACAAATCATTCTGCGGCTTGTAACGAGGTCAACCAATAGCTAAAAAGTGTTGGGTTGCAGAAGCCAAAGCCGAGACGTTGTAGCCACTCAAACAAAAATGTTGAAGCCAAATGTATTGGTGAGTGTTTCTGAGTGTCTCTACATAGACGAGGTCATTTAAGGTAACAAATTAGTGGAAGTGTTCCTTTGCTTGCTAAACCACTTGCTGCAACTGTCAGTTGCTTGCTGTTGTTATCGTTTTCATATGAACATGCTCGTATAACATTTGATATGGGTAAAAACGAAGAAAAAGGTACACATCTGACACACACCATAAAGAGAAACTTCATTCATTCGCATGTCTTTGGTTATATTGAAGCACTTGAAATACAATATTTAAGAAGTAGTTACATTTTGAAAACCATTAAATGAATACAAGATTTTCAAGCAACATTTCCAGCAATCTTACACATTAAAATTACAAACATAAAACTCTTTCCTCGCCAGTACTTTAAAGTCAAATTTACATATTAAATTGCGTTTACAACAAAGTGGTGAAACAAATAAAATAAAATACGAAACGAAATTAAATATTCATGGTCAATTTTTCAATTTAATTGTCAACATGGCAATTAATCAAGTTTTATTGCTTGCCATATAAAATAATCGACGACGGTACCTAAAACAACAACAATACTATAATCAAACATATCCAATTTCTCAAAAAAATATCAGTGAAATTAACAGAAAAGAAAAAAATAATAATAAAATAGAAAAAAAAACAACAGCACACCATACAAAAACCAATGAAACGAAAGACCAAAATTGAGATTTTAAACCAACAACAGCAAACAATTACTCAAATTGCAGCTGACAGCCGCAAGCATTAAATAAAGAAAACAAAAACTCCAAAAGCAGCAGCATAATATCGAGCAGGTTTCATTACGATTTACCCTGAAATCAATTACACAAGCAGGTAACTTTATCAGAGTATATGTAAGTACGGGCATGAGGGAGGAAGCAGCGAGTACAACATGGCGTATGTGCAACATACATGTATTGCACATATGGTCGGCGGTTTATAAGCTACAACCAACCAGTAAATACTTACTAGCACCACACCCACACATGCATTGTGTGCATTGAGGGCATTCGTAATGGGAAAACAAGTTTAACGATTTATTTACCATGTCATTGTTGTTGTTGTCGCCAGATTTTACTAATATTCGGCATTTTTTAAGGAACTTCATAGTGATTTATTTTATGGTATTGTTCTAAAATTCCACTAAATTTAAAGTGCAATTAGTCAGTTTTGTATCTCGATCCTCGACTCAATTATCCTTTATATATATTAATGAATTAATTTTGCGATCACGATCATTGACAAAAAAGCCGGTGATCTTGTCGCTTTTAAATTTGGAATCAAACGATCGATAAGAGAACCTTGTGTGCAAAAAGATTTATAAAAAGTTTTTTACAACGACAGTTGCCAGGCATCGTATTATTAAGTATAGTTCGCTGAAGTTCCCCAGTCACTGTTAAAAGGCTAAGCTTTTGTATTAATGTTTAAATCAAAGTCATAATTAAATAAATAATAAAATCGAAGTAAATTCAAAAAGGAATGCATTAAATAATATGCGTCCAGGAGTCGTGTCTTTTGCATCAACTTTCCTTTGTTTGTTTGTTCTTTCTTTTCATAGCTGTCGGTTCGTCAGGGTTGTACTTCGTCCGCAGTGTTGCTTTTACTAGGCATGCACTCAACTGATAAAAAAAAAATAGTCCAGCCAATTTGCGAACTCTGCGCCTCCAGTTGAAAACAATTCAGCTGACAATTAAAAACATTCGTTTTTCAGCCGAGCAGTTACTCTTGAGACCTCATTATAGTAAAGCGACGGTATGTCAACGTTAGAGATTAAGATTTCTGGAATAGCTGTCATTACCGCCATTTCCATTTATCAACTGCGAAAAGTGTCCGACCGAATTGATTTTTTTATCTGATCGAACTATAAAATTATAAAAAAAAACAAGTTTCTTACCGAACAGATTTGAATAGATTACAAGGAAAACGTTTTTTATCATGAACAGATTGAAGAATTTCCTGGGACAGTAATAGCTTTTAAAGAAGGCTCTATCTTTGAAGTGTTATGTGAAATCTTTACTACATATATCTGTACATAGTACATGTCCATACGTGATAAACAGTCACGAAATCTATTGAAGAGAAGTGAGGGTTATCGAAGATTACGACTAAGTTTCACTTAAAAAAAAAGTTAACACAAAACATTTTTTAAAGTAATCATTTTTATTAGATTAACCATTCGGATTAACCTGTTCGGAGACAGATTCCTTACCAATAAAAAGGCTCGATGATTTCACACAGAACCTGTGAAGAACCATTTCCCATCGGAAAGTAGTAGGGATCCCTAAGAAACATATCTTGAGTGATATATGAGTACATAAATATACGTGGCATAAACTGTTAGAAATACTTTTAAAAAGTCTTAAAAATTTTTTTAATAATTCGATAACAATTATTTGGGGCCACTGAAAGTCAGAATCATCTAACTCTAATTTCTGTTAAAGGAATAAACACATGAAAGTCAACATTTTTGTTTTTTTACAAAATATTATTCACTCTTTGTTAGAAGGAGTGAATAACGAGTGTCATTTATTCTTGCACCAAGTAAGGTAGTAAGAAAAAGATAGAAGTTTTGAGTCCTTTGCATACTACCTTATTTTTCTGACTGTCTCTCTCGCACAGTCTTTCATGCTTGCGCCAGTGTAAACATCCACTATAACTCTGTGATTTTATTCCACCATTCCACTAGTGAAAATTAGTTCAAATAAAACTAAAGATTTTGATCAATGTGACTTTAATCTGGTGGTGTCACTTGCGAAAGGTATTCCGAAAGCTAGCGGAATATTTCAACTTTTCAAAAATATGTAACTTGAATATGTTTTTTTTTAATTTTTAAACAAATTTTATCATTCCGATTCAGCATTCTTGGCAAAAATAAATCAAAAATTGCAATTTAATATTTTAAGTAATTATAGCAATCTAGCAATAATTTGGAAAATAAATTTCAAAAGTCAAAAAACTTGCTGACCGACCACCAGCAGTGGCGTGACTAGAGACTGCGCTACACTGTTTGCATTGTGTGTGTGTGTGTGGCCCAACAACTATTTGTTTAATTTTTGCGTTTAATTCGGTATATTATTAATTTGGAAATCACTGATAAATCAAATAAAAATTGTTTATCGATTTTTTTCTAGTAGGGTGTGGTTTATAATTGCTTATTTATTTTATGTATTCATATTTAAAAAATAAAATGAAAACTAAAACTATAAACTAAAGCAAGGCAAATGAAAATATGTTTGCATTCAAGTTAATTGCCACTTATGAGTATCGGCCGAAGCAGTTAACGCTAAATAGCGTTTAAATAATTAGTTAACAAATTTTTATAATTTATTTATTAAGTAGTTATTTAATTAATAAATAAATAAGCGACCTTTTTTAGATTAGCTCTCGATGATATGCAAATCAATATGCATAAATAAAATCTTGGTAGACTCAGTGGCGTTTTGCTCTCAGTTCAGCTTTCAGTTTGTTTTCTTAACTTTTTCGCTACAATTGAAATGCAACAAAGTAAACAATTAAATTGTATTTCAATTAAAGTGAATGATTTGATGATTTACGTCATGCAACAACAAAAACAAAAATGTCTTTATTGAAAAGAAGTGGTGCATTTGAATAAAAGACATGCAAAAAAAAACAAAACAAAACCAAAGCCAACGAATGCTGATTAAATCATTCATTAAAAAGTAAAACTAACATTCAAAGTAATCTAACAAACAAACAAACAAATGCATGTGCATAGTTATCTGGGTGTGTGTGTGTGTGTGTGTGTGTGGGTTGTTGCAGCAAACACCAACCATGCCAAACAAAGTCCAGCTACGTTTTTCTTTAACATTTTTTATCAAAAGCAAAACTTCTCATTTATTGGCGCATAAGTTCCTCCTCCTCTTCTCCCTTCAACTCTTACTTGTACTATTTTGTTACACGAAGCTTGAAAAATAACAGCTAGCCAAGCACGTTCAGTTTGTAACTTGGTAGCTAGTCTGGTGGTGGTGGTTGACGGTGGTAATAGCTTGATGGTAGCCCACTGACATGATGTTTCCGCTATCGAAGTGAAGTCAAGTCAAAAAGAAACAAAGCATAAAACTAAAAATAAAACAAAAAAAATAAAATGACGCCGTCGTCGTGAATTGCATTTGAATACAATTGTTTTAACGTTTAAAGTTGTTGGCTTTTTTGTGTGGACGACAATGACGGCGACGATGTCGATGATGACGACGCAGCAATCAAAGAATGAATATGTGTGCCTGGTAACACTTGGCCGGAGGGAAAAGCGGTGAAAACACACACACACACACACACACACACACTTACACAAAATTGCCAGCAATCGCCCCAGCATTCAATGGGGAAAAAACAACAACTACTACAACTGCAACTACAACAAGATGCAATCAATACCAAGCGCAGCACTGCAGCATGCTGTCATTGTAATTAGAATGTTGCAAAACAATCAACATACAAAAAGACTATCAACAACAACAGCAACAACAACAAATAGTAAATAGTATTAGTCCATCGTCTGCCCGCAACACTTTCGTTTTTCCTTTCTGCTGTCGCTGTCGTTGTCGATTGCGCGTGCAAGCAGCATCACAATGTGGGTGAGCCTCATCAAAAAAATAAAAATAAAAGCAAGTAAAAGAAAGACGAAAAAGTCGAAAGATGTAAATTGCATACAACAAAACTGAAAAAAACAACACAGACAATTTTTCTTGCTAAATTTACAAATGAACATAAAGTTTTATGTTTACTTCCATTTTTGGTGAAAGTCAAGGAAATTTAGCGAAAGTTTTCTTTTGCAAGCGAGTAATATTGTATTAAATTTAAATATAACTGACATGTTTCGAGGTTTTGAAAACAAAGTGCATTATGCTGTTGCAATATCGCATTTTTCTTGCTAATTAAAATCACCCGCTTCTGCTATACATAAATTTTAGGGTGTTAAATTGTATAATAGAATAGGTCGAAGGGAAAAAGTATCAGCGATATTTGCCTGTGATAAATATGATAATTAAATAATGTAAGTAATTCCGACATTAGGCAAAGACCCGCAAAAGTTTGCTGGTTCTGGCTATAACTATGAAGTAAGTACAGAAATCTGAATGTCATCCAAGAAGTCAAAGTTCATGTAAGTGTTTTTCTTCTTCTTCTTTTAATGGCACAACAGCCCATCAAGGGCCCAGCCCGAGCTTTTCGCATCCACTCATGTTGTGCATGTTATATTTTTGTACAAGGATGGAAGGGACCTACGGCGAAGTGAAAAGTTTTATTTAGGCAATCTTTACACTTGTAGGTTTACCATTGCCTGCTAAGATGATTTTTCTAATCTTAACTAGAATATCTGCAATAGACAAATGTGAACCGAACCACTAGTTAGAATTATTGTGCATTTATTTTATTTTCCAGAAAATTGCATATGCAATTACATACATACATACATAAATACATTTTAAATGTAATATTTCTTGTTCAGAAAAACATAAAAAGAAACAAAAACAATCTAATAAATGTGTCACCACCAGAAGCGTATAAATTATGCGCTAGTCAGAACAGAAAGCATCAAGCAACCAAGCGATAAGCAAACAGCGTTAATCAACAGCAACAGTGAGCAGGCAACACTTAAGTCCATGTCTAATCACAAAAAGAAAATCAAAAAAGAAATGTTTTTGGTGCGTTTACACCTGTAATTAAGTACAAGCAAAAACATAAATTCCATTTTAATTAAGATGAGTGGCGACAGTGAGCAGACACTTGAATGTGGGGTCAAAATTCTATAAGCAGCAATGACGAAGTAGAGGGGAAATAAGGGACTAGAAGAATCTCTATCACTGAGTCATACTCAGTGCCGTATATCAAGATGTTGTCGACACAATATTCCATGCTATTGCTGTTGCTGCGTGCATACATAAACTTTGTTGTAATTGCTGCAGCATGGTAACTCAGCCAAACATTCGAGTGTAAACAATAAAATTTATAGTTAATTAGGCTGAACAAATTAAAGAAAATTATAGTTTTGTGTTGCTGTGTTCCTCACAACGCCAAGTTCAAGTGGTTCCAGCGATGGTACCTGAAGCGGTAATTGCGATGACGATGATAATTGTGTGAAATCTTAGTAATAAGATTCTCGGCGAAGTATGTTGCAATAAACTTTACACAAGTCTCAGTTATAAATTAACCCTGTGCTAAATCAAAATTGTAGGTACTCGTATGTAGTATGTATGTAAAATCAAGCAAATATAGAATGTCAGCATTAACTATGATGTATGGAAGCTGATTTCGGCAAACAAATGTTTAGCTCTAGGTAAGTACTTACTTTAAAGATTAGAAATGCTTTGTGAAATCCAGACAACCAAGAATGCAAATTCATTTCTTTTCTGCCTCATGACCCTAAACTTTTCTTTCAGGCTTTCGATTACAAAATACTTATAAATCTAAGCATATTTTCGAACAATTGTCAGGTATACATATGTAAATACGTATTTATTATTATTGATGTCAACCATTTGTTCAATAGAAAATATTAAATGTGACAAACATTGATGAAATGGTGAGGGTGTAAATCTATTAATTGGAAGCTATCCTGTAGCTTCAACAATTCATTCGTTGGGGTTGAGTTGCTGGTTGCTCAGCAGGTGAATTTAAGCAAACATGCTATTTTTGTCCTTTTCGGAGAAATTCATTGATTGATTGTATTCTTTCTACGTACTTATAAATACATAAAGTATTATAGAGTCTTCCTTACAAATAAATAAATCTTCGTAAGTACCACACTGAGGTGCGTTGTGAGAATAAAGTTTGCTAACTGAGTTTGAAGGCAAATAAAAACAAAAAATTTTACTGATCTAAAAATAGCATACAATATGGAGGGAAGCAAGTCTTGCTCCATGAGCTAATCACTCAGTTCCTATCCCAATTCTTATAAAAATACAACAATATATTTTTAAGCTATCATTAGCTTTGATATCCCCCAGCAGAAATATCGTCATATATTGACTACTGAAAAAACAAACATCATTCGTTTTGAAAATAGTTCAATTTAAACTGGAAGGTGTCACTTAATTGAAAAGGCTGAATTTAATTTTAGGATGATTTCGATTTACAGATTGTAACCCAAAAATTAGCCTGAAATTTACCATACGCTGGGAAAAGTACAATATTATTATTCAAAAACCATGAATTCGTAATGAAAAATTAAGTATGTTTCAGAGAGCGAGATGGTTTCGAAAACATATACCTGTAGCAAATCAACGATTTGGAAATGACGAAAGTTAATTTTGTCCAATGATCAGGTCACAAACAAGACAAAAATTCCGATCAATTCCAAACATAAAAATCATTCCCAAAATCTAAAAAAAACTCTTCAATAAATACGATAGACAAACCAAAAATTGGAGTAAATGGTGATTCAAATCAGGCCGGAACGCAGGCCAAAAAACCAAGTAATCTTCAGACCAAATGCAGGCCAAAAATTTAACCGAAATTCGGTACAAAATTTATACCAATATTCGAAAAAAAAATTAAAAAACCGAAACCAAATCCATACCAAAATTTTAACCAAAAGTCAAAATTTAAACTAAAATGCAGACCAAAAATCAAACAAAAACTAGCGGCCCAAGTATCATATCAAAATTCAGACCAAAACTCAAACAAAAACTAAGCAAAAGTTACAAAGTTGGTGTCAAACCTTCCATTAGTAGTTAGGACATCTTAAAACGAACACTGAAATTTAATTTTATACGAGTATGTAGTCTAAATGCACCAGATAAACGGTCCTATTTTTAAAGGCTACGAAGGGAATGTGCCTCTCATAACCCCCTCTGGTTCCACCATCGTTTTGGTCTACATTTTATTAACGAACTTTCCACTGGAAAATGTATAAACTTATCTAAGTACATACAAACGAAAGTATGTAAGTGTGTAAATCTCTTTAAAAATTAGGGATGTAAATCCATTCCCTTCATTCCAATAGCCATGGCAGTAGCTACCTACTTACTTACTTTTACTTTACTTTTAATGGCACAACAGCCCATGGAGGGCCTAGGCCGAACTTTTCGCATCCACTCATGTTGTGCGTGTTATATTTGTACATGAATGGAAGGGACCTACAGTTTAATGCCGAATCCGAACGACGAAGTGAAAAGCTTTTCATAGCAATTTTTACTCTTGTAGGTTTGCCATTGCCTGCCAAGAGGTGGTGCCGTGTAGAAAAATTATTTTTTCTACTTTTTGATATTCACTCTGTGTAGCAGTCTAACGCACTACCACTACACCACAGCGACACATACCTACCTACTTATTGAGGGGTAATTTCTATGGCTGCGATGCTGCGTAGTTGAAAAATTTCATCTTTTCTTTTTAGCAGATAGTACTAGTTGAAATGTTGCTTGTGCATAATGTACCAAATTTCCATAATGTCGAGTCTGAGAAATAGTAATTTTATTATCTAGAAAACGAAGTTGGTGATTCAGAACGTTATTTTCCAATAGCTTTTGGGATTACACCTATTCAGATTTATAAAAATAATAATAATTAAGGCAGCAGTTTTTCTATTCTCGGTTTACTTATGTGATTATTTGTATGTGTGTAATCATATTTGTGTGATAACTTTAGGCTATATTTAGATTTAAGTAAGAAAATAAAACAAACAAAAAAAAATAATTAAAATTTACAGTAAGATAAATTCCTTAAATTATTAAAAATAAATATAGAGACATATCTGCAATGTAGTATGTAAATATGTACTCGTATACTTAAATCAGTGACGGCCATTTTACACAAATGAAAATGTAATACGAATAGATTTAAAAATATTTTACTCCGGGCAGCTTTCTGTAAGCTAGTTAATCGTGAATGCTTAAAAGAGCTCAGACTACGTTTGGCCGTCACTGATATAAATGCAATTACTATTTATTAATAAAACTAAATTCTGTTGTCTAAGAATACTAACAAATCGGTGTCTTTTAGTTACCACCAAGCAGTAAGTAGTTAAAGACACAAAACAATTACAAATTATTTACTGCTCGAAAGTCCAGCAAAACTGGACTTAAATTGTAACCAACAAATCTCCGATCATGATGAGTGCCCGAATGTAGGCAGAAATAAGACTTGGAACTCAAAATAATGTCTTATTTTCTTTCATCGTTTTTCCTGTAAATAAATTAATTTCATTTTAACAAAAGCTTCCAATCTTCACAGTAAAACTGACACATAACTATTCAAGCGATTATAATCGCGCTATTATACTTAGTACAATAGTATAGTATTTAAAAAGAAACCAACAAAAAACAATCCACCAATATATCACGGGACATATCCAAAAAAAAAGTTTTATTTTTTTTTTATTGTAAAAAAAAATCTTTTTAATATGTCAATAATCTGTCAACGTTAATATTGAATGATAAATAACATAACAAAAACACAAAGTCGAATTAATTCATACATAACTACATTTATAGAAATTATCAAGCGACAGTTTGCCAAATGATAGAGAGAAAAGAAAAGTTAAGATAAATAATACATAAATCTACCAGCCTGAAGCCTAAAGTCTGAAGCCGTCGCTAAAAGTGTGTCAAGCAGCACTCCACACTTGTACCCGTCCGTGTTTATATTCAGCGGAGCTCAATCAACCGATGAAGGTGTAAATACTCGTATGTAGGTACAATAAAAGCCTATAGCAACAACAATACGTATATAATTAACAAATACTCGTATGAATAAATGTGTAAATATTGGATTGGTGGATGGTGGTGGATGTTGTTGTCTTGTTGAAAATGTGAAAAATTATGGTGAATGTTGTTTTGGCTCCTTCAGCGCGTAAAGAAAATAGCTTGATGAAATTTTTAAGTATGCATATGGTAGTTATTCATCTACTGTAAAAACAAAAACAGAAAATCTTTTTGTAAAAGTAAATAACATTTTTCAATCCGATTTGTTTTGTAACTTAGTGCTACTAAGCTCGAAAAATACAAGAAATTTCTGAAAATTAGAAAAAATAATTTAATTACTGGCACTTGCTTGGCGATTATATTAAGTAATAATTAATTAATTGATTATTTTTCTTTTTCTGCATATTAGGTATGTATGGTATGTGGAAAAGTTTATTTACGAGCGATATAAAATCTGGCATTTTCAGTATTTTTCTGTTCATTCACAAAAACCGCATTTTGTTCAAACCGATAAAATGGATTTCCCAATAAAATTTCATTTGTTTTGCCGCAATATCAAGTCACACATAAATAATTTTCAAATTTGGGAAGGACAACTAAAACTAAATGAAGCATACTTTTAGGTGAAGTTTTTAAGCAATTTATTTTTCCAGCATTATACTTTAATTCCAAACAAATTCAATTGGAAGTTATTCTATTAAAAAATTCTTATGGGACGTTATTTTCCCAAGGTTTATGATTTGGCTAACGCCAAATGGATCATAAAATATTTCCAAATTTGGGGAGGATAAATAAACCTTAAAAAAGTTGTATTATTTGATATAATTCCATTTCATTGTCATTTAAGTGATTTAAAATTTTCGGGTGGACAAATAAAAATAATTTGTTAAGTTTTGCATACTTTTATGGGAATATTTGAATTGATTAAGCAACTTTCAGATTCAATATTGGGCTATTTTTCATTAGCGGCACTTACACGGTGATTAATAATGACAATATTAGTATTTTCATTATTTCCCCCATTATATTGATGCCACACTTACGCGACATTACTGCAAGTACTGAAAGCAGAAATATGAATTTTCTGAATTCCGTCAATATTTCCCATCACTCATCATTCCAAATAATGAATGGGATGTTCTGCCTTACTTAGTAAAGTTTAGGATTGGGCAAATCAAATATAAAAAAATAATAATAATATAACTTGATGAAAATGTGTTCTACATTTTTGGTTTATTTAAATATAATATATTGATATTGAAATTTTATTCAGTACGAACTTATTTCTCTTACCTGCAATATTTCTAACGCAAGTTATTTCATCAAAAATTTATGTTGTAGTCATTCTTAATTTGAAAACTCTTTTATTAAATTTTCATAATTTCGAAATCTAATGAGACATGATTTTGTTTGTTGTCCAAAACTTAGAGTAGATATGATCGCTGTAGCCTAGTGGTAGTGCGTTGGACTGTTACGCAGAGTGTCCGAGGTTCGAATCTCGGCACAAGCAAAACCAGAAAGTAGAAAAAACTATTTTTCTATTTGGCACCAACTCTTGACAGGCAATGGCAACCCTACAAGAGTAAAAATTGCTTATGAAAAGCTTTTCACTTCGCCGTTCGGATTCGGCATAAAACTGTAGGTCCTTTCCATTCATGTAAAAATATAACACGCACGACATGAGTGGATGCGAAAAGATCGGCCTAGGACCTCCATGGGCTGTTGTGCCATTAAAAGAAAAAGAAAAAGAAGAAGAAGAAGAGTAGATAAATAATCAAACTAAACTGAGTGCAAATATATGGCATACTTTTAAGCGGATTTTAGTTCCATTGCACTCAACACGCTTAATAGGCAATTGAGAGGCAGGTCTACGCTCAGCTCAAGCTAATCGAAAATGAACGATTAAAAAGTTTGGCGAAGCTTGAGAGGGCAAGGTGTGGGCTAATTATCAATTGTAGCGCCCGCTTAGTTATTAAGAAAATGTGTTGCATACTTTAGAGCGAACTTTTTAATTGATTTGAAAGGAATGTGATTTTAAAGAGTCAAAATATTTATTGACTCTTTCAATTTCGCATACGCAGATGTGAAGTTGCTGCACAGCAAATTTAATCTGTCAGATTTTAAGAGTTTGCTTCTGTTTCATCTATGCCTGTATGTCGTACTAAGATTATTCAAAAGCCACGCCTACTACATAGTCGCAACAGCGTATACAGCAAACTGTCAGAGTATAGAAATATTTTTTGCTATTTTTAAGTATAACTTAGTGCGCCTCGGTGTCCTTCACAAGAATATTACAAAACAGTTAAGAAAATTATATTGTTAAATTTTTCCAAGAACTTTAAGAAAAAAAAAAGATTTTTTTTCCCGATTACAAAAACAAAATCAACTATATCCACTAGATTACAATAATGGACATGAATGAATTAGCAACAAAAACCAAACCAAAAAAAAAATTTTAAAATGTCAGGAAAGCGGTATGCCGGCAAAAAATATCTACTGGTTAGTTACAAATATTATTTTTATTTTTTTGTTTGTTGTTTTCATTATGACACAAAACAAGCTGCACTGCTGAGCTTAGTGCGGATCATAAGTTAATTCATAAATTACAAAGCAATTTAGTTACCAGAAAAAAAAATATTTATGCGCATGCGCAAATTTCTGTTCCATGCCGATTGCCGCCAATTTAAATAAAAAACAAATAGCTTCATTCATGGGCGAATAAAACTTGAAGCTGAAACTACATGCGTTTATGAAGCTGAAACACAAGCAGCACTCAAGGCAGCACTTGCTGCATTTTCGGGCTTTAAGGAGCGAGAGAAATCACATACATTTTCGTTTTATTTTTTGAATGATATGACAGTAAACGTTTTCCATGTGCACTCTTGTGGTTACATCCCCTTAGGGCGTGCACACATACACACACACACACACACACACAAATGTATCCAATAGTCATCGTCATAAAGTAATGAACTGGGAGTTGGTTACAGCAGCAGCAGCAACAGCAGCAGCAACAGGAAATATGTGCGCTGCCTCTAATCACATCATGCTTATGTTGGATTTGTATGTAAGTACTTGTAGTTGCCGTTTTGGAATCGTTAACTTTTAGAGCAAACGCAAGCGCAACGATAAAAAAATCAATTTATGAATGATTTTTAAATCATTTAAAACTATTTGAAATATTTTTCACTCTCTCTTTGTCTCTTAATCTCGATCTAAATGCTAATAACGTCTAATGGTAATAAATTCAAATTTAGTTGCAGGCTAGAAATTGTAGTCGCTTGGTGGACGCATGTATGTATGTAGCAGCAAAATTTCAACTAATTGCTTGGAATTTATAGAGAGCGATACATAGAACCGGAGGCGCTTTAGAGTGTAAATGACTAGATAGATAGAAAAAAGTGAAAGTGAAGTATAGTTGATTTCAGATTATTGAACATAATATAATTTGATTAGCAGGGCATACACAAAAATTTCCCGTTTGTATCGTACAACTTCTTGGTAGGACCTTTTCTGTTAATAGAAATAAATTACGTTGGTACATTTTAAGCGTTTACCGATTTATGAGTGTATATTTTCATAAACTTAAATACCGGAAAGAAAATCTAAGCAAAATAATCATAAATTTATGTAAGTACCTAAACTTAGCTAAGGAGACGTAGAAGAAGCAGCAGCAACACCCCACCTTAGTTACCACTACAAAAAGCCAGAAATTCAAGCATTCATACAACATATGCCTGGATGATGAAGCCATTAGTTGCTTCATAAATTTGGCATTTAAGCTTTGTTGTTGTTTTTTTCTACATCTCTCTGACTAAATGGCATTAAAGTAGGCGTAAACAGCAGAATACACTTTGCACGCTGTAAATAGCTATAAAACTAAGAAAAAAAACCAAACGCCCACCATGAATAGGCTTTTTCAATATACTACGAGTATATTCAGTATATACGAATATGAATATGAAAATGATGCATGGTTGCATACATACCGAAAGCAAGAAGAATTTAGTTAATTTCAGCAAACATAATAAATTATAATTTTGGTATTTCGTAGCGTTTTCATTTCCTAAAGTAAGTTTGAAACCTAATAAACAAAAGCATAAGTCCATAAAACCAAAGGCTTGACTATTACATTAAGCAGCTCTTGTCCATAAAATGAATAAAATTTAATGGGTTAATGTAAAGCATCGACATTTATGACTAACTTATGTAATTCTTTAGCTTAAAGCTTCTTAAAAACTTTAGCAATCTGCTAATGAGATATTGGGAGTGATTCTAAGTTGCTTCGTTCAGCTATAACCTTTTAGGTTGTTCAAGATATTCTCTATTTCATTATTATGTACAATTAATGACGCCTGAGAAAAATTTTAACCTGGTGGTAGTTAAATGTTAAGAGCAACATTTATCTGGAATATATTAAATTTCTTTGCGTCTTTTTATCGAATTAGAAAGAGAAATAGTTTTTATGGAAAAGTCATAAAATCCATAAGAGGCGGAGCAAAGAGATTAATGTGTCCCTTAAAAATATTTTACAGTCACTGAAGACTTAGATTATCACAAAAGTCAAATTAATCATTAGATTGAGATTGTATCCAAATATTAAAATCAACTTTCAGAAATTTCCCTTTTATTTTCTTAAAAATACAATATACCAAATGTATTTCCCTTAATAATAACTAATTAAATATTTATGTAAATGCTCCGCTTGGGAGCAGCCAAACTATCTGCAACTGCTTCTATTTGATGGAACTATTTACAGTCCATTACATTCGACAACCACTTGTGTCCAATAAAAGCCATTATTTCTTGGCATATATTATAATTATCTATTTGTGTCACAACAAAAACAAAGTACACCTTACCCACCTGAGTTCAGTTTAGTTTATCAAAGGTTTAACAGTAACTAATTTATTTATTGTTTTATTTACAGAAATTAAGTGATGATACTCACACATACACGTACATGGAATTTATGCAAATTAACAAGTAGTTAGTCCAAATGTTAGAATTGAATATCACTAATGAGTTGTAGTTAATAAAAATAAAAAAAATAAACCCACGCCACTCACTTTTCCAATTGATGTCTGTGAAGTTCTCCATTTTGGTTTATTTTTATTTCTTAGATTGAAATTAACTTTTGATACACTTTAATTGATTTCATGTTAATTAAATCTGAAGGAACTGTAAATTTTTGGAAACGAACAAAAAGTTTTAGCGTCAAAAAGAGACGAAATATGCTATAATTTTGTTTCAAAACAGTGAAATTGAATTCAGGAAGCGTTAGTTTGAATTCGAAATAGTTACATACATAAAAAGTTATTTAATAAAACATAATTTAAAGTATACATAGTTAATGGATGAAGAAAAAAACCAAGTACTCGAATATAATTTGAGAAATCAATTTAAAGAAGCGCAGAATCTAAAAAACAGAGTATTAAACTTTTTAATAAACTTCCAGATGAAGTAGAAAATGCAATGAGTTTTAACCCTCTAGTTCTCAAATTTTTGATTGACCTAAAATTTTTTTAATTTAAGTTAGTAAGCATGTAAAGTACACAGCACGATGTAACAAGCACAGACGTTTTCTCAATTAAATACCATAAATTAATTTGCGTGGATTTATGAAGTCTGGAATTGTGGTTGTTTGAACCTGAAGGCTATTTTTTTTTAATGATTAAACAATTTACATATATTAAATGTTCCTATTCTTAGCTAGTCATAGACTATTTTGTATACCGTTAGTATCACAGGACATATTTTATATATATATTTTTTATTTTTAACCAAAATTCTCAATAATTAATTTCTCAGATTTTCGAACATGTTTGACTTTGATTGTTTCGCCGCTCATAGCCGCAGCATTATTATGAAAGTTTGGGGAGTTAACTAAGACAAAGTGCACCTCCAGATCACTCTTCTGGTGGTTATTACACCCTTTTTGGTGACGGCTGTCCAGAGGTCTACTTAGGAACTTCTTTTCCCTTCTTTTAATGGCACAACAGCCCATGCTTTTCGCATCCACTTACTTATGTTATATTCGTACATGAATTGACAGTTTTTATGCCGAATACGAACGGTGAAGAGAATAGCTTTTCATGGGCAATTTTTACGCTTGAAGGTTTGCCATTGCTTGCCAAGAGGTGGTGCTGTGTAGAAAAATGTTTATTTTTTACTTTTGATTTCGCCTGTGACGAGATTCTAACCCCGGACACTCTGCGTAACAGTCGAACACACTACCACTATGCCACAGTGACCACTGCTTGGCAACTAGAGGGATAAAACTAAAGTTAACGACTACTTCAACTCATTATAATTTTAATGTTTTATCATTTTTATCATTTCACGAGCTCATTAAAAATGCATCTATTATAAATCCGAGAGAACTTAACACCAGATAAATGAAGAAGCATGAAGACTCTCCGAACCAACGGAACGATTACCTACTTCACTGCGAAGGTTATCATTCAAATAATATTAATTTTAAATAACAATTTAAATTGCTCGTTAGTTAGTAAACACTTTATAAGTAGTTGCAATATTATAAACGCTATACGTTTAAAGGTTTCAATAAAAAAAAATATAAAAAGCTAAATTCAAAGGCCTTTATGTAAATATTCAAGCAATATATTTTATCTTTTCTTTTATAAATCTTTTTTTATTATTTATGAATTTTTAACATTTAAGAATTTCGTTTTCCTGTGATTGCTTAACAAAATAACTTATTTATTTTGTATTCATTACTACTTATCATTTAAAAATTTACATTTTTGATATCAATGTAGAAACAAAAACAATACAATGAAATTAAAATCAGAAAAAGTCAATTTGAGTTCAGAATTATCGAACTGAATTCATACAGCGTCAATATCATTCAAATTTGTCAACTTGAGTTTAGATTTCAGTAAAGACCTACAAATGATTCATGATTGATTACTTACATACAAACAAACATGCTCATTTTATTTAATTGTTAATATTTTAACTAAGGAGTGTTTTCGTTAGCAATTTTTCTGTACATTTTCAATAATTTTCGCAAATTAAAAACATAATTAAAAAACTAAATAAAAAATCCACCCCAGTAGTAATTTGTTGTATAAAGTTGCTTAAACCAAACTAAGCTGAATAAAGTTAGCAATTTGTATTTTTGTTTACAATATGATAATCGAGCTGATTTATTGGCTTGTGTCTTGTGAGAAAATGCAAATTTTAAACTTTGAACATTATTTGGTTTATTTTTTGTTTTCATTATATTTATTCATTTAAATGCGTGGCATATATAAAAATGTATTATGCTTACAGAATTCTAGGAAATGACACACATTAACACTAATTTAAGTAAATTTATATTGTGTTTAACACCTGAGCTTTAGAATTTATTCTGTTCTCCAGCCGAGACTTGAAGAACAGCAACATCGGCAGTAGTAACAGCAAAAGCCAGCTATGCAGTATGTATGTAGTATGAAACAAGTTTTCGTTTAACATACTTATATTTTAAACAAATTCTTACTAACTTATTTATGTTGTTGAATTTTCAAGGTGTAGCGCATGTGTCAAAAGTGTGCCTGCTGTACTGGCATAAAGTGTTTGCGATGGAAAAAACAAAATGCAAAATAAAAAATACAAAAACAAAAACACATCTGAAAGTATTTCTTAAAAAAATACTAAAAATTATAATAAACTATGGGACTAAGAATTTAGAGGCTGCGAATGAGTGAAGAACGAAATGTTGTAATTTTGCTGGTAGCATGCTAAAGTCAATGCTTCTGCTGCTGCTGCCCATGAGAATGATAACAATAATATTTATGTGCAATATTAAAAAATATTAAAATTCCATTATAACATTTTAATTGCATAATAAATGATAATTTATTTACTTAAAAGAAAAAAACCATGAATCTGAGAAAGACAAAAAAGCTGGAAATATTAAAAATATCACAATCACACTGCATCAGCAGCAGCAGCAATAGCTGCAGCCTACAATTGCGACAACCGCAGCAGGCAGTGTCCATTGACAACAATACCATAAAATATTGAACGCGAATGGATCAAGACCGCAGGAATTAAAAAAAACTACCAAAAAAAAGAAATGCGGAGAAAAATAGAGTTGCAATGACTAAGTTGATTTCAGTTGTTGAATTTGTTATAAATAGTATATTCATGGTCACTGATGCATTTTAGATGGGGCACTAAAACAAAAACAAGCCGAACGCAACCAATGCAGAAAGACACCAGCAGCAAGCCAAGCCGAGCTGTAGTGGTGCGAGTAAATGTGGTGGGTTCCCTACCAAAACAACATCCGCTTTTGAGTTTCATTTGAATTGATGAAGGTAAGTAGTAGGCAGGCAGGCAGGCAGGCTGGCTGGCTAGCTCGCAAACGGAGTCAGATTCAGTGAATATGGCCAGAGCCAGCCAATGCTCATGGCTGGTTTTACTGCCACTTGCTGATACCGTGATTCCTTTTGTTGTCGCTGCTATTGCCGGTTGATGATGTACGCTGCTCAATGCGCGTTGCATTAAGCAAATTGGAACACCCAAATGTAGAGAAGGAAGCGCAGCAGTAGCAGCAGAATCAGCTACTAAAGTAATAGCTGCAGCATTATTCTAAGTACGACATTTTGAGTATCTGTAATTGGAATTCTGCGAATCACTCAGTCAGTAGACCATGTTATTATTCGGTGTATTTTTTGTTTTTAGTTCGCTCAGTTTTATTTTTGGCCATCATTTCACAAACAAATGCAGGCAGTTGGCAGCAGCGGCTTTTGTTTATGACCAGTTGTTTTTTCTCAGTTGTTTTTTTTTATAATTTTTTAATGATCATCTTTGGTGGCATTAAAATTTTTCAATTTGTTTTTAGTTATTCTACCAATATATGTGGGCAGAGATTTGCTCGAGGACAGACAGGAACAAACAAAAAACCAAATGACGTAGGAAAGTGCGTAAATTATTTCATTGCGTGCTTAGTTTCAATGAATCAGAATTACATTTCTTTGTATGTATGTTTTTCTGTGTCTCTTTGTCTCTGCACTTAATTTATTATGGCATCTTATTTTTCAATATATGAAGTCATAAATTTTGTTTGATATCTTGTTTTTCCTTGTTTCTTTCTTCATTTTCAAATAGAGTTTTAAAAATTATGAATTATTTCTTTTATTTTCATAAAATATATACGAGTTGTATGTTCTGCTATGAAAAACTTTGAAACTCATTTTTTAAACAATTCTCACATCAAAGAGAATAAGTATGTTCACCATGATGTAAAAATCTTATGAATTGTTTGGATAAAACTTCAGTTTAAGTCCGTTTGTATGAAAAGTGTGCCCGTAATGGCTACTTACACTAGTGCAAGCGTGAAAGACTGAGCGAGAGAGGTAGGTAAAACCATACTTCTTGGTACCTTATTGCTCAACCTGTCTCTCACGCACAGTCTTTCATGCTTGTGCCAATGTAAACAGCCATTTAGTGATGGTTTTCCCTTTTGTTCTTTGCATGCTTGTAGATTTTGTTCTTTTTCATTTTGAAATATTTGAAAAAAATTTATTTAAAAAAAACAGTGGTCGCTGTGGCGTAGTGGTAGTGGTAGTGCGTTGGACTGCTGCGCATAGTGTCCGGGGTTCAAATCTCGGATTAGGCAAAATCAAAAAAAGTCAAAATGTAGAAAAAATAATTTTTCTACACGGCACCACCTTTTGGCAGGCAATGGCAAACCTGAAAGAGTAAAAATTGCTATGAAATTCTTTTCACTTCGCGGTTAGGATTCGGTATTAAAGCGTAGGTCCATTCATGTACAAATACAACACGCACAATATGAGTGGATGCGAAAAGCTCGGCGTAGGCCCTCCATGGGCTGTTGTGCCATTAAAAGTAAAGTTAGTACATATTTCAGCAGCACATTAACCCTCATACAAGAAAGGGGCAAAAATTGCAATAAAAAATGGACATACTAGGTTATTATAATATATATGTTCTAAAAACAAATTGCTCGATAAGTTTTACTACTATAGATCGCTGGCCATAGCAATTCAGCCATCTGCTAAGAAATCGCGGATTCTTACACACAAGAATAGCTCCTTCATGTATGCATAAAAACTAACGATTTATGTTGCTTACTCTAACTGCAACCAATGCCACTGGAATCGTTTTGCATGGTTTACCAATAATACTTAACTGTTCACTTAAATAACTGGGAATAGATTTCGCTTACCTCATATGTTTTCTTATATTATTCTTCCTTAAAAGCTGGCAACGCTGGCAACGCCAACAAATTATGCATACATGTAATTCAACAAATCAAGCAAATGATGTGGAAACTACACAATCCCCAAAGATACGCACGAGTATTGCAGAGGCTATGAATTTCTGCTGTTTGTTCACGAAATCCGAAATTGCCTAGGAAAAAAAATGTCAGTAAAACTCACGACGATGAATGAAGACGACGGCGACGACGATGACGTCAACGGCAACGAGGACGAAGAAAGGAAGGAAGTCTAAAATTGCTACTCGAATTTTTTTTTTTTAATTTTTTTTTTTATTGCTCAAGAAATACGATAAATTGCATTGAAAATTGCAAAAGAATTTTATTGCAGCACAATCAATTTACTTGTAATTTACACGCACGCACATTAAGGTTGCATGAACACGGAACCGAACGGAACGAGCAGATACACATGCACACACACACACACACACGTAGAAGTGTAGGTATTTAATGTAAATACACAAGATATTTTGCACGAAAGATTGAGTTAAGATTGACTAAGAAAATTGAAAGAAGACGAGATGGACGCACTCGTATCAGCTTCTCAAAATATAAATAACAATAATTGTAAAATTGTGGTTGTTGTTGTTGTGGTTGTGGTGGTGGTGTTGATGGTTGTTGTTGTTGTAGCTGCTGTTAGCAATATTGCTGATTGCTGCATTTTTCACATCAACAATTTCTGCTCTGCTGCGGCTGCTGATGCTGCTTCGCAAACGATGTGTGGTCCATCATCATCAACATTATCTCAACTGCTCAGTCAATCGAAAGTTTGCAAAATAAATGCAACAAAAATATTTTAACACAAAATATTTATGTAGATATTATTAATATTTTTTTTTTTGTAATAGTTAAAGTTATTTGCTGGTGTTGTTGTTTCCTTTAACTATTATTACTGCGACGATTTCACTTTTTGTATTATTTTTGCGCGGTGCTTTTACTTTGTGGCCACGAAACACAATTTCTGCTGAAGTTGACAACAATGTTCGATGTTTCTTGTTGTGAGTTCACAGTTTTGCCATCTACGATCAGATTTATTATGTATTATATATTAAAATATTTCTCTTATAAGTGATTTGTGAATCTGAAAAGAGAAAAAGAGAGAAAGGGGGAAAAAAATTAAATTTAGTTTTATTTTTATTTTTTATCAAATTCACATAAATTCACTTCACTTTTTAACTCAAACTTCAACCTACGCTCGCTAATGATAATCCCATGTAATACAATCATTCATTCACTCATTTCTCTAGTTGGTGTATATTGAATATTACAATTATTTATGGAATTTGTGACTTGTTGTTGTCCCTTATGCATGAATGAATTTCCTTCCCAGCTTCTCACTCTTTCATGCATTTTGGCAATTTGTGTGGTCGTTTTTGTTTGGATTGTGCCAAGTGTTTGTTTATGAATTTATGACTTACAATAACATGAATTAGAAAAATGTTATTTAATCGCCTTATTAAAAATGCATAAGTTTTAGTTTTTTATTACAAATTGTATAATGCTATAGCATGGTTGAAAATACATGGGGATTGCAGCAGCGGCTTAACATGATGAATGTGAAGGGTGATATAGGTTTCATATTTGTGGGTTTCGGTAAATGGGTTATTAATTAAATATTTCATATACTTACTATGTAAAGTTAGTAGAAATAAAAAAGTAGTAGTTTATGCATAGTATAACTAGTTGAAATTGTTGTTGGTGTTAATGTAAAACGCCTTTCGATTACCGTGGGATTATTTGCTTTCTAAGCTTTCAATACGCAAATATTTTTATGATGGTTAAGGCGGAAATGAATATCGAATTTATTATACATATTTGAATGTGAATCTCATTTAAGTGTGGAAAATTTCAAGAATTTCGAATTGAGGTAAAACTTAAAATTCAATATCGTATCTTGATCTTGCAACTGACGGTCAATCGCTAACCTACTTTACTAACCTACCAAATGCCACAGCTGGAATAAAAGTGAGAGCTACAATAGCTTTGTCGATCATAGTTTCGAGTTGTTACGTTATAATTGCAAATAAGCGATGTGTACCTAACGATATATGTATGTGGGTCAACAGATGTCGAAAGACTGTTTGACATAAGCTAGAACTTGCATCTTCTAGTTTCATAAGACTTTCTTACAGCAAGAACAGAAGCATGATAAAAGATAATGTTTTAATTTTATCGATTAAGAAATAGAATTGAGTAGAATTTGGGAAAAAATTCATTACATTGAAAAAAACCAATGTATCGCAAATAGAGGAAATTCCACAGAGGCCATATTCTGTCCAAAGAGCTACAAGACATAGTATGGGGCGTACAATTGGGAAGAGGAGGGATCATTCCCGAAATCAATTAGGAATTTTCTGAAACTAATCTATTATCTATTATTATTACAATCTGAATATATATAATATATATTATTATAATCTGAAATTTGTTTGGAAATTTCTTTAATTTACCATTTGATTTCATACTTTCTTCTTCTTTGGCACAATAGCCCTATGCCAAATCCGAACGGCGAACTGAAAAGCTTTTCATAGCCAATTTTTACTATTGTAGGTTTGACATTTAGGTGGTGCTGTGAAGAGAAATAGTTTTTTTCCACTTCCTGATTTTGCCTGTGTCGAGATTCGATGCCCCGGACACTCTGCGTAACAGACCAACGCACTACCACTACCTCACAGTGAAATAATATGAAATTAATGTGAAATATTTTGAAAAAACAAAAAATTTTCTTAATTCTATTTGAAATATTATTTGAGGGTCACTAAAAGTAACAGAGTCTCATTGGAATACTTGTATTGTATTAGAGTACCAAAAGCTTGTTGTACTTCGTACTTAGCAAAACACCTTTCTAACTGAAGTAAGTAGATAATTAGCCTTCACATTTAATTTGGATATTACCCCAAAAACAAGTCAACAAAATTTGTCTTATGCCCGGAAAATACTAGCATAAGTTCACACATTCGCCCACGCCCTGTACTTTCATAATCTTCTAGAGCCCTCTTTCTGATAACAAATTTTCTTACTACATATTCGTCATTTGTTTAAAAACTGTTTATCTCGCACAAAAACCAGGCAATCAGAGATGAAATAAAGTGTCGAGTAAAGCCCAATCCCTAAATATATTATTAGAGCAATAATAATTCATACATACTTCATCATCCATCATACATATTCCATCACACCATCAAAATACTTTGCAATATAATATGGGTTTTCAATCAATGACGTAGATGCGCCGGAAGTGACGTATGTATATGATGGAAATTTACTCTTATTATACATTAAAAATTGTTTATGCCTTATACTCTTCAATTTTGAGGTGCAAATCTTTTACACAGCGTAATATGCAACATTGTGCAGCTCTGTACCAGCCATAGTTGCCATGATGTTTTCACACAATTATTTATCATTTTTATTTGAAAGTCTAAAAAATCTCTCATGATCTCTATGAAATAATCACGCCAAAAAATTCCGCCAATTTCTCAAAGTAATTGAGAAAACATGAAGCATTTTTGGAAATTTTCATAAGTGGATTTTCCCCACAAAGATGGCAACTATTTTCTCAGCTGTTCACAAAAATAAGCGATTTGATAAGCCATGACGGTACGGAAAATTCAATACATAATTTTTATTTTATTTAATATTATATTTGAGTGATTTTTTCTTCCAAATAATTGAAACAAAACTACATCGCTTGCAGCCCACACAGGTGGACGGAAAAACAAGTACACACCCTTCTGGAAGCAGTTATTGCTGATATTAAAAGCGAACCGGAAACATTTGAAGTAGGAAATTGCGATCTTATGATCTTGCTCAAGCGCTTCAATAATTTTTCTTTTTTTTTTTTTAATTTAGGATCTGAACGTTTGTTTTTTTGTACCAACAAAAACAGATGTTTGATTTTCCCTTTTTTTTAAATTACGTTAAACACATGCATACACTTATCGTTTTTGAAAGTGCGTTCATGCTCATCAGCGAAGTAAACTATTTTTGTTGCGGCGAAGAAAACTTACGCAATTGAATGAATACCCTTAAAATAAAATTTTACAAGCAAATACAAATTTTGTGTATCGCTAAATAAAACATTGGAGGGTTTCATATAAACTCAAAATTGCCTCAGTGTTAACTTGACAAAATTTTTATGAATTTTGAAAGTTTGCTTACGAGTTTATAAGTTTATATGGCTCGCGAGCCATTTATGAGTTTATGTAAATGCCACTGTTGTCTCATCATCAATTTAATTGATTAAGTATAAAAGTAAATACTTACGAATCAAACTCTTCATCAATGTTATGAATGTCATTCAACAAACTATGATTCGTATGATTCATGTTTGCCTTCGTCAATACTACGAATGCAGTCTGTTCATGCCAACCGTAATTGAGTCATACTTTGTAAACCAACCGTGGTTGTTGGGTAATGAAATTTCTCTGCAGCACCGAGGCCGCCCCTTACGATATAATTTTGTTGGAATTCCGAATTCACCACTTCACGGCGCATTTACATTCATTTTATTTATGAACACACTTTATTATATTTACCAACATACATCCATATTAATTATAGGTATACCATACTATATACAATGTATTCATCATATTGTTGAAATTATTAATTACATATAACTTGACGAAGAAATTCATAGTTTAATTTCTTTTTGCGTGATAAATATTTATAAACTAGCGCTCTAATTAATTTTTAATAATCGTGCCAAATTTAACTCAATAAAAGATTTTTCAAACCCAAAACCACATTAGCGCCAATGCATACATTAAAGCAGATATTAAAATGCTAATGAGTTCATTAGCAGTAGTAACTAGAGTTAATTATGCATCGATAATACTTATGTAAAAAGGAAAGAGGAAACGAAAAATCGCCAGAAATACAAAAGCAACATGTATGGAGAAAATAGATTGCCATCACATAAATAGTATAAACATTTAAAATAATGCAAAGAATATGATACAAATCGGCAGAAAAAAGACCAACGCTTACTTAGTAAACAAAATGGCGAATGAACGCACAAGGAATAGAATCACACATTGAATCATAGCTCGAAGAAACACAATAAAATAAAAAACCAATAAGTTCTTCTATAGTTACTCGCTTCAATTGTATTTGTATTTAAAGGCAACAATTGTTATCTTGTTTTAATCATCTATGCAAATTTTACACAACAACAGAAACGACAACAGCGACAACAACAACATTGAGCTAGTCTAGTAAAGAAAATCAAGCTCCGTACAAATTTAGCAAATAAAAACTTTTTCTGCTTGAATTTATTTATTTTTTTATATAATTTTTTCAATAACACAATCACACGCAATCTACTCGCATTCACAAACACATATGTATAGGGTGTCTCAATGAGAGTGAGACTTTTTTCTTGTGCAAGTGGCAGCTATGAAATTTACCAGCTGTTGTCTACGTTTGTTCTGATTATTAAAAATGAAGCGATACAAAAAGGAACAAAGCATTATCACTGTGAAAATGATGCCGGAAATGCAGTGACTGTGAATGGCATTCATTACAGCAACATAATAACGGAGTTATTGTGGCCTTAACTGGACGGTATGGATCTGGACGACATGTGGTTTCAGCAGGACTGCGCCACCCGCCACAACGCTCATGAAACAATCGATTTATTGAGGCAACGATTTCCAGGCCGAATCATCTCCTGAAATTCCAATGTCAACTGGCCAGCAAGATCGTGCGATTTATCACCGTGCGGTTTCCTTCTTTGGGATCTTGTGAAATTCCACAAACGATTCCTGAGCTCAAGGCTGTGATCCAACGCGTCATCTCATCGATTAGATAGAGCCAAATCTTTCTGAAAATGTCCTCGAAAATTTCCTTCGAAGAGCAAAGGTTTATGATCAGCGGCGGGGTGGCCATTTGCCGGATATTTTATTCCATTTTATCAGAACAAGTAAAATATGCCTTTTAATTTGAAATTAAATCATGCATTCTTATTGAGACACCCTACCCTTTATACTACATATGTTGTATTTGTACGTACATATGAGCAATCGCAACAATATTCTTAAATGCAGCAACAATGTGTGCAGTTTTGCCCATATACAGTGTGTAAATAGCAACAGCAGCCAGAAATATCAGCGTCATGGTATCTTCTTTTACCTACGCAATACGCGCGACTTCTAAAACTCATCAGATATGTAAGCGTGTGTATTTTTGGCCTCTTACGTTTTTCACTATTGACTTTCGAAGCTTTTATCTGTAGCAACATATCAATAGGTAGGTACTTGTTTCTCCCCTCCTTCTTCCCCCTTTTTCGTCTCTACCTTCAGTAAGCTGTGTTCAGTCAAAATGTAATAGGATTTTATGTTGCAGCTATTGATGAATGTGTTACGCTCTTTTGTTTTATGTTGTTGTTGCTGATTGTGGTTATTTTATATATTTTTTTGTTTGTTTTGGTTGCAGCAATGAACGAACGCACTTTTATGGTGCGTTCAATGTCTATTCTTTTGGATATTGGCATTCATTTTTAGCCAATACGCAATAAGTCTAGTAGACAGACGCTCTCGTACAGCCTGTCAGCCACAGAACACTTTGCATAGACATTTGTTGCTGTTATTGTTTATTGAATATCCGTTTTCAGATTGTGTGCAAAATAGGTGCCAATAAATAATAACAATAACAATAACAATAATAATACAAATAAAATAAATTAATCTGAAAGTCTTGAATCTTTTGATTTGACTGCAACATTGATTTATTGCAATGAATTGTATATTGTTGATAGGTTTTTGTTTTTTTGCTGAAGAAAATCAAATCGAGAATTAAATACATTAAACGTGTATGCTGCTGCACCTTGCTGTAATTGCTAGTGCAACTTTTGCTGTTCGTTCTTTAATTTCCAAACCAGTGTAATCTATAGCGAAACATGGTCGAATGCTGGCATTTCCATCGACAGAAAAGAACCAAATGAAGAAGATTTTTCAATATATATGAGTACATTTGTAGATATACATATACTAAAAACACCGGGTAGTAAAACACACTATGTAATAGCCCGAATGTACCCTACATTGTAGGAGAAAAGTATGAAAGCAAAGATGAACGACGTGAAAAGTATGAAATATTTTATGTCGGTATGTAAACTTTGGATAATTTTAATATTTATCAATCGACTTTAGTAAACATGTTTTTGAAACGTCCATTCAGTGCAATTTTAAATATGAATCGCTTCACACCGAAACAACGCGCTGAAAGAGTGGCGCTGTACACTGAAAATAGTCGTTCAGTTGTGTTAACTCAACGTGTATATCGTCAAAAACATCGTGGCCAACAAACTGAACTCTTAAGTATCCAATTTTGTTGAGCACGAGACAGTGGGAGATCGTCTACAAGCCGTTCATTAACGCCCAAGAAATGTGTCACATCGTCACCGCGCTCAGCATTTTGGTGTCAGTGGAACCACCTTGCGGCACATTTAAAGGATGATTTGTATTTGTTTCCGTATAAAGAAAAATTGACTCAAAGAATATTGGCGACAGACCGTCCACGTTGCTACGGCCAAACAAAAAATGTCAAAAATGGCGAGATTGACTGGTCACCCAAATCTCCAGATTTGACACCTTTGGTCATTTTTTTGTGGGGTTTTTTGAAAAGCAAAGGGTACGTAAGTAAGCCTCAGAACATTGACGAACATTGACATTCGTACCGAAAGCATCGCTGTACCGTCCGAGATGATCGACAAAGTGATGGAAAACGCAGCAAAAAGGGCACAATTGGCTTTGCTCAACACCACTTTGCCACTTGATTGATGTTGTATTCTAAAAATAGTCCAAATAAATTGTAAAGGACCAAATTAAACAAAAATGCCTCATATATGGAAATAGGTTATTTTTTAAGTCTTGAAATATTCACATACCGACGTAAAAAATGTCGCAGTATTCATATAAAATTTTTTACCCACATAGGAGGCAACTCAAGCGCCCGTATGCGAGAGCGCTCTTTCAACGAGAAACACTCGAAATTCCAAAACCTATTAAAGGAATAACTCTCTCGATCAAAATTTATCATACTAGCTCCTCTAACTTTTTTCAACTCTTCTTTCTTGTCTATTTTTCTTAAATATCACTTGTATCTTTTCCTTCTTGACCTTCTTAATCCTCTGTCACTTCTCTCCTGTCTATCCTACCTATTATTCCGTGGCTTTCTTCTCTCTTAATTTTACTCTATTAATTTTTGACTTTTTCCCTCCCTGTCTTTTTTCCTCGCTTCTCTATCACCTTTCCTCTCTCTTGTACATCTCTTCCCTTTTTTCTTTGCCTATTCTCCATATGCTCTTGCCATTCTTTTGTCTTCCCACTCCTCACTCTTCTCTCTATCAGTCAAATAATCTCACCTATTTAGGCATTATTCTCTGTCTAAGTTAGCTGCTGTAATATGTACAGCATAAGTAAATGAAAATATACTTTCCCTAAATCGATCAATACCGGCTTTAGAAATTCTATACTACTTTTTTTTACTTAATTTCTCTCTACCTTGCTTTACTTTTGTATTGTACATACATGTTCAGTTGATTACACTGGGGATACATTTGGTGGTAGCAACAGTGACATAGTCTCATTGGAGGAGCATACATGATAAAAAGAAGTTGTGTGAGAAAAACTGCCAGAACTCCTGCTGCGTGAGAAAGATATCAAAATGTATATAATTAATATGATATACAAACATGAATCTGTTGGAGATGCATACATATATAGTATACAGTTGTGGACAAAAATACATTTACATATAAGTGTATGTAATTTTTAGTTATATGTATTTACAGTAACAATTTAGAATATTAAATTTTTTAAGTAAACCAATTAAAAACTCTCATTCAGAAAAGAAATAATGGAATTTTTAAAGTTTAACGAGCATAAATGGAATATATGTTATGAAAAATATGTGCTTTGTTTCAGTATTGTGTTAAGCAGCAAATCAATAATGCCAACAAAAGCTTTTGCTCCCAACTGTATGCATATATTAATTCAAATATACTTGTCATTTTATTTAATATACAGTATACAGCCTTTTTTTGACAACTTCCAAAATATCATCATCATTATCATCATCACAATCGACAACCACAATCAAATATTCATATTCATATCAAATACAATTCACTATACATATTTAATGTTTTCATTATATGTATGTGTCTAAGCAACAACAGCAAGCAACAGAAAGTGACCAAAAATTAACAAGTTTGTCGTTCAGGTTTTTCGTTTTCATGGTTGATCAATATTTATGTCACATATCAAACATAAATGTGAGTTGTTTGTGCTTTTTAATTTTTTTTTAAGTCACTTCTGGTTAAGTTTTAGAATTTAACTTTTTATGTGTGTATAGTTATAGTATGTAATAAAACTCAATAGCAACAGCAAAGTACAGCAGCAGACAAGTAGTAGTAACCAAGCAGCAGCTGCTGTTGACAATATTTTCATTGTAAAACATTTAACATCAAACAGATTGTTATTAACAATAAAGCCAATAATTACAGTTTGGAACAAATAATAATAGGAATATGTTTTCAATAAAATATTGAATAAATTATATTTAATAAAATAACTTTAAAATGAATATTTCTCCAAAGTGACTGACTACTTGTCATTTTTTTTATTATGTATGTATGTATGTACACAAAAACATATTATTTTATATGATTTTGATTGCACATACTTATTCACTATAAAAATTAAATTGTATGCTTTGAATATTAAATGAAAAATTGTTTGAATTAAGAACTCGTTGTACTTGCGAAGGTTGAGTAGTACGTGCGAGCTTAAGCGTCTAAAAATTATAAAGATTTATCAGTTTCTTGAATTGAAGGGCCCAGGATGCTTATCTAGGATGCTTTTCATAAAATGCTTTTTTGTCTCAGACGACAAAGTTGTAGGAATTCCACACTCAATACTTATATACCGATTACCGAGCACAATCAGTTTCAGTAGTGTTTTTTGACTCGCCATAGAAAAATTCTGACTTGGGAGGCTTTAATCAGGCCGGTATAATCTTTGAAAAATAATTAACTTAACGTTCTGATAATCAACGATTACCAGTTGATACCAACCTGAACAACAGGCCAGGTAAAAAATTCCGGTAATTGGTTGGGAAGTTGTCTCTGAGAAGAGTGATGATTTTATTGCCTTCAAGCGATTTGGAAAAGTCACACATCAGAGGTGAACAACCCCATAAACTAGTACAGATTAAGGAATCGAAGAAGAAGACAAATTATTTATAAAGTTTAGAGTTTACTTAAAACCATTATCCATACCAATCAATTCACTCTTTGCTTTCAACTTTCAACAACAAAATTTGCATGCATGTATTTGATTATCAGAATTTAGATAATTTTCCGAGCACTTGGAAAACAATTAAAATAGCTTTCTAAATATTTAGACTACCATCGTTAAAGGTAGGATGGATCGAAATTGTAACCCACCACTTAACAGCACGTTTTGGGAAAAAGCCTCCTCATTTTCGATTTGTAAAATTTTGACTATTTTTTAGTCAGGAGGCCCTCAGGTACTTATAACATTTTAATCAAAATTAGGGTTGTAAATTGCTTCCAAAAAACATGGTACATGGTAAACAGGTTTAAAAAATCAGTTGATCCATAGATGGCGCGCTAGTATAGGGTTGACCAAATGAGGCGCAGGAAAGTAAACGCAAATTAAGACTATAAAATCATATTTTTGTATCAAGCTGGGTACATTATTTTGAAGGTCCATCAATGCCATTTATGTATGGAAAATGATATCACTCAAATACGTCGATTCGACGATCAAAATTTTTGATGACATCTTCCAATACGGACGTTTGTATGGCATTTATCTCGGTAATGATGTTGTTTTTTACGTCCTGAATATTGGCTGGCTTATCTACGAAGACTTTTCTTTTCAAAAATCACAATAAAAAGAAGTCTAATGGTGTTAAATCGTATGATCTTTCAGGCAAATTCACATTTCCTCTACGCGAAATTAAGCGATTTTCGAAAAAACCTTGCAATTCGTCGAAGTGCGAGAAACGTGTTTTTTATTTTTTTCACCATTTTTGAAGTGTTCTTTAATAACTTTAATGCAGTCGTCAATCTTAAACGACTCCATAGCGGTAAATGCGACATTCAACTTACAAAATGACATAAAGATAAGAAAAAACAAATATGGCGTCCCTGTCAAATTGACGTTTACTTTCCTGCGCCTCATTTGGTCAACCCTTTACAAGGACATATTCTTGTTGGTTTTCTTGTCTTACTTACTTTTGCTCCGGAGCACCCTAATGAAAAATTTTGGTAATGAAAAAAATGGATTCATTGGTCTAAAAATCCAAGTACATAAAATGCCATTAAGTACTCCTGGACCGTAGTTATCTATTTTCATATGTACATACAATATGGTATGATAAAAGTTTATTCTAAATCCTAATTCTAATCAAAGTTTTCCCTACTGAGTTTCTTTATATTTATTCATTTACAACTTTCTTGAGTGAAATTGTAAAACCATGATACAAAAAACCTGCCCTTGTGAAGTGTTTATTAAAAGTGGCCACAAAAACGCTTTTAGCAGTGACAAGCGAGTGCTGACAACAGATGAATTGTGGGAGCTGTTAAAAGCAAATCTATTCAAACGGTAAATATCAACTCAGTACAGAGTTGGTTGGATGATGGCAACTCTGGTAGTAGTGCTAGCAATACTTGTTTCTTTTAAAGTTATAAATTTGCGCTATTACTATAAAAAAGAGCTTGTTCTGCTTGTGTGTAGTTTATTATTCTCGTCTAGTCGAACCAGAATTTAAAAGTAATTTCAATAAACATTTTCACAATTCAATCGTTTGCATATTCTTTTTTTTATTAAGGTTTCATTGATTTTTATGAGCGAGCTTCACTTTTCAAGATTATTATTGTTGCTGTATGTAATCTCTGAAAATCGTGGGCTTACAATTGGCAAATGAATTTTTTGTATTTTTGATACAAAAATAGAACAAATATGTGGGCGATCACGAACGACGACTTTGTTTACCAGCAATTGGCATTTTGTTGTTATATGGTACATGAAAAATAAACAAAATTAAGATTTAAAACACAAAAAAAGACTACTATATGCAAGTTTGATACAATATTTTAAAACAAAACAAATATTTAATAATTTTTTAACTATTTTGCAAAACGACTAAACTCAAAACTTAAAGACTTTGAGTTAAAACAGTACTGTATTTAAGAAGTGACATGGCGACTTCAACGACACTCAACACACTACATATATTAACATTTCTATTCAATAACAAGAATTCCTTTCAATTATTATTTCCAACTCTAATTAATCTTCATCACTGTCACTGTTACATACATCATTTGTAAATATATTGCCTAAAATAATTAAGAGACAAACGCTTCCATAAAAAAATATTGCACTTTTTGTTGATGCAATCAAAAATTCAAAACTGTAAAGCAAAAGTTCAAATGGTTTGTATGTAATAAAAGAAATGAAGTCAATGGAAAAATAAAAACAGCAACCAGTATGCAAATACACCTGCTGTAATGCATGACAGACGTTGGGGCGGGCATCTATCCATATAGAAAAATGAAAAACATGTTGTTGTCAATATGCAAAAATATGTGCATAGTTGGTATCAAACATGCAACAGCAACATTTGCTGGCATTGGTGTGAGAGCAAGGAGTGAGGTGGTGGGGATTACCATAACTATTACAGTGAAGTCTGTCAGTGTAAATTGCGCAAACGCGTCGTCTCGTCTCGTCTGGCTGGGCATATTATAATTTTGTGTCTATAGAGTTGCATGGCATATGGTTTGCATGTTCGTTTGAAATTGATATTTGTTAATACACACTGGGAGGAGGAGGAGCAATGATTAGAAAATCATAAATAAAAGTGAGATTTCAATTCACCACAAACACAAGTCATTACGTATCTTGGTACCCGCATACCAAGTGGAATGAACATTAACATCTTGGCAGTAAAGCTTTTTATTAATGAAGGCTATCACACAACAACCGAATTCTGGTATTACTCTACCTTTTTCTACCTATAGGTATATGGAAATTTATCGGCTTTAATGAACATTACTGCCACGTTCATAGAACAGGGAGATCATACGGAAATCCGTTTCGCAATCCGCCACGGTTCCTTATCAGTAATCCTTTATTTCAAAAATCGATCACACGCAAATATAAATAGTTCAAATACCCACTCCTTGAGAGTGAAGCATCGCAGATTCAAATATTCGGCAATCCAAAGGAAAGGTAATTTAATGCTGCCCCTTTGATAAATAAATTTCAGTTACTTGTTACTCAGTTACTCAGTTACTCAGAATATTTGTAAATAATAATTACAAAATATGTTCCTATGTAACTATATTTCTGCATTTAAAACGCTAATGAGATCAGGCATTGCAATTTCTCTACGTGCCTGCAGTAAAATCTTTACTCAGTGAGAGACACGCGCTAGTTTATAGCAGTTCATTTAGTTTAATGATCATTTATTCAACAAATAGCTTGAGATTTGTTCCCTCAATGCGATTCACCAAGGACGTGAACTCTGTGGCAATGATAGAGATGATTTTTTTCTCATCATGTGATTTTCATATACTATGTATAAAAACTTTCCATAGCGGTACAGTTCAAAATTTTGATTTCCTCTTGCAAACCAAAATCAAAACGAGCAACCCTCAGCAAATGAATTTTACTTTCACCACACAAAATGAGTGAACAAATATTGTAAATACATATATACAACATACAGAACGTATACGAAAATGTCTACCCTCTCACTTAATAACAACATCATCGCCATCGCCATCGCCATCGTCATCGCTTCACCATCATTGAAGCTAAATAGGTGCATAATATACAATTTCAACACATTGCACAACACAACAACGTGTTCGGATATCTGCAGTAAAATCTATTGCTGGGAGAGATGGGGAAATAGGAGAAAAATTATCAGCAACAACAACAAAAGCAATAGCAATATGCAACAAAGTAAGGAAAATCAAAAGAAGTTAAAAAGAAAATTTTTTGCTACAGAAACATGTCAAAACTGCCAATTTCGATTTCGTTGGCTTTCGTAGTATGCTCCAATGCTGCCAATGATGCTTTCCAGATAATGTAGCTGGTTGCTGCTGCTGTTGCCCATGATGACGATGATGATAGCATGATAATCATCAGTATGTTGCTCGTTGTTCGTTGTTGGTTGTTAGCTGCAGAGATGATTTGGCTTTTGGTTGAAAGAAAAGTGTATGATTACATTTGCTCATTATGGAAATTTATTACGTGTGGCTAGCGATGACGCCAAAGTCGAGGTTAAAGTGCCGCCGCAAACAACAAAACAACAACAAAAATTAGATAAAAGAAAAATGAAAATATAAAAGGAAAATTGTAATGCACTCAAAACAGCACAACAAAACAGCACAACAAAACAGCAAGAACAACAAAACAGCAAGAACAACAAGCAGCAACAATAGCGCCAAGAATTGTGTTGTAGCCACACACTACCGCCACAAGAGCAATTGTTGCATTGCTTGTTGTTGTTCTACAACTGTGGGGCCATCAATCACGAGCTGAATTTGCATAAATCAAGCGCTCGCTCAGTGACTTCTTTGTTACATGTGTGTACGTAACTGGCTATAGCTGGGGTTGCTGCTGTTGCTGGTGCTGCTGTTGCTGTTGCTGTTGCTAATGCGGTTGTAGCTGTTATAAAATAACACGAAAATGAAGAAGAATTAACAGCAAAAACAAATCCACAAAAACAACAACAGAGTACCAGAGTACGTGCTGTTATTGCTGGCTGTTGCTGCTGTCCACCTTCAACTGCCTGTCTGCCTGCAATTGCCAATAGGCAAATGTTGTTGCTTGTACTTGACGTTGCTGTTTCTGTATTGCTAGTGATATTGCCACAACTCATTATTTGTGCTATGTTGCACTTTGGCTTCGGCTCTTCAACGCCATTTTTTCATATATATTTTTACATATGTAGATATGCGCTTACATATGTACACACCTATGTATATTGTGTATAATATATATATATATGTAGCATGTAGCATGATTATCATGATTATCTTTGTGAGTTTCAAAGGCATCTTTGAAATCTTGCATGCTCTTTTATAACTAGTTACATATTTTCGTTCTTGTTGTTGTCTTTTTTTTCTTCCATTTTTCCCAAGTAATCGCTCTTTCAATATTTTTTTGCGGGGCGTGTGGCAACAGCAGCCGTAAAGCAACAGAAATTGCAACGTCAGTAATAGCAAGAATGATGAATTAAGTAAACGTTCGATTGTCAAGTTCGGATATCGCTGCTAAGTGTAAAGTTGTTGGTAGTGAAAAATATGCGAACAAATGTAGTACTTAAAGTACTTACTTCAGGAATTTCGGAACATGATTTCAAAAGGTTTTCCCCATTTTATTTCTTGATTGTTGGGGAGCAACACAATTTTGACAGTTCAAACTGTTCAATTAAAAAGGCAAAAATAAAAGAGCATCTTTCGGGGACTTTAAAGCACATTCTCGTAACTTAAGATAGAGGGAGAGTAATATCACATCATGCTTAGAGTGGACCTCGCGTAGTCGTTTAGTTCCGTGGGGAAGAGAGAACAAATATCTCACCTAGCAGTGTGGTCTCTAGTACTCTTTTCATTTTTTGTGTGAATTTTAGTGTAATTTTTTAACTGCTTTTGTAGCCTGAGTTTTTAAATGAACTTTCGTCTGGATTTTAAACTGAATTTTGTCTAAATAGCATACATACCATTAAGGTTAGAACCAAAGGGTGATGGTGTGTGTGGCAAGAAGTAAGAGTATATGCCTGAATAGCAATATTTGCTGACAAATGACTTGAACCAATGACTAGTGGCAAACTAGAACCAATAATTGGAGGTTCATGAGCACTCAGCAATATTTACACTCAAAAGCTCTCTTATGTCCAGTTCTTTTACATACTTAGTTTTCAAAAGAGAGGATTTTTTTACTGTGCGAATTGACTAGTTTTTACTCTATTACTCAAAGGAAGTCAATGATCGTAATTGGTCAATTAAATGCATAGCATGGAGTTTGTCCTCTCTCTCTCGCTCTCTCTTATATTGTTCATATTAGACAATATCAATTCATTCGAAATGAAAATTTGTAAAATTTCTTTCAATCCCGCACGCTGTTGAAAACTCACTTGCCTGTGCATTGCGCTTACGAGTATGTAGGAATGAAAGATTTACGATCACACTTTCGTTGACTCAAATTGCATTTCTTTAGTCCAAATGAAAAATGAAAAGAAAAAAAAACATAAAACACTGAACACTTACCAAATTGGCAACACTTACATTAAACTTTAACACAGCATAAATTGCATTAGCATGCAGGCGATATATGTTGCAGATATACTGCAGGCAGAATGTTGCATGCCTGCCATGCCATATTATCAACACATACACACACACACACACACACACACACACACATAGTATACTCACTCAAAAGGCTAACAACTTGCAATGGAATAAATGTTGTTGATGCAGTCTTGTCTACTGCCAAACAAAGAAATTGCGTAGGAAGAATTTAAAGTTTTGCGACTGCTGCTGCTGGTGCTGCTGCTGCCTTCTTCCTTTCTCAATTACAACAACTCAAACTAAAGGAGGAAGGATTTATTATTGAGTTTCGCTGTAAATTGTTAAATTAAGCACAGCCACTATCAGCGGCTTAGACACACCATCACACCACAAATAAAGATCACACATGTGATCTTTGATGCACGCTGCAAAGGTGTTGCAACTGAACAGTGACGCATGTCTAGGAAATACTGTTAAGATAAAAAATAGATTTTCTTTTGTTAAAAGCCAAATTTGAACTTGCATCAAATTCCAAACTATATTCAATTATATGCATAAATATTTGTTGATATAATTTTTTACTGCTGCTTCGGTGTGATTGCGAAAGTGATTTCCAAGCAAGCAAACAAGATCGAAACGCCTTTGGCTGGTACTAGGTACCACTTGGCAGCAGTAAGAAATAAACGGAGAAGGAAACGAGGAAGAAGAAGAAAAAAGACAGACAGACAGACAGAAAAATGGTGTAACGAATATACTTATATATTTATACTATATCTCTCTTTTTCTTTAAGCATAACAGTCTTGAATAACTTAAAAAATGGAACCAATCAAGATTCTGCCTACGTTTAGAAACTACACATTCATAAGTACATACGAAATCGCCTAACAAGCCCAGCAACAAGCAACAACAGCAACATCAACAGCAACAAACAAGTGCTTAAATGCAATTTATGCTCTTTGTTAATGTTAATGTTTGATTTGGTTGTTTCTTGGTTGCTTTGCTTGCTTAGTTGCAATTGCTGTAAGTTGCTGCTATGCATAAAGTAACGAAATATATTGGCTATTGACAACAAAATATCTCTTGGAGATTGTTTGTGGTTCAAGAATAAACCAAAGCAAAAACAAAAAAATGAAACTAATGCAGGAAACGATATTGAGTAGATAAGGCATACCTGATGAGTCACAGAAATAGATATCTACACAAATATGTATGTACTTAGTTGGGAAATGTAATGAGGAAGTAGCAAGTGTAGAATTGGTACTGACTGTTAGACTTTGTAAATATTGTTAAATACTCGTACCTAAGAAATATTCTGTGTTATCTTTCAAATGATTTGACAATGGACGCGCTCAGTGTGGCTTGAATGCTGAGATAAAAACGGTCACAACTTCATGCAACAAGCTCAACATGAGCAAAAATTACTACCGGTAAGTAGTACTGTCGTACGATCCAATTAAACATTGATTGCTAGAATTATAATACAATAACCAAGGGGCTGTGAAGAAATTCCGGTAAAACAAACCTAATCCTTAACCGTTTGATAAGCACATCCAAGAACTTCAAACTTATATGAAGACCCTATCTAACTGTAGAGAAGGCATGTGTAGTTCGTAGACTAAGGGAAATAGTAGTTCATGCACACGAAATATAATTTTGGTTTTGTCACTACATATAAGAAAATGTTCAAAATTGATCTGACTTTTTTTGTACACATTTTTTTTTAATTCCTAAAAATTATCACAATCCAAATTGTTTGATTTGTCTATGTATTAAGTTTTCTTTTTCCAAAATAAATTGCAATAAAACACAGCACGAATTTGATAGCTGTTTGTAACATAGATTATTGAAATAAATCTGCAAAATTCTTTTTGAGTCAAGAGGAAATGAGAAATTTGTACGCTCACTCCAATGGTTCCCAACGATTGTGATTCGGGAATCGCGTAAGCCTCGCATGAAATAATCTCTCTCTTCCAATTATCCACAAAATTGAGGGCATGGCGCCTTAATATATTGATTGATTTCAATAAATGGGAAGAATTTTCTGTACACCCACAATGCTACTTATAATTTTTGTTTGTTTTGTTTTTGTTTGCTGGCGTCATTAAAGATCCTTTATTAACTTTCAATCATTTCCATCTTAAAATTTGTATTATTTCAGAAATCAATTCATTTGCCCAATTTGTCAGACATTCACTCAACAATTAAAACCAAAGCAATTATTACAATAGATGCAAACAAAATAGGTACAGCCTCAATCATCCATTAACATTTCAAAAAAGGATTAACAAAGAAGTCTGTATATAAAAAATTATATAGAAAATCAACGGGAATCGACAAAAGTTTTTGATACGCGTAATAAAAATTCGTTGCACAGTTTATTATGCGATGTTGCATGACCGCTATAGCCATAAAATATTTATACATTTACTATACACTGATGCAACTGATGCAACAAATGCAAATCGACAATTTACAATGAAAAGTGGAATAAAACAATAAGAAATAAAAAAACAAAAAAACGTGTGTAATTTAAATGTAAATCGCGTGCTCCAACATAAAAAACAAAAAAAAACTTAAACCTTAATCTTACAAGTAAAAAAATTAATAATTACAAATGAAAATAAAGTACCTTAGTGGCAATAAAAAATCTATAAAACGTTGAAAGACAAAAGACATACACAATCTACCTTCACTTACTAGCAATACTTATAACCAACTGTGTAAGGCGTGCTAATTCAATTCCCTAGTACCTGCTTACCTACATACTTATCTACGAGTATGTTAGAAACTGGGAATAGTAAGAAAAAATGTAAGATAGAAATAATTTACATTTCAACCTCAGCCCTAAGACAAAAATTACAAAGAAAAAAGGGTCACTTACTTCACTAATCTTCTTCCTCTCACCTATCAATCTTCCTTCCATTCAACACAATGCTCTGCATTCATAGGGGTACACCCTGTCTGTTTAGTATCAATGAAAAAAATAGAAAATAAAAAAATTGTGAAGGCAGCAAGCAGTGGAACACCCCCCTTTTTTTAATTAATACCCAAAATCCATGGCAGAAACAAAAAGTTCCATTTTATACGATGTTTCCGGACCAAGGTTGAGCCGCTACCTTGTATTTCTAAACAAATAAAAGCGTTGAGAGCAAAATTGGCCCAAGTCACATTAATTTTTAATCAATTTCGGACGTTTCTTTACAGGGACTCCGAAAATAAGTTAATGCCGAAGTGAATTTGTCTGACATCTAGCGGCGGTAAGACCGAACTAAGCGTAGACCGAAATTGCCAGATAAAATTTTAAATTTTATTTAATTTAGGCCCCTTTTACACACAACTCCTCAAATAGTATCCATACTAAGTAATTTTAAATTATTTCAGGTTCATACATAAATATTTATGTAGATCTGTGTTAACATTTTCACGGCCCGCTGAAGCTTCAGTGAAACTATAACAATGAAACTCATTGCTCCGAAAATAATGTGAACTCGAATAAAGTTCAACAATCTATTGTTGTCACTCAATAAAACTGATGGTTAACATTTGTTGAGTGTAGACTTTCAAAACACAACAATGTTCTAAAAATGGGTGTTGACTTTTATTGAAAGAAAAAAAAAAACATTAAATTATTTGAAAGTGTGACCAATTAGCAGCAATTCTTTAAAAGTGAGCCAATCTTTGTTCTTTTTGAAAATTAAGTATTAGCAAATATTTGACTGAAGGTGAGGTAAGTTCAATACCTATTGAATACATTTAAGGATTTTCACCTCATTTCCATAAGCAGTGATTACAAAATTAATAGTAACACTTTAAGTTGGTGATTATGTCATAAAAGCTTATTAGCCGCTCACAGTTTCAATCTCTCCAATTTCCGCCACAACACATGGCAACACATTCTACTTATTATTGCAGCTAAACATAAAACTACGGCTGCTACCACAACTACTGCTACACATTCCATTAGCCGTGTGGTTATGCATAACGAAATCACCTAACATCAATTAAAGAAGGCGTGTTTTTAGTATCATTACTCGTTACTGGTTACTCAGCAGTAATGCAGTGATTTTGTTTCTTCCTCGCCCAAATAACCATTTGAGTAATTTGCCAAATCGTTTATTTAAAAGTTTGCAATTTGTTCGCTTTGCTGCCACAATTTAATGTTTTTGTTTTTGTTTTCATGCGACACGATTTTTCCAGGCAGTTATATTCTCCATCATCAATAAGTACTTCAGTGTATATTTACACCATTTATTAGTCCCGTTTAATGTCCATGAACTCATTTTGTCATCGCAGTGAAAATAACTAGTCATGTGTGTGATCAAGTTTGCCTGGCTGCCTGCCAGTTTTACTCGTATTTATGTATGGTTCACTTTATGAAATCATAAATTAACATGCATATGTATATCGTATGTCAGATGAAGACAACAACAAAGTATGGTTAGCAGAAAAAAGAAAAAAGGTTGGGTCATATGCTGTACGCAGACAGACTGATCGGCTAATAGAGCAGACTCAACTTCAGACTAAACATTAGACTCAGACTCAGGCTCAGACTCAGACTCAGCCTCATACTCAGCCATAAAAGTAGATACACAGAAACAAACACTCATATGTACGTGTGTGAGCTCATAGGCCGGCAGGCAGGCAGTCAGTCAGTCTTTGATATTGCTGTGACATGATTGTGTCATTTACCAATTGTAAATACATACATAAGTATGTATAAATGAAACATACGAGTAGTTTTATGTGGGCCACAATTTCAGTTCAAGAGGGCTTATGTATGTATGATAAAGAGGTAAATTGATATTCGTAAGTAAGTATTTACATATGTATACTTATACTCATGTTGTTATGTATGTATGCACATATGTACATACCATATATTGAAATAATTGTGAAAAGTGAAAGTTTGTTTTACTTGACATTGAAATTTAAAATTAAAATGTAATTTTTTTTTAGGCTTATTGCAAGTTTTGTTACTTGAGAATTATTTGTTTGCAGGCAGTCAGTTCGATCCATAACTTAGTAAGTGATATTGCCCATCACCTAAAATGATCTGTGTTTTGTTTGAATTATCGAGGTAACTGATAGATGAACAAGAGGGAAAGAGGTTGGCGTGGTCATGGCTCGATGCTGGAAGTTCTAACAACAGCTGTTCCAGAGAATACTTAAGTGAAATGCACCAAATTTGGTGTGATTTTGGTTTTATTTTATTCCATAATTTTACTATTTGAAATTTGCAGTCGACCAAGGTGAGGCGTGGTTATTTTACCAATGTTGACAATGAACTAGATTTATTTGTATATTGAATTCGTTACACTGTTTCTGACAATATCACCTATTGAAATTTTCATTTGTATAGGAGATACCCCGCCCGCTTGACACGTTTCGACCATTTACGAACTATGTAGAGCTTGTAGTCGGTTAATAGGGTAAAGATTAACTAATCCCCCATTACCGTTTTGAACACTAGTTGCCAACTGTAAAGCAATTAGTAAATCAGTTGATTATCGATTATACGAATTTTCTACTGGCGAGTAAAGTTGCCAATCGTAATAGGAGCCTAAGTTTTGCTCAAGCTATCACGTACACAAGCAGATCGACGAACGTAGGTAAATCGGCTCCGTTAATCAACCACGAATTATGGGCGTTAGAAACAATCATTACTCGATCGAACATATTCATTCATTTCTTGCCTCCAACCTTTCTGCTGCAAATTGGTTTTGGCACAGCATGAACCAATGTGCATAGCTACCATTATCTTTTTAATTCTTTGGAGTCTGTAAGTTTTCCTAGGCTAAACAAAAACAATTATTCTACACGGCACCTCTTGGCAGGCAATTTTCACTTTGTTGTCTGAGAAGCTCGGCCTAACTCCTCCATGGGCTATTGTGCCATTAAATGAAAATAAGTGTCTGAATATTTATTATTGTATGACATCTTTCTTCTTATCTTTGTCTTCCAAAACCTTTTTGAATGCACCCAGCAATTGCAACTTAAGCTTCTTGACTACTTTAACTGTCTAATGGGAATGACTTGCTGCCCTTTTTTTGTGTAAAAAATCACTATTTACTTACATTAATTTTTTGATGCATCATGCATTTCTCGCGACTAATGATCTTGACGACTGTGAGGCTTATAATGATGAAATGGTGATGATGATGATGCAGAAGATGATGCAAATGTGAGAGCAGGTTTTAAAATGTTTTTTACCTATTTGTATAACAGCTTAGAAATGTTTCATTTTATTTATTTTTTCGTTAATGCAATATGACAAAGTAATCATCTTTGTTTTTTTAATATTATTTTGACAAAGTGTCCAGCATTTGTTTTTCTATTTATTTACGTGTTTATTAGCTAATCATGCATTTTAAGTGGCAACATCAGACACTCTAATTTATTCTTATTCTTATCTGATTTTCTTCTTTTCTTTCTTTTGAGAAATTCCTCCAGCATCACATTCCATAATGAGGGTAGGTAAAAAATATATTGTAAAATTATAGACTTCACATTCTGTGTATTCACATTTTGACCGACTGTGATTCATGCGTGTGCCTAGGCTAATAAGAAGGAAGGAAGGGTAAAAACCAATTCAATACATATCACAAACACACGCCTTTACATTTCATGATATGTGTTATCGTTTGCTCACAAATTACATCAAGTTCACTGACTTCTTAATGCTCACTTCACTCAAATAAATACAAATGTCAAAGAAAAAAAAAGAAAAACATAAATACACAAAAATGCTTGTGTACCTACGCTTCATCTACAATTATTTCCCTTATATCTTTCCCCCGGCCAAAGTAAATTTGAAGTCAAATTTTATGTTGTACAAGTTTTAACAAGCAACAGGCAACGACCGAACGCATCTTTTCATACTTGCTCATCTGGTTATGTTAAATTGTTACACGCCAAATATTTACACTTGTTAATTCAAACGTTTTTGAGACATTTTGTTAGCAGCGGCACTCAAGTGTAAAAGTGTCAAAGTTATCAAAGAAAAAATACGCATTTTGTTTACTAATCTTTTCTAAAGACGGACGGAATTTTAATCCGTTTATGTCTCAATTTTGACAAGGCTAAATGAAAACTGCGATAATACATACATATATACTTAATTAAGACTACTTCCTCAAATATAATCTAAAGTTATATGAAAGAACAGGATATCCATTTTTCCTCAACTTATAACTTAAATATTGAAAAATGGTTACTGCATAATGTTACTAACTAACAACCACTTTTTATTAGTTACTTGTGACAGACAGGCAACAGTGAGCATCAAAGGGTTAAGATTTCGACAGCCGAATATTTTCTTCAATGTGTTTTGTTATTGTTGCTTATCATTTATGTATTGATCATTAGCTTGCTTTTCTCTAAAACTTTTAGCGACTTTTTTTTTTATCACTATATAAGACAATCGTTAAAATGCTAATATTTTTTTTTTTGTAAAGTCTTTGCTTTTAAAATACAGATTCAATACATAACTGAAGCATATAAGTATTTATTGGTTGCCATTTTTTAGTATTTACCTATAATTTGTTGTTTTCAAAATTTCATTTACTATTTATGTAAAGTTTAATGAAATGGCTTAATATGTTTGGCTGATTTGACCTGTAAAAAATTGGAAATTTTATAAATGTTCCGAACAGCAGACTAAACTTTCAAATCGAAGAATTTGAGTAATATTTTTGCTGGCTGTTAAACATAACATGAATTATTTCAATTGCCGACAGCTGTTTTTCCTAAGGAATATTTTTATGTTATATGGTATACGAGTACTCTTTAAATGTAATGGGCATGCCAAACATTTTAAAGTTACCCACCCACCGCTTTTATTCTACAACAGAAGTTTTTTAGGTTACACGATAACCGTTTTCTAGCTTTTTATAACTTATATTACATAGTGGTTGACTAGTAGCTAAGTATAATTTTGTAAAACACATACAATGATACTCGTATACAGGGAACTGTAGAAGAATCACTGCTTCTTAAATATCCTGACATAGTCACTTTGCTGGGTGTTGGTAATAAGTATGTATGGTATGTACAATAAGTAAACCAACCAACAATTGAGGACATGCGATAAAACGTTCACTTGAAGTGAAACCGAGGAAGGTGCACTAAAGTTATAAACTGAGTTGAGCACTAACTTCAATATTTGTCATGCACTAACATAAACTATACAAAAGCAGCGAATACAAATATTTATGTATTCATTATATTACTGAAAGACATTTGCAACGGCACATCGAAATAGGAAAAAAACATTCTGCTTTTTAGCAGAAATATCTTAAAAAATAATATTTATTTACACAACAAACAAAATCAGTCGGAAAAAGAATAAGAAAGACCATAAAAATAAGTAAATACAAAAATTTCAAAAATAAAACTTAAGTAAAAATATTTCATGAACATCTTATGAGAGAATTTTCCCTTCACTCGTTTTTTTATTTTTATTATCATCTCATCTCATACAAATATACAAATGAGAAACCCTGCAATTACAATCTATTCACTTTACGTATGTAAGTGTTACCACAAAGAAGTGGCGTGCCATGGTCTGGCAACAACAATAGCAACAAAAAAAAATAATAAAAAAGGAGTATCCTCTACTTTTTATGTGGCTTCTTGACACAACTCACACAGTGTTGCAATTTTGCTATCTGGTAGGTAGCAACAGCAAAGTTCTGTTTCTCTTGCTTGGGAGTTCAATATGTATATGTATCTTTCAGTTTGTTTTGTTTTGTTTGCTTCTTTATTAATTTGCTAACTTTGGTAACCCTAAACGACACGAGTTCATTTCGCAGCGCATTTCGCATTTCCTGTGTGTCATTATCATCTTATGACCCCTTTTCAGCAGCAGAAATATAAGTATCTAGAGACGATAAATATTATTACTTATTAGGTTTCAGTTCTCTTCCGCAAAATAATTTCTACAAAAGATACGAGTATCTTTTAATATAATTTTTTGTTAATATTTTATTATATACTCACTGGAAGGTGAATGGCATAGAAACATTTCGCGCAGTTTTCCGTTTTAGTTACGTTACCAAACAATAATAACAGAAATGCCTGAAATGCAGCCATCGCGCATACTTGCCGCTGTTGGCTAAGGCGTACAGTATGACAAATGCTATGGAATGTGATAAAATTTACCAAGCTTTTTCATTCGATAACAGAAGTACTACACAGATCATAAATATGGCCTGTTAAAAATGTACCAGGGGCATTGATATACAAAATTTGATAGCTTTTTAGGTTAAAATTCAATCTCAAGAACTGGAAGTGGAAACTGGGCAGGCATTTTATGGGGCAAAGGTGAGTTGAAGTTTTGGATTCAACTTAAGTGTGGAAGTTAAATCCAAAACTCGGTTGGATCAAAAATCAGTAAAAACTCTTCAAACTACCATTAAAAAGTTAATTAGGAGGCAATAATTTAGAAATAGGAGGAGTTTGATAAGTAGTTCTTAGAGTGCAAATGGTAACCTTTCTCTGAATCAATAAAGTTAAGAAAATAATGTAAAAAGTTAAACTTAGAAATGTTGGAAATAGATCATGGGCATTTTCATGTCAGAGCTGGAGAGTGTTTGGTTGTAAAATTGAACAAGGACATGTTTGCGCAAGTTTTTGTTGTCTGAACTCTCATTCTGATTACTTACTTTCTTAACTGGCACTACAACCGATGATCGGTCTTGGCCGCCTCTACAAAGCTTCGCCAATCACCTCTGCTATGCGCGCGCTGGCGCCTGTTGATAAGGCCAAGTGCAGTCAGGTTGCCCTGCACCTGGTCTTTCCAACGGAGATTAGGACGTCCCCTTCTGCGTTGCGTGTTCCTCCACCGTGGTTCGAATAAAACACCCTTTTAGCCGGAGCGCTTTCTTCCATTCGCTCAACATGACCCAGCCAGCGAAGCCGCTGGAGTTTTATACGCTTGACTATGTCAGTGTCGGCGTACAGCTCATATAGCTCATCGTTCCATCTTATTCGATACACGTCGTCCACGCATACTGGACCGTAGATCTTACGGAGTATCTTCCTCTCGAACGCTCCTAACAGCCTCTCCTCATTGATGGTCAATATCCACGTCTCTGCGCCATACATTAGGACGGGAAGGATGAGGGACTTATAGAGCGTTATTTTCGTCGGTCGAGAGAGGGCTCTACTTCTCAATTGCCTACTGAGCACGTAGTAACACCTGTTGGCAAGAGTTAGTCTCCGCTTGATCTCAAAGCTGACATTATTGTTGGCGTTTATGCTGGATCCTAGATATACAAAATCCTTGACGACTTCAAAAGTATAATTGTCAACAGTGACATTTTATCCAAGACGCCGTGACTTTTTTTTTGTTGACACAAGGTATTTCGTTTTGTCCTCGTTCACCACTAGACCCACTCGACGAGACTCCCTTTCCAGGTTGGAGAATGCTGCACTGACTGCTCGAGCGTTTTTGCCAATGATGTCAATATCATCAGCGTATGCTAGCAGCATGACACTCTTGTAGAATATAGTGCCAGAGATGTCGATGTTCGCAGCTCGAATTATTTTCTCCAGCATAAGGTTCTCATTCTGATTAGAGAAAAGGAAATACCCCGAAAGCAAATGCCCAAGGAAGAATGCTACCTTGTGGGAGATAATACAGGGAATATGCAGATCAAGGGCATATTCGAAAGAGATTATTTGCTCTTTAATAACTTAAATACTAGGAGAGGAGTAAATCTCGAAAATTTGTATAAAATTCTTAGAAACTAAATTCCCTATTAGTCAGAAATATTGATTGCAAATCATTTCAAAAATAAAATTATGAAATTTTTAAATTATTTTCCGGTTTTGTGTTCCACTGTATGTCACTAAATGTCACCACTATTTGTACTATAAGTACATTTTCACTCGGACTCGAATGCAACAAAAACAACGCACTGACATTTTCCTTTTTCTATTTTTGTATGGTAAATTTTTTCTTCTTTTTCAAGCAAAAAAGGTAAAGAAAACACATCTCGACTTCAAGCTGTTTATATGCCTTAATGGTTTTCATTTATAAACTATTCATTAAATAAATCGTCTTTGGCTTGGCTAGGCTCCGCTTAGAGATTCGGACACAAGAAAAGTGCTTAGAAGAAAACATCCGCTTAGATTTCGTATGGATTTTTGCGCTGATTGCTTTTGCTTTAATTGGAACTTGCTTACTTCAGTATTTACTGATTAGGCACTTGCTTAATGCCACGAAGACAGACAAACTGGCAGACAGATGGCCACAGTTGTGCCAGATGCCGGAGGGGAAAATGCCGGCAATCAGCAAAACAGTTTACGAGTGATTAGTGCTCATTTTCAATTGATTGTTCTGGTCGTTCAATGAAGTCTTTTTTTTTCATTTCTTGGGTTGTTGGTAGTTCTCATTTAATTTGCTTCTTTGTAGCATATCAACTTAATTTTGGAAAATTGATTGTTTGCTTGCATCCTAAATTTACATTCCAGGAAAGTTTTCAACTTTTTAATAGTCTTTGGTGCATTCTTCTGGATGCATATTTAACGTTACTTTCAGATTTTTATTGCAACCCGGAAAAGCTTGCACTGACTGCATTTATGTATTCCGCTGCTTACGTCTAAATAAAACTGAGATTTAACGAGGTTGAGTTTTAGTTTCAGTTACATTGTTGAGATTTTGAAAATTATTTCTTTTGTATGATTCGCAAATGTAGTTTCAGTAGTTTTGAAGAATACTTAATGAGTTATATTAACGGTGAGTTGCGATTGTTTTGCCTAGAAAAATATTTTACGATATTGATGTAATAATAAAAAACCATGTTATAAATGCTTCATATATTTGATAGATATTTCCTGTATTCGCTAGCAATGGGAAACCCTGACCGAGTCCTTTACTAATGAATGATGTTAAACAATAATTTTTTTTATTTCCTCAAACCTATTTTTTATACAATTATGAATTTCTTCATATAGGCTTGGAAGTATTTTCCTAGATAGGTTTCGCGACTACTTATTGTATTGAACTTTTAACCAACACTTTTTTCATCATTAGAAATAAAACTAAAATCATTCTTAAGAATCATTCCGACTCACTTCCTGCTGTGTTGCTCAGAACTACCTGTAGTATATTAAGCCATTTTATGTTTTTCTGGAAATTGTACAAATTTTTTTAAAACTCGTTCCAATCTGGAATATTAGAATTTGTATAGATGATTTTGAGTCGCGAGTTCATTCAAGATTAGAGCGAATGCTACTATAAATGTTTTCCTTTCTACGTAAATGCCAATAAATAAAATATTAGTCCTGATTTTTGGCTAGCTACGCAGAGTGTCTAGGGTTTCAGTCTCGGCACAGGCAAATTCAAAAAGTAGAAAAAAAAACCTCTTGGCACGGCAATGGCAACACTATAAGAAAATGCGTTACACTTCGCCGTTCAGATTCGGCATAAAACTGTAGATTCAGCCATTCATGTACAAATATAATACGCTCAACATGACTGGATGAGAAAAGTTTGGCCTAGGCGGCCGTCCATCGGCTCTTGTGCCAATAAAATAAGAAAATGAAGAAGATCTATACCATGAGTTACTAGTACCGAGCCATGCTCCAAACCGTTTTTGTTTTGGTTTTTTCACTTGAACCAAACGAGAACCAAACTAGTTTTGTTCGATAAAATGGTTTGGTCAATCATTATTAGTTTTGGAGCACCTTTTGTTTTATATGTTAAAGGTTATGAGTGCAATACTCGATTATTGCATGACCTTCTTTTTATGCATAAATAGAATGGACATATTTCGTCTGTGCTCAAATCTATCCAAAATATTATTATAAAATAATAATTATGCGAAACCCGCAAAAAAATTGAACCAAACCAGTGGTTCGAAGGTGGGTAGAACCGGTTTTTTAACCACACCAGTGGTTAAGAGACAATCGCTGCACCGAATCGTACTGCAAAATTGTGTTGGTTCACACCAGGGATGTGATACATAAATAAAATAAATAAATAGTTTCGTATATTACCGAAAGAAAAGAACTTAAGTATAAGTAATTCAAGCCCAATATAACCCAAAAAATGTTTAGTACCAGCGCTTTTAATTATTGAATATTAACCCTTCTAATTCACAGCTTTGAAACTTAGAGTGAAATGTGCCCGAACGGCGAAGTGAAAAGCTTTTCATAGGCAATTTTTACTCTTGTAGGTGTGCCATTGCCTGCCAAGAGGTGGTGCAAAATTATATAGAAAAAAAAATTACGAAAAGTTCGAATATGCATAAAATAATCCACAATTTTCGGTTTCAGTTCCGTTTCCTCCGATTTTCGGAACATCAGCAAAAGCCATACTTAAATTAAAAACGGTTTACAGTAATTTATTACGCGACTATGCAAGAAAAGACAAATTAAATTTTTAAGCTTTGCACGCATAAATAACTTAAAGTGAGTTTGTTAGCCTCGTTAAATTTTTTCCGAGTATACAATCGCCGTAATCTGAGCTGGAGCACTGAACAAAAGCTGATTTAAGTAGTTACAAATGTATATTGTTGTTGTTTTTTTTTAACAAAAATGGTTTAAATTAATGAATAATCAATTTTTAGCATTACTTATAATTTTACAATTTCCTTTTGCTTGAGCTTGCAATAATTTTCGGAAATTTAAGTAATTTTTTTGTCGTGCACGTTTTGATCACTTGAAACTCTTCGATTTTGGTTCTAGATATTCAAAGCTCATTTATTTACTCCGTCCATCTTTTCGGAACGTTTATTTGGTCATCGTAGCTGAAACTACAATATGGTATGTATTATTATCAACTATCAATCAAACAACATGACAAATGATTTTCTGTTTATTACTAACTACACGTCCATTTATGGGTTCTATAAGTATATTTCTCTTCTTGTATTTTTGGTTTTTTGTTTTTTTACATGAAGATTCTTTTCTTGTATGATTCTATAATCTTTTATTATTATTCTGTATTAATTTTTGTTGGTTTATAACCACATTAAAAATTAGCCGCGCATGATTTTTATTACCACTTCTTTTATTTTTCTTTTATGTGCTTTTTACCGACCGCAGTGCGCGTAGTGAATTGCGCCTACTTACCCCTATTATGCGTTTGTTGTGCAAATATTATGGGTTGATTTTTTGGTGGTAAAAAGAGGTTTTTTTTTTATTTCTTGTTTCAAATTTATAATTGTCTTGTTAAGCAGATAAAAATCTTTTTGATGTAGTTTCTACCTTTTTCAAATTTGTATTCTTTTAGATGGTGATGAGTAATGCGTGAATCTGTATTCAGGTTCACACGAGCACTGCAAATTTAAAAGCTTTGAATGCCGGTGACTCATTTCCATAATGGAAATAATAGACTTAAAATAGTTTTCTTGTTTAGCTTCCACATGAAATTTCAGCATGTCGAATGTGATATCAAACTTCCATGTAGGTAAATGTTTAAATTGTTATTGCTCGTATGTTCAAGGCTTAGCTAGTTTATCTCTCAATCGAATTTAACTGACCCGTGTATACCTACGAAACCTTAATAATTTTTAGTTGAGTTGATATAAATCACAATATTATAACGAAATTTATAATTAATTATAAAACAAATACTCTGCATACCACAGATTAGGAATTAAAAATATACTAATTCAAATCTCACTTATATTAAATTGCAAATATTGAACAACATAGCACAAGAGTTTACTCTATTGACAGATTTAAATAGAGAAACATCAGATTTAGAAAACAAAATATGGAGTTTCATATCAATCGCACACATCAAATACTAATCAAAATTGCAATCCAATTGAAAGATTGCTCTATCGTATTAAAGAGTTTGAGAATTGAAGGTATGACAATAACAATTGATTGCCTATTGCACTCTTTCCATCAAACTATGTATAAAGAAAATCAACATAAAATCCAATTGGAAAATATTTCAATATTTCGATAAATCACAAAGAATTGGAATTAGTTTGATCTTTTATTGAATTAGAGAGAATGAAATGACATGTTGAAAGTATAGTGCAGAGAAGTGCTGCCAGATTATTTCAACTTTACAGTGTTGTCACGTTGTATACATATATTGCATTTCCGACAATTTTAAAATAGAAATGATATTGAGAATTCAAGGAACGCCAAGCAATTGGAAAATGATCAATATTGCATTATTTGATGTTCACTTTGAAGAAAATTGATATTGAAGTTTATTTCTTTCAAAACGGATAGAAGTATGGTACTTTCTTGTATGTTTACGGAGTAATAGGACGAACGGATATATAATTAAATCCTGTCTTATCTCCGGTAGTAACGCCTCTTAACGGTAATCAATAACAAACCTTATTAAATAAAAATTGCAATAGCTTCTTCTTCTTGTTTCCAATATACTGATTTTGTTTATGTAAAGCCATTTTCTTTCATCCTATTTATGCAGAATTTGTGAGTGCCACAAGTTAAGCTTCGCAATGTTGCAGCGAGGCCTGCTGTCATACGAATATATGCATATGGTTACAGATCAATTAGCTTTCAAGTACACTCGGTTGTGAAATACCTGATTTTCGAGTAATTGGGTTCGAATATCCAGTTTCCATATACTTGGTTCCAAATACCCAGTTTTCAAGTACTTGGTTTACAAATATTTAATATTCAAATACCCGTTTATGGAGGACCCAGTTTTTGCCTACGGTTTCATGTTCCTATTTGATTACTTTGGAGTTACTTTGGATTACCTCCTATCAGTTTCATAAATTGAAAATTCTCAAAAAAATCTTTTAAAGCAATATTTTTTTTCCGCGAACCCAAAGCCAAATGCAATCAATCCTAACAATATGAAATTTTTTTTTTCGTTTCAATACTTACTATGCAGAAAATATGATTTAAAAAATGTTTAATTTTCATTTTGACTACATTAAGTTATTATAGAACAATTCCCATTAAGGAGTTTGCCGTTGCTGTTGTGTTGTTATCGCTTGATTACATCTGAATTTATCGCATAATGAACTAATTTATGTTATAAAATGCTGTTGGCATTTTGTTGGCAACATGTTGCATTTCATGCATAAGCGTTTCTATGTGTGTGTGCGAGTGTATGCGAGTGTGTGTGTGTATATAGTATGAGAAAATTCCCCAAAAAGTTTTTCAAGTTTTATTTGACAATTTTTCTTCTATCGCCACAACCAATCGAATCGTACACGAAAAAGCAAAACGGGACATATGTCAACTTGGCCAACAAAATCAGTGTTGCCAACAAGCCAATTGTTGTTCTTGCTATTATACATACACACATATATATGGTACGTATAAGTATGCATATCGCTTACAATATCAAAAAATTTTTTTGTTTGTTTTTTTTTTTTGGAATTCAATAGATACATTTAGCGTATCTTTGTTTGATTTTTTTCCATGCACTGTTGCTCTCTTAGGTGCATACGTAAGTGACTTTTACTACTTGCTTTATTATTGTTAAGTCATTGCGATATGTGGCGATATCTAAGCGATATGTGGGCAAAGTAAATACCATATATACTTTTTGTTAGTGGTTGAGTTAAATTTTATTTGCAATGTTGTGATTATATGATTTTTCTTTTTAAATAGCTAATTTATTGAACGTTTTTAACTATAAAATCATATTTATTTTCTGGTTTTTTTTTTTGCTTTTTTTTTTAAATATTTTTTTTATAGTGCACCAAATATGTCAATATGTAACAAGTTTTGAGTTTTATTTGTTTTTTGTTGTTGTTAATTTTGGTTTATTGCTGGTTGGTTATTTTAATTCACAGCGTGATATTTTGGATTTGTTTCTTTTGTTATATGTTAACGACTTTTAATTGACCTTAAAAACTTTGAGATCTTTTTTTCTTAACTTCATACTCTTTACTTATGTACAAGTAAAGAGTAAATTCGTACTCGTTCTTTTTTGCCACTCAATAAAAATACACACTCACACATCACACACTCACAGCCTCGCACAGGTGAGCATGTGAACTGTTAGTGGGTTAAAAAATTTTTTGGCATTTTTCAAATGACAATTTGGGTCGTGTAGCACTTTTTTTCCGAACTGTTGCTCTGTAGTTTTTCGTTTTAAACTCTTTTGTTTTTGAATTGTTTTTTTTACCTATTGTCTGGCGGTTGCCACTCACATATCGTTGCATGCAACACAAGTCTACATTGTTAGGCTATATAACGTGTACCTACAATGTATTGAAGGCTCTCGCCCACCAAGTGTTTTTCGTTGTTCGAAGGAATTAATTTGCATTCTAAGATATGTGCAGTGACAGGTTCCAGCCAATGAAATGAGGTCGAATGTGTAAGCATTTTCTAGTTGATTGGATTGAGTGGTAGCAGGTATTAGTGATTTTCAGTAAACGAAGACTGCATTGTTTGATATTGATTACGTATTCTACTTAATTCTCGATCAACATTATTTGATTGAAAGAATGAAATGAACAATGGAAATTTCAATTTGATTGAGGTTTTGACTAGACTTTCCTATTAACAAAAGTATGTAGTTTTGAGCTCTCTACTAGTGACATATATAAAGGGTGATTTTTTAAAAGCTTGGTTTATGAAAATCAAAAAAACTCAGAAATTTTACAAAAGTGAATGACATTTTTTTTTTGGATCGATAAATCAATTCCTGCTATTTACTTTTTAAAGATAGTTTCACTTAATTGTTGCCCGCGACTACGCTTTAAGTGGTACATTCTGATGGTCCAATTTTGGCACACTTTTTCACACACACTTTTTCGAATCTCACCAATGACACATTCAATGTTGGCTTCCAAAGCAGCAATCGTGTTTGGCTTATCCCTATAGACATAGCTCCACAAAAAATAGTCTAACAGGGTCCAATCACACGATCTTGGTGGCCAATTGACTGCACCAAAACGTGAGATTAACTGCTAACCATATTGTGTGGCATGTGACATGGGGCATCGTCCTGTTGGAACCACATGTCGGTCGAGTCCAATTCTAGCCTTTTCGGCCAAAAAAAGTTTTATAATCGAACGGTACCTTTCTCCATTGACCATAACGTCACGGCCGTCATCGTCTTTGAAGAAGTACGGCCCAATGATGCCGCCTGCCCATAAACCGCACCAAATAGTGCATTTTTCGGGATGCATTGGTAGCTGCTGAATTGCCTATGGCTGGTCTTCACTCCAAATACGGCAATTCTGCTTATTCAATAATTTGCAAACGTTGCATTTCGAGCATTTTTACTTTGACACATGTCGAAAATCATGCGTCAACTGTCCGAAATAATAACGTCAAAAACTAAGTATCAAAAAACACACCCTTTATATATGTTTGTTCTTTGTATTTGAGTTGCGCCTTTTGGTTGCACAAAAAAAGTTTTCTCTATAAAACTTTAAAATAATATCAGTTTTATAAATGATTAATTTCTAAAGAAAACTTCGTTTCATCCTGAGTCGAGTGCAAAGAAGTTGTTCGAGATCAGCATCCCATTCCTATCTTTTCATTTCAGTCTCTCTAAACATATAACTAGAGATATGAATTGGTAATATATAAGTCCTCATTTATCAGATTTAAGATTTCGCATAACGATTTGTATTTTCCTATCCAGTCGCACTAGATCGAAAAAATGTATATATTTGAATTTCAAATTAACTTGAATCCCCATACTTTCAGGTTACAGGTACCTGAAATAAGTATATTTTTATAACCTACGCTTATCTAAAAATGTTAACCTACAGTGCAGTAAAAGTTTAAATTTAATAACAAATACTAACTAACTTATTTTAAACAAAAAACGAATAAAATATGAAAAAATTTAAGTACATAATTAAATAGTAGCAACAATTGTAGCGAACTGAGAAAAAAATAATGAATTGCAAAGAAAAAATTTGCAGCAGAGTTTTGCATGATTAGAAAGACGAAGACGAGCGAACAACAGTTCGCAGTAAAAATATTGATGTCAAGAGGTCATATGCCATGTTAAAGTACGGAAAATAGCAGCAAAACTAAAAAAAAACCATTATTAGACGGGCGCAATACAAGTACAAGCAAACTAACGAACATACAAATGGACGAATTGGCAGGCAAGCGACAGGCCTCCTGCCCAACGGTCAACATGGAATGAGAGGCAACGCTAAACAGCAACAAACACAAGTTAAAGTCGCGCTAACAAAATGAGGTTTAATAACGTTATAAAAGCAAAGCATGACAACAACAACAACAGAAACCAACCAATCCGCATCCCATGAACAACAAACAGAAATGTGTACGCATCGTCTGTAAGCAGTTGGACGGACAACATTTGAAAGCTCTGCTAAATTAATTATAAATTGAAATTTTTTTTTTTCGTTGTTGTCACATCTTATTGCATTTTCTTTTTGCATTTCTTCTTCTTCTTTTTCTTCATGTTTAGTGCTGAAGATTCGATTCTATAAATACTAGGAAATTTTATCTATAGCCACCATGGATGGTGTACGGTTTCTTTATTTTTATTTTTTCTATTTCTAATACAGTTACATAAGTTTGTTTTATTGCTAAAGTTGCGCATGAGCCGCACAAGAACCCGTTATTTGCATGAATTTACATGTGTGGGTGTGAGAAGATGGAACATTGTTTTGTTATTTGTTATTGTGCGTGATGCAGAGATGCTTGAGCATTTCACAGCTCAGTCGGCGGTTGTGATGGTGATGTTGCTGCTGATGGTGGAATATTGTTAAATCGCGCAGCTGAGGTTTCATCATAAATACCTACTTTATAACTACTCAGTGATGTCTACCTAGTTAGTGAATTTGCTCTGTAACAATTACATATTTGTCACTGCATCCACAGACAAACTCTCTTCACTGCCTCCGAAACTAAAAATCTAATTCCAGATTATAGTTCAAAGTTGAATCAAATAAACAATCCCGAAGGCAATATCGTCATACATGCACGCCAATAACTTATTCGGCTAAAGAGTCTCGATTTACCATCCAGTAATAACTAATTCACTTTTCTTTAAATTAGGTTTCTATGCAGTTTTACTTGCTCATTAATATGATGAATATCGTTGGTTAAATCACAGTTCTTTGGAATTTGGGAAATGTATATATACATTCTGTCAAAAAGGTTTTGATCAATAAAACACCAAATATTTAGTATTCATTAAAATTTATTGTACCGCCTTCAAAGTAGCTCTCTTTCGAAAAAAGACACCTCTGCCAAAGAATAATCCAATCATCAAAACATTTCACACTTCAGTTCTCGCAGCGAATCGTCTTTTACATCTTCTATCGACTAAAAACGGGGCCTCGAAGTGGTATGTTGAGTTTTGGAAGGTGAAAAAAGTCAGCCGAAGCCATATCACCATTCACCATACGGTTGTGGTTCCATGATATGTGTTGAGTTTTTGGCCAGAAATTCGTTCACAATGATTGCCTTGTGAGATGGTGCGTCATTGTGGTACAAAATCAATGCGATTTCTTTCCACAAATTTGGCCTTTTCCGACGAATTTGCTCTCTCAAACTCCCCGCATAATTTCCACACATAATATTCTTTATTTCCTGATCTTCTGGTAAGAATTCCGAATGCACGTCACCGTAATAATCGAAGAAAACAGCCGACATTACCTTGACTTTTGATCGACTTTGACGCTTGTTTCGCTTTCGACAGCTTTTGTTTTCATAAAGTCGATTCACTATAAGCCTTCTGTAACATTTTCAGCGATTCGGCACACAAAATTCTATGTATTTGCAATAATTGCAGAACAGACTTACAAAATCGGGCACTGTAAAGAAACTAAATGACAGATCACGCTTAAACTGCACGTCAAAATAGAGGACGGTGGTACAAACTTAGCGACAACATTTTTACAATACCTTTAAGTGGGCATTATAAATTATCGTTTCCCGGTACTTTTTTGATTGAATATTTTTGGCTGGGTCTGGGTTTAGAGCCTCAAGGTAAAAAATGAAAGAGAGATGGTCGAAAATACCAACTTAATTCTTAAGCATCGATATACAAATCCCAGATCTCAAGAGATTTTCCAGTTGCAATAATTTAAAAAAATTTTTGGTATTCGTAAATAGTTTTCACTTGGAGTACATAATTATAATATAATTGACGAAAGAGTTTTCTGTACATATTACATATTGTTACCTTTAGTCAGAAAGGCCCCAAATAATATTTTTTCTAAATTGAGTTTTTGTCAAATTCGAATGAAACGTAGTCAATCGCAGCAGAAACTGTTGGAAACCTGATTTAGGAAAAATTTTAGAAATAAGATTTGTAGCAGCGAGATAAAAGTTCATCGGAGAAAGCCTCAATAGTCAATAGTCCATTGCTTAGCATACGAGTCTTTCCTGAGATTCGACTCAGTTTTGCTAAAACTTCATTATTTCATTTGACATTTATTTACAGGCGAGAACATTGTTAATTTTTTTTTTTTTTTAGAAGTGTGGTTTTCAATCTGGCAATACTTTTTTCGGAGTTGGTCTTTCTGACAGCTGTCACTTGATTTATTCTCAGTTTGGTTGCCATTTTATAATGAATAGACTTACTCCTGAACAACGTACGCAAATCGTGCAAATTTATTATCAAAATAATGGTTCAGTTCGCGTGACGCATCGCGCACTGCGTCCAATATTTGGTCGACATAATCGCCCAGCAGAGTCGGTAATTCAGTTTCGGTTTCGGTTTCGCACCATGTTTACTTTACTTACTTTACTTTTAATGGCACAACGGCCCATCGAGGGCCTAGACCGAGCTTTTCGCATCCACTCATGTTGTGCGTGTTATATTTGTACATGAATGGAAGGGACTTACAGTTTTTTTAATGCCGAATCCGAACGGGGAAGTGAAAAGCTTTTCATAGCAATTTTTACTCTTGCAGGTTTGCCATTGCCTGCCAAGAGGTGGTGCCGTGTAGAAAAATTGTTTTTCTACTTTTTGATTTTGCCTGTGCCGAGATTCGAATACCGGACACTCTGCATAGCAATCCAACGCACTACTACTACGCCACAGCACCACGTTTACTGTAGTGGATAATGCGCATCCTCAGAGACGCCTTACAGTGCGCACCGAAGACTCAATTGCTGCTGTGAAGCAGAGTACCGAAGAAGACCCGAATGACCTTTGTTCCAACAAGACGACGCTACATGCCATACAGCCAACGAAACAATAAATTTATTGAAAGAAACTTTTGGTGAGCGCAAGATCTCGCGTCGTGGGCCTGTGGCGTGGCCTCCACGATCGTGCGATTTAACAACGCTGGACTATTTTTAGTGGGGTTATGTGAAGTCGCTTGTCTACGCAGATAAGACCGAGATGATTGATGCCTTGGAAGAGAATAGTCGGCGCGTTATTACTGACATACGGCCCCAATTGCTGCAAAATGTGGTCGAAAATTGGGCGTCTCGGCTGGAATTTATTCGAAACAGCCGCGGCGGCCACTTGTCCGAAATCGTTTTTAGACCATAATGGCAAATCCTTATCTTTATAATAAAGCTAAATTCTTGGCCATACCATGAAATTATATACGTTTTATTTCTTCTTGAAAACCACACTTCTAAAAAAACACCCTGTATAAGAGGTTTTCCGTATTAAGGCAACGATATCAACAAATACTTGAATTAGTTTTTTTGCACAACTTTCGTTGCGCAAAATAATGAAACAAATTACAGACACAGTGAATTGTTAAAAAATAGAGCATTTTCCTTACTTGCGATTTGCATAAACGATCTAAAATATATACTTAGAAAATATCTATATAAAAATAAAAAACAGTTTTCCTCATTTATTTGAGTCCCGCTTAACTGCCTTTCCCGCTTAGATGTGCTTCGTGCTTTTTATTTCAATGTAGAAGCGCAAACAACCCAATGAACTATTGGGTCATCTGCATAGGAAAACGATTGTAAACCTAATTTCGTTATTTATTAAGTTCTCACAAACTGCAGTCGCAAATAAGCGTAAAATACTGCAAAACTAATAAATAAATCATATAAACCAATATTAGTTTCGTTATATTAATTACATAATTGAAATTTTTTCCAATTACTTACTTAAAGAAAAGCAAACAATCGAAGCAAAACAAAAAAGCAACAAAAATAAAAACAACAAACGCTATAACTGAAGCTAATACAAATACCGAACGTTTTTTTCAACTTTATGTGCTTGAGTTGGTTTAGATTTGTTTCTTTTTCTAAAAGAAGGAAAAGCTAAATAAAAGCTACTAAATTTAGTATTAAAAAAAAAATTTATGTAATAATAATTGTGAGAAAAATTATAAACTAGTTTCGCTGCATAAATATGTATATATGTATCTATAGTATATGTACCCACAATTTGATATTTAGCCTACATTCCTTGTGTGTGTGTGTGTGGCTGTCCCCCAACTGCAGTAAATAAGATCAGCCGAAATAAGATTTGTATTATTCTTTTTTTTTTTTTTTTGGGTTGGTTTTATTTGTTTGTCTTAGATTTTTCGTATAATTAGCAAATTACCACAATACCACCACGTAATTGTTATGAAGTTTGTTTCTTCATTTAACTCCCATTTTTTTGTGCACGCACGCAATTCACTACGGCTGAAAGACTCTGCCCGACTTACTTAGTTAGACTCACAAAAACAATCAGTACTCGGTACTAGGGTACTTACTTTCATTCGTTATGAAGACAGAAACCAAAAATTAAATACTACAGTGAAGTTTTACTTTTAGTTTAATTTTTATGAGTTATCCTTTTTTCTCTGAATTTGTTCAAATTTCTGTTTCAGTTTGCTTGTTGGCTTTAAACCGGCACGCTTATTTTTTTTGCTGACGCATGCAACCAGCCAGCCATCGAGCTTTTTATGTAAATAATTGTGGGTATTTGTGTGGTATTTTTTTTTTTTAATTGTAAGCATTTTATGGTTTTTATTTTTGTTGGAGATAAAACATGAAGGTGTTTTTTATTTTGTGTAATGAAAAAAAAAAAAACAAATCGAAAAAACAAAAAGATAATAAATGTGTTTTTTAAAACAGTCAATAACAAATCACACTTTATTTCAAAAAGAAAGTATTCACTTTGGAATTCAACGCCATCGTTGTGGTCTGGTCTCATTGGCGGCGAAGGTGTAGATTACATGCATAAGTAAGTAATTACAACACAAGCATTGACCTTAAGGTAGTTTCTGTGGCTGCAGTTGTTGTTTTACTGTTTTGTTTGAAATAAGGTCTACTCTGCAACCAATGTTTTTGTTTAATAGTATTTTGTTATCTTTTTTTTGTGTTTCAAAAGTGGTTTTGTTTTAGTCAAACAAAAAAAAATAAGTCACGCACCCAATTAAAACCATATTCGTAACTACATATTTATATATGTAAATGTATAATAATAAAAAGTATGTTAAAAGTATCTAAAATTGATGACATTCTAATTATGCAAGTAATAAAACATTATCAAATTAATAGATCTCTTGTCTTGTCCTCTCGATAGAAAATACTATTGATTTCGTGTATGGTGTTACAAAAAGAACATAGACAATAAAATTTGTTAGGCAATAATGAACATTGATGACAAGTTCAAAGAATAATCTTTTCTGAATTGAAAATCTTTGAATCCAGTATATTTTAAAGACTTTTCTATACGAATAAACAGATGCTCTTAACATTAAATGTCAGAAAATATGACCAGTATGCACGAAAGAAGTGATCGGCACACTCAGCTCGCGGAGTGCTCTCTCAGAAAAATAAGTAGCCGAGCTCGCAAGAGCAACACACGATGGCTGCCGAAATATTCACACGCAATTTATATTTATTTCTTTAATTCTTCAGAATTAATTTAAATTATATTTTATTCTTTTCAAATTATATTTAATTCTTTTCAAATTAAGTACTTCAGTGTACCAAACGTAGACTACGACTTACTTTTAGAGAGTGTGTAAGAAAGAATAAAAATAGATTAAGGAACATTGGAAAAATAAGAGTGAGAAGTATAACAGTACAGATGAGACACTGGAAAGTGAATACCGATACATATGTATATAAAAACTACTTAAATAATAAATAGTGAAATTTGAGGCACACTAACGTAAATCGCATGTGGAAATGCAAAACCAAAAAGCGTATCATTCGACATCTGAACGCAAAGCGAGCAGAACGATATTATATTTATAATAGAATGGGAGTTGAAATATTTTTTTGCCGAAAATTTATATGGGGAAGCTGTGTGTTTGGTTTGCAAAAAGGAAAATAGGTATGAAATCCTTTAATAGTAAATACTAATTAAAGGTCGTAAAATTGGTTTCTAAAGTTGTTTGGTTGACATTGAACCAACCATTTATCACTGTTCATTACTCTCACTGAGCGACTCTCAAAACGACAACTGTTGCAATGTGTTAATTTGCCGAACACTGCACTGAAGTATTAGAGAGTAATGACACAGTTGTGGTAGCTCCTTTCAAAAATACCACTCAACGAAAATATTGTCGAGTAATTATCATTTACTTTACCATATTTTTACTTATAGGTATTTTTGAAAAAATTGGATCTAACATTAAATCAGTGATGAGTGATGAGGAACAGGGTTGCGATCTACCTGTTCTATGAACGTGGTTATTCTTTAATCAATAATTATCTGATATAAAGGGTGATTTTTAAAAGAGTTTAGTTTTTGAAAATGAAAAAAAAAACACAGAAATTTTACAAAAGTGAATGAAATTTTTATTTGGATCGATAAATCAATTCCTGCCTTTATTTTACTTTTTAAAGATAATTTCACTTAAATGTTGCCCACGGCTACGCTACAAAGTGGTCGGTCTGAAGGTCCAATTTTGGTACATTTTTCACACATTTCGGCCGGAATCTCACAAATGACGCGTTCAATGTTGGCTTCCAAAGCAGTAATCCTAATACTTAGACAAGAGACTTAACATAGCTTCATAAAAAATAGTCGTCCTGTTGGAACCACATATCGGCCGAGTCAAATTCTAGCATTTTCGGCCAAAAAAAGTGTTATAATCGAACGGTACCTTTCTCCATTGACCATAACGTTGCGGCCTTCATCGGCCTTTGAAGAAGTACGGCCCAATGATGCCACCTGCCCATAAACCGCACCAAATAGTGCATTTTTCGGGATGCATTGGTTGCTGCTGAATTGCCCCTGGCTGGTCTTCACACCAAATATGGCAATTCTGCTTATTCACGTTTCCATTGAGCCTCGTCGTTAAAGACAATTTTGCTTGCGAAACACTTTTTTCACAGAGCATGAATTTTGATAATAAATTTCAATAATTTGCAAACATTGTTCAGGCGTAAGTCTGTTCATGATGAAATGGCAAATTAAAATGAGCATAAATCAAGTGACAGCTGTCAAAAAGACCAACTACGTAAAAAGTAAAAAAGGGTGTATTCTAGAAATACACCCTTTATGTATGAACTTTTAAATTTAAAAAAAGATTAAAGAGTGGTTGTTTTTCCGAACTAAAAAATATAGGGTAATAAAATGTATTTAAATACAGCTGACCCTTGCGGGTTGCACATACATATATTTTCAATGAACTGATTCTTGTTGCATGAAAGGAATGAAAGAGTTTCTAAATAAGAAGGAAATAAATACTGCAAATAGATAAATATCAATAGAAAAGATAGTGAGAATACCACAAATTTATGTGAATGTCCCAAAATTATCGTAGTATCTTCTTCTTCTTTTACTGGCACAACAGCCCCACAGAGGGCCTAGGCCGAGCTTTTCTCATTCATTCATAGTGTGCGTTTACATTTGTACATTAATGGAAGGGAAATACAGTAGTATGCCGAATCCGAACGACAAGGTGAAAAGCTTTTCATAGGCAATTGTAGCAATATATGTACACAAGCTATGTTAACCCTTGAGCGACACTAGTTAAGTTTTTAGTACATAAGTTTGTTGAAGCCTGCAAGGATTAACTCAATTTCTAGTTTTGCTTTACATTGTCTTTCTCAAATAAAGTCCGTTAGTTTTAAGTTATTCTGTATATTATCGTTTGCTTTGTTGTTGTATCCTTTACATATCAGTTTTAAGACACCAGTTCTTACTCGCTGATTGACAAAAATAAAGAGGATTCGAATTGTGACATTCAAGCAAAACAGACGTGTCGTTTTAATTTGAGCCGTGTGCGAGCATTTTAATTACTACACAAATTTTACTCTTGTAGATTTGCCGTTGCCTGCCAAGAGATGGTGCTGTGTACATTTTGACACTCTGCCTAACAGTCCAACGCACTACCACTACGCCAAAGCGACGATAGCATCGCCGCATCTAATGCCAGTTAAATAAAAATTTATTATTAATTTCGATGAGAAAGAAAAAGTTTCAATTTTCTGATTTTACAAAAAATACAAATTTATGTCGCCTACTTTCAAGTTATATTTTGCAATCAATGCTCACCAACGCTGTCAGTTAACACAATTTCTCATGCGTATTAAAGTGTAAAAGTTGACTCGGACACCATAGCCCCAGCTACTGTAAATACATACTCGTACATATCACCAAATAAAAATAAAATAGTAATAAAAATTTTAATTTAAATAAGAAAGACTTTTTATTAATTATAAAAATTTTTATTACTTGACAAACTAAAAATTTTAATTGCTTCAAATTTTTTGTCTCTAATCTCCAAAAGTAGATCTGCGAGACATATGCATGTATATTACATAGTATAGAAAAGCGGCTTTAATATTTTTTGGCTAATCTTTAACAACATAAAATTTTAACTATAAAAAATTATCACACTGTGGCCTGGCTTACTTTTATTTATCTCAAAATATTGAAAAGTGAAATCAGTGAACATGGAGATTACATGTACGATAATCGTATGCTTAAGCCTTATTCGAACACATACATACACATATTATAGGTATGTTCAGGTTGCCAAAGAATATAAACAAAAAAAAAAAGAAGAAACATACAAATTGTAGTATATGGTATTTTTGTGCATATGCATGTACTCGCATAAGCAGCTTAACCTTGAATTTCTCGAAGTAATAAGTTTTATAACAAACCTCAAAGAAATAATTTTGCAGAGCAGCAGCAAACAAAAATTGTCACCAGCTTTTTCTATTCTACTTTCTTTTATTAAGTATATTTGTTGAGTCAACAATACACACACACACACACACCTACTTATAAATGTTTATAAAAAATTAATACCATTGACCTATAAGTAAAAATAGTAGCTTCTTAGAAAATTTCCCTATACATTTGCAGTGAAATAATCCGATTCTGTTTCGTTATGTCTACGTTTTTATCGCAGTTCCTGCTAATATGTTTCATGACCAACACAATACAATTAGTATAGTTTAAATGGACGAAAATGACCAAACTGTTGTGCCATAAGTAGCTTAATATTTGGTTTTGGTAATTCTTATTTTTAGTAATTCTTATATTTGAAGATTCCTTAAAAATTTCCTATAGACTCACAGCAAAAATCATAAAATAAATATGATGATCCCAAAAGAAAAAACAAAAGATTTAAGCAAAAAACTGGCTTGCAAGTATTTGCAGAAGAGGTTAATGACTGGCATAGCGATAGAGGAGAATTACGTAAGCTGTACCCAATTTAATGCCTACATGTGTTGCTTTGAAGCAACAGTTAATTTAATTGATTGGGGAATACCAGTGAGGACTTGTGAGGAGAGTCAATCTATCATTCTGCCAATGAATATACACAATATTATCCACCTTTCCCAGGCTTTTAGCCTGCATCTTTAGTGCTTCTTTCAAGAAAAATATATTGTACTAGAACTAAACAAAAGACTTAAGCAACAAACTTGCTTGAATGAATTGCTGAAATTTTCATACACAGAGGGAACGAAGATATCTCTTTGAGTTCTATGTATATCGCATCAGATCGCGCACCTAACTTGAGTCACTGATGGATCTCTGGGGAGATTGGAGGGAGGCACAAACACCTCTCTCCTGTCCTACTGTTATTTCAAAAAAGAGGCAATGTTTTTCCAACAAAAAATCTTCAACTCTCACCCTTTAAAAACTTCTTGATCTACATGTAAATGAACAAATATAAAACAAAAGATTTAAGCCAAGAAAATTTTTTGCTAACATATCCAAAAATAGTTTATAGAGAGAGAGAGAGAGGGAGTGAAATCGTCAGTTGCACTGTGAGTGACTCCTTAGGAGACAATTTAGGAATACTCCCATACTTCCTTGTAAGCATTCCTTAAATAACGCATTTAATTAATAAATTTATTTTGTGGAGTGATAACTAAAATCTAATCCCTCCTCTCATACTTTCCCGGTCACCGAATCCACCGTCGAGCTCAATGAAGAATAAAAATACAAATACAACATCAAATATTAAACAAAAGACTTGAACAATTTTCGTAAGTAGAAGCCACAAAATTCTAACAAAATTCTATTATTTAAATAACAAATACAATAATTTGAAGTTTTGCACTTTTACAGCATCTGCGGAAGGCAAAGGCAAATATTATATTACAAAAATAAAAATAAAAAAAACATATTCATTAATGTCACGTAGTAGCAATTTTCTACTTGAATTGACTGACGAGAAGCGTAGCCATTTGAAAACTCACTATTGAAATCTTAAGAAAGGAAATGACGGAAACACAAAAAATAAAAATATGTAGCAAAAAAAATTGGTTTCTGCTTATGTTAAACAACAATAAATCTTCCGCACGTGCATAGTGTAAACGTACATTTCCTATGCATGATTACTGGGCATTGGAAAGCAGAAATTTTTAAATGTTAGACGATGCAAAGGAATGTACTTATTTCTTCTACAATTGAAATTCAGCAGTATTTAGATGAAAGAGAGCGGCATATGAAAGGAAAATTAGAAAGAATTGAAAAAATATTACAATTTCACTTTTGCCAAAGTATATATGTAAAGTATATATTGTAATTATAGTTGTTTTTTTTTAATAAAAATTAAAATAAGAAATAAAAGTGAAATAATTGGAAAATATTTTAAAACTATAGAAACTTTATAAAAACTTTTTTTAAGTTTCAAGCCAAATACAATTAATGCTCAATGAAAGCTTAAATCCACTTGATTACTTTTTTTTGCTGAACTAAAGGTACAAAGTGCTACTCTACCCAGAGAGCATCACATCAAGCAATAAATTGAGTTTTTGCACTTAGTCAAAGTGTTGAATCTTTTTAGCCTGGGTAAGTAAATGTAAACTTGCGTACATTCATATGTAGACACAAATACGTACTCGTATAAACTACACAAAGGTGCCGCCAATTGTTGTAGTTAGTGTTTCTTTTAATTTTTTATTTTTATAAATATAAACAATATTTATTTAATAATTTATTGAGGTTACTTATAACATGAAACCGCGATAGCCAACATCATCGCCCTCATCAACTCATACCGTAGAGTTTGCTAATATAAGTAATGTGAATTTAAAAGTGTTTTGTATATTTTCTTCGTATTTTTGTTTTTTGTTTTTTGTTTTTTTTTCATTATTAAATTTTGTTTGCAATATTTTTTTTTACTTTGATTTTTTGAAGGTTAACGTGTTGTAGTAAAAACCGCGCAAAAACTTGTTTGATTTGGCGTATGCATTTTTGAAGTTGGTGTTGTGATTTCTTTAAGTCTATTTTCGAGGTTTATTAGCTTAGCTCATTAGTTTATTGAAGCTGTAGCTTTTTTTTAGTTTTTTTAAGCTAAAGCTTAAAGTGATTTGCTTGAATATGAATATAAGTATTTATGCTTTCAATAGGTTCCTATTGTTTTCACAGCGAATTGTGTGAGTGCGCAGTTTTTCGTAGTTTTTATGATTTATGCTTAACATTTATCATTTATTTTTAATTATTTAGCGACTAGCAAGACTATGTTGTGGTAGATGGAGGTGCCTAACTTATAATGTATTTAAATTTATTTAAAAACTAATCTTCGAGTAATGTTCGCTTGATATTGCTCAGTTGAAACTTATGAAATGGTAAGGCGTCATCACTCAGTAAACATAGGAATAGCCAATTTTAGTTTACATCATGATGATGTCGATTAATTACAACAATACCACATTCAATTTCAGAATTTTTCAAGAATATTTCCATCATTCAACCTTCACTGGGCCGCTACATGAATCATGTAGGATCGCACCAGGTTCGCATTATGTAAAAAATACCAAAAATTAAATATAACAAATTTTCAGAAACAATAATAAAACATACAGCGCAAGACATTCTGAGTTTTCTATGGAACAATGAACTTGTTGCAACCATATCAGTGTAGGTTGATATGTTGAATTCCCTCATAGTCAGTGCAGAAGTTGGAATTTGAATTTCATCAAGACGGATCTTGCTAGGTTATACGATTCTTATCAGCCCAAACATTAGGCTAAAATATAGACTAAAAACAGGCCAAGCTAAAACTAGACCGAAATTAATTACCTTTTGACTAAAATTTAAATTACAATAAAATTTAAAATAAAATCTTCAGACCAAAACTCCGACTAAAACTCACAAAAAAAATTTGACAAAATTCAGAAAGAATTCAAAACATAAATGAACTAAAATTAAGTTTCAAAATGAAATTCTTTATAAAAATCAAATTTATACAACAATTCAAAGAGAATTCAGCGTAAATTCGTCAGGAGTAAACTTAAATTAAAATCATATTTGCATAAACAGTTTGTTTGCCTATTTAACAATGAGAATCGTGTAGCTTACCTTAATTCAAGAACAGTTTTTCATTCAATACGGCAGCGCAGTTGTATCCAGTAAGAATGAATATAAATTTTATTGATGCACGTTCAGTATGTAAGATATTAAAAAATGTCCGAGTTTATTGCGTAGGTTTGTATGTATGAGTATAAGTTGTTATTATTATTGATAACAAATGAACGGTTTTCGGATCAAAACAGGTAATGGTGATATTATTCAAAAACCATAAAAAACGAGAACAAGAACAAGAACCCACCAGCATAAGAATAACACATTTATATTAAATGGTATACTATTTTATGTGTTATATTGAAAAAAATGAGAAACAGTTTCTTTCACGTGAATTGGTCCAACTCACACAATTAACAAATCCTCTCACTATGACGGGCAAAGATATGCAGGTATGCTTCAAATGCAAACGCACATACATACGTAGATAAAACACAAATAGAAACGCGTCGGAACGAACACCACGAGAGGACAGTCGGGCGGATAGTCGCGCGAACGATCAATCGATAAGAAATTAATAGTGTGTGAGTGTTTGTTGAGAGATATTACAGAACAGCAACAACTATGTAATATGGCATAGAGAGATGGCAATACTGTCGACAGCAACTGCAAATGTATATATGTATAATAGTGAAAAAACGTAGGCAACACTGGCACTTTTATTCTTAAGAGCTTTTTGTTTGAATTCTATTCTTTATATATATTTTTGTCTGTTTTTTTTTTGTTTGTTTATTTTTGTTGTACTTTTGTATTTATTTATTTATTTTTTCTTTTATTTATTGCGCACTAACTTAAATATTTAACACGTTTCTGCTTTATCTGCTGTCGCGTTTGTAAAGCTGCAAAGAAAAATTAACAAGAAGAAATAATATAAAAGAAATTGAATAGAATAGAATAAAACATGATAAATTGACGACATTATAAATATGGATTTAGGGTTCGTTGGATTCTTTTTGTATTTCTGGATTTCTTCTTTTTAGTTTTATCTTTCTTTTCCTGTTTTTTATTTTTTTTTTTTAATTTTTTTTGTTTCGTTGTGATATTTGTCAACGTAATCTGTTATAAGCAAGAACAAGGGCATTGGAAGAACAAAGCATCACAAAATGAATAAGGTTACACAAAACAAAATAATACCAACACATGAGTGGAGTGTGTCCACGCCGATCACCGATCAAAACAAACACTTTTCGCCAGTAAATTCAAACTTGTTTCAGCAGTGAAACACTGCTTTACCCTTTTTTCTCATTTCTTATAAGTGCACACATTTATCTTTTTCTTAATTTATTCTTTTAACATAAAATTCTCGTGCTTTTCGAAATTTGATATTTTATTTTGTTCCACTGTAATTTTTTTCTCTTTTTGTTTTGTTTTTAAAGTTATATATTTTGTTATGCATATAGAAAAAAAGCGTTTCAAATTTCACTTTTGCATGCATTTTCTTTATAAATTTATTTTGTTTTTATTATTTATTTTCTTATTTTATTTCATGGTAATTACGAGTAAAATAAACACCCACTTATAACCGTTAAGCATAAGCAACAAGCAAAAAACCTACAAAAAAGATTTTTTTTGGCGAAATCCATCATGGAAAAACACTCGTTTACTATATCACGTACTGCCAGAAATTGTTGTATGCAGCTAAACAAAAACACAAGAAAAGTTCCTTTGAAGTAAAAGTAGTCATACAACTTGTTGCGCACACCGCTATTCAGACATACAGACAGACAGACAAGCTGATGGACAGACAGACACACATACTTACTGCATGTTGGCCTCAATTGTCTACGATGCAGTGTAATGCATATGCGGCGTTTCTTGCCCATTGCAAATGTATTCCAGAAAACTGCTGGTGACTGGCTGACTGACTGGCTAACAGTTTTCTTTTGCTGTTATACACTCAATGAAAGAATGGGAAATGTTATAAAAAAAAAATACAAAAAAGTTTGCTAAATCACTACTTAATGGAAACAGTGCCGCGATTAAAAGTTATGAACTTGCTGTTTTTGAGACCAAGCTATGGAAAAAACCTATCAATAACTATATGAATTAAAAAGAAATTGCATGGAAATTCAAACAGAATTGACCTATAAACAAAGAAACAACTAATTATGAAAGAAAAACGGGACAGCGTTAATAAATTTAAATTAATAATTCATCGAATTAAATTTTAATTGAAATTAAAACAATACAGATTTTCGAAAAATCTAATAAGGAAATCAATATATTAAATCAATAATACTAAATGAAAAAAAAGAAAAGATTTATGCAATTTTGTAGGCTGAAATATTTCACGAAAATACGAAAAAAAATACAACTCAATACGTTTCGTTGAACAATAAATATAAACATTTTTTATTATATTAATTAAATATGTATTTGAGTATAAAAACTAACATCATTGCTTCATATTGGAAAATGAAACTCAGCCTTCCATACGAAATTCTTTCATAAAAACGCAGAATGGGAAGGGGAGAAATTTTCATTGAAATATTTCGACTAGCTACTATTGTAGCTAAACCGGGGCTAAAATAGTAAATAAATTTTCCGGAATACTTGTGGTGACTACTTACAATAGCGACGATTACAAGAAAATTGTGTTTGTAAATTTCATATGACACTTAACATGACAGCCGCAGACAAACTTAACTTTTGGGAAACCAAGCCTATTTCCTAAACAAACGGTCGGAAGTAAAAATAATAATATTGCAGGTGAAAAAAGTCCTTAAAAATATATATCATGATATAAAATGCATAATTTATGTGTGTATGCATATTTTTCTTGCATGTGTAGCCGCTAAACACTAGAGAAGAGACATTTTTTTGAGAGCTCTTTCCCCCTAGACCCATTTTTTTGTTCAGTGGCCCTACCTATTATTTTCTAAGATACTTTTATCTGCCATACTATTTTGACCTTCAACCATCTGATTAGGCATGTAGGCGTGATTTCTCCTAAGGCACACGGCACACCAGTTTACTAAAACGTAAATAAAAGATAATTTATACGATTTTGAGAAAATTCGAAAAATAAGTTTGGTTTTATGTAATATCATCCTCTAGCTATCCAGCTTTGAGAGATCCTGTTCGCATTTTAGGTGGATCATCGGTATTATTAACATAGAAAAAGTGAAGGAAATCGGTCAATCAATCTTTCAGCACTTTGTATCTGCCTAGTTAGCACTAAGCTCAGCTGATCAACGAAAGATAAATTATGAAAATATTGGCAAGTAATTTTTGCATGGATGTCAGAAACTAATAGTTAATTTAATTTGGGATATGACAGGAGCTAGTTTTACGGAATACTTGTGGTGACTACAAAATTTTTACGTTGAGTGCAAATGATATTTTTATTCTTCTTTGCTTTTGTTTTTATAGAATGCTTACAAATTGCCTCAAAAATACGGTAAATGAAAGAAAGAGAAATACAACAAAAACAAAAAAAAAATACAAATATAAATACAAGAAAAATCGAAGTAAAAAAAAATTTTGTCGAAGCCTTTGGCAACTTTCAGGCTTAAAAACGGAAAATGAGGTCAACTGCAACAGAAAAACAGCAGCCAACAGACAGAAGTGGCAGCAGCCGCAGCAGCTAGAGCAACAACAACAACAACAACTGCAGCTGTATGCGCACAGTTTCCGTCTTTAAACTGAATTTCCCTCATTTATTTTCACTGCAAGAACAAAAAGTACGTAAGCAGTTGGAGCAGAAAAAGAAATGCAAAAAGAAGTTGTTGCTGATGCTGAGTATGGATGGCACCTCACATTTTCATTTTTGGTGATGGTGGTGGAAGCATTTGGTCGTAAGTATTTGCCAAGTGGTAGGTATTGGATTCGCTTTAACCAAAAAAAAAAAAAAAGTAAATAAAATATAAAACAAAAACGATTTATTGTTTAGGGAAGATGAAAGTCTTCTGCTTTTTCTTTTCTTTTTTTTTTTTTTGTTTTTAATTATATAGTTTCATTTTTGTCGTGCATACAATTCGCTGTCTTTTTTGTTAACGACTTTTCCCACTTATTGTATTTAAAATAGAAAGTGCAAAAGAAGTCGGAAAGACTTTTTCTTTGAACACTTTTCGGTGTTAATTTTTTACAACACTTCGTCTTTACTGCTTCAATTCATCATCATGAGGAAGCCACTTAAATGTGAATCAATTCATTATAAACACATTTTTTTAACTGATTTCAATATGTTTGAATTTTTATATCAAATATTTTTTGGTTTGACTTTGAACTTTGTGAATATCACATACTCGTATATTGAAAGAAGGGGCTATGGCTTTGTTTCATATAGCTTCTTTTAGTTACCAAAACTTTCTTGTTATTGTATTTTAACACACTTTTAAGTACATATTATATTTAGTATTCCATATTCACTGAAAAATTTAAGAGAGAAAATATTCATTTTCATAGCTTCAATTCACCTGTTGTTTCATTCATATGTATGTACGAGTATATGACGGTTTACAACCACTTACACTCATGTATATCAAATTGCATTATAAATTCGTAATCCAAAATTGCACATTTAATGCGGTAACACAGTGTAGCACAGTGTATGAATTAAACACGAAACCCGTTTTTTTCTTTTATTTTCGAATGTGCATACACGCTAAACAAAAACAAAACGATCGAACAACAACAAAAAATCACAAACAACAACTTTGCAACGATTATCCAAAACCGACGGTAAATGATTTACAAAGATTTTATTTTGCACCGCATACGCTAAAGAAAAATACACTCCGTTCGTACGTAGCAAAAGTTCGCTCAAAACTGATTCTAGCAAATAAACAAGTGGGAGAACACACCAAAGAAACGATCGATACTCCAACTGAAACTCAAGCGGGTCGTCATGGCACTCGAAACAGAAATATGCTTTAACAGCAAAATCGAAGTAGTTAAACTGGTTTTACTACTAGCTAGGTGGATTCGCAGGTGCATGTGGTAAGAGATGATGTTAAACGAAACGGTTAATTTCAAGATGATGTTGGCTTAACAGAGAATGTGCCAAGATTGAGAGCGGGGCTTAAATGTTAAAATTTAACAGCATTGAGAGAGAGAGTGGGAGAGAAAGAGAATATAGTGTTTAGCTTTGCTTTAAGTTACTGAAAGTGTGGCCTAATGAGTGCACATATTAATAACGAGAGTAATATTGAAGTAATAACAGAGAGTGACGAGTACATATACAAATAAAGATGGTGCATTTTTGCGAGCTCAAGATTGCATGATAAATAAATGTCATTTAAAAGCAAAGAAGCAAATGCCTACAAATAGTGAGAGCGCGAGAGCATGTAAAACTCTAAGCCTGAGTTTATGTGCATTAAAATTGTGTATGAAAAATTGTAATTTAATAGAGTGTGAGAGAGAGAGCGAGAGAGGATTGTAAGCATTTCTGTGTGTTTGCCTTTGGATTGTGTGAGAAAAAAATGTCATTTACCAATTTCAAAATTAAGATCATGCTTAAGTTTCTTGATTTTTTTGTTGCTATTATTGTTATTGGTAGAGTGTGAGAGTGAGAGAGAGAGAGAGAGAGAGAGGACTGTATGTATTTGTGTGTGTTTGTCTTTGGATTTTGTGAGAAAAAAATGTCATTTACCAATTTCAAAATTAAGATCATGCTTAAAGTTTCTTGCTGTTGTGTTGCTATTATTGTTATTGGTGTCGCTCTCGTTTCTTTTATATGTCATTTAATACTCGCTGGTTTATTGTTGGTAGAAAACATTATTAATTGCTGTAATATTGAAATGTCACTTTTGTTTTTACCATTTTTTTATATTTTTTACACTACTGCACTTATTATTTTGTTGTTGGTGCAATAAAAAACACTTAACTTTTACACTGTGTAAGTGTATTGAAGTTTTCGTGGATAGCACTTTATTATGTACCATAGACAAACATTTATGTACTCGTATATAAGTTCTTTCGACACCAGCGGCCACAGAAGTTGCGAAAAGCTTTAAGATTTTTCGTCCCTTGAAAAATTTTGTTCACGTCTTACTGCAGGAACGGTGATGGAAATCTGGAGACAGATATCCAGGATATTATGAGGTTATGGAGAAAGCACTTCTCGCAGTTCCTTAATGGCGATGACGGCAATAATAATAATATAATAATAATGCTGCCACAGTGTAATACCAACCACCAATGATAAGAGGCTGTTAGTAGCGTTCAGGAGGAAGATACTCCATAAGGTGAAATGTCAAAAACTGTATCCAGAAACTGTTCAAATATTTATGTGCCCTTTTGACACTAATACAAATCTCTCTAACTTATTCGGATAGGAATCAAAGTATTTCAGGACGGCATTGCCAATGCATTTAGTACCATATAATTTTAAAATTTTCCTGCACAGTGTAATTTTTATGTTGAAAATACCAAAGCACGTAAAATGTTGCACATGTGTGTGTGTGTGTGCGTGGGTAGCAGTTCGACTCTTAATCACAACAATGTTGCAGTAGCACGTTAGCCTTATTAAGCCACGTTATTGTTATTATTGTAATTGGGTGATTGCAAAAATTACCCAGTTACGTTTATGTTGCTTATTTACGTCATTTTCTTTGAGATCAATTTACTTCTTTTGGATATTTTTATTGTACATAAACAATTTTACTTATTTTGTATATTCCTTTTTGTCTTTGTATTTGTACTAAGTGCAATAATATTAAATTAGATTTCATTTGTTATTATTAATTTTAATAACTTTTTTTTTTTTTTTTGTAGACATTCGTTCGACCACTTTTGACATTTTAATCCGCTTTAATGAAATATGCTGGCAACAAAAAATTCTAATACTCTTGTCAAAATGTTTATAGTTTGCAAATAAATTCAAAGATTTAAACTTAAAGTTTTAGTTTAGTAATTTAAATTTAGATTTGACATAAAAAAGTTGCTCGTGTTGGCTGATACTTATTTGTCATATAAAAAAAGAAATCACCTTTAAAAACAAAAGTCAAAATGTAAAAATTTATGAAATCATTTCTCCATCATTCTGAGTTCGTATTACTAATGAAGCTAACGCTAATGATATGTATTATTTTTACGTATATGCTAATTTTTGTAGAATAAAATTCATAATATAAATACAAATTGGGAGAGGAAGAAAAAAACTTTATAATGTGTTGATTTGATTAGTAAGTCCATTTTAGGAGTTCGCCATTTTTGACAAGCAAATACATTAATGATTTTGAAAAACAATATCAATGAATATTTATCAGTTTTGCAGTTATAACATAAATATAGTAAAGGGTGTTTTTTTAGAAGTGTGGTTTTCAATCTGGAATACTTTTTTCGGAGTTGGACTTTTTGAAAGCTGTCACTTGATTTATGCTCAGTTTGGCTTGCCATTTCATAATGAATAGACTTACTCCTGAACAACGTTTGCAAATCGTACAAATTTATTACCAAACTAATGGTTCGGTTCTCGCGACTTTCACAAGAAATTTTTGTTCAGCGATGAAGCTCACTTTTGGTTGAATGGGTACGTTAATAAGCAAAATTGTCGCATTTGGAGTGATCATAATCCACAAGCCATTGCTGAGATGCCGTTACAAGCTCAAAAAGTCACTGTTTGGTGAGCTATATGGGCAGAGGGAATCATTGGTACATATTTCTTGAAAGATGAAGCCGGTCATAATGTTACAATATAACAGTAAATGGGGAACGCTACAGAGCCATTATTGATGACTTTTTCGTGCCTGAATTGGAGGATGTTGATGTGGACGACCTTTGGTTCCAACAAGACGACGCTACATGCCATACAGCCAACGAAACAATCAATTTATTGAAGGAAACTTTTGGTGAGCGCATTATTTCGCGTCGTGGGCCTGTGGCGTAGCCTCCAAGATCGTGCGAATTAACATGTGAAGTCGCTTGTCTACGCAGATAAGCCTGAGACTGAGATTGATTGAGATTGATGCCTTGGAAGAGAATATTCGGCGCGTTATTACTGACATACGGCCCCAATTGCTGCAAAAACCAGCCGCGGCGGCCACTTAACCGAAATCGTTTTTAGACCATAATGGCTAATCCTTATCTTTAAAATTAAGCTAAATTCTTGGTCATAACATTAAATTATATGCGTTTTATTTCTTCTTGAAAACCACACTTCTACACAAAGCACCCTGATTATACTAAAAGAGGGATGAGTGACGGCATGAAAAGTGAGGTAAGATAAAAGAGAATGGGATGGAATAAACAAATTTGACTAAAATTTGGGGGAGAATTGACAGACAGTCGACATATATGTGTATCAATTTCAATCTGCTTCAATAAAAATAGAATTAAACTTTATGCCGAAGACGAAGCTCTGATGGTGGATGCTTTAGGTCACTAATTAAATATCGTTTTTGTCAGTAGATTTAAGTAATTGTTACAGAAAATGTTTTAGGGATCAATTCAATAAAATAAAAATTGTTAACTGAAAAAATTTGTTCAGCCCATTATAAGGCAATTCCCAGCCACTAGAAAGTCAAAATGTACCGTTGCCAGCCAAGAGTTCGTGCTGTGTAGAATAATTTTTCACTTACTTTACTTACGTTTAATGGCACAACAGCCCATGGAGTGCCTAGGCCGAGCTTTTCGCATCCACTCATGTTATGCATGTTATATTTGTACATGAATGGAAGGGACCTACAGTTTAATTGCCTGCCAAGAGGTGGTGCCGTGTAGAAAAATTATTTTTTCTTCTTTTTAATTTTGCCTGCGCCGAGATTCGGACCCCGGACACTCTGCATAGCAGTCCAACGCATTACAACTACGCCAGAGCGACCACATAACAGAGCAGAATATAGAAAAGTTGGCGACTCAGTTTTTCCTTAACTATACGAGTACTTGACTCCACGACTATGACTCCAATTCTGATTTCAAATTCGTTTCCAACTTCAGACTTTACAGCCTTGAATCGTAAATGTTCCTTCCTGTATTTTCTTTAAATATCGTTTGGGCATATCTTGAATTTTGTTTGAGCAAAAGAAAATTTATATTTAGATCGCTTTTGCCGATGGAATTCAAAAGTAACAGTAACTTCAAGTAAAGGATTCTAGGATACATACGCTAATTAAAAAGCTATTTTCTATCGGTAATCGTTTGTAATATTTCTAGCTCAACAAAGAAAAACACAACCACCGAGTTCTCTGAAGGAATTATTTCTTTTTCTATTATTCTATTTACTTCATCCCATAAATTCAATAATTTCAAGGCAAAGCACGTGTGGAAATCATTAGTAGAATGCTTGAATTGAATAGTAGAAACGTAAAAATGATTTCACAACTGATTTTCCTGTTCTTTTCTTATTTTTCCTAATCCCCCAGAATTTAAAGGAAAATTATGGCTTCTCAAATATTATTATTAGAGAGACGTCGTGAAAATTAGAAAAGTGCAGCAGCAAATGTCAGTCGTAAACCCAAATACAAATGTTAATTACATACAAGAAAAGGTTAACATTTTTCAAATGTAGTAGAAATAATGATAAGAAAACAATTTTATGAAAAAATATTGCATGAATGAGTGAATGCATTTTTACTTTCTTGTGTTACAAAATACGACAAAAAAAAAAAAAACAAAATGCCACCGACTGGAAAAGCAAAAATATTTATGTATGTAATTGACGTGAGAATTTCATAAATTGAAGGTGTATGAACAAAACCAGAAATAATTTCATGCATGTTAAAACATTACAAGCAAAACGAAAGGAAAAAACTTGTGTAACTAAATATATTAAGAAACAGGTAACTAAGTAGGCAGACAAAGCAGAACATGTGTAGTTGAGAAAATGGAAGCAAATAAATACAGCAGCTGAGGACGAAAAGCAGAAGAAGTTACACAGAAACCACGAAGCAACCGAAACTCAATATTATTGTATTTATTTATACTGCAACATTGTATCTACATATTCCATTTTATTTGGACGTGCGTGTCAGTGTATGTGTGACTTTATGCAAAGCAAAAGAATATCACCAAAGAGTGTAATGTGTGACACGACAAAATTCACAACTGCCACTCAGACACGAAACATTCCAAATGTCAAAAAGTCACTGCTGCTGCTGCTGCATAGATTACAATCATTTTTTGTACCTTTACTTTTTACTTAGAAATTAAAGCAGAAGCCGCACATGATTTTGTGGGAGTGTAGTAAAGTGTAGCATTTCAGAAAATATGGACAAATTTCAGAGAATGAGCTCCACGCAAAAGGAGTGGCCGATAACGACGAACGAAGTGTGCGTGCCTGGAGAGATTTAAGCTTCTTTAATTTACGTATGCACCAGCAATAAATTCTGATTTCAAAACAAATACAAAAGATAACTACAAGAAAATATGTAAATTCGTTTTATTGGCGTCAACAAAAAAAAAAAAAAATTAAGGGCTTCAGTAAAATCAATGAATGTATGATGTCACTTGCTTAATCTTGCCTAATCTACTCTATCTACCTCGTCGATTCTCAAAAGCCCCTTGCAAAAGCCCTCATGGCTACGAGTCATGGGATTGGAATTTCAATTGGAGTCCCGCGAATAGAGTGGAATTTAACAAGCGTAAGACTCAATGTTCCTTGTTATTTCTCATTCTGTCATTATATCCTCGGTAATGTGTGCCATAGCTATTTTCTCTACAACTTTAACTAAATAAATGTTCAAATAATCCACAAAAAGCATAAAAATACTTTTTACTTAGAAACTGCAAAAACCAAAGTCATAAACAAAACAAATTATAATTGAGAAACTGCTCAAATGAATAGGTTAAGATACGGTGTATTCGCGCCCCAAAATCCGGGGCATAGCCATTGACGGCACTAACTGAATTTTTGCAACATTAATATTCATTTTTCTTCTAAAGAAATGTGTGACTAACACTAAATGTTTAAAGCGTTTTTAGTTTCTAACTTTTTCATTACTTTACTTTACCAAAGCAATTTGAATCAATTAAGCACATCACTTAAAGAATCAGAAAAAAAACACTAGTATGTGAGTGTGTTTTATTCTTTTTACTTGCCTCCTAAGTTGAATGATAATGATCAAGGTTTTGTTCTATTGGAAAAACTTAATAGTGATCATATTATTATTGCGCCAACATTGTAGCGATAATTTGTGTAATTGCGCAAGAGACAAAACAAGCGGTTAAAAAGTTGCTATTAATGAAGCTAGTCTACGATGAATTCACTCAGCGTTTACGATATTATGGTTGAAGCAAAATTCGAAAAAAATAATGTTATTTTCTAGGAGCTTGACATTAATAAAGACACGAGCTTAAAAACAAGATGTTTTCGTAATTTTTACTACAATTTGGTTCGTAAATTCTTCTAAATTAATTGAGCCGCTATATATGAGAACCGCTTAAGTCCATCTTAATTTAATTTTGCGACATTCAAGTTTAAGCTTTTCTTTTAATTCGTTAAGCGTTTGGATAATTTTTACGAATGGACTCAAATGGTTTTCATATGTATCGACTCAATTCTAATTATGATTCTACATAATTCCAAAACCTAATTCTTTTGAATACCAATTTATCTTAACTTTCACTGGCTTTTTTTTAATTGCGTAAGTAATACTTTTAACTGACAATATTATTGTGTCAATCAATTACATACTTATGTACATACTTAATATAAAAATGTTCTCAAATTAGGTGTTAATTAAAACTTGAACTAATTCTGCAACGAACTTTTGCCATTACTTTTACATTAGCTAATTAAATTATGTATTTATAGTTGAATGTATTTATCGATGCGATTGGTTTACTCATTTCCAATATGCTCTTGACCAACATGTACTTTGTTTTTGATCATTTATTGCTACATTTTTATGATATGTGCGCGGGTGATTTTTTATTTTTTTTCTTCCCATTTTTTGTCGCGAATGCCATTCTCTTTTTCCTCAAACCGTAGTAGTATTTCATTGTTTTTAGGCATTTTAATGAGTAACACACATTTTTACTACCATTTTCAGCTATGAAATTTGTTACCTCCATCATTTGTAACTGATTTGTACAAATTGCAAATGTGTTGTAAACAAATTACAAAATATAGTAAGTGTTTAGAAAAAAGCTGTAGTAGCAAACATTAGATTTTTCTTATAGAATAATTTTATTTCCCAGAAATTAAAAACTAATTTTGGCTAAATATTTTTAATAGATATTAAGACAAAAGTGTTAAATTGAGTAACACATTGAATTTAAATATGCAGTGTTATGAACTTCTACATTCATTACTTTCTCATTTACTATCAACTCGACAGAAACATTGAAAACATTATCCTCGGAGTCCGAATTACTGATGCCTGATTACTGAAACTGGAACAGAAATTGAAATTGAATTAGAGGTCGAAGCGGAGGGACTGGAATTGAAATGGAAATTGAATCAGGGATAGAAACGGAAAGGAAACTCAAATAGAAATTCATATTGAATCAGAAACTGCAAAATATATTGGGTCATATAAAAAGTATCCGCTGTTTTTTGTTACAAGTTGATATTGGTACTCACAAATCTGTCATGTGGTTGAGATGTTTAGTGCTTCCGTTATCTCCTGACAGCTTGCGTATCGATCGTGTTCCACCAGTTGCAAAATTTCATCGGTTGTTTCAGTGACTGGTCGACCACAGCGAGGTGATATCGATATCCTTGATATCGATATTTCCGGGACGGAATCGAGCAAACCACTCTTGGGTCCGCCGTTCACACACGATATCCTCAACGTAAACCTCACAGATTGTTCTGCATGTTCCTGCAGCGTCTTTACCTTTTCTATAGTAATAAAGTATCACATAGCGTATCTTTTCAAACATTTCACTCATTTTCAAATCAATGTAACTTTTTATAATAGCGACGAATTACCCAAATATCTGCACGCACCTTTCAAACATGTGTTCGTTTGCCACAATCGAACTATTGTTGCCAGATTTGTTGGTACCAACATCATCTTGTAACGAAAAACGGCTGATACTTTCTATATTACCCAATATATTACAAATGAAACTGAAACGAAACATAGTCAGAGACAGAAAAATAAATTAAAAGAAATAAAAAACTGACACACTTAAAGGGAAACTGAAACAGAAAAGCAACGAAACAGCAATAGGAACTGAAACAGAAATAGAAATAGAGACTGAATCAGAAACTAGAAGCAGAAATAGCAACAGATAAGGAAAGGAAACTGAAACGGAAATAGAAACTGAATCAGAAACTGTTACAGAAACATAAACTGAAACAGCTGCAGATAGTGAAACAGAAAGCTCAAAGCGAAAGTGATACTGAAACGAAGATTGAAAGCGACACAGAATGTAACCTGAAATTAGTAGGAGGCACAGCGACGTAACTACGACAGAAATAGTATTAGTAACTGGAACAGCAACAGAAATAGAAACAATATCGGAAACAAAACAGTACATCCCAGAAAGATTTTCAGAACAATATGTATACAAAAACAAACCTACCTGGAAATGACTATAATGGTCGCTGTAGCGTAGTGGTAATGCATTGGACTGCTACGCAGAGTGTCCGGGGTTCGAAACCCGGTACAGGCAAAATCAAATTAAAAAAAAGAGAGAAAATTATTTTTCTACACAGCACCACCTCTTGGCAGGCAATGGCAAACCTACAAGAGTAAAAATTGCTATGAAAAACTTTTCACTTCACCGTTCGGATTCGGCATTAAACTGTAGGTCCCTTCCATTCATGTACAAATATAACACGCACAACATGAGTGGATGTGAAAAGCTCGGCCTAGGCCCTCCATGGGCTGTTGTGTCATTAAAAGTAAAGTAAGGAAATGACTATATAAACAATAAGAACAATTGCAACATTTTTGCAACAGCAACAGCAGCTATATTAAATTACTATAAACACTAAACTAGCTACAATCTATTTTTATTTTTATTTTTTATTAAATATCAACAATTTATGTATTTATTTAACAAAACTGGCGTCGGCTTGTCTCTGCGCGATCAATACGACTATTAACAATTATTTACAATACTTATTGTATATATAATATTTTCTAACAATATTTATTTATTTTTTTTGAAAGTTACACGCGAAATATATCAACAACAACAGCAGCAATATTAGTAAAAACCTATAATTACCGAGCACGATAATCACTTTGATAAAGTTTTCTAGTTAAAGCTAATTGCTTTAAATTGTTAATTATGCAGCTTATAAAAAAGAAGCAAATAAAAAAAAAAACAAAAACGTTTATAGAAAAATGAAGTAGGTATGTGTAACTATGTGAACCCCAGTGATTTTGGTGTAAATTTGAAAAATGCTCAAATTGATTTGTAACGAAATTGATTGCAGCCACAGCGGCTGTAACAGCAACAGCAACCGCCACATGCAGCATGTATGAGTAATGGTTAATCGTAGAGTATAATTGTAAAGAGGTCGGGCGCACTCATAGTTTAGACTTTTATTTATTGTAGTTAGCTATTTTTATTGATTAAATGCTGTCGAGTGAATAATGACAGATTACGGCGCACAGTGTGGCTAAAGAGGAATGCAGTTGCCATTACGACGATCAACAAAACGCTTAAAAATTCGAGATCCTACTTCAACTTGATTACAATTGAATATTCTTAAGTCTTGGCCATAATAAATTTCCACAAATACGAATGCAAATAATGTAGAAGTAAATAAAGCAGGAAATGAAAAATACCGCAAAATGCACGTGTGCGCATAGCGATAAAAAAAACCGAAAAGTTTAAGTAAATAGAAGAAGATGAAAACTGCCCACGTACAAAAAAAAAAAAAACAGCAATTTTCAATGCAAGCTTAAGATTCACAGCAAAAAAAAGAAAGAAATGTTGAACACCATCATGCCACACGTTGTAGAAATATTAGAAGGAAACAGTTTCACATAACTGCTGCTGCTGCTGAAATTAATGTGACTAATAATGTTGCGCAATATGAGAATCAAACAACAGCCACAAACAACAACAAATTGGGTAGAAGTTAAAGTCAAAACATATACTAAAGGAAAAATGCCATTATTGTATGCATACTGCAGCTTTGCTGCAATTGAGACTAGTCGCCAGCAAATTCCATCTTTGTCCATCTGTCCATTCTATCTGTCTGTATGTCCGTCTGTCTCACTGTTTTTGTTGTTGTCGTTGTTTATAATCGAAAGTCGTAAAGCAAATGCGTTTCGCCTTTCTTTATATGCAAGTGAGTGAGTGACTACAATGCAATAGAAATATATTAAACTCACTTGCGTATGCATTCACTGGGATGGAAGGAGATTCAGTTTGGAGACGCGCGATATCTTGAATTGTTTTGATACTAAATTTTAATATTTGAATATAAAAATTTCTGAAATTACTTCCTTGACTGCGACTTCTTCTCCTTTAATCGATGTAAGCATATATGGTTGTATGTACCATAAATGCCATTTTACTGCTTGCTTTCGCTCATAATTTTGCTGTAGCAAAATCATGGGCACAGTTACTAGAAAATATTTTGTGAGAATCACACAGTGCTTTAATAAATATTTACCTGCATAGCGTTGAATTTTCAACTGTTCAACTGTTCGGTAAATTCAACTACCTAGATTCTTTAGAATATGCCAGTGGTGGTATAGACATGAATATGGATAAAAGGATCAGGAAAGCTCGTAGTGCCTCGGATTGTCTCAATGGTGAAGAAGTCATATATTAAATTTGTGTCTACAAGACTTTTAGTCTGGCCAAATCAATGCTAAATGCATGTAAAACGCAAAGGCCACCACCACTTCTATTAGAAAGCAGAAACGCACGTAAATTGCCAAATCTATCGACTTATGAGCTACTTAGGTCAAAGAACGGACCAAATATCACTTGAAGTCGTTGTACAAAAATGACGGTCGGTTAGACAAACATAGAAATAAAATGAGGAAATTAAATTAATTAAACTTCCCAAACCAGTATAAAAATAAGATTTCAAAAACTAGTTAGAACTAGAATATCAGCCACAGGGTTACTTGTAATTACAACTAAATGAATTACCAACAAATATAGGAAAAGTAAAGGAGTTTATCTTCACGCTATGCACCACAAAAAGTTAGAGAATATCAACACGAATAAGACGAAGGCGAAGAAGAAGAAAACTGTTTACTTGGGACACTTAATGGAAAATATCTTCTTCCTTTTAAAAAGGTATTTATGTAAGGAGCAATCACCTTAAGGTGGCCGAAACCAATCTCTAAGTGAGAGGACTCGAGTAAGTTATTTCCTTCTTCCTCTTCTTTTAATGGTACAACAGCCTAAGCCGATCTTCTCGCAACCATTCATGTTGAGTGTGTTATATTTGTACAATACACGAATGGAAAGAACCAACAGTTTTATGCCGAATTCGAACGGCTAATTGAAACACTTTTCTTTCTGCCGTGTAGAAAAGTAGTTTTTCCTACTTTTTGATTTTTGAATGTGGCGAGGTTTCCACCCTGGTCACTCTGTATAGCATGCCAGTTCACCATCAACTACGCCACGCCGACACAATATTTAAAAAATATTATATTACATTAAAGAGTTCTATAGACTTAAATTTATGTGAGGCATTCTCTACCATTTCTACCTTTCTAAACATTTCAAAATATAATTTTGCCTTGACATAGAAATCAATTTAGTTACTTATTCTTATTAACTTGTACTAACTTGTACTTTTAAATCTACAAATTCCTGCTATAAATATTGTAAGGCAACATTCTGTTATACAATATTTATACGTAGGTTTATAAAAGTACTTATGAAGTCCCAAAAAACGTGTAAGCAAATAGTTTAGATTTTAAGTCTAAATACTGAATGTACATAAATCATTTTATAAGTTGAGGTGTGTACTGAACTTTTTTGTAAAAAGAATGCTGAAGGTTATTTGAGTGCATGCATGTAAAACAATATATGAGGTTTGCTAAATTTTCATACACTCAACAATTCAATAACCATGTCATATAGGTTTGTTGGTTGAGTCTTTAGTAATGACTGCCTTAAAAACCTAAAAAAATTAAACAAAAGCAAAAAACTTATATTGAATTTACAACAATATGTTTATATCCATTAGTTTTCAAAAATCTGATAACTAAAACAAAAGATTTAAGACATGAACTTGATCTTTATACAAGAGCAAGAGTGTGGTATTGAACTTATAAATAGGTGTGCATATTTGTTCGCCCTTTTAAATAAAAAACACAATACTCTCACATATTCTCAAATATGATCAACCAAAAGTCAAAATTCGAATTTGACTATGCCAAAAATAAACTTTTGTTTTATGAATATATAAAATTTGTTTTGCTTTTTCATATGTTATCAACAAAGCAAGGTAAAAATTAATTTTAACATCATCATAATTTAGTAAACGAAGCGGCACATTAAACACAATCAAAACAAATTCCCACAATATTTTTGAGTAGTGAGATTTCTCATTTTTTTTTTTTACCATTTCTTCTTCCACGTTTTTCAATTATTTCAACTCACATACCATAAATGTGTGCAAAGTTGTTATTTCGTTGCTGCTTTTGCTCATCTGTCATAAATGTTCAAAATACAAAGTAATATGTTTACACCACTTTTACCACTGTTCCCTGTGAATTGGCTAGAATGTTTTCCAACTAGCATTATTGGTGGGTTCCTGGTCTCTGGTCGCTGTCTGGCTGCCACTAATTTTCAATTTAATGAGTATTTTTCTTATTTCTTCCACTTTTCTTATACAATTATGTAATTTCGAACCATCACACATGTACATTAAAAGCAATGATGTTCTGCTGTGGCTGTTTGCATTAATGAACTAAATATTTAAATTAATATGATGGTCAGTCAACTCTTGGTGGTGGGGCCTTGGCCTTAACTTGAACTGTGATGGCATATCTAATGTTATTGGTTGTTCAGTTATACTATTTATTTCTATGATTAGCCCTGCAGAGACAATTCAAAATATCTATATTAGAAAAGCTTTTGAATAATGAAAACAAATAAAATAAATGCAGAAATGAAACAGAAAATTATTTTTACTATTTTTTGCATTTTCTCCCACTTTGTCCAGTGCCACAAAAAACTACTACTCACTACTTTTTTCCAAATAAAACTAATTAGCAAATAATATTATCAGCAATTTATTACTCTCATATGTGTAAAACTAAATATCGTACAAACAATTAATCGCTCGAAATTCAAATACCATATATACGATTATATACTTAAATTTATTGGTTTTATTTATTTTTTTGGTCTTGTATAATACAAAAATTAGTGTGATGATAAACATCATCATCATTCTCAAAGAAGATAAGATAAGGAAAAGCATTTTAATTTATGTAACAACCACTACCTTTTAAAGAACTCAGCTCAGTTTTTCTTGACTTTTGAGCTTAGCGCTTTGCAAACGCTTTAAACGTTACCCAAATGTGCCGGTTGCGGTGGCGGCATAGCAAGTAAGTAATGTTAATAATCACCAGCACAGCCAGAGTGCTAAAAATTATCGCACAATTTGCCACAAATTTTTTAACTATCGCCGCAACGAAAATGTTTAATACTAACAACATATGCCGTTGCACAAACTCCAAGAACAACACCACAAGTAATTGCTTGTGTGTTTATAGCAACAGAAAAACCAAGAAACAAAATTTTATTTCCAGCAATTAATGTAATCGCATATCGTATTTTAGTGCAATAGGAGTTAAAAAAAAAACGTTTTTTTATTTGCTGCTTTTTGTATGTAGTGCAACTGTTGCGAGTAGGTCACATAACTTTAAAGATTTCAGGTAAGTAAATCTTCCAAAAAAGGAAAATAATTTTCTTCAGTTTCTTTTCTTTTTTTTCGATTTACTTAGTTTTGGTCTTTGTAGCAATTTTGTGTTTGAAGTAATAGTATTGGCAACAATGACGACAATTTTTTGGAGTGTTAAGTGTATGTAACTTTATTTGTGCAACGGACGGAATTGGTATCGGTAAAATTGAGACAGAATCATTCAAATGTAGTTATCTCAAGTAGTTAACCTCAAATGCGGACACAATAAGTGGACTGCGTTTATCCTGTGTGTGTGTGAAGGTATTTATTAAACCACGTAACGACTGCCGAGGCATTCGAAGATATTGTCTTTAACAAATTTTAAGTTACGCACCTAGATTACTTCCAGAGTAAAACTGGTTTACTGTATGGAGAATATAGAGAGAGTGAGAGAAGACGGAAGAGAAGAGGGAATCTTGGAAGCAGGAGAAGAAGTGAGATGGGGAAAAGGGGTACGAAAAGTGAAAAAATTAGAATTATTATAAGAACGATAAAGGAAGTAAGAGACAAAGAAGAAAAGAGAAAAATAATGAAATGAGGAAAATAAAAAAGAAAAAAGCAAAGGGAAGTGTTAAAAAGGGAAGAGATGAAAAGGAATTAAAAAATCTCATCTCAAAAAAAAAAAAATCAAGAGATGGCTGAATCGAAGGATCCATGTAGTCAAGAAACAGATTGAGAGAAAGAGGGAAATGCAAACATGAAGTATACAAACGAAACGAAAGTTTCGAAAAAAACGAATCTTAAAAGAAAGAGACTAAATAGAGGAAAAGCCAAAGGCAAACAAGCATTCAAGTTGAAAAGACGATATAAGATTTTTTTGTAAAAAGAATACTGAACGGTTTTTGAGTGTATGCATGTAAAACAATACATGAGGTTTGCTAAATTTTCATACACTCAACAATTCAATAACAGAAAAAAAATGCATAGGCAATGCCATTTAGGTTTGTTGCTTGAGTCTTTAGTAACGAATGCCTTAAAAACTTAAAAAACAAAATGAAACAAAACCAAAAAACTTATGCTGAATTTACAACACTATGTTTTATTTCCATTTGTTTTCAAAAATCTGATAACTAAAACAAAAGATTTAAGACAAGAACTTGATCTTTATGCAAGAGCAAGAGTGTGGTATAGAACTTATAAATAGGTGTGCATATTTGTTCGCCCTTTCAAATAAAAACCACAATACTCTCACATATTCTCAAATTTTGCAACAAACCAAAAAGATCAACCAAGTGTCAAAATTTATATTTGCCTATGCTAAATTTTGTTTTATGAATATATAAATTTTGTTTTGCTTTTCCATATGTTATCAACAAAGCAAGGTAAAAATTAATTTTAACATCATCATAATTTAGTAAACGAAGCGGCACATTAAACACAATCAAAACAAATTCCCACAATATTTTTGAGTAGTGAGAAATATTTCTTTTTTACCATTTCTTCTTCCACGTTTTTCAATTATTTCAACTCACATACCATAAATGTGTGCAAAGTTGTTATTTCATTGCTGCTTTTGCTCATCTGTCAAAAATGTTCAAAATAAAATGCGATATGTTTACACCACTTTCACCACTGTTCCCCTGTGAATTGGCTAGAATATTTTCCAACTAGCATTATTGGTGGGTTCCTGGTCGCTGTCTGGCAAAGGAAAACAAGCATACAAGATGAAAAGTCGATATAAGAAAAGGGGGAAGGAAATTTAGCACAGAGGAGGACATATGTAACATTAAGAAAAAAGTCTTCTTCCTCCATGAAAAAACTAATTTAAAATGTAAAATCCATCTTCACCTCAGTGTACACACCACACCCTCTCCCATTTCGATATAAATGTGTAAGTAAATATTACATAAAAGTAGCAAAATATTATGAAAATAAAATTGCATGCAATTTATGCAATGATTAATTTAATTATTAACTTCATGTTGTTGCAACACTAGATACACTCTGAGATACACACGCAACGCTTGCATACACATACTCATGTAAATGTACGCAACATTGAGCATAATTGATTTGGCAGCCGTTGTGCATTTGACTTTCTTAGTATTTGCGCAGTAGGTAGCCGAAAGCTAAGTCAATATAATAACTTATTAATTTCTGCATTTGTTGCAACAAACGAAAGTTAAAATTTTGAGATTTTCTTTGTGCCTTCGAATAATACTTAGGTAATAGTGAGAGAAAAATAAACAAGTTCTTCACCTGAGTCTTTCGTCTTTAGCATTTGAAAATGTATTAACTTCATTCATTTAAATAAAATCAATCGTTGTAGGTTAATATAGAGAAGCATCCTTAAATACTTATTATTTATGTCAAAAATCACACAAGGCTCATTTCGTATTTAAAATATCGATAGATTTGTTATTCTTTTCTTTGAGCTAAGAAAATACATTTCGGGATTGTAGTTGAACAACAAATCCAAATCTGACTGATCATTACAATGAGTCTAGCCTTGTTGGAGTAGGCTATATGCAGCGTTTTGTTGCTAAACCCGCAATTATAATTGAATATACTTGTGTGTGCGAAAAGCTCGGCCTGGGCCCTCCATTTTCTGTTGTGCCATTAAAAGTAAAGTAAGTAAAGTAAAGTATAGTTGTGTGCTTACTCGTATGTAGTAAACGCAGTGGAGTAGAATTGAAGTGTAGTAATAAATTTGCTATAGAGTGTTTTATTATTTAAAATTTTGTTGCTGTTAACTGACAAAAGCGAAAACCAACACAAGATTCATGGAATCAAGGAAAATATTGGTGCAAACGTCAACTTCTTTGAAAATTACTTGTGTTGGAGAAAGTTGCCATGCATATGCAACATTACTTACCTCAAAATGGGGAAATAAAAACCAATTAGTTATTTGCATTTGGACGATAAATTGAAAGGATTCAATTGGTAGATCTTGACCTTGCAAAAAATATAACTATTACAAGCTGAAGAACACTCTGTAAAATCATTTTAGTTCAGGTCAAGGTAGTTTTAAAATAAACTACCGCACAAACTGTGTGTCATTTAAGGAAATCAGCTTTATTTTTAATTTTATAAAACCATAGATTATGATAGTAACTGAAGCCAAATTCCCATACTGCGCAAACATTTAAAATTATTTTGTATTTATTTAAAATTATGTAAAAAAAAGAAACGGAAAGAGGTAAAGAGAGCGGAAATAATACTAGAATGAGAAAGGAGGTATAGAGTTTGAAAAGGAGTCAGTGGAAGAATAATGTTGGGAAGGACGAGGAATATCATTTTTTCGATAAAATTTGGTCCTGGAGCACTTCTTCCCCCACTTTGAAGCACTCACTCGTTAAAGGAAACTATTTCCGATTACAACTGGTCGGGATAATAGGTTTTGGGAATAAATCACTATAAATCAATACCATACAAATAGTTTAATAGATAATTTTCCGGCAAAACAGATCCTGTTATAAAATAACTCTGCAGCACAAAAATTGCATCATTGAAATTTAACAGAAATGTCAGCGATGTATCAAAATCATTAAACATAAAGCCAAAATTTGTTGCTTGAAAATGCCAAAAGCGGGAGAATTTTTGTGTGTATGAAAGATGGAACCAGTCAGTCACACATGCAGTCATAAGTATGCATGGTCAAAACCAGTTGGCCAAAATCAACACACAAGAAATAAACTCAGCGTGTCTTCGGTGCTTATGCAAATAACAATTTGTTGTATATAAATGAAAATTTAATAAACTCTTGTGTACGAAGACATTTTGTTGTTTGGTTATGAGCCAAGGAAAAACAACAAAAGCCAGCAGCTAAGCTATTATGGTTAAATGACAATAATAAATTGAGTTTGGTATATTTTAAACGTGATTTTCATTTATATTTATGTAAAGTTTGTTTTCTTATTTAGTGTTTGGCAAATGTAGCGAGACGGTACAAAGTGCACCACTGTAAATTATGTATTTCTATTTATTTTCTATATAATAAAAGCCATTAATGCAAAACAGAAGCACTTTCTGTTGATACTTAGCAATAAGTTAATTAAATAAATTAAGAATAATTTAGGGCACTTTAAAGCAGGCATTAAGTCTTAAATCACGATAACACTTCAGTGCAAATGTATTTGAACTAAGAAACAATTAATTGCATTAATCCATCTAATAATAATTATTTCAAACTGCTGCCAAAAGCAGCCTGTGCCGCTACTGCAGCCGCACCCACAATTGACTACTTCAAGTATGTAGTTTATACAAAAAGAATAAAAAAAAACAAGAGTTAAATAGTTTCAAGTCCATGATAAGCTTTAGCACTTTGTTTTTGTGTGTTGCTGGTTTATTGTTGTTGTTGTTTTAAACTTGTTAGAAATGCGATTTTTTACTGTGTCCGACATGTCGCTCGGTTTGCCATATGTTCGGTTTGTATGTACTATGTAGTGACAAATCACTACTACCGTGTATTGTTGTCATACGTGCAGGCAAGATTTATATGCGGTTTCATTAAACACAAATGCATACACTTTTTGTTTGATAAAATTCCCTACCGCATGCTGGGTAGTGATGCAGAGAACCATATCGATTATAATCAACTCTAAAATGTCTCTAAAATTTGTGGTAACACGATTCGGAAAAATAATTAAATCGAAAGGTTCTAAGTTAAAACACTCAAAGAAGAAATCACAATTCGGAAAAAAGAAATGGTATACAAAAATTTGTATATGAAGTTGTTGTATATGACTAGTTTTAACCCTTATAAAATTTATTTTACTTGCAAATTAATATTCGAAAATGAGGTTAAACTCAACCCAAACTGGTGTCAATACAGAAAAAGTACTCGGTGTAACTGCTTTAAGGTTGGATTCAGGACTGCATGCACATTTAACATTGATAAAACTGAATAAGAGATGAGGACATGGCTCACGGACAGACCATGGTTCCCGGACAGACCTGTGCTATGCAATGATTTTAAAATCTTTCAAAGATAATCATACTATTTTAATTTTTATTTTTAGAATAGCCGCTAGATGGATGCTTGATGAATTTTTGAGCTGCCCCATTTCTTTCCATCTACAAAATACACACTTTAAACTTAATTGCAAAAATCTAAAGAAGTACAGGAAGTTGCTCTCGAAAAATAATGTATTTACAAAAATTAAGTATTAAATCTTTCGGCTTTTTTTTATCCCAAAAGATTAATATTTTATTTAAAAGTTAAACAAATTTTAATTTTATAACCACCCTTGTCAACAATATCTTATGGCTAATGAGCTTAATCGAATACTTAGTACTTAAATGCACCACTCTTTCCATCAGTACAGCATGCAACTATAAATAATATGTAAAATATATGCACCGTTGTTGCACGTGCAACATTCAGGGATGGTGTGGAATGGCGTCTGCAAGCTTAGTTATTAGATACAAAAATAAATAAATATTTTTATTAAACAACAAAAAAGAAAATATAAATAAATAAAATAAAGTATGCTTATAAATAAGACATAATTATCGATCAACCTTTTCATGTTACCATTTTGACCGACGTGGCATTAGTGAAAATTCAAAACCTATGCCCAGTCCACTTACGAAGCGAGACACGCAGCATGGCACAGCATATTTACTAGCTGCATATGCGCCAAGTGTCAATCAGGAATTTCTGTTTGTTTATTTATTTACGCAAATTAAGTTTTCAATTATTGATTTTGGAATTTCACTGTGTGCATATTTGATTTTTAACAAATTGACTGATGAAGTTGAAATTGCTTACTTGCAGCGGATAGTGGTAATGGTGGTGGTAGAAGTGTTCGAGGAGATGGGGGTGGAGGTGGTCTAAGTGTTAGTAGAAGTGGTGGTTCAAGTGTTCGATGAGGTGCAGTTGATGGTTGATGTGTTAGAGCAGGTGGAGGGGCTGGAGTTTTAATCATGACATTTAATTTTCATGTCTGTCTATATGTGCTACACAATTTAAATGAAATTGTGAAAAATTAATAGTATCCATACACGAGTGTGATTGAAATGCGAGGAGAATTATTAAAAATCGATTTCATTATTAATGAATTTTAATAAATTTACAAACACAAATGCCTGTCAGCTTTAAACAAGTTGATATCGTAAACAAGGCCAGCCTCATTCTTGGTTATGAATTGCTTATATTTTCCAGAGTCATACAGTGACTAACAAAATTTATCAAAAATAAAAGAGAAACATGAAAGAAAAAGTAACACCGCAGAAAAGTTTTTCAATTTTTGATATTAGGCAAAGCAAAGAAAATTATGAGCTTTTTACTATTAAATATTTACTATCTGATTTCAGAAAACATTTTCCTCTTACTGCTTTTCTATGTTTCAAAATTTTTGGCTGTTTATCCTATACAAAAAATGTTTCGCTCAGTGATCAATTCTGGGAGTCACTGTACAGTACATACTACTTAGCTGTGTCAGACTGTGAAGATGTCAAATAGTATTTACATGAGTAGTTTGTAAACATAAAACGCACTTATAACTAGGAACTGGTTTTCATATATTACAAACTTGTAAAAAAAATTTATTGAAATTGATTTTCTTTACAAATAGCGAACAATATTAAACCTTTTCGGTATTTTAAGTATTTAGTATTTATTTTTGAGATACATTTATAAAATTATCTGATTGAAACAAAAAAAAAAAAACCTCAATATAAAACCGAAACACTGTATTAAATATTAAATAATCTGCTTGCTTGCAGTAAACTCTTACATGGAAGCTTTCCAAATTGATTAAAATGAGAAGAAAAAGAAAGAAAAAACACAATCCAAATTAATAGCAATTGAAAGCCAACCAAGTCAAGATCAACAAAAAAGATCAGCAGCAATTGTAAAATATGACATCACTGCAGCACAGATATACTTCCCCACTGAACTTGCCACAATACCCAAAATGAAAAAGACAAAAAAAAAGAACAAAGGCCATTAACGACGCTTAATTGCAACTGATTGTTCGCAAAGATAGTAATGAGCTAACATTTATGGACATGACTGTAGTCAGCGACGTCGTCGAAGTAATACAATCTGCATTTGATTTAAATTTTTATCAATTTATATTTCAAGTTTTTGCTCATTTCTTTGCCACAGCATAGCGCGGCATTTTTAACCAAATGGCAAAAGTAGCACCACCCATTGATTTTTGCATTCTCTTCTGCTGACTAATTATTACACAGCGAGCACACAGCGAGCACACAGACGCACACATACAACTGCATCTAAAAAGAAAAACTAAGAGTGGCCATTCTTTCAATAGCGCAGCTCCCCTTAACCCCAACCCAAAGCTTAGAAGTAAAGTCCAAATTGCAATTAAATGGATGCCGCGGCCCCTGCCGCCGCACCTGCCGTTTCTGTTATTTTTTTGTATATCCATTGCACCCTGCACCAGTTCAGCATTAAACTGTCACCCATGGTATTTACTGACGATTACAAGCAGCACTTGCTGCTGCAAATAAAAGCAGCAGTGTTTTTGAAAACAACGTGTTACATTGTTGTCATCATCGATACTCTGGTCCTTGTTCTTATTGATAGCAGCAGCAGTTGCTGCTACTTTTACTCTACTGCGCTAAATAAAAAAATCATAAGATTTGACAGCAGGTGGAACTTTAAAGCCTAGCAAGAAATCAACTCACTTGATGCTGAACGACTCTATCAGCCCAAGGAAGAAAAGCAAACTGATCGTTATAAATAAAAGTTAGATTAAGGATTAATTGCAGTTGTAAGTATTTGTGTTAACCTTAAGGGAGCAGCGCGTGTGAGCAAAGGGGGAATATGTGGAATTCACATATCGCTACCTTCATTTGCTAATGAGTGTTACTCATTTTTCAAATCTTTCAAGACAAGCAAAAAACACTTTGAAACTTTAAAATTCTGAAAATTATTTAATATTTTTTTCAATACAAAGGCAAAAAGACTTGATTTTTTGTGATATTGCTCCAAACTAAGTAGGCAGAGATTCAGATGCAGTGCTCATAACCATAAGCATAAGTCATTATCCCTTAAAAACTCGATTTTAAATATTTTATGTTAGGACTTTAGCAAATTAAAGTAGTGATATATTTGTTATTTTAATGGCACAACAGTCCATGCAGGGCCTAGGCCGAGTAGTGATATGGAAATGTGAAAAGTGGAAAAGTTGTAGCCGAAGGTGGGAAATGAGAGTAGTAACGGGTATCTTTTTTTTTTTTTTGTTTTTGGTTTGAATTTAGTTTTGTTTTGAATTGATTTTTGTTCTAGTTTTCGGTACAATATTTAGTGCTTATGGGGTCTGAATTTTAATGAGAGTTTCTAAATGAATTTGCGTTTGGTTTGGCCTGTTTTCGCTGTGGCGTAGTGGTAGTGCATTGGACTGCTGCGCAGAGTGTCCGGGGTTCGAATCTCGGCACAGGCAAAATAAAAAAAAAAAAAGTAGAAAAAATAATTTTTCTACACGGCACCACCTCTTGGCAGGCAATGGCAAACCTACAAGAGTAAAAATTGCTATGAACAGCTTTTCACTTCGCCGTTCGGAGCCGGCATTAAACTGTAGGTCCCTTCCATTCATGTACAAATATAAGACGCACAACATGAGTGGATGCGAAAAGCTCGGCCTAGGCCCTCCATGGGCTGTTGTGCCATTAAAAGTAAAAGAAAGTTGGCCTGTTTTTGCTCTTAATTTTAATTTATGGTTTTTCCTGATTTTTTACCTGAACTTGGTTTAGATTTTGGTCTACATTTTGGTTCTACCTAAATCCTACGATGTACTTACTCATCCCGAGGTTCTGTGGAGAGTTGTTTGGTCTATAAAGAATAATAATCTATAAAGTAAAAGATAGGAATAAAAAACACTTTTTTGTGTCAGATGATTTAAAGAAGATGTCATTAAATTAATCGTAATGTGATTAAAAAATTCAATAGTAAATGCTTTTTCTCAATTATATTCTATGAATACCAATTTTTGTTCAAAAAATTTGTGTTTTTACTTTTTTTTGTTCACACAGCCCAATGAAACATTTTGTTTTGAGACACAATCGATTACTTCTCAGGTGCTTAAGCTCTGATTTTATTAATCCAAGGAAAATCGCACTCCAAAAACTAAATCAAATAATTTGTATTATCACTCAAGACTAATCTACATTGAGCTAAATTCCTCATATCTTATGCTAACTACAGTAGTTTCCACAAAAATTAACATTTCCTTAGCGCAACAAGAGACATAATTTTTAAGATACTCTTATTGGCATTACCAATTGCTTATGTAACTGATTAAATAAGAAAATTAAATTCTTTACTGCGCCTAGAGCTGAATAAAGAGAAATCTTTGAGTGAGTAAAAAAAGTAAGCGCAAGTACAAAAATAGTTAAAATTCTTTGCTAAATGGCATTTTGGTTGATTCAATAAATCGGAACAAACTCTGTTGGACAGAATTAAAAGGCATTTTAAATTATTTATTGAAAAACAAAATTTGAAGACATACCATAAATGAAAGATGAAGGCAATCATGCGAGATTTAAACAAACATTTTACTGAGGAAAAAAAATAATGAAATGAGAAAAAATGCGAAATAGTTTTATGAAAACTTCTTTATTACTTTGCTAACCGAAAATGGATTGTAAGTGCTTTAACATAAAAATTAAATTTATGAAATAAAATTCAATAGGGGAATGAACGATAAAACCAGTATATTTATTTATATTCTTATAACATAATTTTTTGCTCAATTTAGCGCGTAAATGAATTAAGGGAGTCGCAATTAAGCGAAATTTACTGTGTGCAGATATGAAGCTGGTTTGAGATTGTACTACTTTATTTTGTTTTCATACTCGAATTTCACTTGTTACATTTTATTTTATTTCGTTATTTTTGTAGCTACATACCAAACAGTTTCAGCGAAAACTCGCCAACATTTGTCAACTGCGGTTGCGCCCCGGTGAAAAGTGAAAAACCTGTCACTGTTTTACATAAAACTAGAGACACTTTTGCAACGACAAAGACACATAAATATGCATTTTTAGTTTCTAAATGATGCAGACCAACACCAAATAAACCACCATACAGTAACTGTCCAGGAAATATCATAATACTTATATATTGGGAGAGTATTAAAATATTAATTTCATACACGAGTCATGTGAGATTTTCCTCTTTTAGTTAGTTTTTTCTTTTGAAATCATATTTTGAGACATAAGCTGATTGGTTTTCTTTTAACGCATTTTATCTAATCTACATCAACGTGAAGCGCTTAACTGGCGGTAAATTGCAACATGCAGCGATATTATTTATGGGAGTGAGTGGGGTGTGATTTCATACACATTCATGAATAGTTATATAGAATATTTTAATCGATTCTTCAGCAAATGTATTATGGGCATATGTGATTTCTTTCTATTATTCTTTACAATTCTCTGGTTACACCTAAACACATTCGAATAACACTGAAGTGGAAAGAAACTTTTAAGTGAATTGAAAATATTTTAAAATTAATAAAAATGTATATTCGACTTATAAGTAGTAGATCACTAATTAATTCACACCCTTTTTCGTTTAATTGTATCTGCGTTTTGCTTCAAATGAACAACTCCATATCATTCGAAGCACTTAAGGTTTTAAATGATTCAACTTTATGTACTTAAACATTATTTTGCATTAATTTGACATAGGAGTAAGAAACAATTGTTGCCGCCGAAAATTATATGTATTATGCAAAATGAACATGTAAAAGTACTAGATATGAAATTTTCATACCAACAACAGCACTAGAGCTAAATAAAGGGTGTCCCAAGAGTTCAATTATTCAGAGTTTATTAATTCAACAAAAATAGAAGATATAACATATTTACCAGTACTTGTAAAGTAGACAGGTTCCGATTAAATATGATCTGATCAGAGACCCTTGAGTTTTTAATGAAAATTTCGACGATATTTTGAGAAAGATGTGGCTCTATCTCACCGATGCTAGGTTGGATCTCGGCCTTGAGTTCAGGAGTTCTTATAGGTATATTCGCATAGACCTGGGATATCATAAAACCCTAGAGAAAGAAACCGCACGGCGTTAATCTTGGTGGCCAGTTGATATCGGAATTTCGGGGGATGATTGTGTCTGGAAATCATTGCTCCAATTAATCGATTGTTTCGTACGCAGTGTGGCATGTGGCGCCATCCTGCTGTAACCACAAGTCTTCCAGATCCATACCGACCAGTTGAAGCCACAATAACTCCTCTATCATGTTGCTGTAATCAATACTATTAACAATCACTGCATTTCCGGTCTCATTTTCACGTTGCTCCTTTTTGTAGCGCTTGATTTTTAATAACCAAAACAATCGTAGACAACAGCTGTTAAATTTCATAGCTGCCACTTGCACCGAAAAAAAAATGACACAAAATTTTAACCGTGCACTCTCTTTGAGACACCCTATATATAAGAAGTGTGTTACGTTTCTGTTTTTCGTTTCTTCGAAGAAAATATAGAGAAACTATTTAGCTCGCTGCTATTGTAGCCATTTAATATATGCATGCACATATGCATTTAGATGAGGAAACGTGTACAGAGGCGCAGTGTATGTATGTATGTACATAGATATGTAAATGCATACGTAAATAATTTCGCATAAATCATGGGCACAAATTGTGACAGTTGTACAAACAAAATATATCTAGGTAAAAAATATGTAGCACAAGTGCTGCGGCAGCAGTTGTTGCATGTTACAGCAAGTTACAAACAACAACAACAACAACAACAACAACAACGACAACAACAAAGTGTTTGCCAAAAGCTTCGAAACATGAAACTGAAATTATTGCTAACTTGCGTGTCTTTGCGATTTGCACTTGTTTACTTAGTGTGTAAATGAATTACATAGGTGCAAATATTTCGGGTGCTGCTGCTGTTGCTGCATGCACGACAGGTGGGGAATTTTGGGAGCATTACACGAAAAAACACTACACCACAGCAATCGTAGATAACTAAATGTATAAATATTTAGCTTAATTGAGTATTTGCAATGTCGATTGTAAGGGGACGCCTACTGGCAATCAAATTCTATTTAACGATAACAGCATATTTTGTGACAACATTGCGTATACGTAATTAATAATTTTTATTTAAGGTGCGAATGCGTCGATGAATACGTATTCATAGGAGGGCACAATGTGTTTGTTATACAAAAAGAAATTAAGTAGTTATTTGTTATTATCATGTATGGAAAGGTTAAAAAGCTGAGCCCACCCCTTTAACCTAACCTTTACTAAGAAATTAGAGACTGCCCAAATAACTATATGGAAATCATCAGTGATATATTTAACATATATCCATTCCAAAAAAGTTGAAAATTCAAAGGTTTGAAACTTCAATTCTAAATCAGACAACACTGGACCATATAAGTGTAATTCATGATGTTAAGTGCTGCATACTTTTAGGTTATTCATGATTTTTCATAAAAGCATATATATTACTAGTTATGTTCTCCAGAACCGGAACAGTAGTTGATTGCTGGCTTTCTCTGGTTTCTTGATTTACATAAATGCAACCTTTAGTTTATAAAACTGGCAAGAGTCTTCGTCTACAATTATGCTATAAAATATGAGATTTCTTAGAATTAGATTTAACTTCCATTTACGCATGCATGCACCTTGAGATAATAATAATAAAATTGCATCAATCTGTAATTGAAATAAATAAATTCACAATTATTACGTTCAAGTCGATGAATTTACAAAACGTTAAAATAAGCGAAAATCGTAGATGCGTCAAAAACAAGAAAGAAAATTCACAGAATTACGTGATCTGCATATTTCAATCTTTATTTTTCTACCATTGTTGATTGCAATGCCGCGTTGGATATCATAAGAACTTAATATATCCGCATGCATCGAGAATTCAGCAAAAATAAAATTGCTATCATTGCAAGTTAATGGTATCATAATAATTTAGGAATGCAAGGTGTGAATGTCTCGTTACATGTAAAATTTATGATTATGTGCTGCTGCAAATATGTGGATTTAAAATAATTCTATATATATATATGTAAGTACATGTTCACTTATGCACATACATACATACTTACACAAACATTTGCACGTACCTAAATTTATAATTTAATCTCTGTCGGAAATATTTCAAATCAATTAGAACATTTCAAAACATAACTTGTATGAAACATTCCGAAGTACTGATGCACTTCCGTTCAGCTTAAAAGTGCAACAGAATAGTGTGTCAGTTTTACAAAAAATGGATGAATGGATTTCCTCGCTAATTGAACCATAAACTTTACTATTTTGCAGACTTACCTAAGCGGAAACTACTGTATTCATATATTTTGTTTTATCTCTAATCATTTCAAGTTCAAATTAGGTCATTCTACAAAAGCCGTGATAAAGGAAAGAAAAATTATGTCAATATTATTAAAGAGCTGTATCTTAAAAAGAGTAAAAAAGGGTGTAGTGATAGGGGAGCCTTGGTTCTATGTAAATATAAAATGCTAAGGAGCATATTCCATTCAAATATTCCATACAAATATAACACGCACAACATGAGTGGATGCGAAAAGCTCGGCCTAGGCCCTCCATGGGCTGTTGTGCCATTAAAAGTAAAGTAAGTAAGGAGCATGTTGTTGAGGAGGAACCTTATAGTTATGTTGAGGTTCTAGGCGCAAAATGCTATAATGTTATAGTAATAAAAAGGAGCCTTATATGGTATATTGGTTTCCTAAGTGAAAAATTCAAAATTTTAACCGTAGATCTTTGTCATAGAAGGTCAATACCCCAGAGATTATGAAACTGCGGCGAATGTTAGTGATAAATTGATAAAAATTTAGAAATATCACCATAATAAAATCTACCTAGGCTAAGCTTCTAGCGATTCAGTGTCTTATGTACTACAGGATAGAATATTTACAATGTCTCCTACTTAAGCAATCTGAGTCTGATTTCCAAATACCATAATAAATTAATTTTCATTTGCTATTGCAGCATTCCATGTACATCGAAAAGCATAGAAGCATATAAAAAATACTTTTTATAATAGAAACAACAAATACGAGTACAACAACTTAACCTAAAAATTTCCAATTCAAAGCACATCGTGCTCTACTCCACCATCATACAAGCAACAACAGCAACAACAACAAGTGTTTTTGTTGCTGTTGCTTGTTTGTTGCTGATGTTAAACATTGTTTATTGTATGTTATATGTCACAAAATAAGCACAGACAAGCACACGCACACACACGCACACATCAATTCATTTTTACGTAGTAACAATTCGACAATTTCGAATTATTCATTCATTCATCCTCAATTTCTGAAATTTCTGAAAATAAATTTTGCCTCTCGCATTTTTGGTGTTCCGTTTTTGATGCTTTGATTGATGTGCCAGAAAACGAACAAAAATAATCGATTGCAATTCCAATTTTCCACACATACATATGTACATATAAATAATATACTAGCAACATATTCATGTTGCCACATTCCTGGCACTGATCGTTTGCAAAATTGCTTGATGGCTGCTTGCGTGCAACAAGTTTGTCAATCACACACAATCACACAAAATTCATTTCATTATTGATATGCGCCTCGACACAGTGTGGCAAATGTTGTTGTTACCATACGTAATGTTGATGTTGTCGCCGTCACGACATCTATAGTTAGCAAGAGCAATATTGTTATTGACTTTACATTTTTATACCCACATAAATACGAGTGCGAGTACGTGTACCTACTGCAATTGCATATTGTGCTCTTGTATATTCTTACTTTGTTTGCTATAATGGTAAATGCCATGCAGCAATTGCAATGCGCAACTCTTGTGATTTGTCACTTTGCTGTTGCCACTGCTAGCTGCTGATGCACCATATTTGAACCGAAAATTTGAATTGTGATTGACAGGCGCGCATATATGAGGTGAGTTAATTGTATGTATGTATGTAGTTGTATGATGTAGTGTCGATTACGTTACAGCGTTGCCCTATTATTTTTGTTTTAATTTAGATGGAAATGGAATTGTGGAAATATTTTTTCTCATTGCTGCTTCTTCATCTTTATTTCTTTCCATGTTCAGTTCAATATTTCACAAAAAAAATTTTTAATAACTTTTTTTCAACATTAATTTGAAATGCATCCACAGCGTGCGCTTTCATCTTCGCCCCATCATCTGCATGATCATCAGCTATGCAACATCATCATAAAACAAATTGAACAATTTTCAATGCTCAAAAAGGTCAAATGCTTTTTGTGATTTTCACTTTCACTGCTTGTTCACCGCTATTCACCACAGTTTACAGACAATATGTAGTTTTCTTCTTTAGTTTTGTGCTTGAGGATAACTTAACTCCAAAATTTACAATGGCCAAGTCTATTTCAACTTTAGTCTATCATTGTTGTTCATTCAATGCAAAATCGTTAATATTAATTTTTTTCTTTCCTATTACATATTTTGCTGCCGCTTATTTTGAGGAGGCATCTTCAACCAGTGACGGATCTAGGGTTTGGGTGAAGGCAGAATTAAGTGTTGAATATATTTTGGGATATAAAAAAATTCAGTTCATTTTCTCTCTTGGTGAATCTCATCATAACTCCAAAAAACAAACTCAAACCAAAATTCAGACGAAGTTCTAAACCCAGAATCAAACCACTAATTCTTTCACTAAAATCAGACCAAATCTTTTACTCAGAACAATATTAAGGGAAATATACATGCTGAAATTCAATACCGATTTTTCAGACCAAATCTTTAACCAAATTTCAGACTTTATTTGAAACCAAAAATCGGACCAAAATTCAGTACAATATTTAGCCCAAATTTCAAACAAAAGTCTGACTAAAATCATGATCAAAACTTTGACCAAAAATCGGTCGGAATCCAAGATGAAATTGAGACAAATGTTCAGGTAAAAACTAAAAACAAATTCAAACCAAATATCAGACAACAATTCATACTGAAATGCAAGGCATTATTCAGGACAAAATTCAAACCAGAAAACAAACAAAGATCAAGATCATATCAAAATTTTAACGAATACTGACCACAATTCTACGTAAAATCTATTCAAATTCCAAACAGAAATCAGACCAAAAATCAAAGATAAATTCATACAAAAATTCAAACCATAAATCCGACTATAGATCATCAATCAATCTATGGAACTGTGGCGACTATGGCGCAATCATTAATTTTTTCTTTTAAGTCAATCGCTTGAGCAATTTCGTTAGAATAATGCTATGGTAATCGTGAGATTTCTCTAAAAGTTTTACATTTATCAAAAGTGTTCCCTAATCCCTATAACAATCAATAGATTACATATTATTTAAGTATTAACTCTCCAAATTTAATTATTTACGTTTTGAAGAGGGCATCGTTGAAGCCAGTTTTAGAGTTAATTTACAAGGTGCTGGCCTAGGGAATCAAATCGCCTTGATACGCCACTGATCGTAAACAACCCATGCTCTCATCTCATAATCAATTCAAAAGACAATTGACTTTGATTTTTCTATGTCTATAATCATCTTGTGCATATACATATGAGCACAAAGTCATTTCCGATGTCATTATGAATACTATAAAATGTTAAACCCATAGAAGTCAAAGATTCATATTCAAAACGGAAGTCACTGCAAAACGGAATATAGCAAAGTTGAATAACAACTAAATAAAAGAAACCAGAAACCTTAACCTTTATGTTAACGTGAATGGGTAGCGTTCGTACCACCCAGGGATATTTTATGTTGATATTTATTACTCACGTCACACTGGTCGCTGTGTCGTAGTTGGTGGTTAGCCTGCTGAGCAGAGTGTCCGAGGTTCAAAACTCGGCACAGGCAAAATCAAAAAGTAGAAAAAACAATTATTCTACACGGCACCACCTCTTGACAGGCAATGGCAAGCCTACAAGAGTAAAAATTGTCTATGAAAAGCATTTCCCTTTGCCTTTCGGATTTGGCATAAAACTGTAGGTCCCTTTCATTCATGTACAAATATAACAGGAACAAGATGAGTTGATGCGAAAAGCTGGCCTAGGCCCTCCAAGAACTGTTGCATCATAATAAGAAAGAAGAAGTCACACTCTGAGCAAAACACTGATACGATATCGCAATTTAATTTGGCTACAATTAATTGGAGCTCTAAATTTAATTTTAATTATTAAAAATTTACTGAACTTATCTTTAAGTTTTTTTCATTTACTTTGATGTGTCACTTTCATTTCTTTTTCATGTTCAATGGGAATGGCGAAATGTAGACTTCTGCGAGAAAGTACAGAGGCGTCTTTCTTTATATTTTTCACTAGAATGGGAAAATCCCTAATTCCCTCGTTCACTGTATTCTCGGTTGAGAATGAACGATTTAACTCGTCTTCGCACTAACACAGGTACATTTCCACCAATTTTCTATATAATTGATAAGTCTGTAGACTCTGTCCAAGATGTAATCATAGCCTGCCACACTTGTATGAATATGACGAATTACCGTTTACATAATTTATTTAAGCACAAGCTGGCACAAGCCCAGCAAACTTTGTTGTGCGCAATTTGCTAACTTTATTTTTAATTAAAAAATATTTTGACGATGAAGCTCATTACAACTCTTCTTTTTCACCCTCCACAAAACCGTTCAATCAAAGATCTTAGTTAAAATTTGTTTTCCTTGATGTTATTTACCTCGTTTTTAAGTATAGAAAGGGAGACGAAGACACATAAAAAGAGGTATGAGAAATAGAAAAGGCACTTAAAGAAGTGTCTGAAGGAGACTCCTAGACTTTTTGAAAGTATTTGAATATGAGCTAAACCATAAATTTATCGAGATATACATATCTCGACATCAGCGCCACCTACCGGGTCCAAAAAATAGATAAACCCACCGTATGAGTTGACGCTAGCACACTCTCGCTGGGGCTATTTTGTCCCAGCCTTTGAATAATCTATCTTCTATCTACCTTCACATTTGTTAGTGTAACTGCATCCTTCAATAGTATTACACTATCTACTTTCCCAAATTTTCTTTTGATAAAAACTTTTCCAGGATCATAATGAACAAAATAAAAAAAAGAATTGGACGAATCCACACTTATAAATAGTCGCGAGTTCATACACGGAAAAAAGCACTTTCCAATTTTCCGCCCAAAATATCCAATTTTTTTTTCCGTAACAACATGATTCATTATATTACGAACATTTGAAAACAAAATATCCCAAAGCGGTCCAGCCGTTCTCAAGTGATGTCATAACCAACGAACAGCAAATCATTTTCATATATACCATATAGATTAAGTATTTTGTCTTACTTTTTGGTGGCAGCTAATGTTATCTTATCTGTTATCTGTTGTCTGCCAGGACTGTTGAATTTTCTAAATCAAACCCAATTTCAATTTGATATTCATCGAAGGCGGTAGGTAAGTAGGTTTGCATGTCGAATCATTCCCTCTCTATAACTTCAATATATTTAATTTATACACTTCCCTAATTCACATTTTTTTTTTATCAATGATTTCTTATAATTAGTTAAATTAATTTGGTTAAGTTGGTGGGGCTGGTTCTGTTTCTGTGCAGTTCAAGTTCGCATGTTGATTAAGTAATTTTAATTGCCTTTGCGTGTTTCTGGCCACCATCAGCACCACCACTTACATGGTTACAAGTTTGTGGAATTTTAGGCATGCGCTGTCGTTATTGCAACATTAAAAGACATTAGTAAAGAATTTATTGCATACGTACAAAGAAAAAGCGATTGACAATAGTAAAAATATATTGAATTTTCTATAATAACAATTTTAGATAAAACAATTTCAAATTCTGCTATAAATACAACGAATTTTGTCTAGGTCAACCATTGATTAAATGAGAAGAACTTTATGATTATAAATTTCAAATGCATTCCAAGTTTGGGAGCGATTCAAATTTTGTAAATAAGTTCCAAATGAAATTCGCCTCCAATGTTTGAAAGAAATAAATGAAATAATTAATTTAATACTAGATTAGTTAAATGGAATTTTTTTTTGTAAATCATAATCAAAATGTACTTACTGATTTAGGGTTAACGCCATTTATCTGCGATGCATGTGGCATTTGTATGATGATGTGCACAAATATGGTAAATAATAAACCAGTAACCAACTAACTACAATACAAATATATGGTAAATAACTACTAAATGTGAAGCGGAATATAACACATTTTCTTTCTTAACATTCGCATGTACAGTATTTACTTACTTTTAATGGCACAACAACCCATGGAGGGCCTAGGCCGAGCTTTTCGCTTCCACTCATGTTGTGCGTGTCAGATTTGTACATGAATGGAAGGGACCTACAGTTTTATGCCGAATCCGAACGGCGAAGTGAAAAGCTTTTCATAGCTATTTTTACTCTTGTATGTTTGCCGTTTGCCATTGCCTGCCAAGAGGTGGCGGCCGTGTAGAAAAATTATCTTTTCTACTTTTTGATTTTGCCCGTGCCGAGATTCGAACCCCTGACACTCCGCGTAGCACTCCAACGCACTACCACTACACCACAGCGACCACATTAACAGTATTTACCCGGGTAAATATCGCAATTTTCTTTCATTATTAACTCAAAAAGTACCCATCCTACAAATATGCGGTTCAAGCTCAGTGACTAGATTTTTGATTTGTTTCACAAAATTAAAAAACAATTTATTAAAATATGTCTTTATAAGTATTTAAAATATTTTTGTTTGTTATTTTTTACTCAAGTGAACGGTATTTCCCGGGGTAAATAAATTAATTTTAATGGATTTGTTATAGCAGGTTTAGAAATCTGTGAAATAAAATACATAAAAACTATAAAATTATTGTAGTATGATTTATTATTTATGTTTTATTTCAATATTTTATTGTATTTTGTTACTGGTTTATATAAATGCATATGTAACTCAAGCCATATGGCATTTTTCACATTTGGTTTGCGTAAAGCTTTGTTCTATACAAATTGGTTTTTTGCGTGTTACGTGTACTACGTTTTTTTTTGTTTAGTTCGTAACATAAAATGCACGCTCCTTTGACTCTCTTTCGGCCAGTGGAATCACGGTGATCGTTGTCATCAGCCGTGAATTTTTCATTTTCTTCGTTCAAGGCATGAAATGGTTTGCCTAAAATGCATTCAACTGCGTTTCTTATGGAAAAATGTGCCATTACTCTTCGATCTTGTGCTCTAGATTTTATTTGAGGTTCACATAAGAACTGGCCTAATGTATGAATGAACTCACGTCCATAACCTTTTTCGACCGCATTAGGACCTTCAGAATTGTTTGCGGAATAAATAATCCAAGCCGCAAGAGCTGCAGTATCCACTAATTTAAAAAATATCGCAAGTGGCCACCGATTAGTCCGTCTATTTGTGGTGTACTGACTTAGCATCTTATCCATGCTATCTACTCCACCTTTTGTAAAGTTATAGTACTGAATAATCTCGGGTTTCATATTTGGTAAGATAACCGTTTTGTCTCGATGTAAAACTGACAGTAAAACTACTTACTGCCTTGCCCTTTTTGGGAACGTAAGAGCACAATGTGGTCGCTGTGGCGTAGTGGTAGTGCGTTGGACTGCTACGCAGAGTGTCCGGGGTTCGAATCTCGGCACAGGCAAAATCAAAAAAAAAAGTAGAAAAAATAATTTTTCTACACGGCACCACCTCTTGGCAGGCAATGGCAAACCTACAAGAGTAAAAATTGCTATGAAAAGCTTTTCCTTCGCCGTTCGGATTCGGCTTTAAACTGTAGGTCCCTTCCATTCATGTACAAATATAACACGCACAACATGAGTGGATGCGAAAAGCTCGGCCTAGGCCCTCCATGGGCTGTTGTGCCATCAAAAGTAAAAGTAAGTAAGTAAGAGCACAATGTAATATTGGGCGCGAATCCGAACTCAGTCGACAAGACCTCTCGAATTTTTGATGCCTTGAATTCGTTGGGCAAATAACGTTTATTTTGCTTCAGCGTACCGACAGCTGACAACTTCCAAGAAACTAGTTCTTCGGCAAGTGGTAAGGTGGTGCCCATTGTTACGTGCCGACCAGTGTTTTTATATGGTTCAACCAGCTCCTTCACAACGCGTTCTCCTTGGTTTAAATATCTATTGATACTTATTTTCCCAGTATAAATTTGACCATTTAGTGGGTAAGATAATTGGGAATCACACGCCCACCAAATATTTATACAAGATTTAACAGGCTTTGAAGGAATATATTGTGTAAATTTGGTGTGTCCTCTAAAGCGAAATAGCTGCTCGTCCACTGTAACTGAATCAGATGGTCTGAAGTTATGCTTCAAGTTCGCATTTATCATTTCAAAGACATCTCGTATGGGAGCTGCTTTATCAGAGACCTATCGAAACCTTCGTGAAGTATCTAAGTCAAAACGTATAAATCTTGTTATTTCTTTGAAGCGGCGAACTGACATTGTGGCCCTATATATAGGGAAAGCATTCTTCCCCCAAAGATCTTTGACGGGCTCATAATTAGATTTGTGAGCGCCCATTACCAACATAAGTCCTGAATAAGCAGAAAATTCTTCTTCTTTTAGTTGTTTCCATGACAGCGGTTTTTCATCAAGATTTTTACTGTTCCACTCATTATAATCTTTTTCGACCTGCATATAACATCTTGCATGGCTGAACTCATAATACAGTAAAAAGTATCCTTTTCAGTTAAATTTTTAGTTGACGGCTTAGCGCCTACGAACAAACTGTCTCGAAAAATATTACGCGAACCCTGGCGTTGCATTGCTGGTGGATGCTTATACCACTTTGTTCCATCTTTGCCTGTAAAAAAGTCAACAGTCGATGGAAAATTGTCACCTTCATTACTTTCTATGTCACTGTTTTCAATATTGTCCTCCTTATCAGCTTCAGACTCAGTAGTATCATTTATTTGCATAATTTCAACTCCTTCATTCTCTTCGGCATCAGAATCTGCACTTACTTTCTCCGGCAAGTAATCTTCATCGGATTCAAAGTTTGCATGTCCAGGTCATTTTCTGATTCAGTAACGGCTGCTGCAAAAATTATTTCATAGCAACGCTGTTTGTCCTCAAATGATAATCTAAAAAGGATTTGTAAGCACACGTACACGAAAAACCTTACTAAACAATAAACCTGGAGACAGATACTGCAGAAATATATTCAAAGTTTTTGGATTTTTTTTCCATTTTGTTTATAAAACACGATATAGGTAGGTACTTTTTATACTGGCTTTTTCTATAAGAATGAAAACTGCAATTAGTAGTCATCTGATTTGGTTCCCAACTAATTGATTCCATTATATGAACTTATTTTTTTTTAAGCAAGGTTGCATTATAATTTATTGAACATGATAACCTCATAAACAAAAAGGAGAGAAACTTCACTTTGGAACAGTAATTCAACTGATAATATGCGGAAAATGATTTTCAGTACAATTTATATGAGGAAAAAGTTTAAAAAAAACTTTCCATGAAAACTTATAATTACCAGCAATTGCGTGCACACAAATTATTTTGTGACATTTATTTTATTTGGTAATGGTTCTAATGTGAAATCTATTAAAGAGCAATAAATTGGTATGAAAATGATATCACGACCAGCTGATTTTTAGAAAAAAAAAATTGATATTGAATGAAATCTGATGAACTTAAAAATGCACTGAATTAATAGGTGGTGGACTGCTGCAGGGAATGCCTGTAGTCCATACCATGCACAATTTCTTAAGTCGGAAATACTCACTAGCTCTTAGCTGGTTAACTTCTACGAGTCAAAAATGTCACACAAAACAGAAAAAAATGAAAACGAGCGATAAGTAGTATGAATACTTTTTATAAGTGTATCATCAATTTTGAACCGATAATTTCATTACAACGAAAGTACTTACTTCCATTCATGTACAAATATAATACGCACAACATGAGTGGATGCGAAAAGCTCGGCCTAGGCCCTCCATGGGCTGTTGTGCCATTAAAAGTAAGTAAGTAAAGAAAGTACTTGCTTAACATTTTGTTCTTATTGTGGCAACTACTTACGCACTAAAACGATTGACATTACTTCCTTGCAGATTTTATACTTAGAAAATTATAAAACTCAAACATGTTTCTGTCATTTTGATAATTTATCATTAAAAAACTTGATTTTACCATAAAACTATCGCGTTGACGATATAAAAATGCAAATTAAATTGTAAATTATTATAATAAAAAGTCAAAAGAGTTGCACAAGTGCAATCGGCAAAATTATGAATATATAACAGTAGTGATATTAGTACTTAGTAAAATTGCCACTCAAATTAGCTAAACTAATCTGAAAAATATACGAATGACTTGGTAATAGCCACAAGTATTAACAAATTGACTCAATTAAAGAATAAGTTGAAAAAACAACACACGCATACAGTGGCGGGTGCATAATTTGCTTATAGAGGAGGGGATGATTTCGTTATAATACAATAGAATTATCAGTAGAATAACTAGAATCAAACCAGAAAAGCAATATCTGATCCAAGACTACTACTACTACTATAAATGGCACAACAGCCCATGGAGGGCCTAGGCCGAGCTTTTCGGATCCACTCATGTTGTGCGTGTTATATTTGTACATGAATGGAAGGGACCTACAGTTTAATGCCGAATCCGAACGGCGAAGCTAAAAGCTTTTCATAGCAATTTTTACTCTTGTAGGTTTGCCATTGCCTGCCAAAAGGTGGTGCCGTGTAGAAAATTTTTTTTTTTTTTTTTTTTTTTTAGATTTTGCCTGTGCCGAGATTCGAACCCCGGATACTATGAGTAGCAGTCCAATGCATTGCCACTACGCCACAGCGACCACAACAACTGATCCAAGACAAATTACATTAAAAACAGGTTTTCAGATCAAAAAAATAAAAAAGATCTAATTAACACCAAAAAAATCTAGAGCAAAAATTTCACCAAAGCGCAGGTTAAAAATTACCCCAAAACTCTGAAAAAAAATTCAAACCTGAAAACTTACTAAACTACGACCGAAATTCAGACCAAGAGTTAAACCAAATTTGCACCAAAAATCAAATCAAAGCCAACACGCAGACGAAAAATCGGGTCGAATTTCCGACCAAGACTATATAAAACTAAAAGTTAGGTAATAATCGATCCAAAATTTAGAACAAAAATAAATTCAGAATTCACGCATAGTTTAAACCAAAAAAAAAACGGACTAAAAACGTACTGTAAAATCAGACACAAACAAACCAAAAAGCAGGAAATAAATAATAAAAAAAAAATATATTGAAATTTCACATTTAAGCTATACTTAAGAAAGGTTATAAGTATTACCAAGTATGGCTGCAGCCCCCACAACTACCCTCTGGATATGCCACTGTACCATACACATACACACTTACTATACATATGAACTTCCAGTTTACCACTCTAGTTTAGAATAATTTCAGCTGTTGTATACTTTTAGTATATTTCATAACTAGAACTCACTTTAAAGGCTGCAATAACTAGAAATATTAGGAATTGGAAATAATAGAAATTCAAGTTTAACTTAAACTAATTGCAATATGTATAAAGAATATAGGAAGCCACAGAATCCATATTATAAATAATGATAAAGTGGTTTCACTTTAGATATTGAAAGGCTCACAAAGCTCGTAATGAGAAAAAGGTCTCTTGCTTGTTTTATGTGACAGTAAATAAGCAGAAAGCCATTTCAAAACCTTCACTTGATGTTCGTGATTAAGAACATTAACATGAAGTATTAAAGGCTAAAGGTAACGTGTGTGTGTGTGTTTATTGCGATGTGAAAAGAGCGCCTACAAGAAATAGGCATTTAGGGCGACACAGGCTCAACGAGCTCTCACTCTCTCTCACTGTCTCACTCTTTCCTCCAAGTAACAAAAAACTTAACGTACCTAAATCAAGTACTCCGTATCTTATAAAGAAAATGCCCTTGAAAAAAAATTTGCTACAGCAGAAAAACATGAAAAATGTATCACGCATTTTGAGTTTCAGTTTTTCACATGCAATTCTTCTCCTCTCCTTTAATCACACGAAAGCTAGTCTAAACCTTTTTCAGTCTTATTAGCTTGGGAGTTCCTTTTTCCACAGCACATATTTTTCTTCTTACTTGCTTTTGCCATTACCACTACGTTACATTGTTGTTGTCCGTGTCTGTCCCTCCGTCGTTGACGTTGTCTTCTTCGTTTTTACGTGTAATTATTTTACTAAACAAAACTTTTCTTTAACAATTTTTAAGTGCACAACTAATGCATTATTTATGTTCCAAATCCAACACAAGCGCAAATCATTTAACTCCTTTTAGTGTTAAGTGTAAAATATTGGCGTTACTAACAAAATTGCAAAGCTGCAATAAAGAGCTGTGGGAAAATTGCAGCGTGGTCAAGTATTCGTGTTCTCTTTTTTTAAGTAGGAACTAAGTTGCATATTTATATAACTAATTAATGCAATCTATAAAGTAGAAACTAACTGGCATGCCTTATGGAAGATACTCAACAACACCTAGTATTGATTTTACATACTTTACTTACTTTTAATGGCACAACAGCCAATCGAGGGCGTAGGGCAAGCTCCTCGCATCCACTCATGTTGTGCGTTTTATATTTGTACATGAATGGAAAGTACCTACAGTTTAATGTCGAATCCGAACGGCGAAGTGAAAAGCTTTTCATAGTCAATTTTTACTCTTGTAGGTTTGCCATTGCCTGCCAAGAGGTGGTGCCGTGTAGAAAAATTATTTTTTCTACTTTTTGATTTTGCCTGTGCCGAGATCCGAACCCCGGACACTCTGCGTAGCAGTTGAACGCTCTACCACTACGCTACAGCGATCACCTAGTATCCGACAAAAGCAATTTTTGGTTGTACACATGACAAAATCCAGGGCATCTATTCTGAAATGTGGGTTAAAAATAAAATGCCAGTGTTTACCAGTTTTTATATCAAAATTCATGTTCTCCTTTAGAAACGTAAATTAATATATGAATAACACCGGTAAATAAAGTTCAAATCTTTTAAATTAAGTTAATGCTTATGTTCTGCAAAAGCTAGAAAAGAAATTGAGCAGGTTATTTGAAAATTAGATTTGCTCGTAAAAATTTGCTTCTACTGAACCATTTAATAAATATTTTACTTTACATGAGGATCACTTTTGCACTATTGCAATGATACGCGTTTTTTGAGGTCATCGGAGAAACATATTTTCAAGAGGAATGGAAGCTTTTTAGATTTTAATCTATATATATCCTGAATGTTGTATTGCTTTGTATGATGAAGCAAATCCTAGGTGAACTACAGCCAGCACAAATGAAAGATTTGCTGTGACTAAAAGATTGTTGCACTACATTCGAGGCTTCATAAAACTAATTTCGAATGGAGCCTTCGCATACATCTTCAATCTAGTATTAATCATGTAGGAGAAAAATTATTTTTTAACTCTACTACAAATAGAACAAAAATTTAAAAAAATTAAAAAAATTATTGAAAAAATTGTTGCTCCATATCATGCGATGGGAGTCAACATGTCCTTCAAAATCCATTTCCTACACTTTATTTGGTTTTTACCGAGATATAGCTCCCTGAGCACTGCTGGGCACAATGATGAAAATTTTAATGAATAAAAGATGGACCTATCAACTGTACAACTACCAATGGTTCATTGAAGGTATATTTGGTTTCTTAAAATTCGGTTCTGCCTAACCATGAGCGTCCAAATGCGTTTCCTATGAAGTAGGCAACAAAATGGAATTATGTCAAAATTGGATTTATGCAAAATTGGATTTTTGAATTCTCATAAGAATAAAAAAAAAATTATACCAAACATTTTACTGATTACATCTTTTATTGATATCGTAATTTGTTACTGTTTTTCCACTATTCCAATTGCATTTTACAAAAATGGTAAATACTAAATAAAAAGCCTTAATTCCAGCACAATCACAGCTCAGTTATCGTTACTAGAGTCGTCTTCTGCAGATATCTGGACGCAGATGTAAGTAGATTAATTTAAGTTATGTTACTTCATCGCAAGTTCACGTCTCAATTCAATCTATAGGAATAAAGAGAGAAAAAGTGATATCATTAAATTGTGTAAAATAAATAAAATTAAAAAATATGTTTGTAATTAAGCTACACACAATATGTAATAAATCAAGTTGCTCGTTTGAGTCTTTCACATTGGTGAATTTTGATTTTAAAACTTAACTTAAATTTGTTTATCTGTTTTCTTGGTAAATACAATTAATAGCTAATGGTTGACTTGATATTTTTAACCCTGCTGTTAGATTAAGCCCATTTGGCACAGTTTTTGACAGATTTCCTTTATATCTTTTAAACTTTAAAACACAACACTTCGCACTTCGCACTTCAGCTAATTTGGGGTTTTATGAAACTATGGTATTTTCAGAAAATCAATTTGCCTAATATTGTAAAATATTGTATATTATATAGACCATTGGCCCATTGTACATATTTTATATAAATATTTTTATGAACCTGAGCCAAAATACAGCACAATTATTTTTGTTGTTGTTGTTGTTTACCCTAAATTTCATTTTAGTTATTTGCTTGAGAATTTCTGTCATTACAACATATTTTTCGGTTTGCTTTAAAAACAGGAGAGCTTGAACACAGAGAGCTGCTCGATGAGGCTACAGAAACTGTAGATGGTCCTTGTATCTTAGCCACTAGCACTGCTGAGAATTGTTGTTGAGGAGGTATTCTAGACCGCTTCATCAAGTCTTTGTCAGCAGAAAAAAAAGTTCTTATCCTACGATTTGATGCCCAAAAAACCTTGATTTCAGATAAAATTGTGAACACTTTCAATGCGAATGTTTCTACGATATTTGTAGACACAACGTTCGATATGTCTTTCGATTGATACTGCAGAGGCCAATCATTTTCGCGACAGTATCTACGCCTTCTAAGAGAGAACATGAAATGAGAAAATATGAATTAACAGCAAATGAGAAATACTCGTAATGTCAAAAAATTACAATCCATTTGCTGAATTATAGTAAGATATAATCTCAAGTTTCTTTTTCAATCTATTGACATCGGACTTCAGCTGTTTTGTGCATAGTATGTATTTATTAAAATAGTGCCTGCATTTTTGTGACATAAAATTTAGCTTTTTCATTAAAAGTAAATGCTGAAATGTTGTAAATGTTATAAAAAGGAAATTTTTTTGAAAATAAGATATTTCGTTGAAATAAACGTTTTGTTTTTCCACACTGTTCCAATGAGCTTCAGCTGAAGATTAAATGAAATTATCGGCGGTAAAATTGTTCCCCTTCCAACCTTCTGTCAAGTCCAATACGACGCAGTCTCTTTGGTTTTTCTCACGATTTCCCTTTATTGGCTTTCCGAGGTACGGTTGTATCTTCCATACATAACCTGAGTTTGAGTCGACAGACAACCATAATTGCAAGCCACATTTTCAGGACACACGGGAGCATTTGCACTTGTAGTAAAATCGGTATCGTACTAACTCTTTGATTGGATGAGCGGACATATTTTCTTTGCGTAAATATTATTTTTACAAAATATTATATCACACTAAATACGTTTTTTATATGAAAAATGCTGTTTGGACCAAATGGTCCGTTACCCTAAGATTTTTTCTAAGCTAAGGGTTAAATCAATTATAAAATAAATCAATTTATAGCTCACCTTCAGATCTTAAATAGCAAGTGTAAGCATGATCCACAAATCCCATCAACATACGCACCAGTAAATGAAGTAGATAAAGTTTAATTAAGAAAAAACTAATAAAAACCAGAACAAAGTTTCCCTTTTAGTTTGGAGTTTTATCTTTGGCAACATCTCCCATTCACTACAAACTTTAGCTATAAATTTTAATTTTAAAAAAGAAAAATGACTCTGGCCTTTGCATATGTAAACAAACATCGATCAAATAAACGAGCATTTATGCATGTGCGCGCACATATTTATTCAATTAATTTTCAATTTATTTTTTAACTATATCAATAGGTATGAGATAGATTCAAGTTCGAGTACCTTAGCGTCAAGGGTTCCAGTTAGATAGAGTTAGTAGCAGAAGTAGCATATGCTCTGCCCTTCAAAGCCTTTCACATGGACATTCATAATCAAGAGAATTCAAACACGAGCAGTTAGATAGACTCTGTATAGTTAAGTAGGTAGCTGACTGCTGCCTTCTGCCGGTTTTAGAGACAATATATTGTCGATAAAGAGCATCCAGAAATAATTGAAAATTCTCAAATGACTTAAAAAACTCAATTTATTTAGAATTTGTTTCATTTAAGTAGAATAATTTATATGTGGTTGAATTTTGAGGTAGATATTCATCCATAACTAACTATTAACACATTTCCTATACGTTGTCAGCTACTTCCTATACTATATTTTACTATATTTATATATGTATAAGTGTACTCTCGACTTAAGCCACTTTCAAAAGGAATTTCTTCAGTCGAAGTCTATTTATGTACTAGTCTTAACCTACAAGCGATTCACAAAAAAATTAAAAATTCGTTGTGCTCTCCTATAAATTTCAATTAACAAATAAATTGTCATTAGTTATAGCCAAATTATGGCATTGGCGGGTTTTAAGCACTACATTAATCTATTTTTGGTATTAGTATTTCTGAATCGTTTCTCTGGGTGTATTTCGTATGCTTTTATGCTTCAAATTAGCATTTGTGCCAATGTGCTGAAATTACCGCAACACGTTCGTGGTTCTACCTACTTACAAACATACGCTATTACTTCAATTCAATCATACACCAAAAACTACTTTTGCATATATTTTTCTGTTGTTGTTTTCTTATCCAAATCTAGATCAAACGTGCAAGATTACCCAAGTAGCTTACGCTTAGTTCACAGCGAGTCTGAAGACCATGAGCTGTTGATTAGTATTACCAATAAGGCAGAACGATGACAACAATTTTCATTTTCTTTTCTTTTTTTTAGCTATAGTGTAATAGTGTGAAACGCTACAAATTAAATTGAATTTTGAGCGCTTGTCTGTGAGCAATCAAAAATAATACGATATTGTTAACTTGCTGACGTTGTGCAATTTGAATTGATTTTGAAGTGGAAGGAAGTGGAAGTGTGAATTGCTAATTCAAAAATATTACAAGTTCCCATGCATAGTAATAATATTCGACTAGTTAGAGCAGCCTAATTTATTTGGATCCAATCAGATCATAGTGACATTTCGAATAATTTCGGATAATTGTAAAAGTGGGTAAGCTGGTAAGGCATAGTATATACTTCCTTTCTTCTTCCATCGATGTATGTAATGATTCAAAAAAGATTAGAAAATCTATAAAAATAAGTCTCGTGTAGTAATAGAATGGGCCAATAATGCCTCAAAATCTCCATTCAAAATAAATAACAATCTAACCTTATCCTACTTTTGAAAGCAAAATTTCGAAATGAAAATATTTCTATAGCACATTATCATTATGTACCCACATGACCACAATTTAACGGGCTTTTTGTGGAAAAGGTTCAAAGCTATCGAAAAACTGTGTACAGAGTAGTACATATAATTGGTTCAAGAGAAATTTCACTCAGTACATTTTATTATATGTATGTACTTAATTAATGAAGTAGATATCTGAACATAAAAATGGTCTCAAAAAAATAATTTGACCATCAGTCAACCCACAGGGAATGATCCATTGGACGTTACTTGCTACCAAGATTAACGCTACTTTTAATTTTTATATGTAAATAAACATCGAGTAACTTTTATTTGAGGCTTGAAAATTTCAATCTTTCTTTGTACGATTTTAGTTTTCCTTCCTCTATACAAATCATTAAGAAGACACACATTTTGTGCGATAAAATAGTGCCTCTTAGGACCTTACGGTCACCTTACATATGGTAAATGTTGCTACTGGCAAGTAAGAGTAGCAACTTGTTTTAAACTACAGTAAAAGCACAGCAGTAGCATACACACATACATAAAAAGCCGTTAATCCCTACATGATGACAAAAATGTACATTTTTAGATCATTTTCAACAACAAATTAGTTAGCATGGTCACTTACCATCTGAAGCATTCGATAGTTCCATTACATTCCATAGTGGCCATGAATGCTCAAGTACATTTGGAAGTCTCTAGATGGAGCCGTTCTGTTTGTCCTTAGTTAGCATAACCACGAACAATAAGCATGGCCATGAACCATCGCGCAATTGTTGTCTCCAGATGGCGCATATAGTTATCTGGATAACTACACATATATTTACAGAAATAGGTGAGTTTTTCTTGATGCATAAATGCATGCTTGCGAATGCTGTTCTTCTGCAAATATCGTCACAATATCTTTGGAAGGTACTACATTACGCCACAAGACGTAAAGTTGATAACTCTCCATGGATTCATCCATGTCGTTTTACCGATGTATGACTGGCAAGTGATTAAAAAGGCAAATCAATCAAATTCATTTCGCTATAAATATGCATTTTATTGAAAAACTAAATAGTCATAAATATGAACTTGGTAGATAATCGTTCTTACAAATGTTAAGTCATTGTCTTCTTCTACTTGTCGATTCTACATGCTTCACAATCACGATTATTTCCAATGAATTATACATAATGGCTATCGCCAGAGTCAATCAAGAATGAGTTCTGAGACTAACTCATTTGCTTTAAACGTTAGTCACAAATATACGAGTACAGCAGTAGCAACAACGAAGGCAGTGTCAAATTGTTGCGTTGGTGGTGGCATTTAGTTGCGCTCATGGCAGTGAGTACTAAAACTGATAGTTAGAGCAACATTGCTGCAACATGTGCTGTTTTTAATATTGACATTATGATTTGTGTCACTGTGTCGCTGCTGTTCATTGTCATTAATGTGCAGCATCAATCATTGAATGCTGCTTCTGCTGTTGCTGCTGCTCCCACATAATGATTTGGCAATAATTTAGAAAATGATTGATGGGAATTTTATCGCTTACTTAAGAATATGCTAGATTTATTTTTAAAATAAGTATAAGCTAAAGAATAAAAAATTAAATTAAATTGTATCTAATGAAACAAAGAGCGAAAAGTAAATTAATTGTAATTATTACTAAATTGATAGAGTTGCATCAATGCAATGCAAATCTTTTGAACGGATTTCTTCTTTTCGTCAACACTGTCAATTATGCAAAATTTAATTAGCAGTGATAGGTATTATTCACTTTCCTATCCTGTTATAAATTTTCCCCAATTAAGCTTTGTTCAAACTCAGCTACAAGTCGATGCCATTAATACTTCTTTAAAATCGTTTAAATATTTACGAGGGGGTAAATGTTGATCGTGACAAAACGGAAATTGTTACGGAAAAAATGAGCGAGTATAAGATGTGTATAAGTACACATATGTATCTATCAATCGAGTAATTATCACACTCAGCGCCCTCTATCAATCGAGTATGAGTCATTCTCGATTGATAGAGGGCTGTGCCCATCAGTTTATAGTATAACTTTACATTTTAAACAAAAATATTGTGTTTTTTAAACAAATATCTTTAGAAATTTCTAGAGCTGAAAGATTTTTAGCGAGTATAGACTGAAAAAAACAAACGCGAGGCACAAACAAACGGCGATTGTGTTTCGATAAAATCTACAGCAAAAACTGTGGTTGAAAAACAGCGAGGATGTAGACTTCGTTGAAAAATTAGGGCCCAACAAAATTCACCGAGAGATCGCGAGAGTGAGACTCCGCAAGCAACTTGAACTCGAACTTCATTGAAAAAGAACTCGCAAAGATCATGTATGGCTAATGAGTTCATTAGAGCCAATAATTGCATCAACACCCATGTCATCGAATCCCGACGAATGTCCTCAGATTATACAGCACCAGGCCCAATTCCCTGCTTCTCAAGAGAAAGAGAAGAGCAGAAGATACTTGAAAATTGGCCTGAAAATATTTCCTCCGTGGAAAGAAAACAACTCACATCAGCACAACAAACATAGACGAGATTTGCCAAGTTTCTAGTCAACCTCATAACAGTCACGAGTTTTCGGACTGGCAAGTGGCAAATTTTCCACTTGTTGAGATCATAGAACCTGAATATATTGATGATGATGATTATTTTAATGATGATAATAATGATGCTGATGTTAAGATTATAATTATAATGATGTAGCCAATAAATTCGCTTGCTTTAAATATGAATATTTTGATGGGGATGATGATTTTGCAGAGGGCGTTGCATACATTGGAAATGCAACCGATCAAAATGAAGTTAATCCCAGATGTAGCACACCTAGGACCTAGAACATCAAACTAAACTATACAAGGCTTATCGTTCACATATATCAGCAATTAAACAATTTCAAAACATAATCGTTAAAAATTCCTGCGGCCACGCCTGTAATGTCTGCGATAAACTCTGGTTTTACAAGATTACTAAACCTAACCTGAAAACCCAAAACGCAAACGTTCTGAAGAAGTAACATTTTTGTAGAGTATCAATTGTAGTTCAAAATCCGGAGCAACGTAAAATACTCTCCACTATGGCATTGCCGTTAGCTACTACATAAAATTATTGATATGTTTACTACTACGATTAAGATTTTATGTATCAAATTAGATCGTCTTCCCAACCTATACTAACCACTTCCATAGTCAATGACATTGTCAATTTAAAAAAAAGAAAAAAGGCCTAACGGGATAATGAATATTGATGGTCGTCCAATTTTAATGCTGTGATGATGATGATGATAGTTTAAATAAACGCTTTTTAGTTGCCTCAGGTAATACTAAATATGTACATGCACTCTTCACACAAGCTTTGAACACTTCAATAAAATTGTGTACAACTTGATGTTTGCAATAAAAATTCAAGTTTATTTCATCGGTTTTTTATCTCTTTTATTTTTGTTGGTACCATTAAATAAGACAAATTCAATTAGCTTTATGTGGCATTTGTTACATGCATCTCAATTCATGGCAAAATTCAAGTCAATGTAATTGACATCGTATGACAGTAAGGATATTAAAATCAGGGAATGAAATAGGAAATCCAAATTAAAATAGTTAATACTCATACTCGATAATTATGCAAGTTGCAAGTAATTATGTCACTTGGGATTATTTGAGTAGGGTGGATAAAAGACAGAAGGTTTGTACATGTACTTTATTTTACTATTATTGCCGGGTCTCAAACTTCTGATCTTACTCTTTCTATTTAGTCACAGGACCAAATATTCGAAGCTGGGTCTGCACTAATTTCGCTAAGCAAAAACATATTTCCCTAATAAATCATTAAAAATATATGAAATGATTGAAGAAAAATGTTATGTACATATGTAAAGGGTGCACCATCTTTTATGTCGCTATGTAAACATAGAATAATTTTAACATTTATCAATCGATTAATTTGAGTAAAAATGTTTTTGAAACGTCAATTCAGTACAATTTTAACCATGAAACAACACGCCAAAATAGTAACGCCGGACATTGAAAATAGTCGTTCACTTGTGTTAACTCAACGTGAAATACCGTTGCCAACAAGCACCGTCTGACAACACTAGTCGTCGTTTGGTGTCGAATTGAGTTGAGCACGGGACAGAGGGAGATCGTCGACAAGACCTTCGAATGAACTGGTTGAAGCGGTAAGAGAGACTGTTGCCGAGAACCCACATGTGTCGTTTCGTCACCGCGCTCAGCATTTTGGCGTCAGTGGAACAACCTTGCGTCGTATTTTGAAAGATGATTTGTTTCCGTATAAAGTGCAATTGACATAAAGAATATTGCCTACAGACCGTCCACGTCGCTTGGAATACCAGATTTTTGGAAGAAAATTTTGATGACCGACGAAGCCCATTTCATACTCTCTGGCGCCGTTAACAAGCTAAATTGCCACATTTAGGTAACCGAGAATCCACACGAGATCCACGAAACGCCATTGCATGACCAAAAGTGACTGCTTTGGCCGGCGTTTGCGCCAAAACCATAATTTGACCCTCCGGACTTCTTTTTTTGGGGTTAAGTGAAGTGTACGCCTCAGACTATTGACGAGCTCAAGGCCAACATTCGTACCGAAATCAAATATAAAAATAATCAGGTATAAAAATACCTCATATATGGAAATCAGTTGTTTTTTTAAGCTGTTCAAAATTCACATACCAACACAAAAAATGTATATCAAATAAAAGAGGATAATTCAAATTTTCTAGAAAAAATATGATCGCGAATATTGAAAACTTTGTATCTTTAATACCGTTGAAAGTTTTGGATCGATTTGTTTCAAAAAATATGTGCTAAATCTATGAATATTTACTAACGCATACTAACTAAAATTTAAACCTGATGACTCAATTGCTGCAATAGAGCCTTGTATAGCATATGTGTCCATCATAATTAAAATATATTTATAAACTGAAAACCTTTTTATTTTTATTATTGTAAAAGGCTTAGCGACAACAATTAAAAACGATAAAAGAATATAATAGCAGCAATTTCATTCGGTTACTTTTACTTGTTCACTTAGCCTACAGGTGCTACTATCGACTTACAGCATACATATGTATTTTTATAAATCTCTGAATGAATTTGATTCGCGCACGCGTGCCAAATTGCTGCCGTTTCAATTGCTGGTTTGCAATACCAAAACCAATTGATGAATGAATGAATGAATATTTGTAGTCGCGGACATACTCGAATTGTAAATATCGTGATACATTGATAACTTGTTTAAGTATTTCAAAATGCAGTACACACCATCAACGACAACGCCATGCCGTTGATGCATCGCTATCACAATTGCCACCACTACCAGAAACGCATTACCAAAGCTGAGTGCAAAGCGTTTATTTTTTATGTTACTTGCTCATGCCAGCATAATCACAAAGTTAAAATTTTTTTTATTTTCAATTTGTTTGCATTTGTTTTCTTACTCTTTAGATTATTATGAAATATTAAGCATGGCCACAAAATGTTGCATGCATTGCAACTGCATTTGCAACCTGTTGTCCAAAGTAAAATAATTTTTTTTTTTTGTTTTTCTGGATTTTTCTAAGAATTACGTAATTTTAAATACCAAATACAAATCTTACACAACATGATGCTGCCAGCTAAGAAAACTAAGGAATTCACCACCACCAACTGCTGCAAGTGGTACTCCAATATAAATATGCTTTTAATAAAATTTAACTTAACTAAATAAATGAAGGCTAGGAAGCTTCGCTGCCCGGTCCTGGCTCAGTTTGGCACAACACTCGGCAATAATTTGAACACATTTTTTAATAAGTAAGTTTTCATATTAATGTGCATGTCAAAGTAGAACATGTAAAGCGTAAAAAACTCTTACGGATTATGTTCTGCCACTCCCATTAGATAAATAGCAAAAAATATGTGACAAAGTAGTTTTATCTACTTTTTGCATTAAGTGTCTAGATTTTATTAGTGATCGCTGTGGTGTACTTAGTTGGTAGTGCGTCGGCCTGCTAGGCAGACTGACCGGGGTTCAAATCTCGGCACAGGCAAAATAAAAAAAGGTAGCAAAGAAAAGTTTCTCTGCACGGCACAGCCTCTTGGCAGGAAATCGCAAATTGTTGTTTTCAAATCTATAAGAGTGATTTGCCTAAGAAAATCTTTTCATTTCGGCATTCGGATTCGGCATAAAACTGTAGGGTCCCTTTCATTCATGTGCAAATATAACACGCACAACATGAGTGGATGCGCGTAAAGCTCGGCCTAGACCCTCCATTGGAAGAAAGAAAAAAGTATACATTTTCTTAAAACCACGACTTTGCTGTGATTATCGGTTTATATTGAAGAGACTACTAAAATTTAAGAACTCAAATTCAAACAATAACTTTGACAAATGCCTGAGAAATTAAAATGCCAAATTTCATGAAAATGTGTAGAGAAATTTAGAACCCTATTCCGGCCAAACATTTATAAAGGCTTGCCAACAGGTATTACTACGGGCTCAGTAGGCAATTGAGAAGTAGAGCCCTCTCTTGACTGACGAAAATAATGCTCTATAAGTCCCTCATCCTTCCGGTCCTAATGTATGGCGCAGAGACGTATACATTGACCATCAATGATGAGAGGCTGTTAAGAGCGTACGAGAGGAAGATACTCCGTAAGATCTACGGTCTAGTATGCGTGGACGACGTGTATCGAATAAGGTGGAAGGATGAGCCGTATGAGCTGTACGCCGACACTGACATAGTCAAACGTATAAAACTCCAGCGGCTTCGCTGGCTGGGTCATGTTGAGCGAATGGAAGAAAGCGCTCCGGCTAGAAAAGTGATTTATTCGAACCACGGTGGAGGAACACGCGGAAGGGGACGTCCTAATATCCGTTGGATAGACCAGGTGCAGGGCAACCTGACTGAACTTGGCCTTATCAACTGGCGCCAGCGCGCGCATAGCAGAGGCGCCTGGCGAAGCTTTGTAAAGGCGGCCAAGACCGATCATCGGTTGTAGTGTCAGTTAAGTAAGTAAGATTTGTTTTTGTTTTAAGAGATTACACTGATTCCATAAGAGTTAACATATGTATATGTAAAATGAGTTCAAAAATTACTTTTTACAGAAGAAAATGTTAGGGACCCTTCACCATAATCTACACAACTCATCTTGTGGGATACTTCGTTTCTTGACCGAAACCAATACAAAGAAAAATAGAAAATTTAATGTAATGAGTAAACTGTTAGTATTTCGAATCGTTTCCCACTTTTTTTTTTTTTTTTTTTACACGAATCCCAACACGACCGAGGGGCGCACCCACATAACGTATGGATCGGTGACCGACGCAAGCGCCTTACACGAAAATATGTAATGAGCCGCGTACATCCAAATAGGCATTCTTTACAACTACAGATATAAAATCATCAGATGTTTATTGATTTCATGTGATAAGTAAGTTTGTTTTAATGTGTTACAGAGGTTCGGAAATGCTGAATAAATTACAATGTTCATTAAAATCTCTTTTTTAAACTATCACAGCTTTACTATTTTTAGAGATCAGAATAAGCTGTTTCTGTTGATTACTGGAACCTCATGCCTCTCTACCGAATTAAAAAAAAATTACGAAAATTAAAGTCCTAATAATCCGATTTGTGAATGATCGATCAGTAAATATATGGTAATAAGAGGTAATAAGAGGTAAAACGTGTCGCATTTATATGCATATTTATAAATCTACAAAAAAAAAACTCCCTTTAGCAGCCACCTAACGTCATAGCTTAACCTTTCACTAATGAACTCTAGCTTGTTGGTTTTCTGGTACCCTTCCATATAGATCATAACAAACCCAAAAATGTCAACTAAATGATACTGGAAACTTAGTGATTTACGAATCAAAACTAATTTATACTACAGGTGCCCCTGAGTGTGACGGAATGATAGTGAAATGAATATTCTCAACCAATCAAAGAACGTTGATGTTAACGTGTTATTGCTTTTTTATTGTTTGTGTTATTGTTGTTGTTAATTTTAATAAAGCAATATTACAATTTCCTGGCACCATATAAAATAAATTAAATCAAACCAAAGAACGTTGGAAATGTTTACACACACACACACACACACACAATGGCTTGTGGGTAAGCGGCAAATGTACATAATAGTTAGTTATACCCGGAATGTTTGGTTCTGCTACTTTTCCGACTTGTAAAGTGAGTGATGTTTGTCGGCAGCTTGTCATGAGCCATAAAAGCGCATCAACAAACATTTTTTTTTTTTTGCACAAATGTGGGTATTTTACAATTATTGTATAAATGTAAAAAATGCAAATCAAAAGGTTTCAGTAATTTGAAATTACTAATTAATTTTTATTTAATTAAATTTCTATGCTTAAGAAAATAGTAATTTATGTATATATTTGCGAAGAGTTCTACGATTTTACCACTCTACTGTAACTATGTACTTCCTACATACTTATGTATAAAATATAGGACCTTAAAAGTTTCACCAAAATTTTCTGGGATATCTGCGAAATAACATAAAAGAAGGTAAAAAACAAAGCTTCTCCGAAAATATATTTTAGATATGCTTCTCGTGTCGACTTTTAAGTTATTAATCCTGTTGAAATGTGTCACGTGCTACTTTCAAATATTTTTTATAATCCATAATGTATGTAAGTGCTTTGGATGGAATCTTGGAAGTGATTAGAACAAGTTTTTAATGAGTTAAAGGCTATGGTCGTGTGAGAGATTCACTTACGCATGTTTCTACTTTCTTGAGCAAGTGAACGTTGAGCAAGTAATTAATTCGCTAGACACAAGCGCAGAATAAAACAAGGAAAAGAATATGTACAAGAATAAGCCAAGATGCTGCAGCATATGTAAATGTATGTATGTACATAAAATACATACTTACACACTCACGCACTCACGCACTCAACATGCCAGAGAGAACATAATAACTTCATTTAACTTTAACAATATCAACAGCAGTAACATATACGGGTAGCATACAAGGCAACTTGCTAATAACTAACAAAAGCAATTTAACTCTTAATTGCTTATTAGAAAACTTATTATGAGGTGCATTAAAAATTGTCAGCTTCCTCATCCTTTTAGTTCAACGAGAACTGAAGCGAACTGATCCGCTTGGCTGACTGCAGAGACTTGAAGCAGTAACTCCAAGGATGACACTGCAGCTTCGCAGATACTCACCGGTACATGCAAGAAGTTGCTGCAACTACTTACGTGCAAGTACAAACAGGAAAAGCCATCAATCAATTCATTGCGCTAAATTTGATAGACATTGGTATGTTGCTGCAACTGACAAATGATACAAGTCTATGTAGAGTAAGTAAGTAGTTAGTGTAATGGAAATCAAATCAAAGCATTTTCATTGCAATCCAAACATTTTCTAGATGTTGTAAGTTGGCGAGAAGAAAAGAGCAACCGCGATTAGATTTTATTAGGGGGAAAGCAAACGCATCAACGGCTGCTGGTGTCGTTGCAGCTGTGTCCGATTGTCGAGCATTCGCAACAAAATAATTATAAAAATGCCATCTGTTTTGTCAACAACTAATCTACTCTGCAGAGCCAACAACAGTACATTTGTGGTAAAATGTCGTTACTAAACTGTCAACTAAATCGAGCAGCAAATCTACTTTGTTCCTGCTGTTTGGCTAGCAATAAAACATATTATGTCAAGAGTATTTGAAACATTGTAGTTTGAAAAGAGAAAATGTTGCTAACCAAAGCCGTTGAAATTTTACCACAAAAACTCTGAGCTTGATAAATTTAAACTGAAAATTAAAAAAAAAAAAAAAAAAGATTGAAGAAAACCTAAAACGACAGCAAACGTCAATTGTTTGTAAAAACTTGTAATCGCTGCTCAGTTAACAGTCAAAAATTCACAAAACCTACTGGTGATTACTAATTTACTACGTTTCCAATTTTTTGGCAACAAAATTCGTGTTTTTCGTGTATTTACTTCAGCATGTGAATGCTTATTGGTTAAACAACAGCAAATACTTAGTAACAAGCAATAAAAAAGCGACTGCTGCTATCGCTGCTACTGCAAATTGTTAGTTAACCAAACATAAATATATTTCCCCTGTGGCAATTGTTGTTCCGAGACATTATTACCAATTTAACATCAATCAATTAATGAACATAACTAAAAATTTAACATTATGCCTCAGCAGCGCAGCAGCAACAACTAAAATAGAAATAAGGAACCAAACTTGTTATTGCCACGTTGAGCTTCTTGTATGTATGTGTGTATGTAAATATTTGATTATATTTCAAATTTCAACTCATATCTGTCTCTGCACCGGTCCGTCTGTCGGCCTGCCTGTCTGCCAGCCTCTCCTCGCATTGCCAGTATATCATCTAAGTATGACCAGATATTATTTGTTGCTGCCTTAAGTCGGTCACTATTTTGCCAAAGCAAGTCTGCATTCCGCGTTGGCTGCTTCTTTCTATTCCCATGTCGCCATCGCATCTCGTTTAATTTGCTTTTATTTTATTTTATTTTTTAGCTAAGTTAGTTTTAGTTAGTTGTGACTGTTCCATCGCCATCGACGTGTTGTCAAATATGTTGTCAACAATTGTATTTATTGCAATCAATTAAAAGCTTAAAGAAAAACAGAAGAAAATATTTCATACAAGTGAGAGAGCAAAAATCATTTTAATTGCATTTTCTTATTATTTTTTAATTAAATGTTTTACTTTATAAATTTGCTCGTAACAACTTTTCTGGTTTGTGGTTGGCATTTGCAGTGGACTGGTGACATAAATGGGAGAGTGCTACCTTAGGGAACGATGAGTGGAAGAGCCAAGACGATGCTTTATAGGTGAAGAAGATGATCATGATGTTCCTATATCACAGCTAGGGTGAGAATCATATTACCCTAGCTCTATATCAGAGCTAGGGTAATATGAGTTTTATATCGTTTTCAGAGTAGCTATGTCATGACTGCGAGTTTAAGCTGTTTTTATTCCTATATCTGAAATTCTTAAGTTCCTTAGAGAGGTTATGACTTTTCACCTTTATCTGTTCAAAAGACAGTGGTCCAATGCTCAGCTATTTCAGCCTTGTTGTGAAAATTCTATGTTGTCAACTGTAATTTTATGTACGAGTATAGCCAAAACCGTGGATGACTTACACACAAAAAAAAAATAATAAAAAATAGTAGAACGCGACACTGCCTCTTCCGTGGTATAACAAAACCGGATATCTACTAGTTACTTGGTTTTGTTCTATATTTTTGTATAGATATATATATAATTTTTTGACTACTCTAACTATTTTTTTTAACTGTTTTCTAAGTGCTTCATTTTGAAAAATAAAAAAAATAGGTTACAACAAAACCAAGTATTCCTAAGTTAGTTTTCATTTAAAAAAATCTCTATTTTCGCGCTTTGTATCTTTTACGAAATTTCGTAATTGCTTAAATTGCTTTGCGAAAAGCTCGATCCAGGCCCTCGACATGTTGTGTCATAATATTAGTAATTTAGTAGGACCTTGATAATTCGAACCTAAGTAATTTTGAAATATCCTTCCGCTTCAGCTCGTAGCTTCTAAGTATATTCCGTATTAAAACATGAAATTCGAATAAATTTTAGAAAGCTGGCGTCAATAGTTCTATTGAAAACTATGGAGCTGAGTGTGTAAAGTGGAGAAGAGAAAACAATTGCACTAAAATTAATTTGAATTAATTATCTATAGTATGTAGTGAGTAGTAACTAGAGATGATTAGGGGTAAGATATCCCCTATGAGATAGAGGTTGGAATATTTCTGAGGTCAGCTATATAAGTATTCAAAAGCAACTGCGCCCGGAAATATGTTAGTGTTGGAGTGCCATTGTGGGAGTCATGTGCCATCATATAAGCAACTGAAGAGGGTGGTAAACAAGAAGCTTCCGGAGTAAGGTAAGCAGCAAACGGCTGTAACAGCTAAAATTAAGGCTCTTCTTCGCAACTCCCCTGAAGAAACGATGCACAGAACTGGATCGGAAAGAAGGATTCATTCTAAATAAAATTCATATTTGGTAATGAGAATATACTTACTTCTTTGATACTTCAACAATCGCAGATAAATTGTAATTTTAGCACATAACATTTCAAACGTTATTTATCTTATGGTGAAAACTTAAAGCAACACCTTGATTTTCATGATAATAAAATTGTTTGTTTTTTATAAGGAAAATCATTCCATTTCATTTGATTTCATTCACATGCAACAAGGAATGGCTTTTTTACTGCACCCATCAAATAAATAAACCGTAATAATCAACCTAAATCAACCAACAATTTCCAATGAATAAAGAAAGAAAGAAGGATTTGAAGCATTCAACAAACAAGATGCCACAAGCACATACTACATACATACATACGAAACAATAACAATCTGAGTAAAAGATCATCACTAGAATACAATAACAAAAAAGAGCATATACCAACAGTAACTATTTAATGCCGACAGCAATTACCATTTCAATTTTTGTACAATTCATTTTCTGAAAGATGCTGAGATGTAACAGACAGTCAGACTGACACACGCAGAAACCGAGAGTCTTCTTAGCTTTTAACTTTTTGCCTTAAAGCTTAAGTTTAACTTCTTTATGTGTAACTATAGCAATATACAATAGAGCAATTGCAGTAGCATCAATAAAAAAAATTGTTAAAGAAATTTATTTGTAGCAAGCAGCAATACATAAAGCAAAAAGTTATTCTACAGATTCCATGTGGAAGAGTGTAGACAGTTTCTTATGCGCAACTTGATGTATCATGTTAACTGGATATATTTTTTTAATATGCTTTGAGCCACAGGGCTCAAAACATTTGGATAAGGCGCAAATTTTTCAACTTCAACTCCTTGCATAACAAAAGATTTAAAACACAAACTTTATTCAATGATTTTTTATAACTTCATGTAGACACATACATGTTTTCTATATTTTCTATAAGTATACTGTGGGTATAACTTAAAACTATGTATAATGTTTAATTAAATTTCCGCAACTCCATTGGAAAATATTAGTAAAAATATATAAAGGTATCAAAAGCAATTTCTTCTCATACAAAATGAGTACCCAAATAGTTATAAACTTTACGTTACATGTCATCATGTCATGACTAAATCAATAAATTTTAATAAACGCTACCTATTAACTGAATTCTCTTACACAACAACAGTAACCAACACCAACGCAAAGCTCTGAATTCGATACACTTGAGCGTATGAAACGCATGCGCGCAAACAACACAAACGCGTCACATAGGAATGCAAATTTTCACAGTGCACACGCTAAGTTCACGTACGTTTTCAAGTCATAGACCGACCATAAATATAGAAGGCAAAAAAATCAAATAACAAGAACAAACACATACACAAGAACCGAAGTTTCAAACGAAAGTACAATTTTTGCATACTAGTGTAATGAAAACAAACGACCTCAGTGTAGCAAATAAGTTTTGTTTGTAAGCAGCAGCAGCAGCAAGAAGCAGCAACATAAATTTATGCCGCAAGGGGCTAATGAACAGCTGTAGGCAGTTCAGTTTAATATGCAAGTACGAGTTTAAATATATGTAACTTGCTCTGGCTACTAACTACTAAAAGAAAAGAGGAAGTTGCTTTGTGTGAGTGTTGCTTTCATTTTGATAATACGTAGTTACTAGCACCAATTAAGGGTAATTATTTTAAATTAGTAGTACATACCATAAGTATGTAGTAGATAATACATAGTAGATGTAGTAGCGTGAATTGAACGTGGAGCAAAATCCAGCATGAACGACTTTGAACCAGTTGATGAGTAAACTTATTTATATCAGTGTAGTTAATTGGGTTTTGTTGCTAGGATGACGAATCTTTAATGCCATAAAATAATAAGCGTATATTAAATATTGCTTTGATTTTCCTTATAAACTTTTTATGCATCAATCAGTGTAGCCACTCAGTAGCCAAAAGCCTTTTCGTGGTAAATCATAAGTTCCTTTAATATTTGAGAAACTTTGGTGTTGTAGAAATTTCATAATCCATGAAAATGTCGAATTTCTATACTTTTTTTTACTGCGTATTTGTAAATTTACAATATAACTTCTTCAATTGGGTTAGACTAACGATGATACTTTGTTCCCAATTTTGTTGTTCGTCTCTCTTAATATTTGACACTATCGCGATGGATCACATCTCGCATGTGGGATCCGAATCTATCTCCGATATCCAAATCTACAAATGGATTAAATACACCTGTTGTCTAATATGATTTTGACTGCAAGAAGTTTTTAGAGCTATGAATAAAAACCTTACCGAAAATCGAACCAAAGGCAGGGCAAATATCAGAAAAAACATCAAGCCGAAATTTAGGCTAAAAATTAGACCAAAAATTATACCAAAACTCAGACTAACTCTCAAAATTAAATTCAGAGATAAAAATAAGACCTATACCCAAATCAAGCTCAGGTTGATGCTCAAGACTAAAGCTGAGTCAAATGTGAAGGAAGATAGCAGACCAAAATTCAATCCGAAACTCAACCCAAAGAACAGGTCAAAGTAGTCAAACTAAATCTCAATTCATAATTCAGAACAAATTTAAACCAAATCTCAAGACGAAATTTAATCAAATTCAAATCAAAAATTAGACCAATAACCAGGCCAAAATTCAGACTAGAAACCAAACTAAAGATCATATTAAGAAACAGTCCAAAATTCATGCCAAAAATAAGACTAAGTATGTTCTAATTCAAACCTAAAAAAAAGTTATACCAAAATAAAAACCTAAAAGAAGTCAGCTCCCCTAAGATTCCAAATATTATACTTAAGATTTCGTTGGTCAAAGGGAAAAAAGTTCAATTAGTAGGTACAGAGCTAAAATGTTAGATTAAATTTATTACAACAATAAGTTCGTATTTAATACATAACATGTTAAATTTAAATTTAATTTTAAGTACAAATGTGAGTTAAATAATAAATAAAATGTAAAAACAAATTACACTCTTTGTGGCCTTATCATCATTTGTACAAATTTCAATGAATAATGATTTCCACGGAATGTATTCCATACCACACCACGTGCATTCTCCTTTGTTGAATACTCACCGTTCAAATATTTACCATTTAGATTGCTATGCAAATGAGATGCAGAAAATCAAAAACATTAAAGAAGTTGAAAAGGAATCAGCTGCACCTGCTCTTGACTAACCTCGTATAACAATTTCCATACCACCAAGCGCCTTCAAATTGAACTGCGCAGCTATCACGAGGCCTCGAATCGTTGTCCACATCTTTCGCTGAAAACTTGCTTAAAGCATGAAAACTCAATGCGTCACCAGCAGTTCCAGTAAATCTTCCCAATACATTCAAAGCATACGCTTCATTCTCACTGCCAATGGCGAACGATGCATATTTGGCATATACTTTAGCGCCATCAAAATCCGCCATGAGTATAAGCAGCTCTTGCGGTGATTGGGTGGTGAGCGTATGCAGCTTATCCAAACCAATCCAGAATTCACCATTCAAATTACCAAATCCCACTTTATATTCCGCCCATGTGCGATAGAAATTCACAGAACCATCAAGACGTCGCTGTATCACCGTCCAACTACCACCTTGAATATTTTGATCGCAGTAGACCAGAAATGGTTGAGCATTAACCATGTTCTCGAATTGTATAGAGTAGAGACCACTTTTGCTTGAGTTGGCGACAGCGACAGCTTCAGCGCAGTTGCTGGGATATCTCGAGCTACTATAAGTCTCAGATGCATGGTGTTAATGCATGTATATACAAGTATTTGGAATATAAAACTTACCGTGCACTAAGCGCTTCGATACGCGCCAGTAAATCTTCATTTGCTGATTGCAATAACTCCAGCTGACGCTTGATTTCACATGTTGCAGCGGAGTCTCCATCATCGGCATCGTACATATTTATGGAAATTATCTAGTGGATGTGGATTAAATTTTAAATCTGATTTTATTCATTCATATTTTCCTACTAACAGCATTATCGCAATCATCGCAGTTACAAATACAACTATCAGTTATGGCATTCACCGAATTTAAAATTTTCGCTATCACAAAAAAAATTATGAGTAGTTTATGCATAATTTTAGAATATTTGTTAAAAACAATGCGACTCTACAGGTCGAGTACTTGGAATAAACTGACTAATATTTCTGGAATTCAAATATACGCACTCCCGATGTTAATGCTTAACCCTTTCATTGTTTTAGGGCATATAGCGGTAAATATAATTTAAAGATGAAAGCCGAAGAGATTCATTTTTAAGTTTGTAGTAATTTTCCATAACTCAATTGAGGCCCCCATTACGGTTGGTAACTTTACTCGCTAGTTTGGTTGCCACCGGCAATTTCGTATTATCGATGGTAACCCAACTGATCAGCTGATTTGCTAGTTGTGTTACAGTTGGAACAACTAGTGTCAAAAGCGGGTCATTGCTTTTTGGCAGTTGCCATGGTAGTTGCATGCAGCAAAACATAAGCGACGTGATACAGCAAATTATATTGAATATTATATTTATGAATGTTTAAATGATTTTAATTACAATTAAACGTCAATTTTAGTGACTTGTCCAGCTTCATGTTTTTTACCCTATAAGCAGTAAATCTATGTCATGCATAAGTTTCCGATCGTAGCTAATGTCCAATTTTCTTTAGGAGAACTAATTATTCTCACTTTAGTGCCGAAAGATTTTCATATTTTGTTCACAGTGATTGTGTTTTTCTGTTGGATCGTCAATATTTTATCATGACAACACCATGAAATGGCAACTAAAATTACTGATGGGCCGTAATGCCAAAAAGCAGTTTGGTTGCCTCACAGTTGCGTTGTCTCACAATTGCATTGCCTCTTAGTTGCGAAGCATCTCGGTTTCGTTGCCAACCGTATTCTATCAAATGCTTAATTCAGGATAACGAATATTTCAGTAAAATCTAAATGGGTTAAAATATTATAGTTTACATATTCTTATGTTTATATTTAATGAGTATTTAATAAGTTTTCAGTTCTTCTTGGAGCTTAGATATACAGAATTCTCTTATATATACTAATTTCCTTTTAATTTTGTTATCAGTTCGCACAAGTATTTCATGAGTGAGTCAACGATGCATTTTTGAATCAAGTTGCAAAAATAACTTGTTTTTTGAATATTCAATTTATATATAATATTTAAAGTCGTAAAGTCAATGACCAATTAGGTATTGCTTTTCATTATGGAGCTTGCATGATTTTTAACTAAGTACATAAAGCGTGTGATGAGATTATAAATAATTATGTCATACTAGCGAAGAAGCTATAACTAGTTTAGAGTTAGAACTTTAATTAAGGAAAAGAGAATGAATGATCAATAAAAAGGAATAAGATTGGGTCATATAAAAAGTATCCGCGGTTGATACCGTAAGTAAATCTGTCATGTGGTTGATGCTTAGTACCTCCGCTATATCCCGAGAGCTTGCATTTTGATATTGCTCCACCAGTAGCAAAATTTCACCTGCTTTTTCAGTGAATTTCCTTCCTCTTGGGTCTGGAGTTCACTCACAGCATCTTCACCGTAAACTGCACAAATTGTTCGGTATGTTTTTGCAGCGGTTTTACTTTTCAATAGTAGTAAAGCATCACAAAGTGTATTTCTTAAGATATTTCACTCATTTTCAAACCAATGTAACTTTTTACACTAACGAAGAATTACACAACTGTCTCACAAAATGTAGCCTGAAATGCCACCTTTCACTCAAGTGTTCGTTTGACATAATCGGACTAGTGTTGCCAGATTTGAAGGGTACCAACACAAAAAACCGCTGATATTTAATTAAAACTAATAAAAATCTTCTTCTTCTTCTTTAGTTATGAGTTATGTTTGTACATGAATGGAAGGAACCCTAAGTTTTTTACGAACGGCGAAGTGGAAAACTTTTCTTAGACATTTTTTACTCTTGGCGTAAATTTGTATTCTTTCTATTTTCGATTTTTAACTGTGCCGAGTTTCGAACCCAGACACTCTGCGTAGCAGTCCATCACACTAACTACCAACTACGCCATGCCACCACTAACAAAAATATTTAAAAAAGTAAACATACATACACATTTCTTCTCCCAAACCTTTTTCTAATTTTATGCATTGATTTTAAAGGTTAAGGTTTTTATGCAACTTACTGTTTTTGTCCTCAGAATATTTTGGCAATTTTACTACAACTTACGGGTACTCATCTACTAAAAATATAACATAACCGTAAATAGCTAGATAAAAATATAAACGAATGCATATTTGCCATTGTTGCGCCATAAAAGGTAAAGGCATCAATATGCGCGACTAACATTTCCAATACATATGTAAGTAAGTATATTGGTAAGTCGGTATGTACTCGTATACTTAGCAATGGACTAAATCTACAGTAAATATGTAGAAGTAAAATCAAAACAAAGCAGAGCCCATATATGGTAGAAAAAAGGTTAAACGAATTTAAAATTGAATTTTTATAAAATTTTATTTGAACTTACATATATATGTAGAGAGGTATGAATGAAATTTAGTAATTTTTTAAAGAAAATCTGATAGGTTTTCTTATTCAAAGAAAACGTTTTGCTGCACGAGTACTTATGCGAAAAAAACCACACCCATATACCATATAATAAGGCAATAATGTAACTACAAAAACAAAAATGTTGCTACTTGAATTAAACGCTATGTATAAAAGTCTTCCCTTCGTAAACGTGCCCATAAATGCCTCTCAATAAGACCCTTTTATGCAAATGAGTTGCGATTAATTTGCAGCTACTGCTGAAAGTGTTTTTCATATTCGTTTTTATATTAAACTTTCAAATACTTGAAAGCAAAAAGTTGTTGTTTTTTTGCATAATACTTATGCGAAAAATATTGTCAGTAAATATTGAAATATTGCGTGGGTTCTGAAATATTATCAAAATGAGGTTATTATAAGTGGCGCACACGAACGGTTTTCTTAAACCGTTTGCATTTGTCATTCATTTCAGTAGACTTTGCATGAAATATTCGAAGTGGTATCAAGTGATTGGATAACATTAATTTGCTTGGTCAGGTCAGCAGAATATGGACAAAAGTGATATGAGAATTTAAACTTTGTCACTTTTTCGTCCGTACTTTTACCATAATTCGTAAACCATTACCAACATAGTACAGAATACCATAAAGTTTCAATTTAAACCCGAAACCTTAGCTTCAAGCTCATTTAGAAAGTACATAGTTACAATTTTCGTTTGAATTGCATATGCGCCCACTAGATGCGTTTGTGCATACATCAGGTGCATATCTAAAGACAACTTGAAATATATGTTCGTGACAGATTTGTTGCACCCTGCACATCCTTTATAATCTGCTGCTTGATGGGAAGCATTTCTACTTGAGCGGCACATTATCAACCGATCAGCAACAGCAGTAGTTATTTGCACGTGCAACTGTGCAAGCGATTTTGATCAGGTTTTGGGCGCCGGAACTTGCAGCTTGTACGGTTATATTGCAATGGATTCGATTATCTTTCATTACCAGGATACACTTGCAATTTCAGTGCCCTTCATACGCTAAGCCCCTTTCTAAGCAGTGTCGCTTTTGTGCCAGTGTCTTCAACATCCGCTGATTGACGTATTTCTTATAGTACGTCATGAATTCGGCATTGGCCGCCGATTTTTTTATAGGGAGTAAATTATTTATTTGTTACTAAACTCTGCTTTACTTTTACTTTACTTACTTTTAATGGCACAACAGCCCATGGAGGGCCTACGCCGAGCTTTTTCTCATTCACTCATGTTGTGCGTGTTATATTTGTACATGAATGGAAGGGACCTACAGTTTAATGCCGAACCCGAACGGCGAAGTGAAAAGAAAAAGAAAAAAAAAACTAAACTCTACTGCATAACATTAAAGCGATGTCAATATTCCAATTCTGTCCATCTCTAAAATCCTTATTATAACCAGCCGTTCTTAGAGCACCTCTGCTATTTCCACATCTTAGCGATTTATGTAGTAGTATTCGAATTTTATCTATATCCAAGCGCCCGCAGTTCAAAACTTTGTTGTTAGCAGAATGTATGTAGATTTTGATATAAAAAATTTTTAGTTATGCTTGTTTCTTGTGATACATTGATCTTTATCTTCTTAGAATTTGTGACTGTGATTATTTTTTTTAAACTTAGAAGGATTAATTTTTCATTCTGATCCACAAATAGTTTTGGTCTTGTTTTTCAGTACTTTGTTCTTGTTTTTCAGTACTGAAAACCAGCTAACAGTCAACATTGTAAAAATCTCGCAAATCGCATTACCCCTGTATATAAGTAAGTATTACAAGTTGCATATATAAGTATTGATATAAAATTTAAAACAATATTAGCTTTTTATGAGTTCAGATTATTTGAAAGATACATAAGTATATTAGTAACTTTTCCATCAACAGATGGCGCATGACAAGTGATTACTAAATTTACACAACGAGTAAAAAAGAAGATAATGCTAAAAACAGGACATACAAGGACTAAAAGAGGCATATCATTTTTATAGAAAGAAGTTCTCTAAAATAGTATCAGTAAGACTACAAAATTTTGTTTTGGAAAGAAAATTCTTTTGATTTTAAATATAATTTTTAAATTTGAAAGTGAGAGCAGATCAAATATATAAATTTCCTAAAATACATTTTTTTTAGGTTCTCCATTGGAGAAAACTTTTACCTAATATCATAATAAACTAAACAAGTAGACTAAGTAGGGAGAGTAGTATTAAAGTATTCCGGATTGCCAACAAATATAAGTAACAAAAAAGTCATAGACACAGTTGAAGATTCATTTGCCTGAATCACATTTTCCAATTTGTAACGTAACTTTAATACTTTTCGCTATGAAGTGAAATGCAACCATGCGCTAAAAATTGAATTTTCAGAATTACGTTCATTTAAAGAGCGGAGAGTTCAGCTTAGCATACTTCTTCATTTTACTATGACCTGTATTAGTTTTATGGTCAAATATACTAATGGCAGCTAACCCAGTCGGGTTCGTTTTTACTCTGTTTTAAATTAAATTTTTACTAGTTAGTTTGAATCTGGTGTATTTTACCTGGGATTACCCGATATACTTCCCAAAGGCTAACGTTTTTCTCGAAGACCAAATATGACGTATATAGGACCCCGAAGTCATTGTTCAATACAAATATTTATGGTTTATTATTTCTTATGAAAAATGTGCGTGTAAGGTAAACGACTATAACTGAATCGGTTCAATGTAATAAAGCGTGTTCGTATTAAAAAGCTTTTTTGCCAAAGTTCATTTTTGCCCGTCACTGTTTTACACTCGTCGAACACTTTTAAATATTTGAAGATTTTTATTTTAGTACAATAACTAAATAGCAATACCCAAACGATTACAGGCAAAACAAAAGCAGGTAAAAAAATTAACCTAAGTCCGCTGCACGATAATCACAAACATTTCGCAAAGAATAATGATGACTTAATTTCACGAAAGAAACTGGATTAAATTACAATAACAACAATAAAATTCGATATACTCATACCTACTACTACTAAATACATACATTCTGCAATACTCGTAAGTACTTAAAATTACAAAGAAAATTTAACTCTAGACATTTTCAGAAGCTCTAACAAGCAACAATGAGTGGAGGTTGAGGTTGTTAGGAACAACACCAACACCAGGTGCAGCATCAGCAGCACCGGCAGTAGCTGTACACCAGTGCAGGTTTGCATTGTTTACTACCTTGCTACACCAGTACAATGGGATCGGTTGTTGGTCGTTTTTTCCCCTATATTTTTTCGTTGTTATTGTTGTTTTTTTTCTTTTGTTATTGTTAATTTGCAAACCGTTATATTATGATTGCATTCTTCTTCAACTTGGTGCTGGCTCTCTCGCATCTTGTTAAAACGAATTATTTGAAATGCTTACTACCTTCTTAAGAATAACTGCTACTAGCATAACCCCTCTTGGGTCCCTTGTCTGGTCGATTGCTGTTGTTGCACTTTGTTTCTGCTACAGTTTATTATTATTTAATGTGCATCTGTAGTATGTGCATTGCTCTTATTAAATTTTTTATTTTTTTTCACTTTAATATTTAGTGCACTGTAGTTTAATCCATTCTTGAGCTCACGCTTTGTTTGCAATTGAAAAATGTTAACCTGATTATGAGTTTTTTTTTAAATTTATAAATTATTATTATGAACAATTGCTTTGAGTTTCTAACGTTTTGTGGTTGAAATGATGAAGATTCTTTACATTTTCTTCTCTTTAATTATTTGTAGCTCTAATGGTGCGAAATATTTATTGTTTGTCTGTGTTAGAACAGAACTAACTACTTTAAAATATGTTGACCTAAATATTTTAGAAGCATGTAGTGTAGTGTAGTGTGGTTTAAAAGCGCACTTTTCTAAACACACAGCAGCAATTTAATAATTTAAATTATTTTCAAAACCAATTTGGATTTGTTTGAAGTTGGCCGTTGTTTCGTTCCTTAAAGCCAATGGAGGGTTTAGAGAAAGGCAGAGAATAACAGAGAATATCTAGGGTTTTGTCCGTTAAGAATACATTTTGTAAAACTATATAATCAAATCTTTATAAGTATCCAAACTTGAGCCGAGAAGAGTGGAAGACCTGAATTTTTTCTTTACAAAGAAAACGCTTCAGAACGATTGCTTTACTACCTAGGTCCTTTTAAACAGCTTGTTCAGAAACTTACATTTGATATAGAATTCTGCAACTTAAAAAAATATGCATAAAATATTTCAATAAGAAATTCTTAAAGCCAGGATATCTACCAAATGGTGCGGATCCTGGCTTCAATAATGATCTCTAAATACCATTCCAGTACCGGTTACAGCCAAGCTATACAATTCCATGTATGGTATAAAGAACGGTCTGTTTTATCTTTTTCAAAATACTTATAATATCAATAAATTATTGATTACAGGTTTCTTAAATTTAAATTTTTTTTGAAACTCAATTAAAATCGATAAGAAAATCTAATCGAATTATAATTTTACAATCTTATTGATAATATAATGAAGATTATTTATAAAAGTCATAAGCCCCTTTTTGCTCCTGTCTCCCGTCTCGGCAACATTCTCTCTCTTGCCTTATCAGCTCTTTTCACACTTAGCATGAATATTTTTTGAAAATTTCTCACTTTCTTATCTGTCAAATAAGTTAAAATTTACAAAATTCCAAATATGTTTAAAAATTTTTAAGAATTTTGAGAACTCTTTACACTTAGTTACAAAGTAGAAGTTTAAAACCTTAAAAATTTGTTAACTTTGTAGAATTTTTATTTTGGAACCATAATTAAACAACCATATCTAGAATATGAGTCACACAGTGTACACAATTAATAGCAACCGTAATGGCTGAAGACTTAGTGCACCCACTGTACGGCAAACACCCAATATACAAATTGCTTTTATGTTTAATCGATTAAGTATGTAATTGAAGCATGCTGCACTTGACTCACTCACTTTCAACTTGTTGCCGTTGCGGTTGTTGTATTAAAAACTAAAAACTAAAATATCTTCAAAACACCAAACTAATTTACATAAATTGTGGCATACATTTTGCGGCACTTTTAAAAGGTGCCATACAATTTGTTTCATGGGGTGTGGAGGGAGGAGTGCAGACAGATACTGTATGTTAAACGGGTGTGTTTGTTTGTTTGTTTGTCTGCCTTGTCAGTATGACAAACAGTGGTTGCAAAGTTAATGAATTATTTACTAAGTATAAATTTTTTAGAATCATAGACACTTACCTACGTTCAGTATGAGTGGCAACGAAAAAAAAGTCATTCCGCAGATGTCTTCAGCGCGTGCACACCTAAAAAGATACAAAACTAATTCAATTTAATTTCCAACATACTGTTTTAACCTTTGTTTTAATTACGCTATTTATTTTAAGCAGCAGTTATAAATGGCAATATATTTATATTGTAAAATATAAGTAGATATCATTAAGAAATCATGTCAAATGTGATATTTTCAGCAACTACTCTAGAAGCACACAAGAAAATTAATCACTACATTTTATTAATGTCTGCCATAAATTATTCATTTAATGAAGAGAAACCATTAAACTAAGCAAACGTAAGTGATTAGTTTTTTGTGTACCCAAGCTCATTTGCATTGAAGCACAAGTATTAAGAGACGGCATTCAAATAACATTGGCCTTAGGTAAATAACTATTTTAAGCAAACAACAAAAATCATCAAAAGCAGGCAAGTGACATAGTAATCTTATAAATGTTGTATAAAAAACTTAACGAACTGATTTGTTTTTACTTGGAAATAGTCAGTTTGCAAGCGTTAACTAAAGCGTTAGCTGCTTGCACCTCCAACCACATTTTGTTGCACCTGCTGCGCCATGCCATAATCACCAACACCGTCACCCAAAATCTTACTTATGTAGTTAAGATTCATATAAAAATTGAACACTGTGCGAAAATAATACTAACTAGCATCAAATAATGTGGTCGCTGTGGCGTAGTGGTAGTGCGTTGGACTGCTACGCAGAGTGCCCGGGGTTCGAATCTCGGCACAGGCAAAATCAAAAAGTAAAAAAAAAATTATTTTTCTACACGGCACCACCTCTTGGCAGGCAATGGCAAACCTACAAGAGTAAAAATTGCTATGAAAAGCTTTTCACTTCGCCGTTCGGATTCGGCATTAAACTGTAGGTCCCTTCCATTCATGTACAAATATAACACGCACAACATGAGTGGATGCGAAAAGCTCGGCCTAGGCCCTCCATGGGCTGTTGTGCCATTAAAAGTAAAGTAAGTAGCATCAAATAATATATAGTATTTAAAAAAGAAAAATCATATCCGTCACCATTCTTTTCTAAATAAGTTCAGTTAAAATTTAAACAAAAATAATACGAAAATATTTATCTTTTCTCTCAGTGTATGCAAAATTTTAGGCATGACGTTTGTGTTATCATTTATTCTTCAAGTTGCCACATTACATGACTTTGTTTTTCAATTGAATCACCATTGTATTTACTTATGCTTCCATTCGTTTAGCTTTAAACACGCTTAATAAATTGCTACAGAAAAATAATGAAAGGAATATTGGTGTGCATAAATAACTAGAAGTAACATGAACTTTAAACTGTTGTCTGACAAGTTGAAATGACAATGTTGCCATTGCTGTCAGTATTTAGGTGGTTATGGGTGAATTTAAACTTTCACATACAAACCAGCCTTCAGATCAGTTTTTTATTCTTCATAAATATGTATGTTATTGATTTGTTTACCAAACCTTGACTAACGTTGCTACACTTCTTCTGAAAACTGTCTGCTGATTCGGAGAGAAAACAAGTAAGACAGAGAACATAAACATATCTGGTCCAATCTGAAAACTAATCACTCTTTTGAACACTCTCTGCACGGCTCGAAAGAAATTAACATATACTTAATATTGTTTGCTTATCTCCACCTTTGTCATCTTACTTTGGCATTGACCAGCAATGCTACAAAACTTCGTATATTAAATATGTAAATATATAGCCCAAATTAGATCACGCTCTATTTTTATGATTTTCGAAAAGTTTTATAACTGCCGGCAGTATTTCATTCAGTAGACATTAGTGTAAAGTTGAATTATTTATTAATCAATCAATGAAAGTGGAAGCACCAAGTTTCACACCACACGACTTTTGTTAAAAATAATTTTTGATTCTAATAAAATCAACAATATAACAAAAGCATTGAATTTATGTTAATGATTAATTGCTTTTACTACACTTTTTTTTTTGAAAATCAAATTAGCTCCAAGTGAAAGTATTGCAAAAATTATGATTCTCTTATGAACAAATTTCATTCAAATTTATTGAATGGGGGTGAAAATATTTCCTTCATTAAAGATTGAAAGGAAATCGAAAGTAAATAGACAAAACTTTGTTAATTGCAATTTAAATTATAATAAAAATAAAACATGAAAAGAGTTTATTTTTTTTGTTTTTTGTATTAAGTATTATTATTCGTAAAACGAAACTCTAATTTCACACTTCTAATGAATTATGTGTACGGGCTTTGTATAACACTGCTACATTATAGAAATAAGGCTGGATCATGTGGATGGTTTGCAAAAGTGTTAAATAATTCCTATATCAAGAAAGTAGACATTGTATTGAATTTTCCCGTTAAGATCTGATTTTATAAAGTGTCATTTCGAACTGGACATATAATACTTAGTAAGCAATGTTATCATGTATGTACTCGAACATGTGCTATACTCATATTCAAGAATATTAAAAAATCATTGAAACAGGACCAGCGGTCTTAAGTATAATACGCCTGGGTACCGGAACGAGCTTTAATTTTAAGGACTATTACAGTGCCTTGAGATAGCAATTGCTGTAGAAAAAGTGTACAAGAGCAACTAACTGAAACTAGTCGGAAGCCTAAAAATTCTTTGGCTGTCACCAAAACTAACCAACATTAATTGTTACCCAATGATACACGTGAAATCTGAAGCCCTAACCAATTACCCGAGCATTTTTGCAAACTAACTGCTCAGAGCTAAACGAAACTATGTAGGAATTGAACAATATAAACCACTACCAAAATTTGTGTAAAGTCATGGTTTCCTCAGCATATCTGAGTATACGAAAACAAGCGGACCCAATATTCTTCCTTGCCGTTAAGTATTCTATTTCAGTCATCTGAATCGGTGTTTCGGAATTAAAACAGCTTGTTGAAGAATTCGGTCCCCGAACATAATGCGGAAATAGGTTTTAATTCAATAATTTTCATTTCATAACATGTTGGTAATTTAAAATTTTTTTAAAATTTTTTTTTTTACTTACACATTAAACCCACAAAGGGTGTACTTCTTTGAGAACAGAGCATTGAATTGATTGGAAGGAAGATTGATCGGTGGGAGGAAGGAGGAGGAAGAATGAGAGAGGGAATGCAATCACAGGACACCCATAAAGAGATAGAGCCATTGTGGAAAGTGTTATGACTTTACCACAATGAACTTCAGTTTTATCAATGTCGACTATGATTGCATGTAGCGCCAAAGGTCAAACTTTCGCATCCACTCATGTTATACGTGTTATACTTATTTGTATAACAGGTATACAAGGAAGGGACCTACAGTTTTATGCCGATTCCGAACGGCGAAAAGCTTTTCATATGCAATTTCTACTCCTGTAGGTTTGCCATTGCCTGCCAAGAGGTGGTGCCGTGTAGAAAAATTGTTTCCATTTTACTTTTTGACTTTGCCTGTGCCGAAATTGGAAACCCGGACACTCTGCGCACAGCGACCACTAAAATTTCGATGGTGTTATCGTAACACAATTTTAATATAAGTCTAAACAATTTTTCGCCACAAAAACCGCCGACAAAAACTTTCGCAACTGACATTCTTAAATTAACAAGTTTTTCTAACAATTTGTTTTAATGAACCGCTCAGAAACCAAAACATTTCATAATTTATCATAACAAATACGCATTTAAATTTAATTTTACAATATATATACATTTCTAGACTGGCAGAGAACCAAGGTGCGCTAACAAAATATGCAAGGCATTAAATACACACTTGCTGAGAAAACATTCGCTGACACACTTTCGCGCTGGCGAATGGAGTATTTATTTTCCTGATATAAAGAAGCAAATAAGAAATGAAACATCACCAAGCCACAAAACACAATACACTTATTTATTGAAATATATAAAAAAGCAACAATTGTGACTCACATTTACTTGAGCGAGATATATTTTGTTTGCGATTATTTCAGCTCGATAAGAATTTTCGCAGATGAACATTTGCGGTCACGATTCATTTGCTTTCTGTTTTGTGTGGGAGAGAATCTCTCTTATTTTATTAACTTTAAAGAATCTTCACAAAATCTTTTAAGCTTTCTTTCTTTTCCTTCTTTACTTTTGATTCTTGGTAAAGAAAGAAAAGAAGATTTTTGAAGCTCGTTATGGGAATGAAAGATGTTATCAACACATATCGATTTCCCTTTTCGTTTACTTCCAGGTATTGATTTCTGGTTCAGAGATCATTCAGGGTCATTACAATAGTAATATAATAATAATAATAATAATAATATGCAGAGGATTCCTTTCTAGGCTAAAGTTCATCGCAATCTAAATATCATTAGACATATCTTACAACTACAACTCAAACTAAGTGGCTTCTTGCTTTAATAAGTTAGTTAGTGATTTTTCGATATTTTTTTTGTTTTGTTTTAATTTCTATTTCTTATATATTAGAAATCTACTTATCCGGCCATAATAATGAATCGCAATTTCATGTGAAACTATTCTCAACAAAAAAAAAGAAAAAAAAAACAACACACAAATCAAAGTGTATGATTATGGATTCGTTGTAGTGATGTAAAAGTCTTAATATCAAATCAATTTGATCTGTAACTAAGAGTTATAAAAACCATTAAACGCATATAAAAATCATAAAATTACGTTTCACTTAGGAGAGAAGCCAACCAAAATAATATTGTAAGAAGAAATTAATATCTACTCTAAGTTAGTTTTGGTTTCCACCTTTCCAAATTAGTTCACTAGTTCACGTAATAATATTGTTTTCGTGGCAAGAGGTTATTAATTAAATTAAAGTGAATCAATGCAAAGGTATTCACTAATATTTATATATTTATAATACAAAATAGTTAAATTAGTTTAGTCACGACCTTTAAATAAATGCTATGAATCGCCTTTAGGTGAAGCAAACAACTATTAAATAAATTAATTTTCACTATTCCAAAAATTTTAAAACTTTAATGATAATTTGAAGGGTAATTAATATCACTAGCTTCCGTTACTGACATTGTAAGTATTGGTAGTTGATTACAATTCTATTGTGCGTATCCATAGGAATAAGCTCCCACTCAATAATTCTGCTAAAGGATTTAACTCTCGCTCAATGGAAACCAACCAACAATGTACAGTTGAAATCTGTTTTCGAAAAACCCATTGTCCCACGAATATTTAAATTAACTTTGATTTTAAAGAACAATTTAATTTTTCAAATATTTATATTAGAAAAAATAAAAGACTTGCAATAAAGAGATATTCATTACTAAGTAAATAATTTCAATTGAACCATTTTGCTCAGAGTGAGATTATCCCACGCAATACTTATCAATTGGCCAATCACTCATGATTTTTTCAATTGAGTGTGAATATAAATGCAATTCAATAATGCCAATGAGACTGGACACTAGAGACGAATTACGGTGCGCAAAATCGAATTTCTTAGGCGAGGGCGGAATCGTATGTGCAATATTTTATGACAGGCAACGGCCTGATGCAAAGAGCCTGCTGGTTTTGCCACATGCACAATTGCTCTCGTATGTCCAAGCTCAATGTAAGTATTGAAATAAGTACACACTGTTGTGAAATAAGTACACACTGATTATCCTTCAACTTCCTCTACCTTTATTTACTTACTTATATACTCTGTTTTCTTGTTTTACATCTTCTTCTTTTAATGTCACAACAACCATGTTGTGCGTGTCATGTTTTTAAATGAATGGAAGGAACCTTCAGTTTTATGCCGAATCCGAACGGCGAAGTGAAACTCCTTCTTGGTTCATTTTTACTCTTGTAGGTTTGTCATTGCCTGCCAAACGTTTTGGCCGTGTAGAAAAATTTGTTTTTTTAACTTAATTTTCTAGATTCTTTTTTAATTTTACGGGGTAAACGATGATCGTCGCAGCGAAAATTGTTACGGAAACGATGGGCGATACCCTCTATCAATAAAGTATGGAATATATGAGGATGCATATTAATATACACATAAATGATGGGCAGATCATATGCATCCACATGTATCCACGAGTATGAATCAAACTTGATTGATAGAGAGCGGTGATCAGCGTAAGCTTCAAACTTGATGAATAGAGGGCGCTGTCCATCAGTTTCTAGTACTATATGAGCGAGTATAGACTGAAAAAATAAAAACGTGAGGCAGAAACAAATGGCGATTGTGTTACGATAAAATATCCACCAAAAACTGCGGCTGAGACATAGCGAGAATGTAGACTTCTTCTAAAAACTGAGGTCCAACAAAATTCAGATTCTGCTATCGTGAAAAAAGCAAAAATCCAGCAACGAGAGGTCGCGAGAGTGTAGACTTCGCAAACAACTTAAGGCCCAACAGAATTCGAATTACATTAAAAAAAAACAACTCGCAATGAATGGCAAATGAGTTCATTAGAGCCAATAATTGCATCAACATCCATGTCATGCAGTCCCGACGAATGTTCTCAGAATATGCAGCACCAGGCAGTCATTGAGGTGGCCAAATTCCCTGCTTCTCAAGAAAAGCTTTCCTCCGTGGAAAGAAAACAAACAACTCGCATCAGCACAACAAACATAGACGAGATTTTCCAAGTTTCTAGTCAACCTCATAACATTCGCAAGTTCTCAGACTGGCAGTGGCAAAATTTTCCACTTGTTGAGATCATACAACCTGAATACTATATATTGATGATGATGATTTTATAATGATGATGATGGTAAAAGTATAATTATAATAATGTAGCAAATAAATTCGCTTATGTACTTTCAGTCTGCGATAGACTCTGGTTTTTAGAAGTTTGCTACACCTAAACTGAATACCCAAAACGCAAATGTTCTGAAGAAGTAAACATCTGTTTCTTTCCCCCCCTTAATATTTTTTCGGGTGCACTACCAACTACGTCACGATGACTGTTTTTTACACAATTATGTATATCGTTAAATAAAATTGTTCTCAAATAATTATCTTTTTAGTTGGTTTAGGTAAAAAAGGCTACTACTCCATTAATCGTTTGGCGGGCGTCGTTCAGTCCTAGTAGCTTGTATTTCGCTACATTGTATTTATCAACAATGGCTTTCAATTACTTTAATTGAATATTTTAATTGTTTATTTTAATACAGTAATTAGATACTTACTTTACTTTTAATGGCACAACAGCCCATGGAGGGCCTAGGCCGAGCTTTTCGCATCCACTCATGTTGTGCGTGTTATATTTGTACATGAATGGAAGGGACCTACAGTTTAATGCCGAATCCGAACGGCGAAGTGAAAAGCTTTTCATAGCAATTTTTACTCTTGTAGGTTTGCCATTGCCTGCCAAGAGGTGGTGCCGTGTAGAAAAATTATTTTTTCTACTTTTTGATTTTGCCTGTGCCGAGATTCGAACCCCGGACACTCTGCGCAGCAGTCCATCGCACTACCACTACGCCACAGCGATACACAATTAGATACACATGGTCTTTAATCTACACAAACCTTCAATTTGCACTAAATAAAATCTCATGCATCTGAATGCATCAAGTTAATGTTATGATTATTATTATTGGCAATGTTTCTTCTTTATTTTGGTAACAATATTGTTTCTTTTATTTTCGCCTCAACTTTCAACACCACATAATGATATTCTAATGTCATAATTAAATATGAACGTAATTGCTATAACATTCAATTAGCAATACACTTCAGCAACAATCGGCAACAAATGGAAAAATATTATATTATTAGTTATTTGTAAATACATAAGTATATGAACAAGTAAGATGACCGCACCTCACTTCAAAGTGAAGAAGAACAAGAAGAAGCCGAAGAACAAACTGATAGGGTAATTACCCAGCCAACAGAAACGATGTTAGAAAGCCAAACAAGCTGAAAGAATAAGAAAAAAGTAAATAAAAAAATGGAAGCTAAAAATTAACACTTCTACAGCTAGAAATCCAGCAAGAAGAGGATGTTGTTGATAGCAGACGATGCACATTGAAGCAACGATACTTGAAGCGTACACGCCTATAATTATGCAGTAATTTAAATGTCAATGTGAGCATTCATTAGAAGCTTTAAAATACGAGTAAATATGTGGACAAAGTAAAGTCAAGTCAAGTGAAAGGAATCGTGCGGTGGTGGTGGTGGTGGTGGTTGTAATGTAATGTTGTTGCTGATGATGATTCTGCTAATGCTGCTGGGTACTGCTGAGAAATGGGTTGATAAACTGGTTAAAAAACTGTGTGCAGTAAAGGTCTACTGCCAACGCCAATCCTTTACAATTACAATAAATAATGATTGTAATTTTATTTGTTGCTGCTGCTTCTACTGCTGCTCTTGTTGTTGTTCCTTTTGCAGTATTTTTCGTTTTGTGGAAATAAAGAAATTATTTGTGGTAATCATGAATGGGTGTGGTTGGTGGTTGGTACTCAATTCAATTCGAATGTGCAGCAAATATCATCAATGAAATATGTACTTACTTATACTTACAATATCATTTTGGATTCTTTTTCTATTTTCGGTAATTGCAACTACAAAATGACAAGAGTAAGAAATGTCAAACGTATCGAATATCAACAGCAGCTACAACAACAACAACAATAATAGCCAACAGCAGCAACAAAAACAAATTGATGTTTGCAACTAGAAACTTGTTTTATATTTTCTCTTGGCGCTACAACAACCGATGCGTTGTTGCTGGTTACTGCATGTGTGGGTGTGGCCATGTTGTTTGGTTTTGTGTTGCTGATGGTGTTTTTGGTATTCAGTATTGCCAATACAAAATTGTAATGATAGCAAATACGCTAGAGACTTGTTCCCTTTTCGGTTGCAATATTGTTCCGTTCGCACAGCTGCAATTACAATTACAAATTTTGAGTAATTGCTTTTGTGTATTTAGTTAAATATTTCAATTTTCGATCTATTTTTCCTCTTTCGTTGCTGTTTCTTTTTCTGTGTCCCATTCCTTTTTTGGAAACATTTTGAGATATTGCACATAATTGTTGTTGTTTTGATATTGTTTTCATTTATTATGTCGAGCAATAAAAATATGTTGTTTGATTAATTGCCATGTTGACAATTAACTCGAATGTAAACGTATTTGGCCATGAATATTCATTCATTTGGGTACTTACATATGTTTGGAGGAAAAAATTGTTTTCAATGAAGTGCCAACATATGACATCAAGTAGTATCGAACTAAGTAATTCTTCAATTTAATAAGTAAGTAGGTACTTTTTAATGATAGATTCAGAGCAAGTGCTACAATTTGCACTGAACTGCTCAATGATAGCTAAATTATAAACTCAATCAACTATTTCCAAGATGTATAATTTAGCTGATAAGTCATCACTCTAAAGGTTTGTTTCGTTTGGGGTGTGGCTCTTTATTTATTTTATAATAAATTAAATTAAACTTCAAAGCAAAGCAAAGCAAATCAATTTGCATTAAAATGTTGGTTCAGTGCGGCATACTAGAAGTAATTCAACTATTGTATGTTAATAATAATTGAATGATTAACGTAAGGAATTATTTAATTATATTAATTGGTAATTATTTTAAAATTATAAGTAATTTCAGAATAATAAACGCAAGCAGGTGCAAAGTGATCTCAAATGTTGTTAGACTTTGTGGCGTTCTGAATTGCAATCAGAAACGGCGGCCTAATACAAAGTTGCCGGATGAAAATTGATTCTAATTTAATCGGCACAATTCAAACGATAAAACGACAACCAACGACAAAAATATTCTACCAAGAGTAAATATTGACCATCCGAGAAAACCAAAACAATGCCGGCTACCAAGTCGCACTCTTGTTGCCGTGATGTATCATATACATTTGTGGATTCAATATGAAGCAAATCTAGAGCAAATCAGTTTGATCAAACGATTGCAATAATCCGGGAAAGAAAGCAGCGGAACAAAATATTGCTGGACTTTGTGTCTGAGAATGAGAAAAAGTATTTCTACTAATTAATGAGTGAGTGGCCTAATCTCGTTCTTAAGTCATCAGAAAGAGTCAAGTTTTGACAATCGAAATACTCTCTCACTTCAGAGCAAATAGCAGGTGGAAAATACATACATTCCACCTGTGCTGTCATACTGCAAGACTGTATTAGCGGCACACTAGATAATAGATAATAGGATGAGTATTCTGCCAACTGTTGTATTCCAAGCAACACACATTGCACGAGTTATACGAGAAATTATATATCCCATGCTATGCTCTCAATTGACCAATGATAATTATTGGTCTCAATGACGTGGTAGTCTTTAATGTGATATCAATTGCCTGAAAAATATAAAGCTAAACAATATTCCACAAAACCTATAAGCTTCTGTTGCACTTATGGAGTGTTGAGTAAGAGTGTTGGTAGAAATTGCTCTCTTCAGAGCACAAGTTAATGAGCTAATATTCCTTAAATGATTTTATATATAATGTAAAAGTATTTAGAAAAGAATATATATGTTTCTTCAAAAAATATAATAAATTCTTTTTTCGCTTTAATAATAATAAAGTTTTATTCCTTTCTAATCTCATCTTTTTATTGGTCATAGGTTGCAATGTCTTAAATTTAATAATTATAAAAAATCGAGGTAATAAAAGTGTCGCTATGTTCAAGTATTCTCATAAATTAAAAGCTTATAACTGCGACAAAAGCGACAAAACAAAAACAAAACAAAAAATGATTTCATTTTTTTTTTAAGTACAACTTAGCCATGTTACCACACTTTAATGACATAGATTCGTAGGCTTTGTATTCGCATGCAGAGGCAAAAGATAAATTTTCAGATTTTATTAAAGCTACTTTTTTTAAAAGTAGAAATTGTCAGCTTGAAAATGCTTGAAGAATTTAATTTATTTATTTATTTATTGCTGCATACTTTACAAATTCATTTGTGAATCCATTTGTGAAGTGCGGTGCAACGAGGTCGTTACACTGGCCGAACCAACAGTTCAGAACGGCGGGGCAGCAATCTGTTATCACTTGGGGGTTTTGCTATTGCCTACCAAGAGTTGCCAAGAGGTGTACTTGTACACTTTCATAAAACTCTCATTCACTTAATATCGGAAGAAATGTAAGAAGTTTATAAGAATTATCCACCAGACAAAGACGGTAATCGAATCCTCAACCTTCCGGGTGAAAGTCGTGTTTGCTACCCACTTTACTATCAAGGTCCTCAGGCTTAAAACATACTTAATTAGATTGTATTTTAGAAATTATTTTGGCAATATTTAAACTCGGAAGACCGTGCTAAAAATTTTGTTAAAACTTAGCACACCTACTTTTACCTACTTTTAAACAAAGCGCCAAATTTGTGCAGAAGTAATGTGTGAAATGAACTCTTTCTTTTAACTTAACTACAAACATTTGTATAATTTCACGAAATATTGAGGACATAATCTCAATGTTTGACAGTACTTATTTCAACAGTCATTAAATAAAACAAGAATCGCACTTAAGGTTGTTTTTGACATTTCTTTTTTTGACACTTTTGTCTCGATCAGCGTGTTTTCAATTCTTGACATACTTACTTTCGTTATGCGGCGCTGTTACGTGATGATACGTGCTCAACAAGGCATTCGCATGTCGCGAGCAAATTGCAGCAACTAAGCTTCTTCTGATTTGTATATTCCTGCGTGATAATTCTTTTTTGAACCAAAATGTCGTACTGCCTTTTCTTAACACTTAACAGAAAATACAAACGTTGACAGATTATTGACACGTTATGATGGTATGCTTTTGTGTACGAGGGTTTTTTTTTTTTTTTTTGCTTTTTACACAAATTTACAGAAATGTTTATTATTTGCTTTGAATATTTAAACGTTCTGCCAAATTAAGGTGTGTCAGCCGTTTGTTTTCGCAACTCTATTGTTTCCCTCATTTTTACTGTCTTTTTTTTTACATAAATGTGACAGCGAAATAATGAAATGAAATTATTGAAATAATAAATCAAAAATTCTTATCATGTTTTATTTGATGCTTGAATAATAAAATATTATTAGTTGCAATTAATTATTAAATATTCTTTTGGATGAAATTGTAATGGAATAAAAAAGCAGTAGTTGCTTGGCCATTGGATTTGGTTATAGGTATGTACGAGGTATGATCAAAAAATAACCGTTATTTTCAAATTTTTTTCAAAAAGTATCTATTTATTCATCAAGGGGACAAGATAGTTGTCCCCTTCAAAGTAATCCCCCTCAGATATAATACACTTATGCCAGCGTTTTTTCCAATCCTCGAAAAACTTCTGAAACGCGCTTTTTGGTATCGCCAACAGCTCCTGTTTCGATTTTTCTTTTATCTCCTCAATCGTAGCAAGACGCTTTCCTTTCATCGGTGTCTTCAGTTTTGGGAAGAGGAAAAAGTCAGCGGGGGCCAAGTCCGGTGAAAACGGTGGTTAAGGCATGATAACGGTTTTGTTTTTGCCCAAAAACTTACGCACAAGTGACGTTGTTTTTGCTCAAAATTTATCAATTTTGGAACAATCTTCGCTGCCGCAACATCTGTAAAAATTGCTTGGCATGAGCCGAACGATATGCCAACATCATCAGCAACCTCTCTGATAGTGATTCGACGATTATTCAAAATCATTTTCTTCACTGCGTCAATGTTTTCATCGGTTGTTGACGTGCTCGGGCGACCAGGACGAGCATCGTCATTGACATCTTCTCGGCCTTCCTTTAACCGGTTATACCACAATTGAACTTGTGTTCTGCTCATAGTAGACTCGCCAAAAGCCACAGTCAACATTTCAAATGTCCTTGCACATTTAATTTCATTTTTTACACAAAACTGAATACAGTTTCTTTGATCCATTTTTTCGAATAGTAAAAAATTGAAGAGCACACCAAAACACGACTAACCTTTTTATCTGTCAAAAACAAACTGGCAATCCAAAATGGTTGGTATTGCCAACATATATAACAGACATGTGTACCAACATAACAGAAAAATGCGAAAATCGAACAAACGTAACTCACGAAATTTGAAAATAATTTGATCACACCTCGTATAATAATAAAAAATTCTGAAATTTTAAATACAATCAGCAAGTCAAACTTACAACAGCATGCATTATTGACAGTATGGCAAAATTAGAAGTTCCAAAATTTTTCAAAAGATATAAAAGAATAAATCAATTTAATATAATTTAGTGCTTTAATATTTTACATATGTATTTCACATGTTCGATCTGATATCAAATTACAATGAAAACCGCTTACAACGACACCACTTATAAACGACATTCTACTTAGTTATACAGGGTGACAATTAACAAGCTTATACAACTTTCCTCGTTTTATAGAAACAGTATTGTACTTTTTCTACAATTTTCTTCATTCTTGTGTTATTCTACGTAATCGAGAGTACATCTGATTTACTTTTAGTGTTGTCTAGATTTCATTAAGTTATTATTTTTGCAATGTTAAATAATCGGTTAGCTATGATAATATTGCACCAGCTGGACAAACACAATTTTGAGATTGCGCGCAGCTACGGATTGCTTGTTCGTTAGTTTCTCGTACAGTTAAACTTTACGGTTTAAGGAGCTGGGTCATGTAGGTCTAGGATGTACGTCTAGGAAGAGGCAGAAAACCTACCATCAGTACTCCCAGGAATAGAAAAATCGATCAAAAGCGGATGCAGTGTAATTCAACGGTTTTCATGAGAAAAGTTGCTCACGAAACAGGCATCAATCGTGAATCAGTTCGACTCATGGCAAAAAAAGAACTAGGACTCAATGCCTATAAGCTCCAAAAAGTCCAGTTACTTACGGATGAAGCGTATACAAGCGCGTACGACTCCAAAGATGTCGCCTACTTAAACGTCGCGCCGCAAGAATTGGATGAGCCAAAATCCGCAATCCATCATGGTATGGAGTGGGATTTGCTCAAATGGCAAGACACGCTTGATTTTTGTGGAACAAGGAATCAAATTCAACCAAAAAGTGTACCACCGTCAAATTTTGATTTATGAGATTACTTGAACGTAACGACACAAGAATGGAGCAGGGCTCATTTTCCGGAGTTTGCCACATCTCAAGAATGGCCACCGGATATTCACCGGATACTGGCCCATTTTAGAGATCAGGATCTGTGCTAAACGTCATAAAAATTTGAAGAGTCCCTGAAACAATCGTTACGTTGCGAAAGTGACCAAACAAAGATAGAGGAGCTGCGACTAATAGCCAACAATTTTTCCAATCATTTGAAGGTATGTATTCGTGCCAAAGGTGGCCACTTCGACACCGGCTGAATATGTTTTTACTCATGCATTTTGCTATCCCTTTCTTCGGTCCGTTTTTCAGTGTTAATTACAATAATTTTTTTTATATCCAAAACACTTATTAATTCATCATCATCACCCTGTGTAAAGAAAACTTGAGGAAACCCAATTATTATGACTAGTCGGTATAAACACGGTACCTTCAAATTCGTTATAATCGATTTTCACTCTGCTTGGTAATTTTCGAAAATATTCTACTTTAAAAATATTTATGTATTTTTGCAAGAAGAACAGAGACTAAGTCCAAACTATTCCCCTACATTTTTTGTTCGCTTTGTGTAACATCATTACGCATCATAAACTTGATAATGATAATATTTATGGGTAATAATAAAAATAAATTCCATTTTATTTTAATTGCTTATTAAAAGAAATTTAAAAGCGTATGTAACTATTGTATTTTTTGTTTTGTTTTTGTTTTCTTACTAAAATAAATATAAATTTAATCTTTTTAGTATCTAAATTGCAAGGGCATAACATTAAAAACGACTAAGTTACAACACAACCAAAGGCAAGTTTAAGAAATGGCAAGGCATAACTGCATTGATATCGCATTGATAGTTATATGTACATACCTCAGAGACACTATTCTGTATGTATGTATGTATGTATGTATGTACGTATATATGTATGTACGATATGTATGTATGTATGTAGAATCCAAATATCGTATCGTTGTTTTATATTCATGGTGCGCTGGTCTCAGTCGTCATTACTGATGCATTTTCGCTGATGCCATTCGATGACTTCAAACTTATGTACGCTTTTAAATTTCATTGGAATTGTTTATGCTGCTCAGACAGAAAGAACAGCACCAACCAACCAACAACAATAACAGCCACATCTACTTAATTCGAGTTTGCATGCTGCGTCTGCATTAAGTCAATTGGAACACCCAAATGTTGAGGAGATGAACATAAAATCAGTTCAGTGTCTACTGCTGCAATTCGCTCACAGTCACTCAGTCAGTAGAACATTTTCTTTTTAAAGCCATTACACATTTTGGCCATTAGCTGTGACATTTTATTGGCGCGCTTGACATTTCTCCCATTTGAAGTTATTATTTTTTTTTTTTTTTTTGTGTTATTAATATTCTACTTTGGTGGCAGGCATAAAATATGTTAGAGATTTGTACTTAAATACTTAAGCAGGAATAATAAACCGACTACGATGTAGGCAGGCTCAGAGAAAAAAAAGTGTTTAAATTATTGAAATGTATTCAAGATCAACATGGATCAGTCCACTGTGAAACAATAACAATATAATTAACGCATTCTATCACAATACACACACACATACACATAAGAAAAGAGAAAACTTATCAAAACTAATACATTTATTTAAAAAATAAATTTTAAAAACTGTTGTTCTTAGGCAGCCAATGCTACTGATTGAAGCCCAATGTCGCAAGCTAAGCAAGAAGTTCCTACCTTTCAAGTGTTGCATAAAGCTGAAGAACAGCAACTGTTGCTTATCTATAATAAAAAAGCGAAAAGCGAATACTATTTTCCTACACTAGCAGACACTAACTCGCAACAGAAAATGTTTCCCTCATACATATTCCATTCGGATTCCCCACCATCTCTGAACACATTGCATTAGGTTAAACTTTTACAAATTTGCCAGAACTTTTGCAAACTTTGAAATATGAAACGAAATTTCAAATGGCAATTATGTTTATCAAATCATTAGTGCTAAAACTGGAAATATTTTTCTAGTTTATATATGTCCATGTATAAGTAAATATGTGTGTGCCTACACATATATACAATTCCCTTTTGTGATTTTAAGTAAAGTAATGCGCACAAAACGAACACGTTCACTTTATTCCCCCAAGAATTGGTGATTGTATTTTTGTTTTTTTTGCTTGTAAGCAGGCAGTACTCTTATGTAGCAAAACTCCATTTAAGGTAAAAAATGCGTGTTTTTAAAACAGACACGTGAAACTGCATAATAACAAGAACAACGACAAGAAATAACTAAAACTGAGTACAGTAAAATTTGCGTATGTTGGACGTGGTTACATTGAAAATTTTACTCGGCGAACACTTTGTGCTCGATGTGCGATATACCCAGCATTTAATGCTAATCGCCGAACAAAATTTGTAACGTACCCACGGCGTAAGTGGCAAAATCTCGCATATGTACAAAAGTAAACTTTAGTCTTTAGTGAATTTAGTAATTACATATCTTCTTCATTCAGACAGTTAAACTAATTGTAACAGTTAACTAATGAAGTTAAGTGAAAAGAATATCTTGTAATTGATGGCAAGACAGTAAAGCGGATTTTACTGTACATACTTATACAACAGCCACAATGAAAATGAAGTTGAATTGCTACTTGTAGTGAAGACGAAAATAAAAATAGGATGAAATATTTTTTGAGAATTGTTGAAGATTTCACTGTAGCAATCAATTTACATGCAATGAACACGTACTGCGTAAAAGACACTGTAGACATGAATACAAATATAGATGAAGATACACATATGAACAAACGTACATATATTAGCAAAGATAGATAGGGTTAGGAAAGGGTTAAAAAAGCTGAAGAAACAACAGAAAGAGGCACATAGACAGACAACGATAATAATAATGCAAAAGATACAAATACCGATAATTGTGTAAAATTTTGTGTAATATCGTAGATAGTACACATTTTACTTTTTCCTTTTTTTGAAATATTTTTTCCCCATTTTCTCTTTTTCTCTGCTGCTTGCTTTTTCTTGAATGTGAATATGGTGTGGTCCACTGTCAAGGCTATGAACACATACACATGTAATATATTCATACGATATAAGTGCTGCAAAATCAGACTACCTTCAAAATGTGTATGTAGTTTTGATATAAAAACGTCATCGATAACGTGCGTTTGCGTAAATTTATCGTTTATCGTATGTAATTTTAACAAATTATTATTGCGTGCTTTTTTTATTATTGAGCAGTTACAATATTTGTAGCAAGCAGCCAAAGTTAAAACACTTAGAGAACATCGTTTTTTCTCAGTTGATTTTCAACACGTTCTCTTTAAATTACACACACAATTTTTTTTGAGCGAAAACAAATTATCGTTATCGCATTGTAGTATTTGGTTTCACTATCATTATTAACAATTATTTATCACACTGCAGCAATCAGTTTAGTTGCGCTGAGTTGAGATATTTATGATATTGTTGTATGTGAGATAATACAAATTCGTTCAAGTTGACACTAATGTTTTATTGGAGAACGAATGTTCCAATTGCCTTAAATTACTAATGATATTGTGGGATAAAATGAGAGAAAAGGAAAACGGAAATATTGTAGTTTAACTTTTTACTATTCTGCTGTTCAGTCAAATTTTTAACAAGTACCCATAGGCGCATTCTACTGCGTAAAGTAAAGTTAATGATGGTCGCTATGGCGTAGTGGAAGTGCGTTGGACTGTTACGCAGAGTTTCCGGGATTCGAATCTCGGCACAGGCAAAATCAAAAAGTAAAAAAAAAGTAAAGTAAAAGTAAAATCAAAAATAACCATTTTCTACACGTCACTACCTTTTAACAAGCAATGGTAAACCTGCAAGAGTAAAAATTGCCCATAAAAAGCCGGCATAGAACTTTAGGTTCCTTCCATTCATGTACATAATTATATAACACGCACGATATGAGTGATGATGCGAAAAGCTCGGCCAAGGCCCTCTATGGGCTGTTGTGCCATTAAAAGAAAGAAGAGGGTTAATTAAAAAGTTTGTAAGTACTTCGTAATAAAATTAGTAACGAAGTATTTACATAACTTTGAAGTATACTAGAAGCAAGTTCACTTTCATTTCTTTTTCAATATTTCGATTTCATTCAATAGCACTACTGCATGAAATTATAGGTTCACCTAAAGCTAAACTAAATCCTATAATTTCGTTTAACTAAAAATTTAAATTAATCACTGGCAAATGAAATAGATAGTTTCAATGAAAATCATTATAATATTTACATTACACTCAAAGTCTTAGTTATACCAATTTGCAATCAATATCAAAACAAGTTATAAGATTAGTATAGAACTTTAGGTTCCTTCTACATATCTTAAGACATAAAAAATGAAGCATTTTGTTGCAACGATAATAAAGGCACAAGTTAAAGTTTTCAATTTACCTGAGCGTCACATTGTTTGCATGTCAATTGTTGCACGTACCTACACCGTAAACTGACGTCATTTACATATTCAATGACATTGAATGACATTTCTGTTTTGATTTTTAATTTTAAATTACTTCATCGTCATCATCAACATACCATTTGTCAATACTACATAAATAAGTAAGCGATGGTGTCATATGGACGAGACATTTTTAAGAGGAACTCTTCAATCAATATGCACGCCGGATAAAGTGGCATATTTATGTTACTGCCATATTCCATATTCCAGATGTATTCATCCTGATCGAACAAAATATCTGTAAAAAATATTTGTGAATATTAAGAATAATATATAGTATAATGAAGTTGGATGTTGCCTAGTACTCAATGTTTCGTTGCGGTATTCTAAATTTGAAAGATCTATTAATATAAAAGGATTTTATCATTTCGGTGCAGTTCCGCTCTCTTCCATCCGGAAATTTAATGGACGAATTTTGAACTTCGCGACGGAATGTTAAGGAGTGCATCGAATAAAATTGTCTGGTACAAAAATGATGAAATCTTTTGAACCAGTGGTCCGATTTTTTTAAACTAAAATATTTCATTTTGCAAATTATTTTCAGATTAAAAAAATAAATACAAGAAACCATAAATTATTATTAGTTTTTAATAAAAAGTTTTAATTTTTCGGGAACCCCTTCCATTAATGTTTTTATGGTAGTGTCCGACACCCTCACAGCTGCTGCAGACCACTTTCTTTTGAAATCTTGAATGTCTTTGGCCACTTTTTTTGTTACCTTCATCTCCCTTTTTACTAAAGCCCAGCACCTCTATAAAGTACCTCTATAAAGTTTTAATGAACCAAACACATACGGCTCATTATGACCATGTCATCAACGACTTCTCATAGGGTTTGTGGCTATAAACCGACATACAACCTTGCCAAATTTCGGATAAAAACTTGGATTCAAGTTTTGGATTCAATTCTAGTTTAATAGTCTTATTTGTGGTTTGAATCCGGAAGGACTTATTCTTTTTTTTTGATTCTATTTCTGCTCTGAATTTCGTATCAGATTTTTTGTCAGGATTTTAGATTGAGTTTCTATTTGAATTTTGATCTATCTAAATTTATTTCTGTTGTGAATATTTCATCAGACTTTTCAATTGGTTTTTCCTCAATGTTAGGATCTGATTTCTTTATTGTCTTTTTGTGTCAGTATTTGGCTTGACTTTTCTTTTAGCTACCAATACATATTTACTTATGTAGGTCTGTAATAACATCTGAATTTATATTGCTCAATACTTCTTTTGGTCTTTTCCAATTAAGCAAAATAAATTTCAATTACAACATTCACAACGGATACATTTATGAATGTCACTAATACGACAATAATGTGCCTATACCTATTCCGATTACAACATCACTCATTGTGAACTCTTTAATCATAGCATATTATAGAAAAGTAAAAAGGTTTTTGGTACGAATATCATTTGTTATGATTTTAGTATTTTCATAGACATCAAACCATTTCCAGACGTCATAAGTAAAAGGATATTTTCTTCAATGTAAAAGGAAAAAATAAGAATTGCACTTAATGAACACAAGAGTTATAAAACATGAGAGTCATGTTCTTTAAAAATTAACAATTCACTTTCATTACTTAATTCTAATGGGAAATAATCGGTTTTGCTTTACTGTATGTACCAAGTACAGTAGTAAACCAATATCAAAAAAAAAAGTTCTTTACATATACCATACATAGTTACATACGTAGAATGTTAAGTGCCATACATACTGAGTACCTATGCTTGTCACCTCATGCGTAAAATCCCTAGAGATGGCCAAGTACAAACATGTTCAGAGTGACACTATGTATGTAATCCAGTATCAGCTTCTTTTAAAATGTTGCAACTACTTAGTAGCCACTTGTTTGACATTTTGAGCACGTTGAGATTGTGTTGCATTTGAGAATTTTGTACACGTAAAAAACGTTTGCTTTTTGTAGCTAAGTATGTTGATGATAATGATTGCGAACACAATGGCGATAGTGACGCTAGTGACGACCAAGTTGATGCATCATCTAATACATATCGGTAAGAGTTTTTTTCTTTATGAACTTGTATTGCAGCTCGAAACATATGTTTCCTGTCTAACTTACACACATATATTCGAATACTAATTGATGCATGATTTTCATAATGTAATCATATGTTACACTTACTTAAGATTATAGGGCAAAAAAGCACAGTTTCTAGATATGCTTTAAAAGTTAAAAAATTAAGGGTTTTCCCCCGGCATAGGCTATAAATATGATTTGGTTTGGTTTGGTTTAAGTGGTTTTCCAGGTATACACTTAGGCGGGAATGGCAGATTGTGTTACTATAAGGTTGGTTCTATACAGCTTGCCAAGAGGCATACTTGAACCCTTTATTATAAATCGCATTCACTTCATATCATCAGGAATATAAGTAGTTTTATCAGAATTAACCACCTGACCAAGAGAGAAATCGAACTCATAACCTGCCGGTTGAAAGTCTTATGTACCAACTAACGAAATCGTCTTAAGGGAATCACTCAAATAGTTCTTTCAAAGAAATCTGCGTGCTTCACTCTAAATTGGAAACATTTTCCATTTTTAAGTCCAAAGATAAGCAAAAAAAACAAGGTTCAGCTTATTTATTTTATTTCAAAATTTAACAAATCATTTCTCTGGTACTACATTATTTTTATTTTTAACAAGTTTTGCTTAAACTAACTTTACTTTCACCAGCAACCATCAATCAATACAATCACCTTAGTGCAGTACCTAACAGCATGATGCTCATCAGCATCATCATGGTAGAAAAAAACCCAATAACAAGATTTCAACTCGTCTTCGCCACAAAGAGCAAAAAGGATGCGGTAACTTCTGCTTTATTGCCTCCAACTTTACTGCGAGCTGTCAAAACTGCCAATTTCGATTTCGTTACTGTTGTTTGCTGCTGCTGCTGCCCCTGCAACGGCGTTGATGATGAGGAAGATCATGTTCGGTCTTTGGATGATGGGTGGCTGCACTAGTGACTAGTGGTGGCGGTTGGTGGTGGTGATGGTTGCTTAGTGGTTGATGGTTAGCTTTCTACACTATTATCAGCAATATTATCGTCATTGCCGTCACCGTCACCGTCGCCGTCGTCGTCAGGCAATGCGTTGGATGAAAAATGTATGATTACATTTGCTCATTATGAAAATTTATTATGTGTGGCTAGAGATGACGCCAATGTTGAGGTTAAATTGCTGTGCCGAGGCAACAAAAGAAGCAACGAATACCAAAAATATTAACAGAAACAACAATATAGCGAAATATTATACGTACTTACTATGTGAAGTAAAAATCAAAACCTCAATTTAACGATAAGCATAAATACAAAGATACTGCTCCCTGTTATGTACATACTTAGTACCAGGAGTAGTACAAAATTGCATTGTTGTGTTTTTGTTCCGCCGCCACAACTGTGGGGCCATCAATCACGCGCTGCATTTGCATAAATCAAGCGTATTCACTAACTTCGACCGTGTACTCTGCAAGAAGTCAACAGAAGAAGAAGAATAACAATATGTACGTGCTTAAAACTTGACTGGTATGTGGCTGCTGTTGTCGATATTTACTAGTGTGATATTGCTGACTATGCATTATGCGATATGTGCTTGCTTGCTTGTACATAGTTTTGTTTATGCATTTGATGCATACCATAAATGACAACTTTGGGGGACTTAGAACCATTCGGTTCAAGCCCTAAATATTTCTTTTATATTTCAGTATCAGCAATAGCAAGAACGAAATGAGACTTTGACATATTACTCATAAAAGGTCTGAGTCACAAACTTTTAAAATAAATTTCGTTTTATTCAGAAATCAGTCTAGGTTAGGTTAGAGTGGCTGCCCTATAGTAGGACACACTTAGGATAGAATAGTCCATTGTGATGCCACATGGTTGAACCTACCGTTTAATGCCGGTTCCAAACGGCGGAGTGATAATTTGTAATCACTTTGTTATAATTTTCGTTCACCTGATATCGGTAGGAATGTAAGAAGATTATAAGATTATAAAAGATACTAAGATGGGAATCGAACCCCAAACCTCGCGAATGAGAGTCTAGCGCGCTACTCATTAAACTACCGAGGTTGTCTTCAGAAATTAACAGTCATTACTTTCCTATCAAAAATGATATGGATGCTAAAATATACGTCAAATATCACACCAGATTAACAATAATCTAAGGAACCAGATAAACAAAATTTATATCCAAGTCCTGCCTAGTCCGCCGGCCTGAACTCGATGGAAACGATTTGGGTTGAGATTGGTAACGCTATTTTCAAAATCAAAACTTCAATTTAAGAGAGACCAAGGACTTAGTGCCAGGTCGTAGAATTTTATAGTATTTTCTTATAGATTAAACCAAGCATCTTTTTAATGCCATTTAATTTTACACTTTTGCGACATTACACATACTGTAATCCCCGGTTAATTGAGTCAGCAAAAGTGTACAGTTTACCGAAGAATATTTAATACAGTTGGAAGTGGTCGCTGTGGCGTAGTGGTAGTGTCTTGGACTGCTACGCAGAGTGCCCGGTGTTCGAATCTCGGCACAGGCAAAATCAAAAAGTAGAAAAAATAATTTTTCTACACGGCCGCCACCTCTTGGCAGGCAATGGCAAACATACAAGAGTAAAAATAGCTATGAAAAGCTTTTCACTTCGCCGTTCGGATTCGGCATTAAACTGCAGGTCCCTTCCATTCATGTACAAATATAACACGTACAACATGAGTGGATGCGAAAAGTTTGGCCTAGGCCCTCCATGGGCTGTTGTGCCATTAAAGGTAAGTAAAGTAAAGTAAAGTTTGAAGTTGACCAGCAACATTTTGGATGGAAATAATACGGATAAAGCAATTAACCGGGGACTACTGTAACACACCAGACTGCATTTCTGTATATCTGCCATGTGACTCCTGATAAAATTAAGTAAAGTATTAAAATAAAATTACTTCATTGATTTTATTTCATACCATAAGTTTGTAAATTAAAAAAAATAGAAATATAAGTGAAAATATTTGTTCCTAACAATTTATTGTAAGTAATGTTTCTAATAAAAGCAAAAAAAAATAATATCGTTTACCGTAACAAAAAAAAAATTTTAAATTTAACAAGAATTTTTGGAGTTACATTATTTTGTAGACACGCGTCACACTCTTGAAACAGTTGAAATATTTCTATTGCATGTAACTGAATATGCATGTGTCTACATTTCTACGGCAGACAGTCCTGTGCTTAACTTAACAATTTACAGCAAAATTCGATAATAAATCCTTTACTTCTTCTTCTTCGTCTGAGTTAAAATCGAAGAAGGCAAAACTCTAAATTCAACCTACGCAATTGCTACGTTTGCCTGCCAAGGCAACACACAGCATTTGCTGCTTGGCAAGTTGTTAGTTTTTTGAATGTGAGTGTGTGTTGATGACACGGCAAGGCACTGCAGGCATGCAACATGTTGCATTCAGCATATATATAACGCCTGTATGCTAATGCAATTTATGTTGTGTTAAAGTTTAATATAAGTGTTGCCAATTTGGTAAGTGTTCAGTGTTTCGAACTTTTTTTGTTTTTGGAAAATGCATTTCAAGTCAAACGAAAGTGTGATCGTAAATTTTATTTATATTTACAGCAGCAGCAGCACCAGCCGACAAGTGAGTTTTCATTGTGCAGGAACAGTAAAGGAAAATATAGTGCCAAAGAAAAAACTGTAGCAGCTGGGAGAAATTTTGATATTTTTCCTATGCTAGCTGCATTAAAAATCACCAACCACATTTTAGTTAGGAACTGAGATTTATTGCTTAATAATCACAGCTATTCAGCTAGTGATACTCTATTTGGCTATAAACCGAGTTGTTTTGACTGAATCAATCGTTCACTTCATTATTTCAGAGCAATTTCAATTTCTTCAATAGCTCAGGCTTTCACCTAAGCTTTCGCAATAAATCTGACAATTATTGGTTTTATTTATTTCATTGAGATGTCGTTGGAGAAATTATTTTTTTTATTGTGCTAAACAAGTTGTGGCAATTCATTGATCGTCCACTGTTTTCATTTCATTTGTTTTCATTTGATAACATTATTTGTTACCAATATTTGCAGAAATATTAATGAATACAATTATAACAAATTAAAATGATAATAGGTTTATTTGAGCAGAGTGTAAACTAATTATGCAACGATAAAAATTAAAATGGTAAATAATTTAAAGTGCAATCGTAAATTAGATTCTCTTATCGAAAGCATTTCGTTTATAAAGAAGAAACTTGATAGCACACTTAACATGAAAATAGTTTTTAATATTAATGCGGCTTCAGTATTAACGGAATTAAGCTGCTGAACACTGATATTTGGTAAGTACTGTAGTTGTTGAATTATATGGGATATTAATTATAGAACAAAAAGTCAATTCTTCTTTTACATTTTTTTTGGGCATTTCCAGTTATCGAATAGCTTAGATTTCATATCGCTACAATTTTTTTGTATTTATGTATAACCGAATAAAGTATACTTACAATATGTAACTTTCGAACCCGAACTTTTCAATAATATAAGAATAGTAAACAAATAAAATAAACGGCTTTAGTGTTTTTCAAAAGTTCCGATGAAACCGAACCCGAGTTCTACAATAACATCAAAAATATACAAAATAAAATAAAATTTAAAAACTAGACTTTACCTGACTTTTTTACCCTACCTCAAAAGACACAATTCTGGCAATATTTTTTTACGGGCTTTATTAGGCCAGTGTTTGATACGATCCTTAAATCGGCATAGAGCGTAGCTGTCTCATCTCTTTCAACGCATTGCATATGGAATGCTTAAGTGAATGTCTAACATGATTGTTTGGATGCTAAGAATATATATTTTCATAATATTTCAGTAATTGAGGTTATTGTTTCTTTCTTGGGTACAAAAAAAGCTACAAATATATTTGCACTCATACTTACAGTATTCAATTAATCTATATCTTTAAATTCTGCTTGCAACATGCACTCTGACGACAGCATATATAAACCCGCATTTGCAAATTTCACACAAACTTCAACAAATACGAAAAAATAATTAATTCAACTGCGAACATAAATATTTTTAGCAATTCATTATAAAAAAAAAATGAAAAAATTTTACTTAAACTATGCACAAACTTTTTCACAATTTACACCAGCAATAATTGCTTTCATAGTTCGAGCAGCAGCAGCGCGCAATTCGAACGTATTGACAACATGTTTCGAAACGCCCTCCATCTCAAATTGCAGGTGCATTTGCATATGTCTCTAGTATCTAGTAATTTATACAAAATAAATTTTTCCTCTAGGTTTTATTGCTGTTTATTACAGCAATTTCATTGCTAGTTGAAATTAATTTTATTTTTATTCAAGATTTGTTTCTTAATTATTTTTTTATACATACGCAAATGATGAATGTTTGTTGTCAAAATAGATATTAATTGAAATGGTAGTTGCTTGTAGAGTTTTTTTCTCCAAATAGTAGAAGAAGTAAATTAATTTGTCATCGAGTCTTGAAAGGTGGTAGCTAAAATTTTATGAAAGGGATTTTTCGTTAGGCTAGTTAATTTGCTCTAATTTATGATGTAAGTATTTGTGATTTATAATTTTGTTTGGCTAATTAAGAATTATTTTTGTTTTGAATAAATTGTCTAGCTTGACTCATATTTGTTTGATTTTGTTTGGACAAAATGTCGGAACGTACGTATTTGCTGAAAATAATCCATATGCAAAACGAAAGACTGAAGACACAAACTTGTTTTCAACTATATCATTCTTAACAATACGTACTCGTATATGCTTCTTATTGGTTTATATATGAATACGAGTATATATATGTACACAATCGTATATAAATCATTATTTATTAGCGCTTGTCTGTCTTTTATTTTTATTTTATTCGCACCTACTTTGCAAACAATTGAACAAAAGCGTATTGCATTTGTTCCCCTCCTCAATAAACATAACAAATGTTTATGCAAAGTGTTGCAAGCAAATCGAAGAGAGTTCGCCATAAAAGTGCGTGCTGTCTGCAGATTTTGCAAGCATAACGCATTCATCAATATACAAAATGTTGAATAATGTTAAATGTACTGGCATGAAAAATGAACTACTGATTTGTTGCTGGAGATAAGGTTAAAAAAAAAGAGCAAACGAGTTGGTTTTAGTCGGTTTGGCGGATTGTGATGTGTACATGTATGCGGCTAAGAAAGATGATTCCATATTTGTGTGGCATATCAGTTCAGGTTCTATAAATATAAACAGAAGATAAACGAATAAAAATGTTATAATTCTTAGAATTCGCGGTTATGTACTTTCTGTATGAATTATAGAATTTTCAGAGTGGAAGGGAAGTGGAATCTTATTTAAAGTAGAAAAGGAAAGTATGTTTAAGTTTAATTTGTCATTTAGAAACTTGCCTTCCACAATTTATTAGTTGACATTCGTTTAAGCAATATATTTGCAATATAAAATTGTTTAAAAAAATATATGCATACAACAATAATTCCAAGTCTTGATAATTTTTTAGGTTTTTAGTTTGTTCAAGTAGTTTTTGATGAAAATAAAACTTTTCATTTCATCTTTTGGCCCAACGTTAATATTTTTTTTACATCCAGGCTAAACGTATTAAACATACGTCACAGTCCCCCAACAGTGATTCTATATTAATATATGGTATCTACATAAATATAGATTTTCATGCTAAAAAAGTGCATGTCTTTATAAATATTTGTGGATTTAAAAATTACAGTTGCATACGCATCAGTCACCACGACTGGGGGCCATAGGAACAATGAAAATCTATAGCTCTTTCCTCAAACTCTGAATCAGCAAATGTTACCGAGTTGTTCTATTAACCATATAAAATAAAATTAGATTTAAGAAAAAAATCAATCATGTTTCCCTACATACCAAAAGGCAAGTGATCATATCAATGAACCAAAACCAGACCTCACAGAAGCGTGATTACATATTTTAGCTACTAATAAAATATTGACCAATAAGGCATATCTAAACAATATCTCTACAATTTGTTAGGAAACATCGTATTTGGATGTCAATAGATTCAATCAGACCATAGCAGAAATAAGAAACTTTAGCTCATTTCAATCTTATCAAATTTAAGCATCAAAGATCTTTCAACAAAAACTATTCAATGCTTTGACTATAAAACGCTCCAAATTTCTTTGAGTAATGTAAGTAGTAAGACGTATGAGTACAGATTTTTCAACCATGTTTGTAGAGCAGTTTACAAGTGTGTTTCATGCTAAGATTCACTTTTTAGAAGAGTTAATACTTTATATAGTAAACTGATTCAAATCTTCCAAGTACATGTCGCTTCTTGGTTCACTTACATCTTAAACCAAGTCACTTCAATGAACAAGAAACCCACTAAAAATCAGTAAGTCATTAAAAACTTAGCGAACTCTCATAGATGAAAGCACTGCGTGCAAGTAAGTGAAACGCGTGCCAAGGCACACAGCAAAAAACAAAAATTACAAATTTGTACAATTACCATCCAGCAATTCTCTAATTACACAAGCACTTTTTTGTTTTATTTTATTTTATTTTTATTTATTTTTTTTGTTTTTACTGTTTCGGTTAATGACTCCAGCAGTAGCAGGAAATACAGAGTAAATACTCGAGATATATATATCTGAAAATGTAGGTTTTTGAAACAAAAAGGAGCTCAATATTTTCCCACAATTATTTTCAAAAAATTGGTTACTATTAATTACATATTTGCAAAAACAGTGTTACTCTGACTTCTTACAAGTAGATAAAATGGCATAGAAAACTGTGTCAGTCAAATCGTATTAACTGGAACTATGTATTTACTAGAATGACCTTCTTTTTGAAGGAAAATTAAAATTTAATTACTATTTAAGTAAGTTGTCCTAAATATATAGCCCAAAGAAGATAATTATTGTCTGTAAGCAAAATGTTGTAAAACTTGAAAAAGAAATATTTGGAAATAAGACGTGTAAACATTTTTCACCGACATATAACTATCAACTTTCTTTTTTTTTAGAAACTTCATTACTTAATTAATGTAAATACTCTTGAATTTTATTTAAAAGAACATTAATGTTAGATAATAGAGAGGCTAATATGTAGTGTTATAAGTGAGTATATTGAACGCTGACTACGATGGTTTTTGATAAGAGGACCACCGTTCAACACTGAAACCGAAAGATTTTGAATAAAAGTTTCACGTTTCAAATTTTATTTTATGCACAGAAGAATGGCATGCATCAAGGGTTAACTCTCATGTGTCTAATTGATAATTTTTACAAAAAATTTAGTGAAAATTGCTTTGATCTAGTAACAGCAATTCAAAAGTTGTGGTCATTTGGAAGTGAACAGTCGAGCAATGTGGCACTGAAAATGAAAGTAAGAATAACATTACTTTAGAATATTCAACAAATATTTTGAATGTTTGTGTCTAGCATAAGTATAAAATATGAAGTTATCCTTTTCAGGTCATTAATTTTCAGTAATTTTCAACACTGCATAGACCCGCCTTGAGAGGGAATCCATATTTCCATATTCAAGGATTTGGGATTTTAAGAAAAACGTAAAAAAAAATAAACAACTAAAATCAAACTTTAAAGAAAAAAAATTGTACACAATTTTTTTTTAATTTTAATCTTTATGAATTAAGGTGTTTTATATATTTCACAAATAAAATATGTCCTTCCAACGATAAACACTTCCACTCATTAATTTCCACAGTTTTGGTTACTGAATTTTATGCATAAATGAACTTAATTGAATTAGCCTTGAAATAATATAACCAAAAAATATAAATACATTTTAGAAATTCAGTATATGTCACCTTTTTCCAGTTCACTCAACCACATTTTGTAGAAAAGATTTAATATTAATTAAGACATCATTTTTATATTAGCTACGCCAATTTAATTCTTAGCTAAGCAGAATTCAAAAGATAAAATAAATGGGTTCTTTTTAATTTTTTTTTATATATAAAATCCAATTAGTTTTTAAGCGGAAATTCTTTATCATCATTAGGCGATATTTAAGTATATTTGATAGTAAATGTGTGCAAAATAAAAGGGTTCCACTGCTGCAGACACAACAGAGAGCCATGCAGACTAAAAACAAAAGACTTGAGACAGAAACCTGGAAATGTGGCATGGAAAAGTGTGCATGCAAAAACAATGAAACATTCCCTATTGATTTGCTGCGATTAATTGGTGCTTTCAGTTTGTTTACTTTTAATGTTGTTAGAAACAAGACTTGAATTCTAAAGCAGGTAAAATAGAGTTGAAAATGTAAATGCTGAAATGTTTAACAAAATCAACCTTTGTACTTTAAAAATGGCAAATTCCCTTTATGAATTTACTCTCCTTGAAAAAAACGTTTGTATACAAAAGTTTCAAAGAAAATTAGATATACAAGTTGTACTAGTTTTACTATTTAGTATATACCATAAAGAAGAAGATTGACTTTTCAGCATGCAAAGAAATTACAGCCCGTGCACTTTGTAGTTGTATACTTGGAATTCGCTACAAAAGAAAAAAAGCATTAAATTAAATTATGAAATAACTCATAGTGTAGAAGTAAGTAGAAAGTATTTCCGATTAAATAAGCAAAAGCTAGCGGTGTTAACGGAAGGTATTTAAAGGCGAGCAGAAAAGAAAGCTATAACGAAAATGTAATAATACTCATTTTTTTTTTGGAAAACTTTCTTTGGTAGATTCTTAACGTATTGCTTATACTTAATTATAGGTACACACTAGTATCTATATTATTATTAAAAATTATTATTTAACGTTAATCTACTGCACCTTTTTTCTGATAATCACAAAAATCTTAAGTTGTTCGGATATTAAATTATGTACTTCTGGCAAGTCGCTTAAATCAGCTTTCTATTTATTCTGTTTTTTTTTTTGCTTTTTTATAAAATTGCTTAAATCAAAGAATATTAACGTGATCATCTTGTTGAATTGCTAATAGATTTTCAAAGTAAATAAAAGCAGAGTTTGAGGAGAAGATTTTTATTAGTAAAGGGTTTTTCAATAGGGATAAAATAATTTTGTATTTAAATAAAACACAGAATAATTGAGATATCGCGCTGAAATTTAAGTTTGGAATTAATATCGCTCATATGAACACCGTGAGCATGTTTGCAGCGATCTATTCCTTGGAGCCAACTTTCCTCCACTGTTCCACACATATCGGATTGTTCCTCGTCGGAATAAACTAACGACTTATCTTAACCCCATAAAAGGAAATACATCAGCATTAAATCGCAGGAACGAGGTGGCCATTTGACTGGAACATTTCTTGAGATTACTTACACGCATTAAGAACTTTCCCTTCAATAATTCAATTGTTTGTTTGGCATATTGTACCATGTTGTTCGAAGCACATACCACTGATGCCAATCCCATCCAATTCTGGCAAAATATTTTTCCAACATGGCACGATAGCGTACTTCATTGACCGTAACATGGCGATCATTTTAATCTACGAAAAAAAAAACGGTCTAATAACAAGTCCGCCATGAAATCCAAACCGCACTGTCACTTTTTGTGGATGGAATGGAGTCACTTGAAACATATGTGAGTTTGTTACTGTCCAATAACGCTTATTTCGCTTATTGGCAAAGCCATTAAGCCAAAAATTAGCTTCATCGAAGCTAAAGATGATTTTTCGATGAAATTCAGGATCTTCTTCAAATTTAAAGCGATTGCGAGCAACGACTCAGAGTTTCGCAGTATTGGTTTTTACAAAATATTTCCAAATGTTGCTCATTTGTGAACTTCATCATAATAAACATGTCGACTTTAAAAGCTGTTTTGACATTGCCATATCAAAAAAAAATTAATTTTAAGGTTCCATTTGTATTTAAATACAAAATTGTTATGTCCCTATTGAAAAACCCTATATAAAAACAAGTTTACGTGCAAATATAAAATGCAAAAGAAAAAACTTATTTGTTAAAATTTTGAAGGTTAACCAGATTCATATTTTATTGCGGACATCACTGACAATTAAGCTTCTTTGTATTGTCACATGCAATTTTTATATTTTTGAATCGGATGCTTCATTCTAACTAATAAAAACTATAAATAACAGTCGCAAAAAGCTGATGAGCAAACAGTATCCTCTGTAAACTGCAACATTTTATTGAAGGGTGCGAAAAAATAAATTAGCAGGGGTTTAAAAATTGGATCTTTTCACTATTGTTCATTGGATGGATACGTTTAATCATAATTCCATCAAAAACTCGATTTTGAACACATTTATGTTAAGGCTTTTGCAAATTAACGCAGATATATATATATATATGTCTGTATTTTTAACAAGAAATAAGTATGTCTGAAGCCTGAACCCAGGGAAGATAATGAACGATGACTTAGAAGCCTGTAATGTATACCTTAATATTAGATATATGTACATAAATGACTTGGATATGTTGTTTGTAGAAATCGACATTGAAGGTAACATAGATGGTGTGTGTGTGTGTGAGTGTGTGTGCCAGATCCAAAATAGCAATTATTCGTTTACTTAATACTAACATGCAAACTAATTTACTATTTAATTTATGGAAATTGAATATTTAAACCAATATTTAAAGTTTACTAAAATATTACATACTTACTTACTTAGGTCAGGTTGCCTTGCACCTGGTCTTTCCAACGGAGATTAGGACGTGAGGACGTTCGAATAAAACACCCTTCTAGCCGGAGCGCTTTCTTCCATTCGCTCAACATGACCCAGCCAGCGAAGCCGCTGGAGTTTTATACGCTTGACTATGTCAGTGTCGGCGTACAGCTCACACAGCTCATCGTTCCATCTTATTCCATCCACACATACTGGACCGTAGATCTTACGGAGTATCTTCCTCTCGAACGCTCCTAACAGCCTCTCATCATTGATGGTCAATGTTCACGTCTCAGCGCCATACATTAGGACAGGAATGATGAGGGACTTATAGATTAGATCGTTATTTTCGTCGGTCGAGAGAGGGCTCTACTTCTCAATTGCCTACTGAGCCCATAGTAACACCTGTTGGCAATATAGGGTTTAGATATTCTTTAGCTGATGCTAGGTTATAAAAACGATCTGGTTTATAACTCTAAAGAGTAATGCAAATTCCGTTCAGAGTGGATAACACTGAAACTTTCACGCTTAGATGTTCAGCAATATTTTTTTGGATTTGCTGTACTCATCCTGGCAAATAATTTATATATAGTATATAGGTTTTTGTGAAATAAAGAACCCTATTAAATAAAATGCCTTCGGTCATTTTTCTCTTCTTCGAATGTGTAGAATTATTAGCGAGCAGCCAGCTATATTCACTGGGTTCACAAATAAAAATCACATTAAATCAAAACTACTGTTCCTACTGTATTGATCCTTAACTAAAACCATTGTTTCAAATTGCATTCAACAGTTGACCTTATTTCCATTTACTGTAGAAATGTTTAAGGCTTTTCTTTTTCTTGGTGTTTACGATGCATGCACAAATGCCACTACTTCAGGCAGCCAGGCATACATATGCGAGTAGTAAGCATGTATATTGCAGTAATCACAGACAATTGAGGCCATTCGCATTCAAACAAAAGGTTCGGGTAAGTTTTAAGTTTTTTGCAAGCCCAACTCAAATCAAGTCAAGTTGTATGGCAACTTTTACTTTGCGACAAAAGACCTTCTTCTCTTATATCTACATATTATTTTTGTCTTTCCTTTTGTTTATATGAGTGGGTGTTTATTTTAATTTGTAATTATCATGATTAAAGAATAATAACATAGACAAAAATTGCATGCCAAAGTGTAATTTAAATCTTTTGTGATTTACTGCCAACTGTCGTGAATTGAAGTTGAATTAAGTAGGGTGAAATAATATCAAAATATAAATATAAATTTGTTCATCTTGAGCTTTTACAATGAAATGATGCTCGTACATTGTATTTCCATAAATGAATAGAATGAGTGGCATTCAAAAATAAACATTTCATTTATTTGCACATATCTTAGAAGCCGCCCTTATGTATGTAAAGGGTGTTTTTTTTTTAGAAGTGTGGTTTTCAATCTGGCAATACTTTTTTCGGAGTTGATTTATGCTCAGTTTGATTTGCCATTTCATATCGAATAGACTTACGCCTGAACAATGTTTGCAAATTATTGAAATTTATTATCAAAATTCAGGCGCTGTGAAAAAGTGTTTCGCAAGCAAAATTGTCTTCAACGACGAGGCTCATTTTTGGCTCAATGGATACGTGAATAAGCAGAATTCCCGTAATTGGAGTGAAGACCAGCCATAGGCAATTCAGCAGCTACCAATTCATCCCGAAAAATGCACTTTTTTATGCAGTTTATGGGCAAGCGACATCATTGGGCCGTACTTCTTAAAAGACAATGAAGGCCGTGACGTTATGATCAATGGAGAAAGGTACCGTTCGATTATAATACTTTTTTTGGCCAAAAATGCTAGAATTGGACTCGACCGACATGTAGTTCCATCAGGCCGATGCCCGATGCCACATGCCACATGCCACACTGCACGCGAAACCATGCATCAATTGAGAGGCGAATTTGGTGAACAATTAATCTCACGTTTTGGTGAGATCATGAGATCACCTATGTTATGTTAAGTCTCTTGTCTATAGGGACAACCCAAACACGATTACTGCTTTGGAAGCCAACATTGAACGCGTCATTGGTGAGATTCCGAGATTCTACTATAGTAGTATAATATTTATTATTTCAATGCTACACAAATATTTATTTTATTTTCTACCCATAAATTAATTTGCTTTTTCTCATATCATATTCTCATATTTTGTGAGTTAATCAAAATACTTTAAAATTTAGAATTTTCATCAGCAAGAAAAATGGATGAAAATAGATTAGATCCAGTCAAACTCACTTTTTTCTTTGTTGCTATGCGTATCAAAACGGTGCTTTGCACTAATTATCTTTTTCAGATGAAAACAACCACTCACGCAACAACAACAACATGTGTAACCCTTTTGTAGCATTATTACTATTTGTCATACACATAATGCAAAGAATTGGCAGTTTTAGACAAAGATGAATTTTATCATACATTTTTAAAGTAGCATCTGTTCTCTACCTATATACAAAAATATTAACCCAAACACTTCATTTATCATGTCTAATGTAAAACCATAAACCTCTGACCAATTTCGAATAGCACATTTATATAGATTAATATTTATGTGAAGCTTAAGTTGCGTTCAAGATTTGATTATAAACTAACTTCAAGTTTACGTTTAATAGTCAAATCTAACAAATGATAAATGATACATGGAAAAATACTAGATTTTTATAACTATGTATGAATAAATATGTATGTGATATAGAAATCAAAGTTTAGTCTTACAGCAAACGAACGATATATTTTTTAGAAATCCACCTCGAGTATTCTCTAATTTTTGCTCGAAATTTTTTTCTTATTATTGATTGAATGACAATATCTCGTATGGTGGTGTCTTAACAATCAGAAATCTATCCAGTTAAAGAGAACAAAAATAAACTCTCTCTTCCCACTCATTTTTTGCTTCCATTCCGTTCGTTCTTCTGGAGAGTGACACGGGCCGCGCAACTACGCTAAATCCACACACGGCTGGGCGCACTCACATGTCGGCTGGGCGGTACTAAACTTAATCATAGTCGGCGAAAATTTTCATAAACCGGTAAATAAGTGTGCAATAGTGGCGATAGGCGTTAATGTTATAGCAAATGGAAAAAGCCGAACCGTTTTAATAAAAAATTTGGACCAAGCCATCTGTAGGTTATAGATCAAAAAAAGTTTAAAATATTCAACTTCCCACCAGAATATCTCGTTAACTACGTTAAATAGCGACCAGGTTTGTCGTGAGTTATCAAACATGTTTTATTGATAGATAAACATCATAACATAAACATTTATAATCTAAAAGTCTTTAGAAATTTTAAAAAAATAATATGTAGAACTTTCCAAAAAATTAAAAAACCTTTTATGATGTCAAATAACTGAGTAAGCCATCATAACAGTTTCAACGAATTATACAGAAACGATTTTTGGGTAGTGTTTTTAACCCACTCACGACTTCCATTACTTATGAGTAGAGTAACTCTTTTTGCTTCTTCAGATTTGAAATAATTTTCAATTGCAATAGTTCTGTAGCGTGTTACTTACTTAAAAGAAACGTTTGTCAATATGGGGTTAAATAATGAAATCAGGTAACTATAGCTAATATTCACCTTTTGAAATGACTTTATATGAAGGATTAGATAAGTATTTATTTGATTAATTTAGCAGCTTAATTCAAGTTTATTAATTAATTAAGTAAGAGCACCGATAAAGTTTTTAGTGTATCAAAAAATAAAATCATATCACAACATTAAAGGTTCAGTTGTTTAGCGTAAATAAGCGCGATAAGTGAACCCATGTGAAATGCACGCGCCGCTTCAAACACGTTTTCTAGTAGTAATAACATCAACCATAAAATGTAAACAAATAAACGCTGGCGAGCGCGTGTAACACCGACGACAAAAACAAAAACATTCTCACATATACGCGCACGTCGAAACAAAGCAAAAGTTCGCTTTAAACTAAAGCGTTGCAAATAAATAAAAGACAGAATTTACTACGATATTAACGAGCGAGTTGTGTGGAGTGGAAACGCTACGAAAATGAAACAAAATGTGCGCATGAATAAAGTTAAGCAAACTGGTTTCGGATTAATTTACAAAATTGAAGTTGAATATGTATATTCCGTGTATAGTTACTACACACAGGTGGTGCACTTGCGCGCTCCATAGCAAACGGCCAACATGCTGCAGCATTTAACATCAGAGACAGAGAGAGGAGGAGTTAACATTCTTAGTGAGAGATTAGCATTGACAGTGTGAGTTAACATTGAAGAGGTTAACATGGAAGCGGTTAACATGGAAGCGGTTAACATGGAAGCGGTTAGCATTGAATCGATTTACCAAATGTTAAACAAAGCTATAGACACGGTAGTAAAGAACTATCAAAAGCTGAAGTGTACTGGAAACTTTGTAGCTCTTTAATAAAAACAACAACTCTTGAACAGCGATACAAATAAAATTGTAAAACAAACAACAATTTCAAATTTATCAATCTAATAGAAGTAAACAAGAATTTGCGATTTGAAAGCATTCAATGTGTAGTTAGAGAAAAGTGTTCTAAAAATGGTTTTTTAAAAGCTAATGTGTTGAAAGTGTATATTGTAAATAATTTTGTTTTATGCTGGCGCTATGAACGCAAGAAAGCTGTTTCTTTTCCGGCCAGAGTGATAGCATTGACAACGCGGGTTAACAGTTCCAGAACGAGCTGCGTATTCTCGTTAATACTCTTTGTTTACATATCAAATTTTCTTGCAGTTGTTGACTAAATAACACCCGTATTACCAACTTCCAAAGCTTCATTTTTGTTATCATGGAAAGATAAAATACTTATAGTCTCTTCATGCTTAAAATTTACACTATAAGTAAAGGCTGAAATATTTTATGATTATCCATTCATTCTGATCAAATTAAAAAATGTAACGATACGAGTGGTCAATGTATGAATATAATGTGGGGATATATGAATATTGGGGAAAATATGAACAACGAATATTAAGTAAATATTACGTGCTACCTTTAATAAATCGGAATTTCATTTGCAAGTCATTGGTAAAATTGTCATTAATAAATAACGCACAATAATCTTGACAGCGCTCTGTAATATCTTACTCTCAATAAACATTCTGAACCGTTTTCTATTGCTGTCAACAAAATATACTTGAAATTCACTTTTTTCTGGTTCGCTCTCATTTATTGTTTCTCTCCCTCCTCTCTCTCTCTCTCTCTCTCTCTCTTTTTTTAAATAATAAACATTATTAATTGCTTCAATGCTGAAATGTCGCTCAATATGTTTTATTCTATTTTTTGTAATTTTTTCTTTACATTCTTTTATTGCGAAAAGAAACAAAAACGAATAACAATCACTTGACAATTATTTATGTATGCTCTTAATTTTGGTTTCTGTAGGAGAGACAAAGCGTTGGTTGTAAACTTTTTTTTTGTATAGCAACAATGTTGCATTTATATGTAGTTTTTTTCTTCAATCTTGTTACGAATTCAATTATGAAACATTTGTTACGTTTCTTTTTGTGTTCATTTCTTTGGTTTTTATTATCTTGACATTTGCGTCATATGGTGTGAGCTCGAATGTCGTGTTCTTAACGTTTTCAGATTTTTCTATTGTTTGTTTTTTTTTCGCTAATATTTATAGATAAAAGATTAATATCTTGACTTGGTGTGAAATACTCTATTGTCATTGCAATAGTAGAAGTAGTGTAAATAATTTATATATAAATCATATAAAGCTGCATGCAATCAAACCTATTTTTAACAGCATCATTTATCAAGTAATTAAGTTCATAAAATAATTTAAATCCAGATTTCTTTTGGTTTTTCAGGAAAGGAAATATCCCACAAATGTGATTCCCATCACGGTTGCAGCCGTGGATAGAATTCTACCAAAATTCGTAACTTTTTCTTTGCTGTGTAACTTTTCTTTCAATTTGGTAAAATTTGATGCCTTCCGCTTGTGCAACATGAGTTTAAAGCAAGTGTTATATGTACATATAATGGTTGTTCTGATTTTCACTGACCCCATCTATTTTTGTTCAGTGAACATATATGTGAAATATACATAGTTTTTACCTCTGACTATTTGTTTACATGCGTATGTTGTTTCTCCAAAAAAAGCGTGATTTTTTAAGTTTTTCCACCATTTTGTCTTCAACAATAAAAAGAGGTATAAGATTCGGATTACCCGTACCAAAACAACCCCAAGTGCTTGGATCTCTGACACAAAATTTAAATAGTATTTTTGCTGTTGTAGATAACTAACTACTAAAATACAAGTAAAAAATTCGACAATTTAGAGATAATTCCAGAGACTAGTTAGTTATGTCATCCTTTAACTTTTTAGATTTGAGATATACAATTTCCCATTGCTGGTATTGTCAGGTAAAATTGTTTCCACCTGAAATACTCTCAGGCAAATGTTTCAAAATATATGTTGAGACATTCATTTTCGTTTTTTCCCCAAAGAAGGTGAACCGGTCTATAGCACAAACCCACACTATATTTGTCAGAAAAAATATACTGATCATGTATATTTACTTAAATGCAATATTTGAATACATTTTCATTTAATTTTACTTACTTTCAAAGTAATCACACTTATTTTTATTAATTATAAATAAATAGATGCATGAAAAAAGCATTAAACAAATTTTGTTACAATTTTTAGAATAAATTTATGCACCCCATGTTGTATTTCTCTATTTCTTAAAACTGAGGGGCATATATTAATTTTATTTTTATTTTTTAATTAAAAAAATATTTTAATAAATTATTATATATCAGATCAATTCTCTTATGAAAGAAGGTCAACAGAAGAATTATGCTAACATTTTCTATGTCATTGCCCGTGTACCAATTACATACTTGATGCAGCAGATCTAAAATTATGGCATTTATGTACAAAATACGGAAATATGAAAATTAATTAAAATGTTTTTTATGTACTTCTGCAGTGTATAAAAGTTATGCTACGAAATACAGAAATATGAAATCTTACTTCCATTAAAACTTAATTAAAATATTCATAATGTACTTACTTCTGAAGTGTACTTATGGAATAATGTTAATTTTTTGTCAAGGAAATGAATTGATTTATTGTAAATATCAATCGTTAAAACTCACAAAGAATTTTAGTGCAGCATAATTATTTAAGTGTGAAATTGATTAGAAAATTTAGTGTTGGCAAAAAAGGGACATTAAAAAATCTATCATTTTGCATTTTAAATTTATTTGAGTTGATTTGAATTGATTGATTTATTAAGCGTCAATTGATTTAACAAATCAATTAGCAAGCATTGCCTAAAAGTATGCTATAAAGACAAAATGCTATTTTTATTCTGCAGTTTTGATAGCTTTAACAACTTTCAAATTCAATTTGAATATATGCTCAGCAATAAATATTTTAATGATATGATTACTTATATTAAAAATTATTTCTTTATGTTATCTTGACTTTCAATAGGATTACTTAGACCTTTTACTTTTTTGCATTCTATTAACTGGAAAATTTGTGGCAAAACTTTCATACGAGTATATTGCACACACATAAAACTGCTTTACGCATTGCATACAAACATTAAACAACATCATTTATGTTTTCGTTTAAAAATTAAAAAATTATGTATGAGCTTTTTACGACAGACTTGTGGTACTACATATACTCTTGAGCGACATAATCTACAAACAGTATAGACTTATTTCTCGTTTCATATTTCAAACTGTTGTATACGGCAAATAGTATGTTTCTTTTTTATTTTATTACTGACTAAATCTAATGCAATTAAATTTTTAATTATTATGTGTGAGTTGTACGATGCTCCTCAGTTATGACTTGCCACCCCAGTAAGCATATGTTTTGCAACTCCTCTAGTTCCGCGTAAATATTTTGACAAAATCTGATGACTTTGATACTTTGAACATGATCGGTTATACCACCTCAAGACACAAAAAATAGAATTTAAGTTTAATTAAACTGTGATGCTGGTGCATATCAAAAAGAAACTACATAGTAGCAATCTCATTCTTTCGATAGAATTTTTTATTAAACACATGTTCAGCAAGATATTTTGTGTCAACTACAAAATGATTACAAAATTGTCATAAAACTTTTTAGCGCTCACATTGCCTACCATAAAAAAAATTAAATATCAATTGCAATTTAGCTATAAAAAAACCTTCTTTGCTTTGTGATTTAATAGACTTTTTCCTATTTTTTATGAGTGAGCAAAATCGCACGAAGAGCTGTAATTTGCCGTTTTATATGCAAAAATACATCATTAAGTACAAAAAATGAATTGAGTGAAGGAGGATATTCTCATTAAAATTTCTATTAGAGGTAAAAGAAAAGACACAAGTGCCGAACTTGTTCAGCAAAATTAAATTACATGCTAACAATATACAGAAAGTGTCATGAAAATTATAATAATTATTTGGTCGTTGTTGTTGTTGTTTATTTTTTGTAATTCCATAGGATTTATAACTACAACAACTACTTCATATATTAGATTTAAAGCTGTTTATGTAAACGTGGGATTTTGTTTATTACCGAATTTTTTTTTTTTTGGTTTTCTCAAATCGCTTCAGGTTTCCCATGCAATAAAGTTGCTTCCAAGAGATAATAGTTTATTGTTATAACTACTCGCTCTCATATGGTCGCTGTGGCGAAGTGGTAGTTCGTTGGACTGCTACGCAGAGTGTCCGGGGTTCGAATCTCGGCAAAGGCAAAATCAAAAAGTAGAAAAAATGATTTTTCTACACGGCACCACCTCTTGGCAGGCAATGGCAAACCTACAAGAGTAAAAATTGCATATGAAAAGGTTTTCACTTCGCCGTTCGGATTCGGCATTAAACTGTAGGGACCTTCGATTCATGTACAAATATAACACGCACAACATGAGTGGATGCAAAAGCTCGGCCTAGGCCCTCCATGGGCTGTTGTGCCATTAAAAGTAAAGCAAAGTACTCGCACTATCAAGTTGAATTGTATCTGAAACCTTTTTGGTTTGAGTTTATTTAAATTATGCTTGTCAGATCATTTGTATTTTATTTTAGAAACTCAGATTGAAGCACCCAGTGCATTTATTTTATTATTTTTTTTTTTTTTTTGTAGTACCCTGTTAACTTATAGATATGGAAACTGATAAAATGCAGGCTTGAATTATCATTCATTTTATTGCCGTTACGAAATTCTGTAATTCTGTGACAGTTCATAAAAATTCAACTATATATTTTACTTACTTGCCAGTCGCCTCTGCTATGCGCGCGCTGGCGCTAGTTGATAAGGCCAAGTGCAGTCAGGTTACCCTGCACCTGGTCTTTCCAACGGAGATTAGGACGTCCCCTTCTGCGTGTTTCTCCACCGTGGTTCGAATAAAACACCCTTCTAGCAGGAGCTTTTTCTTCCATTCGCTCAACATGATCCAGCCAGCGAAGCCACTGGATTTTTATACGCTTGACTATGTCATCTCATCGTTCCATCTTGTTCGATATATGTCGTCGACGCATACTGGACCGTAGATCTTACGGAGAGGAAGATACCTCTCGAACGCTCCTAACAGCCTCTCATCATTGATGGTCAATGTCCACGCATCTGCGGCATACGTTAGGACGGGAAGGATTGCTTACTGAGCTCGTAGTAACACCTATTGACAAGAGTTAATCTCTGCTTGATCTCAAGGCTGACATTATTGTTGGTGTTTGTGCTAGAGATCCTAGATAAACGAAATCCTTGACGACTTGAAAAGTATAATTGTCAACAGTGACACTTTGTCCAAGACGCCTTGACTCTTTGTTTATATCATAAAAATCTAGTCAGAATAACTACAACTTCAACTACAAAACCAGATCAACTACAAAAATAAGCCAGAAGACCAATTTATTTTCAAGTGCATGATAATAAAATGGTAGTTTTTATATTTCCCTTCTGACACTATTTTACTATCGTCAGCCTTCCACTGAGAAGGCTGTACCCTATGCCCTACAATCTCAGAAGGCATAACCTAGACAACGTTACAATATACAATACATTTGGGAAAGCCTAGTCTATGATTTGACAAAGCTCCCACAAATCTGTGCTGAAGGCTGAAGACAATTATAAAATCTTGACATATAAAAGAATTACTCCCTTCTGATTGTAACTAAAACCTTTAAATCGTAGAGTACAAGGTCATAGATAGCGGTTTTATTCCCTGAATAACCCTTGAATCCAATATCGGTTTATGTGAATCTGGGTGATTGTATAGTGAAGAACTAGAAAAAGCACAACAACTAATAGCTATCTATTGTCACTTTGTTACCCTGATGCTAGGAGATCGCAGGAGCAGACAACACATACGGCAATGCCCTGGGATTTACTTAGTAATTTTTAGTTTTATCATATTTATCATTTAATGTAGTGGCATTGCTTAATCATACATATCACAATTTACCAACGCGATTATTAATTAACTCCAACATTCTAACCATGAGAAAATAGCTACTTAGGCTCTTCGTTCCATTCAAGGTCAAACTACATAACATGTGTTGCGGACGCAACGCCTTTTCTCTCTCGTATATGCTCTTTCTAGGCATTCGGCATTCGTGCAATATTGTATGCTCCACACAACACACGTTTTGCGCGCAAATTATATTTAGTTCTTTAATTCTTCAGAATTAATTTAAATATAGTATACAATCTTAGGATAGGTACAATATGAATTTTAATTTTTTTAAGGAATTAAATAAAAACTACTTCAATGTACTAAGCGTAGACTATGACTCTGTCAGAGAGTGTAAGAATGAATACTAGATTAAGGCACATTGGAAGAAATAGAGTGAGAAGTATAACAGTGCAGATGAGATATTGGAAAGTACATAATTGGAAAGTACATAAATACACATATGTATGTAAAAATACTTAAATAAGAAATAGTGAAGTTTGAGTCACACTAACGTAACTCGTGTGCCTCTTCATTTAAAATCAGCTGATGCTCGCATGTCGAGATGTAGTTTTTTAACTCCTCTATTAATTTTATTTTGACAAATAATCTGTATTAAATATAATGTATTAAATATTTTCGTTGCAAATATTCTGTTATCGATTATGCCATTGTCAAATAAACTATAACATCTCTCAGAATTTCTCAGCTGTTTGCTGTCGCAACACGAGACAATCGTGAAAAAAGTGACGCTCTCTGAGCATATGGACGGCAAGCCGACGAGTTTGTTTCATACAAAACACACTGATTCAACTTTTCGCACGAATACGAGAAAAGCGTTGCGTCTAAAACGCGTGTTATGGAGTTTGACCTTAAGAAGGCAAGGAACTTCGTAAATTGATTCTCGACTTGGTTTTTATCTTACAGAGCCATAAATTACAAAAATCGTAAAACCTTCTTCTCACATCGTGACGTCGAGCTTCAAAATTGAGCTTTATTATGGATCACAGCATTTAGTTATTTTATATAAGAGAAATTTTTCGAAACGTTTCACGTTTTTATTCGCCACTCAGCATTGCAACAAACTAAACTTCACATTCTAATTCATTCAAAGTTATATTTTTTACATATCTACATACTAATTAATGTATTTCCTTACAAATAAACTTAAACTTATGAAAATGTTTTGCACAAAAACGTACAGTAATGAATACCTTACATCATTTGAAATGAAAACTAAAAGCATAAATACTTCAATAGATAGGCAATGAAATATTACAACTTCGTTGGTATACTTCACTTTTGGCAGTTTAGTTATATTCACCACGTAGAAACCTTGACCAAGTAAAGAAAAAACCAATAAAATTAATTAGAGTCAGTATATAGTAGTCGCAATTAGTACATATGTACATACCATAAGTACAATAATGTACTATTTATTTAACTTGGAAAGGGCATTTTTTTTATTTTAATTTCCAAGCATATAACAATTTCTAGAAAGTATATATTCGTGTTACTAAAATATTATTGAACAATACCAGCGCATCTTAAGATTCGTTTATCGTTTACATCTTTATAGTATCAAAGTTTAAAAATGTCACATAAATCAAAGTGAAATTCACTCAAGCACGCAGTCAGGCGCACCTTTTTCGGCACATTTTTGTATTGACATAATTCTTCTTCTTTTATGTGCATATGTATGTATGTGTAGCATTCATTTTGTGTTTCTCAAACTCTCACATCATATGGACATATGTCATTTGTGATCTGCGTGATCGCTGTTGATCTCTGGCGGTAACAGTGACGCCATGTATGTAAACTTGTTGCGTATTTAGCGCTGTGGCGTTAATTGATACTAATCTTCAATCTTCAAAAGTTACAAGCGTTTATTTAACTTAAGTTCTAAAATATTCATAAGTCACAAATAAAGTACATATATTTTAGTCATAATTACTTATGTGTCTTCGTCAAAATCTTTTGCTTTCCCGCACGGTGACTAAATTAAATTATCTACTTTTGTCACTGTTACTTGCTTCTTTCTCAGCAGTCGCTAATTTTTCGATTTCGTTGTATGAAAATGTAATGCATTCTCACGTCAATTACTGGAAGCAATTATTTTTTTATTAATTACGTAAACATTTTTTTTTTTAATTGTTCATGTGGCTCTTTTTTATGTTGTCTCACTTGTTTCCATTCCTTTTGAATAGTTTTTATGGGCCTAGCATAATTAAGAAATGCATTCATTGTTGCGATCATTTGGAAATTGTCATCAGGTTTTTGTAATTTTGTGGAACCCTTATTATACTAGAATCTAGTTTCCCTTATAATTTTTTGTTGTAATTAGAGAAAAAGTCATTTCTTGAATTTGGTAATTTCCAGTATTTGAACACTTGCAACAAGTGGTTTTCTTGTAATTTTGGTACTTGTCGTCGTGCACAATTAATGTGCACTCCTACCTCAAGCAGTGGCTGATCTATGATTTGGGTTTGGAGGGGGTGATTTGTTTTGGACGAATTCCAGAACAATTTGAACCAAAAGACACACCTTAATTTATTTTAAATTCAGACCAAAGAGCTAGGGCTAAACTCAGACCGAAATTCAAAACTAAAGTCTAACCAAAATTCAGACTCATTCAAAACTGAGCCCTAAATCTAGACATAAATTCAAGCCAAGAATTAAATGAAAACTCAAACTTAAAATGCATCAAAAGTAGACCAACGTCAGAAGAAAAAAAGAGAGAAATTCGGACTACAAACAAAATCAGTTCTCAATTGTATCCAAAAATCACAATCAAATTAACTAAGAACACTTTAAAGCTGACCACAAAATTGGAGGAAAAATAGTTCAAGGTTCATAATCAATCTGTCCAAATATAGTACATCTATGTAAACATGAACTGGCTATCAAGTTCAGATTAAATCTAGTTGCGATTTAGAATGATTTTTAATCGTTATACTTTTGCACTTGTATTTTAGAAAGAGATGCATAGCCCCTTCCTGATCTGCCACTGACCTTTAACATGGGTTATAGTATCCGCTTCTTCCTCGTTGCCATATATGGTAGTTCATACATTGATTTACATAAGAAAACCCAGTCTTTCAGTATATATGTGTAATAATTCAAGTATGGTATGGTATGAAAGTGAAGAAAACCTATGTTCTATAGATGACCACTAAGTCTGCACTTGACGATTTACTTCATGAGAATGGAATGTTGAGAGTAGATTGCGGAAAGCTGCAACATAAACTTTGACTAAATAATGTCAATTACATTGTAACTTATTTATGTAATACTTACATTAAAATTAACTAAGTATCAAAACTATTAAAAGTTTTGTTTTGAAAGATACTTGAGGTGTTCACAAGGTGTTTTATTCACTGTCGTATCCTCTCAAGTGTCATAAATTTTCTCATTTCTCATATAAAATTTTACGACTTCATAACAACCCAATTACTTATGTACAAAAAATAGTACGTAGTGTTTGCTAATTTAATTACAGTAATTAGGGGGATTCGCTGAGTCCAGTATATGACCTTGCACTACTTAGTACCAGAATTACAACACTTTGACATTCTTACAACGAAAAAACAACAACCAAAAAAGAACTTGCTGTTTTGGCACCGTACAAGGACATATGCTAAACTAAAAGAATCCCCCTAATAATTTTGCAATTACAAATCTTTTTTTGTTAAGAAATTTGAAATTTGTAAATTTTATGAGATGTCGTTAAAATAATTGTAATTAATTATACGATTATTGTTGGCTTTCATACATTTATATCCACAATGTAGCAGAAAATTATGTACCGTTACCAACAGCAGCAACAACAGTCACAACAACATGCACAAGAAACATGCTCATTGGTGACATCAGCGTTTACTAGCATCGCCAACCAAACATTTTGTGCTAAATGCTCTTTTTCTTTTAATTATCCAGAAACAATCACTTGCTCGAGTAGCAAACAAAAAAATTTGTTAAATCATTTAACTTGATCGCACACTGCAGGTGTGTATGGGTAAATGGTAAGAGCCACCGCTAAACAAGTTTGTTGCTTAAATCTTTTACTATTTAATTTTCAAATGTATTTGTAGAATGTACCCAGCAACTGATAATGATAATGTTATTAAACTTACATAATTGCAAAAGCTTTAGTTTATGACTAAAATTTATTTTAAAAAGCTAAAACGTGTAGCAGCTTCACCATCGCATACTAACCGAAGCTCTCAATGCCAGGGATGATAGATTGGTTGTTGATGGCTGCTGCTGTAGAGTTGCTAATGACTGCTGTTGCTCCTTGTATAATAATGAAGAAGAACTTCGGAAGGCGTCATTTCCCAAATGCGGTCCCTATTATAGATGTTGGCCGCAGGGCTGAATTTTTGTTTACTCTTGGAGTAAACAGGCCATGCAAATCACCTTCAAAACATAAGGTTATATTTGGAAGGCGTGTGCGAATATGTATATATAATTATATCCGCACTTCCAATCGGAAGCTAAATTGTCCATTATATAATTGTAATTAACCTCATGTAATTGCCAAGAGGTGGCAAGCCTAGAATCGCTTACTTTATAAAACTCTGCAAAAAAAACTATGAAAATCGCAATATTGAATTATGACTGAATGGTCGCTGTGGCGTAGTGGTAATGCGTTGGACTGCTACGCAGAGTGTCCGGGGTTCAAATCTCGGCACAGACAAAATAAAAAAATAAAAAACCAAAAGTAGTAGAAAAATTAATTTTTCTACACGGCTCCACCTCTTGGCAAACCACCAAATGGCAAACGGCAAACCCACAAGAGTAAAAATTGCTATGATGTACATGATGTACTATGATGTACCATTCATGTACAAATATAACACGCACAACATGAGTGGAGGCGAAAAGCGAAAAGCTCGGCCTAGGTCCTCCATGGGCTGTTGTGCCATTAAAAGTAAGTAAGCAAAGACTGAACGGCTGTTAATACTTTTAAAAAGAAAGAATATTTGTCAAACAGAAATTTGATTCCCAAGCATGTAGGAACTCAGCAATTCTTGGAGAGTTTTTCGACTTTAGAAGTTTTGAAAATACAAACAAAAGAAGAAATATTAATAAAAGTTTCTACCTGTGAAAAAGTAAACATTTAAATGCAACCCTGTAACCCTGTAAAGGAAACAAGGAAGCAGAGAATTGAAAGCAGAGCCAACTTTACACCATTTTGGCTAAGCATTGATTCGAAAAGCAAAAACATTTGTATAGAAACAAATAATCGCTAATAAAAGAAATTAAAGTATCATTAAATTACAAAATAAAAGGCATAAAAGTCTATTACTCAAATCCTTTTAGAAATTAGATATTCAGTTAAAGAATTTTTTAGATGTATATGGATTTTTTAGGCACTAGGACCCGTTAGTGCTGCGATTTCTTCATATTCCAAACATGACTCAGTAAATATTTTACTACCATTTCCTGCTAGACCTTAACTACCCCGAGCTGGACGCAAAGCAACATTTAATTTAATAACAGCAACTAATCAACTTGGTAATCCTATTAAAAATTAATATCGAAAAAATTGCAGCATCACATTCACATTTCATCACATTCACCACAAAGATGCCACACAATGAATGAGCGAAGCTACTTCTATTCATTCCAGCATAGAAAATATGAGAACTCTTAGTCATACTTTAGCTGATTTCTATGCAGACAAGCGTGTACTTCTCCCGACTCTTCGTATACAAATCCTGCATGCGGCTGGCTTATCGACTGCATGCGGCACACAACGGATTGCAAAGTTGCAACTTTGAGGAAGTAATTTTCATTATAACTTTTTTATTTCCACTCGGTTTAAATGGAATTTAGTATCTTTTGAATGAAGCAGCCAGCAAAAGATATTTCGTTGCATTTAGTGAGTATTGCATAGTTTTTGATGTTGCTTTGTTGTCGCACAAACACACTCGTTTATACAAGTACTATCATACATAAAGAAAGATAGAAAGTTGAAACGCATTTGCTTTACGACTTTCGATTACAAAATGCAAAATGTTGAAGCGCAAACCCAAAAATAAAATGGCTTCTAACAATTTGCTGACTTTGGGTTAAAGTGGCGGGCTGGATGGCTGACTGGGCTCAGATGGAGGTTTTGACTGGGCGACAACAACAATATCCTTTCTTTTTTCCTTTACAATATTACATATTGTAAAATTTTTCATTGTAAGTTACATTAATTTACTAGCAAACTATGTATAAACAACATTCGCTTGTAACTGGAAATATCTACCGAATGATGCCCTCATCATGATTGTATTGCGTATGTGTTGCTGATCGTTACAACGTTCTTGCAAAATGTTGTTATTGCTGTTGTAAAAGTTACTGTGGCAACATTTGCCGCATGTTTATATATATTTTTTTTTTTTAACTTATTTGTTGTTGTTGTACAATTGCGCACACGTGCATTTTGTGGTATCTGGTTATTGTTACTTTTTTGGTTTACTGTGCACTCATGCGCCTTGTTCTATCTGTGTGGTAATTTAATATATTTAAGCGTATTCAATTGCTACTTTTGAGAGAGAATTTAAATTTATTTTATTGAAAATTCAAGAACCTTGGCTGTGGCCACTAATCTCTTTCTATACCCCACGACATACTGCAAGTTTTATTATTATTATTTTTTTTTTTTTTTTTTTGAGGTACGTTCCCAAGGTTTGTGCTTGGAAAATATTTGGACCAGAATTTCGAGATCAAACTTTAACTTGTATTTGTGAGAGAAAAGATAAATTTTTGGGTCATAGTGATATCTGCATGTGCCAGGCGGGTTAATGCTTCTTTCTCAGGGTATTTCTTGAGTTTATAATGGCTAAATCAGAGTTTATGTCTATTGAGCTGCGTTTAGCTTAGTCGTGTTCTTCCTTATATGCCTTTTTCTGGTCAGTCCGAAGCTAAGCTCGCTCCAGGTTTTCCTCCTTTGTGAGTTTATCCTGTGATTAGCCTCTATCCTACACCACCAACAATGAACCGCGAAATAATTTGAACCAAAGCTGCTTACATCCGTAATAAATAGTTTTTAGTTAATCTTTATGTCATTCTATTTCATTTTCTCTTACGTAATCCAGTTCAGATTAAGATTTCTAATTTAACGAATCAAATCAAACTATAAAAAAACTTTTAGCCAATCCATCTAATATTTAAGATAACTGAAAAGTAAATTTAGAGGAAGTTAAAACTAAATTTGTAACAGTTTATTATAAAATGTAAGCTGTAATTTGTACTTGTGAGAAATTACATTTAATAAATTATGTTGATGTTAAAATTAATTAAAATTTTCTCTTTCTTTCAGACAAATCCAGAGCTGGGCATCGTTAATCAAGAAATTATTGCCGTTAACCCGAAAAGCGTTTACCAAAAAGTTAATTTCGTTAACGTTACGTTCATTAAAGTTAACATTTTATGTATGGAAAAAAATAACAAATATTTTTTTTATCTCCAAAAGACTAACAAAAGTGTTACGACTATTTACAAAGAAGAGCTGGGCTGTAGGAGTTGGCTGTAATATATTTGATTAGGAAGTTCACCAACACTTTCTCTCTCGAAAAAGCAGCGACTGTCACAAATTCCGTGGGGTTTCTCTTCAGTCAGACATTAACTAAATCGTGGATAACGCGTTTTTTGCTGACGTGTTGTTCTTCTTATTTTTTCTGGATGAAAGCACTGGGAAAATTATCAGCCTTCTCGTTTTTGGTGCTTGTGCTGCATCGTTCCTCATAGAGATGATGCATCATAATTTTCTTTGTCTTACTGACCTTGGCAATATTGTACTTATCTAACCACATGAGCCGAAAGTTGGTTTTCGGTCTTGAGTTAACGAAAAAAAACTGAAGGATGATTTTTCTGCTACTTAGTTTTTGATGTTTATATTTCTGACAGTTCACGCATGATTCTAGACATGTGTCAAAGTAAAAAATGCTCAGTATGGTTTGCCGTTTAATCATGAATAGACTTACGTCTGAAAAACATTTGCAAATTATTGTAAGTTATTATCAAAATTCATGCTCTGTGAAAAATGTGTTTAAGCAAAATTGTCTTCAGCGAGGCCACATGAGAGGCGAATTTGGTGAGCAGTTAATCTCACGTTATGGTGCAGTCAATTAGTCACCAAGATCGTGTGATTAGAACCCGTTAGACTATTTTTTGTGGGGCTATGTTATGTCTGTCTTCTATAGGGACAAGCCAAACACGATTGCTGCTTTGGAAGTCAACATTGAACGCGTCATTGGTGAGATTCCAAGATTCCGGCTGAAATGTGTGAAAAAATTTGCCAAAATTGGAATTTCAGAATGGGCCACTTAAAGCATAGCCGCGGGCAACATTTAAATGGCAGAAATTGATTTATCGATACCAAATAAAAATTTCAATCACTTTTGTAAAATTTCTGTGTGTTTTGAATTCGAAAACCAAACTCTTAAAACACCCTTTACAAAATAGAACTGTGGCTGGTTCCGAAACGATCATCTGATCTGTCTTTTCTACACTCATTTTTGTTATTCTCTCTGGCAAACCTAACGTTCATTAAGTCTATTTAAATATTCTACATATGATATACTCTAACACGCACAACATGAGTGGATGCGAAAAGCTCGGCTTAGGCCCTCCATGGGCTGTTGTCCCATTAAAAGGAGATGAAAAGAACAATTAACGTTTAACGGATTAATAATTTTATGCCCAGCTCCGGACAGATCTATAAATTACACGTTTGAGAGATTTTTGCAAAATGCCAGAGAATTATTTTTATTATATTTGTGTGAACGAAATTATAAAATTAGCATAAAACGTAATCAAGTTTGCGGCTTCAGTCTTTTGTTATTATTGAAATTTATAATGAAAATGCATAATGTACTAAAGTAGTAAATCCAAATACTAAAATAAAGTGGAGTAATAAAATCAAATGCAAAAATAATATCAAATCAACATGCTTTTATTATGGTCATACTACTGGAGAAATATCAGACAGATTATGTTACAAACATTTATTGTACAATAATTTAATTGGAATCAAAAGCCAATTTCGTGATAACCTGCAATAAATACAAAAATATTCAAAGAATTTTCCAAAAATTGCATTCGTTTCGTACGCTTAAGTTTCACATTCTCAGAAACAATATGCTAATGTTTCCCAACACCCTCCGTTAAGAAGGCAATAGCTATTCAAATACCATAAGTATGTATCTATGTTGTTAATACTGTAATGTATTACAAATGAATGGCAATTAATAAAAATTTTATTATTTATTCAAATAATTGGCAAACAACACTAAATTTTATTATTTAATTACACGCTTAAAAACATAGTAAAATTGTATCTGTCTACATAGCAAGTTATAATCATCATTGCTAAATATTAATAAAATAAAAATAAGAAAGAATCTACTCAAAGATAAGATAAAAATGGCATTTTAGTTTATTTTAACAGCAATTACCATTTACAGTGTACTTTACTTAAGTTTTCAACACCGCGCTCAGTTTTTGAATTTGAATTTCTGCAAGCAGTGAAGCAAATATTGCCTGCCATATAATTGAACGCGAATTTGTCGTAGCAACAGTAGCAACAAACTGAAAATAAAAATTATCACACAATTCGTTATCATTAAATCTGCGACGAAAAAAATAACGAAAATTACCATTTGTGTCTCAAAGAAAAATTGCTTAAAATTTAGTTTTTTTTTGTTTTTACTTCTCCACCAACACCACTTCAATTGTAAGAAAAATCGTTTTAGTTTTACTATTTTCCCATATGCTTCTCTCTCTGTCTTACTCTCTTTAATATGAAAAATACTTTGGTGTCGCGTGTGTTACTTTGCGGTTTCAACCAAAGAGGGAAATTTCATTTGGTCCTCTGAACGATAATAACGATGATTGCGTGTTGAGTGTGTGGTTACGTTTGCTGTTGTTGCTGCCATATTTGTTCATACTGACCGTTGCTTTTTATTGCAAGTTGCCAGTCATCTTCAGACCATAGAAAAATTTAAGTTTTTTGTAAATAAAATGAAAAAGTTGAGACAAAATCATTAAAAAATAATATTTATCTGGACGTAGTTAACCTACATTGAATCTGCTGCTCCCAAATATTAGAGGCTGACCTGTAAACCTTATTTAGTTTTACTTAATCATAACTAATATACTCAAAACTTCTTAAATAGATTTATGGTACTTCTATGTGATGTGATAATAATAATATACTATATTTAATATTCTAAAATATTCGTAGTTTATTTATTTTCCACCGACTCGCAAAAATGCACTTCCCTATGCTTGACTATTGCATTTGCAACAATTAGAAACTTTGCAATTTCCGCTTAACTCAGTCAAACTTGTTAACCTAAGACCATACCCATTTTTTCCGCACAGTTTTATATATGTATATTATTTTTGTTAAATCAAAACAAATACTTACTTACACCTAAATACTACAACTTAACCTGAAAATTATAAATTCCAGTCATATACTCTGCAAACATAAGCAACAACAAGTGTTTGCATATTTTCAACTTCACCATTGATGCTATTTTTAAATGTTTGGCGTTGTTGCAACAACTTCTTGTCAACACATCTACACACACACACACACACACATACAGACACTCGACGATAATTTGAAATTGTTCATTCATCATCAATTCATTTTCAGTCAAAATATATTTTTCAGCACAGTTTTTTTCTGTTGTCGTCCATTTCTTGTGATTGATGTGCCAAAAATGTTGCATGCTCATTCAATAGAATTGCTGGTTTAACTACTATTGCTATTATTGCTGCTATTGCTGTTGCCAATGCAACCATATACAAGTTTGTCAATCACACATATAGCGTGCTTCATTGGAAAGATTACAGCAGCAACAGCAGCATCTGTTTACAATCATCGTCGACGTCAGCGATTGTTGTTGTTTTTTTGTTTTTTTTTCCTGTTTTTTTCTACGGCATTTGAGTAGCATTGGGTCCCAGCAGTTGTTTCTTTGTTTTTGAATTGTTTTTATGGTAAATGTCATGCATTTGCAAACAACTAATATGCTGATTTGTCATGTTTGATAAATATGCAGTTGAAAATTGTGAGCGGAACGGGGAAGGGAGAAAGTCTGAAAGCATTTAAGTTGAATTATATAAAACTACTGCATACATATTAGAAAATTTAAATGAAACTAAATTATATTTATAATGTTGAATTTTTAAATGGAATTGTATTTTAAGGGGGAGAAAAAGGTACTAAGTATGTCCTCAAACATGGATTATTGACAATTAAAAAAATGTTTGACCACGACGGACTACTGACCTTATGTTTCAGATATTTCTATTTATGGCACCTTAAAATACGAAATATGGGATAGTAAGGAAAATCCAAAGGATTCAATGTGGAACTATGTAATAATTAAGTTATCTTGCACCGCGAAAGATTCTCGAACCTGGCACAAGTGCGAAATCAAAATTCTAGTCAAAATTCCAGTTAACTGATGGTCATTTTTAAAATAGGCGAGCAACAATGTGATTCTAATATTTAATTTATTGTAATTTAACTCAACATCCTTGATAACTCCTACAAATTAAGCGAAACGTTGGATAAAAGAAGGAAGTAAAAGTTATATTTTTATTTGCATCGAAAGATATTTGAACGAAAACTCTTAAAACATTATTAGAATGGTGAAAATATTATGTTGAAAGCCTAAGTATAAGTAGATGATGGCAATTGGAATGCGGTACCGAAAGTACCAGAAAGTAAAGGCACAATTTTAATTAATTTAAAAACGTTCACTGTTGGCAGTGAAAAATTGTAAACATGTGCACTCTACACATGCGCGATTGCAGGCATGTGTAAATATTCAATATGCAACAACTGTTTCAATTAAATTGACAAGGCGTTTGTGGTTTCGGCTTTTTTCTCCTTCAATATTTTCATGCATCTGCGCAGTAGGTAGCTAACTGCTAAATGAGCTAAAATACATCATATTTGCTTACTTAGCTTTATACAATATTATACTTAATAATAAGAGAGAAACAGAAAAAATTCTCGCGTTGCAAGGCAGTAGTTGTTGGTGCAGAAAAAAAACAAGTTTTTCACTTAAGTCTTTCGTTAACTATTGAGAAGTGCGCAACACTAATTTCACACAAAAAAATAACTTAACACTTAACAAAAAGTTCTTATGAAAAATATCTAACCATATGTGCTTTTCACTAGAAAAATCTTAAATTTTTCACTTAGGCACAATAAAAATTTCAATTTCTTTCCTCCTGCCACTCCTCTTCTTTCAATGGTGTTCATGTCAATTGAAAAAAAGCATAGATGAAGAAAAAAAATATATTGAAAATATATTGGAAAAAAATGAAAACAACTGCGTAGGTTTTTCTTATACGAGTTCAGATATTTTCCAAAGGATCGATAGATTTATTATTCTTTTCTCTATTTGACTTATGGACAGACAGCAACATAGAAATGTTGGTGGAATTGTCAGTGGTGAGACAACCGCTACAATAACAACTAAAAGTAACAACGATCGTTTAAATGGTTGTGGCTATTGCCTACCACTGGGCAAAAGCACACATAAAACTGAACTGTCTTGTTGTTAAAAACACGCAATTACCGGACTAAGAGTTGAGCCTGTAGAACAAGCAGCATCAGCAGCAGAAGTACATAGAAGAAGAAGTTGTATGTACATATACTTTAAGCGTGTACTAGTATTTCATTTATCAGCTATTTTTCCTTCGCTGCATTATGTTAACCTGCCAAAGTTAATGCCCACACAGTATTGTTCTGTGGTAAAGGTTTTTGGATTTACTTTACTATGTATTTGAGCAATGTTGGTGCAAATGTCAATTTGTTTCAAAGCTCAGACTGAAGTACGTGCAAAGGTACTTACAAACTCGAACATGCCTTGACAAGGATATGTTCTAAAGTGTTTAATAGGAAAAACAAAAATGAAATTAAGTTTTCAGCAGCAACTATTACCGTTAAGCTTGTGAAGAACGTTTCTTGAGTAAAGAATGCATTCTATCAGTTTTTCTGCAGGCAGTGACCACTCAAAAATATTTTATTGTGCGAGTTAAGCTATTTAGGAAAGGACTCGCAGCTAAATAGTATTTTATAAGAAGCGTTTTCTTCAAAAGTTATAACTTACTTACATTTTACTTTCAATAGCACAACAGCCCATGGAGGGCCTAGGCCGAGCTTTTCGCTTTTCGCATCCACTCATGTTGTGCGTGTTATATTTGTACATGAATGGAAGGGACCTACAGTTTAATGCCGAATCCGAACGGCGAAGTGAAAAGCTTTTCATAGCAATTTTTACTCTTGTGGGTTTGCCGTTTGCCATTGCCTGCCAAGAGGTGGTGCCGTGTAAAAAAATTATTTTTCTACTTTTTGATTTTGCCTGTGCCGAGATTCGAACCCCGGACACTCTGCGTAGCAGTCCAACGCACTACAACTACGACACAGCGACCACTCAAAAGATATAATATAGTTCGAAATTTATGAGAGTTTTATTAGTTCAAAAAAAGGTCAGTAGTCAATAGTTGTAAGTCGTACACAAGAAGTATCTTGGTTGCAATACAAAGAAATCTCTAAAACTAGTTAACTTCAAATTAGTTAACTTCAGCAGTGTATTAAGCTTGATGTTACAGCCCATTGAATTTATACCTCGTTAGAGGAAGTGTTCGAGAGTTCTTTCTATTCGATACTATGTCCACTGTGCCAGATATCAACATGCGGAATCCTCTGTCTCCTGAAGAAGGTGATGTAATTTAAATGGATGACTTTCTCACAGGCACTAAAGGATTTCCATGCTTTCCTTCTGAGACATTTACTAAATTATGGTCTATAAAGTGGTTAGAACTATTGAAATATAAACACTTTACGAATATACAACCTTTCTAAAGCCAATACATCTCCTTACAAAGCAAGCATTGACTACCCTCAAAGATTGCTCCGTTTATGGTAAATAACCTCTACATTGTACCTGAGGAGATTATTCTTTTGCTTCAAAAATGTTCTTTGATAAAATTAAATTGCATCATCGCGCATCCACTAATAAATTTGTCAGTTTCAGCAAAAAGTTGTGTTGCGAATTATTCCTTGCCTTATAAATCTTTTAACAAATAATAGATCACGTTATGCTTCACTAAACCAAAAAACACAAAAAGCTATAAAAAAAAAAGAAAACACCACTTCAAAGATACGCACAAATGTCAGAATTGCCAGCAGACTCTCGCATAGTCGTAGCAACATCATTTGGCAGAGGCTAACAACTAAGAGTTGTGCTCGCTCTACAAAGCCAAAGCTATCGATGACAAAGTGCTACTGCCTACAATGAAAAGATATTTTCAAGATTGTGCTGTTGCATACAAGTTTTTGTTCGAAATGTTACAACATTTTCTGACAGTGTACACCCTCAGCAGTTTCAGCGTGATCTTCTGCTTCTAAGAGGTAACAGCGCCAAAATCAACAGCAGCACCAGCTTTATTACATGTAGCAGCAGCAACAAGAAATGTGTAGAAGTTCGATCGGTTTATTGTAAGTTTTGGAGAACAAAATCAAACTACCTCACTCGGCTGTACACGGATAGTTGGGGCTTGAATTACTTGAACAATTTCTGTTCTACTTGATGTCGATATTTTTTTTTATAAGTTTTTGCTGCTGCTCTGGTTGCTCTGGCTGATGATGTTACAGGCTTGTCGGTTGTGGTGTTGTTTGCCACCATCGCCATCGTCGCCGCCACCGCCACCGCTACAAAAATTGCAATCATTATTATTGGAGCATAACTTATGTGCGGCAGCAATCGATAATGCCAAAACGTGTTACATAAACAATTTTATTTTCGTTACTAACTAATATTGTAAAAAAGAAAGAGACTAGAATAATCTTTGAAACAAAAAAAAAAAAAACAAAACGAATGCATGAAGTATGATTTCAGCAACATTTTATAGCAGCAACAACTTCTTGGCTTCTTTTACACACAGTACACATTTATAACTATCTATGTGAGTATTAACAAATCATTCTTTAAATTTATTTGCTATATTGTATACGCCCTGGTACTTTAACATCATCAACAGCAGCAACAGCAACAGCAGCGGCAGAGGCAGCATCGAGCAGGGAAAGTTGAAGTTAGGCTGCAATTTCTTTCTTCTTAGTTGTGTCTTGTTTCGCTGTTACCAATCAATTGGTAAAAATGAGTTATTGCCGCGCTTATTAACTGCGCTGATGTAAATTTAATTTAATGCCATCATGATGTGTCGATTTAAGAAATATACTTGTAAACTTCGTTCTTACTCTTTTGGCATTAGTACATAAGTATCTCAAGTATTCATACTTGGTCCGTTCAAATTTAAATTTACATGTTTTATTTTCGCAGTCAGTCCGTCAGTCGCAAGCCACGAATACATGCTGCAAGCAATTCAGGCGCTTTGCCCCCGCTCTCTGCACCTCAACAAGTTCATAGAGAAAATATTCAAAATGAATTTCACACCTTCAATTAAATATTTTCTTTCTGTTCGGTTCTGTTCTGTTGTGCGCATTTTTGTGTTATGTACGAATGTATGAATTATGTCTGTCTTGATTGCTCACTGGCAACAACTTGTTCGCATTTCTGCACCTCTTCTCCTTCTTCTTCATCTCCTTGTCAACGAGCATTTGAGAGGAGGGGATTATGTTGTTGCTCTAGGGGGATGGATGTGTTTGTTGCGCGATGTGTTTATTACAAGTAGGCGGCGTTGTTGCAAGTGAGGCTCCATCAATCAGCAAGCATGACCACAACCATCGATCGGCACAAAAATATATTACTTATACTCAACACACATAAATTGTATGTATATTTGCACGTGGCACATAGAAAAACGAAAATTCTCCAGGGGTGTGAATTATATTTGACTGCAGTATATCTTGGTGCTTCAAACGCATTAAGTTCATGTTGTTATTTCTTGTGTGTTTGCAAGTAGTGATTTGGGAATACTTTTTATTTTCTTTCGTATCTAAGTATACATTGAACGGGGGGTAGGAAGGGAGCAATGGGGGAGCTTGAACTGCAGCGGGTGGAAAGCTGTCAAAAAGTATGATGGTGAAACCTTCAGAGAAAATCTTTATTTGATGCATAGTTGAGTAGCAGTTGTGAGTGCAACTTTTATTCAAGGAGCAAATATTTATAAAGTTGTAAAAATAAAAACAACAAGAAGGGCTTGGGAACTGTGTTCTTGAGTTTTTTCCAAAAGGTGCTTTGCTTTCCCACAGAAATGATTGCCTTACTGTCAGTTTTTAACTAGCTCGATTTCGAGAATCTTCCATCTCTATACAACATATCCCAACTTTTTAGTTCAAGAACTTAAAATTAGCAGATAAGAGTAGCAAATGCTGACCAAATTAAAAAAAGAAAAAACAAAATAATGCAATTTTACACGTGCAGACATGTTGTTTTGTCCAGCACGTGTACTTACTGCAGAAGGGCCCTCAATCGAACGTTTCGCCCGAAGGTCACCGAAACCGAAGATTGTTAACACAAAAATCAACATGACGAGAGAAGTTAGCATCTCGCCAAATGCTAATTTAAATACAGTTGTACTATTCCTATTCAATCTTGAAAGTTTACATTGCGTAACAGCATATAAATATATTAATTGTCTTTCTTAGGAGCATAAAGTTCAGTGGCTGGCGCGCACTGGCTAAACAATAGTAGTCTAAGGTAGACTTCCTCTACAAAATCTGCCGAGCCACAAAGGCGCACAATTACAGTGAAGCGCAAATATTTATTTTTCAACGCAACGACTTTAGCGAATAGCAGGAGAGCAGCAATAAATACCTAGCAACTTTTGCGCTTTTGCATGTGTGCACCGCAGAGCGCAGCATCCGCCAATTTAATTAGCATTGCGCACACACCACAAAATCTATCGATTGTAACGCACCGCTACCACTACGGCTCACTGTTTGCAGCACTGTAATTCCTGATGAGAGATTGCAATTGCTGCAGTAGCAACAACAGCAAATAGGATAAACAGCATGCATCCGATCTAAAGTTGTTGCTGTTGAAATTGCATCCGCATTTTTAGCTAATTGCATTTGCTGTTTATTTATGTATATGTAAAGTATGCATGAAAGCGAGTACGTATTAGTGGGAATATCTATAATATTGCTGAAGATGGAAGTAGTAACAATATTTTTGTTGGTTAGATTAGTTGCTTGGTTAGGTTTGCTTGGCAAATGCTATAAATTTTTTCATAAATTCATTTGTGATTTATATCTTATTTAAGTTAAGTATTTAACTAAAGGTGCCTTAAACACTTATGATACATACTACATACATAGCATATGTATGTACTCGTATATGTATGAATTGGTGATATCACTGTGAAAGAGAAAAAGTAAAAACACTTGGCGGAAATGTCGCTTTGTAAATGTTTCAGTCGCAATCCCACACACAAAAACATTTATGTTTAGGCTTTTCAACTTGTGCCGCCGCCTCGCTATCGATGTCTCGTTGCTTGTCATCGTATCGTTCGATGTGCCCCTCAAAGGTACCATAAATAAACATACCATTGTGCACTCGTACATATTTTTATTGATTTTATTTTCATGAAAATAAATTATGCCATTATAATAATAACTAAATAAGAAAATCAAAGACCATGCGAAAAATGAAATTGTCATGCCATAAAAATCGAAAAATACATAATAAGTACGAGTATAGTATATGTAGTAAAAGGAACAAGAAAATGTGAAAATCGATCTAGTTTTTGACGGTGCGCTTCGATTCGTTTCGATTCGATTCCCGGACTCTTCAACTAACTTGTTCACTAATCACAAATTCAACTTGATATTTCTCACTCGCACTCTCTGTGCTCGAGCAGCAAACATGTTGTTTAGTGAAATCTCAACAGCAACAACAACATTTGTCAACTGTCAGCAAAGAAAAGTGAAAATGTTTGAATTTGCAATAGCAGCAGATTGTATGCTAGACACTAGACACATGCGTAGACACATTACCTATACAAACAACAACAAACTATAAAAAATCAAAAAAAAAAAAATTTAATTTAAAATAAAAAATAGTAACGCACATTCAGGAAATATTAGGCATATTAAGAAATGATTGGAGGCAAAGCATGCAAAAAGTGTGAGTTGGGTTATATGAAAAGAAGCCAGGATTTAAAAGCACATGAGTGTGTGTGTGTGTGTGTGTGTGTTCGGTTTATAGTTATTGCTAATATAGTCATATATAGCGATATTTTTCGCTATCTAATCAAACATCAATGGGGCGCCTACCTAAACTGACTAACCAATGAAAACCCAGCAAGAAGTAAGTAATAATTTCTAGAAGTTATTCAACTTAGAATTAATTCATTCGCTGTGGTGTAGTTGTAAATACTCAGGTCTGGTCTATGTTCAGGTTTGATCTTTGACCTGGATTCTGCCAGATCAGATGGTATAGTGTCAGGTCTGGTCACTGAACTAATCTCTGGCTTGGTCTCTGGTCTGATCTCTAGTTTTGATCTGTGGCTATATCTCTGGCTTGGTTCCTTTCCAATTTCAGAACTGGTTTTCTTATACGCATGTGAATAGGCACACATTCTCTGCCGACGTACATTATAAACTTCTTCGTGTAGCTTACGAACTATTGAAGAACAATTGATTTCAGGAGAAGTTTGAGAGCAAATTTTGTCAACGCAAATCATATCAGTTCACTTTCAGCGTTCACGGTAAGGAAGTTCTCACTGCTCAATTTGTTAAGACAAGCACTGAAACAAAATGTTTTATGACAAATGGGAGTAAGACTTCTTCTTCATAAATAATTTTTCATGAAAATATAAACGCATTATTTGTCGTTCTGTTATGTTTTATTTGGAACAGCACTACTCCGGATGAAAAGTATTATTGACAAATTGTTTTCGAAATTTACCAAAAAAGTAACATTTCTAAACGTCAAACGTGCGTGTTTTGTCTCTCATTCATTGCTAATATATAAACGTCAAGAAAATTAATACAACACGGCTATTATTTCACATTATCAGAGCATAGGAAATTTACTATTTATTATTTTTTTACTTTATAGTTTATTTCATTTGCAGTGTGAATAACACAATCAGCGCTGTCGCTCTCTCAGATACACACACTGTTCTAGACTGATATCAAATATTGGTTATGATCTCCGCGTTGGTCGGTGGTCTGTTCTCTTATCTTATCTCTGGTCGGCTCACTATTTCCTAATTTTTCTTAATTTCATTGCAAAAGATTTTATCAACTTCAATTTTAACTTGGATTGTATTTACATAGCTCTTTTCTATGTTGTCCAATTTTCCATGTTTATATTCCGCTTAACACAACTTAAATTTTATGTAAATTGAATTTACATAGTTTTTTTTTACCTATGTTGTCCATTTTTGCATGTTAAAATTCCGCTTTGTTACAATCTACAGTTCAATTTTTGCATGTTCCAATTCCACTCTTCCCTATAGATCAGTTTTATCTCGTTCGAAATCCACACTGTTCTCAGTATGAGCAAAAAGAGTTCATTAAATTGAATACTGAATATTGCCAAAAGGAGTATATCAAACTTATAAATATAGTATATAATTTTTGAATGAAATTAAGTTCAGAATTTGCTTTTCTTGCTGGGAAGCATAATATTTTTAGTAGCGACTCTTAAAAGCGCGCAACAACTTATCGCATATGCCAATCGATTTTCAACAATTTTCTTGCATTTCTGAATCAATGTGTGCGCAAAATCAAGATTTCAGTTTCTTCTTAATTCACTATGTCTCTTTTTCACCATTTCTGTTTTTTTTAATACCATAGATATATATTTTTCATTTATGTACTTAGTTTTGCTCTGTTGTTGCAGGTGTAATATTTAATTGCTAAATAAATGTGTAAAAAAATATGTCTTGTCACATACACACACACACACATACGCACACAACAGTGAGTTGTAAATGGTCAATGATTGGGCGGAAAATTTACTATCAACATTTCGTAATCAATGAGCATTAAGTTTTTTGTTTTTGCAATATCTTTACATTAGTTAGGGTTTATAATAATAAATGTTGTTGTGAAAAACCCTGCCTAATGGATATCGAAACATGTCGAGTTCGGAGGAAGGCTAGCAATATTTTTCTATTACTGTAAGAATTAAGTAATATAATATAAAAATTAGTAATCTTATAAGATCATAGCTGGCTGAAAGATCCTGACTTCTAACTTCCGAGTATCGACTAAAATATAGATAAAGGTCAGAGATAAACATATTAATGAAACTCGAGTTAAAATTCAAAAAATTATAATATATATTTCAGTTGTAAAAATAGAAAATACTTAATTGAAGTCTCCTACACTTTGACTGGAGTTCTGGATCAAACTCCCCTCTACGCCCAACTTAAATTATTGAACATGTAGAAATTTAAGTCATAATCTAAAATTGAAAACAAATAAATAAATACTTAGTATGGGGAGGGTAGGGGGAGGAAGGAGAAGTGTAGTATTCATCGAGTAGGCGTAGCACTTCTAAACAGTGTTAGCCTTCAAGTCAGTAAGTAGTTGGTTGATACACAGACATTTCAGCTTCACGATTCAATGTTGGTAGATTTATTTTACAATCCTCTAGTTTAGCATGTACAATCACTATAACTAAAATGAAACGAGGAATCGTGAAAAAACGAGAAAGTCCATAGCTCGATAGTTTTTAGCTTGAAAAATGGCTTAAAGCAAAAATTATTGCTTCAAACTTGAACTCTTTATCTTTATGTTTGATCTGAAGATATTAAAATAATTTTTCAAACAAATTTTTTCTTCTTCTGAGCATGACGCTATAAACACTGACTTTTTTGGATTAACCCCTTCCCTTTCCCCCATGAATCCTCCAGTGATTGGCTTTATTACAATACCAGCGCTTGTCTTTCTTATCGATCTAGAATTTATAATTAAGAAATGACAGAAAATTCTTTACAACAGCAACCACAACTTTGCAGCAACTTAATCAACTTCAATTTTAATCCTTCATCGCAATAGCATGTGCGTCAATAACTTATGTAGAAACATAAATAGATGCACTAATACACATATACTTAACTACAATACACACGCACACACACACACACACACACACACACACACACACACACACACACACACACACACACACACACACACACACACACACACACACACACACATGTCATTTTGAATGCAATATCCTGCTGCTATATTTGATTTATGCTGAAACAACACACAGTATGTAAAAGAGAAATCTGCATAGGAACAACAACAAAAATAGCAAGCTAGTTAGCTGCAGGCTTCCATACTCTCTTAGGTTGGAGCAATAGATTCTTATTACATTACATTATTCAGCCAGCCAGTCAGCCAGGCAGTCAGCCAGTCAGCCAGCCAGCCAGCTAACATATTGATGTATGTATGCAGATGTGTTTATATACATATTTCCAACAGCTTGCAGCTTTTTAGAGCTAAGCGAAGATTAAAGTCAAATTCGTAGTATTTAAAATGCTAATTGAACACTAGAATTTTAATGTGCCGCAATCTGTTACTCTAACTCAACTCTGGGCACGTATGCATACGAGCTCTTATGTTTAAATAGATAGATGCTGATTGTATTTTCCGCATGATACAATACTTTCTACTCGTATATGTATGAATGTGCACTACATCCCTTCACAGAGACGCTCTGCTTGTAGTTGCTCTGTAGTAGCCAGCGACACTTATTGCATTAGTATAGCAAAAGTATTAATGCACATTTAACATTTCCAATGGATTTGTGTGTGCGGGTAGAAGTTAAGAGTATTTGCTTCTTTTATTTTTGCTTGAATGCATGGAAGATATATGGTAAAGTAACAGCAGCTTCAAGAATTGCCATTGAAACAGTAAGAATTTTGAAAGTTAATTAAAATGGCATCGCGTTCCACTTCAAATACAAGTCACAAATCAGATTTGGTAGCCGGCCGCACCACCAACATTATGTATTGCCAGTCTCTAAGCAGGTGTTATTGCTAGCACTTACTTATTATAAAAACTATTGCCAAGTGTTGATTCTATGTACACATGTATGTTTTAACATGGCAACATTTTGCTATTTTTTCGTTAATAGCTTAAAATGTTTAATGATCATAATAAATTATACACTCACTGTACTGGAATTGCATTACATACGAACAGCAAAATATTTTGTAAGTTGCTGTAGATTTCCTATGCGAAGACACCTTTCAATTTTTCCGATTACATACAATATTTTCAAGGAAAAGTTGCTTAAAGCTTTTAATTACTTTTGCCACAAATCAAAAAGGAAATATTGCAGAGAAATAGTGCGAGCACACGAAGCACATACACAAATGATGAATGTTGATTTACAACAGATAAGGTAAATTCGTTGATTGAATCATATTATATATGTATGTAACTCCTTATAGAGTAATTTAAAGTGTGTTTAATTATGCCAACATAATTCGAGAAAAAAAATACATTCCGAATCACAAAAACTTATAACTCTTCATTATTCATATTGCAGAATGTTTGTACCCAACATAAGCAAACGATTTTTTTTATCTATTTTTAATGAATAATGTCTACGGCCTAAGCAGCCCACAATCTCTTAAAAAATAAATGTTAAATTTTTCCAACTCTATAATTTAATATTGCAAAATGTTCAAGCTTCTAAAACGTAAATTTACTGTTGCAAAAATGCAACTCTGAGTTCAGTTCTTTTTGCCATTTCCTGCGACACTTATATTTTTTCCTTGTGTTGTATCAGCGTAAGCGCACATAACTTAACACTTTGAAATTCTTAAAAACAAATAATATATTAAAGTCTCAATTAATTATTGCTACAATGAAAGCGCCTAACTTATTTGGACTCTAGCTCAGAAAACTAAATGTCTATAAACAAGCTTCTTAAGGTTCATTTGCACCTAAAACTAGATTATCTACGAAAAAGTTCCGTTTATTTGAAGAACCAATTTTCAGTTCTTGTGTCACCATCGAATTGATTTGGGAGAAATCTTTTTCTCACATAATTTTCTCAAAATCGACGGGGGAAGTCTTTTAACCTCCAACTGTGTATGTGGTGCTTAAAGTATGTATGTGGTGTTATTTTGAAAACAGGTAGCTACTACCACTATTTCTCTATTTGTTAAATATCCATCGGTGAACGCCAGCGATGGATGAGACTAACGTTAATGCTTTGTATAGTTAGCCACTACGCAAAGTTCGTGTGAGCACTATCCGTAAGTTGTGATCTTGTATGTCCAGCCCAGGATGGGAATCAGAGTGGGATACCCAGATCTATAAAGGTTCGGATGTATAGAAACACTACTAGAAGTATTTAGGAACCATGAACTATAGAAATCAATTAATGGATGATTCACTAAATCGAAGAATGATTGAATGAATCAGTTCTTCAGTCAAAGCGCGTTTACATAATAACAAATATTTGTTTTATTTATTTGTCACAGGTGTAAGCGTTTTTTAGGATTCATTCATACTTATTATGTATAAACACATGCAACAAGTGTACCATAGAAATATAAATACAGCAAAAATACATATTAATGAATGCTACAATATTTTTGCGTTGCAATTTACGACAACCCAATTTTTTCCCCCCGACAAAATAGACGACAGCAACAGCAACAGCAATAATATCAAAGCATAAATGCGACTTGCAATATATTGTATTTCGAATGCGACCAAAAGATTTGTGTGCGTGCGTGAGTGTATGTGTGTGAGTGTGCTTTAGAAAACGTGTGTCTACATAATTTCGAATAAATCATGACAAATTATGACAGTTGCAAGCAAAACGCAAAAAAAAGAAGAAAAAATACAGAAAGAAAACAAGAAACAAGTGTTGGTGCTTTGGTGCAATTCTTGGTTTATGCAACATGGTTTATGTTGGTGTTGTTGTTGTCATGACTTGCCTTACTTCCATCTACTTCAAATGAGGAATTAAAATTACTGATCGCTTGTGATTTGATTTTGCTTTTTTTTTGCACTTGTTTAGCGTAAATGAACTCATTTGTTAGTGAAACGCGCAAAACGCAACGGGCGGCGACAGCACATGCAACAGTTGCTGATGGTAGCTGGCTTTAGTGGAATGGCATATATGACCAAACATAGATAACTAAATGAGTGAATATTTAAGTTAATTGTATAATTGTGCAATTGCAACTGGTTCCATTAACTAATCAAGAGAAAAGTGTGCAAAATTGTTGTCTCATTCAACACACATTTTGTTTGTTACACGTAATTTTCTTTTAATAGATACTCATCATAAAAGCTAGCTAAAATTGATGATTATTTTATACGAGTAGTTGTTACCGACGCGCTTGAATCTTTCTTTGTAAAGTGGAAAAGTGTGTGTCTGGGTGTATCTGTGTGTGTGTGTGTGTGTATTACAATATAATCAACATAAATTTCATAATTTATTTTGACACTTAACAAATGTGATTTTAATTAAAAATTTAATATGTATTTTTACTACTTTTTGATCTCATAAGCATGCGGCAGCAGCAGCAGCAGCAGCAGCAGCAATCGCAGCAACAACAACATTTTAATCTTTCTACAATGCATTTCCCATTAAATGCAGCCGCACATCATTTTCATAAACATTATATAACCATAAGCGCACTATGTACACATATGTATGTCTGTTGTATCTGTATTATGTATGAATTGTAGAAAGGGTAGTGGCTGTTGTTAATATCAGGATTTATATTTATGTAATACTTAGGCATTAAAAATTGCTTTCTTTGTTTGTGGAAATTTCAACCGACCACTTTTTAATCGTGCGCCAACTTAATTTACGAAGAGATTTAAAAACTTCAAAGACTTGGAAATTTAATAAACTATGTTGCAAAAAATATGTATGGAAATTTTGAATAATACAGTAATTCCAAATTGAGCGTAGCAGACAGTTGACCTCACTGCCTGAGTTATAGGCGAATAGGCGATTTAGGTCACTCTGTCACATTTGCGTTGCCATTTTTTCATGAGATTGGCCGGAAATAGAACCATGGACAAAGTTTGAGTGAATTATGAAAGGGTGAAAGGTTCGAAATTCGAATTTTGGATCTGAAATGGCCGAATAAATATGTTAAGTACAATGATGCATCATGTCGTATAAGGATTGTATTCGTTTTATTGCAACATTTTTGAAGAATTCAATCTCTGCTCTCATTAATGCAGACTTCACTAGCGAAATTTAGGTCGTAGTAACATTGTAAATTTTGCTTCGCCGAACACCATGAAATTGTTGTTCCACCGAACACGATATGCTAGTTTTATTGCACCGACAAACATTTACGATATAAAGACGGCCTTAGGTGTTGTTTTAAAATTAACCCCGTCCCTCCCCCTCCTTTCCGGTAAATATCGCATACATTATAGTCGTTGCTCTGGTATATTGTATACAAATTTGGAAGCGACGAAATACCAAAATCGTACTCGTATACATACATATATTCCCCAATTTATTTAGAGTAGCATGTATCGTATAGCACTTCTGAGTTATGCAATTCTGTGAAAATGTATATGATTTATCAAGATTGTACTACTTTATATCTGATTAAAGTTGATTTCGGTCTCTCGTACAAATCAAAAGGGAACAATGAAGTTGGTTGTGGCTAAAAATGTCAAAAATGGTTAAATGGTTGACAGGGTTGTATTTAAAAGGTATAACTATGGATGCCTAGAACGCCATATTATAGGCGTCACAAATAATCTTTACTCGATCAAAATCCAATACAAACAGGGTGTTCCATCTTTAAATTTTAACATTTTTCAACTGATTGACTTAAGTAAACATGTTTTTAAAACGTCGTCAATTCAGTAAAATTTTCTGAAATCTTTTGTTATTAAATATAAAGACAAGATTCATTTCAATTACGCCAGCAAGCCCGAGACCACTGACGAGCTCAAAGCAAACATTCGTGTCGAAATCATCGCTATACCGCACGAGATGCTCGGAAAAATGATGGAAAGCGCATTAAAAAGGGCACATTTTGGTTTGGTCAATAACTGCGGCCACTTGATTGATGTTGTGTTCGGAAACTAGCCCAAATAAATTGTAAAGGACCAAATTAAATAAAAATACCTCAAATATGGAAATCGGTTGTTTTTTTTAAGTTATACAATATTCACATACCGACATAGAAGATAGCGCACCCTGTAGTAGGGTACACAAACTTGCTGATAAGTCAACAAATGAAAGTTTTCAAATTTGAGATTGAAAAACATAAACTTCATCGATAGCAAAAATATCTATCAGAAATAGAGAATGACCTATGGTCGTTAGTTTTTCAAACAAAAATATTTAATTATAATTAAAATACCGTTTAGATTAAAAGATAATACCTACGTCATGAGAACCGATGTTACGGAGAGTTTCACTATTCTGAGCAGACACTTGAAAAAAGGAATACTGGTTCAAACAATGTTCTGTATTAGCTGATGCGATAACTTAACAATTCATTTAAGAAACCTCGCGAGTAACATCTCCACACCAATACTGGTTTAATCATCATTTGAATCTAGCAGATTGTGGTCGCTGTGGTGTAGTGGTAGTGCGTTGGACTGCTAAGCAGAGTGTCCGGGGTTCGAATCTCGGCACAGGCAAAATCAAAAATAGTAGAAAAAATAATTTTTCTACACGGCACCACCTCTTGGCAGGCAATGGCAAACCTACAAGAGTAAAAATTGCTATGAAAAACTTTTCACTTCGCCGTTCGGATTCGGCATTAAACTGTAGGTCCCTTCCATTCATGTACAAATTTAACACGCACAACATGAGTGAATGCGAAAAGCTCGGCCTAGGCCCTCCATGGGTTGTTGTGCCATTAGAAGAAGAAGTAAGGTTCAAACAATGTTCTGTATTAGCTGATGCGATAACTTCACAATTCATTTAAGAAACCTCGCGAGTAACATCTCCACACCAATACTGGTTTAATCATTTTTTGAATCTAGCAGATTGTGGTAAAAATATTTCCGAACAATGCCTACAATTCCCAACTATTTATTGCAACAAAACAAAAAAACAAAATAAAACAAAAAAAAACCTCATCAAAATGATTTACGTGTGCAAGGTGTGAATGTTCCATTTTGATATATATTTACAAGTACGAGTAGGTACTTGCAAGTTTAAAAATTTATGATTTGCTGCAATTTGAGTTGCTGCTAGAGAGCAAAAATGCTGCATGTATTGTGAGTCAGTGCTGCCTGTCAGTATGGCTTAGGTTTATAATAAATCATATTGCAGCAACAGCAACAGAAACAGCAAACATACTCACACGTTCCTGCATACATACATACAAACCAATATGGATGCAATCAAAGGGAATTTTCACATTTATAAATAACAATTCATATCTCTTTTCCTTTCAAATTAATTACATAAAATAAAATAAAATAAAATAAAATAAAATAAAATAAAATAAAAATTTAATGAAGTACGTCGGCTGCATTGCAAGAGCACTGAAAAAGAATGTGCTTGAAGAATGTTCATTCGTTCTTTTGTATGCTAGTGCTCTGGAGTGAATAGATTAAAATCAATTGTGTTTGGTATCTTAGGCATTGGCGTAATTAAACTTTTTACTTCAACTAAAGTTAGTTAGTGTCGTGTATGAAGAGGCAGCAGCTCGTTCGCATAGCACCGCAGGGAGGAACCTACTCAGATGGTGCTGGTTGCCTCAATCGCAAATCAATTAATAGTTTTGCATTTAATTTGAAATGCCTAATACACCAACTGTTGCTGTTTCTGTTGCTACTGATATGTGTAATTTTTGGAATTGAATGAAGGTACGCCAAAAAATAAAGCAACAAAGCAACGAAGCAAAAAAGAAAAAAATTAAAACAATTTTCAATTTAAAGCACACAAACTTAACATCAACAAGATCTCTGTTATTGCTGCTATTCCAAATTACAAATCGTAACACGGCAGCGGCAATAATAAGACCAACAACAACTTAGTTTGTTTCCCCAGTGAATTTTCTACAATAAACAAAGGCCATTAACGACGCTTAATTGAAACTGATCCCTGACTGAGATAATGTAGCTGCTGCATATTGTTTTCTGGTTTGTTGTTGTTGTTGTTGTTGTTGTTATGTAGATATTGGTAGCTAGTCACTTAAGTACTTCAATATAAAGTTGTATCTGCATCTTTTTTGCAAAAAAAAAAAAAAAAAAAAAAAAGAGAACAAAAGAAAACATTTATATTTTTCAAGTTCAATGCTGCCGCTTATTTATTAAGTAAAAGCCACCACCCATGGGTTTTTGCTTTCCTGGCTGGTTGGCTGGCTGGCTAACTGCCTGCCAGCTTGCCTGCCTGCTTGCCTGCCTTTTTCATTGCCTTTTCTCCTACTGTCTAATTAATAAACATCCACAGCAACCACAATAACACACACCCAACGTAAGGGCGCCCCTTTGCCTTACTGCAATTTATTTATTAGTTCAATGTCAGCTCCACAGTTTAACCTCAAAAAGAACAGCAATAAAGAAACTTAATGACGTCGAAATTACAATTAAATAGACTCTGAGTGCTGTTTGCTGGTTGCTGTTGCAAATTCATTGCACTGCGGCATTAAACTGTCAGCCCAAAGTAGTTAATGGCAATCCGAACAACAACAACAACAATTGCAGCAATCGCTCCAAGCTCCAGTGTCACCTTTTCGTTCATTGAATCCCGCGTGTCACATTGTAGTCTTCATCGTCGTGGTCGTCGCTCGTCTTCATCTTCAACTTGTTGCTGGCTTTTCTTGTCAATTGTTGTTGTTGAAGATCGTTGGAGATTTGACAGCAGCGGGAACTGTAAAAAGTCTCCTAAAAGAATAACAAAACAAAAATCAATTCACTTGTTGTTTAACGACTCTATCAGTCAAAGCGAAAAAGCCAGTAACAGAGTTGCCAAATGTTGTATTGTGCCGCTGATGGTGTTGTGTTGCAATTGCTGCTGCAACATTCAGTGCAAATGATATGTTTGTTGCATACAACATGTGACTTAAGTTGATTGGGAACTTTTTCTACATGTCTCATGTTATGTGTCTGTGTGTGAAATAAGCTGTCCATGGAATTTCTTCCTTTACTTTAGTGTATTTTCGTTTTGCGTTTGCATTATTTCGATTTTTTTAAAATGTTCTATTTTGATTTTGCAAAGTGTTTTTTTTCTCCTTTTGCTATCTAGAGAATGTAGCGTCTGTCGCGTTCAAGAACATGTTATCGATTGCTTTTCAATTTTCAGATAAACACTTACGCTGCCCTAAGAAGTTTACACGGAAATAAATTTTAAAGTCGATCATGTTCAAAAGTTTCCCGAAATGATGAGAAACTTAGAGTCAAAAGATAAATCACTAAATATCAGTTTTCAACTATAATAGTTTAGAAGTTTACCTTTAAAGCTAAAGTACCTGGATAATTATTTTTAAAACAATTTCGGCCATTCTAAATAATGCATAAGTACCTAAATATTAGTACTTAAAAAGCTTTTGCCTTGAAATATGTGTGGAAAAAGAGACAGCGAGAGCTTTACATTAAAGCGCAGCATTTGGCCGTCACTGCTCTAGCCGTGTACACTGAAAATATGTACCTTGCACCATGTGTTAGGTAGTAATGTTGAATTGGCTGTGACGGCCTAAGTGTGACCATAAACGGCCACCAAAAATATGTGGAAACAGAAAAATTGACAATTTCAATAAAGAATTAAAGAAAATGATACAAAAAAAACTGTACCTATGTATGTGGATTTCTGATTTCTGTTAAAGTAGACTCTTTGAACTCTCAAAAACTGCAATCACCTCTTTCGGTTTATACAGTGTACTTCTAAATTTGATTCTCCACTGCATGCAACTTTAGCGTGTCACTCTATTCAATTACTCTTGGTGGAAATGCAAAAAACAGCAAAATAGTCAAATGTCTGGTGTATGTTGTTGTTTTACTTTAAACGATTTGCATCTGCATGTATTCTTGTGCATATGTGAATGTAAGCGCTGGACATAACCAGAGCAGTTTCGCAAATTATTTCCACCAAAAGCATTTATTATTTAGTGTATTTGTTTTCCATTTCCTTATTCTTCTTCTAGTTAGGTAGTAATGTTGAAATGTACAGAATTTCAGTATCATGCTGACTTCATTCAAACAAGCAGGACTTCTACTCAGTACCTGTCATGGCTACTATGTACTGCTGGTGCTGCTGCTTCTTGGCACAGCGCCTTATCGCAGCTAGCAGTCTAAATGATCGACAGGTCTATTCAAATTTAAATAAAGCGCATTTGTATGATTTATCATGGCATCGGTATCTCCAGCTCAACGCTCAGCGTTCCACGTTCTATGGAAGAAGGAGCAGAATTGATGTGTTCCTTCTTCACCGTAGTAAGGAGCGTTTCTTCATTTATTTTTCATTCATTTTTGAGTTGTGTTTTGAATTTATCAGTGACATAAGAAGCAATTAAGAATTTTCCAATGAGACGAAATTAAGAATGTTGAAACATTAAGTGAAAGGAGCATGTCAAGCAAATCGTAATTGATGAGAATTTTATGGACGAACATTCGTACATTCAGCATATATAGGCGACCATGTGAATATATTCCCATACATATCTTTTTCGTGAGCAGCATGCATTAGCATTCAAATTGCACTCACATTTTCATGCACCCAAATGATAACTAAATCCATTAGCAAGATTATTCAAAAAATAATAATTGTTTAGCTGAAATTTCAGAATAATAAATAATTAATGGAATTGCAATAGTTGCATAAACTTAAAGTGCGTTTAAGTAGTATTTCAACGTATTTAATAAATTGGCAACTTCAACGGCACGAAACTCTAAAACTTTAACCCGGCTGAGATTGCGGAAAGTGTATAAAACGACCAAATTCTTCATTCTTTCAATCTTCTAATATTTTTACTTCGGGCTGATGACCTTCTACTTGATTCTTGAGCGGATAATCTTAACAGTGTAGGATAATTTGGTTCCATCTGCATTTCCTTTATAAATTCAGCGGTCGTGTTACTCGGTTTTGTTTTTAAAACATAAAAATAAGTAAAGTTGGCTGTGCTGTGCACACTATTTTCTTTTGTTTCTTTCACAGAGATTCATTTTAAAGTTCCGCTAAACTCACAGCTGCTCGGCATTTTCTCTAATGTTACAAACACTTTTTAAGTTAATTTGTAAACCGTAAATTATATGTATTATTAAAGCCTATTTACATTAAATTTTAGGAATATTTTCTCAAATTAAAATGCAACAAGTCAAACCCGTCCCACATGCAAATGGTCAAAACTAGTTGGCGAAAAAAAGCAATACGAAAAAACAAGAAAATCTCCCGCACATGCAAATTATAAATATGTACTCGTATGTATGTGTGTAGATATGTATGCAAGATGGATATTAAATTTTACTTTTCCAAACAAACACGACCAATTTATATTATTGCAAAAACGTTAAAAGGCATTTTGTTCAGTAGTCGGAGGTGGCGGTAAAATCGCAAAAACAGCAGCTGAGCCATTATGGTTAAATGACATAATAAATTGAAATTTATGTATGTTTTCAAATAACGTGATTTCGAAGCATTTGTTTTGTTTGGTGCCTTACGCCGTACGCCTTTAGTTAAGCTTTGGTTTCTATTCTTCTTATTTTGACTGGAATGTGTCAACTAAAGTGAGGGTTACTAGCAAAAGGTTAATTGAATATAAAGTTTGGAATTTCAGAAAATTTTTGAAGTTTTACTGTTTCTTGTTGTAAAATATTATCAATGTTAAACCTTGAATCTGAGGCGGGCCACATGTGATACCGAATGAAAAAGCCCGCTACAAAATGCATTAACTCATAATACGAACCGCACCCACAATCCATAAGAAATCTAAATTATGTACGCGTACTCGTACTACGTTCAAGTCCAGCGGTGGTGTTGCCAGCTGCACTGAACTCATTTGCGATAACTTCAAATAAAATGTTTCAACCTGTTTCTTGTTTAAGCGATTTTCAACGCTTATGGTGACAAATCACTTTGCAGTATTGCCGAACGTGTGTGTGTACCTTATACGTGCATATGTTCAAAGAGATTTATCAGTGAAACACGCAGCGGTTTCATTAAGTACGAGAGCACTTGAATATAACACGATCATTTCGCATTAGCGCTTCGGAATGTGGATTGTGCACTTTTCACGTTAGTTAGGAAAATCAATTTATTTGTTACAGTACCTAACTAAAAGCAAATAAATAACAAAATGTGCGCCTATTTCCAAATGTACGAGTACATATAGAAATAGGAGGTACCTACTTTTTAGTCAATCGGTCACTTTTATCTCCCTTCAGTTGACATTGGTAAAACGATAGAGTCAAGCATGGTATGGATCTCTATCGAGTTAAAGTCAGCGTGTCACTTTGGAATTTATTTTATATAGACTTTTTCGATTTACATAATATTTGTTTACCAACGTACTTAAATTATATTTCCATTCATTCACCGCCACATTTGATTTTTGTGAATTGACATGAAGTTGTTACACAAACGCCAACAACCAATACTAAGCTGACGTTATGGCATTTCAAGCACTGCATATGTCATTACAATGCAGTTGGTCGTTAATGAACGTATCTAATAATATTTAACTTAAAACTAATTCATTTAATTCCTCAGATCAGATACTTACTTGCAGCTTTTGAAAACTAAGACTCAGAATTAATTAGTTTCGAAAGATCGTGCAATTAATGCTGGAGTGCCGCAGGGTTCGGTCCTCTCCCTACACTTTTCCTTATCTTTATGTTCTGGGCATGTCCATTCAATGTGATATTCGTAGGAATAAACACATTTTTGACGTGTCGAAAGCAAGTGTACAAAATATATCACTCCGACTGATCTCCGCATTGGAGTTTAATTCGTACCTATGGGTTGGAACTTCACGAACGTAACTGCAGCTCCTGGGCCGTATCCAACATCGAGCGATAAAACTAATAAGAGACAGTAGAGTTTCTAGTTCTATTGAAAAAATCGTCGAAACGCGGATTGCGTCTGTCTGTTTTGCCGTTACTTTCACGGTAGATGTTCTGCTGAGATGCACAAGCTGATGCCGCCAGTTCGTGTGTTCACCAGAACAACACGATCAGCAAGCTGGACTCACGCCTCCCACGTAGGCACGGTGTTCTACCACACTACGCATTACAGAGAAAATTCGTTTATCAATCGTATAGATAAATAAATATATAAATTTCGTAAAGTATCCATTCACGATACGATGCCAATATATATAGAAACTTTTCAATTTGATTTTTATAAACTAATGATATGCAGCTAAAATAAATTTTGTAATTTGATCGGTGGTTGCTTATGATTTGATCCTAAAAATGTTTACATAGTTTACACGACAGCAAAACAGAGCTCGCATAACCTAATATCATCATTGTTGTTTACCCACTTGTACCTAAAATATTTAAGCATGTAAGTAGTTCGCACCTTAATGCATTCAATGGCATGTGTTATATTTATTTAAAAATCTTTTTAATTCACGCAATTTTTATCAACATCAGAATAACAATAATAATAAATTAAAACAATAATATTGCTAACGCTAACCAAAAGGAGAAACAAACATATGCTCCCAAAATCAACACATACTGAAATAAGTACATAGGTACATTCTCTACAAATCACCACAACAGCGAGCTATTGGTGGCGTTGGCAGTTGCTGGTGCTGCTGTTGCTGCTGTTGCTGCTGATGATGATGACGGTGATGGTGATTGCTACTACTGCTACTACTACTACATACTTCCACTGCTACTAATGCGTAACATTCCACTAACTTGTAAAAAGTGCAACAAACACGCAAAGGCAATTAAAATTACTTAATCGACATGCGAGCTCCCCACACACATATTCATTCATATGTACTTATAGTATGAACACTAAGCCACTCAAAATCAACTTAGCCAATGAATTTATCTAAACGTAATCACTGTTGGGAAGAAGAGAAACCAAAACTGCAACTGCAACTGCCACAACAACAACGACAAAAAATCAACAAAAGAAATAAATGCCAATTGGCAACGTTGTAAGTAGCTAAGCTCTCTAGCAAATCACAGCTCTGCCGTTTTAGGTATGAGCAAGTGAGCCCTTTATAGGTAGGTACTCGTTTATATGACTGTCTATCTGCCTGTCTGTCTGTCTTTCTGTCCACCTTGCCTTCGATATTCTTCTACTTCTATATTGGATTGGAGGCTCACTGCTTAATGCTATATGTTTTCACAAGGAGTTAAATTCCAATTCTTTGCATTTCTTAAACACTTTTCCAAACATTTGCAATTGTTTGTTCTTCTTTTTCTTTTTCTTTTTTTGCGGTATAAAGAAGAAATGCAATGCAATTTCTGGAATTTTCCCTTGGTTAAAATTTTTATTCACTTGTATTGCTAATTTAACTGCACCAACCCCCAACGTCCGAACCATAAGTACATAAGATGTACCTACTATTTTTGTTTGTTGTATTTGTAAGTACAATACCAGCATATACATACTTGCTTTTAGTTAATTTAAAATGTTGTTAGTTGTGATTAAATTACAGGTGTAATTGAAATATACAAACTTCAAATAAAAGATCGAATTTTCAGTAGGAAATTTTTAGATAAATGCCAATAGGCAAATGTTAACACAAACTTCTGTTTTGCTTGAAATTCAATTACTAATTACAATTAATATGCTGCCTCAACGACTGGAAAATGAAAAATAATTTAGTCTAAAATCAGGGTACTTATATATAAATTTCGATTCATACATATTTGAAAATTATGCGATTGAAAGACGTCCTTGGATATAGTTTTTTTTTTTTCTTCCTGTTTTATTCCACTTGGAAACATAGGGCTTCAACAAAACATTGCCATCTTATTCTATTGTTAGCTGTTCTTTTGACAACGTTCCACGATTCTTCAGCTGCTCTCAGTTCACTTTCAATGGTCCGCTTCCAGGTGTTGCGCGGGCCTCCAGGCCGTCTGTAACCTTCAGGGTTCCCGTCTAACGCAGTTCTGCTGATACTTTCGGACGGCTTTCACAGTGTGTGACCTATCCACCGCCATTTACGAAATCTTATTTGTTTAGCAATGGGGTCCTGCTCCTTCAATCGCCAGAGTTCTTCGTTCCTGATGGTATTCGGCCAGAACACCCTGCATATTATGCAAAGACATTTGTTTACAAATACCTGTAGTTTCTGAGTGATGGAGTTTGAAATTAACCAGGTTTCGCTACCGTATAGCAGTACAGATTTTACGCATGCGTTAAAGATCTTCAGTTTGGTTCTTCTTGAAATCTGTGACCTTTTCCATATGCGCTGTAATCGTCCAAACGTCGATCTAGCTTTACGCAGCCGATTCTCCACATATACTTCGGCTCCACCATTCGTTGAGACTACGCTGTCGAGATAACAAAAGCTGTCTACGAATTGTACTGCTTGCCCTCCTCCTGATGATACTATTGTTGCTGGTGTTGTTGACTTTCATTGCTTTGGTTTTCGAGATGTTTATCTCTAAGCCAACCTTTTGAGCCTCAGCAACTAGCTGGTCGATTTTTTACTGCATGTCTGATAATTTTTGTGACACAAGGCAGATATCATCGGCGTAATATAGGTCGTAGAGCTCCCGAGAAAGTGTCCATTTAATGCCTGTACTTTTCGACACGACTTCGAGCGTGACTTCGTCGAGTACAGCGGCGAAGAGGAAAGGCGAAAATGGACAGCCTTGCTTAACTCGTGATACTGATGTAAATGGAGTGCTGATGTTACCGTTGTGAAGTACAGCGAGTTCTGAATCGCTATAGAGTCCCTTCAAGAGCTGGATGATTTTCGTGGGAACCCCTTTTTTCTTTAAGGCATCCCATATTGCAGATCGTCGAATGGTGTCGAAGGCTTTCTTGAAGTCAACGAAATAGTAAATCTGATAAAACAATGTTTGTGGCTCAAAAATATACGTACCTACATTTCGTTGTAGCAGCGGGTCTCATGTTATGTATTAGCCTGAAACAATATTTCTTGGGGGGGAAGAGGTGAAAAAAGGTATTTTCGTGTTTCAAAGAGAGATTCATACTTGCCACCAATACATTATATCCAATAAATAGGTTTAAGATCCTTACCTTGGCTACACAAGTCGAGTGATATCAATTTACATCAGAGTAAGGTGATGGCTGTATACACTCAAATGAATTGCAACCTTTCGTAATTGGCGAAGCACTACTAAATACGTATGTTAAATTAAGCTTCTTTCTTTCTAGGAAAAGTCACTACAACCTTTTCTGTACATCATTGCATATATTTCCAGCACGGTTTTTGCCAGTTGACTCTTTCTTTCCACTCAAATGCGTTTTTGAACATTATACTGGAGATACTTATTACCAGCAACAACGACAACCATTTCACACACGGTAGGTGCATGTACATGTCCATGTGAAGTTGTACGAGTATGTGTGTGTGTGTGTGTGTGTGTGTGTGTGTGTACGTTCATTCGTTTGCCAATCATTTAAACTCTAATTAGCTTAATTAACACCTGTCATCATCATCATCGTAGCAGTAGTAGCACTTCGTACGACCATTCAAACATACATACATAGTATAAATAAAACAAAATCAGTCTCTACCTGTGGCAGTACACATTGTCTGGCCTGGACAGTGAGTGAGCAGGCGGCGGCAATCGTGCCAGGAAGCAAACAGGATATGCCATGCACATGCCATGCGTTGCGATGCCATTCGAGATGCCACGTTAAAATCAACACATTTTACCTTATTTTATTTTATATGACTTTCATAATCAAGCAAACATGCAAAGTGAATTAAAACAACAACAACAACGAAAAAACGAAACACTTTCAAAGCATCTTGATTGTTATTGTTGTTGTTGTATGTATTTTTTTCCATTGAGTTTCTGTTTTGTAGGGAAGTTAAATGTCAGTTTATTTCAAGGTTGACAAAGGGCTATTTAAATGTTTGTATGTATTTACCTATAGGTATAAAATTTTCCTTGTATTTTTTGTTGTTGTTGTTCTTTTTTCGGTTGCAATTGTTTTGCACAAAGAGCGTTAACAATGGGCAAAATCAAATCTGCCTCTGTAATTTTACACTTTATCCAATTGATTCAGGCGATGTGCAGTGGTTGTTGTTGTAATTCTAGTGGTTTTTATACCTTTGTATCAATGAATGGAGCGGTCTATGTATGTATGTATATGTGTATATGTAATAGTGCAGCGGTAGCGAAGTTAGAAAGGCACAAACATCTATGCATAGATATAAAATATAGAGGTAAGATATAATTTAATTTGATTGGTATTAATGCAAAAATCAAAAGAATTCCACAGTTGCATGCTGGTGCCGATGTTGAGGATGATGAAGACGTGGAAGAAGAAACGCGCAACGTGCTGTTCATTGTTGCATTGCAATGGCATTATTAAAAGTCGGTGAAATCGATTAACTCTTTTGATCTATGAAATGGAATTCAATATCCACTTCCTGATTATTAATTTCGTTATTAAGAAAATGTATTTACATACATTTGTATATACGTGCATAGAGGTACAATCATATGCATACATTTAGTGGATACGTTCTGACTGATCAGATATAAAAGCAATCAATTTTCTTTTCTCCCTAATGAGCAAGATGGTGTAGAGATGAAGAACACTAAATACAAATTTATCCATCGAAAGCTACTGTGGATTCTTTACTTACTTTTAATGGCACAACAGCCCATGGAGGGAATAGGCCGAGCTTTTCGCTTTTCGCATCCACTCATGTTGTGTGTGTTATATTTGTACATGAATGGAAGGGACCTACAGTTTAATGCCGAATACGAACGGCGAAGTGAAAAGCTTTTCATAGGCAATTTTTACTCTTGTGGGTTTGCCATTGCCTGCCAAGAGGTGGTGGCCGTGTAGAAAAACTATTTTTTCAAATTTTTGATTTTGCCTGTGCCGAGATTCGAACCCCGAACACTCTGCGTAGCAGTCTAACTCACTGCCACAGCGACCACCTGTGGATGGACCGACCTGTGGATTCTCAGTCAACCTAAATATTTATAGTATAAATTTTAAAAATATTTCTGCGTATCTACTTAGAACTTGGAGGCGGCAAGTAATGACAAACAATATAGTCTCCGTTGCCAACTATCTCAGCGGAGATTGAAGATTCGCAAAATTACTAACTAAGGGCAATATCACACTGACAACAGTTACCGCCAAGTAGACAAAGCTGTTGTTGTTTCCCAAGTTGTAAAACGACAAAACGAAAGAGAGAGATTTACAGAGTAATTTTTCTCACTGGCGATAGATTTGCACGCGTCCCGGAGAGTGGAAAACATTTGCGCCGCGGTAACCATTGCCAATATGATATCTACCTCATTAAACAAATTTGTTTCAACTCCGTTGTCTGTGATTTCATCGATGGAACCATTTCGCAATTCTTAATTCTTCTTTCTTATTACCAAAGGTAAAGTCTATTTAGAGAAAAAAAATTTCTGGCTAGACTTATTTATTTATTTATTGAGCGTCTCCTTTTATTTTAGCATCAAGCTCATTTTAGCTAGTGAACCGAAAAAATTTACAGAATTGAACATCATTTTATTCTGCTTTGTCTATTTAATTTTCTATGTGTGCGTAACTGAAAGCGCTTCGACAAGGTACGAACACAATGGTTGTGATAGCGTCATGAATACAAGATGGCGTCCGCAGAAAATTTCGTCATGTTGTCTGCAACTGGAACGTAATGAACGCGGCATCGACAAAGTGCCAATAACTCTAATATTCACAACTTTCAAACATTATTTATTTTATAGCGATAAAAAACAATAATATTTAAAGAATACATCATTAATTTAATAATTTTCATAGAAAATAACGTAAACAAGCAAATTGTATAATTTCACAATTGATAATTTGTTTCCTTTTTTTTCATTCGGCTAACCAGAAAGTCTATTCTGAGTTCCTTAAGCTACTGACAAGCTTTTCGTTTAGTTTCGACAGTAGGTTAAGCCAGTTTACGTTGAACAGAATATTATACTATAATTTGCTTCACTACTTTCTTTGATATTTACCCGTTGAATATTTCATGATTATGGTCAGACGTGGCTTTTGTTATTTTTAATATAGATATATTTGAATGAATAATACCGACTTTGGCTTAATATGTTTTATATTTCCTTTATTTCCGATTTGTTAACTTTTTATTATTCTACACGTATTTTTTTCATACATATTTTGACTTGTGCATAAAAGTACATAACTAATAATTAAATAACTCTTTAGTTTTAAGTTTTAAAACTTTTTGTTGTGTAAGGCTAACAATAAAGTAACGAAAAATATAAATAAATTTGTACTACATACATATATGAATTTGGCTAATATTTAATAAGGGTAGAAAACGGACACACGAATGTATAATGGAGCACATTTGCTCATTTGTGCACCAATCAAAAGTTTGATCTTTCGCAATGTTCCATGCAGTATGCTATTTAAGTTGTCTAATGTTGAAAGAAAGCTGGATTGCGCATTGATGAATATAGTGTGGAGCAAAATTGAGCCATTCTAAAGAAGCGTACGTATGAAATATTCCATGAAATATTTTCAAACGACTAAAAAAATATACCCACAATTTTGTGTTCGATGGTACTATCGCTGGATATTTCATTTATGGTCGCTACAATGAATAGTCTTTAGCTGGCTTGACACGATCAGTTAAATGCAGTATTTGGAATGAAGGAAATACTGATGGAATTCCTGATTCTCTGATTTTAGTGTCAGTCTTTTAAAATACTGTAATACTGACAGTATAAGTGACAGTGTGAAGTTAACTTGTTAGTGTTAACTGTCTACTAATTTGCGAATTTAATTTAATATTTCAAATGTGGATACTGCTAGCGTGACAATTGTGCATATACAAGCTTTTTTCGTAGATTCATCGTAGAAACTAAAAGCACAAACGATATTTCCTCTTCAAAGCGCAAATAATAATGAAGAAAATACTGCCAGTAATACTGATCGTGTAAGGTTAGATTTCGTTTGAAAAATACTGAAGCTACTAACATACCATATGTCATACTGATTGTATTAAGATTGTCAGTATTACTGATCATGTGAGGCCAGCTTTTTAGTTATAGGCACTCAAACTTGGTAACGGATTCGATTTCCAGATTGGCTATTTGCGATTTCAGATCACTATGTGTTTAATGGAGTTTAGTGACTAATTTTTCTTCTTAAGTGTTTTTAAAGCATGCTGAAATTATTTGTTTGTAAGTGCTCTAGAAATTGGAAAAGAAAGTGTAAAGAATTCGCTCATGGAATATTTATATAGGGCACATGAATTAGCACTGAGAGTAATAATAACACGTCATCAGTGATGGAAAGTGATGAAAGTGCGACAACTTTATCTTTTCCGACTTTGTGAAACTTAAACGTACATTAGGTGCAATTTGTACAATTTAGAACTAACGAACTATTTTGATTTCAATAAAGAATCTGTTTTCATTTCAAAGACTACATATGTAATACATATGTACACATATTACTTATACATACAGTAAGAATAAATAAAGAATAAAATAATGTTCTGCCAACATTAATTTTCAACGTTTTTTTTACGAGCAACACCAAAAGAAACAAATTATAGCGAGCTTTTGAACTTCAGTCAAAGAAGAACCTCCATTTTGTTTTGTTGATGTTGTAATTTAAATAGAGCTCTCACCCAGCGTCAAATTTACCTGTAGGCAGATTAGGCATTTGCCTTGCGCGTCCAATTATAAAAAAAATAAAATAGTCGTAGAATTTGAGATTTTAAATTTTTTGTTTGTTTTTGGTTGCGTTAACATCAAATTTTCGTTGCATGATTTTGAATATTGAGAACAATTATTTGTGTTTATTGAGTATTTCTATTAGCATAATTTAAATTTTGCTTTGAGATTGATATTTTCAGAACAACCAACAGTTTTTTTTTAAAACTACCAGAACCAACGTTGTTGCTTTCATCATTTAATAATTCTTAATTCCCTCTACAATTATACCATTTTAAAAATGCTCCGCGGATAGACTGGCAATATACAAAGCAGCTGATTATGCGCAACATAACAAGGGCAAATTCGTTATCTGTGCCGACAGCATATCAACAATTATAGCTCTGCAAAGTATATACAACAATAACCAATTGGTAACGAAAACAAGAGATCTGTGCATTAAAAACCCCAACGAAATAAACTTAATGTGGGTACCCGGTCATAAGGGCATTCGTGGCAACGAATATGCCGACGCAGCTGCCAAGTTTATGTCATCAGAAACATGCTCAATGTACAGTGGAGTTGTAGATGCAGATTTAGAAAAATTGATAAGCCTACACTTAAACGACGTGAAAATTACCGAATGGAGAAGCTTTAACCCCCGCTATGCTACCCTTAACCGCATGTGTAAGCCAGCTCTTTACTCGAATAACATACAGCGACACCAAACCAGCCTTTACGTCCGACTTAGAATTGGGCACACCAACATATACTCACGGGAGAGTCGCAACACCAATGCACTTTGTGTGATAACGCATCATCTGCTGACCATTTTTTAAATGAATGCCACAGACTAGATACTATGGGGACAAAACATTTTGGTTCTACCTCACCATCCAGCCTGCTATCTGAAGTTTCTTTCGTAAATATAAACACAGTAATTAACTTCATTAAAGAATGCAATTTAACAAATTTAATTTAAGATATTACCACAAATACACACATACCATACATATACCTATCTATATCTATCGAGTTGTAGGCCCTGGCAGTACTCGTTTCTCAATTAGATTTAGTATTTTATAATATTTCTAATAAATAAATAATTATATATTTACCTCCAGAATCAGTCCCGAAATATTCTTATAAATAAATCGTTTTTACAAGTACCTTTTATGCGTGCTTTTGATTGGCCCTGAAAAGAAAAAACTTTTCGAAATTTAAATTGGAAAGGTTTTGACAACGAAACCTAGTGCAGGTGCAAAACACGGGATCGTCGTATTGTATTTTTAAATACTAACTTCACGAACTCTTGGTAAAGAATTATATAAAGCTTTAGAGTGATACTTAGTTTCTAAATCTATATTGGACGAATTTTACTTAGTGCAACAAATTTACACGTCCACTTAGTTGCCAATTAAAATCTGCCCCTTATCACTAAGCGTGGGATTTTATCTCCACTACAACTAAACATTTAGTGGTAGTTGAGTTTGGTGTTCACTACCACTAAACGTTTAGTGATAGTTGGGTTTGATTTCCACTACCACTAAGCATTCACTGGTAGTGGAATTTGATTTCGTAAAATACACTTATAATTATATTTCTTATCTTTTGTTTCGCTATTTTTTATGGACTTATTTAAATACATATGGTATGTAATGGTTGCAAGGGGTGAAATTCCATTTCCATACATACTTTATATTCTTGGAATATCAAATAAGTAATTTGGTTCTTCTAAATATTTAACTCGGCTTATTTAGCCGGTTATCACCCAGACTTCGATCGTCTGCTTCACTTTCTACTAAAAATGAATGACGTCTGGAAACATGTATTAATCCTTTTTTCTGTTTCTCCTATTGGAGCTCATGATCTCGATCCATTCTCAATTGTGTACGTATGACATATTATGTATTTCCAATTGCAATAATAAATTCAAATTTAACAACATTTGATACTTGACTTTATCAGAAATCTTTGACTGCATAATTACAATATTATCGATCAATGAGTATGTTTCTACACATATTCAATACGATAATAATATTATTTTTTAGAATAACTAAAGAAATTAACCATTATGGTAATTACGTCATTTCGGTAATTTTCAGCTTAAAAACTTGATTTTTATCTTAATGTTATCTTGTTGAAGACATAAATATGCAAATTAAATTCTAGTTTATTTGTGAAAAGGTAAAATTAAATTAGATAAAAACAATCTGTGGTCAGCCACGATGTAAATTCTTGCTGCAAACGAACCGTAATAGAATGCAAAAGTAATGGCAATCATAGATAGCGACTAACTAACTACTTCAACTTAATTCTAAATATAACATATGTATGCATATGTATGTTTGTATGTAGGTATGTTATGTGTAAATGTAAATATATTGAATGTAGAATATGAAAGCAGTTTTCGAGTTTGTTCTTTTTATTTTATTAACCATTTTGCTTTGGCATAAAATAAGAAAACGCATATAATAGAAAAGAACCAGAAAACATTTTAAATTGTGAAATAAATATGGCATTCAAGTCACCAAATGAAATCGTGAAATTATTGTTGTAACTCGATCAGCTGTTTTGTCACAAAAAATTATAAAGATTATTTTGAAAAGACATAGAAACATTTTTTAAGTTACTGAAAAATTCTTTTTGAACTTGAAATACAAAACAAAAAATGTAATAGTTTAAAAAAAATGCATTCATAAGATTTCCAAGAAATCTTTTATATAAGAGATTGTGATTCTGGTAATCTCAAGATTTGCATGCTAACCCTAGCACTAAAAAAGAGTATATTAGGAATTACTAATAAAGAATTTTAGTTTCGGACTTTTTTTAAATTGAACTGAAAAAGAAAGCAAAACAAGGTGTTCCATCGAATCCTTTGCGTGTTCGCATTCGACAGCTAACAAGACCAAAAACAAAAAACCCAAAAACATACAGTTCTTCATACAGCTTATACGTGGATATGTACATGCTCGTATGTGCATAGTACGTAGATATTGGTAAAATGTTCGCATTGAGATTTTGTTCGTGATTAAAAATTAACATGATGTATGGAGGCTAAAGTGAATATGTATGTAAAAAAAAGTTACTTGTGTATTGTTGTAAAAAGTTGAAAATTAAAACAAGAAACAAAAACCAAAAAAACTCAACATGCGATTACAATGAAAAATAAGAAGAAAAACAGAGAAAACAAGAGTACAAGAGTACAAGGAACATACATACATCAGGATGCTCACGCTGGCAGCTCCTAGCTGTGCATTAAGCTGGGCTCTAGTGTTAATGCTTTTAAACATAAACAAGTACACATACAAAGCTAAAGCCTAGGAAAAACGCCCTTGAAACATGAAAAATGTATCACGCATTTAATTCTTCAAAGAAAGGCAAAAAGTTTAAAAATTTAAAAAAATTAACAACAACGTCCGATGAATGTTTTCGTGTTGCATTTGAGGGTGTTCTTAAAGGCTCAAAAGTAAAGTAAATTTTTTTCTTTTTGATTTTAAGTTCTTATTAAATAGTTTTTTTTTTACTTATTTTTTGTTTTTTGTTTTCACTAGTATTAAAATAAAATTCTTGCTGCTGATATTGTTGTTGTTTTTGTTGTTGCTGCTGATACTGCCTTTCTTGTCTTAATACGTGTTGATGTTACTTTAATACGTGTAATTATGTTACTGAACACAATTTCTACGCTAATGCATTATTTATGTTGGCATCTCAGGTTAAGTAATACAACAACAAAATAGTAGATACAAAGAACTGAACAACAACTTAACTTTCCGAAGAGTGCAAAATAATGGCGTGGCTAACAACAACAACAGCAACAGGAACAAAACTCTCAACAGCAAAAAAACTATCGATCTAGCTTTATATAGCCTTAAGACATTGTCGGTAATCAAAAAGGATGTTGGAAAGTAAACGAAAGCTCTTCTTCTTCTTCTTCTACTTCTACTTCATATTCTTGATCTCTTCCAACTAAACGTTCTCCTTATTAATTACGCGCTTGTGCTGTAAGTCATTGTTGCTTGAAGGCTGTCACGTTTAATGAAGCATGTCGTCTTGCATTAACTATTCTTTTTATACTTACTCGTAGAGTATAGTATTTAGTATTTTATAAAATAATTCTTTTTGCCAAGTTCTATGTGGAAGTACTTAAATATTTATATAAGTAGCTTCATGCTCATTTTAAAATCCTACATACTTAAATATGAATGCATGCTATAGCATATACAATGGTGTTTTATTGCCAACCCCTTCGCTAAATATTAAATATGTACATATATTGTAACCAGATTATTGTGGAAGCATTCAAACCATTTTTGCTTTAGGAAGAATGATTTGTCATTTTCGTAATAAAACCCCAATACTGCAGCGGTTGACGGATGGAAGAAACTCGCAAAAGCCGACATTTTAATCAGTAATGTTTCTTTTCAATGCGACCACAGAACATAATAGTATAAAAATATTGGTTATATCCAGAGCGGGGCAGAAAATCGTTAATCCGTTAATCGTTAATTAACGTCGTTAAATAATTGGTTGACGCTTAACTTTTACATTAATTTCGGAAACCATTAACGTTTTGGTTAACTTCCGTGAACTCAAGTCCATTAACTATAACTGGGAATGTCTGGTAGCTACCGCCTTCCACCCCAAGCTGCAAGCTCATGTGATTAGAGAAGTACAATAAAATATTTCAAAGGTTAATAAGGTAAAGAAAATTATGACGCCTACGATCAAGGAAACCATGATATCGATGAGGAACGTGACCGATATTTCGGTCAGCACAAACCGCAAGCAATAACGAGCATGCTGATAATTAATTTAGAGCTGTCAATCAGCCAAATAAAAAAAAAATAAAAAAGAACCACAGGTCACTTAAAAGCGTCATCCACAATTTAGTTGATCACTGTCTGAAGGGAGACTCCACGCAATTGGTGGCAAATGCTGCCTTTTCGAGCGAGAAACAGTTGGTGAACTTGCGTATCAAATATAGCCATCCTCTACAGTGATGCAGTTGAACGTCTATTCTCTATATATAACATAGTCTCTTGTTTTCTCTGTTTGTGGGAAAAAAATATATTTTCGCTTAATTTTTCTTTCAAAAACGATTAATGTTATTTTCCGTTAATTTTTTCGGAACGAATTAACGTTAACGACGTTATCATTTTGGTTAACTCTTTTCGGATTAACAATGTTAATTTCTTGATTCGGCTTTACCTATGCTTAAGGTTTGTATTTATTAGTGCTAGTAATGGTAGGAGTATGAAACAGGCAAAAGAAACAGTACTAATATGTAAAATTTACGACAATTGAGAGGATACGACACTGAATACCAAGTATAATAGAATACGCCTTGCGCTGGTCCGTTAGTCGAATCTCACAAAGTTGAAAGAGGCTTGTGACGTAGGAAAAAGAATTACTCCTTTTTTGTTTTTATTGTTTTTTTTTTTTTGAGTTATATTGTTGGCATTTCAGGGGAAGGAATTATTTTACTTGCATACATTCATTAACATATAAAATTTCTGTTTGTGACGACATGCGCAGAGAGAGGCAAATTTTGTCAACTTAATGGCGTAATCTTGTATTCCACCATTCTTGACTGAATACACGATATCTTTTAAATCGGTGAAATGTTTAAGATTTTTATTTTGAACAACAAAAAGGTTTGTACATATTCATAACTCGAACGACGCACAAGAGACAATGTAAGAAACAGATAATAAAAACTTCAAATAGAATGTTCGTTTTATCAATCCCTTGCATTTATTCAGTGAAGCAGCAAGAAAATAATTAATAACAAAAAATAGAAATAAATAAATTACTGACCGGGAACACGGTGTAGAGTAGAGCTCGAGCACATCGAGCACGCTCTTATTAGAGCTCTGAATCAATTATGAAACGCATTAAGCACGAGCTGACATCCTACACCTAAAATATGGTAAATACATTTTATTTTATATAAAAATCTGTTTATTTATTGTATTATTTAAAATATAAATATTATTCGCAGCCTTGCAGCCATTTTAAACTTTGGTATGATCGGTCAAAATATTTTTTTTTTCATTCTATCTGCTCCGTCAATTTCTTCTGAGCACTTAGAGAACGCTCCGGAAACTCTGAACACAAAAAGTAACACAAAATTCAGCTTTGAGTGTTCAGTGCTAAAAAAGAAATAAGTTTACGTTTATAAAGAAGAAAGCTCAATTGTTTCCGATAAATGTTAAGAGTATTACTATGTTGGGGGAGTTCGATAGCTTTGCATGGAAATTTAATGGAAACTATAGCAATATTTAACAATACTCTATATTCAGGTCAAAGACCATTCTATAAATAATATATGAATACAAAAATTATTAAAAAATTTGATCCCGTTTCCTATTTATACTATAAATTTTTTAGCAAAAATATATGATAAAATATCTTAAGTCAACTTAACTGTTTTTCAATTTCACCACAGACATGTGTGTGGAACGATCATTTTGTTGTTCTGGCTTAACGTTGTTGTCATCCAGATGCTGTTGACAACTGTCCTCTTTGACATTTTTAAATATCAACAACAATTCCGTTAGACTGATTAAAAGGAAATGCAAGAAAGAGAGAGCGAGAGATATTAAAGTGCATTATAAGAAGGAAATAAAGTGGTGGTGAAATGGTAAATGTTATTGTGATCAAACAGCAGCATCAATAGCAGCAACAACAACCAAAGCAAACAAACAGTGCGAAATTGCCATGTAAACAGTGTTGCCTACACACAGTATACTTTAAAATTGTGTATACAAGTACCAAATGCGTAGTACATATGTACATATATATAAGCACATAAAAGCACAAGAGGCATTTGTTAGTTAGTTAGTTGAATGGGTTTTACAAATATTGTTGTTGCAAGCGACGTTAGAACAACATTAAAATGTCAACTGGATGTGCATGCAATATACGAGCAGTTATATGTATGTGGCAAGTAACAATGTACAGTGTCGGACAATACAATAAGAACACCTTGCACTATAAAACTTCCGTTAATTTTTTTTTTATCGGACTGCTTATGGCATACATTTTTATAGAGAAGAAAATGGTATGGTATATAAAGTATATACCATAAATTTCTAGGTGGCAACACTACATTTAATATTTGTTTATAATTTGTACTGGTAAGGATTTTACAAATGGTAATTCATCAAATTAAATGTAAACTATTCCGTAATGTCACAGCAAAATGGGTCGAGCAAAGCTCTGTAGCAAGGAGGAGCGTGATTTGGTGAAAAAACTGCGAAATGAGGGACAAAGCATCCGCCAAATAGCTAAAACTATTAGCAGATCCTCGACATTTGTCTACCAATCTTTATTACCGCAAAAATTTCATTGCAGGAGAGGTAGGCCCCGCAAAACTACAAGTGCAGATGATAATCGCATAACAATTTTGGCGGCACGCGATCCATTTAAGGCAGTTGCCGCAATTAGAGAGGTGACAGGGGTTCAAATTTGTGCTCGATCAGTAAGGAGATCAGTTTGGTGGAAAAAAAACTGTATGGGAGAAAAGTAACAATGTTGACACAAAGATATCGAAAGTGTCGCATAGAGTTCCCTGAAGCGCACATTGAGTGGGATGGTTCAATTAATGCAAAAAAAAATGGCCTAACGTGTTATGAACAGACGAAAGCAAGGTGAATCTTGTTGGAAGTGATGGCAAACGTTGGGTTAGACGCCCGAAAAATGCAGAATTGAGGCCAAAATATACTAGGAAAACGTTTAAGCACGGAGGTGCAAGCATCATGGTATGGGGATGCTTCTCTTGGTATGGTGTGGGCTCTCTGTATTGGATAAAAGAAACGATGGACAGATTTATTTACGTAAACATCCTTCAGGAGGTGATGCTTCGTTATGCTGAATGGGAAATGCCCCTGAAATGGCAAATGCAACAGGATAACGACCCAAAGCACACCTCAATCCTTGCGCGAGATTGGTTTTCCCATAATGGAATTCCCGTTATGACCCGGTCTTCACAATCTCCTGACATTAATCCAATCGAGAACTTGTGGAATACTGTCAAAGAGAAGAATGGTAGTACCAGAGCTAAAAACAAAGACGAATTGTGGCAAAGCATTCAAAGAGCGTCGTATTCCATACCCCAGGCTACTTTCGCGTCTCTGGTGGAATCAGTGCCTAGAAAATGTAAGGCGGTTGTAATTATCAAAAGCCTATTCCACAAAATATGAGCATTAGTAAACAATTTGAGTCAACATTTTATAAATTTTTTTTTTAATTGATGTGTTATTATTAATTTTTTGTCCTTTTGAAATGTGGTTTTATGTATAACTTTTAAATTCCTTTTTTTACACTGAATTGATTTTGTTATTGTTTTTTGTAGAAAAAATTAAACTTATGGAAAAGTAAATACCTATTAAATTTATCATAAGCATAGAGAAATATTTTTTTACGGTTTTTTGTTTCAGAACAAGGTGTTCTTATTTGATTGTCCGACACTGTGCATATGTAAGCATAGGCCAACGAACAAATGTTCAAAGGAGTAGTGAAACTTAAGAGCAACTAAGAAAAATAAGATGAATATGTTAGTGGGCTGTCAGTCAGGCACTCAGGCAGACAAACAAACAAATCTGCATTTGCTATTTCTTGAACATAAAAAATATGCGCATAGAGTAAAAGTAGCCAGGTATTTCTGACCTATTTCAAACGAAAGAAACGAAACTCACAAATACTTTTCACATTTGCATTTTTTTCACGCAAAATTCAATAGAATCTTCTATAAACGTTTTCTTAAATATTGTATTTCAATTCTTCATTTCTTGTTATGCTGTAATTGATATGCGAGTCGTTGAGAAACCTACAATTTATTTACCATAACTCTATAATTTGGCTCCGTCATCTCATCTCTCCATAGCAAAAAGTATGTAAGAGAAAAGGAGAAATGGAAAACATGTTCTTATTAATTTAAATGACCATCTTCATGCCCACTTTACAAATCTATTATTGTTTGTGTATTAAAGATTAGTTGCTCATGTAATTGTTGTTGTTTTCGCTGTTGTATGCATATTTAAAGAAATCATAAGAAGGAAATAAAATGTACATATAGAATTTTGGTTTTACCCAGCAGCTGTGGGTGGAGTTCTTGCATGCATAACTTTTTTGCAGTTTATGAGCTATCAAAAATACTTTTGTAGATCTCTAATATGCAATTTAAAATGTTAATAGTCATTAATCCAGGATAATCATGTTGTGTATTGGATGTTGGGATTGAGATTATGTGGTCAATGCATGTTTATGTAAATATTTATGTAAACATAATATGTAATAATAAAATGTTATTTTTTTCATTTATTTCATATTAACATTTGTCACACATGTAATGATCGCTCCTTTAATTCGCACAAGAACCTCAGCGTACTCTGCCCTATCCACAAGAACCCAACTACCGTGGGATAAGCCATCTTAATATCGCATTAGCGTATGAAAGACTGAAGCCCAGTCTACATACCCAGTTTTCATGAAAATTCAATCTATTTCTGCATCTACAACCATTTCATATCTTTAGTATCTCTCATTTCAAGTCATCCTGGCTGCTTGAGACTTAAATTTCCCATTTTCGATTCTACTTTCCTCACAAATATGAGCAGTGTGTTTAGGGCCGTTGTCATATTGGAACCAATACAAGGTAGCTTAAGTTTTTCACAGCTTTGGTGTAAATCTCGCTGATTCTTTAGGTAGAGCTATTTTCGCGCATTAAAACAGTTTTTCGCTCTGCTCTGCCCTCAATACGACCAAGCTAATCGTAGATTGAATAGTCCACTTTCACAAATGTTCCCGGATAAACAAAAAAAACTTTCCAAGTGTTATTAAAATTAAGCAGCAATTCGCGATCGCATTCGTTGCGAATGCACCATTTGTGTCAAATAAAACATTTATTCCTTTTTATGACCATTAACGAGCAGTTTTGAACAACTGTGGACCTAGCACATACATATCAATGTGTAACCACAAGTAGAAACAAAACAAGTGAACAATTATATTTTTGTATTTTTAATTTCACTTTCTTCATGCATCAAAACCTAAGTTTTCATAAAAAGTGGCCTATTCACGCTATAATAAAATTTTTAATTTTTAAATTAATATTATAAACGTTAAAAAAAACTAGCTACTTTAATAGCCCTTTATGTAAGAGACAGATTTTAGATTTTGCCATTTTTGTTTCGAAATTATTGTGAAATAATAAAGTAAATAACAATTTTGGATTCCGAATATAATTTCTAGAGATGTCGCAAAGTTTCAACCTTTTCAGAACCTATATTTTAGGAAATAGCAAAGATTAAAACCCATTTAGAATTTCCCAGTGGTTGGCAACAATAGGCCGTAGGGAGAATTAGTGAATAAATTTTCTCTGTGACTATTGCACAACGCATCTCTGGCTTGAGTTTGGGTTTTATTTTTTTTATGGCATCAGCAGATACGGTACCAGTCATGTTAACATTTATATTGAAATTACTGCATGAGCTGCAAAAATTACTGCAAATTACTGTAGTTTATAGGCGATAGAAGCTTGTATACATGTGTCTGAAGGATCTAAATGTGGAACTAAACATTTAAAAATTAATTTTGTAAGTGTTAAAATTGTTTTTTCCACTTACATACAAGGTAATTGTTGAAATAACAATATAATTTAAAACAATAATGTAGTTATTGCTGTTCGGTGGATAAGTAAAAATCGCTAAATGTTAAAACAATGTGATTCTAAAAACAATGTGATTCTTTAATAAATAAACATATGAAATATATATTTTCAAGTTCAAAAAAATAGTTGTACAAGGTCATAAAATGAAACATAAACTAAAACAAGGTTTTAGTAAAATAATAATTTTTTTTTTTTTTTTGTGTTTTGTTGTTTATATAAAACTTGATGATAAGTACATAAAGCTTTCTATGACCGCAATAAATATTCATAAATTTTTCTTTCTTCCTTTACTGGCACAAGAGACCATGAAGGGCCTAGGCCGAGCTCTTCGCTTCCATCCATGTTGTGCGTGTTATATTATATTTGTACATGAATGGAAGGGACCATAGCGACCACATAGATTCATAGATTATAGTTTAAAAAACTGAAGAAATGAGCACTTAATTCGACCTAGACGTCACCGAAGTTTAAGGTACATAATGGTATTTGAGCTAAGATGTGTAATTATCGGGAAAACTATTTTTGTATATTAGCCAAAATTTCCTTAAGTTGATGAGGTGAAATAATATTACTAGAAAAGGGAAACGGTTAAAAACGGTGAAATATTTCCTAATAAATACAGTGTCGGACAATTCAATAAGAATACCTTGCACTATAAAACTTCCGTTAATTTTTTTTTTATCGGACTGCTTATGGCATACAATTTTTATAGAGAAGAAAATGGTATGGTATATAAAGTATATACCATAATTTATTGGGTCGCTGTGGCGTAGTGGTAGTGCGTTGGACTGCTGCGTAGTGTGTCCGGGATTCGAATCTCGGCACAGGCAAAATCAAAAAGTAAAAAAAATAATTTTTCTACACGGCACCATCTCTTGGTAGGCAATGGCAAACCTACAAGAGTAAAAATTGCTATGAAAAACTTTTCACTTCGCCGTTCGGATTCGGCATTAAACTGTAGGTCCCTTCCATTCATGTACAAATATAACACGCACAACATGAGTGGATGCGAAAAGCTCGGCCTAGGCCCTCCATGGGCTGTTGTGCCATTAAAATTAAAACAAACTAAAAACCATAAATTTCTAGGTCGAAACACTACATTTAAATATTTTCTGGGGATTCCCAAACAAAAAAGTTGAAGCGAAGCATTCGAAGGCGGACAATCAAAATAAGAACAGCAGACGAAAAAATTTATATTTTAAAAAGAAAACGTAAACTTGTTTATAATTTGTACTGGTAAGCATGCTACCATTTACATTGAGGATAATTCAACAAATTAAATGTAAACTATTCCGTAATGTAACAGCAAAATGGTTCGAGCAAAGCACTGCAGCAAGGAGGAGCGTGATTTGGTGAAAAAACTGCGAAATGAGGGACAAAGCATCCGCCAAATAGCTAAAACTATTAGCAGATCCTCGACATTTGTCTGCCAATCTTTATTACCGCAAAAATTGCATTTCAGAGGTAGGCCCCGCAAAACTACAAGTGCAAATGACAATCGCATACAAATTCTGGCGGCGCGCGATCCATTTAAGGCAGCTGCCTCAATTAGAGAGGAGACAGGGGTTCAAATTTGTGCTCGATTAGTAAGGAGACGTTTGGTGGAAAAAAATGTATGGGGGAACAGCACGAAAAGTACCAATGTTGACACAAAGACGTCGAAAGAGTGGAAGAGTTCGCTGCAGCGCACATTGAGTGGGATGATTCAATTAATGCAAAAAATGGCCTAACGTATTATGGACAGACGAAAGTAAGGTGAATCTAGTTGGAAGTGATGGCAAACTTTGGGTTAGACGCCCGAAAAATGCCGAATTGAGCCCAAAATATACTAGGAAAACGTTTAAGCACGGAGGTGAAAGCATCATGGTATGGGGATGCTTCTCTTGGTATGGTGTGGGCTCTCTATATTGGATAAAAGTAACGATGGACAGATTTCTTTACGTAAACATCCTTCAGGAGGTGATGCTTCGTTATGCTGAATGAGAAATGCCCCTGAAATGGCAAATGCAACAGGATAACGACCCAAAGCACACCTCAATCCTTGCGCGAGATTGGTTTTCCCATAATGGAATTCCCGTTATGACCTGGTCTTCACAATCTCCTGACATTAATCCAATCGAGAACTTGTGGAATACTGTCAGAAAGAAGAATGGTAGTACCAGAGCTAAAAACAAAGACAAATTGTGGCAAAGCATTCAAATAGCGTCGTATTCCATACCCCAGGCTACTTACGCGTCTTTGGTGGAATCAATGTCTAGAAGGTGTAAGGCGGTTTTAATTAACAAAGGCTATTCCACAAAATATTAGCATTAGTGAACAATTTGAGTAAATATTTAAAAAAAAATTTTTTTTAATTAAAGTGTTATTATTAATTTTCAAATTTCTTTTTTTACACTGAATTGATTTTGTTTTTGTTTTTTGTAGAAAAAATTAAACTTATGGAATAAATGGATAAAAGTAAATACCTATTAAATTTATCATAAGCCTAGAGAAATGTTTTTTAAGGTTTTTGGTTTCAGAACAAGGTGTTCTTATTTGGTTGTCCGACACTGTAATCCCTACAGCTGAACGTCTGACAGTTGCATCTGTCGGAAATACGCTAAAGCACGCAACTATACGCTAAAGAACGCAACTAAATGACAGCCGTTACACAAATCTAATTTACATCTATAATATGTATTTACCAAATTTACATATATTTATTTATTTATCTGTGTCCTGTGATTACATTCCCTCTCTCATTCTCCCACCTTTTGCCTCTCATCTCTCAATCTTCCTTCCAATCAACACAATACTCTGCATTAATAGGGGTCCACCTTGACAGTTGAATGTATAAAAAAAAACAAAAAAATTAGGGATTAAGTATTTTGTTCTTAAAATACTGATTGTTTGTGGGATTTTCAGTTGGCAACCATAGACTACAATTAAAAATGCAACCATATTGTGTCAGCTGTTTCTCCACAGATGTTCGCTGAGTTAATGTTGTCAAATTAAACAAAATAGATAGTGTATTGTTATTGCACATTGAAAGGAGAAATTATAAGTAATACGGCTACATAGAAGTTGTGAGCGAAATGTCCTCTGGTCTGAAGTGTCGCAATTGCGGGTCTACCGACATCGAAGAGGACAATGCACGCGGCGATGCCGTCTGCACAAATTGTGGATCGGTGCTCGAAGATTCACTGATTGTTTCCGAGATCCAATTCGAAGAGGTTGGCCATGGAGCTGCTGCAATTGGGCAATTTGTTTCGGCTGACTCAAACGGCGGTGCTACCAATTATGGTTATGGTAAATTTCAAGTCGGTTCTGGAAATGAGTCGCGTGAAGTTACAATAAAAAAAGCGAAGAAGGAGATCACACATTTATGCCATCAGCTGCAGCTGACGCAGCATTATATTGACACGGCACTGAATTTCTTTAAAATGGCATTAATGCGACATTTGACGCGTGGCAGGAAAAGTACACACATTTATGCGGCCTGCGTGTATATTACGTGCCGTACCGAAGGAACTTCACGTGAGTAGCACTTCCATCAAACAGAGAAAGGAGTGAAATTTATTAGATTTTGTTATTTTATCTTTTATTATTAGATCTATTAATTGACATCAGTGATGTGCAGCAAATATGTTCGTATGAGTTGGGCAGAACTTATCTGAAATTATCGAATGCTTTGTGTATCAATATTCCTTCTGTTGGTAAGTGCAAGAAAACACTTGATTATTCAAATTGTTTTTTTTTGTAATCTAAATAAACTACTAAATATCAAAATACCCAGACATCTTTCGGGCCGCACGGGCTCGGAGCTGGTCCACTGAAAGCTAGTTTTGAAAATTTAAATAAAATTTATTTTGTTGAAATTTGCCAAGTTTTTCAAGCTGTAGTGTCAGAAAAATATGTAAGGTTATTCAATTTCAAATACAAAAAAAATTTATTTACTATTTTTTTGATTTTACAACGTTCAAAAAGCAGCTGCCCAGACAAGCATGTCTGTTTACCTGATCTTTAAGCAAAGTGAGACCACAGTATATAGTATGCCAGATAGCAGAGCCTTCTGAAATATTCTGAGATCATCTGAAATTTGGCAATTATGTCGATCAATAAGCAGCAGCAATGTTAGGAAATAATTTTTTCCCTTTTTTCTGTAATTTTTGCTAGCTCCAACGTAATAATTTATTTTGTATTTACTTTTGAAATGACAATTAATTTGGGAGAAAATTGAGAGCAATTTTTAGATTTGGCAGATATCAGGGAACAACAAAGGGGATGTCACTTCTATTGATTTCACTATGAGTGAGACGTAATAATTTGAAATTATTTAAATGAGCTGCAGAATGGACAGAAATTAAAGAAAAATGGTTCATTTCTCCCAATTTTCTAGCCAGTAGGCCGATTATGCAAAACGCTGTGGATCGCAGGGCGAAAATGATTTTTGGTATATAGTTAGTTTCGCACTTAAGTACGGAAAACGTCAGAAACTTAGATATGCGGAAGATAAAGTGGGCATAAACGACATTTAATTATTCGCCTTTGTATTTTTAAATTTTATATTTTTCCACCTCGTCTGGTTCAGCAGCCAAAGAGCAATTGCTGTGGCGAACGTATTTTTAGCAAATCAAAATTATATGTTTTTGGTGGTCGCTGTGGCGTAGTGGTAGTGCGTTGGACTGCTGCGCAGAGTGTCCGGGGTTCGAATCTCGACACAGGCAAAATGAAAAAGAAGAAAAATTAATTTTTCTAAACCTACAATAGTTAAAATTGCTATGAAAAGCTTTTCACTTCACAGTTCGGATTCGGCATTAAACTGTAGGTCCCTTCCATTCATGTACAAATATAACACGCACAACATGAGTGGATGCGAAAAGCTCGTTCTAGGCCCTCCATGGTATATAGTTAGTTTCGCACTTAAGTACGAAACAAAATTTGACACCTCAGAAACCTAAATATGCGGAAGGTAAAGTGGGCAATACGACATTTAATTATTCGCCTTTGTATTCTTAAATTTTATATTTTTCCTCCTCGTCTGGTTCAGCAGCCAAAGGGCAATTGCTGTGGCGCACGTATTTTTAGCAAGCTAAAATTATATGTTTTTTTGGTAAAACAACATATTGAATTATAGTTTAATTTTATTACGATATTAAATAATTTATAAATTTTTTCAAAATTTATACTGTTTTCTCTTTCTCTTCTGCATGCTTTTTGTTCCATTCATAATAGATCAAAATGTTCGAGCACGATTTTCAAATAGCGTAACACGAACAAACTAATCGAACTTGAAAAAATGTATATACTATACTTAGCGCCGCGCTTTGCATAATCGACCTACATTTCAAATCTGAATCTTGCATTAGAAACGTAGTCGAAAATAATTTAAAACGTATTTTGCAAATTATTTCCATTCAAATTTAAATTTGTGCATGCCTGGCAACTAAATAATAGTAGAATAAGTTTATAACTTAAGAAATATTCTGGAAAAATGCATAGAAATTTCGGGAGCAAAACCCCTAGCAAGAATTTTTAATATAGTTTCCTGAAAGAAAGGATTCAAAAACCTTAAAGTCTAGCGGTAAACCCGCTATGTTTATAAATCATAATTAAACACCGCCAGCGTTAAGTTGAAATATTTTCCATATCGCAAAACCTGAAATCACTGATAGGCAGCCAGTTTTACCAAATGAATAATAATAAAATAAGATCAATCAGCGCGGTAGGTTGAAAGGTAAACTCATTGTCCTAATATTAAGTTTAACAAATTACGTTACCTTTATATTAATTTTGTAGCATAATCTTAACCTGAAATACTTGACACTGAAATACGAAACAACATTATGCTAAAATTCTGAAAAATCTTTATTTAAATATCATTATGAATAAATTGAAGTATAAATGAATATAAGTATTTCGTTTATATATAGGAAGAAAAACTTAGGTTTAGAAGTAATAAGAAAAATCAGTACCATAGAATTCGAAAAAACAAGTAAAGTTTAAAAGCAGAAAAAATAATAATAAATGATAAGATAAATAGCAAACTAATTACATTCCATAAGTGTAAATTCTCATTCAGGGTAGTAGCACAATTCAATTCATTCATTTTATTTACTATATAGATTCCCCCATTTATTGCGAAATTCATCTATGTTTTTTTAAACTTGAAACCTAAACCTCACAAGTTAGCACATTAGTTTTATAAAATATTTAATGGCCTTATATTTTTCATCCTAACAATAAGTTATTGCAACAGGATTTCAAATACACTCAGTGCTTATCACTTTGTCTACCTTAAACATTCCACATGTTATGTTTTTGCTTTTAAATATGAAAAAGAAAAATTATATTTACTTCATTTAAATGACTACCAAAAACTCACACTTAAAAAAAGAAATTAAAAAAAATAAGAGAAAAACGAAAGAAATAAAAATAAAAGCATTAATTTGGCGCTTATTTCTATATTAAATGTTTAAACTTTTAAATGCTAAATAATGCTACTAAATTAACTGCTTGCGCTTGCCTTGTATGCTTTTTAGTTAAGATTAATATATAATTTTAAGAACTTTTGCTTTACTTTTGAAATTTAATTTTTTAGTCAGTAATTCATGCAGATTTTTTAAAGTTTTTTTTTTGTAATAATTTTCCAAAATTTTTGTTTGCTTTTCCCATGGTTTTCTTTTGTAATAAGATAAAATTGTTAACGTTTTCTTTTTCTTTAAATTTCAACTTGTATGTATACGGATTTAACTTTTAAATAGGTTTTTGTCTCGTTTCAATAATAATTTTTAAATATTAGATAAATAGTTGGTTTTTTCTTGCTTTTGCATTTATATTTTCTCTTGTTTTCATATTTTGTTTTTCAGTTATAATAATATATAATCGTATATATGTATTTATATATAATATGCATTTGCTTTTTCAATTACATTTTTCCCATTTTTATGTTTTGTTTTTTGCTTTCTTATTTCAACTTGAAGTTATTTAGAATTTTCATTATCGTTTATGTTTTTGTTTTGATTGCCTTTTGTAATTTTTTTTATGTATAAAAAGCAGAGCTTAATAGATTTTAATATCTCGATAATAGTTTGGAAGATAAATTAACAGAAAGGAAGAATATCGAAATTAAATTTGTTTGTTTGAAGCATAATTTTGGAGCATTTCTCTTTCTATTAAAAATTAAGAAAAAAGAAATTACAAAAAATAAAAATTATTTGAAAATATATATTTTAAGATAAAAGATAAATCTATATAATCATAGCATATGTATGTATGTTTGCGTGTGTATGTATTTAGTATATTTAAAATTGAATATTGAAAAATTCAACAGACTTATATGTTTCCTACTATCAGCTAGTGCTGATTTTGTTTAATTAGTTATTTATATAGTTATTTAGTAAATATGTATCTTTATATTGTTGTTGTTGTAGTTGCTATTTAATAATGAAAACCCATGAATTGCGTTTACTTTGTTGCTGTTGCTGTGTTTGTTGTGTTTGCCTTTTAAATGACTTTCCCCCCTCATTCTCACACACATTTCTGAATTGTGCATTCATGAACTTGTAGCTGCACCACCCTCACTACCATTACTACCACCACCACCACCACCACCACCGCTGGCTAAAAATAAATCATCACAATTTGGAAGTACACTGCTGCTGCTTACTCCTCCACCACCGCTACCACCGGCGCCACTGCCAATTGGCGATGCACATAGTGAATTTGATGGCGAATTGAGTGCTGTCACAGTTGTTGGTCCATAAAAGATTAACTCCGGTATTTGGCCACCTTGTACGCCCGTGCCATTAGTGCTCTCCGATGAGCATTGAAATTGGAAAGTTACATTTCCCATGCATACTTCAGACATACCCTCCTGCCCGAAGAAGCTCAACTCATTGCCATCGAGTATAACCGATGCGGTGTAATAACATTCAGGTTCAATTTGAATGGGGTTCTCAAAGAAAACATGAAACGTATTGCTCGAACCATCAGAAAAGAATTTCGTATCGTTTTCGGCGAGTGTGCGCCCCAAACGTTTCAGTTCTATTTTAACATTATAATTGGCAGCACCCGTTGAAGAGCCATACAGACCAAAGCCAACAATGAAAATCCTGTAATGTGTAAAAGTTATAAACAATAATAAATTTAAACTTCACACTCTTCTCCACTCTCACTCACCTTCTATCCACTGAAAATTGTATCGAATCACAGCGACCACGATAGCGCCATTGATTTGAGCGATATGCGCACGATTGAAAACGGTGACACACTTGTGTCTTGAGTCCGGCACGAGATCGCGTTGGAAAGCTTAGCGTCGGTTTAGCTTTTGCTGTGAAATTCAAAAATATATTGATCGTTTCCTGCGACGTGAGTATTCCAGTTTGTGCCACTCCGTTGGCAAACTCCTCCAGTGACATAGTCGGAATGCGTATCAAATGCAATGCTTGCCCGAGCATGCTACGTTTATTTTCTGCAGTTATGTCGATGCCCATCTTCTGGCATGCATTGAGCGCCCAATTTAGGGCCGCCTCAAAGAGATGAATCTCCTTGCAGTTGAGCGTTTCGCGTGACAATATCGATTCGAAAGTTTTTAGATCGATATCGACAAAATCTTCGGACTTAATGGCCATTTCTGCCTATGGAGAGAAGAAGATGTGTGGAAAAGTTCGACGATAAGTTTAAATGTTAAATAGTTTTTTAATTAAATATGTGCCGATATTTTCAGTCTCCAAAAATATCAGCCTTTAGTTGTATGCCTGAAATTATGGTATCGGAATCGTTATTCCGAACATTGACACTTACTTGCGCATCTATAACTTCCCAGCAACGTTGCATCAATTCTGGCTCCTCGAAAAGACGAGATTGACTGAGAAGTAGACAGGCGTTTTTTGCCGTCAATTTAACTTCTAAATAGTTAACGCATGCGCGCGCTAAATGTGGCACAATATACTTTTTGGCGGCATATAATGTAGCCAAAATGTTATCAGGTTCCAATTGAATTTCATCACAATATAAATATCTACAAAAGAGAAAAAGTTACAAAACAATAAATAAATATGAAAAACGAATTAAAATGCTACACGTCTGCACCTTAACAATGTTAAAAAGGCTGATGGTTCCACATCGGGCACTTTAATTTCCTGTTTATTCTCGGCTAAGCCGCCATAGAACATGGCATAAAAAACCGAACTGCCAGTGGCTAAAATATATTTGTGAGCGGGTATTGTTTGTACAGTATCTGTTAGGAAAATAAACAAAAACCAGAAGAATATTCCACACTTTCATTTCCTCTCGAATATTATCATTACCACTTACCAAAATCACCGCCCACCACAAATTTCACATCGGACATTAACTCATTATTGAACATAGCTGCATTGCGTTCTAGCACCGTAGCTTTTGTTGCTTGCCAATTGGGATCTGCAGTGTCGATAGCATTCGATGCTGCCCCGGCAATGCCAAATGCTGAAGTACCAACAACGCCAGCTGAACACACATATGAACCGCTGCCGCTGGTAGTTGTTGTTGCAGCTGCTCCAGCTGTTGCGGACGTTGAACTAGACGTTGATGACGATGATGGCAAACAAAATAATGTTGAGCTACTAATTACACCGGGCGATGCCAAGGGTGATGATGGTGCACTAATCGGTTGCGTTATTTGTATATTGTGCTCACCGCCAGCACCACTAGAAGAACTGCCACTGCCGCCGCTACCACTGCCAGTTGTTGCAGTATTGCTACTACCCCCGCCACCACCGCCAGCTGCTCCTCCGGCACCAGCTGCACGCTGCTGTTGCTGCGATTGATGTTGTTGGTGCCCGGAATTGTTGTGCGGTGGCGATAACAACAAACCGTTGCCATTATTAAGCGTTTCCACTGTAATGAAGAAGACAAAGAAGAACGGAAATATAATTCAAATTCGCTTTCATCATTTTTCTAAAATCCACAATTTCTAAAATTGGCTGTTCTTATCACTCAAAATTTAATCGCTTGCATGCACACATATTTACAATTATTTGATTTAATCCTCGTTTTAATGCCCAAAAACCTCAAAAATAAACAAAATAATTTTCGTTGTGTTTGTGGTGTTGTTGTCGAAGCTGCTGCTGTTGCTTTTGGCAAACTATGTTTAAACAACTGCTCATCATTGGCTGCCATTGGTGATTATAGATTTTCGTTGTTGCTGTTGTTGCTATACACAATTTACAAAAACAAAAATGTAAAAATAACTACGAATATATTCTCAATATTCAATAAAGCTATAAAACATAGTAATTTTTAGCACATTTCTCTGTGAAGTCTGAATCTGAATACGACAATTTCGTCTGTGGTCATTTTCAATTTGAATCTAAATTCGAAGAAATTTAATCTTCGCTTTCGCTCTAACTGTTCTTGTAAATTACCAGAAAAAGTGCAAACAAATAAATCATCAATAAACGCAAATACAGCGAGTATATTTGTGGAAAACTATATCACAAAGTTATACAAAATTATCGAGAATTAGCTTATGAGCTTATCGGTTTTAAGAATTATGAAAATATTGTGGTTTAAAAATTTAAAATTAACGAAATCTTCTTTAAGCTGCAGTTTATATATTTGCTTCACATCGCTATCGCTGATGTTATTCCTTACACTTTTGCCAATAGCCCGACTATTTTCCGACTGAAACCCTCGCATGCAGATGTTTACTCATTGAAAGAGTTGCAAATTTTTAAGAAGTTCAAAACAGATGTTTTCTTTTGAATTTTGTTTACCTACATGTGGGGTTATTCATTATGCTGCATATTTTATGCAAGGGTTTGGTTATCGCCCTGCAGTGAATTGGTGCAGTGACGTATTCTGCAAAGTCAGTCATAACTTGGCATAATTTCATATAATCATTAAAATTCTCTAAAACGAGAGCACTTTACATAATTTTTTTTACATTTGTTAGACAATTTGAGTGCTAAAATAAGTGCTAAAATATCATTTTTAAAGAAAGTCAATGTTAACATGTTTTATATATTTTGTTTTTTTTTGTAGAATATATGAAATGTTATCACTACTCTTTAGGTGCTTGTTTGTGCTGTTTATTATTAATTGTTTTCCCCTATCTAATTCTATAATTTTTTTTTTTAACAATTGCAATTGAATAGTTTTAGCAATTTAAGGGTCGTGGATATATTGAAAATTTTACTCGATGTGCACGATCAAATTTATCTTTCACCGAACAATATTTTCAATATAGCTACGGCACAAGAGATTTGTAATTTGTCCATCTCATTATTTCTTCATGCCCACTGAGAGCTTAGAATTAAAATTGCTAAATTCATTTGGTTGGTAGCTAGTCCCGATTTTTAGGTTTTAGTAAACTACAAGTATTTAAATTTAAAGAAAGCTTGTATGTAAAACGGATTCAAAGGAAATTAAAAATTGCCTGCGAACAATTTTATTTGCACCTTGACACAAATTTTTGGTATCCTTGCTTCCAAAAATTGTATGGGCGATGGTGTGAGAATTACTACACAAGCAATATGAAGAAAGGCGAAAGCGTATGAATTAAATTGTCGCTTGAGAATTAGTATATAATAATCCAAACGTCATTTTTGAGAAATTTCAGTTAAGTATGAGGTAATGTAAATATTTTGAGATAAGTACAATCTTTGCTAGTTTTCATGTTTTGCAATATCTCCTACCGTTTTCGAGATTTGAGTATGAGTTTATTCAATTTTACTTTTATCCAATATTGCAATAATTTCATTTCCTCCGTAATATGCACATATGTAAGTAGAATGTTAGCGCTTAAAAATTCAACCTAGACTTGTTCATTTAACTTGCTAGAATTCCACATTCAGTCTACAACGTAGTTGAAAATTTCTTTCTAATCCACAATCAACTCATGTTTCAAAGTGCATTGTTATATTTATACAATTTGATTAAAGCAAAATTTCTAATGTGAATAATCTAATTAAAGAATTATTTATTTATTGTACAAAAATACAATAACTAAAAAGTTACGAATTTTTAAAATCTTCACCTAAAGATATTACCTATACTTTCATAAAGTATAGCTGAGAGCAACGTTTTATCTTTTGTTAGACTTACTCCCCTCCCTTCCCTAAGAAGTTTATTCCTTCTGTAAAGTTACCTATGTAGTAAGTAAATATTATTCGTTCGGCTGACGGTAGATTGACATACACAACTGCAATGAAGCTCACATATAACACGTTATTCATTGGCAGGCACTGAACTATGCGCAGGCAGCACTATTTGGTGCAGCAGCAGCAACAACAACCAACAGTAATAACTGAAAAGGGGGAAAGCAGCATCGAAAAATCAATAAATCTTAATTTTCAAGTTGTTGTTGTTGCTGCTCCTGCGATTTACTACTGGTGCTCCACCATTAGAAAAACAGATAATGATACGAATGTGTACTTATGACTTGCCCACTCACCATTAATCCAAGCATTCATTTGCGACATGGACATTGCTGCTTCTTTTGCTTCCTGCTGCTGATGTTGGTTGCGCTTATTGTTCAATGACTTGAGCGAAAGTCTAGCAGAATTGTGGCTATTGTTATTATTATTGCTGGCCATTCGAACAAAAATTCAATACGTAGAAACAAAAAAAACTGGAGCGAACGAAAAAATTAACACTTTCTTTATCGTTTCGCTGTAGTTTCCTTTGATTTCATAGTATTTTTTGTTAAGTTTACTCTTTTTATTTAAAGCGGAACATGTATTTTAATTTTTCATAATTCGTCTGCTTCCGATTTATGTCTTTCTTTCTCGTTGAACGACGACGACGTTCTTGTCTGCTGCTATTTGTGCCTTTTGCTTGTCTCCTCGTTTTCTTTGTTACGATTTCTACTTGTGCGTTTTCTTATTGCCGTTGCATTTCTACTTTGCTTTATTTGGAATTGTTGGACGTAAAGAGGAATGTCAAAAAACTAGTGACTGAGTGTTGCCAGATAGAAAGAATTTCCGTAATTAGTAGCTTAGAATTATATATGGTATTTCTCGATAAGTAGGGGAAATGGTTAATAGTTAATAATTTCATTGCAAGAAGATGTCTTCCATATTGATAAGTATTCATATGGAATTCAAATAGGAAATATTTTGTTTGTAATTCTAACACAACAACGGTAATTCCATTAGCCAGTAAATTATTATGCCTTTTTGGACACGGAATCAAAAAATAACAAAGTTGATTATTTGTTTATGTAAATTCAAATGCAGAAATCGATTTTATGCAATACATTATAAGCACAGTATTTGGGCTTCAATTGTGCTGGAAAAAACATCGACAACAATCTAATAATATCGATAGTTCGTGCACATGGGTAAGTAATGATAATTTTTGTTTTACCAATGTTGCAATGACTTCACTGTTAGTTTCAAGTGCAGAGCACGAGCAGACAATGATTACGGGCGTCGATATCTCTGCTCAATTGACGCTATGGAAGGAGAAATTAATAATGTTTGTCAATGTCTAGCGATAGTTTTGTAAGTATCGAAAGTTTTTTTTTAATGACATTCTTACCAGGCTCCACGCTGTTTTTATTTTTTTTTGACTCAAGCATGGTAGTGACATGAATGTTTGAATATTTTTTTTATCTGCTTTAAAGTGTGATTTTTTTGTTTGAATATTCAGATTTATTAAAAGAAATTCTGAAAGTTTATAAGTGTATAAATATTTTTCAAAATTTGTATGGAATCAGAAAGTTTTCTTACTAATAAGTTTATACGGTTTATACGGTTTGCGAGTCATTTATGAGTTTATAAGCAATTGGAATATATAGTTTTCTACCCAAATGGTACAAACCATTGAATATTCCATAATGGTACCATATAATCATATCACAAGTACCGAATTTATGGGTTAAATTTTGTTCCATTTTAGTTCAAATTTCTATACTCATCTTCACTACTTGTTAAGTCAAACACCAACAAAATTTGTACAATTTTTGCAACCCTGTTAAATGTCAACTGTGCTGACAGCTGACAAGCTTGATTGACCTTTTCTCATTTATGTTTGTTTTTATATATTTCTACGTTTTGTTGTTAGTTGAAACATCAAGTTGTTTTAATATTAATAGAAACTGAGTGTTATAAAGTTCATCATGTAAGTTTTGAATTAATTTTTGTTAGAATGAAAAAGCGTAACGTTTTGTTTTTCTTCAGGGTGGGAAAACGTGCTTCCGGCGTGTGGAAGTATTTCGAGGCCAAAGGCGTTGATTCAGTTTGCAATATATGCTCGAAAGTAATAGCATGTAAATCATGCAGTACCAGCGGTATGCTTAGACATTTACTGAGCATACATAAAATAACCATAGAGCCAATGGCGACGAAACCGAAAACACCAGGTACTAATAAGAAGAAAAGTGCAAAAAAAGCGAAGAAGGCAAATTTCCCAAAAACTGAATGGAGCAGTGACAGTGATGAATGGCCAGCACAATGCGCAAACACCAGTGATGAGACTTCAACAACATTTGCATCGTTTTCAAAAGTGACAAGGGACGAATTGCCATCATCTTCGTTCGGAAACATAACCAAAGAAGATCCTGCTCCATTTTCAAATTCTGTATTTTATAGTATGGCTGAGGAAGATATTGAAACCTCTAATATCAACAGTCAACAAAGAGATAGTGTTCGTATTAAAGAGGAAAATATAAGGAAAAGAGCTTTACCAGCAGTACAATTAAAAAGAAAACGTGAAATGAAATGTAAAAGTGAACCTGGGAATCAGACGGTTGCTTCTCATGGAATTCTGCCCGAAATTATAGCCAAGATGGCGGCTTTAGATGGAATTCCAATAAGCGCCATCGTACACAGTTCATTTATACGTGATGCTTTGGCTAATCGTGGGTTTAAAATGCTCCTAAATGAAGCTGAGGTAATGCAAATGATACTTGGGTTTTACAAAAGAATTCAAAATCAAATGATAGATGAGATCGGAGAACTTATCACTAGAGATTACAGATTTACCCTGGTGGTGAATGAGTGCACACGGCGAAGGGAAAGTAAACAGTATCTGGATATTTGCTTGTATGGGCCAAATCAGAAATTTTTCAGCTTGGGAATTGTTTGCGTACCACACAATAGTCAAACGATAGATGTCGTCGAAAGAAGGCTGAAGGACTTTAATGTAAACTATAAAAATCATGTTGTGGGCACAGTCATGAATAAACAGATTTCAATGCGATTTAATGAAAATGTTGACGAACACAATGCCATACAGAAACTTGTGCGGAACAGTCCCGTGGAAGTTACATATTGCCTGAATCACGGCATACATTTGGCAGTGCTTGATGTCTTGTACAAAAATAAGAAAGATACGCGTAATAATTCTGATCATACCTCAGATGCTGAAAGTGAAAACTCCAATGCATGGGATAGCGATGACGATAGAACCGCTGATGACAGTGAAACAGGCGATTACAAAATAAACGAATATTATGAGGACGCTATCAATGCTACGCGTAATATAATTAAATTCTTTAAGCAAGACGAACAGGCTTACTACTCTTTAAAGACTTATATGGAATCAACACATGACACAGAAGTTAAATTAGTGTTGAGTTCTAAACGTCGTTGGGATTCAATTGTCACCATGATAGAAACATTTTTAGCTGCCAAAATTGGTATACAAAAGTCGCTGAGCGATTATAACATGTCATGCTTGTGGAATGAAGCACACATTCAGATCTTACAAAGCATTCTCGATGTACTACGTCCGACTAAGCTCGCTGTTGAAGCACTGGCGCGGCCTGATGCGAATCTTCCAATGGCAGATGCTGTCCTCAGCACACTCTTCAATAAAGTGTACTCTTTAAACACACAAATTAGTAAGATGATGTGTACGGCGTTAGTGATGCATCTAAATGCTCGACGGAATAAAACCTTGTGCACTTTAATAAAATATCTAAAAAATCCGGATATCTACAGCAGCAGTAGCAAATATGATCAAGTGATTGAAATGATGGAAAATGCGTCCAAGTCCACAACTATATCGTATGCAGAAGAAATTTTTAACCGTTTATTTCAAGCATCATCTGCTGATTGTAGCACCACCGCCGATGATCCTATTTCGGCTGCTGCTGATGATTCAGATGCAGCTGCCTTTATAAACGCTGAAGACTATATGAATTTTGGTTCCTTCGAGGATGAATTGAATAGAGCCATCGAATCGGCAAAATGCGATTCAAAGTCAGACAAGAAATTATTGGAAGAAAACTTTTTACAAAAAGAATTTCAACTATATGAGACGTGTGGCATAAGAACAAAGAATTTGGAGAATCTATACAATGTTTTAATAAGCATCAAACCAACTGCTGCATTCGATACTGCCCGGGTCTTTTCTGTGCCCGGCAATTTCACAACCAAAATTAGTAATCATTACTCTGATAAAGAAATAAATGCTTTGGTTTATTTGAAATCGTATTTCAGCAATAAGTAATTGCAATTTGAAGATATCTAGTGAATAGTTACGAACCAGAGCTGTAAATTGCTTTAGTATTTTTCCGTACAACTACCAGTAACCAGTTCTTACACTATTTGAATGTACTTGAAATTGTACAGCTCTGATTCGAATCTGATGTTTTAAGGACGGCAAGCTTTCAATAGACGTAGATCTATCGCAAGTATTAAGTAATAAGTTATGTTAATACTTTGTGTATTAATTTTATTTTTTAAGGTTTTGTTTTAAGTTTCGAATAAATTTTTTTACATTTGGACGATTGGATATTGTTGTTTTGGCTTTGCAGACATTTTGTTTAATGTCTGGTATATGTTTAAAAACTTCAACTGCCCACGGAGTCAATTTGGCTATGATCTTTGGAAAGGGTACCGATTAAAAAATATGACAGCCTCTTAACTATTTTTTGAATATGGTTAGAGATTAGGAGACTTGAACCCAATGAATTTTGATTTGTTGGATATCTCTACGATGCAAATTGAAATCCTGTGATTAAATTTGAAGGCATAAACATTTTGAGTTATAGATCTTATCGATAGTGATTTAATCGATGAAGATTAATAACGAGATTTTACCGATGGAAAATCAAATCTCAACTTTTCTACGTTTCGATCGTTAAAAATTTTAAGTTGGAGATTTTATCGATGTGATAAACTATCGAAATTAAAAATAGCAGATTTTATCTACAGGGAATTGAAATTTAGAGATTTTATCAGTGAGAGAGTTAAATTTCAGGATTTGAAATTTTTAAGGAGAACTTTCGCTGGCTGGAGATTTAAATCTGAAGATTTTATCGATAGAGTTAAATGCAGTTCAATTTACTGAAGATCCTATCCATGAATATATAATAAAATCTGGAGATTTAATTGGATGTTAAAAATTTTGTATTTCCTCGCTGAAGATTACCTACATTTTGTGATTATGTGAAGATTTTAATTTAAAGACTTTCTTAATGTAGATTTTTAGATTTTGTTACTCAAGAATTTATTCTGGAGATTCTCTCAATTGCGATTTAAACCTGAAGATTTTATTGATGAAGATTAAAATCGATGGATATTGGGTTTGGAGACTTGTAGATTTAGCTACTCTTTACTTTTCTTTGCCAATCAAAATATATTATGTGTTTAGTCAGCTAATTCAGTTCTTGAAATTTCACTTTACAGGCTTGAATGAATAAAGAGATGACGGCTAAAACTCGAATGACTAACTATATTCAATTGAGGACTGATAAAACTTAGCGACCTACGCACGTCACGTTTGTGACCTTAAATATCAGACCTTAAATAACTTTAAATAATTATAAATGAATAATGCAATTTTTTTATGAGACATCATAGACATTTGTCCAAGTTTTATCGGAAAAATGTCGCAAAGACTCACATATTTCTCATAGAGAAACGAATCCACAAGTAAAGTAAGTAGTTCAATCAAACACTGAATCACTTATGCCAAGTGCATCGAAACAACTTTGCAGAATGTGCGTGTAATTGATATGCAAGGCAGCGAATAGTTTGAAATTTCCTAAAAGTAAATAAACCCCTTTGAATGCTTGTTTGTTTGTATTTTAAATTTCATTGCATGTACAATTAAATGCCGATAAGATTGCAATATGCATTATTCTTGCATAATGACCGACTTGGTTAGTTATTAATACAAATTACGTGTTTACATTATGATTGTTGCTGGAAAAGGGCGTGTCTATTTTAATATAATGAGTGTATTTAAAACACCTTTATGGTAAATTTATGAATGGTAAATTTATGAATTTAATTATAAAACTTTAATTACCATTGAACTTGCCATATTTCACATCATACATAACTATTTCTATGAGTTTTCTGAAAATTTTTTGATCTTTTAATTATAAAGTTACCCCTACACAAAATAGTATAGAATTAAGAAAAATATAACAAATAATTCTTTCAAGTCCTTTTGTTTTTTTTTGACGAATGTGGGAAAACGATTTTGCTGAAGTTATTTTATATTCTTATTTAATTCAAGAATAAAATATTCCACCAAGTTTGGTTCTTCTACCATTTCTGGCTTCGCTATGCACTAAAGGGTTAAGCGGCTGTGCAGAGCTAGATATTTTAACGCCTAGTTTTTGTTTTTATTTAAATGCGTTACAAGTTCTGGGACTTCAAAATTTGGACTGGCAGCTCTTCATAAATGCCGTTACATTATAAAAATTCAATTTAAGGAGTTAAAATTGGTTAGATCGAATCAAGGTGGTGGGTGTCGTAGCCTGTCAGTGAATAAGGGTGAGGGAAGTGAAACGATAGAGGGGAAACGACAATGAGAAAACAATAATAAAATTGAATAAGTTGAAGGTGAATGGCAAAAAAAAAGTAATTCAATAATCTTTACACCTCTCGAAATCTGTAAAAATGTATTAATAAACAGAGCTGAGCATAGTTAATCAAGAAATTAACGCCGTTAACCCGGAAAGCGTTCACCAAAAAGTTAACGTTAACCGAACAAAAAAATTTGCGAAAGTTAACTTTAACTTATATTTTTTCTCCAACAGAAAAGTGTTACGACTATGTATAGAGAACAGACTGCGAACCAAATGAACGGTGTTATATTTATTAAACAAGTTCACCCACACTTTCTCGCTCGAAAAAGTAGCATTTGTCACAAATTCCGTGGGATTTCTCTTCAGCCAGACATCAACTAAATCGTGTATGACGCTTTTAAACGACCTGTTGTTCTATTTGATTTTTTTTTTGGCTGGGTGACAGCAGTGGAAAAATTATCAGCCTCCTCGTTATTGCTGCTTGTTCTGTACGAAATATTGGTCTGGTTACTCATCGAGGTCATGTTTTCCGTGACTGTACGCACCATAATTTTAATGACCTTACCGACCTTGGCTACATTGTACTTCTCTGACAACATGAGCTGAAACTTGGGGTGGAAGGCAGCAGCTAACAGCCATTCCTAGTTACAGTTACCGGACTTGAGTTAACGGAAGTTAATCAACCCGTTAATGGTTTTCGATATTAACGTAAAAGTTAATTGTTAACCTAAAATTTAAAGCGTTAATTAACGAGTAACGCATTAACGATTTTCTGCCCAGCTCTGGTTGTAATGTTTGAATGTTTCAGGAAGTTTCTTTTATGTATTATGAATTTTGTATGGGTAAATGTTTCGAATTTAAATTTTCACTATGCCGAAAATAATTTTCCTATTATTTTATCATTTTACCAAATTGTAATATTTATTCCTTTTATTTTATTCGTCATTGTCATAGATTTTGTTTTTCATTAACGTTTAATTAGTAATTTTTTTGTTTGACCTTGATCAGACAGTGTTGTTAACTAAATGGTTACGTTAGTAACATTAGTAACCATTTAGTTTATAATTTATAATACATTTACTTTCCAGAATATAATTAAAGCACTTAGTTTGTTTAGAAAAATTATAACAGTTGCATCAAAAACGAAGTATTTGAGTATTTAGTCTCAAGAAATTTAAACAAATTACATACAAAGGAAAGCAGTATGAAAATGAACCGACGAACATTCCGCAGAACAGTACCGAAGCTTCAAGTGGAATACAAGCGGTTACTACCACAAACCAATTTCACGTAGCCTTATCTTAAGTCGCATTGTCGTTCCATTGTCATCTAACCACATAACACAATCGCTTCCTTGATGATTTGGAACCATCAAGGAAGCGGTTAAAGGAGTTTACACGGAAGAACTCTTGGAAAGCTTTTACACGAAAAGAAAAGATAAATGTAAAAGGAATTGATGACTATTGTAGGTTGAGATAAAATTTCGCGCCAGAAATACAGCAATATGGAGATACTCGAAAAAGGCTAAAAGTGAATCCTTGAGGGTAATGGTTAATCCCAAACTTTTATCACAAGATATCGCATACATTATAATCGTCCTATGTTCACGAGATTGGTGCTTTAATGACTAATGAATGATTAAATTTCGGAAATGCTTCAACATGCGATTCGACAATTTCCACCTCAATCTAAAAGAAAACCTGAAGTGGAAGACAAATTTTAACTGCAAGTTCAATTGAAAAGCAAAAAACTCAGATCAGATCTCAATGGATTTTGAAAATCTATTTCATCATTGCAAACTAAAGTTAAAAATAAATACTTAAATACATTTCTTAGACAAAAATTTCATTTCTTGCAAATTAACATGAGTTAAACATTGAATCCAGCTGACCGCTCGCTGCAAATCGTGATCGTCTTCCGCTACTTTTTATGTTATATATGTAGCTATTTTTTCTTTAAGTAGCTATGTTTGATTTTCTCAATGAGCTTGCTCGCTGTTTTTGGACAAGATTTAAACTTGAAAATTAGTTGTTGCTGTTGTTTGATTTTTGCTAACGTGTTTCGTTTTTGGTGTGTTTTTTTTTTTTTTTTTTTTTATTTTTCGCTTTACGAAGGTTTTTATATTTTCATTTAAACGTTTATAAATACATAAAAGTTTGTATGTTTCGCATTCGGTATACTAGAAATATTTTTTTGCTGATCATATTTTTTTAAGGTAAAAGAAGAAAACAAATTTTTGTTTTTGGTGCATTTTTTCGTATATAATTTTAAAAGAGTTGTTGACCTTTACTTTGTTTATGACCAATTTCCTATATTATATTAATTTTTTGTTTGTTTTTCTTTTTGACTTTGGCTTTCAATTTAAGCGTAAATTATTTACATAGTCAAAATATTAACAATGATAAAATAAAATATAAAGATTATTTACATATTTGAGTTTTGGCGTGGCAGTGGAAGTTCAAATATGCCTAATATTTTGCCGTTTAAATTTTAATACTTACTATTTCGATTTGAATGCTGTCGTCGTTCCCTTCGTGCTAACACTTGTTGATTGTTATTACTGCTGTCGGCATTTAATTGCTGATGGTGGTTGAGTATTTCTTGATTGCCAAAATTGCTATTGCTATTTGCTATTTCCGGCTCATAATTGTGCACATACGCGCTACCCCAATGCCCATTGAAATCTTCTTCTTCTAGTGTTAGCAGATGGTCCAACACTTGAACGCCACGTTCAAGGGGACCATGGAATTTATTTATCAGCTCGGCGATACGCAGATTGAGGCCGGTAATTTCCGATTGCGTGGTAGCCCAATAAAATAGATGACGTCCTAAATGGCTGCTCAAGTGATTGGCAAAAGCTTCGATCATCTTTGTATCGCTGCAATTGTATGCAATTGAAAAATGCGCGACAACATCATAAAGCGAGAGAACTCCACAGATCAGTATTAAGTTTAATGTGGGAGGAATTTATTAAAAATTTTTCTTTTTATAAAACAGTAAGCGAGTGATTCTGTATGTTTTATTGATCTGAAAAATAAGAACATTTGATTTTTAATAAAATTTAGTTGTATGTCTTTAGTTTGGTTTAAGCTGTAAATGCAACTCTGTACAAGAAAGAATAGAGAAGAGTATGGAGTAAGTAGCACAGCCAACTCAATGACCATAATTGGGTTTGAATTTTTCAGTGAAGCGAAGTGCTAAATAATAATTAAGTATTATGATTTCGAAGGTGAGTATCTTTAGACTTAGAGCAAGTTTTTGATCTTGAAGGGTTTCAGTTTCATTTCCTTATTATAAATTCTATAATTACCAAATCTAACATATAATATTGTGGTCGCTGTGGCGTAGTGGTAGTGCGTTGGATTGTTACGCAGAGTATCCGGGGTTTGAATCTCGGCACAGGCAAAATCAGAAAGTAGAAAAAAACAAATTTTCTACACTGCACCTCTTGCCACCTCTTGGCAGGCAATGGCAAACCTACAAGAGTAAAATTACTATGAAAAGCTTTTCACTTCGTCGTTCGGATTCGGCATGAAACTGTAGTTCCTTTCCCTTCCGTTCATGTTACAAATACATGTAACACGCACAACATGAATAGTTGGGAAAAGCTCGGCCTATGCCCTCCGTGGGCTGTTGTGCCATTCAAAGAAGAAGAAGAAGAAGAAGAATTTATATATGTCTCAATAAATTATAGTTGAATATATCGAAATTTATAAACAATCACAAATTTTCTTTATGTTTGAACTGAATAATTTTGTAGCTATTGTATTTGGTATTAGGTTTTCAAACAAACAAGAGGCAGATCCCACATTCGTTGCACTGGTCAGAAACTGTCAGAAAGTGTTCATGCCTCTTGTGGTTGCGGCTCTTATGTATTTTTTTTTTTTTTTTCTATGAAGTTTTCTGTTTTGTAAGTTATTTTATTTTATTTTATTTGATTCGGTTGCTTCCAATTCAACTTTGGTTACTTTCACTTTAATTTGAGTTTTTTTAGTTGCAGGAAGTTAACAATACAACAATACTATGTATGTACATATGTACATATATGTATTTGGTTTGTATTTATTTATTTTTTTTTTTTTGCTTTTGTTTGGCATTGTTGTTGGTAGGGCAATGGCATAGTATAGTTTTTGTTGTTTGTTTTTGTATCCATACACACAAATATGATTCAGTTTCTTGAGTTGTACTATGTAATCTCAATTATCTCAGCCTCATCTCAGCAGATGCCAGCAATTGATTCGTAATCCGCATTATTATTTCTCAGTTAGGCTGTTAACGCCCGGAAAACACCGAAATACGCTCAAGCTTAGATAATGCTACCTGGAAAGGTTTTCTTGTGTCAGTATCAATTTGAAAAGCTTGCCGTCGCTGTTTTTACATACGAGTATATGACTCACAATTGTAAACTTAATGCATAGCATACATTTTATAGCACAACTTATTGTTTAGTGATTAGCATTCACTCAACAGTTGAGTCTGCTTAACGTTGCCATTGTAGCCAAGTGGAATGTTCATGAGAGACCTTATCCTTATTACATTTTCGGGATCTGAGTTAGATCTGAACGTAGAGTAGCTCTTTCGGGAGGTATTTCTGAAGTTGTCGCAACAGAGATCGTTGTTTTTTCCTTATATTTTTAAATTTTAAGTATAGATATTTAAAAAAGCTAAATGTTAGCTTTTCTTTATTACTGTTTTTAACTCATTTAATTTTGTTTCTTTACTTAAGTTTTTCGCAAAACTTTTCCATCACATTTCGAATAAGTTTTTCTTATTCACATATGCAGATACCATACATATACAGTGCACTCGCGTTAACGTGAACTAATTAAAACCAAGGGAGTTCACGTTAGTGGAAATGTTCGCGTTAGCGATTGTCGAATTTGAAGACGCAAAATAACTTAAAATTGCTAAATTCAGGATTTTTACACATTTAAACGTAAAAGTATCTTATTATTGCCATTAGTAAGATATAATTTTTTATTGAATTAAATTTCATAAAAAAATAGAACGAGATCAAAACAAATAATCATTAAATTGCGAATAAAATTTCACATTAGATATGTTGTCCATATGTTAATAAAAAAGAGTAGTGAACAAAAATTTTGTTCACTTTACTGAGCTTTCTAAGTTTGTTCACGTTACAGAGTAGCCAATGTAAAAAAAAGCGTGTTCACGTTACCGCGAGTGCTTCTTTTTTCTTGTGGTTGCTGAATTGTTGTTGTTGTTGGTGTTAAGTTTTTTATTATATATTTCACGTCATTATCACAATAAATAAGAAACCTCGAAAACTCTAATAATTTTGTTGCTGTTGTTGCATATTATGCAACATTTTACATACATTGTTTCATGGTTTATGTATTTTATTTGTTTTTGCATGAGCTAAAACTATCAACAATATAAATAAAAACGTCATCGCCCGTAGTTATCATTATACATTCATTCATCATTCTCATCACAGACACCATCAGAGCCAGCGTTGTCATCGTCATCGTCATCACCATCAGCGTCTGCGGCAGCATAATCATCAGTACCACTGTTACTGCTACCACAAAAAGTAACTCTTTTGTTTCTATTTAATCACATGTGTGGAACTACCTCACTACCTTTTTCCTTATACATACATACTTACCATGTGTATAAGTATAAGTATATGTGTATTGTATTGTATTGTATTGTATTTAGTAGTACCTACTTTTTTTCTTCTGTTGAGTACTATTTCTTGTTGTTGTTTTGTCTGTATGTATGTACGGTTTGCTTCTACATTGTACATCTATCATTTGTTCATTATTTGTGTGATTAAAATACTAAATAAAATAATGCAGATACTGGAAATTTGTATGCTGAAATTGTTTCCGGCATTGTGATGAAATTTTTGTTGCTCTTTTTTTGTTTTTTTTTTTTTGCCTTACCGGGTTTTTTCTTTGAGGAATTAATTTTATTTTATTTTATCATTATTTTCATAGCTTAGTTTGATTTTATATGTGGTCGCATAATTTGTATATCACCAAGTTAAAATCTTTTATTACTATTCAACAAAAGTGGTTGTTTTCTGTTGCCGCCAACTTCATAAAAATCTTCAGATGTATTCAATTTTTTTTTTCTCTTTTTTTAAAACAGTCACGTTCGGTGTTAATTTTTAGCTTTTTTCTTCCAGTAATTGTTTCATTATTATTTAAGTAATACGCAGTTTTAGTGATTTTACTCTAATTTGTTTATTTTTGGAATTATTTCATTCACTTGGAAGCTTTAAATTGTGGTCGAAGTATGTAACTAGTAAATTTAAGGCCCACATTGCAATTTAAAACGATTTATTTTGTTTTTATTTTCTGTCTTGGGTTATATTTGCCGAATTACTTTCGATTTTATTTTCACGTTTTGTTTATTTTTTTCGCCTGTGCTTCATTTTAATGGTACTCATAAATTATTGTGCAACGTTTTTTTCGATGAAATAAAGTTAAATTGTTAATTTTGTTATACATTTGTTTTTAAACTTTTTTTTTTACATTTTCTGATATTCCACACTTTAACTGTAGCATTTTAATCACTGATTCACTTTCCAGTGTCATAATTTTGACATTAACATTGTCTCTGGCACTAAATATTATATTTTATTATTTGGTAGTGGGGAAGATCATACCATACAAGATTTGAGCTATTATATCATAATTTTCCATACACAGGACCATATTGTTTCTTCAGACAGACTTATCCTAGTTAGGTGATATCGGAGCTTAGCACCCTTACCTTAAACAAGTTTTGTGGTAGAAAACTTGCTGCGAATTTTTTGATTAAGTAGAGAAGGAAGAAGCCGCGAAGTTTTATATTCAGTAGCTGAATGTTTATTCCTACTGAATTTAATGAGTAAATTACAGAATTACAGACGATTCGATATCTCCTTGATTTTGTAGCCTAGTTTGAACTGGAATCATTAAGGATCAGTTCAGTTTTCTTCTTTGAACTCATTAATACATTTCGGCATTACTTACTTACTTTTAATGGCACAACAGCCCATGGAGGGTCTAGGCCGATCTTTTCGCATCCACTCATGTTGTGCGTGTTATATTTGTACATGAATGGAAGGGACCTACAGTTTTATGCCGAATCCGAACGGCGAAGTGAAAACCTTTTCATAGCAATTTTTACTCTTGTTGGTTTGCCGTTTACCATTGCCTGCCACGAGGTGGAGCCGTGGAGAAAATTTTTTTCATCTACTTTTTGATTTTGCCTGTGCCGAGATTCGAACCCCGGACACTCTGCGTAGCAGTCCAACTCATTACCACTAAATAAAAATTTAAATGTTCTTAGAAAAGAACACAAAACCCTCTGGAAATGCAGAAATATAAAAATTATTTTATCGAGAAAACGAGAAAAGGAAACGCTATAAGTCATAATTTTCCAGCACTCTTTATTTTACTATTCACACAAAACTAAATCACTTGATTTATTTTTTATTATACGTATGTATATTCCTTATTATGTATATTTGTTGTCTCTCTCTTTTTCGCTTTATGCCAATGCTGGAGTATCCTTACATTACTTTACTTACTTTACTTTTGATGGCACAACAGCCCATGGAGGGCCTAGGTAGAGCTTTTCGCATCCACTCATGTTGTGCGTGTTATATTTGTACATGAATGGAAGGGACCTACAGTTTAAAGCCGAATCCGAACGGCGAAGGAAAAGCTTTTCATAGCATCCTTACATCCTTACACTAAAAGGGTTTAGCTTGCTCAGCTCTTGGCCCATCACTGATCTATGTTCAAATAATTTTGTATACATATGTATACCAACAATAATATGACCAAGCCTAGTTATTTTGCTTGCTTGTAAAATTTTTTTCCGTCTGTTCTCCAACCATAATACGACTAAAAATGTAGTGCTCGTTCAATTGAACGGTTTATAGATCACTTCTCATGCGTATGTACTAAAGATATTTATAATTCATATACTTTAAAAATTAATAATACTTTTTCTTAGTTAATTTCCAACTTTCATATCGTTTCACACTTTGTCGTGTTGTTTCTTCCTAGCGCAAATAGTAACGATTTTAAAACTAAGTTCTTGAGTTTGCAGAATATAGCAAAATATTCCAGTCTTTTGTTAAAGTAAACACAGTGCTTGAAATATTCCTCATCTAAGAACAATACTTACCTAGACACTTCACACTTAACTCTTCGACTTCAACCAATCATGCTTCACTTTTCAATCACACTCACCTATAATCGATTAATATGCATTTAATAACACTTTATTTGAGTTTCCTCTTAGTTAATAAAATCAAACACTTCAATTTTGAAATTATTACCTATTATTCACATTAGTTAGAAGAGCTTGATTCAAATTTCCACTGTCATTTTTTCATTCAAGTAGGTACTTATTTTTCCTGCTTCATCGACTCACATGATTCTGTCTTTCTACCACATTCTACTATCCTCGAATCATTGATTGCACATTAATTATCGAATTTATCAAATCATAACATATTGTACATATAGTATGATTTGCAACTTAATAACATTTATGAGGTATGGACACAACAGACAACTAAAAAAAAAGTCGCTACGAGATTTAGAGCGCTCGCCGCCGTACGTTTTTAGATTGAGCAATTTTTCACGCTTTATCTTGAGTTTTATTTTGAATTTGTGATTTTCATATGATTTTTTTACATTCAGAGCTAGTGTTAATTTATAATTTTTATTATTTAATATTAAAAATAAAAATAAAATGTTTTTGCGATATTTTGCGATATTTAGTGATTTTTCTTTTTGTTATATTTTGTTTTCTTAAGTCATGCTATGTAAAAACTAATGACTTGTAAAATGTAATATTTTGCTGCGGCGACGACAACTTAAACGTTGATGACTTCGAGGGTTCTCCTCCTTAATAAAGTTTTTTTTCGTTCGTCGACTTTGCTGTTGAGTTTTTGATTTTGTGTGTGTGTGTCTTGTCGGCAACAATTCATTCGAATTGCAATTAAATGCACAGCCAACCTCAAAGACACTCACCAAATGTGAACTACTGCAAGTGTGTTTTATTTCATTTTGTATATTTTGTAAAGACGTGAGTGAATAACATTGTTACTATTACATAAAAGAAAAGCAAACCAAAAAAGGGAAAAAATTTATAAATAAATTACGAAATATTGAACTCACAAAACCTTAACAAAAATTAACATTCTATTTTTTTTTTTTTGTTCTCAAACCCTTGATACATTATTAATTTTTTTGTTTCAATTGATTGTCAATAACTTAATGTTTTATGAGTTATATGAATATATGAATTATTGAAACACAAAGATTTACTACTACTTAAGATCGCTGATGCGGCACTATGGCTGGTTCCGAAACGATAGTCTGATCAGGCTGTTCTATATACATGGTTGTTATTCTCTCTATGGCAAACCTAACGTTCATTAAGCCTGTTTAATACACTAGATATAATTTTTATTATTTTGATTTTTGTTTGTCATTGATTAACTAGAATTTTTAACTAATTCTAAACGGTTTCATTTTATAGCACATAATTATAATGAGCATTAGAAGACTGGTTCTTATTTCTGGTATTTACATTCGTTAAAAAAATATTTATACAAAACAAAAAACAAAAATAAAAGAAATGTTTTACAATATTTTTCATCATTCGCGCGTTTTTTTTTTTTTTTGTATAAATATTTTTTCTTTATAATCTTTGTTGATTTTTGGTAGTATTTCCCCTGATTATTATTGATTTAAATTTTATTTAAATGGCTTTTTGCTTATAGCCAAGTATGTATATATAACTTAAATTTAATTAATTAAAACGATTTTTGTTGTTGTTTGGCATTGTCTCCTATTGCTGGAGCCATAACGTCTCTATGGAATATTACATCAGAAGTACATATATATGTATTTACAATTTATAGGTAGGTAGGACATAAGTACCAGAAAATATTCTTAATTTTTCCAAATTAACAAATCAATAAGACCTTTGATCAAGAAAAAGTCTTCATCACTTAATATTTTTTGTTATGTAAGAAAGATTCAACACTTTGAATTTAATAAATTATGTCATTCAGGTAGGAAGTTGCCGTACCTGTTTCGGTTACCTTTAAAATATTATTTCAGTCTCAATGTTCAATATGTTTTGAGTGTAAACAATAAGAAAAGTAATCAAGTCTAGTCTAATAAAAACGCTCTTACTGTCAAAGAAACTGCGAAGCATTGTAGCGTAAGCGCGCATGTTTTGCATACATTTCAAAACAAAAGTCTAGTTTGAATTTTAACCCGCTAGTTCCGAAGCAGGCCTCTAGACAGCCGTCAACAAAACGGGTGTAATAGCCAGACTGAAACAACCACAATTGCTTTTAGGGATCCCAGCTTCCCGACTTTATAAAACCACGCCAATTAATTTTTTAAAGTGTTTCAGAACATGTCTGTTCTTCTTACATCGATATTTATCTATTATAATTTTTTTAAGTCAATCAAAATTTGGGAACTAGAGGGTTTAGCTGCAATTGAAACTAAAACACGTGAAATAATTAACATACTTATATATAAACTTATAATTTATGTACATATTAATTAAGTTAAAGTGTATCAAATAAGTTCGGGTTCGTTGGAACGATTCTGTAATTGAATTTAATATTTAGTTTTTCACAAAAACTAGACTATTCACGCAAGAAGACTAAAAAAAAGTCGTGGGAAATAATAAGTACTAATAAGTAACTCGGTATAATTAAAAATATAAAAATGAAAATATTGTAACCGATAACACTGTACCAAATAAGCTCAATTCGCTTCACACATAAAGTATTGCATACTTTTAGTCCTAAGCTAAGTTTTATTAATACTTTTTTTTTTATGGATAACATTGATTTTGATAAACATTTTTGGCACTTTAATCGTAAGATCTTAAAAATGATAAATATTTATATAAAGGGTTTTTTTTTAGAAGTGTTGTTTTTAATCTGGCAATACTTTTTTCTTAGTTGGTATTTTTGACAGCTGTCACTTGATTTATGCTCAGTTTAGTTGCCATTTTATAATGAATAGACTAACTCCTGAACAACGTTTGCAAATCGTAAAAATTTATTACCAAAATAATGGTTCGGTTCGCGTGACGCATCGCGCGCTGCGTCCAATATTCGGTCGACATAATCGCCCAGCAGAATCGGTAATGCGAGCAACCATGGATCGGTTTCGCACCACGTTTACTCTAGTGGATAATGCGCTTCCTCAGGGATGCTGTACAGTGCGCACTGAACACGCTATTGCTGCTGTGCAGCTGAGTATCGAAGAAGACCCGAATGAGACCATCCGCCATCGCGCTCAACTATTGGAGCTGAGCCCATCCACTTTATGGAACATTTTGCGGAAAGATCGTGGTTTGCGATCTTACAAAATCCAACTCGTGCAAGAATTGAAGCTGAACGACCTTCAAGCGCGTCGCAAGTTCGGCGAATGCGAGATAGCCACCGATCCCGATTTTCACAAGAAAATTTTGTTCAGCGATGAAGCTCACTTTTGGTTGAATTGGGTACGTTAATAAGCAAAATTGTCGCATTTGGAGTGATCATAATCCAGAAGCCATTGTTGAGACGCCGTTACATCCTCAAAAAGTCACTGTTTGGTGTGCTCGATGGGCAGAGGGAATCATTACTCCATATTTCTTCAAAGATGAAGCCGCCCATAATGTTACAGTCAATGGGGAACGCTAAACGCTATAGAGCGATTATTAATGACTTTTTCGTGCCTGAATTGGAGGATGTTGATGTGGACGACCTTTCGTCTTTGGTTCCAATAAGAAGGCGCTACATGCCATATAGCCAACGAAACAATCAATTTATTGAAGGAAACTTTTGGTGAGCGCATTATCTAGCGTCGTGGGCCTGTGGCGTGGCCTCCAAGATCGTGCGATTTAACACCGCTGGTGTTTAAAGTGGCATTTGGATGATGAAAGGTGAAAGAGTAAAATAAAAAAAAAGTGAATTGCCAAAAAAAAATAATAATAAAAAAAAAGAGTAAAATAAAAAAAAAATGAATTGCCAAAAAAAATAATAATTTAAATTATGTAAATTGAGATCACTCTTATGATCACACTTATTTAAAAAACAAATCACCTTAATTTTCAATTCTGGAAACAAAAAAACCACAATTTTAAAACAAAAAGCAATAAGCATAAAAATATATCAACTGTTCTAACTGCAGAGTACTTATGGTAATATGAAGGGTTACAAAAAGTGTATTTCTGCTACATTTGTATAAAAACAGTATAATTAATTTAAAATGTTTGCCAGTAGAATTACAAATTCTTCAAAACGAGCTTGCTAGATTAAAAAATAATGGGCTATTTGAAGCAAATTAGGGGCAAATCTCTCCAGTTTTGTGCCAATATGGCAGCCCTGCCAATGTCAATCTTATATCAAGCCCATTTTATTTTCTAAGTGCAATGTTCTATAAGGCAACCAGAAAGGCTAATGAAAGAGCAAGAGTCTCTGGTTAACAAAAGTCCATTTGAGATTATTTCTCCCTTCCCTCTAGTAAACAGATCTCAGTCACAATCAAAAATTGAAAATGCTTGCCCTCTTTCTTTAATCGTACTAATTTAAACTCAACTGTGTGCAATGCTTTCTCTGGCTGCAGTGTTTTGTAAGGGAACCCCAAAGGCCAAGAAATTTGCTAGGGCTTTGAAAACGTGTGTTCGCCACCTATTGAGGATCTTGTCATGTCTCACACTTGAATTCTCATTGTTTCTTCCCGCTCTATTTTCCCCAGCGGTATATTTACGATCTGGAGTATTTTTCAAAAAATTCACAATTTTTACTACAGATTGTGAATTTTTGTATTTGTGATATTTTTGTATTATTTAGCAGTAGAAGAAGAACCTAAAACTAACTATGTAGCCAGAAGAGTCCTGTTTGTTATTCATACGTTTATTTGCAATGAATTGGATATAGTAAAAAACTTAAATCCACACAATTTTATTAAATATTTTTTTTTGAACAAAACCATTTGAACTATATTCTTATGTGGAAAAATAGGTCAAGATTAATCGATTTTAAAGAATGATTGATTTGCAATTTCACAAGGTAAAAAAGGTTTAAAATTCTTCAAAATTTATCAGATACTAAATTATATGGCAGCATTGCATTTTCGTGTCAACAGTTTGGCAAATACACAAATACTACAAAAGTTACAATGGTATTAAATTTTGTTATATTTGTATTAATTTTTGCAATAGCAAATTTACATCTAAAAAAACAAATATAGGATTTCTCAAAAATACAAAATACAAGACCATTTACTCCATATCGTGAACACCGCTTATGATTTGCATTTGTTGAGGGTATTCCCTGAATATTATTGATCCGTTTGATAAAATTGAAACATTTAAATTTGTGGTTGATCTAAGGCAGTTTGTTCTTAACTGTCTAATTTTGTTTGTTTTTGGATAATTGTTTTATTATATGTAGTTATGTATATGTGTGCACACAATCAGAGCTGGGCGTCGTTAATCAAGAAATTAATGTCGTTAAACAAAAAGTTAAAGTCTATAATTTGAATTCGCTAATTCTATAAAACGGATGTTTTGTATGGAAAAAATAAAAATATTTACTCCAAAAATACTTAAACAAAAGTTGGGCTATTGGCTGTGTTACATTTGATTTGCGAAAAGCTCGGCCTAGGCCCTCCATGGCTGTTGTGCCATTAAAAGTAAGTAAAGTAAGTGTTACATTTGATAAACAAGTTTACCAGCACATTCTCGCTGGAATTGGTGGCAGTGTTTGCCACCAATTCCGTGGCAGTGTTTGCCACCAATTCCGTGGCGTTTCTCTTCACCCAGTCATCAACTAAATCGTGGATGACTCTTTTAAGCGACCTGTTCTTCTTATTGATTTTGTTTGTTTTGTTTGGGTGACAGCATGAGATCATGACTTCCTTACTGACCTTGGGAATATTGCACTGAACTTCTCTAATCACATGAGCTGACACATGGGGCGGATGGCAGAAGCTAGCAGTCATTCCTAGTTAACGGACTTGACTTAACGGCAGAATGGTTTTCCATAATAACGTAAAAGTTAATCGTTAAACAAAAATTTAACGCCGTTAATGAACGGATTATCTATTTTCTACCCAGCTCTGTACACATACTTACTATAGAATAAAGTTAATTTCTTATTTTTGTTGAATTTTTCAAAACGACAGCAATAAAGTCTCACCTACTTATTACCATGAGTTGTAGTGTTGTTGTTCAATAAATCTGAAATCTGATGTAGCATGTTTTTGATATACTAACCGCAAAAATTTAACGATTGCGTTGCATTGGCAAATTTCTACAATTTATTTTGATCAACAACAAAGTATCTCAGTTTACCAATTGCTTTGTATTCTACGAAATATGCATAAATTTATTTCCGTAATTTACACACCGACAAATACACAACTTTAGCAGACTTTTTTTTTTTTTTTTGTAATATCATTGTTTTGATTCTATTAATAAAAACACCAGTAATTTGATTAAACACGGTTGTCGTATGCTATACCAAAATCTATCAATCCGTAAATTTTTTGACTTAACGTTTAGACAATATTAAGTAATTTAGCTAAAAAAAAATTAAAACAAAAACAGAAATGGTTCCCGATACTTATTTGTGATTTTAATTTGAATTCAGCGACCTCAAGTTAAATAAAATCAAAGAGAGAGTGCGAGAGATAGGAAGAAAGAAGCAAATTCGTTGTTGTTATTTGAAGTATTGAGAGCGGGCTTAAAAAGGCGTATTTCATTGTTTATAGAAAATATTGAAATGAGTTTATTAAAAAAATCATGAGAACATAAGGAAACCGAGAATGATAGAAAAAAAGATTTCGAAACGCGTTGAAGGCACAGAAAGCGTAACTTCCTTCACTTTAAGCCCAATTCACACATAAATATACTGACTGAGAGAAAATTAAAATATGCAAAGAAGAGGGCGAGGGCAAGAGTTCTTTCTACATGGGCTACTATTAATGTTCTTCGATTTTAATGGGGTTTTTCATGGAACATTAACATTAATACATCAAGCTAACGTAGTAAATATCATATACCAAATTTATTTGAATTTCTAAAAATATTTCACCGAGTATTTGTATTGGAACACACAAGTTATTGTTGAGGCAATTTCAAGTGTGTGTATTGAATTTGAATTAATTTGTTCCGTCATTCCCTTTGATATCAGTAGTAGGCGTAATTATTGCCAAAATATTGTTCCAGAAGGTACCTACGTAAAAAAGTGTATCACACATATATAATTTTACTTTTTATGAGTAGATATTTTGACTTATATGCGAGATACCACGCCACGCCACGTGGCCAATGGTTTGAAGAATTTTTGCATTTAATCTTTTAATCTTCTAAATGTTTGTCAATTAACTGTCACTTTATATTGAATTTTCACTAGAAATGACTTTCACATAAGAATATCGATGTGATTACTTTGCTCTCTTCATATCACAGCGAAGCCATTCAAATCGAGTGGGAGAGGGATTGGTCTTTTAGAGACACTCTCACGTACACCAGAAGTTGTGCTCGTTTCTTCAACGCGCTTAATAAACATTTTATTTTACTTTGAAGTACTGATTTATTTATTTTCCACTTATTGCCGTTAATTTTTAAATGCGTGTCGTGCCACAAGTTTACCGTGTACTAATATTTTTTTTATACTTATACAATATAAAAATAAATACTTTTCAATAAAATATTTTCTTTCTTTGCTATTTGCCGGTTTGTTTTTATTGGAACTCGTGCGGCTTAAAGGCAGAACAACCACAACAACAAATGTAATAAAAAAATTGTTGCACTTAATTTTTCTGTGCTTTTTGCTTGTTTATGTTCAATTTTATGTGCATAGTTTAAAAATGTAACCGGCATTAAAAATGAACCATAACAAACAATAAGTAACAATAACAACAATTGAAATGGGAAAATAAACAAATCATAAATAAACACACACAAATACAATGTGCAAGTGGGAGAAAAAGCGAGTGCGCGCACACAGACACCGGACACATACACACTTGCAACAATTTGTAAACAAACATAATAAAAATCAATTGCAATGATTACGTTTTTCCATTTGACGCCAATACGCACGCTTAAGAAACGCAACTCTTTCCGTTTTGTGGTATTTGTTAATGAACATTAATTTCTAATTTAATTCTGATTTAAAAACCAATTTCGAGGTTTTTTATTTTAATTTTGAAAAATTTATTAATTTTGATTTGTTAGGTTGGCGCGACTGCGCAAACGAGACGCGTTCGTTTTTTAATCTATGTGCTCACAAGTCAACGTACGATTTCGTTATGATCGTCGAGACAGCAACAAAATGTTGCTGACTATTTTTCTTTATTTTTTTCATGCTTGCGTTGAGTGCGGTGTTCGCCTTGAAGTAAAAATACATGTTTGTCGTTAAGTTCACAGAGAGATGATGACGACGACGACGGCAACGGCAACGGCAACAACAACACCGTATCACACTATGGCGAATATAACTGATGTAAAAGGAAGACAGCATTTTATACCTGCTGGCAACACTGTCACGCACATCATCACCATTCGTTGCTATTGTGGTATTTGTTGTAGTATAGAGATTACCGCGTGACGTGAATTTTACGTGACAATTGTTTTTTTTGTGTTTGGTTTTTTTGGCTGCACCATCATAATAATTCGCATTTTCTTTACAAAACTAATATTGGTAGATGAAAAACCAATGCAAGCACAATGTTTACATACTTACATTTCATGCATAAAAGTCTGTATGTATGAAGTTAAAAAAAAAAAAACCTGCTTACGTGAATTTTTTTTTTATTTCCAGAGTGCGTTAATTCTTTTAGGAAGGGAAAAACGTGCGTGAACATTCGTGACTAATAATTTTAATGTCATGATCGTGCATGGCGTGAGTCACGTGCCCACCTCTATTGTAGTGTGAACATGTTCTTCTTCTAAAATGCTCATGTCACCGTGTGCGCGTTGAACGCTGCGGCACGTTATGCGTGCACACACTCATTTTATTTGATTATCTCGTACGCTGTCTCTCTCTCTCTCTCTTTTTTCGCACTCATACTCTCTCACGGTGTTTTTGTATGCTCTCAATTTTGTTATTGCTATTGTTGTTGAATTAGCACCTGCGTTTCTTTGCTGTTTTTCGGTTTATTTTTATTTTTCGTTGATTTGACGTTTCCAGCTTTTAGCTTGAGCTTAGGCTTGAGTTACAGTTGGGTGACATCTTGTAAATTAGCTCAAAACCTTGATATAATTGTTAGTGTTGTTGTTGTTGTTGTTGTTGCTGATGCTGTGAGTACTGCTGCTGTTGTTGCGTTAAATTTTATGGTTTTTTAATTTGCATAGTTTTGTCAATTTCATATTATTTTACCATACTTTAGGTACGAGCGAGCACACACAATACTTTAGTGAAATATGAGCCAGAGAATGTTCGCAGTAATTTCGATTTTACTGTGCGTTGCTATTTTTGGTTTCGTTGTTGTTGTTGTTGTTGCATTCTTTGTAAAATTTTATTTGCCATTATATACTTATATAAAAGTTTTATGTTGCTTGCAAAAAGAAATAATGTGAGCGGTAAACTTCTTTCTCTAAATTCTTAGTATTTCTACATGTGTAATTTTTTGCTGTAAGTGTGTGAGGCAATCATGGTCCAATACTATTGAATTGAAAAATGTGTTCAAATTTATAATTCATCTCTGGGGAAGACAGTGATGGCATGCAAAAAACAATAGTCTCGTTTCTAAGGTGCAAAAATTTCACAACTTTTACGACTTGAAAGTTTAGAAAAACTACTGGCGTCCAAGTAGCAACATTTGTACTGTTATTTATGCTAATAAGTAATAAACTCACAACTACGTGTTTCTGAAACACACCCAAACTGTTGCGAAGTTTTTATGCAAGGTATGAAGAAGATTTGATGTGTGAACCATTCAAACGAGAGAGAGAGACGTTTTGCTTCCATACCAAGTAACTGTATTCTTATTGGCATACAGAAATAATGTCGAGATAGAGCAGTGATGCTCCAAACCCTTATGTATACCATGGAGCACATAAGATGGAGTTGAGAGAGCGTCTACGTACAATACAAGCAGAGACGTTGATATCGGCTTCTTCAGTTTCATCTCACCTGTCTGTAAGGGGTTGTCCCTCATTGGCATAGAGCAAAGAGAAGAGAGAAATGTGGTAAGATCACACAGCCAGCTTTTACTTCTTGGTTAAGGATATTTATTGGGGTATATCAGTGGTGACCAAGAGCGAATACCTGGGAGGAGACTATAATGGCAAGAGCCTCCCTCCTTGACGATTTTTGGCACAGCACAACCTCAACTCAACTCCACAAAAATTAGATCCTTAATCATAAGAGGTATTCCGTATAGATCGGCCATTACAGATTGAACGTATCAGACAATCGACATCACCGCGTCGGAATTTTTTCGTACCCATTTTTTATAGGTTTGATCTGGAACAAAACCATGGGTAAAGTTTAAACCAAATCTAAAATGCTCGGATCAACATTTTTTGATACGTTTTATCTGGAATCTTAAGCTTTGAAAGACTCCGATTGTAATATTTTGAATTTTCGAAATCGGAACATTTACATTGTAGGTACTCCAAAAATTTTTGGATCCTGGATCCACTCGCACATGCACAGCTAATCAGATGAACTCTTCTATGGAAATGATTCTGGTACATTTGCTGCAGAGTGGCCACCACTGGTGTATATGAATTCATTTTGTTAGCTTTGAGCATTGTGCGAAGTCTCTTGTGAAAAACTATGCTGATTTCGTTGGGAAATGGGGAAATTATTATTGGGGAAGTGGTCGCTGTGGCGTAGGGTAGTGCGTTGGACTAGTGTCCGGGGTTCGAATCTCGGCACAGGCAAAATCAAAAAATAGAAAAAATAATTTTTCTACATGTCACCACCTCTTGGCAGGCAATGGCAAACGGCAAACCTACAAGAGTAAAAATTTCCTATGAAAAGCTTTTCACTTCGCCGTTCGGATTCGGCATTAAACTGTAGGTCCCTTCCATTCATGTACAAATATAACACGCACAACATGAGTGGATGCGAAAAGCTCGGCCTAGGCCCTCCATGGGCTGTTGTGCCATTAAAAGTAAGTAAAGTAAATGGGCAAACTATTGAGTTCAAGCGAAAAGGAAAGACTTCTATTCCAATTTCTATCCTCAACAATTGATCTGAATCATATAAGTCCTTCTAGTCATGCGCCTGAAGGAGTTTCTTTCTACTTAAGTATAAATTCCGAAAAATAATAGTTTTCATTAAGCTTCGAAAAAAAGAGCTGGATTTATATTTAACTAACTTAAATTATGTCATTATAAATCTTAAACAAATCTGTGTGGTCATCTTCGTAATTACACCCTCGAAATGTGTAGTTTTTCTTTGTGTTGTTTGCTATTATTTGTACACAGTTTTCTTAACTTTATTTTGTGGAGTAAATAATTATATTCACACAAAGTACCTATAAATAATTTCTCAACAAACACTTCACACACACACACTCCAAGACAGAGTGAATTACTTTTGCTTAATCATTTTAATTGAAATATTTTAATAATGACAATTATTTCAACACCCCAACTCTCGAGCGTCGTTGTACCCTTCAGTGCCAACTGCTTGGGTACAATTAAATTCATAAAGGAAATTCTGTGAAAAATTTGTATTTTGTGAAATAAAAATGTTTTAAGTAAGTACTTTAAGTAAGTAAGTACATGGGAAAATAAGCAAACAAAATAGTGGATATATGAAAAAATGGAAATAAGTGGAATAATGGAAATTGTAAGCAAAATGTTAGTTGGCAGCATTAAAAAACCATTAGTAAAAATGTGTGCTTAAAAATAAAACATTTGAAATGTCATTGCATGCAGGGACGACGTCCCAACGAGTGTCGGAGTGTCATTTTTCAAGTGCATTTTACGACTACGACAGAAGCACACACACACATACACAAAATGTAGATGCGGGAATGAGTGAAACTTTTGCTCTTTCACATTGCACAAAATGAGAATGAAAAAATGCAAAGAATTGCAATTCATTTAAGTTTAATAAATATTTCGCATACAACGCGCTCAACATATTTGCTGCAGCAAGCGTCGTGTTAGTGTGTGCAACATCTGAAATGGACAGTTTCAAAAACATCACTAGCAGCAACAAAAACAACCCAAACTCAGCCAAAAAGAAAATGAGTAAAGAAATGTTGCAGTAGCAAATTTACTACTTAAGAGATTATCAAATTAGTGCAAAGTGTTCTTTGGGTTTTTCCACACACCATGCGCCTGCTCCTCCGGCCTCATTGCTGCTTGCTGCGTTGTTCATGTTCACGCTCCTCCGAAATGGAAGTGTGTCAAGTGTTGTTAAAATACTGCTTCACGACGACTGATTTTATTTTTGGTAACACAGCAACAACACAACCACCACCCACTCACCCACTACAGTGCGCTCTTCCACTTCAATAGCAATCTAAAGCTCCACTCTATCTATCTATCTACCTACCTACCTACCGCATTCATTCACGCTTGTCAGAGGAGAGTGAGGCGTGAGAAGTAGAGGGCAGCAGGCGCTTACTTGGCTAAAGACGAGAAGTAAGACTACGAGAGATTGTGAAGGAGTGTCAGTCAAAATACCCAAGTAAGTTGAGTTCTCAATGCAATTTACGCGTGTAAACTTTACACTGCAAACAGTTTTATATTAAAATTGCAAACGGATTGAAAAAATAACACACACACACACACACACACTTGCACACTCAGTTACTCTCTTCGACATAAAAAACTCAAGGGGCAACAAATTTGTTCATAGAAAGAAATGACATGATGATTTGCGAGAGATTTTTGTTATTTAACATGAAAAATTGTACAAATTCATCAATAGCAAGTGGGAGAAGGGATGTCTAAAATTTAAGTAGGTCTAGTATTGCCACGCCTTTTATCATAAGCTACTTTATTTTACAACGTAGCTTTGCCATCATTCAGAAATATGTGATATCAGAAAGTTTTACATAGGATATTGTCTTGTCTGGATTAACTATAAAGTTAAAAGTCAACCCGGCTTAGTATATTAAATATTTTAACTAATGCCAATGCTGGTTTAATAGATAGCGGAGCTATAAAGTCAGTTCCATGCGAGAGTAATTCGTAATTCTAAACTTCTAAACTTGCTACAGTTCTAAACTAATCAAGTCTCAATCTGAATGTGAATGTGAATGTGAGTGGTGAACTGGTTTGGTTCCAATTTACAAGCGAGGCAATTGCAATATCCTCTGGCAGCCCTAGATAATTATGTGTCTTTCCATATGCTCTTTCGAAATTCTAGTAAATCATAGAATTGAACGTTCTCTCTTTAACCTTTGTATGCTTCGTAGCACATATGACGACAATAATTCCGACACTGAGGATCTGCTCCAGAAATCCCAATCACTGGCATTGTCTGATTTTGGTATCTCTGCAAAGCTTATTCGTCTTCGCAAAATGACAATGATCGACACCACCAGCGCAGTGAAAATTGTGGCAGACCTCTCCCCCCTATTTGATATCAAAAGAGGTTTCATACAATGTGATTTCCTATCGTGGGACTGCGATCATCGACATCTCTGCCACTATCTTCTACAAGAGTCTCATACTGCTAGCATACGCTGATGATATTGACATCATTGGCACCAACGCACGAGCAGTCAGTGCAGCATTTTATAACCTGAAAAGGGAGTCTCATCGAGTGAAACTTGTGGTGAATGAGGACACAACGAAATTTCGTTTACCTAGGATCCAGCATAAACACCAACAATAATGTTACCCTTGAGATAAAGCGGAGATTAACTGTTGCCAACAGGTGCTACTATGAGCTCAGTAGGCAATTGAGAAGCATAGTCATCTCGTGACCGACGAAAATAATGCACTATAAGTCCCTTATACTGCCTAATGTATGGCGCTGAGACGTGGACGTTGACCACCAACTAATAACGTCGACAGCTAATACTTCCTCATACTTCACAATGTATGGCGCTGAGATGTGGACATTGACCACCAAAGATGAGAGGATGTTTGAGAGGAAGATACTCCTCGAGATCTACGGTCCAATATGCGTGGACGACGAGTATCGAATACTTACGATGAAACCATTAGCTGTACGTCCACACTGACATAGTCAAGCGCATAAAATTCCAGCGGCTTCACTGACTGTGTCATGTTGAGCGAATGGAAAAAACCTCTCCTGCTAGAAGGGTGTTTTATTTGAGCCACGGTGAAGGAACTCGCAGAACAGGATGTCCAAATCTCCGTTGGAAAGACCGTACCAACTGCCGCCAACGAGCGTCTAGCAAAAGCGACTGGTGATATTTTATCGAGGCTGTCAAGACCGTTCAACGGTTATAGTGCCAATTAAGTTCCAAAGATCTTTGAATTAATTGCTTTATGTAAATTTAAAAATCTTTATTGATCTTCTATAATTAGCATATTATATTAAATTTGTTGTTATTATCTGTGTTACTTTGAGTTTTCTCTAGAAATTGCTTCACAATACAGCTAAAGTGTTTCATGCTACAGTAAACCCTGTTTAAGTATCTCAGCTGAAGATGTTAGGCGTTTGAGGTACTTACTTAAGCGGGGAAGGCATATAACAAATGGGAATTTATGGTATATGGATATTTGCAGAAAAAACAAATTACTAGCACTTAACCGGGTTTTACTGTATATAAATGCAAGCTGCGTGTGTCCAATTGATCGATTTGCCATGCCGCATAGAATGCAATACATACGTAAATTTCAAAGTGTGTCTATGTCTATTGAAACGTCATTGCAAGGTTATTTTGCTGAAATAACTCGATTCGTGTTCAAGTTATAAAAATTTGTCGTTTTCTCCTTCTGTTTCTGCTTCTATAGTTTTTTTGTATTTCATTTTTTTTTTTTTTTTTTGTAAACGGTGTTTTTTCTAGAAGTGTGGTTTTCAATCTGGCAATACTTTCTTCGGAGTTGGTCTTTCTGACAGCTGCTTTGTTGTTTTGATTTATGCTCAATGTTTGCAAATTATTGAAATTTATTATTAAAATTCACGCGCTGCAAAAAAAGTGTTTCGCAAGCTACGTCCATTTAGCGAAGAGCCTCATTTTTGGCTCAATGGATACGTGAATAAGCAGAATTATGGTCAATGGAGAAAGATACCGTTTGATTATCATACTTTTTTTGGCCGAAAATGCAAGAATTGGACTCGGACGACATGTGGTTCCAACAGGACAGTGCCACGTGCCACAATGCACGCGAAATCATGCATCAATTGAGAGGCGAATTTGGTGAGCAGTTAATCTCACGTTTCAGTGTAGTCAATTGGCCACCAAGAATGTGTGATTTGATCCCGTTAAACTATTTTTTTTTTGAGCTATGTTAAGTCTCTTGTCAATAGAGACAATCCAAATACGATTGCTGCTTTGGAAGCCAACATTGAACGCGTCATTTGTGAGATTCCGTCCGAAATGTGTGAAAAATGTGCCTTAATTGGACCTTCAGAATGTACCACTTGAAATTATCTTTAAAAAGTAAATGGCAGGAATTGATTTATCGATCCAAATAAAAATTTCATTCACTTTTGTAAAATTTATGTTTTTTTTTTTCATTTTCAAAAACTTTACTCTTATAAAAATCACCCTTTAGATAGGTACTGATGCTTCAATTTGGTGGTTAAACTTATGAGTATTTTTCTAGCATCGATTTACATCAGTGCTTGAGTTTGTTTGTTTGTTCGTTTATTTGCTGCTGGTGATCACCGCTAACGTCTATTTGTCTTGACCATATTCTCATTGTCTTATAAAGTCTTCATATTGTACATAACTAATTTTTTAGGTTTCATTTTATTAAAATTTATTTTTTTTGGTTTGACCAAATAAACTTTGAGCTTTGACGTACATTTTGGTACGTGTGTCTAGCTGTTTTGTACATAGTACTTGCCTGGTTTAGGAAAAAAAATAATTCTTTAAAAGCATATTAATTTTGAAGTTGAAGTATGTGTGTCAGTACATATTTATTTATTTATTATTTTGAAAATCGTTTCGATGTCGATGTCATTGCATACTAATATCTATCTACTGTAGCCTAGAGAATTGTGTATATTTTAAAATTTTTTCTTGTTGCATTGACGTATTGATGTATTGATATCACTTTGAAAAGTTTACCATTGATTTACCTTGCTATAACTTTTTGACTACAATCTTCTCAGAATTGTCTTGATTGAGTGATAGAAATCTCCCAGCAGAAAACTTCTCGAATCATTCATCATATTTAGAATTTCTGATTTCATTTGCCAGCAATCTGAAGATATTTATGATGTATGGTATACGATATCATATTTTTATATTATCTAGAAGCAGATGGCATTAATTTCATTATTATGAAGACCATTCAATTTATGAAACCACGCGCCACTGGCTAAGCTACTTACTTCCTTTAGGTACTTCCCCTTTTAAAATCTCTTGCTTGTTTCATAAATGTAGTTGTAATTTCTGCTGAAGAACGAGAAATATTTGTTCTAGGCTTCTCTCTCAAATGTTAGTATGCGGATTCGTACTCAGAGACACAAGTAAGCATGACAAGTAAAACAACAACACTTGTTAAAGGAAAGTTAACGGCTTACGTTCGTCAAGTCAAGAGATGAAGAATAAACAAGAACAATTCTATATAAACAACTTGTGTATATACAAAATGTATAAAATACTATGACTAAATATTCAAGTAAAAACAGAAACAAAATAAAAAGAAAAATGGCTAAATCAATTAATGATAAAAAAAAAAAAATACAAAAGGGAAAAAATAAAAAAACAAACAGTTAACGCAAATAAAATCACTTAAAATCGTCGTCGAGGAACAGAAGATAAATTGTCAATAGTACAACGAAAGAAAAAATAAACAAAAGCGCAAACAAAAAACATCAAAAATCTCATTAAATTATACAAGTTTATTTTTTTGTTTTTGCAAGCAATTTTTGGAATTATTTTGTAGCTTTTTTTTCGTTTTGCGCCTAAAGATTTCCCATTTAATTTATCTGCGTGGATTGATTCAATGTAATTTTCGATATCTCTTTCATTATAATTGGTATTATCTTCTCGGCCAAAAACGCACACACCCATACACATACAGATATGCACATAGATAATTTTATATATGCTAATACATTGTAGTATAAGAAAACCAGTCAGTGTCTGCAGCATTGGATTCTGTGCTCTTTGCGTGTGCTGCTCGCTGTTGCTGCATTAACTAGTTGCAACGCTGCAACAACAACCACATTTATATTGGCTATTATAAAGTGCATTGAATTTACGTAAAAATTAACCACCAAGATCGGGTTCAAGATTGCTTTTTTTGTTTTTCTATAAACAGCTTCTCTTTTCGCCTTCAACTCTTTGCTGCTGCTCTTGCTGCCACTGTCTTCTTGTCCGCTTTTTGTTGTTACAATATCGGCCGCGCCTCAGCGGCTGCCGCTTACCTGTTTTCAAGGTCAAATTCTTGTTTTTCACGATGAAACTGAGTTTTTTTTTGTCTTATTTTCAGTTATATTGGTCGATTTTGTTGTTGGTTTATTGTTTGTTTTTTTTTTTTACTTTTTGCTTTTTACTTTTTGGTAGCAGAGGGGGCGTTGCACAGTTGTTATATTATATTTTATCCAAATACATGTGCTTCAAATATGAAATTTATTACTTTTAATCTTTTTTTGGTTTGGTGGGCATTTTGGTACCCCACTTTCAAAAGTTGCATGCTGGTGAAGAAATTGTAGACGACATTATTTTTATGCATGGGTTTATGCAGCTTAGCCTACATATTTGTTGTTGGTTTCACTCCAATTTGTCGAATCTCAGAGTTCATTTGGTCTTTGGTTTAGCATATTGTTGTAATTTATGCCATAACTGTGCTTGCTTCATGGTTCTACTTTTAAAATCAAAATCTGCTCCAAGCTTTCCTCTCAAGTCCACCTACCTTCCTTCAGGTTACCTTTTCGAGCATATACTTATTTGGCCGTTACGACTCGATATGCAAGAAATGTTTGTTCTCGCCGAGAATGTAGTTGGGGTCTGCGTGGAACATTTAGGTTGCACAGGGTTATTGCGATGTTTAAATGTGGAGGAGGTGCCATATCTTTCCAAAAACAAATTCTCATTAAGCATACGTTGAACAATTTTAGTTATAGTTTTTATTTTTCTTTTTATTTTTACATTTTTTTTTTTAATATATAGTATCTTTCGTCATTTCTTCTTTAATCATTCTTTGTTCAAAAGATATGACAAATTGTCCAAATGATGATCGGTCATAGAAATTCGATTTAATTTTTGTATTCTATTCAAAGCTCTGAACATACAACTCTTGCATACAACTGTACCGCAGACAAATGTTTGCACAGCACAGAGATAATAAAATACATTTTTGGAAAGCCTATTTCATTGGTTAAAGCTTCTCCAAAGTTTCATCCTCAGAAGACTCGATGATAAAGGAAAAATTCACAAGGTCTAGAGCTCTAGCTCTGTTTCATTTGGTAATTCAATTATCTCTTCCATCGGTTTTAATTTCTCAAAAGTAATTTATTCATTTAGTTTAAGTGTTAACCACATTTTAAAATTTGAACGTTTTCGGTAAAGCGCATGGCAATCGAACTTAATACTGTATCAAATATTTAGATATAACGAGATTTTAAACTGATGTCTTCTGTATATCGTTCACCAGTCGTGGACATGACAATGCTGTCACTCAAAAGAGTTGAAAGTAGTTTTAACTGTTTTGCAGGGTATCTTACATCAATCAGACTATCCAGAGTCTCTTTCGTACTGTTCATACAAAAATGTATCTTTATTTATTTGCTCTTTCAAGGTTTGCACTGTTGCGTCAATAATAGGCTTTGCTTTTTCGTATCCGATTTCTCTGCTTTGAAAAAGTGTTTCGTTGGTGATATTACTTAGTTCCAAAAGAAAATCTTTCAATATTTTCAGCATGAAAACGAATTTAATTGTAATCACGCAATGAAACAAATCTCTGCCCATTGCCCTTTTATGTATCTGCTTTCAACACTTTCATGTTATTTATCAATTTAAGAGATATTTATAATACATTCACCCATTTTGTCTGTTTTCCTCGAAAAATGTATACCTTGTCGCAAAACTAGTTGTCACTACCGAGGTACACGTTATCTCGAGCGATATAATAATGGGTGTTTTTTCTAGAAGTGCGGTTTTCAATCTGGCAATACTTTTTTCGGAGTTGGTCTTTTTGACAGCTGTCGCTTGATTTATACTCAGTTCGGTTTGCCATTTCATAATGAATACACTTACGCCTGAACAATGTTTGCAAATTATTGAAATTTATTATCAAAAATGTGTGTTATCGCAAAATTGTCTTCAGCGACGAAGTTCATTTTTGGCTCAATGGATTCGTGGATAAGCAGAATTGCCGTATTTGGAGTGAAGACCAGCCAGAGCCATTCAGCAGCTACCAAATGGTACCACTGCACGCGAAACTATGCATCAATTGAGCGGCGAATTTAGTGAGCAGTTTATCTCACGTTTTGGTGTAGTCAATTGGCCACCAAGATCGTGTGATTTGACCTTGTTAGACTATTTTTTGTGGAGCTATGTTAAGTCTCTTGTCTATAGGGACCAGCAAAACACGATTACTGCTTTGGAAGCCAACATTGAACGCGTCATTTGTGAGATTTCGTCCGAGATTTGTGAAAAATTTGCCAAAATTGAACCTTCAGAATGGTCAACATTTAAGTGAAATTATCTTCATCTTATCTTGTGGTCGCTGTGGTGTAGTGGTAGTGCGTTGGACTGCTACGCCGAGTGTCCGGGGTTCGAATCTCGGCACAGGCAAAATCAAAAAGTAGAAAAAATAATTTTTCTATACGGCACCACCTCTTGGCAGGCAATGGCAAACCTACAAGAGTAAAAATTGCTATGAAAGGCTTTTCACTTCGCCGTTCGGATTCGGCATTAAACTGTAGGTCCCTTCCATTCATGTACAAATATAACACGCACAACATGAGTGGATGCGAAAAGTTCGGCCTAGGCCCTCCATGGGCTGTTGTGCCATTAAAAGTAAGTATCTTCAAAAAGTAAATGGCAGGAATTGATTTATCGATCCAAATAAAAATTTCATTCACTTTTGCAAAATTTCTGTGTTTTTTTTTTTCATTTTCAAAAACTAAACTCTTATATAAATCATCCTTTATATTGTGATCATATTTCCAGAACAATTTCTTATATATATGTGTAGTTATCTGTGTGGTATACGCACACATGTTGTTATATATCTATGCTATCTAGCATCTTTGGAATGTATTAGAATACAAACCTCGAAAAGGTTCGTGGCCAGGCTAATGTTCGTGGTTATGTTAGCTACTGACATCAAATATAGCATCATCTGGAATGTTCGTAACAACGATGAAATCTGAGCTACAAATACGACGGGGAACGGGGAATACAGTGAAGAGTCACAGTTCGACAGTCTTAGTGTAAACACTAACACTGTGTAATATAATTGTGAAGTAATGTTTAAGTGTTTTGTTAATAAAATTGTCATAATTTTCTTTTATACAAAATCCAGTAATCGAACCTCTTTTATTTATTGAGAATAAATAAACTAGAGAAAGACTAGAAACTTTATAATAGTAACAATATTTTCATGGATCTAATCTTTTTTCAGAAATGTTCTCTATCATAACCCTTTATATTTTTGGAAGATGTCCTAACTATAACTGTTTTCGTGCAAAGGTTAACTAAATATGAAAATATCACTAACATGGCACGTAAAAATATCATTAACGTATCTACAAATGATCAAAAAAAGAAATGTTACACTTGTAGCATGTTCACCCTAAGAATATATTTGATACACAACAAAAAAGTTTTCTAGTTTTCTGAGAATCACCCATAAGCAAGGAAGACTAATCAAACGATATCGCTTAAAAAACTTAAAAACTTAATTTTGTATAATTTTCACAGCATTTTAAGTACTCTCTTATTTTTGCAAAAGTGTATAAGAAATTAACTATTTTCTCGTCTTTTTCTTAATATTTTTATAGATCCCTGCTTGTACATTATGCGTTTTGCAAATAAATTACAATTTGGCGGAAAGACACATGAAGTTTCCATGACTGCGTTGCGTATAGTGCAACGTATGAAAAAGGATTCGCTGCATTCGGGGCGACGTCCAACGGGTTTGTGCGGAGCAGGTAAGTGAATCTCATGGATCGATTTTAGTTGCGGAGGACGGTGAATTACATAAATAATTAAAATTCTTTCGATTCTATTTTATTCTCCGTGTCTACTTATTTCTTAGCTCTTTTGATCGCCGCACGCATGCATGAATTCGGTCGCACCATTGTCGATATTGTTCGCATAGTAAAAATTCACGAAACCACGTTGCGTAAAAGACTCACAGAATTTGCCGATACCCCGTCGAGTGCATTGACTTTGGATGAATTCATGTCGGTGGATTTGGAAGCAGAACAAGATCCGCCCGCATTTAAAGCTGCACGGAAAAAAGATCGCGATCGTATCAAAGATGTAAGTACATATTTGTTTCTATTGCTTAAATATGGCAACGCTGCTATTGATCATTTGTAAGGTGAGTTTAAAAATAATGAGTGTAAAGAGTGAGTGAAACAACAAATTGTTGTATGCTTATATAAAGCATTTGACATAATATCGTTAATTGCCCGGCTAGCTCAGTCGGTAGAGCATGAGACTCTTAATCTCAGGGTCGTGGGTTCGAGCCCCACGTTGGGCGAAATATATTTTGGTTTTTAATTATTATTCAGTTAATTAGTTTCATTATTTTTTATTAATTTTTCTCTAAATTTCTGCTTCCCAGATTGGTGAATATGAACTCACCGAATTACAAAAGGAAATCGATTGCCATTTGGAAAAAGATCTCAAGAAAGTACAGCAAAGCACAATAAAGCGGCTCACAGGTGGCACAATAAGCATCGGCGGCGGTGTACCAGCAGGAAAATCAGCTCCCGCGCCCGATGACGATTTAGAATACATTGAATCTGTTAATTTCATAGAAGAATCCAACTTAGGGGCTATACAGGAATGTCTGGCGGAAAATCCGGAATTGGTGAAGGTAAAACCGCTACAAAAATCACAGAAACTGGTAATTGAAGGTCTAAAGCCTGATATTGAATCGATGTGTCGTCCCACGGCAAGCGAGCTGCAGGAAGTGGAAAAAGCTAAGCATCCTGAAGAGAATCTAGAACTCAGTCTGGAGGGACTCGATGATGAAGAAATCAATAACTACATATTGACACACGAAGAGGCTGAGCTCAAGAATAACATGTGGAATGCATTGAACGCTGAATATCTGAAAGAAATGAAAGAGAAAGAAGAACGTTTGGCCAAGGAACGAGAGGAGGGTAAACCGGAGAAGAAGAAACGTAAACCACGAAAGAAGGTGATTGGCCCGTCGACGACTGCCGGAGAAGCTATTGAGAAAATGCTGCAAGAAAAGAAAATCTCAAATAAAATTAATTATGACATTTTGAGAACGCTGACTGAGGGAGCGTGTGGGACCGTGGTTGATGCAAACAGTATTAATAATGACGGGACAGCTGCCGTAGATGAGAAGGCGAGTACATCAGCTGCTGCTACTGGCACTGGTTTGCAATTGGATGGAGATGGCAAGCAGGAATTGCAGGATATTAAAAATGTGCCTGTTGTTATTGAATCAAATCTAATTAAACAATCAAATAGGTGGGTGGTTTTATCGCTTAAATTACATGTTTTTATTTATTCAATAAAACTGATTGTTATCCTTTTCGCTTTTCGTTTGTACAGCCGCAGTCGTCCTGCTTATACTATTGTTGGTCCTCCTTCGAAGGTGCGCAAAATGGAAATCGGCTTGCCTGTAGTGGAACAAGCTCCGGCCACACCAAAACAAGAGATTGTGGTAGAGAATGGTAAAATTAATGTTCATTTCGAAGAGCTGATATTAGATAAATGTGTAGGAAGAGAATACGATAGATATGTTTTCCAGTGAGATAGAAAATACTTATGCATAGCCGTATCAGCTCTTTTGAAACACGAGCTAATTATGTAAAAACACAATAAATTCATTTCTTTATTTCAAGTATTATATATGTCCAAAAAAAATTTTCCGCCCTTAGATGATTTTGATGAATTTGCCGACGATCCCGATGTCGTTGATGAACCCGAACCTGAGCCTGACCGTGAATATTCATCACTCAAGGATATGCTCAATAATGGCACTGAGGAAGAAGATGATTATTATGGTTATGATGAAGAAAACTATTAATTTTAGCCCATAACAACCGACTTACATACATATTTATAACTATGTATAGGGATTTAGTACTGCTTCTCTTACTTTCAGAATGCAATATAATTAATTAATTAATTAATGTGTACATGTGTTTTTTTTTTACATAAATAACTCACTGAAATAATAAAATGTAAAATTAATAGAAGAAATTGTTATAAAATCTTTTTTTTTTAGTATGTAATTGTAATGACTTTAATAAACCATAAAACATTTCAAATTTCATATTTTCCTTTTTGTTTAAACAAAAAAAAAGATTCTGTTTCCATTTTTTTGTTTTGCATCTGCTTTTGCAATTAGCACATAAATTAAATAGCATTTTCTCTTTGAGAATTACTTTATTATCAGCACTTGTTGCATTTATTATGCTGCTCCCACCGCCACCCAAAACAGTTGTTGCTGATGTTGTTATAGTTAGCTTTTAGCCTCCTGCCGCTTCGAATCTTCGCTCACTGCAAAGCCAGTAAGCAGCAGGAGCAGGAGCAGCATAACATAATTTTACGATAGCAGTTGCTGCAACTACAACAATATTTTATGCAACGTTTGCGCATACGAAACATATGTACATACAAACATCCGGTACATATAAAATAATAAAAAGCTCTTTTAATAGTTGCGCTCATGTAGTTCAAATAAATATTTCATTCTTAATAATAATTCACATTTATTCACTTCGCCCCCACCACGCCCCATCAGCGAACTATTGCCAATGGACGGTGCATGCACATATTTTCAAAACCATTCAGCAAACGTACTCGTATATAAAATAGTAGGTAAGCACATTGTATAATGAGCTAGGCATGTTTGTAGGTAGAGTATAAAAATGTAAAGGACTGCTATGGAATGGATAGAGATGTAGAGAAGTAGCTTTTGTACTTCTTCCAGCAGTCACCGTTTTAATTACCTTCTGTATAATGAGTTGGAAGTAGATTTAAATCATCATAAGGAGCCACTCGTAGCGTCTATCAGTTGGTGTTTTCCATTGAATATGAACTTAATGATCCATAATGATCCATTTACATTAGACTATTTCATACTGGCTCAGATTTCTAAGAACCTGGTCATAAATACAATAGAATTCGCTGGCCGATCTTCAGTCTCCGTAAATTCAGTTCAAAAGAGTTTTTAAGTTGATGGATTACGAATCTTAAATTTACTTAAAAAGAATCAATTTTCGAGGAACAACTGTTACTTACTGTCCTGCTTTTCTTGAATTATGTTTATTGAATGAGATACTTATCTCAGCCGATCTAGATTTGTATGTTAATCCAAATCATCCAAAGTATTTCTGATCGTAACGAAAAAAGGTTTATGACTCAGTTCGATACCCTACCGATAGAAATTTATATTACTCAAAATACATAAAATAAATAATCAACTGTTTTAAAAAAGCATTATTGATGTAGTGCTTACTACCAAAAAATTTAGAATTTGTTTTATACATATAATGTTTCTGAAACTTAAAATCCAATTTCTAATGCAATCCAGTCAGTTCAACAGAGAGGGCGAAAATGAAAGACATTTTGAGGATTTCATGCCCAACAAATCCTTTCCCCGACACAGAAGCATGGAGTCGAACAAATGGCAATCAAGTGCACTAATCGAAAATCGCTTTCGAAAAATAATACGTTAATGGAATTACCATTGTCTCCGTTAGAAAAGAAGCAGGGATATTGAATAAATTACGTCCGCCTTGCACAGTGCAGCCGTTCTCAGTTGATAGCTTAGCATTAATGAACTTATCTTTTAAAACATTGGAATTGTGTGAATATATTGTTAGCATGTGTAAAATTTCCTCATCTTGCCCTTAATTTCCTTCAGCTGATTCTGGACTTCATTTCGATTTCTGTTAAATTTAGGTACAACTCAGATTCTTAATTCTTTTCTTGATCAAAATACTTTTTCCTTTAAGATTTATATGAGCTGCGTTTTATTCGCCACTTGCTCCTAGTTATGTGTGACTAGTAGCGATAACTGTATGGGAAACGACAACAACAAAAGCTGGAGTGATAACGCGTGTATGTTGCTTACCATCCCTGGTTTCTATAACAATTCTACTGTGAACTGTCAGTAATGAAAGCAGATGAACTGTTTTTTGATGAGCAGGGACGGGTTCAACCATAAAATATAGAAGAGCAATGCCTGTGTTCATCACATCACATGGAAAATCATATCCAGCTGCCAGCTGCTATTGAGCAGAAATATTGTGAATGGCAGCCCCACACAACGAAAAGTACATAAGTTATCGCACATGTTAAATAGGTTGATTAAAATGCAACCTTGTCGTCGTATACGATCGTTAATTATATTCTTATAAAAGATGTGGCCACACTTACACTGATCGTTTCAGTAAGAATAACAACAAATAAGTACCTAAGGAATATCCTTGAGCAGCTAAAATAATAAATTTGGCAGGAGAGTGTTTAGTGTTTAGTGCCCGGCTAGCTCAGTCGGTAGAGCATGAGACTCTTAATCTCAGGGTCGTGGGTTCGAGCCCCACGTTGGGCGAAATAATTTTTGGATGTTTTTATGATTACTTAAATGTGAGTGAATATTTTTAATTTCGTAAACTAAATTTAAATGATTTTGATGAAATATTATTGAATTTTATATATAATATTAAAGGGCACCAATATTTAAATGCTTTTAAGTACCAATACATTTGTGTGTGTGTGTTGGTTGGAGTGCGAGGGTGCGCATGCATGTGTGTTCATGCAGTCACGCACACTAACACACACAAAGCATCAACATCATGAAGGAAGAGGGGAAGGCATGGTGTGGAGAAAAAAGTTAGCAACCATTTATCATTTCGATGCAAAACGCTGGTTATTTATTTAAATAAAAGCATTCCATTGCTTGCAGACATTACATACAGACAGCAACAGTCCGTAATAAAAACAATATCAGCAACAGCAAGAATAACAATAACAGGAACAACAACGACAATGACAACGACTACGACAATGAAACGAAAGCATTAACAATGCAAATAAACACAGGAGAAAATAAATATACGACAACATATTACATTTGCAACATATTGTTACGCTGGAAAGCAAAAACAACAACAATATTATGCCCCCAAACATGGATGTTTGTACATACTTATGTATGTATGTGTGTCAATAATAGCGACAGCAAAAACAACAACAACACCAACACCAGTAGCACTTCTCATTGATAACAATTTCTCATATTGCAAATGAACACATGCAGTGAAATTTAATTGAATTTAACGTGAAACACTGCGACAATTGTAGTCAAAATGATGGTGCATATAACATCAAATATACACACACACACACATACCACACACACATACCACACACTTTTGTTGCCACCCACTCTCATCTCACTCACACTCTTATATTTACGTATACGGAGGAATGGGGGTGGGAGGTACCATAAATGAATGCAGGCAGGTGCGGAAATTGCTGTCAGGTGTGTGGGCGGCATTACCATACATACACACTTATTAGCGGGACCAACAAATGGGAGGTAAAAAGTGCCTACATAATTCAAATTATGAAAAAAGTATAAAAGAACTTAAATTTTTAACGAAGAAACGTGAATCAGTAGTAAAAAATAAATTTACATCAATATTTCAAAATATATCTGGGTAAAGTCAAATTAATTCGAAACTCAATATTTGCTCTAATAAATTCCAGAACTTAGTTTCGACTGAGGAGACAAGCGCTCCATTGATTTTTTTATTAGAGAATTTTATCATAAGAAATCACAGAATTGCAGTGTCAATAGATTTTCTAGCCGTCATATTTCGTATGCAGCCCTCAACAGGGACTCAATCAATCGAAAAAGCGGTTCCAAACAGTCCAAACTCAAAATAGTGCATTCTGATGTACTTCGTCGCTGCTCACTAGGAGACTGTCATTACCGGTACGGATGATCAGACAGGGAGCATTCATGAATGCATAAAGTGCTCACCCTTTTCGTATGCTGCTTGCTTGTTTTTGTATTTTCCTTCTGTTTTTATTGTTTAACAACCCCTGCCTGTTTTTTGTGCATCAATAAATTTATTATTATTATAAGTTTTTTTTCCCCCTTTTTTACTCTCAAAATACGTATATGGGCACGTATATTGCGGTATACCGTTCATTATGATGTAAATTCATAGTAACTGTAATAAAATATATCAAGATCAGCGTGAATCTTTCGAATCTGGTTGAGTGAAGTTCAGAGTAGCGAACATCGAATCGAGGACTATAAGTCCTCTAAGTCGAGTCTAACTATAAGAAGTTTTAGATTAGTTTCGAGAATCAAATTACTCACCAAAAGCCATGGAGTCATTCGTGGAACGAATTCGTAGGCAAAGGGCAAGTTTAAATAAAATTGGACATTAAACGGATTTCTGGATAATGATGGTAATAATTTTCTAGAAACATATTTGCTATCAGTACTTCGGAGATATTCAGTATTTCGGAGATATTCAGAGCAGTGATGGCAAACTATAATTTTTAAAAGCCCAATAAATAAATTTCAAGCATCAAATAATTTTGTGTACATCAAGTTTTACTAAATTATATTTGTTGTCAATGTTTGTAATGACATTTTATGTTTTGTGTGACTTCCTACTTTTCTAAATTGTGTTATGAAGTTCTGAACATTTTTACTTCAAACCAACTTCCTAGAGGGTTTTGTCAAAAATATAAACTTATTTTTTCTGTTGTTATTTATGTAACATATAATATCATATATAAAGGATGTTTTTTTTAGAAGTGTGGTTTTCAATCTGGCAATACTTTTTTCGGAGTTAGTTTTTTTAAACAGCTGTCACTTGATTTGGTTTGTCACTCAGTTTGGTTTGCCATTTCATAATGAATAGACTGACTCCTGAACAACGTTTGCAAATCGTGCAAATTTATTACCAAAACAATGATTCGGTTCGCGCGACTTTCACAAGAAAATTTTGTTCAGCGATGAAGTTCACTTTTGGTTGAATTGGGTACGTTAATAATCAAAATTGTCGCATTTGGAGTGATCATAATCCAGAAGCCATTATTGAGACGCCGTTACATCCTCAAAAAGTCACTGTTTGGTGTGCTCTATGGGCAGAGGGAATCATTGGTCCATATATCTTCAAAGATGAAGCTGGTCATAATGTTACAGTCAATGGGGAACGCTATAGAGCCATGATTAATGACTTTTTCGCTTTTTCGTGCCTGAATTGGAGGATCTTGATGTGGACGACCTTTGGCTCCAACAAAACGGCGCTACATGCCTTACAGCCAACGAAACAATCAATTTATTGTAGGAAACTTTTGGTGAGCGCATTATCTCGCGTCGTGGACCTGTGGCGTGGCCTCCAAGATCGTGCGATTTAACACCGCTGGACTATTTTTTGTGGGGTGTTTTGTGGTGAAGTCGTTTTTAAAACATAATGGCAAATCCTTATCTTTATAATGCAGCTAAATTCTTGGCCATAACATTAAATTATATGCGTTTTATTTCTTCTTGAAAACCACATTTCTAAAAAAACCACCCTGTAGAAATGAAATCGAACCATAGTCTTTGTTATATAAAGCGATCTTAAAGAAAAACGATCTCAAGTCCAACAAGGAATTACAATTTAACTTTCTACTTTGAAATTGAAAAAATTTTGCAATATTACTTAAGGAAATAATTTAAAATTAGTAATGGAACTATAAATTAGTAGTAGAAGTTATTAAAAAATCGCGGAAAGAAATTTGTTTATAGAATATTGAGACCGGAATGATATTAATGATAGTGTCACGTCTTCTGTCCACTTGTAAAATCTTATAAAAGGCCTCTAAAATTCATCTGATTCGCGACTTTTGCATGCCACTCCACTGATAAGTTCAATTTTAACGGCTCTCTAGTCAACACTTTGAATATGGAACCAGGGCAGGATGATAATTTCGGACCATGCCATTCTTAGCGCAGCGTATAACTGAGTCAATATTGACCGACAGCCTGTAATTTAATTTACACTTTTTCAAGGTTTTGCTGCAAGGTTTTTGGCGTAATTGCAAATGCAGCTGCCGTTATGCCTGTTATGCTGCACGAGTAAACGGTGGGCCGCGATAAAAATATAAAAATAAAAAAATAACAACAAACGAAAACTGTTGCGTGATCTTTATGGAGCAATAATGCATGATCCTGTGGAATATTAATTTACTTAATCATAATTTAAGCAATAAATGGCAGCGCATTATTTGTTTGTGTTTTTATTTTTGGTCCATGTTGCTGCTTACTTGCCGATGCAGTTGCTGTTGCTGTTGCTTTTGCTTTTGCTCCTTGTTGTGTTGCTACTGCTGGTGTCAACGTGAATGAATGTTGCTACCGATCTGTGTGTGGGTGAAATAAGTATTACTCGAGTATTCGAAGGGAGTTCATAATTTTAAATTGCATTCTGTTGCATTGTGGTTTTAAGTTGAATTGAGTTTTTACATAAATGTAAGTATGTATGTATGTATGTATATTTGCTTTTTTGCTTGTTTGCCTGAGCATTTATGTAATTTATAACGTTGAAATTTAATTGAGTAAAAACATTTTTAAAATTATTTTCCATTTCATTGTAAGTAGACGCATAGGAGGGAGGAGAAGAATTTCACCCTCAATTGGCTTAAAATATTTCAACATTTGCATAGTTCAATTATTTTTTATTTAATTTACATAATTTAATGAAATAACGTATGCGTAAAAATTCCCCACCTTCGTTCGTATTTGGAAATGCTATATTTTCTGATATGAAATAGAACTTGTTGAATTTATTGATGATCAATTATTATTCTTTTCGCTGGTGGCATTTTTTTTTATACAATCAAAATCAAAGTAAAGTTGGCTGTGCTGCTCCCACATGCTCTTTCACAGTTTAATGTTTACACATTAAACAAATGAATATTTACTTAAGTGTAGTGATGACTGCTCTCCTTTTTAAGATTTATTTTAGCTCAGATCTCAATTGAGTATTTTTCACTAACACTAACTAGTGCCCCATTGTATTGAGATACAAATATTGAATGCAAAGCCGCTAACGCCGGAATCACAAAATCTACCATCCAAAGGTAAATTTCCAATGCAAAAATTGCCGTTACTTTTCGCTCCGTGCTCACATTGCTTTTATACCAACAACAACGACATGACTAATAATGTAGTTACTTGATGTACTTTTCTTCATTTATCTCTCTAATTTTTTAGCTCCGTGCTCACATCACATTCATACACTAACAACAACATGACTCAAAATAACGTTGGTCCTACAATTACGATTTTGATACACTTCTGCCAAAAAGAAAATATTTGTGGTTTTTAGAAGGTGTCTTATTTTGTCGTATTATTAAAATGACAGAATTTCCGACAATTGAGGGGATACAACGCTCCACAACGCACCTTGTGCATACCCGAATTGTGTTTATAGTGAAATTTTAGATTTCGTTGATGGTTTTTATTTGTTAATCTGAAAATATTTAACACTGTGTACGCATGTGTGTGTTTTCAAAAGCCTCTCCCCGAACCCATAATTTTAAATTTGCCACTAGATACTATAGATACTATTAGTTTCGAATACCATATATTACAACTTTACATGCAGATTTACATCTTAACCCTATATCATATCAATCGTACTAGAACTAAGAAGACTTTATTCCCTTTCAATGCAAATCGGAAAACAAATGCAAATGCAAATTATGTAATGTCATACACTTTTGTTGTTGAAAATGTGTTCATATCGTATTGCAGATTGCAGATAGACTTGTGCGTATATACATATGTACTTATGTATGTGCATATGTATCTCGTAGATACAATACATATTCAGTGGTAATGGGTCAAGATGTGCTTAAAACATTTTATTACCACAATAGCATACACGAAGTTGCGCCGGATGATGATGATGACGATGGTGACATAAATGAGGCACAAAACGCAAAATGATAACGATGACGAGGAGAATATTGTACATAATGATATAAAGGATGAGCATGTGATTGCAGGTGTGAGTAGGTGCATACGTATAATACAGGCTGCTCTGCTATAATACAGTGATGCATTCCCGATGTCTACTTCCTGTTAGAGTGCATGGCTAATCAACTAAATGTACAACAACAAGACGAAAGAAAAACCCAAAAACAAAAGAAGACTAAATAGCCAGTAACACTTTGGAAGCCACAATTTAATGCCATTTAAGGCAACAGAGCACAGAGACAGATAGACGCCTGAAGTCTTCATTAGTATGTATGTGTGTGTGTGTGTGTGTGTGTGTGTGTGTTTGTATGTGAAGGACATGCCAGTGTGCCAAATGTGACAATAAAATAGCAATAGCAAGAAACCTAAATGGATGCAGGCTGCTGCAGCTGCAGCTGCATGGTCAGTATCTGCAACTAATTTGTGTAACAATTTGCATGTTACATAGAAAATCCATTGTGCGAGACAATTGCAATTGCACAAGAGTATTCCAAGGATGTGAGCGAGAGAGAGAGATAGGGAGATTCAGTGGAGGGAAGAGAGGCGACAATTGATGACATGAGTTGATATCTCTTAATGTTTTCCACTAGATTATGTTAATTTTAAGCATTAAGCAATTGTATGTGAACGTGTGTGTGTATGTGTGTGTTGTGCAAGAGTGTAGGTTTCTAATTGCCAATTAATAATCCTAATATTATGTTGTACATGTGTGTGAGTGAGTGTGAGTGTGTGTGTGTATATGTGTACGTCACATATGATGAATGACTAAACTTTAATGGATTTTCACTTAACAATTTCTTTTATTTTTTTTTTTTTTGATTTTTAAAAAGTTCAAGGTTTTTTTTTTGCCTAATAAATTTTACCATAAATTAAATGATACTAATTTGTTGGTGTTGTTTTTCATAATACTTTTTATTTCTCATTTAAATTATCTGGTCAAACGCGATTTTTTTTATTTGGCTATTTGTTTTTGTTATCAAGCCACATTACGCTTCATTAATCTTCGCATGATATTGTTAGCTTTTGTGATTTTAATAAATTATGTTGAAAAAAGTGAAGGATTTGCTCACACACACTCACATCAAGTGATACTATATATATACTATACATATGTATATGTATGAATGTATATACGTGTGTGCGTATGCGTGTAGCACATAAGTAGTATAATTAATTAAATATAACTACTTACAACAGCAACAGCAGCAACTTTGTATGTACTGCAAAAATGTGAGCAGTAAATTTTACATAACATTATTTAATTAAAAATTGTCGACGCCATTGCGCCTAGAAATTTAATCCACTGCTGCTTGTTGAGGTTTCTGTTTTTTTTTTTTTTCTTGTTAAATTTTGAAAAACGGTCAAATATAAAGGGTGATGCTTATAAGAGTTTCGTTTTTGAAAATGAAAAAAAAAACACAGATATTTTACAAAAGTGAATTTAATTTTTATTTGGATCGATAAATCAATTCCTGTCATTTACTTTTTAGAGATAATTTCACTTAAATGTTGCGCGCGGCTACGCTTCAAGTGATCCTTTCTGAAGGTCTAATTTTGGCACATTTTTCACACATTTCGGCCGGAATCCCACAAATGACGCGTTCAATGTTGGCTTTGGCTTCCAAAGCAGCAATCGGGTTTGGATTTTCACTATAAACAAGAGACTTAACATAGCTCCACAAAAAGTAGTCTAACGGGGTCAAATCACACGATTTGACCCCGTCAAATTGACTACAGTGGCCAATTGACTACACCAAAACGTGATATTAACTGCTCACCAAATTCGCCTCTCAATTGATGCATGATGCATGGTTTCGCGTGCAGTGTGGCATGTGGCATCGTCCTGTTGGAACCACATGTCGGACGAGTCCAATTCTAGCACAGCCCAATGATGCCGCCTGCCCATAAACCGCCGCAAAAAAAACAATTTTCGGGATGCATTGGCTCTGGCTGGTCTTCACTCCAAATATGGCAATTTTACTTATTCATGTATCCATTGAGCCAAAATTTAAGCCCCTTCGCTAAATGGACGTAGCTTGCTACACACTTTTTTCACAGCGCATGAATTTTGATAATAAATTTCAATAATTTGCAAACGTTGTTCAGGCGTAAGTCTATTCATTATGAAATGGCAAACCAAACTGAGCATAAATCAAGTGACAGCTGTCAAAAAGACCAACTCCGGAAAAAGTATTGCCAGATTGAAAACCACACTTCTAGAAAAAACACCCTTTACATACATATGTATATAAATTTATGTATTTGAATACCTATTATACATATGTAACCAGGTGTACATACCTATATTCTCGTATGTACGTAAGGTACAGTATTCATGCATATCAGATTCAGATATGTTGCATTATTGTTGTTGCATACACATAGCAAAAAAAAAAAAAAAAGAGAAAAAGCCAGAAGCTCACTAAGCAATCATGGCAGTGATTTTATAGTTTTTTAAAACTATAATTATATATATATATTAAATTGTGAGCAATATTTTCCTAAGCCCCACTGTACCTATAAATTAAAGCTTTTGTTTTTACTAAATCCAAATCTGTTGTTATGGTCGCGGTTGCGTAGTGGTAGTGCGTTGGACTGCTACGCAGAGTGTCCGGGGTTCGAATCTCGGCACAGCAAATTCAAAAAGTAGAAAAAATAATTTTTCTTCACGGCACCACCTCTTGGCAGACAATGGCAAACCTACAAGAGTAAAAATTGCTATGAAAAGCTTTTCAATTCGCCGTTCGGATTCGGCATTAAACTGTAGGTCCCTTCCATTCATGTACAAATATAACACGCACAACATGAGTAGATGCGAAAAGCGAAAAGCTCGGCCTAGGCCCCCCAATGGGCTGTTGTGCCATTTAAAATAAAATAAGTAGACTAAAATTCAAATCTAGTCCTCGAATACCTTCGCTTTAAAATGAAATGAATGGCGGCTCAGAACCGTGAAGATGTTTGCGGTACAATTTCAAACCGTAAAGTACATTAGTACTACAGCAACATGTTTTGGTACGTAAAATATTGTGCTGATTTTGAGATTTGAATTTGGTGCATTTTTGTTTGCTCTCTCTATTTCGCTTTGCCTTGTCCCTATGCGGGGCCAGCTCTCCTTGTCATAAAGCAGCAGGGTCTGCTGTCCGGCGTTGTTACATTTTCCAGGTGTTTCTCTCTAATTCACTCTTTACCATACTCAAAGGGTCGTTCCTTTTCTTTTCTGTAGTTCCTCAATGGCAGCTTTCACAGTGTGAATATCATTCCTTCGCATTACAAGTCCGCACAATTTCTAATCATCCGTTGTTCAGAAATTCTCAAAATTTATTTGAATTTTTAATGTTCTTAACTTTGCTCCATTGTCCCAAATCAAATTGATTATCGCAATTGAAAATCCAAATTTTTTTTTTTGAGAAAGTATTGATTTTTTAATGTTATTATTAAAACATAAACTTCTCTAAATGGCTGGTCCTTTTTCGCTTCATATGGAGTATTGGGGTAAAATCGACTTTGAACTAGGGATTCAAGTCGAACGTGTTTACTTTGAACCGTGAAAAAGCTAGCGATAATCTTCTCTGAATCTATGAGCCATAACTTGAGCTCTTGATGATCATATGAAGTAAACCTGTGTCACTATAACTCGACATAATTTTAGGAGTATGTTAATTACACTTCCTTGTGGCAGGCTTGTTAAAGCTGTTAAATAAAGAGATAAAGGCAGCGGAGCCCTTCAATAGTGTTGCTTATAGAACATGAAATATGCTATCAAATTATCGTTGAATGAATCCATTACATAAATTTAAATTACCAGTAGGGGAGAGGTTTGTAGTTGCCACAGGTGGCAGCACTGTATCACCGACACTAAGAAAATCGCCGTTAACTTTAATAAAGCCATTTGGCGGCGGAAATACCTGACACATCATAGTCGTTCCGACTCGTGATATTCTTAACAACTGAACAATTAAGAGTGATTTTTTATTTGGTTGTGGACATTTATGATATTTTTGAAAAATTTTCAAGGTAAGTGCAAAGTTTTCTTCGTTTCAAACTAAAATTTAAGAAATCAATGGCGATTGCGCAAATATCACAATTCAATATGACTTTTGGGGCATCAAAAGAAATGGCGGAGTAACTGTAAGATGCAGCACCATTTCTTCCCCATTTTTTTGTGGTTCTTCGCGCCAATTGTTATGCCAAATCGCTATTTTATCAACTCTTAGCCCTTCTAGATGCACTTGAACGAAAATTATAACGATTTCGAAAGACTTTTCCAATATTTTGTTGTGTTTCTTGGTTTTTTGTGATTTTTGTTTGTTTATTTAACTAACTTTTTAACTTTTCGTTACTGTGCCTAGCATGGCTGCCTGCAGACCACGAAAAACTGATTACGTTGAGCAAGATTGTGAGAAATTGTTGGAGCAAGTGAATGTGGTAGAGAAATCGACACGTCAGCCGGCCACCGAATTTGGAGTGGATGGAGTTTGGGCCGATACATCAAGAAATTCGATATTGAAGTTCCACGTATCGAGGCTATTGATGATGAGGAGTGTTGATGAATTATCTATTTGAATTTTAACCAAATAAATGCCAAATGCCTCTGGCTGCCCTTTAAATTCAAAGAATTAAGCCTTTTTCATTGAGATTTTTTAATATTTCGGTTCTTTTTCGTGGTGCGGCAAGCCCAAGCCCAAGCACAAAACAATACAAGCCCAAAAATTCGAAAAAGGTCATTTTGGCACATTTCGATAAATGAGCTATAACTTTTTGATGATGTGCCCAATCCACTTAGTATCTTCAGGAAAATTGTAGCTGAGACTTTCTTCTTTCCAAAAGTACCTAACTTTACATGTATTTCCTATTCTGATTTGTTCTTATTTGCCTTCGAAAAAAGTTGGAAACCTCTCCCCTATATTGGAAAAAAATAAAAAAAATTAATGTGAATAAAAATTAAAAGAACACTAAAAGTGACCTTGATTGAATGTGAAATCAACGAAGTGAAAATTGTGATTTTTGATCATTTCTCAGGAATAAAAATACAAATTTATTTAACAATTATAAAAACCAAAAGTAAAATTGCTGCAAAGCAAACAAAATTTAATGAAGCATTAACATCAATCAAAGTAAACGCGACTTAAAGCGATTTTAATCATTTGTTTGCCAATGATGTTTAATGATGAATGCAGAGAACGAATGATTGAGTTAATGAATGAATGCATATTATTTTATACTTCATCATGCATAAATACATCGGTCAATCCTCAATGCGAGTAAAAGTGTGCTACATTCACACTCACAACACACACACACACACACACACACATACACACACATTCAAATACATATGGTATGCACACGGCAATTGTAAAATATAATTATTGTAAAAGGTTCTGGACTATTCTGGCTGGAAGTGTGCATCTGCAATTGACTGCTTGAGGAGTCCTTTGGGTGTGCGTGTGTGCGTGTGTGGGTGCTCCCTGTATTGCCTTAAGTAGCTTTACATTTGTTCATTCATGTACGCTCTATCAAGTGCAGCACTTATGTAAGTGTGTGTGTGTGTGTGTGAAATGGTGCGATTTTAATTAATTTATTTTTTATTTTTATGAATATGGTAATTGCATCCTTCAGCTCTTGGTTATGATTTTCCTTCATGTACAATGTAAAAAAAAATTTTAAGAAAACAAAATACTTTTTAACCCCAGCGAATTGCCTTTTATTAATTTCAGTTGAGAAACTTAAGCCAAAAGCTGAAATTTATTAAAATTATGTATTCACTTTTAACGTATTTAGGGTTGGAAATCACATATTTTTAAATGTTATGTTATTGAATTTCACTTAAAAACCCCTCCGTTCTCCGCTTTTCGTTTTCCTACGTTTCCCAGGGTCTCATTACTGTTTCATTAAATTTTGCGATACAACGTCAATTTAATTTTAAACATTAAATGGCCACTGTTAACAAATAATAACACAATAAATCTCTCAACTATGCCAGTATCGCATGCAAATATTTGCCACACAAATTCATTTTCAATTTATTTTCAGCTACAATTAAGAGGCCATGTGTGTTTTATTCCAACTTGAACAAAGGTCCAGCCTCAGCATAATTACAATTCAATTAATCACACTTTGTTTGTCGATCTAGTATCGTCCTAATTGCATGACAAAAACAAAATAACTCACTCAAAGAGTTACAAATATTTCATTAAAACTCTACGTGAATTTTGTTTTTATCCCATAGCTCATCATACTGCGAACACTGTACAACAAACTCATTCACCCATTCATGCATATACAAGTGCATACCATACACTGTGCCACAGGCACACACACATACACACACACACACACACACACACACACACACACCAACACACACACGAAAAAAATAGTCAACGCGTAACGCGAAACCGCACATTAAAGTTGAGCTACGCAAAGCGCAATCTTGCTTTTTCAACTATTGACAAAATGTGCTACATCATTATTAAATTGTTTCACCAGTTTTTCCGACAGTTTTAACGTGAAATTAAAAATTCCATACTACTTACTGCCAACGTATGTATCAAGAAGGTATGTGTGTGTGTGTGGATGAGAGTTTATTGCTCGATGTACGCTTTAGATAGCCAGATAGAAAGTAAGCGATGATGCGGAGCTGAGTGAGGATGAGCGCACTCAGTGTGTGGCTTTGTGGTTAGAAAATATTGCCGGATTTCTGACATGCATTAGAGTGACAGGGGAAAAGAGCTTTTGATATTGTGAAATATTTAATATTGAGAACAGAATGCATATTTTGCTTTCAAAGAATTAAAAGCCATGAGTCAGAAAGTCAATAAGTAATAAGAAGACTCAAGAATAAATACTCAAAGTCACGTATCATGATTAAGGAATAAAGAATCAAGAATCTAGATTAAATAATTAATAACCAATAACGATAAAACTCACTAATCAGAATTTGAGATTTAAGATGGATAGAGTCATACTACTGTGGGCAAAAAGTGGTAAGACTTTTTAATTTAAATTTCGCGCGGAAACCCATTCATCAAAATATTATTTTTTTAAGGTTGGTATGACTGTCGGTGACATCTGTGCCAAATGTCACATCAAAATAATCATTAGTGTTTAGTATACGCTTGCCTTTCTGAAGTACAAAAAGTGCATTCGGCGATTTTCACAATGAGTGAAATTATTCAACAAAGAAGTTCCATTAAATTTTGTGTGCGAAATCAAATTTCTGGTGCCGAAACGTTCAGAATGTTGCAAAAGGCCTTCGGTGATAATTGTATGTCGCGAGCAAGTGTTTTTGATTGGTACAAATTCTTCAAAGATGGTCGAGAACGCGTTGACGACGAACCACGTCCAAGACGGCCATCAACATCAACTGATGATCAACACTTCAATAAAATCAAGGAATTGGTGCTCGAGAATCGACGATTAACAGTCAGAGACCTTACTGGCATCGTTGGAATATCGGAAGGATCAGTGAAAACCATTTTAAAACATCATTTGGGCCTAAGAAGAGTGAATGCACGATTGGTTCGAAAATCACTGCATTGGTTTTACGAGACCATTTTGCCAAAAATTCGACTGATATCGTTCCGCAACCACCCTACCACCCTATTCGACTGACTTAGCACCGTGTGACTTTTGGCTATTTTCTAAACTCAAAAAACCGCTTCGTGGACACCGTTACCGTTTTGAGTCAATTGAAGACATTAAACATGAATCGTTAAGCGCATTGAAGGCTATTCCGGAAATTGACTTTAACAACTGTTTCGAGAATTGGATAAAACTTTGGCACAAGTGTATTGGGGCCGGGGGGGATTACTTTGAAGGGGACGAAATAGATTTGGAAGAATGAATAAAAAAATTTGAAATTATGAACAAAGTCTTACTACTTTTTGCCCACAGTAGTATATCACTAACAGAAAACAAAAAGTGATTTTCCGAAATGCCGTATCAAAAAGCATTTCTGTTACTTCCGGAGTTCCTCAAGGCAGCCATCTGGGAACTTTATTATTTCTTCTGTTTATCAATGATTTGGCATCTGTTATTCGAAATTGCAAAATTGTAATGTATGCTGATGATGTAAAGTGGCTCTTATCTTACAACTCTATAATCCAACAAAAACTTCTGCAAAAAGATCTTCATAATTTTTCAAGTGGGTGCCGATTAAACTTGATGTTACTCAATCTGGATAAATGTAAGTTTATGACATATACAAGGAGACAACCTATGTCTGCCAAATATTCTTTACAGGATCAGATTCTGAGTCATGTATTGATGTTTGTTGATTTGGGTGTGAGAATGTACTCCAAATTAAGATTTAATTTACATATCAACTCGTGTGTGAACAAAGCTAAAATATCGTTAGGATTTATTAAACGCTGGTCAAAGGAGTTTAACGACCCTTATACAACAAAAACGCTATTCACTTCACTCGTTACACCCATCCTTGAGTATGCATCTCTTGTCTGGGATCCTCAATATAAGTTTATGACATTTGACATATAATGCTACATAATTAAAATTGAGTCGGTTCCAAAAGAATTTCTTATTTTTGCACTGAGGAGTTTTTGTTGGAACACTCTATTGAAGCTTCCGCCGTATGAACATCGACTAAAACTTATTAATCTACCGACATTGATAAGTAGAAGAAAAATGCTGAATATAACATTTCTTGTAAAGCTTTCGAATAGCATTTTATCATCTTCGAATTTACTAAACGAAATAAACTTTGATATACCCGGTAGAAGCTCACGTTATTTTATTCCTATTAAACGTAGCATATGCAAAACAAATTATGCTCGAAATTATCCTTTTCGTAGAATATGTAGAGATTTTAATGAACACTATCATTTATTCAGCATTTCCGATTCTCTGGAACACATCAAAACAAATTTACTTATCATATTAAGTAAATCAATAAACAGCTGATGATTTTATATCTGTAGTTGTAAAGATTGCCTATTTGGATATACGCGGCTCATTAAATATTTTCGTGTAAAGCGGTTGCATCGGTCACCGATCCATACGTTATGTGGATGCGCCCCTCGTTCGTGTTGGGCGGGAGGAGGATCCGTTGGGATTCGTTCGTAAAAGTTAGGAATCGAAACTCAAAACTTAGGAAACAAGAATCATTCAGTATGATGAATAAAGAATACAGAGCCAAGAATCAAGAACTAGTAATTAAGAATCAAGAACCAAGAATAACGAATCAAGAGACAAGATTCAAGACTCAGGAATCATAGAATAAAGTACAAACACTAAAGAATTGAAACACAATAAATGAGAAAGTAAAATAAAGAAACAATAATATTGAGTCAAGAATCAAGAAAGAAGAAATCGAGAAAAGTCAATCAAGAATCAAAAATTCTGAATGAAGAATCAAGGATTAATAATGAGGAATTTAAGCATATAGAGAAAATAATCAAAAATTTAGAACTAAGTATCAAGAATATAAAGAATAAAGGATCAAAAACTTAGAACTAAGTATCAAGAATATAAAATATCTAGAATCATGAATCAAGAATTAAAAGTAAGAAACCATGATTCATGAAATTGGAATTGAAATTGAAGAATCGGGAATCAAGATATACGAATCAGGGTCGTTGTGGTACAGTGGTAGTGCGTTGGACTGCTACGCCGAGTGTTCGGGGTGCGAATATCGGCACAGGCAAAATCAGAAAAGTAGAAAAAATAAGTTATGTACACGGCACCACCTCTTGGCAGGCAATGGAAAACCTACAAGAGTAAAAATTGCTTCAAACTGTAGGCCCCATTCCATTCATGTACAATACAACACGTGTGGATGCGAAAAGCTCGTCCTAGGCCCTCCATGGGCTGTTGTCCCATTAAAAGTAAAGTAAGTAAAGAAAGCCACGAATCAAGAACTGAGATTTAAGAAATAAATCCAGTAATCAAGAACTAGTGGTCGCTGTGGCGTAGTGGTAATGCGTTGGACTGCTGCGCAGAGAGTCCGGGGTTCGAATCTCGGCACAGGCCAAATCAAAAAGTAGAAAATTTAATTTTTCTGCGCGGCACCACCTCTTGGCAGGCAATGGCAAACCTACAAGAGTAAAAATTGCTATGAAAAGCTTTTCACTTCGCCGTTCGGATTCGGCATTAAACTGTAGGTGCCTTCCATTCATGTACAAATATAACACGCACAACATGAGTGGATGCGAAAAGCTCGGCCTAGGCCCTCCATGGGCTGTTGTGCCATTAAAAGTAAGTAAGTAAGTAAGTAATCAAGAACTAAGAGATCAGAATAGAAAATCATGAAAGAAAAATCAGGGCTGAAGAATCTAGAATCGGGAATAAGGAATTAGGAAAACCGAAAATCAAGAAGCACCAGCAGAGGCAGAGGTTTAGTGGTAATCAATAAGTATTTTGTTTGCAAAAGCAACCACGTCACCTAAGACGCAAAAGTGGTAGCAGTTTATTGTTGTACTATTTCCGTATCAAAATATGGGCCTACAAGTAGAGATTGTAGAATCGAATGCGCTTCATACATAAATAGTCTCTCCATAGCGAACTAAGCAATTCACTAGTTTCAGTAATATCTCATCTCCATTCCATTAGATGTGCCCTTATTCAAACTGTTAAATGCCTGAGCTCATTGCTTTAAACGTTTGCACACGAACCATGATAATCTTAATTATAATTATGTATATATTATTAAAAGGATTAATTATCTGCTTTGCTTTTACATTAAATAATCTGCAACGCTATTATTAGTTCTAATCTAGTTATATTAAAATCGCAAAATTAATATAAACATTGTCATAATAAATACAAATACATAACTACCATACAATGCCTACAGTATGAAGATGAGAACTATGTACACCTGAGCCCCATTCCCGGGTAGATAGAAGAATACATGGGTACGTAATCTTTAAAAGAATCTCACCTAATGAACCATGGCCATTAATCATCAACGATTTTTAGCGGAGAGAATCTTAGCACTTTCCTGCTTGTAAATGAACTTAATTAATTGGCACTTAATCATTTTCTTTATTTATCAAAAGAGAAGAACAAAATTATTAGGTTTCTACCTTGCCAATGCAATGAAGCAGAAGACTGGGAACAGGAATAAGTTATAAATCAGTTTTAGTAAGCAATGAAAAAGGAAACAGCAGCAGCAGCAGCAGTGGAATTATTCTGGAAAGGATATTTCACATTCAATATTAAAATGTCAAATTTTATAAGATAAGATAAGCCAAAGTAAGCCAAGGCAAGTCAAATGAAAGCATATTGGTTTATGTACTCACAAACACACATGCGTATTTGGATAAATAGATATAAATCGTTGCCTTAATTTGCAGAAGCTCTAACAAACATTTTTCAAATTTTTCAGGAGAAGCAAAAACATCTTGAAACTTTAATATTTTCAGTATTGTTTTCAAAATAATTGTTCTTTGAAATCAAATAAAAGGACGTTAGTTTTTGGTGTATGGCTCCAAAATTATAGGCAAATATGAAGATGGATACGCTTAATCATAATGCATCAGAAACTCGATTTTGAAAAAGTTGAAGTTAGGTCTTTTGGAAATTAAGACAGCGATATGTGTGAGTAGGTATAGAAAACTATCATTGGTCAAAATTATGCTGAATAAGCTAAAGAGAAAGAATAAGCTGGAGAAGAAACTGCACCAAAAACGAAAACGAACACACACTCACACACTCACACACATGTGAATAGGCAAAAACACTACGAAAAATGAGAGCAATTACGTAAAATGGATGTAGTATATAGTTGTGTGTGTGTGTGTTTGTGTGTGTGAGTGATATCATCGCTCTTTTTTTTCTTTTTTTTCTCTTATTTTTTTCTGTTTTTGTTTTTGTTGGCCAGAATGATGAATAGATTGGGTCATATCAAGAACAAAATGGTGAAGGAGAAAACAAACACAATCACACACTCGCACACGTATAGATGGAAGTGAATCCTCCCTGTATGTGCAACGGCTGGAAATTTCGAAAGATAAACGATTTATGCAAAAGCAAATGACCAAAACGGTTATGGTCACTATTGACTGATTGTGTACGGTGAAATCCAAAAAGAAAACCAAGAGAACATTTTAAGTCTAATATGAAAGTGTATTGGTGTGTGTGTGTGTGTGTGTGTTGGTATGTGTATCTGTTCAAAATAGTATAGCCATTTAAATTTAAGAAAATTTATTACCTTAGTTTGCATATGTCGCCGCAGTGAGTGCGCGGTTGCGTGTGTGTGTGTGTGCTCGCTATGAAAATGATTAATCAAATTTGATATTAAGCATTTTGTTATTAATTGGAAGATGAAAATATTTTAGAAATATTTAGACCCCCGAGGTTAGGGCATTCTATTTTGTATGGTATTTCACATAAGTAACAAGTTAAAAAAAAAAGAGCTAAATAACGAAAGCGTAAGAAATCATCGTTTTAAGGCTTGATTACCATATGCATACGCAACGTAGAGCATCGTCACTTTCCCAACTGTCAGATACAGATCTATGATATGAGTTCTATCTGCAATAGATTGTTTACGTCATGCTACTTTACGATGCACTACTTATGTATGTATAATCAAACCTTTATGTTTATTCCATCAATCCCCAGTGACCAGTTATAAGAACTAGTATGTACATGTAAAGAACACAATTAATTGTGATTTATGTACTTATGTAAATTGAAAAAAATGAACACAGGAAAACAATACTTCTTCTGCGGCGATGTGGCAATGTCTTTCCTTTGAAAGATATCACCATTTATACCAATGGTGGCAAGAAATTTCTGTGGGGAGTCAGGAAGTTTAGATGCTCGAGTGTTTTTGTTAACTGTTTTATAATTCATTTTGAATATTTCATTAAAATGGGAGGTAGGCGTGGCTATCCCCGAAGTTGAAAGTTTTAACTTTTACTGAATTTGGTTTAACTTGCTTTGAAATTTTCATCAATATAACGCTTTGAGATCTTCACTCTTATGGGTAAAAGGAAGAAAGGGCCAACTTGAACGATTATTATGCTTAATGCTCATTACCAACTTTGACCTCGTGCAAGTAATTTCTCGAATTATCGTGTACATATTGCACTTTCTCAAGAAGAGAAGCCACCTGCTGGGTAGCAAAGTCTTGAGCCAGAATTCCGCATAATTTTCAGGAGGTGGTGTAAAACTCTTCTTTTCCTTTCCTCTTTTTTAAAATTATTTTTCAGCTTTTCTCTTTTTCTCTTTCTCTAGTTAGGCCAACTACAATGATCCAACAGAAACCTCATAGCCCTACAGCACATCTCATATCGCAGAGAGACAAACGGATGGACGGACATACGGTCAGCCATGGAAAATGGAAGATTAATGCTAATCGATGTGAAAATTGATAAAGGCTGATTCCGAATCCGATATAAGAAAATATAAAGTTAAAGTCGCAGATCAAACAATCAAGGAAATAAAGACCGATTATTATGGATTTAAGTGTTTTTGTTTTTATGCGTTATTAAGGTGTATTTAATACTGGTCAATTTTCAATACGGTTATCGTTAATTTCCAGATTAGGTCCGGCATCATGAATCATATTGAATTTGCGTACACAAAGTACAATCGCTTAAGCATCTGAAAGTAGGACAAAAGTACGTTACTATCCCGAAAAAACAGTAATGCAATAGAGGTAATGACCATGCCGGGAATAAAAACCATAATAGTCTAACAAACTTAATTTTGTTACTGAGGCAACTTGTTGGCTGATATCTTTTATTTTATTTTTTTATTGATACATTCAACACACAGGGTGTACCCCTATGAATGCAGAGCATTGTGTTGAATGGAAGGATGATTGATAGGTGGGAGGAAGAAGGAGGGAGAGAATGAGAGACGAAATGCAATCAAACAGGACACCGATAAAGAGATAGAGCCATTGTGGCAAGTGTTATGCCTTTACCATAATGAACTTCAGTTTATTAGTGTCGACTATGACCGCATGGTGCGTGTTTTACTGGTACAGGAAGCTACAGTTTTAAGCCGAATCCAAGCGATGAAGTGAAAAGCTTTTCATAAGCAATTTTTACTCTTGTAGGTTTGCCATTGCCTGCCAAAAGGTGGTGCAGGGTAGAAAATTGTTGCCGTTGTTGTGGTTTTTTTAAAATTTTATTTTTTATATTTTTTTTACTTTGCCTGTGCCGAGATTCGAACCCCGGACACTCTGCGTAATAGTCCAACGCACTACTGCTGCGCTATGCTGCACAGAGAAGTTTTGTCTTTGAGTCGCTCTCGTGCGCGGTTGTGAGTGTAAGGAGGGCGTCGAATAAAATTGTCTGGTACAAAAATGATGAAATCTGTTGAAACAATAGTCCGATTTTTTTAAACTAAAGTATTTGATTTTGCAAATTATATTTAGATACAAAAAATAAAAACAAGAAACCACAAATTATTAGTTTTTAATTAAAAGTTTTAATTTTTCAGGAACCCCTTCCATTCCCTTCTTCCGATCAATACGCACTTCATCCTTAAAACGTTTAATAACGCGAGAAATGGTTTTAGGGTTAGCCCCTACCTCTTTGGCAATTATTTTGATTGACCAGTGAGGTTGCTTTTGAAAAATTTTAATAATATTTTCTCGCACTTCCACTTTGTTTGCCATGTTCGCGTTAAATAAATTTTTAGTGTCTTTAACTGACACATAATATTTTCTGATATTTAATTCAAAGCTTCTAAGATACAAATTTTTTATTTTGAATCTTTCAATAGCACAGTATGGAAAGAAATGTAACGGACAATTTTATGGGACGCATTCCTTAGTCGTATCCATGCGCTCAAATAGTTAAAGCGTTATTTACTCAATAACTGTGGGCAGGTTCTCAGTTGCTCTATATAATTCACAGCTATCCCAAGCTATATTAAATAATTAGTCTTCTTATGTGTTCTCGCTTTTTCCCCGCTTAAACCTAGCCCTTCTTCGTTTCCTTTCTACTGCGATATACTGACTAGTATCTCCGTAATTAAAATTTGAAATTAATAACAATTCAAACAAAAATCCATTAAAATTCTGTAACATTTAAGTCTTTAACTATCGTAACAAAGAGATCTTCAGATTTAAACTAAATAACACAAGTTGTTTGCAAAATTCATGCAATTCATCTCCTATATGGTATATAGTAAGTATATGGTAAGTACATACATACTCGTACCTACATACTTGTGTATGTCTACAAATGTAAATACATACATACATTCATGTTAGGACGTGTGTTTAAGCTCTCGACACATGTGTTGGCGTATTCTATTGAAAATGTTCAAAATATGTTTTCAATAATGTGCATTTCGTGAGATATTAATTACAATACCTTGCGTTTGTATGTAAGCTCGCGTCTGCAAAACAACACAAATTTTAAGTATGATAAAAATAATCACAATAACAATGATAAACAGTGCATGGGAGATAAATTCTGAACAAATTTACATACATTTTACTTACACTTAACTACACACGAACACAAATACATACATACATAACTGTTACGTGCATGTGTGTTGAACGCCAAAGAAATACGCACATACACGCATACTTATTTAAGGTGAAATGAAGACACTTTTAATAATATTTTGACATATATACCAAATACTCGCAGAGGAACATGAAGGAATTGCGTACAAAGTTTGAATTACGCTCGCATGTAAATACATACGCACATATCGTACAATAAACATCATATTATTAATAGCTTTTTGATTTGATCGCTACTACATACATTATGTACCTATGTACGAGTAGGTTTAAATGTGTGCGTAAGCGGCAAATTAAATATAGATTTTTAAATGCCATACGATTACACTTCTGATTGAAGACTCAAGTTTAAAGTTCATGGAAAACATTGAAACTTTCCTTTTTGTTGCTGCAATAATTTAATTTAATTATGGTATTACTAATTGAAATATATAATACATGTGTATGATTTTCGTACATAATTATGCAGTAAGTAGGGGAAGGTAAGGCAAGTGACTTTAATTGAACCGTATGCTTTATTGAGAGAAAGTGCCATTAAACAGAGTTCGCCAGACTTTGCCATTTGTGGTAAAATCTAATGAGCCCACTTTTGTTAAAAGTTTTGAGTGAATTAAATTCGTTTCTTTCCGTTTAATACATGATGGCGCAAAAGTAATCATCCGATACAAAAGTAATCATCCGATGCAAAAGTAATCACATTATAAAAAAAGTTATAGCTTTAGGAAACCGGGTGATTACTTTTGCATCTTGAGCTCTCAGTTTTTCACTCGTTTGATATTTCTGATTGGAGTGTTTGCAATTGAAAACTCATTGCGATAACGGTACCATATATTGTGTACTCTTTCATTTCTTCTCGTTTCTTTTGATATTCCTTGCTGTTCTATGCTTCATTGTATATTGCACTAATAACATAAAGCCAACGAGTCAAATATTTGAGAAGTTTCTTATAAAGTGAAATAATGATTGAGAACGTTTAAAAGAGAGTGAGCGGATTTTGTGTGCTCTACAAAATTTGGTTTAACGATACCCTACCTTTTGAAGAGCTTGATAAGTAATTGATTTTAGGACAAGTATTTTTTTTTTTTTTGTTTCATTTTTACACAGGGTTGTTGAACACAGGGTGTACCCCTATGAATGCAGAGCATTGTTGGAATTGAATGGAAGGAAAATTTATAGGTGAGAGGAAGAAGGAGGGAGAATGAGAGAGGGAACGTGTTCACACAGGACACCGATAAAGAGATAGAGATACAGCCATTGTGACATGTGTTATGCTTTTACTACAATGAACTTCAGTTTATCTGTGTCGACTATGACCGCATGTAGCGCCAAAGGTCAAGCTTTTCGCACCCACTCATGTTGTGCGTGTTATATTTGTACATGAATGGAAGGGACCTACAGTTTGATGCCGAATCCAAACTGCGAAATGAAAAGCTTCTTATATATGTTGGATTTTTATCCAGCGTAAACCTGACGTTGGCCAAAATTCCGGTTTGAAATTTGGGAAATTTTTGTAAAATCTCTTTTCTTTGGTCTAAATTTGATAAATGGTCTACTGTAGTCGAATATTTGTTTTGACTTTTAAGCTGTTTGAACTATTGGGCCTATTCTTTTTTCCTTTAGTTTTAACCTTAGTTTAGGTCAAAAATTTATCCTGATTATAATTCTTTGCAACTACATTTATGTCCAGTTTTGCCACACCCTTCCCTATGTGTTTGTTGTTGTAAAGTAATGTAACCTTCTCCGGTTACAAAGCGACACATTTTCAATGTGATTTAATTACATTGAATTGCGTATGACATTTGTGAAACTCTTTATGTGATTAAGGCTGTTACAACAGCAACAACGAAAAGCAACATCACTCCGCCAACACATGCACAACAGCAACGCCAATGCCAATACTACACAACAAATAAAACACAACATCATTGCCACCGGGTGTAATTAATCCTAATTACATTTAGAACAACTTCAAAACCTAAACTAAGTGGCAATCATAAAGCGCATTTAGCACAAATTTCGTGAGCGCGGCATGGCAATTGAAATAGTGAAGTAGTAGCGTGAGAGCGACAAGGCGACAAAGTGTAATGAAGAGAAGCGGAACGCAAAGGAAAACCAACGCTTGGATATGTGAAATTTAATTGCGCGGTTAAATATAAGCAAAAGCGCATACAAACAAAACGCACACATACCCATGAGCGCGCCTCAATGCCAAATAAACACACACATAAACACGCACACTCACACATGCCGACAAACACAAATAGTGAAGCCAAATCAGCACCTTGAGCGTAATTTCGCAGCTTAAACGTGATATTTTCAAATGGAAAGTAAACAAACACATGCACACACATTCACACATCCATACATACACATGCATAAATATATATTAACATTCAAACGTGTGCCTACAAAATTATAGGCACAACACAACTATTGCTTCTTCGCATATACCCGAGGCAGCGGCAGCAGCCGCACAGGCCTGAATGCCTTAAAGTATGCAATCAAATACATACATATGTACGAGTACATACACAATCGCACATGCAAATCCATGTATAGGTATACCTGAATTGCAAATAAAATAACTCTTAAAGTTTTAGCAGCTACTGCCTATTTGCTACTAGCTGCTTGCTAAAAGTAAAACAACAACAGTTAGTGTGGGAAAACGAGAGCAATGCATAAACATTAATTGGCATTAATAACAGTAGCGGCAGCAGCAAGAACAATTACAGCAACACCGTAAATGTAGAATTGTGTACTGTACTGTGGCGATGTGTTAGGCCATTGAAAACAGCTTTTCAGTGGAAAGTATAAAATGTAGCAGTAATTCTTAATAAAATTTTAAATCATTTATTTGGCCATCATTTCCAATATTTGCCTCAACTAACCGAGGAGTTTTTAATATATTTTGAACTTGAAACTGAGATAAAATGGGAGAGTCAATCGATTTAGTTTCCAATTATTACATTACATAATAAAACTCAAAATGTTACCAAAAAACAGATCCAAATCCAAACTCAAAATCAGTTCAAGACTGAGATAAAAAATTGTGCACAATTCAGAATAAAACCTGACCAAGAACTAAACTAAGAATTTTTGCCAAACATCAGATCCAAATCCAAACTAAAATTCAGTTCAAAACTGAGGTAAAAACTGGTGTAAAATTCAGACAATAAATCGGACTAAATTTTGACAAGAAATCAGAACGATATTCAGATAAGAAATGAGACCAAAATTCAGATACAAAATAAAAAAAAAACTTTGACAATACTTACTTACTTAACTGACACTACAATCGATGATCGGTCTTGGCCGCCTCTACAAAGCTTCGCCAGTCGCCTCTGCTATGCGCGCGCTGGCGCCAGTTGATAAGACCAAGTGCAGTCAGGTTGACCTGCACCTGGTCCTTCCAACGGAGATTAGGACGTCCCCTTCTGCGTTGCGTGTTCCTCCACCGTGGTTCGATTAAAATACCCTTTCTGGCCGAAGCGCTTTCTTCCATTCGCTCAACATGACCCAGCCAGCGAAGCCGCTGGATTTTTATACGCTTGACTATGTCAGTGTCGGGGTACAGCGTATTTCGTTTTGTCCTCGTTCACCATTAGACCCACTCGACGAGACTTCCTTTCCAGGTTGGAGAATGCTGCACTGACTGCTCGAGCGTTTTTGCCAATGATGTCAATAGCATCAACGTATGCTAGCAGCATGACACTCTTGTAAAAGATAGTGCCAGAGATGTCGATGTTCGCAGCTCGAATTATTTTCTCCAGCATAAGGTTAAAGAAGTCGCACGATAGGGAGTCACCTTGTCTGAAACCTCTTTTGGTATCAAATGGTGCGGAGATGTCTTTTACAATGTTTATTTAAAAACTGAGGCCAAAATGTAGAGCAAAGTTCAAACGAAACTTTTACCAGAAATCAATCCTAACTTCAAGTTATTCATATATTAAACAAATATCATTCGAAAAGTTAGGCCAAAAATTCTAACCAAATTTTGACCGAAATCGGACCAAAATTTTGAGGCAATAATCTTGACCAAAAGCTAGACTAAAAATTAGACCAAAAATCAGATGGAAAGCTAATCTGAAATTCAGCCCAATAAAGACAATAAATCAAAATAATATTCAAAAAAAAATTACTTTGATAGGGCTAAGCTCCAACGAAATTTTTACCCGAAAAATATTAGACAAATTTCAGTGGAAAATTTTGTACAAAATTTTAACTAAATTTTGGCCGAAATCGGACCATAATTTAGATGAAGTTCAAGAAAAAAACAGTATGGAAATCAAACTTCAAACTAAGTAGTAAAAAATTTATAAAGCTCATTATTTATAAAGGACGTCTCTGCAAAGTATTTAGGGTAATAGGAAGTATTATTTTAGATAAATTTAATATGTAGTTACCTTAGTTTATTACGGCAAATGTTTTGTCCGAAGAATATTCCGTTGATTATAAATACGCATCTTAAACTAATTTCAAAAGGTTATTAAATCAAATTATGTTTTGAAGGTTTTTCTGGGAAAAAGCTTTCCAGTAACATATTATATGACCACCACTGTATGTGTAAATCAGTCAGTCAGTGAGTCAGTCAGTCAGTCAGTCAGTCAGTCAGTCAGTCAGTCAGTATGCGTGTGTGTATGTAGTAAAGCAACAATAGCAATACCCAACACCAACACAAACAAACTATTAGGCAAAGTTTACTAACAGAATTAATTATGCGCATTAAGCCAAGCAAAAACACTTCAAGCAGCAGCGCCTAAATACGATTCAGTCCATATGTATATCTGTGTATGCATGAAGCCGTCTGTCTACTCACGCACACATACACACGCTTGCAAATAAACAGGCAAACATATGCACACATGTTCAGTATGTGTGTGTACTTGTGGCCGTATTTTATTGTTTATTAGAAAAGTAGGCCAATTTCATGTTGGTTTGCTCATGATTTATTTACAGTTTTTTCTGGTAGTTTTTCGGTGTGAATTCATAGTGAATTCGTTGGTCTCTTTGATAGGGGCGTGTGTATGTGTGCATTCAAACCCCTACCACAATTTGCGTTTCTCTTCGTATTTAGGTACCCAATATTAATTACTTTAAAGCAACAAGAGGCATTTTAAATATAATTGCTTGTAAGAAATTAATTGAAGGCAACTCGAAAAAGTAAAACCAACTTGAAATAATCGAATATACATATACTAAAATTTGATCAAGTGCCAAGCAAACGTTTTTCATTTCCAAATACCGTATTGGAAGTAGGATGCTGCAGGTTGCAGGTTTAAGTGTTTAGTATTTACCTGTGTGCATTTGAGTTGCGAAACTTTTGGCTAGGTACTTATTTGCATTTGATTATTTTACAAGTAGTTGATATACTACTGTGGGCAAAAGTTAGTAAGACTTTGTTCATAATTTCAAATTTTTTTATTCATTCTTCCAAATCTATTTCGTCCCCTTCAATGTAATCCCTCCGGCCCCAATACACTTGTGCCAACGTTTTTTCCAATTCTCGAAACAGTTGTTAAAGTCAATTTCCGGAATAGCCTTAAATTGACAAAAAACGGTAACGGTGTCCACGAAGCGGTTTTATGAGTTTAGAAAATAGCCAAAAGTCACACGGTGCTAAGTCAGGCGAATAGGGTGGTAGGGTGGTTACGGAACGATATCAGTCGAATTTTTGGTAAAACCAATGCAGTGATTTTCGAACCAATCGTGCATTCACTCTTCTTAGGCCCAAATGATGTTTTAAAATTGTTTTCACTGATCCTTCCGATATTCCAACGATGCCAGTAAGGTCTCTGACTGTTAATCGTCGATTCTCGAGCACCAATTCCTTGATTTTATTGAAGTGTTGATCATCAGTTGATGTTGATGGCCGTCTTGGACGTGGTTCGTCGTCAACGCGTTCTCGACCATTGAACAATTTGTACCAATCAAAAACACTTGCTCGCGACATAAAATTATCACCGAAGGCCTTTTGCAACATTCTGAACGTTTCGGCACCAGAAATTTGATTTCGCACACAAAATTTAATGGAACTTCTTTGTTGAATAATTTCACTCATTGTGAAAATCGCCGAATGCACTTTTTGTACTTCAGAAAGGCAAGCGTATACTAAACACTAATGATTATTTTGATGTGACATTTAGCACAGATGTCACCGACAGTCATACCAACCTTAAAAAGATAATATTTTGATGAATGGGTTTCCGCGCGAAATTTAAATTAAAAAGTCTTACTAACTTTTGCACAGTAGTAGTTTTGTATTCTATATAAGGGTAAAATTGATGTTTATAAAGTATTTAATCGAAATGTTTAGTTAAGTTAAAGTATATAAATGGTAAGAGAAATATCTATCAATCTTTTCATATGAATATGCCAGCTTGAGGTTATCACTTAGTTATCCTTTACTTGAATCACTTTATTGATAGACAATCCGATTTAATACAATTCGGCTATCATCTTCACTGATTCTTATTCTTAGTAGCAAAACTTAGCAAGGCCAGTGGTAAAACTTATATCCCATGGTTTTTCTTTCTTAATTTTCACTTTCTTACGGCCGCCGTACTCGGAGGGTGACATCGGGTCGTATGAGTAACTTCAATTACCATTAACTTCAACTGAAGAGCTAAGATATAAATTGTAGCCCTTGACTAGTGCATAATGAACTGCGCTAGAGCTTCGAAAAATCAACCGACGCTGCCTACTACTAGATTTATATTGATCCGTCAAGTGAATCTATCGAAATATGTTAAACTGTACTTAATTACCTATTAACGCCGATCCCCACGCTACACTCCATACACTATAATGAGATACGTCGTTGTTGGCTGTCAGCTCGGAGTTCACCTTCTTACATTCGTATCGCTCTTCTACGGTTCTCCAAATGTGATGTTCATAATCGATCGACAATGGAAGAAGGTTCCTTAGCTTCGCTGTTATCAGCTAGTCACGGTTACGCTTACTTAGAGAACGGTACCTTCTCGTCTTGACACAGATATTCAGAGGGAATAGTGTCCTTTGTAGTTACACTCTTTTTCCATATTTGTACTGTAAACGCAAAGCCTAACCCGGGGATTAATCTTGATCTTATCTCACCCGGAAACTGAAAAATTAAAAAACAATGTCACCTGGTAACCGCTTCGGTTAGATCACTGCAGTTAACATATGTAAGTAATAAACAACAAATTTCATATGGAATCTTCTTTTTCCAGTGCACAACTGTACACAAAATAATAAATTAATTTTCCTTTTTATGTTCTCATTTTTATGAATGTTTTCATTTAGTGGCAAAAATAAAAACCGGAGAACATTTCAGCAATTCATGGCTGGCTCATTCCCTATGTTGTGTAAACTCGCATCGCATCTATTGTTATGTGTGTTTTGCTTCTTTTTGTTTTTTGTGTTTGCAACTATTTTGTTGCATTCACGCCCCTTTTTTAAAGCAATTAACAAAATGACAACAAACTTTTAGCTAATTTGGAACGGCGTCAAGAATACCGTATTCCTGCAATGCCCGCGTGCTCTTCTTTTTCGATTGAACAATTTTCCTACTGCCAGCAGCCTGACGACATCATGTTGCGGCAGTAGGACCGGCAGCAGCGGCAGCGACGACGATGACTCTGTGAGCTGAGCTGAGCAGAGCTGCCGTCATGGCTTCTGTTTTTTTATACAATGTAGATTTTTGGATTTTTGGCGCCAATAATCCATTTTGTTAATTTGCTGCATTTATCAAGCAGCAGCAGCAGCAGCAACAGCAGCAACACCAGCAACACTTTTGTCATGCACTTCACATATACACAATTTATTTTTATTTTATTGTTTGCATCACCAGTTGAAAAAAGAAGAAATGGAATCACAACAAACACTAACGAATTTATTGTAATTGCAACGCAATTTAGTTATTTCGCTTTTCATATCTTTTCCTCTCCCTCTCTCTCTTTTGTGCTCTTTCTCGATTTTCATTTGCGCATTGCTAAGTGAACTTTCAAATAGTTTATAAAAATAAATAAAACAGCAACATAACAACGAAACGTGGAATTAAGTGGCAACTCAGCGCGCTAAACAATTGCTATAAAATAATTGTTTTCCCGCCTCGAAGTAGGCTATTCTTTTTGCCGTAGCTGTGATTTATGTTTACTCGTGTGTTTTGCATTGCTTTCTTACGTTTGTAACGTAGTTTCTCACCCATTAGAAACTTATTAGTCCAAAAGTATAGAAGGAAAAGGGGAATAAAGTAAGTATTAATCCTTCCACTTTGCAAGTTTTCCTACAACTTTTTGCAACCGCTGCTGCTCCGGCTACTGCTGCATGCGCATTCAGTACACCAATTTCAACCAATTTCTCTCGCTTCTATTATGCTTATGTGTTTTTTGTTTGGCACATATGCGTAGAAAAGAAAACTTTCGTAAGTACAACTTTCATATGAGGAGAATTTATATTTTGGCATCGGGAATTGCAGTAAATTTTGTGTCATTTGGAAATTATGGAACACTTTACGATTTTCAACTCTTTTTTTCTCATTTTTGTGCAATTAATTTTGGTCAACTTTACTTTAGTTCATAGCTACTTAGTTTTTTCCACATTATTTTTGTTACACTCAGGGCAATTGTGTGTTTGAAGTAATTCTAAATGTCAGCTGCTTACATAATGTAAGAAGATCTCAGCTGTATCTAGAAAAAATGTATTTAATAATAAATTTTTATCAATACTTCTTCGGAAATTCCATAGAATATGTAATAACCAACAGAATTTTACCTGAGGCCCATGGGTGATAATATGCACACCAACATAGCTACAATGATTCCAAGCAACAGCAGGTCAGCCTCTCGAAAGGTTTGAAATATTTCAATCAGAACTACAAAGTGGGTAACTTTCTACTTATATACATACTTCAGTATCAATAAGGTCTTTTCTTTTAGGCCAAACCAATCGACATCAATATGATCAGGAAGAATTTAGCAATATTTATAAGATGTCATAATATTAAACTAACATATTCCATGCTAAATGTAGGGCTTCTAAAACGTAAAAGTTCATTTTAAATAAGGAAAATTACTTTTCAATCAAATTGTCATGTTCTCCTAGGATCCGCTGTACATACGAGTGCACATACATATATCTTGAGCAAGTGGTTGTTATTAATTCATAAGCTGTAACTCATCATGATGTCTGTTTTCTAAAGCATAAATTAATAAGACTAAAACAATCAGCTCCTTTTCACTGGTGACTGAAAAAAAAATATGGAGACTTATTGAAAGAAAATATTTAACAACGCACTTTCTGCTTTGGTTTTTACTTTGTTCTCTTCTTTTTACAATATTTTTCTGGTACTACTTTACTATTTTTTTGTATTTACGAGTATTATTACTATGTTTTGAGTCTTGTTAGTCATATACAGTAAGCAACTGAAGCTACATACTACGACTAAAGAAGAAACATGAAGAAAGTAAAAGACAGTAAAATAAAAAAGAAAAAAGGTAAAAAAGATAAATCAAAAAGCAGAGAACGTAATGAAAAGTATTCGCATAAAACTAAAAAATTAAACAAAGAGAACGAGATAAGGCCAAGTGCAGTCAAAGAGACGGAGAAAAATCTTTCGAAAAAGTTAAAAAAAGAAAAGAAAAAGGAAAAACAGCGTATTACAATGGATTCGTTTACTGAGCCGACCATAATAAATATGACCAATCAAAGCCTTCCATCACAATCGCTCTTCGACGCGGTAGCCACTGAAAATTTTCAAAGTGGTTCGTCGATTACATCATCTTCAAACACTTTAATTCCACCTTCATCCACTGCTTCAATTACTTCAGTAATCGCATCTTCTTGTACTGAAATTAACATTAAAATTAGGAAACTTTCAGTCACCCACTCCGGCCGATGATTCGGCGGCACAGAAGCTTACACAAATTCCAACTGTAAGCACGTCAGATGAACGAGAAAAAAGAGAATCTTCGCCGGAACTAGCAAGAATATCGCCACTTGTAACTCGACCACCAAAGCGAATTAGCGAATTAGTTCAGGTGATGCTTCTACATTACATACAATAGCGCTTAACGTAGCTAGTACATCTATAAACACTAGTAATTCCGAATACTTAAGCGATAACAGTAAAGCAAATATGCCCTCCAATTTAGTGCCCCTTCATCTCTCAATAACGCCACCAAGTTCTTGGTTGTCTGAAGGCACACTGTCTGCAAGCTCTGTGTTGTTACCACAGCAGCTTTTAAAAACTACAAATTCCCATGAGCATCAGTTTCCCTCTACTTCAACTGGAATCTCACATTCAACCGATGCCTCTGCATCAGCAACATCAGTATCATTAGTAAGACCCACGGTCGATAGACAAAGCCCTGTACCTTTAATTTCTAAAGCAAATCGCCCTTCCTCGTATATTGATGCCGAAGGTAATCGTGTATGGATTTGTCCAGCATGCGGTAAAGTAGATGATGGCTCGGCTATGATAGCATGTGACGGCTGTGATGCATGGTATCATTGGATGTGCGTAGGTATAGTTGTAGGTCCCAAAGATAAGTTTGAGCTGCCTTTCGGTGAATGCTTTACATAGGTATGATATTACTTTTTTTTTTCTCTTAGTGGCACAACAGCCCATGGAGGCCCTAGGCCGAGTTTTCGCAACCATTTATGTTGTCATGAAGCTGAAAGGCGAAGTTAAATGTTTTTCTTAGGCAATTTTTATTCTTCTAGGTTTGCCGTTGCCTGCCAAGAGATGGTGCAGTGCACAAAAATTTTGTTGTTTTTGATTTTGCCTGTGCTGAGATTTGAACCCTGGACACTCTGCGTAGCAGGCCAGCGTACTAGCCACTATGCTATAGCGTCTCCTACATACCCATCTACGTAACTGTATACACACTGTATGATAAAAAACAAAGCCAATTCAAATGTCAACAAATGACATTATACTAGAAATATGATGTAAATTAGTCTTTTTGAACATGTATAAATTCGTTATTTGGTATTAGAATTCTACAAAAATAACCAAAGCAAAACTGTAACAGTGTATGTATTTGCAGTGCAACCCGACGTATGAGTAACATAGATTTGAATTAGCTTTCTATTACAACGTGGCGTATGAGTAACATTAAGTAACGTTGTAACCTTGCAGCTGCTGCTGGAAAAATACTTTTAAATGTCTGACTTATAAGCAGCATAACCGATGTTTTGCAAACGCAATGCTCCATATTGTCACTGGGACGTATGAGTAATATTAAATGTTCGCATTGAATTTTATATGAAAGCATAAATATTTGTGTTTTTAAAAAAAATTGTCTGCACACACAGGCACACAGGCACACACACACATGTATACGATTTTTTAATTAACTTTTTTACTCATCCACCCATCCTCTTGCGATGTACACTGCTTAAGCATTTTCACTTGAATTTCTTTGATTTTTCTATATTCTCGCCGTGATTTTGTTTGCTACCGATTCACATTATCATGATTGCATTTTCATTTAATCTCTTTGCTTTCTTTGCTTTTGTTTTGCCTTTTTTTGTGTTGTCGCTCATTCTCATTCACTCACTCAATGCGAATTGCACATAGCACAGAGCAGACAATGGCATTGACTTTAGCGTTTGCACGATTGAATTTTCCAAATTCCAATTGCCAATTTTGCTATTTTGCTTTTGATTTGGTGTAGCTGTTGCTGTCTTTTTTCTTTTACTTTGGCTTTTGTTGTTTTTCTTGCTGTTTCTGTTAGCTGCTATCATTTCGCTCAATGGTATTTTCACTTACCAACTTAATTGTGTGCTTTAAGCCTGTGATTGTGTATTTGTTTGTATTTGTACTTTTCACTATTGTTGTTGAAAATGTATGTAGTTGTAGTTGTAGTAGTAGATTGTGTGTGAAATTTATATTTATCTTTTCCTTTAATTAAAACAATGCGATACGATTGCAGCATAGCAGTTTCTGCTGTAGGAAACAGAAACAACAATGTCCTTTCTCTTGCTTAATACTTTTGCTGATTTTGATCTCTTTCTTCGTGATTTCTTTTAAATGAGAATAGTTCAATTTTTTAATCGCGGACTAGGCGGAGGCAAAGAAAAAGGAAGAAGTCAGGATTTTGTCACCAAATAAAATTTTTTTTTACATAGTCACATAGTGCACATAGTCGTGAGAATTTTTTTTTATTATAAACTTTAATCCTTTTTAAGAATACACCATTTCCGCGAGGGTGTCAATATGACTTCACTTCTAGCGGACGTCGTTTCAATATGTCACGGTTCTGCTGTGATTTAGTTTCGATATGGCATGGTTGCAATATGCCTTGATTTCAAGTTGAAACCATTTCGATGGGCCACTGTGTGATACGCTTCTAATTTGACAAGATTTCGATGTGGCACGGTTGCCATATGACAAATTTGCAATATACCATGACACGGTTTCGATGTGGCTCAATTTCGATATGATACAATGGGACTATGTTACGATGTAAACGGTTTCGCCGTAGGACGGTTTTGAAATCACTCCGTTTCGATATATGTAAGTTACAATACAGGTTTCAATAAGGTATGGCTTTGGTATGGCACAGTTTCTAGATGACATGCTTTCAATTGCCACAGTTTCAATGGACACAGTTTCAATGTGCTGTGCTTCCGATGTGACACCGAACCAAAAATGGTGCGTATTGTTTCTGTGTACTTACTTCACTGAATAATGATATCAGATCCATTCCAATAAAATTTCTTCCATAACATCAGAATAATCATTTATATTCATCACAGAATATCCAAAACCCAAAGCAAATTCTTACGTCTCTCAAATGCAAATTCTTCTCACCTTAAAATCGCAATATAAATTAGTTTGTGTATAAAATTTTATTTCTTAGTTTGGAAATGTCCAGCATTTGTTCAGTTGCAGCATATTTTGATTAAGAAATTAATGCAATAAATTGAATTCTTGTTAATTTGATTGTACAGACAAGGATGCTTAATGAACTATTGAAAACCAAATCCATCTGAAACCAGTTACTATGAAAGCCACGAAATTGTTATGTAGAAAAAGAGAAAGAGAGAGTGAAAATCATTAAATACATTATGCTAAAAGAAGCGTAGGAATTTTATACACTGAGACACACACACACACACACACGTATACACGCTCCCATTGACATAAATGAAAAGAGTAAAGCACAAGCATCAAATCATTTGTCCACCACAGAGCTTACATCTTTTTGTGTTGCTGGTGTTGCTGCTGTTGTTGTTACCCAATAACAAATTATGGCAGTGGTCCTTGCAAAACAGCATCGCAGTGGCAACAACATCACAAGGCAAAAATTAATATTCCATAGTGATACGCAAAAGCTGTCAGTGGTGCTTGCTGTGGGGCAAAAAAGAAAAACAAATACGAGAACTCAACTCAAAAGTTAAAGCTGGCATATGTACCTATGTACATAGCTCAGGCAGCTAGTTAAAATTTGGGCGGGTTGGCTGCTGTAGCATCTTAGTAGCAATACAGACAATCATGGAATATTAGTGTGTGTGTGTGTGTGTGTGGGTGTGCTTGTGCTTGTGTTTGTTTGATTTTTGGATGTAAGCTTATGTATGTAACGAAGCGAGACTTTGTATACTCAACTGCTCAATGTTGTTGTTGTTGTTGTTGTTGTTGTTGTACATATATCTACTATATGAGTTACAATTTAACACAACTGCCGCTACTTTTACTGATATCATATCGGTTTCATATCATATCGGTTTCATATCGCTTCACATGGCATCGTAACGTATCGTAATGTTAATGTTTTTCGGCAAATGAAATCAATTCACAAGTCACGTTGTCGCTGGCCAATAAATATATCAGAGTCTATTTAATAAAATCATGATGCGCACTTTGGAAGTTTGAATCATAAGAGAAGAAGCAACCATAGCAGGAGAGAGAAAGAATACACAAATACACATACCAAACATGTGTGTACGTATGTATGTATGTATGTTAATGTATGAATGCGAGAGTGTGTGTGATTCACGTATCGATTTGATATTATAAATAATGCCACTCTCACACTCTCTTCTTCTCTCTCTCTCTCTCTCTCTCTCTCTCGTTCTTCCTCTTCTTCTCACTCATTGAGATTCTTTACGCTTGCTTACATATGCGAAGGACAACAATTGCGCGCGATAGCAAGATAAATGATAATAATAATAAAAGAAGAAGAAGAAGAAGAAAAAATGAGAAGAAGACCACGGAAAAGAAGAGAGAAAGAATGAGGGGAAAGAACGGTGTAACAAAAACAACATTTTCACATAAGTAAATGGTAAAGACTAAACAGAATCATCAGCAGGAACGGCTGCACCAGACGTAGTAACCACAGCGGCCAAGGCAGAAATGGCAAAGCAACAATTTCACTGGAGTTGCGGTAGCCACCATGGAACGCTCAAGGCTATGCATCCGTTCATTCATTGATCGTTCATTGTTCGTGTTGCGCTATTTTCTTTTAGCTTTTTTGACTTGTTCCTTTTTCTTTTTGCTCATCCTTGCAAAAATGTTGTACGTTGTTGTTTGATGTTGGGTTGTTGGCTGAAATTGACTAGCAACATCACTGGAATAATAAATAATACATATAAGAAACTATACGATTTTATATGCTTTATGAGCGTACAGTAGCAATAGCAACATTGGCAGCATACAAAAACAATAGCAACACATTTTGTGTGTTATTTGCTTTAAAAGTGAAATGCTAAAGAAACGCTTAGATGAAAATTACTTTTCCATATGCCATCGATAAATGCTGAAGAGGTCGAATACCAGCGAAAGATTGGCCATAATCCCATTTACAATTTTCGCTTGTTTCTATGCTGTTCGTGTGGTCTAAAGCTATCACAACAACACAGTTTTATGATAAATATGTGTAGCATAGATGGAAATTATTTTAGATTTGCTGAAATTGGTTTAAGCTTGAAAATTATTTACCAGCAAATTCCTTGAAACTGGTGTATGGAATGAAGTGGGAACTGAAGCAATGAATGAAATTAGACTGTGGAACAAAGTGGGGGAAAAAAACACTTTTCTCAGCTGAAACAAACCGGAAAATCACTCAGGAATGGAACTATTTCTCTTAAGGAACTTTTAATTTTTGTGGTAAGAAGGTGAAACGGCTTAAATCAGCTTAAAATGAAAATATATGTATAATACATATTATTTTAAAAAAATGGTTACAATTTTTAAATAATTTATGTAATTTTAAATAAAAATCTTCTGAAATATTTACAATTGTTTTTATGTAATAATCCCATTCAAGACTTTCAAACTTTTCCAGACACTTAGCAGGTATTCCTTTTTACCATAAAGATTTTATCCATTAATTATGTCCCAAAAGCACGTGGGCTTTGCTAGATGGCTTCCAACTGATCACTTGTTCATAAGTGAATTTTCTAGGATGTGCCCTACGGATGTTGCTGAGAGAGTTAGAGAGTGAAAAGTCTAAGAAAATAGACACTATTATCCTCATATGTGATACAACGATCAGTTATCAGGAAGCGCCTAAAAAGTCAAAGACATAATCATTACCACTGATGGAGAAACGCCACGTTACGATTTAAAGGCCTTCAATGCAGTTCTATAAATAACTTTGATATTGGCGGCTTTAAGTAGATTCTCCCACTGTCCATTGTGAACCCGTCATTAATAATTCAATAAATTGAGTTGACTTCCTCGAGTTTCCTCTTATCGGGACAAATTTGCTAAAACCTTTCTTTTTAGAGCCTTTATTTCTATGCCCACTTTAAAATTATGAAATAAGGTTTGCGCATAAGATTTTAATATAGATTTTGAAAATTTTTCAATACTTAATATTATTTTGTTATTGTTGGTCTTGGCAGGCAATGGCAAACCTCCAAGAGTAAAAATTGCTATGAAAAGCTTTTCACTTCGCCGTTTTCGGATTCGGCTTTAAACTGTAGGTCCCTTCCATTCATGTAGAAATATAACACGCACAACTTGAGTGGATGCGAAAAGCGAAAAGCTCGGCCTAGGCCCTCCATGGGCTGTTGTGCCATTAAAAGTAAGTAAGTATTGTTGGTTGGTATCAAGCCGCAAAATAAAAAATTCGGGATTTTTTGATGCATCCTGGTAAATTACAAAAACTAAACCCTGTTTACTGAGGTTATTATTCCAATAATCTGGACACCTTGTAAATATGTAGGAGCTACTTTTCATATTCTCTAATGAATCAGTTTTGTTTCCGAGGCTGTTTCGCATCTACACGCAAGTGTTACGATAATGTCTACAATTTTAATCAATGCTACAAATACAGTAGTGTTAAAAACGTATGTTATGCCTTATGTTCTAGTCTGGCCTCTACCACTCAGTGTCAATTAAATATTAAAAACATTGGGATTTTCCCCGCGATGCTATTATTAAGGCCATCATTTCATATAAACACAACCACTTGTGCTGGCGTACATTGAACACCTCCAGGCACTTACGCACGCACGCACTCACTTTCACGTACCCACGCACACACATACAAGAAGAAAAAAGCACAAAAACAAATGAATGCGTAAATGCTCCTATTCCAATGGTCACATTCAGTGCTATCAATGAATTCTAAGAGGATTTTCTAAATGATTACGATTGTGTTTAAGTAGATCTCGTAAATGTGAGTGAGTAGCAGCAGCATACCCAAGATTGCTGGTTGCTGTTGTTGATGTTTACGTTCCTGCTGCTGCTAAGTATTTCTGATGATGATAGCGATGGCTATGTTGATTATTATTGATGATGACGATGATACTGTTGCTGCTCTTGTGATAGTGTGTTGATACCCCGTGTTACTGATGCTGATGATGACGACTGCGACAGCGACAGCGACATCCATCGATGGTGATGACGACGATAATGATAATACGCTGATACTTTCGATTGTGACATTCACATTCATAGCGACTCCATAATATTATCGCAATAGCGTTATTATTGATAAGTTTGTGTGTGTATGTGTGTGTGTGTGTGTGTGTGTGTGTGTGTGTGTGTGTGTGTGTATGTGCGTATATTTTCATTTCCATTTTGTCCATTGTCTTTGTATTTTTGTGTGGTTTCGATATCGTTGCCGTCGGTATTTTCTTTATTTACGAGAATATTTTGTTTGTTTATTTTTTTTTTTTTTTTTTTTTTTTTTGGTTTTTTGTATAGTTATAATATGATTGTTTATTGTTACTATACATAAGTATGAGCCTAATTGTGAGATGCTTTTTGATTGGTTTTGGTTTTCTCCCTTCTTTACTTCTACTTTGCTGCTTATCCTTTTATTTGTATTTAATATTTTTTCTTCCTATTTTTGTTTTCGGTTTATTTGCTGTTGATGTATTGCTGTGGTTTTGCGGGCAGCCTGAAATTTGTTCAATAAGCCGATTGAGAATGAGCATCATCAGTAGTTATTATTTGGGATTATTTATATGGTATATATTTTATTGTATTAGAGTGTATTAGGAAACATATTTCGAATATTAAGTTGGAATTAATGAAATTATTAAGAATATTGATGAATGCTAATAAACTTCTTGTTTCTTGTTGTTTCATCTTTTTAGTTTTGTTGTTGCCAATTAAGTTTGTATAATTTGGTGGGCAGCAGACATTAATTGCAGTATAGCACGAAGCTTAGAAGTTTAAGGAACTTAAGTAAAAAATTATAAAGGCATGAGAGTTGAACACAAAACTTGAGTATTCTCAACGGAACTTGGTACAGACGCTCCTTGTTGCTAAATAAGGGTCAAATTTGTGGAAGGGCGTAACATCTTCCACACAGTCACAGTTGACCGAAATAAGTAATTAATAAAATCAAAACAAACTGAAATAGTATTTACAAATACTTATCAAACATGTTTGGGCAATAGCCGCGCCCGCCTGCCATATGCATAAGTGAGATTCGACAAGATAAGTGAGCAATCCGACAAAACAATATATTTAAGATTTAGTACACGCACTTAAGTAGCTGATAAAAAAGTGAACTGATGCAAGAATAATCTAACACGAATAATAACCATGCCCATTTTTGAATTAAGCAGCAATATTTTTTTATTGAAGGAAGTGCAGTTACGCTTTTGTTTTTATCAGTTAATAAAAATTATGGTTTAAAATTGAAATTTATTTAATCGTAGAAAACAGTCAGAACTATAGGTAAGCAAAACATTTCCCATTATTATCTGAAAAGTGTTACCAGTTTTCAGCATTCTAGCGCATGCGTTCCACAGAAGAGAAACTCGAATGTGACAGCAGCAGCAGCAGCAGCAGCAATCTAAGAAATCAGCTGTTCTGTTTACATATTTACAGACGATGGAACGAATTTTCCAATCGAATGTTGTTGTTGCTGTTGTTATTGCTTTTGCATTTTTATTTTGTATGTGAAAGCAAAATTGTCACAGAATGTCAACAACCTGCAAGTGTATGTGAGCATGTATGAATGTAGTCAGTTGGAAAGTGAATAGAAAAGTATTTCATTTCCAATACAATCCACACCCACACCTACACCTTTCTTCTCTTTGTCGTCATTCTCAGTTTTCTTCTTCTTCGTTTTTACTACATACATACATACATACATTCATAAATATATAAATTATTCACAGCGTCTTTGAAATAAACAATAAGCGACGCGACGTATTGTTTCTAAAAACAAACAACAACAACAACAAAAACAAAACAAGGAAGAGCGTAGGAGAGCAGTTCAGAGACAGAGCGGAAAAACAAACAATATAAAACAAAAGTAAATGATAAGAAATACCAGACTGCCACTTTACTTTGACATTCCTGTAATGTTGTTGTTGTTGTAGCTGCTCCTGTTCGTTGGTGTTATTCATGTACTTGCTACTTCTGTTGTTGTTGTTGGTTGTTTTTGTAGTGGTTGTTGTTCTCAGTATGAATTGTTATTGTTTAATGTCATTCTTTATTTGTGATTTTGAAATGAAGATGTCTATTTATTTAATGCATATGATAATATGGTAAATGTTTGGTAAATGTTTGGAGAAATGTACTTATGTAAGGAATATGTTAGTTAAAGAGGTGCCATTATACTTGAAATTATTCATGCAATTTCGTAGGCTAAGTTTATAATTGATTTTTTTAGTATAAGGTGTTAATAGTTGAAAAGCATGCTTAAATTCAAAAACATTTTTAAGCTTATATCTCAAGCTATAATTTTTCTACACGGCACCACCCCTTCGCAGGCAATGTCAAATGGCAAACCTACAAGAGTAAAAATTGCCTTTGAAAAGCTTTTCACTTCGCCGTTCGGATTCGGCATTAAACTGTAGGTCCCTTCCATTTATGTACAAATATAACACGCACAACGTGAGTGGATGCGAAAAGCGAAAAGTTCGGCCTAGGCCCTCCATGGGCTGTTGTGCCATTAAAAGTAAAGTAAGTACCTATAAAGTAATCTCAAGCTACTTAGGTGCATTCAAGATACATAATAATTGAAAAGATTTCCTCAAACTAAAGTATTCAAAAAATTATTCAACAAAAATTAAAGCAATCCAGAAAAAGAAAGCAGAGAAACAAAGCCAAGTCAGATAAAATCCAAACAAATTAAATACAATACAAGCAGTTGATTGAATCGAGTTCGACTCCTTTCATTCAACTCCTTTGTTGATAATGGGATGCGTCTAACATATTCAAGACAGAACGTGTTTTCAACTGAATCTATTTTCGCACGTCAAGTAGCTGAGACATTCATCCAGATTTTATTTTCTCTTTAATATTTATCAGTATGCTTTTTTCCCAATAGTTTTTCCTAATTTTAGCTACGTGCAACACTTTCATTTTCTATGAAACGCTTTTATTTAAATTTATTCGATGAGTTGTTTGGAAAATAAATTCGAACTACCTTAAATGGAAAAGTGTTATACAAGCACTGCGTTCACACTCTTACTCTCTCAGGTGCCCCGAGTGACTTTCTCTCTGACTCAATCGTGACCACAGTTAACTCAATTCGAATTATGTTGCGAATACGAGCATATTTTCGAACATAATTTTTCGAGTTCTTCAAAGCAAAGCGCTGTCGATAAACGAAGTGCACTCGTATTATTTTTTTTTCTGGTATATAAAAATATTTTCCTCAAATTCCAATACACATTTTCAACGACGTAAACTACAGCGACGAGGACGCTAACAACGATTAAGAGCGCGAACAGAGTCCACATGCAATTCGTTGTTTTAGTTACTCGTACTCGTTTGTTACTCGTTCAACGAATAAAAGTTCGTTTGGATAACTTCGGTAGAAGTGAAAGAAGAAGAAGCAGCAGTCAGATTCTATACGAATGAACGCATATCTTTGAGATTTAAGCCAAATTTGGCAGTAGATGCGTTACGAACGTTGAATTTAACGGTCGTTGTTCTTTTTTTTGGTCCGTGAGGTAGTGAAAGTGCTAACGCAAACATTTTCGGTGAAATTATATTGTACGGGTGCTGAAATTTTACTGAGAACTACATAAAAATTAAACGAAATGCTTGTATATAATTTGCGTTACCTCAACCTGTGTTTATGAATTAAATTAAATTAAATTAAATTAAGAAAACGCAAGTACACTGTGTACATATATAAATACTTAATAGAAAACTATCTACATTTACCTTTGAGGTATATACAAATTGTATGAAACTTTTTTGTGTGTGTGTATGCTTATTGAAGCATAAAATTAAATCATATATTTCATAAATATACATACATACGTAGTATGTAGTTACTGTTACGTGAGCAACATCATCGTCTGCCTGCTGCCTGCTGCCTTCTGGCATGTGAGTAGTTAATGTTTAAGGTTCTACTTTCTATGTACATCTACCCTACCATATTACTACTTGCATTGAGTGTAAGAAGTGTTTGTGCCCCTACAATATCTTGTAAAAGAATAAAAAAATCCTAAAAGAAAAACGGTTTTGTCCTCTAATATTTTTTTGGTAGTTCAAACTCCTGTTTTGGAATACTCTCGCCTGAGTGCTATTTTGGCTTAAAGGCAGAACTGTCGAGTTTGCGGTCTTAACTACTACACACACTCACTCATTTATTTCATGGTGAACCGAACCAAAAACGAAATATTTTTTGCTTTGCTTTGCTATTTGCTTCGTTGTTGTTGTGCTGTTATTTTAGTTGAAGCTAATATTTTTCCATATAACCTACATTTCACTGACACCAGCACGATGATGAAGATGATGATGATGATGATGCTGTATAGTGTGGCTGTGTAGTGTGGCTGTGGCTGCGTCAGTGGCAGCGGAGGTATCCTTACTTCCTTCAGCGCTCCTTTCTTTCGTCTGCGGCGCGTCACTGATTGCCTCAGCAATCAGTTTGCCCAACTCAACTCAACTTTTCTGGTGGCTGTCTGGCTTTAAATAAGTCAGTTGTGTGGAGTCGTGTATATTTTCTTAGTACCCCACTTGTTTTCCTTTCCTTCGCCTTATTTCACTTATACTTTTTATTTGGAATTAAGTGGACACAACTTATTTTGTTGTATACTTTTAGGCAAATTTTTTGTTTCACTTTAAATAAAAAACATATGCTTTTCATAGATTGTCTAATCATATTAATTTCTAACGAGACTACCACATCGGTGGGTGGCAATGGCAAATCTTCAAGTAAAAACTCGGTTTAAGCTCAACATGCGCTGTTAAAGAAGCGATTAAAAATGTGAAGAAGATTACAGTACAATTCATAAATATGTGCTTTATTTAATTAGCCTCAAATTATGTCAATTGAATTTATTTAGCTTTACTTCACCTATTTGGTATTTGTTATCTTCTTTGATGTTTCGTTGCATAATTTTATGCATATTTTCATTTGAAATAAATTGGAAAATACTTAAATGCTTTTCATGGATTTTATTGCCAAAAATTGGCCTTGCAGCGCAATTTAGGTGCACAACATTTTAAATTACTTTATTAATCGCATACTTTTAGTTGTACTTGTTTTAGCTTTCAAGCCGTTGAATCTTTAATCTCCTAACGCTCCTACCACGTATTTGGGTTGGCCTTATTTTGTTTCGATTTTCCTTAGTTTTTTGGTACGTGAATAAATATTTTTCACTTATTTTCAATAGACAAATCTAATGCTCTTCAGGGATTCCGCTCGTATATTAGCTCAACAGTGTTATAATTACTGAGAACGTCGGAGAAAGTTCCAGTTTATTTTGTTCTAAGTTAGTTCTTCCTTTTGGGCTCCTTTCCTTCTCCTGTCAGTTCAAATGCCGAATAATTTAAGGCGTCCTTTTAATTCAAACAAAAGTGAAAAATTTTAAGTTTTGTCAGATATTTTAGCCTCATGTGACTATACTAATTAAAAATTCGCTAAAATTTGTTTTCTTCAGTATTTGACCAATTAATTTTATTATTTATCATTATTGTCGTTATTTTCACAATTATATTTTACTTAAACTGTTTTCATTTTTCAAGTCAACGTACTTTATAGATAATAAACGAAACTTATGCGTTTAAGAGATTTAAGTCGATACATTCGTTTCTTCTTTAGCTCCTTTGGTTTTGTACAAAATATTTGAATTATCATATAAAAAAAAAATATTCGTTCGAAACACTCCAATTTGAATTTGAATTATTTTAATTTATGGAAATTTTGTGAAACTTTTTTGGCTTTGAGGCATACTTTTATTTGAAATTAAAAAACCTATTTTCTTTTCATAAGACGACAAAAGTTAAATAATTCACTAAAAATTTTCTTCAAATATTCAAATTATTCTAAATTATTTTGTTTCGATTTCCTTCTCTAAATTATTTGGTATTTGTTTGTTCTTCAGTCATTTTTAATTTAAAGTATTGCATATTTTTAGGAGTATTTAAAATCCAAAGTATGTAAGTAAACAAATCTTATTCAATTGCACACTTTTAGGCATTTATGATTCAAAGTGAATGAGCAAAATTTGTAATTTTTTTTAGTGATTTTATGAGATCTCATAAAGGTCTCTCAGTCTCACTTGAAGAACAAAATAATCTACTTTGGATTTGCAGCAGAACTTCGCTTGAGGGCTTCATCATTTTTATCTTGTTAAAAGAAAAATTAGGCAAGCTGAACTTAAACTGGGGGCGATAAAGTTGCTGCTCATTTGCTAACTATGGTACTCCAAACTAAGCTCAGCTTTCATTAATTCTGATTATTTTCCATGAAGGATGGCCCCATATAGTTTTTCTCCTTTCCCCTTCGTTCTTCATCATTCATTATTCATCCATTAAAAGTCCTAATTCATTCACACATATGTTTGTTTGTTGTTCATTGAACTTGGCAGCTCTAGTAGTAGCAGCAGTAGCAGTAATCTTTTCGGTTGCCAACGAATTTCTAATGCGACAATATTGTTTGGTTCCAATCATTTCATTATACATATACCATAGTAAATAATGTAGTATGTATGTGTGCGTAAGTGAATACATGAGTATGTATTTTTGTGTCTGTTTGCGCGTACGTGCACGAGTATGCTTGGCATCTCTGAGATTATTTATGTGGTGATTAGTTTCTTGAGTTATTGCTGTATTTATCAAGAGTGTAATAAAACTCTTTAGTATTTATTTCCTTCCGTAATCCGCAAAAGTTTTTATATTATATTTTGGCATTTCATTTTTTCTCTTTTCAAACTCAGTAAATATATGACCAAAGTCCACATTTCTATATTTGGCTGCAGTTGGAAATGTGTTTTTGTTATGGTGAACGTAACAGTTTTCTAATTTTCCAATGCGTGTAGCAATGATGTGATATGATACGTTAAGAGGTAGTAAAGAAGATGTGATGGAAATCTTCAATAAAATTGGAATATTATGTATTAAATCAATTTGAGATAATAATAAAATAAATATTATATAAGTTTTTTAAATTTAATCTGAAGTATTTATTTCTAACAAATGTGTATAGTATATAGAGAGATAGAAATATCTACAATTTCTATCAAGTTTCATCTGTCTAACAAAATAAACCAGTTATGCCTAAAAGTATGCAACACATGACATTCAGTAAGATCGACTGAGTTCCGCCATTTAACTTTTACCGAGTGAACCCTCTACTCTTTTTCATATGAAGTTTTTACTCTCCCAAACTTCGAGAGCGAAATTTCTTTATATAAAAATAACAAGAAAAGAGTGCACCAATTGGTTAGTGGTACTCGATTCAAAAGTGCTCTGTTCCTCTCCTTCTCTCTATAAAATCTGTGAAAAGAAATTTTTACAGAGATTTAAGAGCTAAATTACTTACGTTGATTTTAATGATCAAACTCAACAGTACACAAATTTTAAATATTACTACAATATCAAATGAAATTAAGTTTAGCTGAATTTTGATACATAAATAAAATAAAATATAATAAAATAATATGAAAATTAAGTATGTATTTAAGTATATTGAAATAAGTAGAAGGAAAAATAAATGAGCATCGAATTTGTAATAAGAGAAAAATACCATAATCCAGCTTAAAAAATCAGTAGCCAGCTAAATAAATAAAATTCTAAAAATCGTATAGTCATTTTGCAGAGCTACATAAATATGTAAAACTGACAGGCACCCGAAATCAGCGTTGACTGCGAAATTTATTTGTACACATGAATGCAAACTACCAGAAAGTTCACTTCAGCAAAGAACTTATTGAATTTTTGAAAACTAACACAGACACAAAATTGGCGGGCGGATGGAAAATTGTATGGCTGGCTATACCATAGCTGACCTAAAGACACACAAAACACAGGCGAACGCAGAAACGGACGCTCGCGTAAACATTTATATACTATAAAACAACATCCACATTGTAAATAGCTTCAACTCTCACTCATTGGCACGCTCTCTCTCGTACTTCTTGGTTTATGTACATACATGTGTATGTATGTAAGTAAGTATGCTTCCCTGTGTAATGTAAGTTTAAGCCAAATTTAATGCTAGGATTAGTGAGCGAGCTTAAGTTTTATGCAGCAAAACCAAGTGAGCAGTGAGAAATGGGCGCGAAATTTGAGAGGGCGATTGGACGGTGGCTGGCTCAGGCAACGCAGAGAGGGAGAGGCCCTGTGATGTCATGGTGGCATGGCAGCATCTCTAAACAGCAGGAGGGCAAAAACGTGTTGAAGAAATGCTAAATGATTTATGGCAAAAACAGTCAGAAACAGTAGTAACAACAACAACAACCACAGTACCGAAAGGCTACAAGAGCAACACAACAAAAAAGGCTAAAAAATGAAAACAACATTGGCTGTTGGAAAAAAAAATTGCTAATGTTGCTGATGATGATGTTGAAATAAAATTGGAAATCATTGGAGATTTTTATTTTGTGGATTTTTCCTTTGTTTTGACAATATGAACAAGGGAAATACTCTTAAACAATAAATTCAATTTTAAGTTGGAACATTTGTGTGTGTGTGCGTTTGTTTGTATGTGCTACTCCTCCTTGCTGTTTTCGCTTACATTGCAGCCAGCAGTAGTTTCCCTAGAGTTTAAGGTACAAATTTTGCAAACATTTTATATACATATATATGTATGTATGTATGTATGTATGTATGTATGTATGTCCTATAGTATATTTTGATTCACTCTACTACTATTGCACTTCAATCTAGTTAGCACTTTAACGTTTGTGGCTTCTGTTGCGCTTCAATCGTCACATTTGTCTTCTCTTCTTCTTTTCTGTTTTCTCTGAGTTAATGGCATACAACTTTTATAAACATCCAGTTAAATCAAGTTTAAGAACGCATACATACACATATGTATAACACAAAAATAAATCAATCAGAAAATGAATTCATATTCATATTAAAATATCATTTTATGTTCCAATCCAATTTTTTCGTCTTGTTTTCTTTCAAAAATTGAATTTTTATTAAAAAAAAGAAGAGAATAAATTGTGAAGATAAAGTTCTGAAACATTATGAGAAATCAGAAATCAAAATCAGAAATCGAAATCCGAAATCCTCTCTGCCTAATTTGTAGCTTATTTGTGTTGAACAAACATTTGTGCTCAGAAATTCGATTTAGTCACTATAGACGAATACACACACACACACACACACACACACACACACACACACACGCACACACACTCATGCTCGTATGTATGTAGATAAATACAACAAAATTAAATAAATTTTGCTGGTTGTTATTGAAATTACTTAAGTAAACCATCAACATTGTAAGTATAAAGTTTATTACTTCAGTTGCGGTTCGTTTTTTTTTTCTACTGAGATAAAAGATTTGCTTCACGTTTCACGTTTTTTTTTAAATTTTATTATCGTTTCTTTTAATAGTATTTTTTATTGTTTTGTGTGAGTATGTGTGCGTAGGCTTTTTTTTATTAGCAAACGTTTTCCTCAGAAATTCTGAAATCATTGATTTTTGCTTTCTCACTTTGTATGCTGCGTATTCTTCGAGAACTTGAGTCTGAGCTTGCGATAAGAAATTTTATTGTTTTTGAGCGCATTCATGAATAGAATTTTTATTTAAATAGATATAACGTTGTCGTTGAAGTATGTATATTATTTTGATATGAGAATTGATATAATTATTGAGTTTTAGAATAGAGTAGAATATTTTTTGAAGGTTGCCTAAAAGTATGCTACATTAAGTTGCCTGGCCATTAACTTCCGTAGAGACTTCAACTCCGCTCAAAAGTTAACTTTACTTACTTTACTTTTAATAGCACAATAGCCTATTTAGGGCCTAGGCCGAGCTTTTCGCATTCACTCATGTTGTGCGTGTTATATTTGTACATGAATGGAAAGGATCTACAGTTTAATGCCGAATCCGAACGGCGAAGTGAAAAGCTTTTTATAGCAATTTTTACTCTTGTAGGTTTTGTTGTATTTTGTATTTTTTCTACTTTTTGATTTTGCCTGTGCCGAGATTCGAACCCCGGACACTCTGCGCATCAGTCCAACGCACTACCACTACGCCACAGCGACCACACGAAAGTTAAACCTATGGAAAAATAAAGAAGAGATGGCTGCGTGAGAGCTAAGCTGAAGCTTTGAGGTGCCCCACCAGCAAAATAAGTACCACATAAACAGATCACAACAGTTACGTGAACACAGAGCGAAAAGAAGAGAGAGAAAGAGAGAAAAAGAGAGAGAGAGAGAGTGGGAGAGAGATAACGATCACGCCAAGTAACTGCATATTTGGTTGCGTCTGTTGTTTTCAAATGAAATGAGCGATTAATTTAAACTACTCCAGGGCACACGTGCGCCGGTTGTGGGCAAAGAGCATATAGGGTTCAAATGCCCTACAATGATTCAAACCATAAATAGTCAAACAGCATAGAGAGCTTCTCTCTATCAATGTATGTATTCTATATGGGTGGCTGAAACACGTTATGTTCACGTCCTAGAGACTACCCAGCAAAGATTTAAACACAGTTTGGTGCTAATTAATAACCTTCAGTTGTTTATTGTTGTAAGCCACTCAATCCTCCCTCATTTACAATCGACTTATAAATAATAGTTTTAAATCATGGGCCGAAAATTTTGTTATAGCCAACTTAATTATGAGTAATAAAAGTTTTATTTATTTATTAGACATCAAAGGCCCCAACACTATAATTTCTTTTGAGGAAATTGTATCAAAAATATTATTGTAGTTCCAGATTGTAGCAAACAATTGTTATAATTGTAGAAATTATTCCAACAATGTCATTCTGCTTATGATCTTACACTTTCTCTCTCTCTTCTTTTAGTCACATAGTTCATACTTATGTATGTACCAACAACAACACACAGGTATTCAGGAATGCAGTTACTTGAGGTGTCGGCACTTTTTTCCAGTCTCTCTCTTCTTTCGGCTCTGTGCTCACCAACATCAAATATCCTGGAAAACTTGCACGTAGCAGTTCGGTTTTTTTTAAGCAATAGTTGCGCGTGAGCATCTTAGACTTCACATGTAACATCTTATTTATTTGCATAGAAAAAGAGTTCAGCTCAAAAGCTGTGCATGTGTTTGTGGCCACCACAGTTTTAAAGTGATTTCCTTTAATTTGCTTTCAATTTCTGGAAAATTTTTAATTTTTGCCTTAATTTGCTAAAAATCTTTTAATGCTCGTGTTGAAAGATGAAAATCTAAATACAAAGAAAGAATCTTTTGAAAGAAAAATAACAATTTTAATACACAATTCAAGGGCATTCAGCATTTTTTGTCTTTGTATCTCGATATGAATCAATATCGCTATAACAAAAAAAATCTTTTATTATGTTAAAAGTGTAGAAATATTTGTGAAAAATATTTAGTTTAATTTTTGTTTCAATAAGTTACATGATTGTCTGCTACATAATTTTAGCAACAAAACAAGAGAATAAAATGGAATAAAATTTTCATTCCAAATGAAAGAAATAGCAACAACATAATATAGCAACAGAAGAAAAGGGAGAAGGAGGTGAGAAGAAATTTTGCCAAAATATCTTGAATAATTTATACTTACTTCATAGCTTATACCATACACTGCCATGAATTGCGTATCTATGTACTTAGACGCACACATATATATGTAGGTATATATGTATGTGTGAGTGGGTAAAGTACGTTTATGCCTATCAGTTTGTAAGTAGCTAAAGCTGAAAGGAAAAAGGAAATGTTTTTGTTCCTTGTTTGATTTTTCGGTTGTTGTTATTTTTTATACTCAAAATCCTTCAGCTACATAATTTCAATATACAGGGTGAGCCTACTTTTATGTCGGTATATGAATATTGAATAATTTAAAAAAAACAATCGATTTCCATATATGCGGTATTCATAACGAGCCAACATTCACCGATATCGATTCCCATCGACTGTTTTGCTTTTTGTTTCTCTGACGAAAAATGGCTCAATGAAAGTTTTGGTCATTCAATGGTGTTTCATGGACTTCATGTGGATTCTCCGTTTCCCAAATGCGGTAATTTTGCTTGTTAACGTTGCCAGAAAGTGTGAAAAGGTCATCATGGACTTGTCGGTCATCAAAATTTCCTTCTAAAAATCAAGTGCAGTGTCAGCCATTCGAGCGACTGTTTGACCGGCCGACGATCTGTCGGCTCTATTCAACTGATTGACTTGAGGAAACATGTTTTTTAAACGTCAATTCACTACTATTTTTACCATGAATCGCTTCAAACCGAAACAACGCGTCGAAATAGTGACGCTGTACATTGAAAATAGTCGTTCAGTTGTTTTAACTCAATTTGCATATCGTCGAAAATATTGTGACCAACAAGCACCGTCTGGCAACACTATTCGTCGTTTGGTGTCGAATTTTGTTGAGCATGGAACAGTGGGCGATCGTCGACAAGCCGTTCATCAACACCCAACACGTTCCAATGAACTGGCTGAAGCAGTAAGAGAGAGTGTTGCCTAGAACCCACATGTGTCGTATCGTCACCGCGCTCAGCATTTTGGCGTCAGTTTTGGAGCCATTCATTTTTTACATATCCACATAAAATATGGCGCACCCTGTACTTAGCTCAACTCAACTTTAGTCAAGACAAGTCAAGTCAACTCTAGACATCAACTCAACTCAAACGTGGTCAACATTATAAATTTCAATTTAAATTCTATGTCTCTTTGTTTTTGGCGGCGAATGCGACGGCGACGGCGTCGGCACGCGCCACTTGACAACAATAAGGATGTCAAAAAACACGTTTTTTGTAAATATTTTCTCATTTTTTTTCGGTACTATTTTTTTGCTCAGTCTGTAAAAATGCCGTAAATCCCTGTCAAAAAGTCATAAAAACAATTTGCGCGAAGACAAATATTTATACGTATGTGTGTGTGTGAGTGAAAAGTAAGAAACGACAATAATAGCACCAACAAAAACAATAATGAGTGAGAGTGCAAGTGCGTATATAAGAGAAAGAAGAAAAGAATTCTGAGAAGACATCAACTTAAAACTCTGACGTATTGCTGTCAGAAGGAAAGACTCTCCTCTATTATCTCTCCCTCCCCTGCTTGAACTCAAGTTTCAACAAAAATAAATTTTCAACACTTTCCTTATTTTTTGTTTGTATACCCTACACACATTATTTACAGGGAATATTGGTTCTTATCGATTAACGGTTGTTCTTAACGCCCATAATTAGGCGTTGCAGGTTTATAAACATGATAACTCGAGTAACTTAAGGAATTCGAACATAATTTGGTACAAACATTTTTTATATTCAGGAAGAGGTTAAGTGCTGAAAGGGGCTAAATCAGTCAATCAGAGCGTCGTACCTCCCAAAGATGTGGCAAGTTTTCAAAGAGTGATATTGAAGGAAATTCTGAAGCGAGCAAAACAATAAATATTTAACTCACCCCGTTGAAGGCTAAAAGCCGTTCCTGTTTTATTTCAGAGCGTGTGTAGCGTTTATAAAGTTCGGCAGAGCCCCAACTTTCCTTTCGGATTTTTTATACTCGTTTTTTTTATTGTGCTTCTGTATAAAAGCAAATATCTCAATTTGTCTGCTGCATTTTTGTGTATTTTTCAATTTCTCTACTTAACTCTAGTCTAAATTATGCTTCAGCTTCTTCCTTTCGCTTGATTGTTTTCGATTTGACTCTGTCGTGCTGAATATGTAAGTTTAGTTTTGACTGCAATTTCTCTTCTGCCAAATACTTTTAAACTGACTTCGTTCTACTTACTTTATCTTCATTTTGTTCTTTCTTTTATTTCTCTGCACTCTTCATAGCGCTTCTTCATCCCCGGATTTAAACTTCTTAAGTTCTACTTAGTTTTTTGTTTGACATTTGCATCTGTCACTTTGGAAGAATTTTTCAATATTACTAAGAATTTAGAGTGAACAATAATGAAAGAAAGTTGTAAGTGTTAAATAATGAACAAGTGTCAATCGTTTACTTTTCAAGTATTTGTGTAATTAATTCGTTGATTAGTTTAATTTCAATTAAATATGTGTACTTGTAAAGAATTGTAATAGATTATTTAACTTAATTCTTTTATTGATGTGTAAAGGTCTTATTTCCTGGTGGGACATAAATTTTGAGTGAAATACTTAATGTGGAAACACTCAGTGAAAAATTAAAATTTTTTGTTACTCATACGACGTGTATACTAAGAACATAATGTTTAGGTACAGAGAACAGGTTAATAAATCGTAATGAGTGAAAGTGTGTTTCATGTTATTTCATTTATTTCTAGAGCAATTTCTCTATTCAAACTTGAATTAGAGCTGCATAAATTCAATAATCATTATTATGTAAAATTTAAAGCGTAAACACTCGACAGCTCTCAAATGAAACAAATACACAATTGAATACTTACGTATTACTTATGTACATATTTGCGAATAAATAAAAGTAACGAAGTGATGTAGTGTTTATACTTATTACATAACATTAATAACAATAGAGAGCACATAGAAAAGCGTTACAATACGCACACTGTTGCAAATATTTGCATTGTTGGCGTAAACAATGAAAGTAGTAAAAAGCAACAAATATATTTGTACATGAAAGGAATTTAATTGAATGTTTTCAACGAACATAAAATATGCTGCATCATTATTTAGCTTTATGAATGTATTTAAATCTATATAATGAGATGTTGTAATAGAGGTGTGTCGTCCATTTAAATGAATCGATAGAGTTATGCTGGGTTGATGCTGGGTTGATGCTGGGCATGTACTCAGTAGGTAGGTGTGGCTGTAACAATTCTGGTTTCTTTGAGCAGAATTGGTTTGTTTGGGTACTTTTCTCTTTTTTTTCGAATTCAATTATATTTTTAGCGAAAATTTATCAAAGGGCATGAGCATTTCCTAAGGTGGGTGGCAGCGGTGTGGAGAGTATCTAGCACATTTCCACTATATTCTTTCAGTGCAGATTTTGGGAATGAAGCACAAATCTGAAGGTGTCTATTTACATGTAGCCATTGTTTACAGAAATGTGGTATAGTGGAATGAAAAAAAATCCACAATAACCATAACGTTCTCTATCTACGAAGTTTTGACTACTTTTTGGCATTTATTTAACGTTCAGCAATGGAATGTGGTCGCTGTGGCGTAGTGGTAATGCGTTGGACTGCTACGCAGAGTGCCCGGGGTTCGAATCGCAGCACAGGCAAAATAAAAAATAAAAAAAAAGGAGAAAAAAATAATTTTTCTACACGGCACCACCTCAATGCAGCAATAGCAAACCTACAAGAGTAAAAATTGCCAATGTAAAGCTTTTCACTTTGCCGTTCGGATTCGGCATTAAACTGTAGGTACCTTCCATTCATGTACAAATATAACACGCACAACATGAGTGGATGCGAAAAGCGAAAAGCTCGACCTAGGTCCCTCATGGGCTGTTGTGTCATTAAAAGTAAGTAAAATAAGTAAGCAATGGAACAATCCCTTGCCGTGAAACCATAAATACTGAAATATGTACAAATATTAAAGGACTTAAAATTTGCATTTAGAATTTATTACATTTAAGTAAATAAAGATAACAAATCCGGATTGGAATTAATAATTACTTTCAACTAATACGATTGAGATAAGTTTCCTTCTGACTTCGTTCAATATCTCAGAGCACAGAGCATACTGAAACGAGTTTACTATCACCGGAAGAAAACCAGACAACTATAATTGATAAATATTACCAGCAAGTAAACGAGTAAAGTCTTCTTTTCTATTTGAAATCACTTCGAAATCAGTTCACTGCTGTGTGCCCTTTGCCAATAAGGTTTAATACATATGCAGTACATACAAATCACTTTGCAACAATAGAGTACTCCTGCTAGAGAGTGACTGGCTTCACTATGAAGTAAAAAATTCAGTATTCGCATTGAAGTTCACAACAACAAATCACATGATGGATCATTGTTAGAGTAATCATCGAGCGCTCAAAACCGAGCAAAAAATTACTCCCAATTGCCTGAAAATCGATCCTTCTTTTTTGAACTTATTGCATGTCCTAGAAGCATAGAGTATTAAAGTAGCTATTGTCTTCTTCTCATTGGAGGAGTAATCCAAAATTGTACAACGGGGAATTTGCAATACAATTCAGCACAAATACAATATAAATTATAAAAATGGGGTCGCCTTCACATAACAAATTCCTACGAAAAAAGAACAGAGTTGTGAAAGTAACTAGCAATATCATCAATAGATTCATACTCATTATTGTCAACATTGACGACGACATCCATCACCACAATTATTTACATACTTCATTCACCGCTGTGGCACTTGAAACATTGCACTGCATTATTGAAAATTGTTGACAAAACAATTCACTCGTTGCAACAATATTCCGTTGCATCATTTTGCAACTACACACATACGCGCACAAATGAAACCAAAGTAACGACAGCAGTATGTGCTGCAATTTGTTGAGTTATTTCGATTTGTAATTCACGATAGAAAAGTATCAATTGGAAATTTGTATAGGGAAAAATTGCTGTTTATTGAATTTTCTACTTGAAAAATTCTCAATGAGATTATTATTGGCTATGCCATGGCGACGTGATGTGAATGTGATTGCTGATTCATATTTTATTTTCAATTGCGAAACAAAGTAGTACAACAAATTTGTGACTTATGATTCTTATGTATGTAAAATTGAGTGCAATGTATTGTCAGTAGAATAACTCCAAACTAGTTGATGAGCATTGAAAAGCTGTCATCCTGAAGGTCCTTGATAAAGTTAAATTCCAGCGAAAAGTATTAAATTGGAACTAAAATGTGTTATTCTTAAACATTGTTGCTGATGTCTTCACTTGCAAGCTTCGGAATATTATCAAGTATTAAATGCTTTTCTCCCGAGAGCATAACGATCGATATCGCAGTTTATACTATACGCTTTTCAACTAATGTCTAAGGCAGACTCAACACCTTAAAAGTGCAGACTGAATGAAGCATGGGTCTGCTTGTGTTAGTGACTAGTGAAAGCTAAGCTAATGAAAGACTGTGTCAATCAAGAGATAAGCTAGTAATCTAGTCAATGAATGAAGTATTCAGTGGAGGAAGTGAAGGAATTGGTCGAAAAAGGAATGTCTCAACAAACAAGCAGTGAATAAGTGAGTTACGGAAGAAAAATGTGTCAATGAATTAACGAGTTAGTTAATGAATCAGTTAGGGAATGAAATAGTCTGCGAATTATAAGTACCTTATCAGTCAGTTGGGCTTAAAACCATAAATAAAGAAGAGAGTGAATGATTGAATCTGTAAACGAACACAAAGGTTAATACAAAAATGAGTCACTCAATCAACAAGTGAGAAATATGTAAATCAATAAATGATTTGATTGAGTCGATGAATGAATTAGTCAATGATCGAATGAGTCAGTTAATTAAGAGTTCAAGAATAAATCCATCTGAGCTAGTTAAAAACTCAATAATTACATATTACATATTAATTATTCACAAAAAAGTTATAATTTCCTTTATGTAATTCCTTATGCTGCGTAGCTCATGTAAAGTCGAGCCAGCCGCACAACTATTCGCTCATTCAATCACTTGCTGACTTGCTCACCACCACCCACACACACACACACACACACAAACTTACACTCAAAGTGAAATACTTAATAATCATAAAACTGTTTACAATGGCAATAATCATTTGTTCTTTGTGTTTTTTTTTATTCTCTTGCCATGGCATAAAATTATTTCATATTTTTGTCAGGCCATCCATGATAGTCAAAACACAAAAATGCCTTAGTAAGTTTACCGCTCCCGCCTCCGCACCAAAAGAGAAACAGGAAACCAGGGAGAAAAAAACGTTTGCTTGCAGTATAAATTATGATGCGTATTTTATCACTTTTTGTGTGTCGTTGCTCTTGTTGAAATAATAATGACCGCACGTCAGTGTCTCACTGTCTGAGGGTCTTAGCTGAGAAGTGGCTGTGGCTCAAACTAAAAGGACATCAGGACATTTGGATGCACAGGCATCCAAAACAGCAAGCGGCGGCAGCAGCTATCAACATTATCAGCCACGTTCTTTATACAGTGTTGTTTGCAAATCCTCTCACCCATACTAATACATTTACAGAGAATCACAACAAATGTGAGAGGAAAGCATTTCGCACACAGTCAAATAAATTTGAAAGTATAGTATAATGAAAAAAATAAAAACCCAAAAAATTTACATTTTTATAGAAAAACTTTTGTGAAGCAATAAATTGCGGCAAATTTCTTTTATTTTTGAATACATTTAGGGGGGCCTGTTAAATCTGAAAATGGGGCGTATGGTGTAAAAAGAGAAGAAATACAGCACAACAAATAAACAAACACACCAAATTTGTTTGGGAGATCACTTTTTTTACCCTTCTCTTTTGCCTTTTAAGATTGCATTGCATACTCGTACTTTAAGGTGAGCATTGTTCTCGTATTCATTGTTGTGTGATGACGTTTCAATATAGAGAAGAAGAAAAAGAGAGAGCATTGAAATTTGGTAGGTTATAAAACATAACGCTTACGCTTACGCTTACGCTAAAGTAAAAGTGTTTTGCGCTCCTATGAATATGCCTTATTTATTGTTGTATTTTATGTTCTTTCATTTTTTAGTTTAAAGAATGCATAAATTTGTGTTGGGCACGGATTTTTACTTTTTATTTTTCCCATTTCGTTGACATTACGATTTTCTCCGTTTGTCATCGGTTTCTATTTCTTTGCCTTTTATGTTAGCTTGCAATTTTTATATGCGTTTAAATTTTTATTGTTGGTTTTATTTTTCGTTTTTTCTTTGATTTATCTCAAATTGCTCCGAATTGTGTGTCATGGGCAAGTAAAAGTGAATGAGCTGGCAGTACGAATTTAATGTTCTGTACAAGACGCAGTGTCGCACAGTGGGACAACTCCCGCAACAATTGTGCTGCATTTTAAAACATTGAACAATTAGTTGGGGAATTTTATTTAGAGCATTTTGCATTATGCTATTCTAGTTACTTTCGAGTGTCTGAATTCATTGCTCTATTCAGCCTAATTGCAACACAACTTTGAATTTTGCCGCCTCGTGTATTGTAATTAAATACATACAAAGTCCAAGCAAAGAGTAGTGTTCACTGGGGGCGTATGAGTGATATAATTTGCTAATTTATTTAATTTCTTGTTGCTGTGCTTGTCAATGATTTTTATTTCTAATGAAATTAAAAACATTTTAATGACATTTTAAGAAATTTTCTTCCTTTCCTTTCACAGTTGTTCGTGTGAAAGGTAAAACTACGATGTAGGTAATTAATGACAAGTTATCGTTAGTTGAATTATGCAATGTGACTTTTTCTTTCTTATTTTAACTACATGTTTTTTCTACATAATTTGTATACATCAAAGACAACCCGAACAAGAGTGCAGTAGATGAGCTTGCGATCTTCCACTCTCTCTTCCTTTTGCTCTCAATATTTCTCTTTCTATGCACAATCCATCAATTCCATTTTGGATTTTCTGCTTAACATGTCTCCTGGTCGAAAATTAATGATCGGAAATTTATTCTGTAATCTTCACTAGTTTATCAAATTCTCAAAAAGTTTGTGCCACTGTACAAAGGCTAGGGCAGCAGATTTGTTTCTTAATCTTAAGCAATTATTTGTTTGCAAATTGTTTTTTATTCATGACTCTGGAAAAGAAGCATTTAAAATTTTATTTACTTTCCACAATTTGCAAATTAATTCTTTTAATTTTTCTTCTAAACTAAAATAAATATCATTAATGTCAATGCTTGTCATACTTAATAGAAAAGATTTCTATAAAATATCTTACTTAAGTGCATTTTAAATATCTACTTTAAATGTCAACAAAGCACAACATCAGAAAATACACGCCCTCCACGTTAGAATTGGTGAAAGTGATTGCTCGAATGTAGAGCTTGAAAAGAAGCTGCCACTCGAATAACGTAGAAGGCGACCATTAGCGCTAATGACAAAAACAAAACAAAAAACTTCACATTTCATGAGATTCTCAGCTCTTGCTGCTGCTACTCAAAAATATGACCGGAAGGCGTTTACAACTACATGCCTACATACTTGCACAAAGCTTCAGTGGCGCTGCGCTGCGCTGAGGTTTAAAGCACAAAAGATCGTATACAAAATTAGCGCAATATGTATGTGTGTGTCTGTGTGTGTGTGTGTACGTGTGCTTTTTAATTTATATATGGGTGTATGTGCGTTTTTATCTTCAAGGTTTCTTTATGTTTTATTTCGCGTTTACTCCCCCCCCTTATTTGGTGCTACTTTTTCCCCTGCGTGATGAATTCCTGCCAGCAAAGCGTTGGCGTTTGTTTAGATGCACTGCCGCTGGACGCGCGCGCCTCGGCATTAACAACAGCAGCAACAGCGACTACAATTCTATGCTGCTATGTTGCTCAAGGGGCATGCTTCGCTGTTGTGTTGTTCTCCAACGAGCAGTGGGCGTGTGCTTTTGTTTCGTCGTTGCTTTGTTTGATAAACATCAACATAAACGCGCTATGTTAATCAACAGCACAAATATAGACACGCAGCAAGTTTGTATCATACAACGGCAACGGCAACAGCAACAGCAACAACAATAATTTCAGCACAAAACAACATTGAGGAAAACAAAAACACGAAGTCCTTTAAAACAATACCATTGAAATATTTTAAAAAATTCACCAAAAATCAAGTAATCTTTGTGCATTTGTAGTGCGTAGCCCTACCAAATAATATAAATATTCTTACTTTGCTGAAGTTTCCATCTAACCAAAATAAAACTTAATCCAATTTAATTTTTTGTGTAGCAACTTAAATTACATAATATTTCAGCGCATAGCTGAAAAATGAAAATGTTCACCGAGGCGTACGAGTTACATTTGGTCATTTATTTCATTTGTTGCTGTTGTTGTAGCTGTCGTTGATTTGTATTTTTAATGAAATTAAAAAATGTTTTACTGTAATTTATTGTGAAGCTGACCCATCTCCATCTCCATCTCCTCTCCTCGCCCGCCATACAAGAGATTCAGTGTCAGTGAGTGAGTGAGTGAATGAGTGAGTAGCACACAAGCCAAGCGAAGAGTAGGTGAAAGTTGTTCAAATTGTTCTTAATGACAAGTCATTTAATTAATAACATTTTCTCTTGGATAATTTATTTCGTCTTCTAATTGTATGCATTTAAAAATTCAATTGGTAGTCGAGCACACACTTTGCATTGATGCTTTATTTTAGTCAGTGACTATATTTGTTGTGATTTTTATGGGTACTATACATATGTAATGAATATTCCACCATTTCAATTGCAGGTTCAGTTGGAGTGATGACTTCCTTTTGATGTGGTTCATTTGACCGATATTTGCAATCTGGCTGAAAAATGTAAGTTGGCATTAAATCAAGCTCCAAATTGTTATCTATTTCAATTGAACCAATTAAAAGTTTAGTTTTAGAGGATTAATTGCACTGGACCACCATGTGCTGTTTCCCCGAAACGTGTTTTAGTTGTCCTCGATCTTCAATCCCATAATAGACCACTGAATTTTTAACTATAAAATGAAAAATTTCTTTCTTTCAATTGCATATTATTTTTAATTGAAACCCAAACATACATTGAATGATATAATGAATGATATTTTCGGCCTCAATTTTTCCAAAATAATATAATTCTGTTTATATTTTAAATAGAAAGTTCAGTTGATGAAGATGCAGTCGTCATTTCCCGTGGTGAATCATGATTATGCTATAATGAAATATATATAAAAAATTTGCTAAAGGGTGATTTTTATAAGAGCTTAGTTTTTGCAAATGGAAAAAAAAACACAGAAATTTTACAAAAGTGAATGAAATTTTTATTTGGTTCAATAAACCAATTCCTGCCATTTACTTTTTAAAGATAATTTCACTTAAATGTTGCCCGCGGCTACGCTTCAAGTGATCCATTGTAAAGGTCCAATTTTGGCAAATTTTTCACACATTTCGGACGGAATCTCACAAATGACGCGTTCAATGTTGGCAGCAATTGTGTTTGGATTGTCCCTATAGACAAGAAACTTAATATATCTCCACAAAAAATAGTCTAACGGGGTTAAATCACACGATCTTGGAAGCCAATTAACTACACCAAAACGTGAGATTTATTGCTCACCAAATTCGCCGCTCAATTGATGCATAGTTCCGCGTGCAGTGGCACCTTCCTGTGGGAACACATGTCGGCCGGAGTTCAATTCTTGCATTTTCGAAAACAAATATGTGTTGTAGTCGAACGGTACCTTTCTCCATTGACCATAACGTTGCGGCCTTCATCGTCTTTGAAGAAGTACAGCCCAATGATGCCGCCTTCTCATAAGCCGCACCAAACAGTGAATTTTTCCGGATGCACTGGTAGCTGCTGAATTGCCTCTGGCTGGTCTTCACTCCAAATACGGCAATTCTGCTTATTAACGAATCCATTGAGCCAAAATGAACATCGTCGCCGAAGACAATTTTACTTGCGAAACATATTTTTCACAGAGCACGAATTTTGATTAATTTTAATAATTTGCAAACATTCTTCAGGCGTAAGTCTTTTCATTATGAAATGGCAAACCATACTGAGCACACTAAATCAAGTGACAGCTCTCAAAGAGACCAACTCCGAAAAAAGTATTGCCAGATTGAAAACCACACTTCTAGAAAAAACACCCTTTATAATGTATATATGTATATTGTTGTTATAAGTTTGGAAAATGCGTGAAAGGTGATAATCCCTCCACATTAGATTCTTTCTAATCGTGAGTGTGATGGATTTTTAATACATTTCAACAAACTCTTGGTGCAGTTTTGCAAAATGGAAAAACGGTATTTTCATCCCTGCATCAGATTTTGTGAATTTTTGCATTGGAATTCATTTTTAAACAGAAATAATGAAACCAGCGAGCGATAGGAGTAAAATTTAGTTCATTCAAAAAAATCCCATTGCCCTATCTCGTCATGCCAAAATGCAAAGATAACTTTTACTATCGCAATTAAGTTCATTATTTCATTATACAATAGAAAAGACACCGAATTACGTGAAAAAGTTGTAATTCCTATGGAAATACGTTTCAGAAAAGTGGTATCTCATCTACCATTAAAACAATTTTATTATAACTTTCTAATAAGGCATTTTTGAGAACTTTACTTACCATAAAACACTTCCACCCATATGGAAGCATATGGCATATGAAATTTATTAGTTTTCGTATCCTTAAAAAGTTTTGGAGCACTTTCAAGACTGCATTTTGTTTGTGAACATTTCACGCACTCATTTAAAGATACACATTTTTGACAAATCAATTCTGCTTGATCCCCTTCTGATTATCTTATTGTTAGTTTATGAAATTAAGTTAAGCAAAGAGCGGAAGTTGAGAGAGAGAGAGATACAAATTGAGAGCAAATCAAATGGGTAATGGCACATGGAACATCGTAAATGGAGGAGTCCACAATCTGTGACCCGTCACTGTCTTTCCCATAATTGGAGGGTGAATTAATATTTGATCACTCGTTCCCAGTTGTTTCTTCAATACAAAATGTATTCCCTCCTTTGTAATATTGCTATTTTCCATACTCGTATCCTCTGCTCTTTCTCTATTGAAAACTCACTTATTGTTTTCACACTCAAGTTCATCAGAAATCACAAAATATGTAATAATACGTAATCTCTCATTTTATCAATAAAACAATATCAACAAAAATATCTTTGCCAAATTTTTGTTTCTTCGCAAATACTTGACAAATGCTAAAACGAATTCTGTAAATTATTATGACTCCACATGATGCAGCAGCAGTGCCAGCAGCAGTGCCAGTAGTAGTGGCAGCCGCTGGTCAAGCAATTTACGATTACATACTGAAGTCTATTAAATATTTACGCTATTATAATTTTCGGTCAATAATTTTTCTAAATGACTAAAACTACATGAATGCTGCATGAAGAAAATGAAAAGAAAAACAGCACCCAAAGAATGAAGAGGAACAACTTTAGCTTTTCATGCTCACGCTTCATTTTTATGACTTTTCGCAAGTGATTTTTCTAACATTTTCTTTGTTGTATTTTTTTGTTTTTTTTGTTTTGTGGCACAACTCACTTCAACTCGAACTGTGGTAAACAACAAACGGGAGGGGAAAATGTTATAGAAAAATTATAGATGGAAAGAAAGTGAATTTGACAAAAGAAAGTTGTTTGATCATTTTTATGATTAAAGTTTTTTGTGCGTGTTTGTGTGTGTTTGTGTGGAAGTTATTATTTATATTCTTTCAACTGTGTTCGGTATGTTTTCAGGGGTTTCAAATATTTGTAGAGATTCTCGAATTTGTTGCCATTGTTATGATGTATTATCATGACGATGATCGAATGCCATGAATTAGTTTTATTGTTTTTCTACTTATTTTGTGTGCTTCCTATTATTTAGTTTACACCTACACATTTTCCGAATCAGTAGTATTTACTATTACTATTCACTCCTAAAACTATGCAATGAACTATGCTGCAGAGTATGCACACACATGCATACTTAAATTCTCCATTGTCCAATGTCCAAGTGCAAATATCGCACAGCAACCGTAATACTAAAGTCAATGTGCGTGCGTGTGACAGTGTGCGTTAAAGGATGCTCGCAACTAAGAATAAAGAAAATGAAAAACTTTTTAAGTTTATGAAAAAGATGAATGCTCTTGAAGTGGCGGCGGCGAGTGCCGATGGTGGTGGCGGCGTTCATGACAAGCGACATCTGATGCAATTCTGCAATAGTTTGTTTAAGCAATTCATTTTGTTGTTGTTGTCGAATGCTCAAGCTTTCTTACACAAAAAAAAAAACCAAACAAAACATAAAAAAAGTAGTAAATATCAGCAAACATTGCACTAGAGCAACGACGACAGCAAAAGTTATGTTTACAAATTATTTAGTCTCTCTGTCCATTTGTCTGTCTGTGCGCATATTATATTTGCAGAGCGCTGCACTGCGTTGCGTTGCGTTGCTACGTATAAACATTCTCTTTAGTTACTTACTGCAACGCACGCTAGCTACAGAGAGAAGGAGGGTAGAAAATGAAGTTAGTGTATGTATGTGTGTGTGTGTATAGTTTGAAGTTTGGTGATTGTTGTTGTTGTTGTTGCTTTTTATTAGATATTATTCGTGCTCGTTGACCCGCATTTGATGACAATGACGTAGAGCGAGAAAGAGCGCAAAAAATTATAACAAAACTTTTTGAATTTTATGCGCATTTTTGCCCTCATTGAAATATTTACGATTTATTTTGTTTGTTCTCGTTCTTTTTAAGTCTTTTGCTTTCACTCTTGTATTGCAAAAACTTTTATTTTCTTTTGCGAAATAAATGAATCCTTAAATGAATTGAGCTGAGCGCATAAAAAATTTATTAATTTTATTTTTGTTATTTGTAATTTCAACAAATTTTGTAAGTTTTCTTATACAATAGTTGGGGTTGGTCTTCCGCTTTTGCTTTCTCAAGTGAAGACTTGTGCATTGGGAAACTTTTTGAGAATTGCGCTGCTACTTAATCTTAGTGAGACATCATTTTACAAACGAAATAAGTAGGCGGAGTGGGGGTCATTCAGTATGAGAATATGAATAAATTTTGCTGGACTTAAGACTAGATTGCTTACCAATCTTCCTTATGTTATTGCCCCTTCTAGACATTGTCTGTTAATACCATTTTTCACAAGATTCGCCTAATTCATTGGTGTTATGCTGAAACGATACTGACTACTCCACATGGCTTCAAAATTGCAAGTGCTCTTTGAGCTGTTATGTTTATTTATTTAAAACTGAATTAGCAGTGTTTACCCTCATCATCCATAATACTTTTCTCTAAAAAAAATTGTGTATCTACATGTACACATTATTTTAAAAGTGTACTCTTAAATAAGGAATTGTGCATTTAGTTATACAAACAATAACTAAAATATTGTAGAACGCTTAGACACAACTAAGCACTTGCCAATGAGTGTGCGTGTGTGTATGAGTGTGTGCAATATTTTCAGTATTCACTAATTAAACCAATTGAAATAAATATAATATACAATATATAGAAAACTTTATACGTTTCGCTTCACTTGCTGCATACAATATTTTACACTGGCAGGCAGTGCATAGAGCTTCGTACTTCGTGCAAGAGTAAACTTCTTCATTTTAACCAAGCATACCTTGTGGCGCATTAGAATTAAAAGAAAAAACATTTCGTTCAATTTCTTCGGCACATGTACCTACAATTGCATGTATTGTACAGTACTTTCAAGAAGAAAGCAATCGGCTTTTTCGCATGGAATAATTTGAATGCCAAATAGGCCTTGATTTTCAAAAACTTGATTTCATTGTAAATTTCGCAAATTTCGCAATGTAATTGTAGAAACAGTCCATTATAAGCTTTCCTCTCAAGATCATATTTAAGAAATGAGTTCCGTACACGCGAAACGTTTTGAAGCAGTCTTTCTTTGTTCCCATCTAAAAAGTCCCAAGATGTTCCACTTGAGTGCTTCGAAGTACTTAAAAAAGTCGAAGCCATTTGCCCAGCATTGGAACCAACACTTTTTGGTGCACAAAAATGTGGACGACTTTCCAAATCGTGGCAAAAGAGGATTTTCGAAGCTAATCCAGCCATATCCTTGAAAGTAGCTAAACAAAAATTGGCTCGAAAGGGCATAAATGTTTCTCTGAATACAATAAGAAACCGTTTGAGGGAGTTTCAGACCCAATTTCGAACAACGACGGTAAAACCCTTGCTAACTGCAAAGCAAATAAAAAAACGCCAAGAGTGGGCAACTGAGCATGTGGATGACGATTGGAGCCAAGTGCTGTTCACAGACGAATCCTCCTTTTGGATGACAAACACTATTAAGCGTGCTTGGTCCATTAAAGACGGTAAGATGCTCCAGCGATCAGTGAAACATCCAGGAAAGGTTCATGTTTCGAGATGCTTCACAAAACAAGGATTTGGCAAATTATGGAATTTGGATGCCAACTTCATGAACACGATATACAGTCGTGGACTTCTGCCATCAACGGATATGTGATTTGCGGCAGGAAGCCGAGAATGGGTTCTTCAAGAGGACAACCACCCAAAACATCGCAGTCGCTTGTGTAGCAGTTGGAAAGAGTAAAACGGCATAACTTCATTGGAATGGCCCTCACAGTCGCCAGATGCGAATCCGATCGAAAATGTTTGGGCTCTTATGAAGTTAAAACTACGTGGAAAAAAGATACGTTCAATAAATCATTTGAAACGGCTTCTTAGGGTAATATGGCGAAGTTTAACACGGTCATATGCTGAAAAATTAGTCGATAGCATGAAGTTACAAAGAATGGTGCCGACTGGACGCCATATTAATATATTTGCGCAATGAATCATTTCAAAATGCTGTGGACTATTTTTTAAGATACCTTAATTCTTTCAGTGACTTAAGCCGATTGCTTTCTTATTGAAACTACTGTATGTTCGAGTATGCAGGTATACCATAAATGTGAAATAACTTAGAGTGAAACATTTCTTACCTTACAGCAATTCGAGAAGATTTTCACTTTTTACTTAGTACAAACTTGCAGCAGCGCATAGCTTCTACATTCATTTGTGAATGTGCACAATATAAATAAAAAGAAAAAGAAAAATTGTGCACAATTTTGTTGTTGCAGCAGTAATTACCGTAAATTTAAATATACACACACACACACACACACACACACACACACACATTCTCACTTCCTTCATTTGCATACACTTCTCTATATGCAATCGTGTGTTTGCTTGTATGTACGTGTGGCAAAATTTGTTATCGGTTTGTATGCGTGCGTGTGTGTGTGTTTACATGTATATGTGCAACAGTGTGTTGCTTTGTGGTTTTTGTTTTGCTATGCTGTTCGTTATGCTTGGAAATTTATTCAGTTTATTTAAATTTGTATGTTCGTTCTATTTTTCTTGTGATTTGTTATTTTTAACGAACACGCTACATGCAAATGAATTGGGCATGTAGATTTTCGATAATTGCTGCCATTTTTGAAACTATGGTAAAGATTTGCTTTTCAAAAATAAGTTCTTTATGCTTCAATAATTTTGTGGGTATTTGATTTTTATTTAAAATTACATTACTTTTCTGTTACTTACTCACTTTACTTTTAATGGCACAACAGCCCATGGAGGGCCATGGAGGGAATGGAAGGGACCTACAGTTTAATGCCGAATCCGAACGGCGAAGTGGAAAGCTTTTCATAGGCAATTTTTACTCTTGTAGGTTTGCCGTTTGCCATTGCCTGCCAAGAGGTGATGCCATGTAGAAAAATATTTTTTTCTACTTTTTGAATTTGCCTGTGCCTGGACACTTTGCGTAGCTGTCCAACGCACTACCACAACGCCCCACCGGCCACCTTACTTTTCATCTTTCTCTATTACTGGATGGCAATATAAATCGAGTACAAGATATTCCTCAGATATTTAAAAATTGAGCTATGGTAAATTTGGTGTTGAGTTAGATTCTTTATTCACTCTCACATCGAACTCAGTATAGCGAGCAACCCACGTTGTTAGTGTTCTGTAAAGACAGAACGCGGGAGCCTTCAGCAGTTTCTACTGGTTATGTAGGTGAGTATAAACGATGAGAGGGCGAGAGAAAGGGAGAGAGAGAGACAGGCTGGTAGTGGTAAGAGAAGAAGCAGTAATAAATAGATAGATAGAAGTGGGAAGGAGAGTGAGGGGAAGGAGAGAGAGTAGTAGGCAGAAGCAGATACAGGAATTGATAATAGATAGATTGATATTACTGATTTGAGAGAAGGATGGCGAATGGCGACAAAGAGACGGAGAGACCGAGGGTAGTTGAGGCACTTGTAGAAAGAAAAGCTAGAAATGAAAGAAAAAGGATAGAAATGTAGGTGAAGTACCTAAAACGTACAGTGTCAAATTGCAGTGATATATAGTATGTATAAAAATATGGTATAGTAGCTTCAATGTATTTGCTTGTTATGCGAAATCTTTCAATTGAAAAATGTTTTACAGAAACTTAAAAAATATTTCAGAAGACTCCATATTCAGGTTAAAGACCTTAAATTTATGTTAACATTCGCACCGAATTTCTACGTACAAATATTATTTCTTTTTTTGTTGTCCTTCTTATGTGTGTCGAAAAAAAAAACGGTTAAACACTTTCCATCCTATCCTGAATTTGGCTGTTTCTTCTTTTTACCACAGACTTCTTCAGTCCTCAATATACTGACCTCGATGCAATTGAGCGTTATTATCATTACTAGCTGGAAAGACTAGTGATCGAAATTCGATCACACTCTGGGGATAAATAAACAAAATGAGCATTCTCAAATGAAGGCAACACTCGAGATAATGGTTGATAAAAGTTGGTTTGTGATGGTAGCTTCTATTCTTACAGCAACGCTGCTTTACATAGTACAGAACCGATGAAATCATTCGAGAATATCCGAGATGCAAGACTTTGTTCGTATGGTCGCTTGAGAGAGAGAGTGCACATTTACGTTCACAACATTCTACATACTCTCGCCGCGTGTTCGATGATTCTGTACTGTGTGAATGTTTACGTTTTACCTCCTTTTGTTCTTATATTTTTCACACGCGACTTTTGCTACACTGGCGGTCACGAAAACCGCACCACTAGCAACACTTTTTTAATATGTACAAATTTGGGTAATTTACTTATTTTTTCTTGCTACGATAAATGGGATTTCCCGGTTTAAATTATTCAAAATGTATTGATAACAGAAATTAGTTATTCTAGTGCATTTGTTTAACGCAGAAGGGTTTTTTTGTGAAATAAGTGCAGTAATGAGTGCAAAATGTAAGCAGCTGACACATGACGAAAAAGTCGCTGTACTTACATTAGTGAACCAAGGACTATCCTACTGGAAAATTTCTGAAAAATTGGGTTGCAAACAACCCTCATTTGTCCGTTTAAAAAAAAAATTAATACTATGGAGTCCTTGGAGAGGAAAAATGGATCTGGTCCTAAACATGCAACCAGTAACAGAATTGATAGCCTTATAAAACATATTAGCACAAAGGATCGAGTTAAAAGTGCAGTAACTATTCGGGCCGAGCTACAAACTTATAATTGCGTTATATTAAAAATAAATATTAGTGTTGAAACTGTACTCAGGAGACTGCTTTATTTCTTTCTTCGCTGTAATAGGAAATAATGAAATATATCATGTTATTAAAATTTTTTACGAATAGATGAATAGATGTTTAATGTTTAATTTTAAAGTAAAGTTTAAATTTGTATGTCATGCAATATATATTATAAGTCGTATTTAATCTTGTTTATGCTACATGCTGCCGGTACTGCTAATAAGGTTTTAAACTTTGTTGTGCCGGTTTTCGAAAAAATAAAAATAAATAAATAAATAAATAAGATATTGCTTAGTTGTGGATATTATAAAAATAAATTACATTTTCTTAAAAATTTCTTGTATTTAATTTTTTGTCAAAAATAATACGTTTTTGAGCTCCAGTAATATTTTTCCGTTCTCACATAATTTGCATAATTTTAAAATCATAATAATATTTAAAAAAAATAAATAAATATTCCCCAACATAAGAATCATTATTTTAGTATTTTCATGTTATTTTGAGGTGGTGCGGTTTTCGTGACCGCCAGTGTATTTTGAGCTGCGTTAATGTCAACATAATTGCATGAAACTTTTCAACGATATAAGTTTCATGCGAATATGTTGACTTTATTATAGGTAAAAAGGGAGGTAACTGTTTTTTGCTTAGCGTATTAATATGCAGTTGATATAGGTAGAAGATTTGCTCCTCTACGATCCTGGTAGAAGCTTGTCCGTCAAGACTAGTCAGCCAAAACTTTCCTTAGCTTGCTGGGAGGCTTAAATTCAAATCGTTATTCTCATTTAGCTAACCTCGTTTTTCTCAGCTTAACTTCACATTTCTGTTTACTTACTTACTTACGTAACTGGCACTACACCGATGATCGGTCTTGGCCGCCTCCACAAAGCTTCGCCAGTCGCCTCAGCTATGCGCGCGCTGGCGCCAGTTGATAAGGCCAAGTGCAGTGAGGTTGCCCTGCACCTGGTCTTTCCAACGGACATTAGGACGTCCCCTTCTGCGTTGCGTGTTCCTCCACCGTGGTTTGAATAAAACACCCTTCTAGCCGGAGCGCTTCTTCCATTCGCTCAACATGACCCAGCCAGCGAAGCCGCTGGAGTTTTATACGCTTGACTATGTCAGTGTCGGCGTACAGCTCATACAGCTCATCGTTCCATCTTATTCGATACACGTCGTCCACGCATACTGGACCGTAGATCTTACGTAGATCTAACAGCCTCTCATCATTGATGGTCAATGTCCACATCTCTGCGCCATACATGAGGACGGGAAGAATGAGGGACTTATAGAGCGTTATTTTCGTCGGTCGAGAGAGGGCTCTACCTCTCAATTGCCTACTGAGCCCGTAGTAACACCTGTTGGCAAGAGTTAGTCTCCGCTTGATCTCAAGGCTGACATTATTGTTGGTGTTTATGCTGGATCCTAGATAAACGAAATCCTTGACGACTTCAAAAGTGTAGTTGTCAACAGTGACATTTTGTCCAAGACGCCGTGACTCTTTGTTTGTTGACACAAGGTAATTCGTTTTGTCCTCGTTCACCACTAGACCCACACGACGAGACTCCCTTTCCAGGTTGGAGAATGCTGCACTGACTGCTCGAGCGTTTTTGCCAATGATGTCAATATCATCAGCGTATGCTAGCAGCATGACACTCTTGTAAAAGATAGTGCCAGAGATGTCGATGTTCGCAGCTCGAATTATTTTCTCCAGCATAAGGTTAAAGAAGTCGCACGATACGGAGTCACCTTGTCTGAAACCTCTTTTGGTATCAAATGGTGCGGAGAGGTCTGTCCCAATTTTCACTGCGCTGATGGTGTTGGTCAGTGTCATTTTGCAAAGACGAATGAGCTTTGCAGGGATACCAAAATCAGACATTGCGGCGTACAAGTGATCCCTAATCGTGCTGTCGAAGGCGGCTTTATAATCGACAAATAGATGATGGGTGTCGATCTATTTTCTGTTTACATCTTGACCGTAATTGTTCCGTTGTATTTCAGTTCAAGTGATTTATTTATTTAAACATTTTAAATGAACTCAGAAATTGCATTATTTCTGGTAGTAATTATACATTTTTTTTTTTGAGCTTTTCATTCCCTTCCTATTTACATGCTTGCACGGCAAAGTAAATTTATATTTGCGAGTAGTTATTTATTCAGTAATGTAGTTCGATTAAATTCCTTCAATGCCATTCGTAACGCACTTATTGCGTGTTGTTATTGTTTTTTGCAGTTATAGAAAGGGAATGAGGAAGCAGAGGAAGAAGATAAATACAAAAAACAACTTACTTACTTAACACCTGAGCGCAGCTAGGAAGGTAGTATGTAAAATTCATTTGGCTAACATTAAGAAGAAGTTGCGGTTACACGTCAACTGCTTTCTCTCTCCCCCTCTCTCAACAAATCATTCCCTTTCACTTCCCTATTTCAGTTTTTGTATTTTATGCACATCTTCAGTTGAATGCAATTTTTGGTTGTAAATAATCGCAATCATTCTTCTCAATGTATTTACCCTACAAATAAATAGTTTTATAAGTAAATACTTGAAAGAAAAATTTAATATTAAATGGTTTTGCTGAATTTAGATAAATTATTGCTGATGTTTATCCACTCATGCCATGAGCTCATGCATATTGAGTATATAAGTATACTTTGTTATATTGAGAAGCATAAATTTATGCCCATTGAAATGAAATCGTTTTTCCATTTAATTTAAATCTTTGAAGCTTAAATTATGGCAGCAGAAAATGATATTTTAAAGTAATTAAAACTTGAAAAATGTTTTTCTTTCCCGAATACTTTTACTTACATATGAACGTACTATGCACTTCAGCTGTACTCAACTCTGCTCAACTTAACGTTTATTTTAAAGTAAAAATGTGCAGCAAGCAAAATAAACGCAAATGTGGCAAAATTAAAAAAAAAAAATTAACAAAAAAAGAAAGAAGAAACCATAGCTTTATTATAAGTTTATTGCATTCTGATGCAGAAATGTGCTACACGGGAAACGTTTCACATACGCACACATGCAGCAGCACCAACATTATATACACAATATGCATGCATGCCTTTCATATAAATATATGTACGTACGTACGTATGCAAGATTCCCTTTTTTTGTTTTGGTTGACTTAAGTGTAATTAAGCAAAGTTTTCTCTTTTCTTTGCATAATTCGCAAGTAATTCAACTTTTTACGTGTGAGTTGCATTTACGTATCTTGGTATGTACAAATGTATGCATATATGTATGTATGTGTGTGTGTATGTGTGTGGGTGTTTCACTATCTGCTTGTGTGTTTGTTGTAATGTTTATAAGTTTGCATGACTCTCTCTCTCTCTTAATCTTTCTCTATCTGTGTGTATTTGAGTAAGTATCTGCATGTGGATTCCCAGTGGTAAATTAAACGAGGTTCTTCTGAAGGAGGATGATTTCTGAAGGATAGTGTTAAAAATGTGAATTATTGCAACGTAATGTGATCGTAAGGGCGAAATGTACATAGATTCTGGGCAATTTTCCATACATTGTAATCAGATGCGAATCGCGATATGAGACATTTCTATTTTTAAGACAAGTATGCAACACGAATAACTGCAACTATTAGTCGTAAGATAATTAAGCTTTAAAAATAATAACCATCCTCTTTTATCACTTCATTGTTTTCAAGAAGTCTGACAGCAAATTGAATAATTTTTGTACGATGTATAAACAACAGTTAATATTAGAAGATTGATGAATTGACGAAGGAAGTTTTTTTTTTTTAGTTTAGTTTTAGGCTGAAAGAAAATAATCTCCACATACTTACTCACTTTACTTACTTACTTTTAATGGCACAACAGCCCATGGAGGGGCCTAGGCCGAGCTTTTCGCATCCACTCATGTTGTGCGTGTTATATTTGTACATGAAGGGACCTACAGTTTAAAGCCGAATCCGAACGGCGAAGTGAAAAGCTTTTCATAGCAATTTTTACTCTTGTAGGTTTGCCGTTTGTCATTGCCTGCCAAGAGGTGGTGTCATGCAGAAAAATTATTTTTTCTACTTTTTGATTTTGCCTGTGCCGAGATTCGAACCCCGGACACTCTGCGTAGCAGTCCAACGCACTACCACTACGCCACAGCGACCACTCCACATACGCTTTCACTTAATTATTAAAACAAATTTGGCTGATCCATTTTGACTTTATTTTCTTAATCGTTCCTCAATGTTTTTGTAATGAGTAAAGGGGTCACCTATTATCCCGCTTAGTCTGTAAGTGGAAGCGAACCGATTGACTGCCTATGCTACTACTTACTTTGTCAATCTAATGTGGAAATATGTATGATGTAGAATCTTAATAATGTAATGATGATTTTTATTTACAACTGGGTTTGTATTTGTCTCTCGCGCGTTCTCTCTCAATTTTCTTTCTGTCTGTGGGAATTGTAAATTTTATTGTATTTCCGCTTGGTTAACATTAAGAAATTTAACAAGTTTTTTTTTTATTTTACCATGCTATTTTTTGTGGAAGTCTTTAGAGAAATTCTGTATTTTCAAATGAGAAAATAAATTATCTTTTAATATAAGTTCTTGCATCTTCTTGGCAAATTGAACATTCTTTGCATATCTTAACATTAATTAACTGAAATAAAAAAACTTGAAGATGAATATTTTTTTTTGGAGTTTAATCACATATTTAGTACAATTTTTTAACTGCATAGTGCAGAAATTGCAGCAGAAATAAAGCAGATAATACGCAAACAAATTTATGCCACTCACCTATAGGGACCACTGTAAATCCATTCACGATCTATGTAAAGGGTGATTTTTATAAGAGTTTAGTTTTTGGAAATGAAAACTAAAAACACAGAAACTTTACAAAAGTGAATGAAATTTTTATTTGGACCGATAAATCAATTCCTGCTATTGACTTTTTAAATATAATTTCACTTAAATGTTGACCGCGGCTACGCGTCAAGTGGACCATTCTGAAGGTTCAATTTTGACACATTTTTCACACATTTCGGCCGGAATTTCACAAATGACGCGTTCAATGTTGGCTTTGGCTTCCAAAGCAGCAACCGTGTTTGGATTGTCTCTATAGACAAGAGACTTAACATAGCTCCACAAAAAATAGTTTAACGGGATCAAATCACACATTCTTGGTGGCCAATTGACTACACCAAAACGTGAGATGAACTGCTCACCAAATTCGCCTCTGAATTGATGCATGGTTTCGCGTGCAGTGTGGCATGTGCACCTTCCAGTTGGTACCACATGTCGGCCGAGTCCAATTCTTGCATTTTCGGCAAAAAAAAGTCTGTTTTCATCGAAAGGTACCTGTCTCCATTGACCATAACGTTGCGGCCTTCATCGTCTTTGAAGAAGTACGATCCAATGATGCCGCCTTCTCATAAGCCGCACCAAACAGTGAATTTTTCGGGATACATTGGTAGTTGCTGAATGGCTCTGGCTGGTCTTCACTCCAAATAGGGCAATTCTGCTTATTCTCGTATCCATTGAGCCAAAAATGATCCTCTTCGCTAAATGGACGTAGCTTGCGAAACACTTTTTTCACAGCGCATGAATTTTGATAATAAATTTTAATAATTTGCAAACGTTGTTCAGGCGTAAGTCTATTCATTATGAAATGGCAAACCAAACTGAGCATAAATCAAGTGACAGCTGTCAAAAAGACCAACTCCGAAAAAGTATTGCCAGATTGAAAACCACTCTTCTAGAAAAAACACCCTTTAGTTATAGAAATATTTGGAAATATTTCATACTAATTGCTGCACATGAATCATCAACTTCATTTCATTGGATTAATGTATATATGTAACTCAAAATCAGGCCAAAATTCAGAATTCATATTAAAAATACAAACAAAAAATTATACTCATACTGAAATTTAGTACAGAAACCAATCCGTTAGTCAAACCACATAAATTGCTATTTAAATCGAAAATGAGACCGAATGCAGACTCTCAAACAGCCAAAATCCCAGACCAGTGAGTCAGACAAAAAAATCAATCCAAACAATAGATATAAGATTTTGACCGAAAATAATTGGTACCGAAAGGTAATTTTGTAGCTTGTTTATTATTTGTAGCCCAGCCAGCACTTGGCATTTCATTATTTTGGCCCTCACACATCCGAATAACATATTTTCGAATACCAGTGTAACTGGATTTTGAGTACTATAGTATCAAATTTTCAAGTACTTGAATACTTGAATTGAATATAATACTGTCTGTTTTTTAACTTACTTTACTTTACTTTTAATGGTTCAACAGCCCATGGAGGGCCTAGGCCGAGCTTTTCGCTTTTCGCATCCACTCATGTTGTGCGTGTTATATTTGTACATGAATGGAAGGGACCTACAGTTTAATGCCGAATCCGAACAGCGAAGTGAAAAGCTTTTCATAGCTATTTTTACTCTTGTAGGTTTGCCATTTGCCATTGCCTGCCAAGAGGTGGTGCCGTCAAGAAAGATAATTTTTTCTACTTTTTGATTTTGCCTGTGCCGAGACTCGAACCGCGGACACTCTTCGTAGCAGTCCAATGCATTACCACTACGCCACAGTGACCACAACTTTTTAACTCACCTAGTTTTTAATCTTCTCTACATCCAAAAATATTTGTAATTTGCTTTTGTGCTACAAATTTGTTTCATGACGGTTAAGAATATTTGTTCAATCGTAATTTAATAGTTTTCTATTTAAATCAATAGTATTTATACTATTGAAAAAACAAATTTTACAATTAACTGATTTTAATACCAGATTCTTCTAATCGATTGAGATGAAAATATGTACTATTAATTATGCTTGTAGTTAGTTATTTCTCTGTAAGCTAAAAAAAAGGGAGCAACTTGTTGTTGGTTGTCAACAGTAGAAGATACACAGTTGATGCTCAAAACATAGAAACACGTGTATGCCAGTTCAGTGAGAAACAAATGCACATGTCTATCAAAGTGAAGATACATATGCACTTACTTAACGCAATCAATGCAAGTGTCAATACACTTAATAAAACGGTCTCAATGCACTACTAAAATACATTTCATCAACTGCGTACAATAAAGATGATTGAGATTTATCGGATAAAATACTACTTATTAGAGCAACAACCATTTCTTACAACGGTCGCGTACAAAAATGTATGCTATGCACTATGCACTTAAATATGTACAGATTACAAACATTTCATAGTAAAACTTAAATCGCTTCACTTTATTGCGCTTTTAAAGCTCACCCAATACTTTGAAGCATTTTTGAAGCATTCTGTCAAATTTGTCAAATAGCAGTTTTTGAAATCCGCTTCAGTGAATAAAAAGCAAAACTAAGTGAAAAGCTTTCAAGCTTTACGCATCATCACTGATTTAGACCCAGAGTAAAAGCGAGAGAGAGAGAGAGAGAAGAAAAGTATCAGGGACCTCTGGATGCCTTCCAAAGATGTACATCCAAATCAAGCTGATGCTCATACCGCAGCGGCTGGGTTTGCATACAACGTGCATATGTCTATCTACATGCATACAACGTGCATATGTCTATCGACATGAGAGTGTGTGTGTGTGTGACCTTATTTAAGAGCAGTATGCAATGTACATTGCCAGGATTTTGTATCAATAGCATAATCGGATAGGCAACACTTGAATGTCATGTCCGCACGATTTGGCAAACAATTTATCCCTATGCACTTACACACACACACACACACACACACACATACACACACACAAACACACACACACACACACACACACACACACACACACATACATACATCGATCTATAAGTATATGTAGGTACTAGTATATAAAATGATATAACAACCTATAGATACTTCTGTACCATATATCTCTGTTTCTATACTATACTTATTACATATACTCATATTACTACACGACATGTTTGTAGGTACATATCAGCAATTTGAGCTAAGTCTATACTAAATACATACATGACTGGATAGCATGAGTGTAAATATGGTATACTCGTATGCCATTGTAAATTTGTCAACGTTTTCGCTCTAAATTTTTTATATATAGCATAAAGAATTTTCCATCCAACTATCTGTTTGCACATGCAGTGGCGGAGGTGGACTATGGGGCATGATAGCCCTTCCTTGTAAATGCAGATGCTTGTAAACTTTTTACAGATTTTAATCAATCGGAAATTTCAGAGTCATTCTAAACATACCCACACGTTTTACCAGCCGATTTTCTGATTTTCTGATTTGGGCTTTCTTCCGTTTGCATTTTTGTTCTGACTGTCAGTTTAAATTTTCTTCTGAAGATTGGTTTGTTTTTTGGTTAGAGTTTTGCACTGAGTTTAGCCTGGACTTTTATATGAATTTTGATTTGTATTAATCTGAATTTGATCTGAATTTTAGAATAAATGTGGTTTGGCCTTACTTGTGGACAGAAGTATGGAATTAAAACGAATTTTTTGTCTGACTTTTAGTTAAAATTTGGTTTGAATAGTAACTTGAGTTTAACTCTGAGTTTTGATGTGAACTTCAGTCAGAATTTGTTCAGCGTTATGACATAATTTTGTTTTTTTTTTTGTTTTTTGGTCTGAGTTCGGTCGGAATATCTTTATCAATTAGTATTTGTATGAATCGTGATGTTTACAATGCTTAAGTATTTACATATATCCCCAACCAAAACCTAAATCTTAGCTCCGCTACTGTACACATGCCCATATACATATAAGTATAAATATCTAAGTATGTGTGTTTGTCTAGGTTTCTAAATATGACAGTATGTGTAAATGTCGTTTTGCGTGCTTGTCTACAGTAATATCATGATTGAGTTAGTAAAGTTAGTTGCAAGTTACAGATAGACAGCACAGAACTGAACTAAACTAAACAGTAGACAGACACACTGCCATGAAGACAGCAAATATGATGTGTTGACATTTGCTGCTTGTGCAGTGAATCTTAGACTGAAAGGATTCTGGCCCGATTCTCAAAAAGAATTTTAATTTTTTCTTTTTTGTTGTCCTTTACAAATGGATTAAGATTTTGTTGTTGTATAAACTTGGATTTAAAAATATTTATGTATATTTTATATAAAATATTCATAAAGATTACCTTTAGAGATTGTTTTTAAAATAGATTTATGTGATTCGTGCATAACTGCTTTTAGATTCAGTTAAACTTTATTACTTTATTTATAATTTGTTCTTCTTTAACATGCTCTTATGAATGCCATTGAATAGAATTTGTCAGTAAATTAATACTGCTTAGCAGGATTGAAAAGAGGGACAAAATTATAAAGGTTAAATGGAAATTTCGGACTTGAGATGGGCATTAAAAATATAATATTTACTTCCTTTACTGAATATTGTATGCGTAAAATTCATAGAATTGCATGGAATATCATTCAAAGAGGTGACGATCAACAAATGCCACTCGAAATGGCATGGACTGTCATGGTCATTGTGTAGATGTAAATGTAAATGTAAATCTGTTAGTTACTTAGCAGCAAGTAAAAGTTTAACGCTTAACATCACATCATTTGTAATTGTAATGTACTCGTATGAAAAATGTAACTTGCAACAACTGTTTGTTGTTGTTGTTAGTTTATGTTGCAACTTTGTTTCCATGCGTCTATATGTACTATATAGAAAAGTGGATTATCAACAAGCTCCCTACACTCTTTTATATTGACAGTAGAGCCTAAGTTATTGTGTTCACGAAATTAGTACAATAAACTGAGAACTTAAGTAAAGAGAAGTTATCAGAATTCCATACAAATTAGCAAAAATTGATAAAGGGAATACGCAGTCGGAGAGCTGAGAAGCCTATTTCATTCTGTGATTGTTGAGAATTATAGGTTGAAACTTAAGACTAGAGCAGCTATGCTGGCTTCTAAGGAATAAGTTTTGATATTTGCAACAAAAAAAGAAAAAAAAAATGTATATCTTAGCAGCGAAAAGATTTAAGTTTTAAAGTATCGCTATTAAGATTTTAGAGCACTGATGTTGAAGTCAAGCGGAAATATTTTTTGCTGCCAGATTTGATTTGAAAGTTCGCAAGCATAAATCGGCATCATTTTTTTAAACCACCAGAACAGGTACAATCAATCCACCATTTCCCATCATTGAAAATAAAGTAAGTATTGGAGTTTTGAGAACTTTAAGTAATGCTCTAATTTAGGTTAATCCTATGCTGCATAAATTACTGATGTAAGTAAATTGATAAGAAAACTATTCGAGGGATTACTGTAGATATGCAGATGCATCTACTCGTAGGTAAGTGATTGTGTTTGTTTTCAGCAGCATTTTATTCTTTTATGATTTCCCTCGCTCTCCAACTCGCTCCCTACTTCCCTCCCTTCCTTTCTTCAATGTCTCTTTATTTCTCCATTGTGGTTGAAATATTTACAAAAAAAAAAACTTTATACCAATTAACAACTTTGTCCTTTTTACTTTTATACAAATTTTATACAAATTGAATCATTAGATGAGTTGCTGGCAAAATATCAATGGTCAACAGCAACAACAACTGTGGAACTATGTTGTGCTCTTGATTTTAATGTCGAATGAATGAATGAAATTACATAAATGTTTTTTTTGTAAAATAAAAGCTTCCCATAGTCGAAACTTTATTATTGTTGTTGTTATTGTGTAATAAATCGTTTTGAAATAAAAATTTTACATAACTTACTCATAAACAATTATTTATTATGAAGGAATTTAATTTACGATTTGCAATAATTGCAAAATGCCACTTTGGATTAATAACTTTCTTAGTTTAAGTTTAAGCGCTACAATTCCCTCTGAATCTGGCTCGGACTCGAGGTAGGGGCTGTGGTTCTTGTTCTCATTCCCTCTTCTGTTCTTGTTCTGGTTCAAACTCTTTTCCTTATTTTCTGGTTGCCATTTTAGATTTTGTTTAGGATCACGTTCAGATGTTGTAATCTCAGTATCAGACATTGATTGGGTCTCAATTGTATGCTTAAGCTCTGATGTAAGCGTCTACTTAAGCTCAGGCTTAATCTAGTGCTCATTCATATTTTCGTTAGTCAAAGAGTAGACATAAAGTTCAAATCATGCTCGGACTCAAGCTTATAGTAAGCTTTAGCGTAGAGGAAGACTCAAGATTAGGGCCAAGATCAATTTTAGACAAGAGGCTCAAACCTAGCATCAAGTTTAAACTCAGACCCAAGCTCAAAATTGGATATTTACTTTTCCCACGCTCCTACCTTCATGAGGTTCACTTTCGCTCAAGTTTATGCTTAGATTACGCTGAATTGAGCTTATCTTCGTGATCAGGTTCAAATTCTCGCCTTTGTTCCTAACTTCGTTCTCTCCTCTCTCCCATTGGGTTTCAAGCTCTTTTTTAGACTCAGGCTTAAGCACAGAAAATAGCTTCAACTTAAACTTATTTGTTTAAATTTATGTATTTTATTTTTTTAATTGTATGTAGTTTGAGGCTCAAAAGTTAACTGTGATTTGAACTCAAGCTGCGCCTTTAATTTATGTAGGCTCAGAAATTTATTCTCTTTACAGCTCCTACAATTTCCGTTCACATTTCATCATTTATCAAATTTAGCCATAGACTTTAACTCAAACCCGACTCTGGACTCCCAAAAGTACTTTAATTTTGAACTATGCTGCACGAACGTAGGGATTATTGTACGATCAAGGGCTTTAACTCTGCCTTTGCTTAAAAAGATTACAATGTACATACCCTCATCTAAGATATCAATATGTTCTGTTAATTCAATATGTACCTTAACCTCCGCTCCCTTCCCCTAAATCATATACACTGTAAGCCAACTTGGGCAAGTCATGCTCAACTCCATTAACACTTTGCTGTCTTGGATTCTTGACTACACAAACAAACAAAGTACACAAATTGTAAATTTATTTTACACTTATCATTGTGCAATGAGAAAAAATACCATGTGAAATTGCCAAATAATAAAAAATAAAATCAGTGATGATGATTCCATAAAATTTCAATTTAATACACAATAAGTATTATCGTATGGAACATGGCGCAATGCAACCTCAGCCCTAACGCCTCCCGTCTTCTTCCTACGCGCGCTCATGTCCAAGGATTTTATTTTCGGACTTTTATAGGCTTCTTCCTGTTATTATTATGATTATTATTTTGTTGCATAGCATCACAATAATATTTTGCGTTGGTATATTAAATGCTTGTTGTTCAAGTTCTAGTTAAGTTCCTGGCTGCCTGCTTGTTGTTGTAGTTGTTTACGATACATATACATTTTCCGTTCTTTGTTTGTGAGGTTGTATGTATGTGTGTGTATAGAGAACAACAATGTACAACTCTCGGATATCCGGAATACAAAATTAAACAAACAATGACAAGACGGAAGCTCAAAAACCCCAAGAAATATGCAACGAAAAAAGTGAAAAGAAACCTAGAAACTTTTTGAGAAAATAGTAAATGCCCCTGGTCCGCAACAGTACATAGTAATGATAGTGAATGCAAATAGTGTAGAATAACTAAAAAACAACAACAGATAGAAGCAGCAAATGCAACAGCAACAATTACACAAAATAAAAATAGATAGAAGGAAAAAATAATCTAGCATACTTTACAGCGCAGTTTTCAATGCTTTTATGTACAACTACAACTTACTCACTTACATACTGTGTGAATGGATGTTGTATGTAAGTATATAAAAATAAAACATAAATGAAATAGCCATAATGATAAAAACAACAACAAAAACAATAACAAAAAGCAACTAGAAAAAATGACGTTGTATAAAAACCGGAAGCTGAACAACAGCCAAACAACAATAACAACCCAGCAATTGGGAAAGGGGAGGGAGGACCGAAGGGAAAGGATTTAAATCGTTGACAAAAGACACAGCAACAGCATAATTGAATACTGCGGCTGCTGATGGGGCTGCTGCTGCTGCTACTGTTATCACTTTTGTAGCTACTTACTTTTACTGTTAATGTAGTTGATGTTGTTGTGGATTGTTATTATGGTATTGCAGCCATTTATAAAAATAGCACAACAGAATTAGATTTGCGTACAATAACGTTGCTTTGTAAATAGCAGAACAGGCAAGGGAAGAAGCTTAACATTTCACAAATGACTGCGTTCATTTTCAAGCTCAAGACACTTTTCCAGGTAATTTGTAGGTACATACACTCGTATATTGTCTATTACAACTTATTTCAGTCATGTACGATTATACAGTCAGAGACAGAATTCAGGGAACAATTTGTGTGATTGTGTGTGTGCTTTTGCATGAATGGCCTTCAATGTTTCTTTCAGTAGTCAGCAAAGGAATGGAAGCTTAAATTGCTTTGGTTTTAATACACTTTGAACGTTTCGAATAGAAACTATAGAAATATGATAGAAGGCTCCTGGGGCAGAAATCTTTCTTGAAATTATAAATTGCAAATTTATAGTTAAAAATATATTTAAGATAATTGATTTTGCATTAGTGCAACTTAGGATGCTTTTTCTTTGATTATCAATTTTATGGAATTTATTTTCTGGGGAAATAGCTGCGCGTAAGTCGGGTATAATTGAAAGAGTACCACATACACAGCAAATTTTGTTATTAGTTAGCTAAGAGCAAAACGAAGAGGGGGAGAGAGCGAGATGACGCACCAAGTAACTGCATTCTTGGTTATGTTGCCGTGAGCATTAATCGAATAGCAGAGAGAGAGGGAGAGAAAATTCCAGTACAGACATTCTTGATCGTGTTGGCCCATGTTGAGTTTTGTATCTGGCTGTAGCGACCTAAAATATAAATTCTAACATTAGTATTTCAAACTTTTATGTTTATAAATGCGATTATGCGATTTTAAAATTGCAAATACTTAACTCCCAAATGCTATTCGAAGACTTCACCCCAAGCAATGAAATCTCAGTACTACCTCAACAATACACGTGAATTCACATACCTTCAAAGCGCAATCAATCTTAGCTTTCACCGAAATTCACGTTGTTGCCATTATGTACTTGAAACTTCAAGCGGTGCGTCACGCGTTTTAAGCTTTACAGCCTCATTGCCTCATTGTGCGAATGCCGCGGCATACAAAGCAAAACCATAGCGCCATCATCATTGTCATTATTTATGAAAATTGCGTTTCCGTAAAATTATCGGAAATGGTATTTTCAAAAATATTCATTGCGTGTGTGTGTGTGTGTGTGTGTGTGTGTGTGTGTGTGTGTGTGTGTGTGTGTGTGTGTGTGTGTGTGTGTGTGTGTATGTGTGTGTGTAGTAACCTAAATGCCAGTAGGTGGAGTGAGTGAATTTGCGCAGATACAAGCGCATATTCCCTGTCTGTGTGTAGGTAAAGTTTTTGTATGTAGAATTTGTGTGTTGGTACACAGTACATGTGAACGTGTAGTTAGTAAAATTGATTGGAAAAGCTTGATTATAGCGCTTCTGTTGTTCTTTTAAGCATATTTGCATTTTGGCCTTACATATTTTGAGCGGTGCTGTTTCTATTGCGTACCTGCGTTCAAGTACATAAATTTTCACTGAATATTATGTACATATGTCATTGGAATGTTGATTTTCTATTTTTAATGTCACTCCCGTGTAATGAAAACTAAAGCAACAACAATTTATTGTTGTTTACTTTAATATTTTCAAACTCTTTACAATGGGGTGGAATTGGTATAGAATCTTATATTTAATCTCTTTTCATATACGGCATGGTAGAAAGTGGTTGTAAGTATGCAAGATTTTGTAAGGATATTGCACATTAACTACAATATCGTCAGTAAACAAAATATCTCAATTACAAGCATCAAGCACCACGTCGATTAACTTCTGTAATGTAAAAGCCTCTATAGCTCCTGCTTTTATGGGGAAAAAGAGCGGCATGTTTGCTTCGCCATGTAGGGGAGTATACAATCTCAAAGGATCATCTAAATACTGTTCTCCGTTGTACATAAGTACATACATACTTATATTTTATTTATTTTTTATTGATACATTCAACACACAGGGTGCACCCCTATGAATGCAGGAAGATTGATAGGTGGGAGGAAGGATGTAATTTGTATGAGTTGAACACTGGATCGTTAAACACCTCATATTTTTTTATCCTAATATTTTTTTATTGGTCTGGTCTAATAAATTTTATATAAAAATGCCAAATTCCAATCTTAATTACTTTTTCCGAAATTGATTTACTCTTTCTCTTGCAATTTCATGTTGTGTATGCAAATATTTTCCACATATATTCTCAAATGATTAATTTCATTTTATTTAACTACAAATTGCAACCCATTTTAACCTCAATTTATTCAAGGTCTCTCATGCCTAATATCATAATTGTTGTGAAAAACTAAAGATTAACCACAGTCAGAGACACATACACACGCATAAGTATTACTACTTATAATCGTATATAAATAAACACATACAATATTAAAATAGTGAGTGACAACCAAAACAACCAAGAAGAGGTACTAAAGTACCTCTCGTGACTTTCATAAGCTGTCGTTACTCTCTTGTCGTTATTCTTGTCCTTGTTGTTGTTGTTTTTCTGGTGGTTCTTGTCAACGACGACAAATGCTAGGTGCATTCATGCATAATGTTAAATGTCAAATGTTTGTGGTAAATTTATCAAATAAAATAAGCTTCATTCATACTTTGAGATGTGTGTATATGTTTTATATATATATATATATATATGAATGTACAAGCACATAGATACATACATTTATATTTGATATTGTACTTATGGTACATATATTATAGTGTCAATCAGCAACAGTCTACGCAAAGTAAAATGAGTAGCAACCGCAGCCAGTAGTTGTAATGATGAATGCCATTTATGAAGATGAATCTCTTATTATTGGCAGTTATTAATTAAGTGCACAGTAATTGTGGTTGATCACACACACACACACACACACACAGACACAAATTCATACGTATACAGCGTTACATACACACACGTATTTAGTTTCTGTTATAAGTAGATGTGCATTATACTATAGTAAGTATATGGATCAGTTAATTTCACTCGTAATAAATTATAAGTTATGCGAAAATTATTTATATGAACAATAAATTATTTATTTTTATATACAATACATAAGTAGGGTACTCGTAAGTATGTAGAATATAATTGTGGCAAATCATCATCGGTTTATTGTAAGCAGTGGAGGAGGAGGATGGGAAAAATGTTCGCTTATCGATTGAAATTATAAGCGTATTCATGAGTTTACAATCTTAATCGAGCCCTGGGACACAGAGCACATGAGATGAAAGTGAATAGGGGAGTTACCAAAGTCAAAGAGGTTGTCAGATCACTATTTTAAAATTTTACTACTTAGTTAATCTTTCTTAAGATTTTTGTTGTTGACATTTGCTCAAATCCTGTATAATCGTTTGATTAGTCCATCAATATTTTGAACGATGGTCACTGTGTCCTTTATGATTATAGAAAGAATACGTTACTTACTTACTTAACTGGCACTACAACCGATGATCGGTCTTGGCCGCCTCTACAAAGCTTCGCCAGTCGCCTCTGCTATGCGCACGCTGGCGCCAGTTGATAAGGCCAAGTGCAGTCAGGTTGCCATGCACCTGGTCTTTCCAACGGAGATTAGGACGTCCCCTTCTGCGTGTTCCTCGACCGTGTTTCGAATAAAACACCTTTCTAGCCGGAGCGCTTTCTTCCATTCGCTCAACGTGACCCAGCCAGCGAAGCCGCTGGATTTTTATACGCTTGACTATGTCAGTGTCGGCGTACAGCTCATACAGCTCATCGTTCCATCTTATTCGGTATACGTCGTCCAGGCATACTGGACTGTAGATATTACGGAGTAGCTTCCTCTCGAACGTTCCTAACAGCGTCTCAGAGGCTAACAGCCGCGCAGAGACGTGGTCAATGTCCACGTCTCTGCGCCATACATAAGGACGGGAAGGATGAGCGACTTATAGAACGTTATTTTCGTCGAGAGAGGGCTCAATAAGCAATTGAGAAGCAGAGCCCTCTCTCGATCGATAAAAATAACGCTCTATAAGTCCCTCATCCTTCCCGCCCTAATGTATGGCGCAGAGACGTGGACATTGACCATCAATGATGAGAGGCTGTTAGATCTACGTAAGATCTACGGTCCAGTATGCGTGGACGACGTGTATCGAATAAGATGGAACGATGAGCTGTATGAGCTGTACGCCGACACTGACATAGTCAAGCATGTATAAAAACAGCGGCTTTCCTGGCTGGGTCATGTTGAGCGAATGGTAGAAGGCGCTCCGGCTAGAAGGGTGTATTATTTAAGCCACGGTGGATAAACACACAGAATAGGAGATCCTAACCTCCGTTCGAAAGACCAGGTACAGGGCGATCTGATTGCAATTTTTTGTTTCGGTTTTCCTTTTCCTCAAATGCACTGCTCTTAAACAGTTTTTCATTTCAACTATTCCAATACGAAAGATCAAGCATAAAGGTATACAATTAATTTTAAATCATTCATTCATCTACTAAACTCAAATGCAACATGCACCACAAAAAGAACAATTTACAAATGTGTCAATTTCAGTAGCAAATTCATTAAGTGTGTCTATCGCCTGAATGTCTGTCTGTCTGAATGTCGATATATGTATGTATCCTTGTTATTTTCTATATAAGGAGTATGGGAGCAGCCTCACTATTTGTACACATGTATGTGTGTATGCTTCTGTTTGTTGCAGCACATGTCAAAAATACTTAAGCATAACAAAATTTGTTTATGAAATATTTTTAAAAATACGAAAAACAAATTATTTTTGTTCGTCAGTCAGTCTGTCTGTCTGTCTGTGATATGTTTACAATTCATTATCGTTTGCATGTGCATGGAAGTGTCAAAGTGGTTCCTGCTGTTTTGCTACAATTTGAATTATTTTATTAATAATTCTGAGAAGTAGCAAGGAAGGGATCAGGAACTTTGTATTCTTATGAATATGTATCTCATTTTCATTGAGCATTAAGTACAAATATGTACTTCCCTGTTTTTGGAATTTGTAAACTTATCAACTTACACATTTGCTTGTATCTAAAAAGCCTGGCCTTTGTCAGATTGATAAGATTAAGTGAAAAAATTGTACATATGTGATTTCCATATACTATGTGAGAAATTTGTTTTCCTGCATCTCAATTGCATAGAAACAAAATTGATTTACTATACACTGTCATACATGCATATGTATACATATCTGTGAATAAATAGTTACAAGGGCAAAAAGAAGAATGAGAGTTGTATGAGAGAGTTGTATGTAAAATAAAAGATGACCCTAATTTATTTTTTTTTTCTGAACAGAACCTACTCTCTTTTATTCTATTTGACCTTTGCAGTCAAGGCGAATTTATCGATCAAGTGTTACAGCTTGTTTTTTGTATATGTTTATATATACATAATTATATATTAATGAGAAACCAGTGAATCCACGTTAAGATTTAGCAAGAAACACAACACTGTCTGCAAAGCATAGAACACAAGAAGAGAAACTGAGGAAGCCAACATCGACGTGTCTGCGTATATTGTATGGAGCCGATCCCAATACGTTCATATGAAAAAGCTCGATCCCGACGTCTGCTCTCTCAGTGCAATCACATCTGCTCTATGATGAGAGCGAATTATCTTGTTAAAAAGAGACATATGTATGTTAAAGTGCTGTCTTATGTTATTTTTCTCTCCATTTATATAAATTATTTTACTCATTTTACATTTTACATTTTAATTTATTACTTTATACATTTGAATTATTTGTTGATTTTCATAAACCTGTTGTTTATTAATTTCTATTGTACTATGGTATAACATGTATAACTCATTAACGACGACCTTTTAAAACGTAACTGTTTCTAATAAAAACAGAAGGGAGAGAGTTGTTAAAGAGAGCAAAGACTGTTACAGAGCGGAAGAGAGACTAAGCGAATTGATGGAAACAAATCTCACTGATCCAGAAACAATAAATTGTTCACTCCTCTGCAAAGGAATTTCATTCTTCCCAATTGAATAATTACTACACGCCACGTGCAACACATGTTTCTACCACAGAAGTCTCTAACATTTTACAAATATGTAAAACTTTGCTTTTGCTCCCCATGATTTCTCACCTAATAATTATAAATTTCACACCACCTACAACATACATACATACATACATACATATATACTCATACATATGTATGTATATACGAGAGTGAATGTATGTGGTTGTATTTCTGTGCAACATTGGCATTGAAAAGCACGTGCTCGTGTACTCGTATGTTTGTCTGCTGTCTCTGGTAAATATTTCATTAATTACATTTTCACAAAAATTTTAATTGATATCAAAAACAGTAGAAAATAAATTTGTAAAATTGTTGATGACGTTGTTGTAGCACATGATGCCATGTTACCGGATATTATTATGTATGTTGCGGTTGTTGTTGTTGTTATTGTCGCCGTTGATGTTGTTATATCTTTTTATTGTTGCCTGTTGTTGTCGTTGTCAGAGCATTAGCATGCTGCCAACTTTCGACACTTTGAACCATTATGTACATACACACACATGTACTCGTATGTTTCAAGACAAAACTCATGTTTCTCCAACTTTATTCTGTTGCCTACAGTAGCGAGGAAAATTGAAAAGCATTTTTAGATTTACAATATTTTTTGCGGAATAAAAAAGACCTAACATAGATCATAGATAGTATAAAATTAATTTTAATTCAATAATTTTTTCTTTGGGAATAAAAAACTGGAATGAATTTCTTACCCTTAGAGAAAATACTTAGTCGTAGTTATTTACTTTACTTTACTTTTAATGGCACAACAGCCCATGGAGGGCCTAGGCCAAGCTTTTCGCATTCACTCATGTTGTGCGTGTTATACTTGTACATGAATGGAAGGGACCTACAGTTTAATGCCGAATCCGAACGGCGAAGTGAAAAGCTTTTCATAGGCAATTTTTACTCTTGTAGGTTTGCCGTTTGCCATTGCCTACCAAGAGGTGGTGCCGTTTAGAAAAATTATTTTTTTCTACTTTTTGATTTTGCCTGTGCCGAGATTCGAACCCCGGACACTCTGCGTAGCAGTCCACTATAACTATAACTACCACTACGCCACCTCGTCTAGCGACCTCGTCGTAGTTATAGGTTTATGTAATTTTGCGTTCGTGCTAATATGAAAAATAAAAATTATGTGCGTCAGTGGGACGCCCTATAGAAGTTTACTTCTTCAGAACGTTTGCGTTTATATTTACAACGACTTTCCTTTACAATGTGAAATTTTTGTTTGAAATCTCAAATTTGACGATAAACTGATGGAGAAGTAAACTTAAATTAGTAAGAGAGTTATGGATCGTTATCAGACTTTGTTTCAATATTTGTTTTACCAGTTTCCCATAATTATATTTTTAACTTGTACAGTGGTTCGCTTAGACTATGCCCAAGAAGTCAGAAACCAATTATTTTATTTAACTTTTTCGACGGATTGTTGGTCTGAGTTTGATCTCAATTTTTGGCCTGACGTTTTCTCTGAAATTAAATCTGATTATGAGTTAACTTTTCATCTGAATTTTAACTGAGTTTGATTTGATTTTTGCTTTCAAATAAATACTCGAAATTTATAACCTAATGACATATTTAGTTTAGTTGTGCGACTCATCAACCGTTTGCGAAGTGCATCCAAGTGTATTTAAATCTACATATTCCCCATTGCTAGTATAATGTAGTGTTATATATATTTTAAGATTACAGAGAGAGAACATCTCTCTGCAATCTTTATTTTGCTCACCACTGTGTGAACTTTACTATTTTAGCAATTTGCATATGTTTAATTGAGGAGAAAAATTATTATTATTCTTGTTTTCTTAGTGTTATTGCGGTTGTTCTTGTTACACATTTAATACTGAATTATTTTTGTCACGTGTTTCACACTTCATTTCTAATTAATAGCATGTTTCTTTATTTTTAATGATTGCTGCTGCTGCTTCTACTGTCTTTGCTGTTGTTGCTATTGCAATAAACACATTCATAAAAATCGAATATGTGGATACCAACTCGTATGTTGCATGCATCATATGCGCATACACATACATATGTATGCATGTGTATGTCTGAAGCTATTTTTGTTGTAGTTGCAATAAAAATTCAATATGGTTTTTTCTCCCTCTTTACTTTGCCGCTTTGATTATTAAACATTAATTTTTATATGAATGTGTGAATTGTGTAGCATCATAAAATTATGGCAAATACGTGCATATAAAAATGTGTAGCATTTAGCGATGATCAGTGATAGACCAAGGATTTGACTTTGGGAGGGATAGGCGGATCTTGATAAATTATGAGATAATATCGATACCAAATATATTATATAGTATATATATGCATATGTATATTAGACCAAACTGGTACCGGAATTCAGAGCATACTGAAATTGAATCCAAATCCTAACTTTAGTAAATTCCCACTAAGTTCGGATCAGAAATCAGCTCAGAATGCAGACCAAAACTTGGAGCAAAATTTAGGTAAAATGGAACAGGAAATTAGTCTTAAATCTGACCCAAACTGAAATTAAAAGTCACATTCAAAATAATTACCTATACATATTCAAACCAAAAACCGAAAAAAAGGGATACAGACCAAAATACTGGCACTAAAATTAAACTAAAATTCAAACTCATACCAGTACTTCGACCAAATTTGTTCCACTTTATGGCCAAAAATTTGAGCAAATATGGGACCAAAAATCAAACCGAAAGTTAGACTCAAATTCAGATACAAATTCTGTCGAAAAGTAGTCGGATATGTAAACCAAAATGCAGAGAAAAATTCAAACTCAAACACAGGCCAAAATCAGATCAGAAATCAGACCCAATCCGAACAAAATTCAAATCCAAATTCATAGCAAAATCCGCAAATTTGCAGCAAGTCTCAAACCGAATTCGTTCATATTTTTCCCCAAACTGAGACCACAATTCAGACCTAAAATAAGAGAAAAACCCGGTCCATAAAGTCAGATTTTCTGAGAGCATCTACTTATACATTAAACTAACTTCGAAATTTTACATTTATTACATAAGTACATATGTATTATAGTCGGACCTACCTACTGTAGCAACATATACTCGTACATACATACTACTTATGTATATGACAAACAGTTTCACTATAGGAAGATTTTAAAAGGGGCTGCAGTTTCCTTTTGGATCTGTGACTGCTGGAGGAAATGTATGGTATACAAATTTGAATCACATTATCAATGACGCAGATATTTAAATACCATATTTGTGTGCTAGATAAAAGTAGCGCACTATTTCTTTAACTCTGCTAATAATTTCAGCTATGTCGTTCCTTAACAAATAAAAATTCATTTTTCATAGAATATTTTGTGATATTAAAAAACAAACGATATATTTATCCATTCACTGAGGCGACACGAAGAGTAAAACGAATTTAGTAAGTAAATGGAAAATTGTACGCCTCATTCATTTCTAGGAAAATTGATTGAAATTTCAATGACATAATCTGCGCTACGCACCAAACACAAAATTTTTGACGTTGTTTATTTATTTAATGCACACGCAGTTGGCATGTGTTGATGAGCGCAGCGAATGCATGCAGCTCATCTGTGCAACATTTGCAATGTACATAAACAAATGCGAAAACGAGGTGCTTGCACATGAGCAGGCAGGCAGATTGAAAGACAGACAGACGGAAGACAACCACCACGGCACGGCCTGGCATACCATAGCCACACATTGCACACTGATAGACACATTTACACAATGTGGCAACCGCATATTAAAAAGGCACTCATGAGCGTTTTTATGTCTGTTTATGAGTTATGATGATGCAAAAATAAAGCCAACCAAAAAAAAGTGAGAAAACGCACACCCTCCTCAAAAAAACAAAATTAATAGTAAAAGAAAAGAAACAATTTGAGCAACTACAAAAACATGCAAAAACGAAATCGCTGCTGCACACACATGTGCTTGCAACCAACGAACACTTTACATACATGCAAACATACATATTTCACTTGAATGCACGCCAATCAACTTAACATATATAGTATAAAAACATCTACAGCAATGCGATATTGGGAGGCACAGCGGCTGGGAAGGCTTACTGATTTTATGAATGACGCTCTTGCAAAGTAATTGAAACTTATAAAAATAAGCAAATGAAGAAGAAAATACATTTTATATTCACGTTATAAAAACATCACAAACACAAATGTGTGACGTGCCGTTATCAATTGTGTTCTTGTTATTGCTATGCATTTAAAAAGACGATAATACAGTATTCGCGTGATAAAAATTAACAAAAATACTTATATGGGAAATATGTCAAACAAGGGGTAAACCGAAAAATTAAATATCAAGGGTATTATGAGTTATTCTACATACAAACATATTTACAGTAAAGCGCCTCAAGCTCCATAAAATGAAAATATGTTGCTCTGAGCTCCTAGAAATGAAACTAAGTTGATAATTGCATAATTGCCAAATAATTTAGGGTCTATCGATAACATTTCTTGAGTTCGATGGTTTTGAAAAAATTTCTAAACCTTTGATTTTTTGTAGAAACAACTTTTCGTAATGCCCAATAAAAGTTTAAATGCAATATATTGTTGTTATGTAGGTACTTAAAACTTATAATTAAAATTTTGTATTCAAGTATCTAAATATTTGCTATTGCAGTAAATCCTTCTGTTGTGGAATAACAAGTTGAGGTAAGTAAACAAACAATAAACACGAGTAGCACAATTAGGGAGCTGAAACTCCGGGGAAAATGATTGGAATTGTTTAATATCAGGCTTTCTAAATAATCAATTTTTCTTCATTATTATTCCAACTGTCTCCATGGCATGGAAAAAAAGTGTTCGTACGAAAAAATGCATCCATGCTTCTTAGTTTCATATCAAAAAACTTATCTCACCACTTTATTCCGCCATGTTTCTTTCAAAAGAGTACAGTTGTTGTAAGTCGAGCTGTTACTACTTATAGCAAGTGGGTTGGAAATTATTATTCACCAAAGAGTATCTGAGAGATCTGTTCTAAGTGAGAGAGATATTAACGAACTTTTTGATTAAGTCTACATACGTATGCAGACCAGACTCAGACCACTACTTGGTTGCGGCCAAGGTCTGCACACGTATATATGTAGCAAATCGCGTACGGATAGGTACAAAGAGAAAGCTGGATGTCGAAAAGCTGCAATCACAACAGACAGCCGAAGTCTTCGCCAACCAACTCGGACTCCTCCTTTCGCAAAACACCCCTCAACTTGATGATATATGCGCACAGTGGACGCACATTTCCCGCTCTATGCGTACGGCTGCCGAAGAGGTGCTAGGCTACCACCGTCGACGGAGAAATATGTGGTACGACCAAGAGTGTCGCGATGCTACTGAAGCAAAAAACGCTGTTTACAGAGCCACCCTGCAGTCAGTTGCAACGCGAAAGTTGAGGAGGGAGGAGAAACGTCTTTTAAGGCGCAAGAAAAGAGATGAAGAAAGACGCGAGTTCAATGATATCGAAATGTTGCTGGACAGGAACGAGGTCCGAAAATTCTTTGAAAGAATAAGACGCCTGACTCTTGGTTTGAAGACCGGAGCCTCTTCCTGCAAGTATGAAGACGGAATTCTGGTGACAGATATCCAGGGCATAATGAGATTATGGAGGGAGCACTTTTCGTAGCTGCTTAATGGCGATGACGGCAATAATCCCGCCACTGCGGAATCTACTCCGGAAACTGACGGCGTTGAAGTACCGCCGCCCGACTATGAGGAGGTCTTAACAGCCATTGCTCGGTAGAATATGGTCGGATGAAAGCATGCCAAGTGATTGGAACCTTAGCGTACTCTGCCCAATCCATAAGAAAGGTGATTCCACGATCTGCGCCAACTACCGTGGGATAAGCCTTCTTAATATTGCATATGAGGTTCTATCGAGCGTACTGTGCGAAAGACTGAAGCCCATCGTCAACAAACTGATTGGACCTTATCAGTGTGGCTTCAGGCGTGGTAAATCCACCATCGACAAAGATATTCACACTACGCCAAATCCTGGAAAATACTATTCGTCGATTATAAAGCCGCCTTCGACAGCACGATCAGGAATCACTTGTACGCTGCAATGTCTGATTTTGGTATCCCTGCAAAGCTCATTCGGGTTTGCAAAATTACACTGACCAACACCATCAGCGTAGTGAAAATTGGGGTAGACCTCTCCGCTCCATTTGATACCAAAAGAGGTTTCAGACAAGGTGACTCCGTATCGTGCGACATCTTTAACCTTATGCTGGAGAAAATAATTCGAGCTGCGAACATCGACATCTCTGGCACTATCTTCTACAAGAGTGTCATGCTTCTAGCATACGCTGATGATATTGACATCATTGGCAAAAACGCTCGAGCAGTCAGTGCAGCATTCTCCAACATGGAAAAAGAGTCTCGTCTAGTGGGTCTAGTAGTGAACGAGGACAAAACGAAATACCTTGTGTCAACAAGCAAAGAGTCACAGCGTCTTGGACTGGAATGTCACTGTTGCCAATTATACTTCTGAAGTCGTCAAGGATTTTGTATATCTAGGATCCAGCATAAACACCAACAATAATGTCAACTTTGAGATAAAGCGGAGACTAACTCTTGCCAACAGGTATTACTACGGGCTCAGTAGGCAATTGAGAGGTAGAGCCCTCTCTCGACCGACGAAAATAACGCCCTATAAGTCCCCCATCCTTCCCGTCCTAATGTATGGCGCATAGACGTGGACATTGACCATCAATGATGAGAGGCAAAGTCCTAATCTCCGTTGGAAAGACCAAGCGTGGCGCCAGTGTGCGCATACCTGAGGCGACTGGCGAAGCTTTGTGGAGGCGGCCAAGACCGATCATCGGTTGTAGTGCCAGTTAAGTAAGTAAGTATGCAAATATATAATGTTGATTTTAATTATAATTATGTATGGTATGCACGAGTATGTATGACTGCTTTTAACCATTTTTAATAGATACTCCCTTTCACCATTTCAAGTGTACATAGTGTAGGGTATAAAAGTAAGTTCAAGTTTTCCCCACTTGACAGTGTTTGCTTCTTTTGTTTATGGTAAGTTGGCGCTACAATTATTTATGTACATACATATGCACTACGAGTATGTCTGAAATAGTTTAAGGCTTGAGAATGTGTCAGTTACAATATCATTAGTTAAAATAACAACTACAATGGCAAACACTGTTTTTTTTTTACAAAAATAGTAACAATAAAAGAAATACACAACAATAAAAAAAAACTTTTAAATGTGTTTATTTTACATTTACTCTTTCATAATTCTTACAAAAAAAAAAAAAAAAAAAAAAACTAAAAAACAATATTTCTATTCTCATTTTTCTGCGCTTTGTTGACATTCATTAATAATTCAAATGTAATTTTTTCCATGCATATTTTGTTATTATTTGTATTTCTCAACTTCCTGCAGGAAACATTACAACAACAAGAACAACGACAGTGCAATACATGTTTTTAGAAAATTTAAATAATTTTCTTTAAAAATTTATTAATATCGCTGTCTCATGCTGCACTCTTTGCATATACATACATACATACATCCATACATGCATACATACATGTGCATACAAATATGTTAATTTGGAAACAATTGCAACGCCAACTTAATTGTGAGGGAGAGAGAGAGAGAGAAAAAAATGCAAATGTTGCGCAATATTTCCCTTAGCAACATTTGCCTTTGTTTACAGTTCTTCTGTGAGCAACATTTCCAATAAGATTTTAGCTAATTTTGGAAGGTACACAGTCAGTTTTGTGTTTACTTTTGCCGTTTTTTTTGGGGTGTTTTTTATTTTTTCTAACTTTTTAGTACTTTGTTTTCGTGCGTTTTTTTCTGCTGTACACTCACACACACACACACAAAAACACACTGTATATCTATACCCTATACACTCTCTACGTGTTGTATGGGTTTTGATCGAGTAACTGTTTTTTTTGTAACGGTTTTTTGTAACTGTCTCAATTAAGCGTCGTAGGTGTTAACAAATATTATATGTATACAAATGATCAGCAGCGTGCATAACGGAGTCAATTTAGTCATGTCCGTCTGTCTGGCCGTGTACACGAGGAAAACTTAAACAAACGATAATCAGGAAGAGGTTAAGGTTCTGAAATAGATAAAATCGGTCAAGTAGGCGTGCTACCTCTCGTACAAGTGAAATTTTCAAAAAGTAATATTTATTAAAAAGCATATTGAAAAAAATTTTATACACATCATTGAAATACTATCTTGAATATCTGTTATATAAATTATTGATATTGGCCGAAAGCCACGCCTACCTCCCATACAAGTGATATCTTCAAGTTATAATATACATATGTAAAAGAAGCTACTGATATAAAAAAATTTATTCAGCAAAAATCATAAAAATTTAATTCACCATTGAATGTAAAACGGTGTTTTGTTTCAGTGTGTGTAGAGTATAATAAAGTTCGGCCTCGCCCGCACTTTGCATTCGGTATTTTTTACTTTGATTTTATTCTTAAGAAGTTTTGCATAACATTTCGTTCATTCGTTTGTCAACTTATGTACTTTTCTGGTGAATGTGTGGTGTGATGTGGTGTATCACTGGTAGCAAAAATCAAAAACGAAAAAGCACAGTACTGTTTATATCGTGGTGTATCGCTGTTGTCCGTGGTGATGTTGTCGGTGTTTCGGTGTTTCGGTTTTACGCGCTTTGATTCCAATTTCTTTAATGGAATATTTATTTATTGTGATTATGGTATAAATAAGTCAGCAGTGTAGGTAATTGTTATATTACGAGAGTACTTTTTTTTTTATAATTTTTAAAACTAGAAACTATTTTTCTGTATTATATTTTTTTTCTTTTGCAAAATTCCCAGCCCATTTTGCAATTTTTTAGTGGTTAAAGTATTTAATTTCAATGGAAGGTTCTTGCCAGTGCAAAATTTTATTAGTCAATGAATCAACCAGCGGATAAGCAAAATAATCAGCGAATCACTCATGATCAGTTCGTGGAGTCAGTCGATGAGTAGGTCAGTGAATTTTTCAAGGGAGTGAGTCGTCAGTGAATCTGTGTGTGAATTAGTAAATGAGTTAATCAGCGAGAAGGTTATTGGGTTCGTCGTGGATCAGGAACGGTTTCGAACAATAAACCTGTCCCGGGCTCAAAAAAATATGAGTTCGAAAGCGTCGATTAAAATGTTTTAGTGAGCTAGTCAGTGCTTCAGCAAACAAGGTATTAAATTATTTTTGAAACAGGTGTGTAAAAACTTTTTAAGGCTGACAATTTTTAAGAATTTAAAATTAAATTATTTTAACATTAATTATATAACAATTTTGTGTTTGTTATACTTCGCATAAAGCATTGATTTGCCCTGCCCTTTACTTTAGCATACAATACTAATGTGTTCAATTATTAATGAAAATTTCCAACAGTTTTTAATACTTTTATATATAAATGTATTTTTCTTTGGAAGAACACAAAATGTTCTATATCTAAGTTGAGTGGGGAACTCAACGGAGGAATTTAAAATAAATTTGAGCTTAAAGAGAAAAAGTTTGCAATTAAATAGAAGTGCCAGTGCTCGTTCTTCTTCTATTCTTTTAATGGCACAGCAACCCATTGAGGGTGTAGGCCGAGCTTTTCGCATCCACTCATGTTGTGCTTGATATACATATGTATTTGTTCATGAATGTTATCTACAGTTTCATGCTGAATCTGAACGGCGAAAAGTGAAAAGCTTTTCATAAGAAATTTTTACTCTTGTAGGTTTGCCGTTTGCCATTGCCTGCCAAGAGGTGGTGCCGTGTAGAAAATTATTTTTTCTACTTTTTGATTTTACCTGTGCCGAGATTTGAACCCGGACACTCTGCGTAGCAGTCCAAAGCATTACCACACGCCACAGCGACCACTTTCAATCTGGCAATACTTTTTTCGGAGTTGATCTTTTTGACAGCTATCACTTGATTGCTGCAAAAAGTGGTCGAAAATTGGTGCCATGTAGAAAAATTGTTTTTTCTACTTTTTGATTTTGCCTATGCTGAGATTTGAACCCCGGACACTCTGCTTAGCCAACGCACTACCAACTACGCCAGAGCGCGACCACGGCCAGCCCAGTTCACCTATCAGAATTCTCTCGACCTAATTCAATTTCTCACTTTGAGAGTGCCCATTTAGAATTGAAGTTGGCTTTCAAGACATAAAATATATTCCATAGTTATTTGACATTATAGTTTCGATCTTATTTAAGGATGATGTGAGTTCAATTCGAAATGAGGAGGGAAGAGAAAGAAAGAGAGATAGATATAGGGGGAGAGATAGAGAGAGAGGAAAAGATAAAGAGAGAGGAAGAGATAGATCTAGAGAGAGAAGATAGGGAGAGAGAGAGAGAGATATGGTGAGATATAAAAAGTGATATAATGGCAGAGATAAGGGGAGAGCTACAAAGAGAGAGAGTGATAGAAGGAGAAAGAGAAAGAGAGAGAGAGAGAGATATATAGAGAAATTGTTTTGATATATGTAAGTAGTTTATGAATATGTTCACATTTATGTATGTAAGTAGCTTAAAAAATGTATGGTTACTTTATTCTTTAATGACGTTGTAAATAGTGTTTTTTTTAGAGTGTGGTTTTCAATCTTACTTTACTTTTACTGGCACAACAGCCCAAGGAGGGCCTAGGCCGAGCTTTTCGTATCCACCCATGTTGTGCGTGTTATATTTGTACATGAATGGAAGGGACCTACAGTTTAATGCCGAATCCGAACGGCGAAGTGAAAAGCTTATCATAGGCAATTTTTACTCTTGTAGGTTTGCCGTTTGCCATTGCCTGCCAAGAGGTGGTGCCGTGTAGAAAATTATTTTTTCTACTTTTTGATTTTACCTGTGCCGAGATTTGAACCCGGACACTCTGCGTAGCAGTCCAAAGCATTACCACACGCCACAGCGACCACTTTCAATCTGGCAATACTTTTTTCGGAGTTGATCTTTTTGACAGCTATCACTTGATTGCTGCAAAAAGTGGTCGAAAATTGGGCCTGGCCTCTCGGCTGGAATTTATTCGAACCAGCCGCGGCGGTCACTTGCCCAAAATCGTTTTTAAAACATAATGGCAAATCCTTATCTTTATAATAAAGCTAAATTCTTGGCCATAACATTAAATTATATGCATTTTATTTCTTCTAAAACACCACACTTCTAAAAAAATAAAAAATTCTGTACTTATTTACATACTATGTACATAAACATATTATATAAATACATATATCATATTATGTATGTATTTATTTACTTATATTTTTCTATTATATAAATTTAAAAGCTCACTAAATTTAAACTTATTTTACTTTAATATTTGCAGAAATTCGACAGAGAGTAAATCAATATTCAAACAATTCACTCACAAAAAATAAAAATTAAAGAAGTGAACAACATTGCAACATTGACAGCACAGAGTAAAAGTAACGAATGTCATTGCGAAAATTGCAAAAAATTATAATAACAAAGAAAGGAAATATAAAAATAAAAAAACTTATTCACATAAACAATGATGTGAGCAGATAGAGCAAATGAAAATTGCAGCATCATTATTCAAAAATATTATATATAAATGCAAAAGTATCTGTTATGACATTTGAAATCAATTGAAAAGAAAATCGTTTGTCTGTTCATTCGAGCGAGTAGCAAAGAACAACAACCACACAGCAGCAGCAGTAGCAGCAGCAGCAACAACATTTGTGTTCAACGGGTGCAAAAAAAATACAGGAAGAAAAAAAACTTCACACACACTCACTCACTCACTGTAAACAGTCATTGAAGTGTACATTTATTGGAGAACAAATGCATTTCATCTCTTGGATACAATAAAAAATCCGAAAATTTATAAACAAATAAACAAAAACACTGCACAGAAAGAATAACTGATTTAGATTGAAAACAAAAATCAAACGCATTTCTGAGTGAGGGTGAGAAAAATCTTAAACCATTTGTAGATACGCTAATTTTCATGATTTAATGTAAAACATTTAAGAGACAGAGTGGAAATAGAAGAAAAGATTTTTAGAAAAATCATTTTCATTTAGCGCGCAGCGGAAATTATTAATTATGGCCGGAGTACTCGTAACAGAATGAAACAACCAATTAAATTGTGAACGCGTACCGCTAAATATTTTTATGCAAAGTGAGGGCAAACATGCGCGTGCTTTTGTTTATGTACGCGTTTGTGTAGCACAGCATCGTCGTCGTCATCGGCATAATAATTGGCATAAAGACATTTATTTATTGCGTATTTCGAACGCATTTTCAGTTGTCTGCCAAAAAAAAGACGAAGAAGAAAACGATTCACGAACTAATCGATATCAAAAAGGAGCTACTATAGCAACCCATACAATTTTATGAAACGGAAAATTGTGCTTAAAAACATCAATGAGATAAAGTTTTATAGCACATAAAGAGAAGAAAACGTTCTCTGTGTGTCTGGCTGCGTACGTGCCGAAATTGTGCGAATTTCACAAACTCAGCGTCTTGTTTTACTAATACTCCTCAATCACCAACATCATCGTCATCATAAGCTCTCTAACGTTTATTACTGCCTTGAGACTTCAGGCAGCTAAACAAAGACAAAGAAAGTGACAGAGAGAGCGAGAGCGAGAGAGAGACAGAGACAGACAGACAGACAGACAGCTAGGCAGATAGCTGTCATAAAATATCAATTTGTGATTTTTCAATTTTTCCAAACAAACAACATAAGCATTGAAAAGCGTCAGCCAAACGACTCGGCTCGACTTCGATCGAGTATCCGCGTTTTGCGTACCTACTTTTATACAAAAGAATAAACAGAAAAAATCTTCCAAAGAAGAGAGGATGCACAAGTTGTTAGAGTACGAGTATAATGCCGGGTGTGTATGTTTTTGTAATATCATCGTGATATATCAGTGAAAAGTAATAGAAAAAAGTGCTGAGAAACTTAAATCTTGAATTAGTGACAAAGAAAAAAGTAAAAATAATAAAATTTTTATATAATTTGCCATCCTGTGCGTAAAAGGTGTTTGCTATACAAAGTCACATATAGCAGAAATCATTATCGTCGAATATGTCAGCAGCAACAGCGGAACGTGGCGGTTGCAGCAAATTTGCTTGCTGTTATCGAAATTTTTTAATAGTTGCTGTCTTTTTACTTATTATAGCTGGCAATGGTAAGTTTGAAAGCTGATTGCATTTATTATACCTATATCATTTAATGTGACTTTCAGAAATAACAAAAATTAAGGCAAACTCTAATTTACAATACAGTAAACCTAGGTTAAGTACATTTCTCATACGCGAATCGTAAGTGTCTGTAATTTGCTACTTTTTTATGCAAATATCCATAAAAATTTACCTTTTACCGTAAGTGCCTTTCCCGCTTAAATACCGCAACAGTCTGACATCTTCAGCTGGGGAACTTAACCGGGGTATACTGTGTTATCGAACTCAAACTGCAAATTGGCAGTTCTTCGAATATGGTTTGTTGTTATCAAAAATTAAACTTTACACCAGGAACATCTTTCTATAAGTTTAAAGATGCTCGATGTAAACAATTCTAGAGAAAATCTGTTTGTTACGTCATATTGGCTGCTTGCTATATCTCGATAAATTTATGTAATTACAATAACAAAAAATGATTGCGTGTAGGTTTTGTTATTCGCACACGCTGATATTTTGTTTGTAGGCAAAAGAGGAAAGACGAAAGGGTAAGGCCGTGCTTAGGTTCAGATTTTGCTCGGCGAACACCATGAAATTGTTATTGCTCCGAACATGAAGAGAGAGAGCTTTTACTCACTCTCACAACGAAAACATTCAAACCTGTACATCATTATTTCCATTAATTAATAAAATGGTTTAAAGTTTGTTTGTGTACCATTTAGTGTTGCCATTGCGCACAAATAAGTATTATACTTAAGCCGACCAAAAGCAACTTTGCAACGAGCTCAATGTAACCACCAGACCGAGCGCGAGAGAGAAATGTGATTTGTTCGCCAGCATAGCCACGACCTAAGGGCTCAACCTCGGCCGTGAGTATACCTCACGGTATACCGTGAGGTATACCAAAAAATTTTAAACGCTTTTATTAATATGGAGCGTAAAGTTAATAATATAATTGAAAAATTATGTAAATAATATGATTTTTCTTCAAAAGTTTTATGAATAAAATATTTAATATTCACCTTTAAAAACTAAAAACATTCGCAACTTCGTTTTTCTGCATATGAAAATAGTGATTTACCAGGTTTGCATGTTTTCCTTCTATTTTGCATACATTTTTGTTCTTTTTTTTGTAGAATAACTCATTGCTAACCCTAAATACTCGGCGTTCTCGGTGTGCATTTCACCCAGCATATCGTGTTCGGTGTGAGAGTAAGTAAAAGCTCTTTTCGTGTTCGGGCAACAACAATTACATGGTGTTCGCCGAGTAAAATTTGAATATAGCCAAAATAAGCCTTACAGATTTCAGTAAGTACCCTATAGAGAAACCAACTGGTTTAAAGTTAGTCGGTCAATTAGTCCAACATTTTGTGTCTTTCCTCATTGATAACTAGTTTCTTTAACATTGAGTTGCACTAGGCGCAAGTCAAATAAATGTCCAGGCTTGCATATTTTCAACTAGTTAATAGACAGATGTTTAGAATAATAATTTAAGTCAATCAAATTTTGAGAAAGATGAACAAGTCTATGAACGAGTCCATTTGATGTTTGCCAAATCGAATTTTTTAATTTAAATTAATGTATTAACTCATGCATTACTTGTTCAAAGGTTTACTATTTATATGAGCTGCAGTAATTATTTATAATATATATAATTCTCAACCAGTTGTCTGAAGATTTGAAAATTAAAGGTAGTATTTTGGCAGTTATAGCGATATAATTTCCCCTGGAAATCGGGCCAAATAAATCTATACACCTTTTCGAAAGGAAAGCTTTCGTAGGAAAGTTAATACTTTAAATATCTAAAAAAAAAGGGTATTTTGTTATTGAAAATATATATTTGGGAAAAATAAAATTTCCTTCCAAATTAGGCAATTCATCAGTGATCAGAACAGCTCCATTTTTTTAAAATCCATATAAGTGAAAAATATTGTAAAGTAGTTGAGAATTACAAGACAATATTTTCACTGAAGGTATTTTTGAAGTGGTTGATCACTTCAACCAATTTAAAAACTAGATGTTGCATAAACTATTTGGGAAACTAGTGAATTTAGAGGATAAGATTGCTTCTAGACGAGACGACATTATCGTAGAAAAATATTTGTCATATGGTATTTGCTTACATACGACAATAAATAGAAAATAAATAATTAATGGAAACAGCTGAGTATGCTTTTGTGTTTGTAATAGCTTCTCCATGTCACGGCCAAAGTCTTTAAGAAATTAGCAACAATTCAATCTCTTAATACGCTGTTTTAGAGCTTCCACACGAAACTACTTGCGAGTGTGGAGCGCGTTTTCTAATGCAATATTTGTTTTAAGCACAATTTAAAAATCGATACCTAGTGATTTTTTTAATAATACAATAAGTGTTGAGTTGTCACAAAATGTATGAAACGAAGTACATTAATGAATTGTACATGTTCGCATTTTTTACATCGAGCTAGGCCCTCGAACCTAAAATGTTTACATCTTTAACTTAAATTTGGTTAAAAAATGTCTGCCTGAAAATTATGCTAATTCATTCTTATGGGCATTCCCGCACGAGGTAACCGTGACCTATTTACTTGAGATGCAAATTTTCAAGTTCTTTCGTGTAATAAATCAACTGTTAATCTATAGTAGTGATGAGCCTATCCCAAAGTGGAAAATTGTATACTTTTTCAACTATTATTTTCAGAGCTACATTTGAATAACTTCACGTACATACACGCAGGCATATAAAAATAAATGCTAATGTGTTTGTGTTGCTTGTTCTGTATCCTAGACACTTAAAATATCCATTAACTTTTTTGTGTGAGTATTTCCCAAGAGAGCGAAATTCTAATGTGAAAAGTGCTTAACATTTGTTGTAGATGTTGCTGACGTAGAATTTACTAATTTCTACAAACACCAACAACACAACAACAAAATAATGACAACTACAACAATAAAAGTCATAATACAGACAACATTAGGCACTAATGTGATAGTGACGGAATGAGTGAGTGAGCGAGCAAAGGAATCGAGGAACAGCGTCGTAGCACCTCGTCGTTAAATCTATAAAAGCGTTAAAACAAGAACATTCCATCAGCAGCATTGCCACCAGCGACAGCATCAATGCCACCACCATCATCATGATGTTGATTCGGTGCTTCTAGTTTCGTGCTGCATTTTCAGTTTCCTCTTCTTTGCCTTCGCCTCTGTGAGGCTGTGAGCTGAGAAGCATCTGTCTTTCAAACTTCAAGGCGTCAAATACCAAACGCTAGCATCACACTTAGTACATAGGCAAAACAACGGCAAAGCAACGGCAAAACCTTTTGAAACAGTGTCACATCAAACAGTCAGCCAGCCACTTGAGGGTTAATTTGAGTGTCAACATTTTTGTTCCTATGTCATTAATGCTATTATTGTTGTTGTTGTTGTTGCTGTTACTGTTAATGTGATCATTTTGCATTGACATCGCTCTCATGCAATGGCTCTTATTCGCTCTCTCACTTACTCTCTTCCTGGTGCCTCTCTACATGCATATCACTAGCTCTTTTGCTGGCGGCAGGCAACATCTGCTGTCACCGTTTGACATTGAGTATAGGCAATCAATACTTTATCAACACAACAAAAATCATCAATATTGCAGCGATGAGCGTCGGTGTAATGCACGCACACTGTCATCAATTGTTCTTGTTGTCGTTCTTCTCCTTCCACTTCGGCTCCTTTATTTCATAGAAGTTTGAAATCTCAAGTGATTTTTTCTTTTTTTCTCTCAATGTTTCCCACTTTTAAGCGCATCGCATGCATCGTTTTTCTTGTTGTTGTCAAGTGCAGCTCTTTCATTTAATGTTGGTATTGGTAATTGTTGTTGTTGGTGCTAGTGTATTGCTTTTATTCTATTTATTTGATGTATGTAAGTAAGTACAGTAGAGTCTCGAAAGAGTGAACTAATTCATGCAAGGGCTCTCCACTATATCCAAGTTGTTCACTATTTCGGGTTGAAAAATTTAAAAATAATTTAAAAATTATTGAGCATTTGTGGCATAAGAACATTTAAAACGAACATAGTATTTTGACTTCTGGACTGCCTGGATACGAAGTGCTTGTAGTGCAAGAATATTTGTGAAGCTCGACCTGTTTTCTGCAGCCCACTCAATCGCCTTGTCGAAAACTTTGTTTGCCTCTAACGATGTAATTGCCTTTCTTCCTGAAACTTCGATTTCTTCTACGTCATCATCGTCGCTATCACTGTCAGCAGTGATGGCATCTTCGCCGCCACCCAAATCAAAAAATGGCACTGTGTTTCCAATTTTGTTGCAATTCTGTATATCTTTTTTGCTTTACAAGTTCTAAACGGAAAAAAGAATTTAAATGTTAACTTACGTAAAAATAGAAGCAATTTTTAATCTTACTTCTGGTACAACGATTTGCAGCAAAGTTTGCACGTCCGTAATTTCAGCCCATTTTTCTTGCATTATTTTATGCCGGAGCAAGCTTAAAGGAATAAGTTCCTCTTCATCATCACTTTCATCGATGTCTTCTTCGAGGATAGAGTTCCAAAATTTTTCAACAACATCAGGCTTTAAAAGAACCCTTGATTGTTAGCGATTTCAAATACTGGCCGACGTGCTTCTTTCCAATAGCAACTCTCAAGAGGCTCTTTCGGTAGTATAGCTTGGTTATACGAATAGCATTAAACACTTTTCATAAAACAATTCACTTTTTATTGTTAAACATAACATTCTCGCAGTATGTTTTTGTTATTTTCTTTTTTAATATTTTGAATTAATTCACTCTATTCAAGTTTGCATTGTTCACTCTTTAGAGTGTTCAATACAAAAAAAAAAAAAAACGTGTCCACTCTTTTTAAGTGTTCACTCTTTCGAGACTTGTACTGTAGTTCTTATTTTTATAACTTTGCATTCAATTCTGTTTAAAGTGTCAAATTGTGGCATCTCTTCTGCTTCCTCTACTTCTACTTCTTCTTCTTGTTATGTCTATTTGTTTTTCCATGATTCCCCTCTTCATGTTGTGACATTGTGTTGCACACCCCTTTTTCCCCCCTTTTCATTTGATATTTTCGGTAAGAACAACAAATTCATATATACATATTTATACTATATATGCGTTTACTATATATGTTTACTACATATATATAAAAATAAAAATTCACATTTTTAATTGTGACATGTTTACATTTTAAGTGTTTCCACGAAGTTGCCCTCAAGTTCCATTCTCTTTTTGAAAATATTACTTCGCTAAGTGAAGTAACAAAAGTTTTTGGAGGGTCGTGAGTGAATGCATTTTAAAGTATTTCACACAATTTGATATAGATTTGTTTTGTTTTTCTTTCAAATAGATGTTTTTATTGGAAAAGTGTTAGAGCTACTTTGAAATTGCGCGGGTGAAAATGTAAAACATGTAAAAGGTTTTTAGAATTTTAAGATCTTAATTCAATTTACGAACTTGTTCACATTTTATTATGTATTTTATTTTCATAGCTTTAAGATATCTGAACAATATAGATATCAAAATATTTGGAATTTGTATCTGATTTGGGTTGAGTTTTTGTTATGAGTTTAAATTGGCGCATAGTGATTTAGAATATCCCCAATATTAAGGGAAACCACTGAAGCCATTGAGTTCAACGTTTCCTTTAAGTTAAAGAGAGTAAAGGTAATGGAATGGAGGAGAGTGATTCTTTGCTAGTGTTGTACGTATAATGTAAAAGCGAAGGGGAATATGTTAAAAAAATATAAATTGGCAAATGCAAATGCGAATAAATTATCTTATTTAAAAAAATAGAAAAGAAATTAATGAAAAGAAATATTAAAACTTAAAGAGTAGACAAACATAATTGCAGTGATGCCACCTTTCAATAACTTTTGTTTTGAACATGAGAAAATTTTATTCACTGAAATTATACGCGGAAAATGCGAAAGCGAAATTCGCTATTGAAATCTATTCGAATTATTTGCAAAAGCAAATGCAAATGCAAATTATTCGCGAAACCCAAGTCATTTCCATCACTTTGATTTTGATAACTTCCGTTGCTTTTTAACATTAAAAGATAGAGAGTGTTAGAGAGAGGTTGAAAGAGAGCGTTGTTCGTTTGAAGAAAACGAACTTCTTTTTTTATTGATACACTCAACACACAGGGTAGGGTGTACCCCTATGAATACAGAGCATTGTGTTGAATGGAAGGAAGATTGATAGGTGAGAGGAGGAGAGAAGGAGGGAGAATGAGAGAGGGGATGCAATTACACAGGATACCGATAAAGAGATAGATAGCCACTGTGGCATAAGCCTTTACCACAATGAACTTCATTTTATCAGTGTCGAATATGACCGCATGTAGCGCCAAATGCCAAGCTTTTCGCATCCACTCATGTTTTGCGTGTTATATTTGTACATGAATGGAACCATTTTCGGTTTTGATACCATCAAAAGAAATTGGTATGAAACTAAGCGAAAGTCTGAAGTAAAATTATTTCTTCTTCTAAAATCAAAAATAAATGAGTTATTTCTTTTGTACCTGAGACGCATTTTTTACAATTTTTCAAATTAAGTTTTGAAACATTTTTCTGCAATAGAACTTCCACTGAACTACAAAATCATTCCATTGTGAGATTAACGTGGGGTTTTGAAGATTGAGAGTTTACAGCTTCGAAGAGGCCGCGTCCTTGGGTTCATAACTTTACCCTTTCAATTTAAGAGAGCGAAAAAAACACTCCATAACAATTACACCAGTAGCTTCCTTTATAAATTATATAAAAATTATATTTATTTATGCATATAATTGCTGGCTGTATTGCACGTAAGCTTAGTTAATTACTACTCCACACCAAAATATATTAAGCTTTTACTAATTCAATAAAGAATTTATGGTAAAATGGTTCAAACAAAAAATATTTTAATTTAAAATAATACAATTTACTTATTTATGAACGAGTATGAATGTGTGTACATGTGTATGTATGGTATGTAAAAAGGTAATAGCAATTTCCAAATTGAATTAAAATTAATAATATTAAATTTTCAACGGTTTTTAATGCAATCTAAATGAATTTTATTTATATTTTTCAACGAAAGTGAAGCAAGCCCTTCATTAACTAATGCCACGGCGGCAACATGCAATACATACATATATGTATAATATATGCGAGTATGTGTGTGTGTTTGTTTATATAATGCATACATATAAACACATACATACCTACATATATACGCACATATTTTCTATAGCTACAACGAATTGTAAATTGCATGCAGCGTTAGTAACATGCAATGCAAAATTGCTACAAAATTAGCAACAGCCTACATTTTTGTGAAAATTAGCAAATATTTTAATAATATGTCAAAACCTGTGTATGTGCTTGCTGTAACCATACATACATACATACTGTTGCTGTTGCTCAGCGCGGCGCACATACACACTTACACACACACACACACAACCTCATGCATAGTAGAAACAATTGTGAATATTGTAAAGCGAAATTAGTTGTAAATTACAAATTGCAATAAATGTAACTTTTAATTTAACGCACTCTGCGCTTCCACATACACACAAAGAGCCCCACTTACACTTGCACGATAATAACTGTTTTAATATTATGTGCATATATGCACACACTCAACTATGTTTCAATAAATGTGAATATGTACAACGGTTCCTCACTATCTTTGTTTCTCTCGCGCAAATATTTAATATGTACATAGCAACGACAATTTCAAATATCCTAAACGTAGTGGGAATGAGTGAGTAGCCCTAATTCTTCTTTCTGAATCGCAACATTACTCATGGAGGACCGAGTTTTTCGTATTCATTTAAGTTTTACCATACGAGTTATATTTGCGCATGAATGGAAGGGAAATTTGTTGTTATGCCCAAGTTTAAAGCTTTTCTTTGGCAATATTTACTCCTGGAGGCTTGCCATTGCCAGCCAAGAGGTGGTACTTAGTTTCGTTTAGTTTTTTCAAATATGTATGTCTTTTCTATTTTCTATTTTTGACTGTGCCGTGATTTGAATCCCTTGTCTCCTTGGGTACCAGTCCAACACTGTAAGGCAATCAGGAATAAGCTGGCCAGAAGGCATGTGGTACAAGACTTTGGATTTACATCCACATTAACATATCATCACTTAAAATCCAAAAAGCTGTAACTACACAAATTTTCAAAAGCGCCTTTTTGATTAATTATGGTGCACTTGCCCAAACTACAGTCCCTGCTAAATTTGAAACTGCTACGCCCAAAAATATCGGTGTTATTAACGAAATCCAAAAGGCCGTACCTACAACTTCATGAATTTAATAATGCAATGGCGCTGTGGCGTAGTGGTAATGCGTTGTACTGCTACGAAGAGTGTCCGGGGTGCGAATGTCGGCACAAGCAAAAGCAAAAAGTAGAAAAAATTATTTTTCTACACGGCACCCCCTCTTGGCAGGCAATGGCAAACGGCAAACCTACAAGAGTAAAAATTGCCTATGAAAAGCTTTTCGCTTCGCCGTTCGGATTCGGCATTAAACTGTAGGTCCCTTCCATTCATGTACAAATATAACACACACAACATGAGTGGATGCGAAAAGCGAAAAGCTCGGCCTATTCCCTCCATGGGCTGTTGTGCCATTAAAAGTAAAGTAATGTATGCAACTACACACTTGAATGAAAAAAGGAGTGAAAGTATTTGATTCTTTTTCTCCACTAAATATTATAAATTTACCATCTCAACTTGTTGACTTAATAAAAGCTTCACGAAGAAATCCACTTGCACTTAAAATTCATCATCTAGATCATCAATACTTCCTTGAATATGACTCTATTTCTAAGCGATTCTCATCCGTATATCTTTTTTTTAAATACTTAAGTATATACAATTCTTTACTAATTTTATATCAATTAGAGGCAGAAAAGGTGGAGACAGACCCCACAGTTATCATGAATCATTTATTATAAAACTAATTTTATTTTAAAGAGGATTATGCGATGCTTGCACAAAGAACTGCAATAAAATTCGATGATGCTGAACCTTCACAATTGCATACATTCCGAAAGATTAAATATTTCCAAAAAGAAATGAAAACATCTCCAGGAAATTAAATCTTTGCTTCCCACAGACTGTCAGACTGTAACAGACTGTTATGACAACATTCCAGTTGATAAATATATTTATTGTTTCTTATTTATTATTTTTAGGTAATGATTTATTCTCTATTTAATAAATTTAATAAGTTTTATTTTTTTGTTTATTTTAATTATTAATTAGTTTCACAAATGCCCTTAGCAAAATATAATGAATTTGTTTTTTTTTTTTTAAATTTAAATTATGAATTATTTTTTGTTAAAATAAATTGAAATATAAAAACTTTTATTTTTACTCAATTAAGTTCGAAAAATACTAATAAAATATGTTTAATTTTATGCAAAAAATTTTTCATTGCAGTTACGGCTTTTTGTTTAAGAAAAAACGAATCCAAAAGGCCGTAACAAACATAAATCGAAAAGTATATAAAAACCAATGTTTCCTTCATAAATAAATCTCTTTGTATTTTAAACAGATAAGGAATTAATTGCTTTAAATCTATAATTTTTTATTTGACAATGTTTTCTGCTTCTGTGAAAAAATAAATTGTGTAGTTGGGGCTTTTTGGATATTAGGTGACGATATAATCGTATTTGATTGCATTTGTGCAAATACTAACGTGACTAAACATATATTGTACCATATCTATTTCTTATGACCTCAAAAATGTACCGGCTTCTTGGGCAAAAATCGGAACTAAGCCTTGAGAACAAAGTTCGTCTTTACAAAGCAATATTACTTAAAACCAGTATGGATATATGGGATTCAATTGTGGGGTGTAGGCAGCGTTTCCAATTTAGAAACCCTGCAACGACATTGCGAAAAATAGTTAATACACAATGGTTTATTACTAATGAACAAATTCATAAAGATCTCAACATACCTCTCGTCAAAGCCGACATCAGAAAGCTTAGTGGAAGGTATATCGAAAGACTGCACAACCGCACCAATGCCATAGATACTGGCAGCGCCGTGCAGTTCAGCCTGCATGATTTACACTCCAGTGTACGTACGTACTAAAACCACCTCCTGAGCTACTCTGTCCCGATTGACCCTCGCGGCACCGCCAATTGAGGCATTCCTTCGCAAGGCAGGAATTAGTTTTTTAACTATTATCCATTGTTGAGGCCGCTGTAGCTCTTACAGCTGCCTCATCGCGTCGTAGTTGTTGCACCATTTTCGTCAAGATGGCATTCGCATCATTCCATGCCTCTTCTGAGCTCAGCATTTAGTGTATAAGACCAGTGGGCGTTATTGGTTGTGCCATGTTCTGTTCCACTTCATGCCTAGCGCACTTGAATTTCACGCATTCCATTAGTACGTCCTCGTATTTGTTGATGCAAAATAAACAGTATGGGTCTTCTACGTGCTTGTATTTAAACAAGTATTGGCGGAAGCACCCATGCCCACTTAGAAACTGTGTCCGATGATAATTTACATTACCATGCTTCCTCCCTATCCACGTTGATAAGTACGGAATAAGATCGTGAGTCCACCGGGTTTTGTACTGGTATCCCATCTATCCTACCACTTTTTTAGGAATTCGGCTTCAAAGAGTTCCCGATCGCTGTGATGCTGCTTTATTTACTTCTATATCAATAGGCCGTCGGACCGCTATTACGCCAGAAGCTTCAGCTGAGACGGTCCGGAATGCACAGCATATCCTGAGCGAAGTCAGCCTGTGCGCAGATATGGCGTCTTTTATGTACGATTTGTAGTTGGTAGCTGAAGCCGATACTGGCGCAGCGTACATCAACGTAGATTTGCTAACAGTTGCTAGCATGTTCCTTATCGGCTGTTTGGGGCCACCAATGCTTGGCATTAGCCTTGCTAGCCAGGCGCTCACTCGTGCAGCTTTCTCACTTGCGTATTTTACATGGTCTCTAAAATGTACCCTGTGATCCAAAAGAACGCCTAGGTATTTAATGTTCGGGCTGGATAGAATGTTGTGTCCACCATATCTAATACACAGCTGCTTGACTTTTTTCCGACTACTCATGAGTACTGTTTCAGTTTTGTGGTCTGCTAACTGGAGCCCATTCTTTGTAAGCCACGTTTTTACGCTTTTTATTGCATCATTGCACTTAGTTTTTTCGAGCGTTTTTGCCACTGTCACTATGGCAATGTCGTCTGCATAGCAAATTATTTCGACATGCTCTTGTGTCTGTACTCGTAGTACACCATCGTACATTACATTCCACAGCAATGGACCAACGACCGATCCCTATGGAACTCTTCCATATATACTATACTATACAGTTTTGGACCCTTATAGGTATCGTAGATTAGCGTTCTATCTCAGAAGTAGTTTTCTATCATTCTAAGTAAGTAGTCTGGCACTTTGAGTTCATCGGGATCACTTAATATTTTCTTCCAATTGGCCGAGTTAAACGCGTTTTTAACGTCTAGGGTAACTACAGCGCAATATTGCTTTGTACCCCCTCTCCATTTCGTTCCAGTTATTGCATTGCGGGCCAATTTACAAACGCCATCAATAGCGTCGAAAGTGCTTCGCTTTTTCCTGAAGCCAAATTGGTGTTGGGATAGGCCAGGCGTACCTTCTGTTTACTCTTCCAAACGAGAACAAAGTATGCTCTCAAGCACTTTCCCTGCAGTGTCCAGCAAGCACAGAGGCTGATATGAGGACGATTCTTCAGGAGGTTTATCACCTTTCGTGATAAGGACAAATCGTTGTCGCTTCCATGACAAAGGAAAAGATCCCTCTCTTATGCAAGCGCTGTACAATTTGGCGAACACTGCAGGGTGTCTATTGACTGCTGCTTTGAAAACGATGTTTGGGATGCCTTCCAGTCCTGGGGCTTTTTTGGGTTGTATGTAGGGATGTGTACTAGTGTGTGTGTGTGTGCTTGTTTGAGTGTTTGCGTTTAACAGCAACATAGCGGAAACGGATATTAGCAAGGGTTTATTTATTACTCTTTCTAACAAAGTAGTACCTAGTGCAAAAATGTTGCTAACTTTTGCTATTATTTGTTGTTCCTGTTGTTGTTGCTGTTAAGTAAATTACCACGGTTGTTTGCACAACAAATACCAGCACACGCACACACACGCACACGGTTATTTTGGATAGTTGCAATGTTGTACTTGTTGGCAGTTTACAAATGCAAATGTCAATTTGAATCATCATCAATTGTATTTAAAGTATGCATTTGTTGTTGTTTTTGTTGCTGCTGTTGCATTTTCATTGTTGTATTTTTTGTGTGGCTGTTGTTGCTGTTATTGTAGGTACTCCATGTATTATTGACATACTCGTAAATGGATTTATGTATAATAGGTATGTACATATGTATGTACACAAGTTTATGTATTATTGATATGTACTACTGTGGGCAAAAAGTAGTAAGACTTTGTTCATAATTAAAAATTTTTTTATTCATTCTTCCAAATCTATTTCGTCCCCTTCAAAGTAATCCCCCCCGGCCCCAATACACTTGTGCCAACGTTTTTTCCAATTCTCGAAACAATTGTTAAAGTCAATTTCCGGAATAGCCTTCAATGCGCTTAGCGATTCATGTTTAATGTCTTCAATTCGGTAACGGTGTCCACGAAGCGGTTTTTTGAGTTTAGAAAATAGCCAAAAGTCACACGGTGTTAAGTCAGTCGAATAGGGTGGTTGCGGAACGATATCAGTCGAATTTTTGGCAAAATGGTCTCGTAAAACCAATGCAGTGATTTTGGAACCAATCGTGCATTCACTCTTCTTAGGCCCAAATGGTGTTTTAAAATGGTTTTCACTGATCCTTCCGATATTCCAACGATGCCAGTAAGGTCTCTGACTGTTAATCGTCGATTCTCGAGCACCAATTGCTTGATTTTATTGACGTGTTGATCATCAGTTGATGTTGATGGCCGTTCTCGACCATCTTTGAACAATTTGTACCAATCAAAAACACTTGCTCGCGACATACAATTATCACCGAAGACCTTTTGCAACATTCTGAACGTTTCGGCACCAGATTTGATTCCGCACACAAAATTTAATGGAACTTCTTTGTTGAATAATTTCACTCATTGTGAAAATCGCCGAATGCACTTTTTGTACTTCAGAAAGACAAGCGTATACTAAACACTAATGATTATTTTGATGTGACATTTGGCACAGATGTCACCGACAGTCATACCAACCTTAAAAAAATAATATTTTGATGAATGGGTTTCCGCGCGAATTTTAAATTAACAAGTCTTACTACTTTTTTCCCACAGTAGTATTATTATACTAATACATAAGGACTCGTATATTTGTATAATTGTATTAAATATTCGCTTTGCCTTTTGTATACATTGCAATTTGTATTGTTGCCATTGTTGCTGCCTCTGCCTTGGCTGGCGCTGCTGTTTTTGTTGTTATTTGCTTATGTCATTTGATCCTAAATTCGCATGTTTGCTTCTAATTAAGATATTTTACCATCGAAATATTTACATTTATGCATTTCATATTTATTCGATAGTGCATAATATTATTGCGGTTATTTTAATTTTTCAGTCACTGATACGTTTTGGCAAATATTTATGTGAAAATGCAATAAAAAAAACAAATGGTTCCCATTGAAAGTCAGATTACGCTTTACGTATTTCTGTGACGTCACCCATGTACCGACGAAGTTGCTTAAAATTAATTGGGGGCAGAGAGAGATATAGAGAGAGGCTGAATAATAGTAAAGAAGAAGAGGGGATAGAATGAGAGAAAAGAAAAGTGCCATAAATGAGACAGCATTACAAAGAGAAAAGAGGAGACACATAGAGAGAGGAACTTTACTTTACTTTACTTACTTTTAATGGCACAACAGTCCATGGAGGGCCTAGGTCGAGCTTTTCGCATCCACTCATGTTGTGCGTGTTATATTTGTGCATGAATGGAAGGGACTCACAGTTTAATGCCGAATCCAAATCCGGACACTCTGCGCATTACCACTACGCCACAGCGACCACGAGAGAGAAACAAATAGAGAAAATGGGGAAAATACTCTAGAAGGAAAGAGAAATCAGAAATTTGGATTGGATGGTGATCCATAAAAGGAAGAATATGGTAAAAGTGATAAGGAAGAATATGAGGAGAGAGTGTATGTTAAGATATCGAATGCAGATAGATGAGAATTAAGGGAATTAAGGCAATATAGAAAGTGGAAGGGGTAAAGGATGAAGAAGGGGTAAGGATAGGCAGAAGAATATGAAAGAGTGATAAAAGAGAGAGTGAGAAAGAGAGCGAGGTAGACCAATGAATATTTTATTAAATATAAATAATATAAATAAATTAAATAATTTATCTATTAATTTTTCTTATTTTTCCTATTTAATTTAATGTGCAACCGTATACTTATAATACATATACGAGGGTAGATCAATAAGTACCCGTGTGTCAAGACAGGTGGCGTTGCTGAGGGAAGTTGGCATTACCGTCGTGTACTGCCATCTGTCGCACGAAACCACACTAAATTTCAAACTGATTCATAGATTAGTTTTTATTTGGCAGCCATTAGTATCACAAGCGGAGACTAACTCTTGCCAACAGGTGTTACTACGGGCTCAGTAGCCAATTGAGAAGTAGAGCCCTCTCTCGATCGACGAAAATAACGCTCTATAAGTCCCTCATCCTTCCCGTCCTAATGTATGGCGCAGAGACGTGGATATTGACCATCAATGGTGAGGGGCTGTTAGGAGCATTCGAGAGGAAGATACTCCGTAAGATCTACGGTCCAGTATGCGTGGACGACGTGTATCGAATAAGATGGAACGATGAGCTGTATGAGCTGTACGCCGACACTGACATAGTCAACCGTATAACACTCCAGCGGCTTCGCTGGCTGGGTCATGTTGAGCGAATGGAAGAAAGCGCTCCTGCTAGAAGGGTGTTTTATTCGAACCACGGTGGAGGAACACGCAACGCAGAAGGGGACGCCCTAATCTCCGTTGGAAAGACCAGGTATAGGGCAACCGCACTGACTGCACTTGGCCTTATCAACTGGCGCCAGCGCGCGCATAACAGAGGCGACTGGCGAAGCTTTGTAGATGCGGCCAAGACCGATAATAGTAGTGCCTGTTAAGTAAGTACGAGGGTAGATCAATAAGTACCCGTGTTTGAAGACAGGTGGCGTTGCTGAGGGAAGTTGGCATTACCGTTATGTGCTGCCATCTGTCACACGACACCGCACTAAATTTCAAACTGATTCATAGATTAGTTTTTATTTGGCAGCCATTAGTATCACACGTGTTTGGTGTTTCGCGAAAAAAGGAAAAAGAACAATATCGATCCGTAATTTTCTTTTTATTTTTGAATGGAAAAACATGCGAAGATGCTGTCTATGGGGCCCTTCACCATCTATGACAACCGTAAGATATTGGTTCAACGAATTTAAACTTGGTCGTACATCTGTTTTTGATGAGGAGCGCGGCAGACGTGGTTACCGAGGAAATCGTTGAAAAGGTCCACGGCATGATTCTCGCTGATCGCCGAACGAAAGTACACGAAGTAACAGAGGACGTAGGAGTGTCGTACGGAACGGTAATTAATATTTTACATGAGAGACAGGTGTCGGCCCGATGGGTGCCACGATTGCTTACGGTGGACAACAAGCGGATACGGAATTGTCGCGGCCAAATTGCAGAAATTGAACTACCAATTGCTGCCGCACCCACCGTACTCGCCCGACTTGGCTCCCTGCGACTTCTTTCTGTTCCCCAACATGAAAACGTGGCTCGTGGGGAAAAAATTCAGCTCAAACGAAGAGGTTATCGTCGAGACAGAAGCGTATTATGAAGAGTTTGACAAATCGTATTTTTGGAGGGGTGAAAGAAATGGCTGAAGCGTTGGAAAAAGTGTATTGTACTAAAAAAAAATTACGTTGAAAAATATGAAAAAAAAATTTTTTTTTAAAACTTGCCTCTATATTCCTAACTCGGGTACTTATTGATCTACCCTCGCATGTACATAATATTTTCGCTGAATCTTTGCCAATGAGGGCGAGTTCTGTTCTCTTATTCTTTTTAAGTCAAAATTGGTTTTTTCTCTTTTTTGTACCTTTACTGTTTTAGCAGCTTGTACACTCTCAGCATTATAAATATGTGTTCATATATGCAAACGGTTATTTTTGCATTTGCAGCTATTCCCTATCTTTTCTTAGTCTTCTTTTTATAAATATCTATTTGCCAGCGATATTGTTTACATGTGCAGTGGTTATCAGAAGTTTTGAATAGAGTTATTTTATTTGCATAGTCTTTTTATACTGCAAAACTTAAACTTTAAGAAAGACATAGAGGAGAGGAGAAGGGACAGCAACACTTACGTCACATATAATTAGAAAAAAAATAAAAATATTTATGTACTAAACCTTTCTAATCGCTTTAAATAAATCAATGTGTATAAAGCAATAAGTGGCAACTACTAACCAACTAACTACCAACAACAACAGCATCTGAAACTATGTTCAACTACTGAACCATAATTATAACAATTATTTAAAAATCAAAAAAAAAAAAACAAAACAAAATTACAGAAAAGCAAACATTGAAACTTTACATTGCAGCGAAAAATTTATCACAATTATCAGCATAAAACACAAAATAATTATAATGAGAAATTTTCCTGACATGTCATAGCTCACATGTACTCGCACTCCAGCTAAGTACTGCCCGTCCCCTGCTGCTCCACACACTACACACTAATTTGTACAGTAATTGTGGATTAACTTGCATTTGGCGAAATTAATCTTGATGCTATTTTGCAGCTTAAAATATTGTGTTATCAAATGCTCGCCCGAAAATGCTCATGGAAAAACAGAACAGCGAAAACATTGAAATGCACACACAGCGCCAGCTGTGCATAGGGAAAAGGGTAGGCTGGGGAGGAGCAGTGAGGAGATTTGATGTACGCTGGGTGCAACACTTTGTTGTTTGTGGCATGCCACTTTGCGTTTTCAGTTTCGGGCGTTTGGTCGCAATGCGCAAATGAGTTTTTCTCCTTTCTTGTTGTTTTTTTCTCATGTTTATTTCGTTGTTTTATTTTTTGCAATTTTCCAAATTTTCTGTAATTGTTTTTACGCGCAGTTTAGACATGAAATGTTTCTATTTGTTTTTGTTGTTTTTTTAGTGCGGTTGGTTTTTAAGTTTTTGATTGGGTGCGGGGCGGTGGAGTGAGTAAGAGAAAGGAGTGCAAAAATGTTGCATGTTATAAAATACCAACATTTTTGATAATGTTTTTCTTTTTTTTTTTTTTAGTTTAGCCTGACGCCTGCTTTCCTTGTATTTGTTTTTCGGTATTTTATGCATAAAATACGCGTAGCATTTTAATTAAGTCACAGAAACAGGGAAACAGACTCACACATGCGCAAACAAGAGAAGCGTTCATATAAAGATGTGTTCACAATAATAGCATTGATCAAAAGGTTCATATAGATAAATATTTATATCGTCTAAGGCCCAGTGTGCTATGCAGTGATTGCTGAAGTCAGTCTGGCCATTGATAATGTGGTCAAGTAGGATCCGGATTGTTTTGCGATCACAACTGGGGTAATTCATGTCTCTTTAGTACTTAGGCATTGCTATGAAATTCTGAAATATCGGATTCAGGTCTTTTAAGGTCTGATTTTATGTTTGTTTCTTGTTTGACTTTTACTGATTTTTGGTCTAAATGTCGGTGAAAGTTGTCTATTACGAAATTTTATTAGTTTTAATACAGTCGCATCCACTCATGTTGTGCGTATTATATTTGCACATGAGTGGAAGGCACCTACAGTATAAATGCCGAATCCGAACGGCTACGTGAAAAACTTTTCATAGGCAATTTTTACTCTTGTAGGTTTGCCATTGCCTGCCAAGAGATTGTGTCGTATAGGAAAGTGTTTTTTTCTAATTTTTGATTTTGCCTGTGCGGAGATTCGAACCCCAGGTTCTCTGCGTAACAGTCCATCGCTACTACGCCACAGCGTTCGGGATGTTAAAATAAATAAATAAATCAAATTTAGTGTTACTTTTGTTCTCAGTTTTGATCAGAGGTTTATATCTGGGTTTTGTTCAATTTTTGCTTAAAAAATTTCATCTGAATTTCAGGCGGAGTTGGGTCTGAAATGGATCTGAGTTTAAGCTAGAACTGCGGTCTTATTTTTGGCCTGAGTTCTGGTTATAGTTTCGTCAAATTTGTCGTTTGACTTCTCAATTAAGTTTTTGGTCTTAAATTCATTTGATTTTTCATCTTTTTTTTTAACGAATATTATCCTAAGCTATGGTCAACAAATTTTATCAAATTTTTCGTCTGAACTTTCGTTTTACTGTTAGTCAAATCTTAAGTCAAATGATTGTATCGATGTGATTTGTATACAGAAAATCTGCCTATAAGTTATGGCCAGATATGATTCAACTTTTTTGTGTCAAACTTTCGATTTTACTTTGAATTGGATGAACATTTTCGAGATTTAAGATTTGTAACTTATAGTATTTTTGTTGGCACGGCTGTGCATTTGTATTCGTGTAATATAAAAACAAATGAATTTACACAACAAAGATAACAGTTCTCTGTTACTGAGTTTGCGTGTGTGTGTGTGTGTGTGTGTGTGTAATTGAACGTACTTATGTCAATGTATTCGTGTAGTTGCTAAAATATGCATACTCGTATTTAAAATCATTTTCCATTTTCCTTTGCTCCGAAACTTTATTATGTTTTATGTGAAATCTCTTGCAGCTTCCAGAGTTTTTTACTTACTCTTTTTTGATTTTTTGTTTTTTTTACTACGAACACACACGCCCAGACAAACACATGCACACACATATGCATACAACTTGCAACAACATTCACATTCATTCATATGCAGGCGTATTCTGGAGGAAAGTCTACATATATACGAGTATTTATGTATGTATGTATGTATGTATGTATGGTATCTGTGAGTGTGTGTGGCTGTTTTGTTTTTGCTGTACTTTGGATGTTGTCTTTTTGCTATTGTTGTTTTACTTAATTTGTTTGTGTTTGTGTTTGCTTAAGTGGAGATTTATAATTTCAACATAATTAATGTGGTAATTTGTTGTGCTTTCGAACACAGCCACAGCCACATTCCATTGTATTATTTTATTTGAATGCGGTTGCAGTAATTCAGAATGCATGCAGGAAAACAAAGTCACATTATTCTTGCCTTATACATTTTTTAGAAAAGATAATCAGTATGCAAAAATCGACAGCGAATAAAGCAGCGAATAAAATGTTTATCTTGACCAAAAATAGCAATAAATTTATATTTATATTGTAACAAAAAGCATAACTGCCGTTGTTACGTACAAAGTAAAAGCATTCATTCATTTCATTCAGTCATCGGTGAGTGGCTGTTATTAATATGATTATTATGGTAGATGTGACAAATGGTTACAACATTTCGATAAAGCCAAAGTCAAAGTCACCAACAACCAAAAAGCCAACTGATATACACATAGTTTTTTTCCCCCGATTGCGTCATCGAATGGAAAAAGTAGGGAATGTTAAGGAAGGCGAAGGCGATGTAGAAAAGAAAGAAACAGAAAAAAAGGCATTACAAAAATATTCACAAAATGCCGAGTGAATATTTATAAAGCATAAAATCCACTTCAGTGCTAAGAAGGAACATGTAAAAAAAAAGAAAATACGAGGAATAAGGATGGATAAAAGGCAAAGCGACATGAAGAAAAACCAAACTCCATCAAAAGAGAAGAATGAAATACAATTCCCCGAGCATAAAAATGGCTTAACGTAGATAACAAGCAGCTAAGTAAGAGTAGCAAACATATAAAGCAACATGCCAGTGGCAGATTCAGAGGGAATCCAAGCTGTATTACCTCCCAATGGGTGAATTTAGTCTAATTTGTGGGCAGAAGTTTTGTTTGAATGTGGTCAGAGTTTTACCTGAACTTTGAATTCCCAATTTTAGTCAGAGCTTGGCCTGAAATTTGGTCCAAATTTCATTTAAAACGTTTTGATCGGAGCTTTGGACTGTCTCTTGGTTTTAATTTTAATTTAAATATTTTTTATTATTCTGGTGTGAATTGATGCACTGCTTTGGATTTGGAATTAAAATTTGGCTTGAACTTTTTAGTTGATCTAAATTTTTCCATTTGATTTGTATATTTGATCGTTTCATTGTTAGTTGGGTTTACATTTTTATCCGATGTCTCTGGTTTGGTGTAGTTTAACCGCAAACAAACTCGGTGTATTCTGCGCTTCTTTTTTATCCCTAACCTTTGTAGCATTTAAGCATTAAAGTGTTCACAAATTTCTCAAACTAAGACTCGCATCCTAAACCCAAATCGCTAAACAACCACTGGCTACATAGTAAATACATATCTTCATATAAACCAAAAACATAGAGAGTATATTGCGGTAGTAGCTAAATTTTTACTTATGCGATTGCAGCTCACAGATAAGAACTCCAGCTATGAAAAATAAAACACAACAGCAGCTCGTTTGTTTGCGTTCTTTAGCAGTAGATGCCAGAGCGAACGTCTCTCCTTTTAAGGTTCATAACTTTTGCGTTTATATCCTGTGAAAAGGAAAACAAGCTCATTGCAACAAATTGAAAAAGTACTAAGGCAAACGGCAAGCGCAAACACACATAGAAAAATAAAAACAAAAGAGCAAAACAAACGAAACGAGAATGAAAAAAATACTCACGTGAACAAATATGACATACGACATAAAATAAAATGAAATGAAATGAAATATAAGCAAAAACTGAAAGAAAGAATGGAACGAAAAAAGCAAAACAAATACACGCGCACACAACTGTGAGTGTTTGCTATGCACTCACACACTCACGCACACACACATACTTAAGCTACACCCGAAAGAAATTTAACAGTTGAAACGGTTAAAATTCGGCTGTTGTATTTTCTTGTTGTTGTTTCGTTTTTCCCCGTTCCTTCACTTTGCTAGCTATGCAAAAATGTTGCATACTTTTTAGAGGCAGAATTTTAGTGCCGTGTGTATGTGGAAATTATGAGTGCCTTGTAACATTGCAATGTTTCATCTACTTTTACTGCTTCTTCTAGCTCCAACTTCTGCTGATTCTTCATATTACTTTCAGTTTATTATTCTTGATGTTTTATTTGCTTGTTTTATGTTATTTTTTTTAATTTTTGATATTCTCTTCCATCCTTTACGCCCTTCTCGCGGGATAAAGGCAAAGCATATTTACTCTCATACATTCATATGGTATATGTGCCTTTTATGTGCGTTTATGTTTGTATATTTTTTTTTTCGTTTACCGTATTTTCTTTTCAACTTTACTTATATTTATTTCTCTTTGTTTGTTTGTTCCTTCATTCGTTCGTTTACTTTCATTTACGTATGGTACATACTGCAAAAAGGATTACAAGTGCAGCTCATTTATTTTGCTTGGTTATTTCTTTACTTGTGTTTTTTGTATCTTGTATCTTGTTTGCTGTGCCTGGTTTCATTTTCTTTTTATTAGACTTCAGGGAGTTGTAAATAGGTTAGAGTACATACACTTTGAAAAGTTCTCATTTGCCTCTTTTTGGTTGTTGCTCTAAATTACTCGGATGCACTGTGATAAAGAGTCCAGCATTAAGAATTCAAAAACGAAACCAAAGCAGGAGCGAGTTGCAAAAAGTTTAACTCTTTTGAAATATTAAATTTCGAAAGTATAAAATTGTGTTTTTTTTTGTATCATTATATGTGAATACTTAATTGTAAACGCGATAGTTACGAATCTGATATCCAAAATTAAATTTTAATGAAAATTTACCAAAATGCATTCAAAATACTTTTCAAAGCAATTTTTTGGAATACTCGCACCGATTTTTAAAAATTTGGCATACGATATTGAATCTAGCAAATATGTTGAAATAACTACCAAATCTTATCAAAATCCTTTTTTTTCTAAAATCAAAATTTATTTTATAGCCGGCAACCTAGAAAATCTTTGAAACAAATTTTATGAAAGCTGTCATATTATCTTTCGATTCGGTTCGAAATTACGCAGAATTTCTGTTAATTGTGTCACATCAGCAATGACATAGATTCATTTCTAGTCAAACCGTAAAATAATACTTTTTCAAAGTTCATTTTTCTGTTGGTATAGAATAAAATGTATGGCATGTAAAATCTATGGCATGAATGCAGAGAGAGAAGAATAATTTTGAAGCTGTTCGATCGGGAAACCCAATGATGGAAAATTCATTTACGCAACAGAGAGATTAGCAGAATTGATATTTCATATATAGTCTGATATTCAAATAATAACTAAACAGCTTGATAAAACCTTCTTAAATTTATACAATCGAAAAAAAAATTAAATCATCTTCAACAACTTTAAAAAAATTCCTGTAATAGAAGCGGTGCTAGGAATATTCTGTAATGTTTCTGTAAGTTTTCTTCCTAGAAATTAAAGTTTTTGGGTATATTGGTCAACTCGGACCTGAGGTCGTTGTGGCGTAGTGGCAGTGAGTTGGACTGCTACGCAGAGTGTCCGGGATTCAAAACTCAGCACAGGCGAAAAAAAAGTAAATAAAAATAATTTTTCTACACGGCACCACCTCTTGGCAGGCAATGGCATACGGCAAACCTAGAAGAGTAAAAATTGCTATGAAAAGCTTTTCACTTCGCCTTTCGGATTCGGCATTAAACTGTAGGTCCCTTCCATTCATGTACAAATATAACACGCACAACATGAGTGGATGCGAAAAGCTCGGCCTAGGCCCTCCATTGGCTGTTGTGCCATTAAAAGTAAAGTAAGGACCTGCATTGGAACGAACACATTAATAAATTAAAAATGAAATTAATTACATTACATTTTTTTTTGTCTATCTTAGTAGAAGCAATATACTAAAGTATCAATTATGGTTACTTTATAACTATTTTTTTATGTATGTCCCAAATTAAGTACTTAAATGCAATACGGAATAGGTGCTCAAAGCAACAAAGTTAAAAGAGCAACAAAGACATCGAAATAACATTAAAAAAATATCATTTCTGTACCATGTAGTAACAACAAGCTTGTATAATTTTAATAACCTTCAGAAAAATAAAAAATAATTTGATAAACCAAAACCTGATTATACTTATACTTAGTTGGAATGGAAAACTCCGAATATAACCTCAGAAATTAAAATTAAAATATAAGAACCACCTTTTTCCGCACAGAAGGTAGCGCGAGATTTATTTATTAAAACGGTGGGACAAGATTATTCAATAAACTGCCAATGGAAAATAGAAATTAGAAATGTGAACAATGTGTGTGTGTTATAAAGGGTGTTTTTTCTAGAAGTGTGGTTTTCAATCTGGCAATACCTTTTTCAGAGTTGGTCTTTTTGTCAGCTGCCACTTGATTTATGCTCAGTTTGGTTTGCCATTTCATATCGAATAGACTTACGCCTGAACAATGTTTGCAAATTATTGAAATTTATTATCAAAATTCAGGCGCTGTGAAAAAGTGTTTCGCAAGCAAAATTGTTTTCAGCGACGATGTTCATTTTTGGCTCAATGGATACGTGAATAAGCAGAATTGCCGTATTTGGAGTGAAGACCAGCCAGAGGCAATTCAGCAGCTACAAATGCATCCCGAAAAAGTCGTCTTTTGGTGCGGTTTATGGACATTGGGTCGTACTTCTTCAAAGACAATGAAGGCCACAACGTTACGGTCAATGGCGAAAGGTACCGTTCTAGCCGACAATGCTACAATTGGACTCGGCCGACATGTAGTTCCAACAGGACGATGCCACATGTCGCACTGCACGCGAAATCATGCATCAATTGAAAGGCGAATTTGGTGAGTAGTTAATCTCACGTTTTGGTGTAGTCAATTGGCTTCCAAGATCGTCTGATTTGACCTAGACTATTTTAGACTATTTTTTGTGGAGCTATGTTAAGTCTCTTGTCTATACGGACCAGCCAAACACGATTTATGCTTTGGTGGCCAACATTGAACGCGTCATTTGTGAGATTCCGGACTAAATGTGCCAAAATTGGACTTTCAGAATGGACCACTTGAAGCGTAGCCGCGGGCAACATTTAAGTGAAATTATCTTTAAAAAGTAAATGGCAGGAATTGATTATCGATCCAAATACTTGTGTAAGATTTCAGTGTTTTTTTTTTTTTTTCAAAATCTAAACTCTTATAAAAATCACCCTTTATATTATAAAAGAAATGTCATGGCACTACTGTTTTCAAATTATAACTTTAGTATTTAAGAAAAATTGTACAATCCATACTTCATTTGTTTATTTTTATAAAACCATATTTTTATTATTATTGGCGGTCGCTGTGGTAGTGCATTGGACTGTTACGCTGAGTGTCCGGGGTTCGAATCTCAGTACAGGCAAAATCAAAAAGTCGAAAAAAAGCCGTTGCTAGACATTTTTCTTATCCTCCCTAACCCTTTCGCTGCCTCCACATGCGGTCATAGTCGACATTGATAAAGTGAAGTTCATTGTGATAAAGGAATAACACTTGCCACAATGGCTGTCTATCTCTTTATCGGTACCCTGTGATTGCATTCCCTCTCTCATACCTCCTTCCTCCTTCCTCCCACCTATCAATCTTCCTTCAAATCAACACAATTTCGAAGTCGAAATCATGGAGTTGTGAAGTCGAAGTTGCTATTAGCCTATAGTTGATAATAATTTTATATGATAGTAAGTATTTTAATGTGATATTCGAGCTCTCACAAACTATTTCCGATTATATCAGGTAACTGCCATGGTCGGTGACGTTATATAGTATATTATATTTTCGCTGGCTCACCATATGCTGCCGATTTTCTGGTTTCCTTGCATATACATACATAAGTACTTAGATACTTATATAGAAAAGATGGGAATCAGATCCAATTATTAGTCAACAGTTGAGCAACACTTTCCGCAACGAGCTGTGTGTAGTTTGTAAAATTCATATGCTATCATCGCTCAGTAATACCAAAATATAATACCATAGCTCAGTGATCAGCATTCTCTAAGTAACAGTTAAGTCCGCTGAATTCAGTCATTGCTAACAGTAATTGTATCAAAACTTAACGATACTTCAACATATAGCCAAAGCGACTAGTGACTGGTAGCTGGAGGGTGTGCATAAACCACACCTTCCTAATCATACACACGCACACATACACACACACCCATCTACACAAACGTGGCATAAAAGTTCCAATTTTTTTTTCTTTCAAATGTTATCATTTCAACAGAATCGTTGTTAATGCTTTCTAAACATGCAAAAATAACGAAAGCAAAAAAAAGTTGTGCGCAAAAAAAAATCATTAAGAAGTCAAGCTAGAAAAACCTGCGTTTAGCCACAAAAAAAGTTATTTTTATGGCTTTTGTGGTTTCAAAACAAAAACAAAAAAAGAATCCAACACAAAGCACAAATAGTAACGACCACTGCCTTGCCACCACCAGGACGTCAATGACAACAGCAACAACGAGATGACTGTGCTACACAAAATGCCAATGATGAAGTTCGTAGAAAGCAACAACAGCAATAAAAGCAACAAAATCCTGAATAGTTTCCAGTGAACATATTTTGAATTGAGTGTGGGTGTGTTTCTGAAACATTTTGATTTATGAAGTTGAGATTGTTATTTTCCATTTGATGTTAATTAAATTGAGGTTTTTGTAAAAGACAAAAGAGCAAAAATGCAAAAATACAAAAAAATTAAATTAAAATAAAATGAAAATGTTATTTTTCATTTTTATTTTAAACTAAATAAATTTAAAATATTTTCCAGGTATGTAAATAAATAAAAAGAAATTGTTCAAAATAAAATAAAGAAATAAATTTATATATTTTAGAAATGCACTGTGGTTTAAATAGAAATAAAGGTTGAAGTGCATGTGAGAGAATAAATTCTCAGTATTACTGATCATTCTGTCCAGAGAGAAAGAGAGAGAGAGAGATAGTGACTGCGTGACTGCGTGACTGTCAGAGTACATTATGTAGCCAATGAGAGAAAGAACGAAAAATGGTGGAGCGCACCTTGAGTAAGTTCCTGTGAATGTACACGGAGCTTATGTAAACATTGAATAATTTTAACAATTATCAACCGTCTGACTTGAGTAAACATGTTTTTGAAACGTCAATCCAGTACAATTTTAACGATGAATCGTTTCACACCGAAACAATACGCCGAAATAGTGACACTGTACATTGAAATAGTCGTTCTGTCGAAAGTATCGTGGCCAACAAGCTCCGCACCGTCTGGCAACGCTTCGTCGTTTGATTTCACACTCTCTGGCGCAGTTAACAAGCAAAAATTGCCGCATTTGGGGAACGGAGAATCCACACGAAATCTATGAAACACTATTGCATGACCAAAAAATCACTGCTTGGGCCGGCGTTTGCGACAAAACAGTCGTTGGGCCATTTTTCTTCGGAAAAGGCGAAATATTCGTTGGGAATCGATATCGGTGGATGTTGGCTCACTATGTCTGCCCATAAATGTATGAAAAAGGTCTGGACGGTTACTGGTTTCAACAAGACGGTGCGCCAGGCCACACTGCAAATCAAGCAATGGAGTTTCTGCAACGAAATTTCCCTTTACATGTGGTGTCATTCTCTGGACATTGACTGGCCACCCAGATCTCCAGATTTGACCCCTCCGGACTTCTTTTTGTGGGGTTATTTAAAAATTAAAGTGTACTCCAGCAATCTTCAGACAATTCACGAGCTCAAGGCAAACATTTGTGCCGAAATGATCGCTATATCGCCGGAGATGCTCGAAAAAGTGTTGGAAAACGCAGCAAAAGGGCACATTTTGCGCTTTGGTCGATAACGGCGGCCATTTGATTGATGTTGTATTAAAAAACTAGTCCAAATAAATTGTTAAGGAGCAATCTAACTAACATTACATTGATACATACCGATGTAAAATATGGCGCACCCTGTAAAAACAGTAAAATCAGAACTGGGAATTAAATGAAGTGTGTAGAGTTAAATTTTATGTGTTGTTCCTAGGGTTTGCAAGTTCCAATGGCTCCACTTGCTTCTAGTTAATGAGAATAACTTCAGTCAGACAAGTGTTTCCATCGGCAATCCAGTGATTTAAAGCGTTTTCAAAAGAAAGTGCTTCTACTAGGCCTATACATTTTTGAGAATTTCTACCATGTCTAGCTGCATCATCTTTCCTAAAAATGTTTAGTTGGTTTCAAGATGATGGCTTGTCAAAATATTCAAGTTATTTTGCTTATTCTTCACTGATATAGTACATATGACCGATGCGGAGGTAATGGTTAACAACCGCCTTAATTTTATCCACCAGAAAATATAGCTTCCATATTCGTACAGAGGAATTGACATGACGATTGAGTTACAGAAGAGCTCTAGTCCACTGTCATAATGTGAACTCAGCCTCAGATCGAATGAAGGATATCGATTACTTGCTGTCTATATTTCGTTTATCTCACTAGGAATTAATATTTTGTTATTACATAAGTATTTAGGATACCTGGACAAATCTTTGCACACTAATGTAGTAGCACTTCATAGTAAGTACTTAATATTTTGAGTAGGTACTTCTCAAAGTAAACCACAGCAACTGGTGAACTGGTCAGAGTTCCACAAAATATTCACTTTAAAAGGTGATCTTCATATGCACATAGTATATGCATGGTGCACGTGACTTTAACTTTACATTTGATCAATTAAATATGATTTTTTTAATAAACTAAATTGTTTTCGAAATATTTTCATAGGCATTTGCTTTGGATTTTCATTCAATAAATTTAGATAAATTAGATTTCTGCTTGTAAATTTGAATCGTTTACTTGCAAATATAATACGAATATCAGATAATTACAAATATTATGTAAAATTATACATATAATTCCTTGAGTACTGACGCACACATCCACACGCATATAACAACTACCTCAACGACTACCATACAAGGCAATCCTTTTGATGTTTCACACACATTCACGAACACAAACGCACATGGCAACCAAATCAAATGCATCGACAGCTTGACTTCAACTCTTCAGATGAGATGAGTCGCAATGAAATGAGTGAGCTGTTGGCAAACAAGGAATTCTATTTATACTCATTTATGTGCTATTGTACCTCACAATTCTATTTTCATATGTGAAGTGGGTGTGTGTGAGTGTGTGTGAGTGTCTACAAGTATTACGTTATACTATGCACTTACTTGTTACTTTATTAAATATTAAGAAACAATTTCACTTTATTATTTAAGAAAACGACAAGCAGGAATGAAATAAGTTTTAACACTATGTTTACTTCAAGAGAAACACTCACTATTTCCTGTTGTGATTGAGTGTGTGTATGTGTGTGTGCAATATTAGCATTTTGAAACCTCAAATTTAGATAATGCAAAATGATGAAATGCAGCTCTAAAACATTACAAACATAGAAGATACAGTATCCATTCTATAAAGCCGCAATTGCTACTAGGATTTTATATATTGTATTATAAACAAGCATCCACATGCAGCGTCTCCATGTACGTGTGAGTGTGTAGCGTATAAATGCGATGTGTGTCAATATTATCATTTTCCTCTAGGGCTCATTTAACTTCAGGAGGCGTTGGCTTGTGTTTGCTTGAGCAATCCTTTACTTGTGTGCGTGTAGGCATGTGCGTTAGTTACATACTGAATCTTTCAACATGTCGATTACCTTCCACACTCATACATGCACATACCGACCACTCACTTTCAATGCTTCAATCCATTGCCCAGTTTGCTACCAAATGTTTACTTCATTTTCAGCTACATATAGTAAGTAACATATATGCAATTTTTGAATTGTACTCGGCCAACTACTTATAAATACATATGCTTAGTTACACTGTGCTACATACTTCATTTTCGTTTATTATGTACGCTCAAAATTGGCTATATTCTTGACATACATATGTAGATTGATATGAATGTGTGCGTACGAGTATGTAGCATATCCTCTTGTGTACATTACTATTTATCTTAAACGCAAGTAAGCGTACAAGGGTGTAGGGAAAAGTGGGGTCTAGCAGGTCGGTCTATGGTTTTGAAAGTTGGTTCGAAGAAGGCCATGCAAAATTCGGAGAAAATTTAATGCGTCTTTGTTCGTACATAGAAATTATTGCGTAGAGAGAAGGGAGATAGAGGAAGATTGTATGCACATTCAACTTACAGCATTCATGGTCGTGCTGTTGATGGTGTTCAACCTAGGCCCTCCATGGGCTGTTGTGCCATTCAAAGAAGAAGAAATAGATCGAAAAGGAAAGAAACAAAGACATTTCATACACAGTAGCATGATTTCGAATCAGGTTCAATGGAAAGATGTTACACATCACAAAAAAAAAAAATCCTATGATATTTCCAATGAAAAATAAAATTATGAGAGTAGATTAAAACAATAAAATTTATTTTTCTATTTCTCTCGTTTGATTTACTCTGGAAGATTTCGCTCTGTTGAGCCCTCAGCTCAATCAGATGGTGGGTGCTTTTTTATTGCATCAGTTGTGCACTTAACCAGGTATCGTTAAAAGGATTTTTCTGGTTAATTACTTTAAATACTTTGGGTATACATTTATTTATTATCATAAATTCTAGCATTTGTCAATTTGACAATAGAAATATGATTTTCTTACCTCTTCACACCACCCTAATACTCAATCTCCGCTAACTTTGCTTTGCGTATATGTGTGTGAATTTTTGCCTGTTGCCATGATGTTGTTCCTATGTTGTTTTATGTTTCGTTTCGTCTCGTATTCGGCATTTGCCTTCTCTTATAAATAAGCAATTTTCTTTTAAGTGTTTTTGACAAGCTCCTTTTCTGTTGAAATTGGATTGAAAGTATACAGGTTTACATTTAAATTTTCATTACTTTATAAAGTCTATTGTCTTTTCCTTTACTTCATATGCATTTTTTCTTTGAAACAATTTATTACAATATTTTGTTTTATTTGTTTGTTTCTGGCTCCAAGGAAACGTTTTGTAGGGAAGTAATATTATAAGGAAAATAAGTAATAAATTGATTTTAATTAAAATAAAATTATTCTAATATATCTATAGAAAAATGAATTAGTTACACATGGCATTCTACAGAAACGATTCGCAAAATATGTATGTAAAGGTTACAATATTCTAGAATATTACATTGGAAATTCTGGAACGTTATAATTGTTTGCATTTTTAAAATTATTTTTCTACTATTATACAAGCCCATGGAGGGCCTAGGCTGAACACCATCAACAGCACGACCATGAATGTGCATACAATCTTCCGCTATCTCCCTTCCCTCCCGGCAAACTTTGTACTGCCCAATTTGTAAAATTGGTTTTTCATAAAAAAAAAAAATATCGTGATGATGCAGCTCATTACTCTTCTTTTCCCCCCCTCCGTTCAATCAAAGATCGTAGTTAAAGTTTGTTTTCCTTGATATTATTTACCTCGTTTTTAAGTATACTCGTAGAAGGGGAGACGAAAGCGGAGTCACATACAATACATAAAAAGTGATATGAGAAATCGAAAAGGCGCATGAGACCCCTTCAGTTAGTTACTTATTGGAAGTATTTGAACATAAAAATATTTTGCACTCACATATTCGGAATATGAGGTTAATCGGACCATAAATACAATTTATCGAAATATACATATCTAGAGATCAGCGTCATCTACCGGGTCCAGCCTTTAAAGAATCTATCTTCTATATATCTACACATTTATTAGTGTAACTACGTCCCTATTCCAGAAGATGAGAAAGTACTACAGTATCTACTTTCCCGAAATTTCTCTTGATTAAAATCGTAATGCACAAACCCAAAAAAGAATTACGCAGATCCACTAACATAAGTAGTAGTTTATTGATACAGGAATCCCATGGAAAAAACACTTTCAGATTTTTCCCGAATTCCAATTTTACGCGCAACTTTTCCAATTTTTTTTTCCGTTACAAATGTTTCAAACTATTACGAACAATTAAAAAAAAATATCTTAATCGGTCCAGCCGTTCTCAAGTGATGACATTATTATGACATTAACTGCAAATCATTTTTATATATAGGTACATATGTAAATATGTACTTGGTAGGGACATAAACACTGTTACAACATTGAACACCCAATTTCTATAGTAGAATTGAACGTACCTTGTTATTACCACATAGTTTATGGAAGTTAACCTCTATAGCATTAGTCTGTAACGGGAATTCAAAATTGTTTCAGCTTCACCATGGAGTGGTCAGATAATCGTTGTTATAGAGTGAAATCAATATTTCATATTTTCAAAAAGCTCCGCCCACTCGGGATTAGTCGCATGTTCGGTGCCGGTGCATAAAACTGTTTGAGGAGACGAGATATCAAAGACCTCCATCGGTCGGGCCATCCACGTCCAGATCGCACGCAGCAAGCCATCAAAGCCGTCAAATCAAGAATTCAGCGATTTCTGCTCCGAAAACAGAAAATCATGGCCCTTGAGATGAATATCACGCAAAAGTCCATAACTAAAATTATTAAAAAAAAATCTTGGGATTTGGTCCCTTCAAACGTCGCACCTGACAATTGTTGACGGCAGCTTTGGATAAAAATAGGGTAGAAAAATCCAAACGTCTTTTGGTGAAGCACACTGATAACTTGCACTGAAAAATTTTGCTAATGGATGAAAAAATTTTTGCCGCGCAGTAAAAATTTAACACGCAAAAAGATAGGGTATATACACGGTCATATAAGGAAGCATTTGAACTGATCGAAAAGGGTCATCACCCAACATCAGTGATGGTTTGGTGGGGTGTTTCTTACGATGTTTCACTGACCTGCATTTCTGCGGAAAAGGGGTCAAACCTTCGGCCAAATTTTACCAAGAAACCGTTTTGGAAGCTGTTGTGAAGCCACTTAACAATTCCCTGTTCCAAAACCAGCCGTGGACTTTCCAGCAGGATTCTGCGCCAGCCCATAAGACTAAGACGACCCAGACCTCGCTTCAAACCAATTTGCCTGCTTTCATTTGCTCTAAAGAATGGCCGTCTGGCAGCTCTGATCTGAACCCACTGGATTACAAATTATGGACAGTTTTAGAGGACATGGATTGTCACAAAAGATACACCAACATTGATTCTCTGAAGACTGCTTTGATTCGTGCTATCAGCACTTTTCCAATGCATGAAGTGCGTGCCGCTATTGATGATTGACCAGTGTGACTTAAGGCGGGCATATCGAATAAGTAATTGCTTTTTGTATACCATATAAAGGGTGTGTTTTTTTAAACTGGTTTTCAATCTGGCAATATTTTTTTCGGTCTTTTTGACAGCTGTCACTTGATTTACTATATGCTCAGTTTGGTTTGCCATTTCATAATGAATAGACTTACTCCTGAACAACGTGTGCAAATCGTGCAAATTTATTACCAAAATAATGATTCAGTTCGCGCGACTTTCACAAGAAAATTTTGTTCAGCGATGAAGTTCACTTTTGGTTGAATTGGGTACGTTAATAAGCAAAATTGTCGCATTTAGAGTGATCATAATCCAGAAGCCATTATTGAGACGCCGTTACATCCCCAAAAAGTCACTGTTTGGTGTGCTCTATGGGCAGAGGGAATCATTGGTCCATATTTCTTCAAAGATGAAACATGAGTGGATGCGAAAAGCGAAAAGCTCGGCCTAGGCCCTCCATGGGCTGTTGTGTCATTAAAAGTAAAGTAAAGTAAAGTAAGTATATCAATAAATATATTTTAAAAAAGTGGTCAAAAAAAATTATTTATTTTTAATTTTATAACATCAAATGAGTGTAACAGTATTTATGTCCCTACTAAGTATATAGATATGAGAATGCATAGGTTACTTCGTGGATTTGATGGAACTTCCGAAAACTCAGATTTTACATATTAAAACCTTTTTGTGCCTAAGGGCATAATCGAAATATAAATAAGTGGGGGTGAAGTAGATCAACACCGGCTATATGCAAATTATTGTTTCGTTTTTGCCTTCAAAAATTTGAATCTAGAAATAAGTATTTCGCATTTGTTTCAGTGCTGTCAATTATTTAAAAATAGTGGACCAATTTGAAAATATTAAAAATTGATAAATTAAAAATAATACTAAAAATTCTTAAAAATATATGAAAGCACTGGAAAATACTAAATATTTTTAAAAAATACTTTAATTGTATAATGACGTTAAACAAATACTTACTTAAGAACATTAAATATAATACATACGACAATATGTTGGAGATATGTTGAGCAGAGAAGAAAACACAAATACAAAGTAAAAATAATATTAATGTAGGTTTTTATATTGTTATACCCTTTTTATTTAATTCACTTTGGGCAAATATTATATTGTAGATCCAGTAGAAATACTTAGTTTAAATTAAATTAATTTTAACTGAAAATATATTTACTGAACCGCTCGCACCGACGACCGACTACACAGCACGACTGTCTCAACTCAACAACTACTTTTCGTTCGCGTTCTTTTTACTCGTCCCTCTTCGTCTTTCGTGCACTTGGTCTAATACCTTCGTCCAGTCCGGGTTGCCTTTCTTCTCTTTTCCTCGTGTTCTTTTCCTACATTAATATTAGCAAACGCATTAAAAAACGCATACACCGAAATCAAAATTTTCTGAGACACACTCCAAAGAAGAAAAATACAGCGACGGTTAAAACGCATACCTAGAAATCCTGACCGTTGAAGAACCAATATCAAAATTTGCTGTGTTTATTTCAAATTGAGTCGACATGAGTTTCGCCAACAATGAGTTTCCACTACTGAAAACTGAAAATACAATCACAACAAAAACAATTGTAAAACAGCTGCAAGCCACTTGCACTCCTAGTGAAACAAAGAAAGAGTCATCAGAAGAGCAAAACTCATTACAAACAATTGCACAAAGAAGTACAGAATTACAAAAAGTAACTAATCGGATTCCTATCACAATGGTCTCAAGACAATTTAACATATTATCAACGAGAAACACTGCAAGTAATGAAAGACAAAATCGACATTTTATTTAATAATAAAAAAAATTTACCTCATGCCGAGTCATTGCAAAATCAGACCAAACGAAATAGTGGACGAAGCAGCCAAAAATGCCTGAGAATCAGGACAAAAAGAAAATACGCTTGGAAAGAAGCAACCAAATGCAGTAAAAAACAAATGGCAACAAAAAAACAACGCTGGCAGGAACAAAATTTACTCCCAAATGTTTCAAAAATACTAGTGAAACCCTGGTTAATTAATAATACAACAATAAATAAAAAACCGCAAATATCAAAAACAAAATAATGTAGAATCCTGATCGGACACGGAATTCATAGAAACACCGAAGAACGCCACATTAGACAACTTCATAATTGAAACACAGTTAACCATAAAGAGATACTATAAAAAGAGAAGTAACAATTTCAATAATCAGTCATGGAAGTCGTACCAAATTAAATTTCGCACCTTTCGCCCAGAAAAATTACTCACAAGAACTTTAAAAGAAAACAAAACAAAAATTGAATTTATAAAAAAGAAAAGAAATTATATTTTTCTGCCAATTAAATATTAAATAAAATACATAGCAATATATTTATACACCTAAAAGTATACAAAAACAACAAAAACCAAATAAAAACTTTCGATTGTATAAAATTGAGCGAAATAAAGTTGCAATCGATCATTTGAACTTTTGCTATTATTAAAACAAAAGAATAAAAACACACAATTGGTAAAAATGGAAAAGTAAAGGAAAAACTTTTTCTTTTGCTCAGGGTTTTTTTGTTGTTGTTTTTAAATAAACAATTTTAAACTTTTTTAAAGAGCAGCAACCACGGAAATCAAACATACTCGTACACATAGAAATGAAACGAAAACCAACAATGAGATACATATCAATAGCAACAGCAATTTGAGCTAAAAAGTATGCAACAATATGCAGCAATATAAAGTCGTCGCTCTATGTGCAATGGTAGAGGAGAGGGGATGAAAGTAGAAGAGAGGAGAGCAGAAGAAGACAGTGAAGCAAAGCAAAGCAAAGAAACTTTCCAATTTGTTGTGGTAGTATCATTTAGCAGTTGAACATTGAACACGCACACACACACACGAGAAATTTATATTGAAACGCTGCGTGGGTGTGTGTATTGGAGCACACTCCTTATTACTCGCCCTTTTGACCAAAGCAATGGATATTTGATATTCGAAATTGCTAAGCAATAAACAACATGAGAATTATTTGAAAGAATCTGGTAAAGTATACCATACATATGTTTGAGTGGGTGTGTGCATGTGTCCGTATCCATGTGCGTGTGCGTGTGCGTGCATATGTGTGCCAAGGAAAAGAACAAATGTTACTACTGCCGCTGCCATACTTAACGCGTTCTTAGTATGTAGGTATGGAAAAAAAAGTAAATAAAATCATGGTTAGGTACCAGCCAAGCACTAACTACTCGTACGAAGGTAAAAGGTAACAAGTAGCATGAATGTCCAAGTATAAACAACCACAACAGCAACAACATGGCACTCATGTGCGTCGTTGTCCATGGCACACAAACATGCACTCACATACACATGCACACACACACACACACGTGTAAACGTACTTGTTAGCAGTTGTACATACTAACATACACTTGAGAAGCACTTGTAAGCTCTTCTCTAAGCACTTTGCAAATGGAACAAATATGTGACTTTTCAAGAAAGTTTATTTTTGCCTTATTGTGGGTTTGCTTACTGTCTTTCTGTTGTGTTTTTTTCCTAAGAGTATATGCGAGGTTGGTGGCACCATGACAGTGGAACAACTTTTCCACCTATCACTAGTTTTATTGAAGCAGGTACATGGGACTCTGAAGTATGCAATGCAATTCTTCGTTATTTTTTCTCTCATTTTCGTCTTTTCGTTTGTGTTTTCGTCCAATGCTGCGCTGCGCTTAACAAGACAAAACTTTTTGCGTAGTCCTGTATTAGGAGTATCGTGTCAGTAGCAAAAAAAAAAAAAAAAAAAAACTTTTAATAAAAAAAAAAATTGCGAAAATTGTTGTTTAGTTAAGTTTAGTTTAAGTTTGAGTTGTGAACTTTTTTCCGGAACACATTTCTTTTATTGTTATTGTAAGGAATTATTGTTGCTATTTTTGTTGTTGTTGTTGTCGGCGATATAACTTGCTATTTCAATACAAGTTCCGAAGCTGAGCCATTTGTGTATCCATGAACATTTGCTTCTGTTTCTTGCTGAAACTTGTACCACTTTGAAAAGTGTGTACATATATAGTTTGAATGGAAGAAAGTGATGGAAAATTTCGTTTATTTTCCTGTTTTGCTTTTGATTGCTCTTGTTTTTGCTTCTGCACCAACATTTCTTCGTAAAGTGGGAAGCGTTAAAAATCACAGCATCAATTGAGAGCTAAAATTTAGTTTTAATTGCTTCACGTGACGTGTGCTGTGGCATCAAGGATGTGACTGAAGAGTGCAACATTCCGTTTTGCTAATCAGAGTTGTTTATTTTGAAATGCATTGCAATCGTTTTCCGGATATTATGAGTAACTACAATTTGAAAGGCAGCGAAAAACATGTACGTCGCACTTAACCTGCCTCCTCCGTTTTCGCGGTCCGTCGATCGACTGTGTGGCATGAAAGTGATACTCGAGAGATATACGAACTAAATGACGAGTGGAGTTGCTGTTGTTGTATGTACGCATAAAACTTCAACATTATTGCATAAGTCTATGTGTAGAGTAAGTAAGTAAATATGAGAAGTAAAGTGAGAGAGGGAGTACTTAAAGTTAGTGCAAAAGTGTCTGCTGATGCTCTCTTCTTCTTTATCTTCTCGAAAACACACTTGCTCTTCTTCCTCTGATCACAGCAAGACGCCTAGATATTGGAAACTGGACGGGCTGAAGTTCAAATCGCTTCTCTTTAGTTTCCGTTTCCGGTATTTACAATCAACATGGAATCACCCTCTTTATGTTGGTATGTATGGTAATTGTGGCCGACATCCGTTTTAAAATCAACTTATGCCCAACTTCTTCACTGCATACATTTTACATAACCACATTCATATAAATATTTTCTTACCACAAATATACCAATTTCTAAACCGATTTATTTGATTATCAAGGTTTTCAGCAGCAATTTCCTTGGCGCTGCTTATTATAACCATAATTTTTAAATTACTTGACGACAACCAACAACAACAGCAGCAACAAGAACAACAAACAAGAAGTAAATTTTCGTTAATATTCACGATGCTTAACAACAGCAACATCCCCGTGAATTCCACAAGCCAACATAGCCAACGATTTCGAACTCGAGGGTATCCACACTTTACGCACCGGTGGAAAATGCTTGCATGTTTTACCTTATTCGGGTCATATTTTATGACTTCCCTTCTCCGCCCCGATGGTGTTCTACTTAAAAGTAATGACGCATAATTTGAAGCTTAAGAATGAGCGCACTTTGCCAGCCTAAAATAAAAATACTGACAGCAAGCACAAGTGTAGGCACAAAATGAAAGCAACAACAACAAGAGCAACGCACGCAATGGAAAAAAACCTGTAGCATCTTGAATTTTTCATTCGCAATCTCATGAGGCAAATAAAATTAAATTGTTTTTATTTTTATATGAGTGTGTGTGTGTGTGTGTGTGTGTGTGTGTGTGTGATGTTGCTCGTGTTGCTGTTGTTGTTGTTGCACAGCATGATTCATTGGTTGTATAAAATTCATTCCTTTTTCGAGTCCTTGGTCTCCTGTTTACGCTCACTCTCCATGGAATGAGGCTGTAAGTTCTATACTTTGCAGTCGTTTTTTTTCACTTTTGATATTATCCATTAAAGAATCTCACATTGTTTCGTTGTTTCGTTTTTTCTGTTTTTATTTTCTTTTTTTGGTATTGCCAACATTTGAGTTAAATTACATCGTTTGCAGTGTGTAAAATTAATTTTTTTTTGCATATTAAACTGTTGTTGTTGCGCTGTGTGTCCAACACCGTGAACATTTGCAACTACATCAACGACATGACATGATTGGTGAAATGCAGAGGCTGTGAGGCGAAGAGAGCGGGACAGAAAGTGTGAGAATAAAATCGTAATGTTTACTTTACTACTTGTGAAGCATAAGGCCAGGCGCATGCAAAATATTTTCGGAATTTATATTTTATTGTGTTAACAGCGAAATTATTTTTTTCTAAGCTAAATTAGGGGCAATATTTTAATTTTATAGCGGCTGTCATGTCGTGGATTCAATTTCCAGCGGGAAAGCTGATATTATCAATTGCTAAGTTCTTTCTTTTTTGATAATTTGTGGAAACCATTGATTTCTGGTATCCACATTTTTTTACATATGATACGGAAGTGGAATTATAAACGGAGAAACGCACCTCGTGTCAGCGATCAACTGATAACACTGTCGTTCCTCCTTCTTGGTTTTTTCTTTTTATGAGCATTTTTCTTTGAGCACCTCGTGATAAAATGTCTTCACACTGAAGGTTTTGTTTAATTTCGTTATCTTTACCTACATAGGTATGGAAAAAAAAAACAAAAAACACACATAATATGCAATAGTTTTACATTTCATTTGATTGCATAAACATGACACAGGCACACACACACAGGCACAGCGATGAACGCATCCACAGCTGAATACGCAAATGTCATTGTCAAAAGAAGTACAAACAATCAATTGGAAAACGACACTTTGCACATAACTCAAACGTTTTGTGGAAAATTTTAATATCAAAAGAATTTTGAGTGCGCGCTGAGAATATAAATGTCAATAACTGATTTGTATGCAGGCACAAGCAAACATAGTCACATTATGCATGTGCATACGTGCAGTTGCACACAAACGCACACACGCACGCAGAGACAAACAATGCGCGCGAAAATGTTCATTCAACATTCAATATGCAGTTGTGGCAAACAAAAACACATGAATGTAAACAATTCCAGAGAGAGAGAGACACGCAGACACTCTCATACAGATGCTGCTCCGATGTTTTGTTGTTGTTGTTGTTCTTGTTAATACTGTTATGGTGGCTTATCTTTCATTCTCTCTCTTTCTCTCTCTCATATTTTTTTCTCTATGTATATGTTTTACTCGAAAGTTAAAGCCCAAACCAATCTAGTCCACTAAATTTACTAGTTTTTTTTAAAGTGGTTGAAAACTAATGCAGTGATCAACCAACTTCAATTGAAATATTGCATATATAAAAAAGTATATGGAACAGTTGTCGTATTTACTTACTTACTTTTTACTTTTAATGGCACAACATCCCATGGAGGGCCAAGGCCGAACTTTTCGCATCCACTCGTGTTATGCGTGTTATATTTGTACATGAATGGAAGGGCCTTCAGCTTAATAGCGAATCCGAAAGGCGAAGTGATAAGTTTTTCATAAGCAATTTTTACTCTTGTAGGTTTGCCATTGTCTACAAAGAGGTGGTGCCGTGTAGAAAAATTATTTATTTCTACTTTTTAATTTTGCCTGTGCCGAGATTCGAACCCCGCACACTCTGCGTAGCACTCCAACGCACTACCACTACGCCACAGCGACCACACAGTTGTCGTACTTCCCAAATTAAAATGTTCAAAACTTTTTTTTGTAATGAAATTTATTTATTTATTAATTATTTACTTAATATAGTAATTAATCATAGTACAAAAAATGCCTTTAATTTTCTAATGGGCAAACTGAAACAATTCGATTGGTCCAAAAACATCTAGTATAAGAGATTACAACTAGTAAAGCAATCATGGAGAATTGACTCTGGCACCTACGATAATACAATGTTAAAGAAATTAGCTCGCGATGAGGAATGACCCCAAATGTGGGACTAGTTGTGGTATTCACTTTAAACTAGTTGGTTTTCCTACTGGGTATGCTGGCGTGTGTGTTGCATTTGTTGCCACATTATTGCATCAACAGAGAGAGAAACTTCTCTATAGGGAAATCAACTAATTTAAAAGTAGTTTAAAATTATTATTTTTCAACCACAACTACGAGAATGTTTCCATGGAATGTTTTTATGGAACGAACTCGCATTTTTAACATTGTGATGTTCTTCGAGTAAGTCCTTGTCCAACTCTGCATATTTTTTCAACTAATTGACAGTTTTTTTTTCCAATTACTGTGAAACCAAGCTATTTTGGATAATGTGACACACAAAAAAACAAAAAAAAAAAAAAAAATTTATTTTTTTATTAACTAATTTTTTAACAAATAAATTGCAAACTACTTAAATGTTATGAACTGTGGATTATGGAGTAAAGGTCTTATTAGATGGCATGTGTGTGTTAGTATGTCAATTATACGAATCGAGTAGTCATAGGTTCAAATTTTTGAGGCGGGTGTTATTGGTTTTTTCACGAATAGAAATTGCAAAAAACCAAAGCGACATAACGAAATTTTTAACCAAACTGACTGCCTTCTGCATATAATTTAAACTAGTTTCCCAATTGGTTGTTTTCCAATTAGCTTTTCACAAACTGGTTGCTTTATTCCGAAAGTGTTGGAAAGGACAACGAATGAAATTGCTGTATTCGTATTAGTGCGTGTGAGTGTTTGTTTTTATTATTCATTCATATAAACACATTCACATTCGTACATTCACTTTTCGCAGTGTTGATATTCATAACTCCACAGATTTCCAAATGCCGCGCCACCATAAATAATGAAACTTGATCACGTCGACAGAATTTTGGTGTTTTTAACTTTCCATTTTCGATTTTTCTCTCTGTTTTTCGAACTTTTGAATTAAAATTAAAATTGAAAGGTATCAATTGAATTGTTATTTTTTGTATTCTAAAAAAAAAAAAAAAAAAAAGCTAAAAGTATGAATTGAAATTATGAATTTATGAATCTGAATTTATGTTTTGTTGGTAATCGATGCCTTCACGTTGATTTCTGTGTGTTTTTTTGCTGTTACAATACTTTCCATTAATTTTATTTTTTTTTAATTTCACTTTAGTGATGCTTTATTTTTGCTGTTAAAATAAAAAACAGAACGAATAAAAAAAAGATAAATGATATCGCTGAGCAACAGCTGGCAATAAGTATGTGGAAAGTAATTTATCACATACACATTTATATATGTAGGTACATATGTACATATCTACACATAGACAAACATATACAAAATCAATGAACTACTACTGTACAGAGTAGTAGTTCAGTAGTTGAAGAGGAAAGGTGGGGGTAACTGATTTGTAGGGCCATGTTTTTTATCTGCCCAACTTTTAATAATTACTTATTTTCTTTTTATTATATTTTATAGCAATTTACCAATTCATAGCTCAACAGATCAAACTGAATGCTTTAAATCAGTGTCGGGCAAACAAATACATAACATTCATGCTTGTGTGTGTGTGGGAGAGCAACAGCGCTGCTGTTTTAAAAATTGCGCAACTAACATAATTTGCTTTGATAAAATTGCTTTCCAACTAGTTCGTAAGCTACACGAAGAGTTTATAGTGTACGTGTGACAGCGTTGCGTCGGCAGAGAATGTGAGCCTATTCACGTGTGAGCAGGAAAATCAAAATTGGCCGACACTGCTTTAAGTCCATCTTTTCCCAACCTCTGAATCAGCTATTCTACTTCCACTACTGCCAATCTATACTGCAATACTAAATTTTTATAATCTTTAAGATTGCTATTAGATTACCAACACCCATTGAAACCAATCAATCACACACACAGACGCACACTCATACACAAAGGAGCTTATTGACCTACAGAGGGACTACTACAATCGTGACAAACGACATTAAAGACTGGTTGACAAAAATGCAACTTGAGCATTCGGCTCCAAAAACTAAGGCTGTCTTAATACCAAGCTGAAAGGTACGGGAGGTGGTAGTGATTAATGAAAACGGACATAACATCACTACACTACCCAAAATCAAATACCTTGGAGTTATGATTGATGCAAGACTGTCTTTTGCGAAAAATATTGAGGTGACAGGCAACGAACGTTAGCACGAATAATAAAAAAGTGTCATACGGTCCGTGACTGTGTATTTGGCTCCCGTGTGGAGTGAAAGTTTAAAAGCGTACGCTAGACAGCTGAAGTCACTGTTTCGACTCAGCTCTCTAAGAGTTTGCTATGCTTTCTGTGTGGTACTGCACAATGTGGCAAGTGTTATGTCTGGGCAAATGCCACCGGATTTACCAGATAATGAATTACGAGACCTATACGAATTGAAATATATCCAAAACATAATAACTTCAGAAAAAGATAAAAGGAGAAATGAAAGCATCCACCAGTGGCAACACTTGTGGGATAATTCAATAGAAGGGCAACGGACATACCGAATAATAAGAGATATAAAAAGCTGGAACCGTAAATTTTTATGAATATCTCCACAATATAACTTACTTACTTTACTTTTACTTTTAATGGCACAACAGCCCATGGACACCAAAGTGGTCTAAGCACGACAATGAAAACGAATGCCTCACCTGTACTGGTGAAAAAGAAAATATAGAACATGTTATTTTCCTCTGCCTAAGGTATGCACTAGACCGATATAAAGTTAAACACATGTGCCGGACACCGTGCAACATTGTAAGTTATACGTTAAGAACACCCGAAATAGGCGCAACCATAATGAAGAATATTCGCATAGCGGACAGTATTCGGAATAGCGAAGTTACAAATAGACGTGACTAAATAAGTAGTACTGACGAAACACATACTTACCGGTTGATCGGGCAGGACAACCTGACTAGGCCTTCAATGCTCTTTTCTCGATTAATACATAAAAAAATGAATTTAAAAAAAGATCACATGCACAAAACTCACACATCGTTCAGCTTTAGAAAAAACTGATGAAATAAAACGAAAACAAAAATCTATTTGAATATTTCTTTTTACCAATTTTCCCAAAATACCAATTTGAAAGTGAAAGTTAGAAAGAATAAAAATGTAAAAGAAAACAGTGAATAGATTTGGTGATATTAGCCCACATTTATGAATAGCACAAAAAAAAGGAAGAAAAAAGAAAGCCGAAAAATATGAAAAGAATTTGAACAAATTACCATAATCTTGGTGCCATAAACACCTGTGCCCTGTGTCTGGGGGTGTGTGCTGGTGTGTTAGTGTGTGTGTGTGTGTAGCGCCTAATACTACTTTGCAATATCTCATGCGAAGATAGACATAAAAGCGAGCGACATAGTACAAACATACATACATATATACCCAAGAAATTATCATAACTTTCACTTTATGTACGGGTATCGCCAGAGAAACTCACCACAAGGAAGCAAGCAAAGCATCACGCACCTTTTCTTCCGTCTCAGCCGAAAGCTCAAGTATGCAATCAAATTGTGGTTACACACAATAATGTAGAAAAGTTGAAAAAAAAAGGTAAAGAACAACAGAAATCTCTCAACTTCCATTTATATGAGCGACAATACCATGGGGACCATACAATTTACGTTTCCGTTTACCTACTCGTAAATATATTATATAGGTATATAAAATTAAATGAATATCCGTTTCCGCATTCAAAGTGTACCAAGTGCAGAGTTGAAGGTGAGCGGAGATTTCATCTCTTAGCAGTCAAGACCTGGGAGGAAGGTAAAAATTCAGTAAGTGAAATGAAACCTTTAAAAAAGTTTCAAATTGTATTCCATATTTTTTGGTTTTCCGTGAGTTTTTTTTTTTTTGCTTTTCCTCTTTCCGAGCAACGCGCAATAAATGTAAATAATAAAAGGAAATTATTTTCACAAGAATTTATTTTGTATTCTACTTTATTTGAATTTTTATTAATTTGGAGGACAACAGCGAGTTTAGAGGCAAGAGTTGGAAGGAATCAGTACACAACATCAGGGACAAAAAACGGCAACCAGAAAATAGACATTCATAGGCAATTACATAAAATCCCATTCTGAAAAAGTAAAGGGTATTTAAAGCTCGGTCGCATGACCGAACTCATCTTTGTCTTTGTCTTGTTGCATTTGTCACAAATAACCAATATACCATATGTACTGAGGAGAAAAGACTTTCTATCACCTAAGAGATAAAAGTAAGAGAGAGAGAGAGAGAGAGATTAATCAGCAAAAACAACAACAACAATAATCCTGCATGTTCGCCACTCAGTTCAGTAGATCAAGAACAACAATTTTTTTTTTTTACATCTAACACACAGGGTGTACCCCTACGAATGCAGAGCATTGCGCTGAATGGAAGGAAGATTGATAGGTGAAAGGAAGATGAAGGGAGAATGAGAGAGTGAATGTGATCACACAGGACACCGATAAAGAGGTAGGCAGCCATTGTGGCAAGTGTTATGCCTTTACCACAATGAACTTCAGTTTTATCAGGGTCGACTATGACCGCATGTAGCGCCAAAGACCAAGCTTTTCGCATCCACGCACTGTTGTGCGTGTTATATTTGTACATGAATAGAAAGGACATACAGTTAAATGCCGAATTCGAACGGCGAAGTGAAAAGCTTTTCATAGGAAATTTTTACTCTTGTAGGTTTGCCGTTTGCCATTTTCTGCCAAGAGGTGATGCCGTTAATTTTGCTGTTGTTGCTTTTTTTTATTTTAAATTTTTTTTATTTTGCCTGTGCCGAGTTTCAAACCCCTGACACTCTGCGTAACAGTCCAACTCACTACCACTACGCTACAGCGACCACAAACAATCACTAGATGTATCAGCTCATTCGGTTCCAAATGATTTTCAAACTGTAAAATATTTTTCTTTATACTATATAAACCGAACAGACCGAGAGTCACACTCTTCATTCGTTTAGTTTTCTTGCTATCTCTCTCTCTTTCTCTCTCTTGTGCTTCTAGTAAATTATTTTTCTTTTATACTGGGTTTTGGATAAACAAAGGCATAATACTTACTGTGATTGCATTCCCTCTCTCATTATCCCTCCTTCCTCCTCCCACCTATCAATCTTCCATCCATTCAACACGATGCTCTGCATTTTTAGGGGTCAAATGTATCAATTAAAACAAACGAATAATAAGTTAAAGTGAATATTTTTATTTAGTTTTTACTAAATTCTAGAGAAATTTAAATTTTTGTACCTACTATTTGTCGAAATGCCGCCAAGCTCAAAATTTTCCAAATGAAACGTGGATGCAAAAACGTTGTAATCGACAACGGAAACTTCTGTCGCTTACAAATTATTTCACAGCTGAGCTTCAAATGTAAAAGCGGACTTAATGATTTTAAGAGACACTTACTATTATTAATAGCCGTTTTTTTTATTGTATCCATTCTCACAACTATCAATATATTATATTTATTTAGTTCTCTCTCAGGTGTTGGAATTAATCTCGTTTATTGTTCCATATGAAATATTAAAGAAACAATTATTTATTACTCCGGTTTTTTTGAACAATCTGAATCTGCACAACAGGAAAAACTTTACTACTGCGGCAAAATAATTTTAATTAAGTTAACAATCACAAACATGATGAACATATTGACATTGAACAAACAGAAAATTAAGTGGAATACTTTAATCTGCGATTCGCAAACGAATCAATTACAATATAAATGCTACATAAGCTAAAATGCAAATAACTACTTTTTGCTCGTAACTTCGTAACTCTCATGACTTCATAAATAATAAATATTTATGCAGGAAAAAAAAAAAAAAATGAAAAATTAAAGGAATGAACTTTTTCATTTTGCACATAAACTCAAATCGAGTTTTCTATTCTCTCTCCACTTCACATAGACATATGTACATACATACATACATATATACATATATACAGTTGTGTGAGCACACTAATATATACGTTTTTTTTTTTCTCTTTCCTATTTCCAGAACTCGTTGAGGGAGCGGTACGCAATGTCAATTTAATAATCGAGCCACCTGCTGTGCGACGTGGCCAACATGCCGTTATACGTTGCCTTTATAATCTCGATGGAGAGCCACTATACTCAGCCAAATTTTATCGTGGTCAATGGGAGTTCTATCGCTATACACCTGGCGAATTTCCGCATACAAAAGTTTTCCCATTTCCCGGCATACACGTTGATGTGAGTACATACATAACATTTATTTTACACATTTTCCATTCCAATCTAATGCCGCTGTTTACAGTGTTGTAGACGAGTACACGAGTAGATATTGCGTGAATATGTGTGTTTGTGTGCATGGTATGTGTTGGTTTGTGTGTGTTTTTGTTTGTATGGTATTAGTGCCATAAATGCAATTAAATCAGTTTGTGTTTTCGTTTTTATAGTTCTCTTTTTACGAAGTGAATACTAACAAATATGATTACATTTTATGAAATTTTTCTTTTTCAAAAATATACCATACATACGAGTGAGTATAATTGTACTACTATATATATATTTATGTTATTTTAACAATTTAGAAAAAATAATTTAGAACCTATTTTTCGTGTTAATATAAATTTGTTCTACATATCGCTGCTTTAATGTGCAAAAGCACTAACACGTATTTTTAGAACTTTTCAGAATAACAAATTTTTTTTTGAAACTAAAATACTTATATTCATATTTTCTAAATATTGTAATTTAATGTTAAAAAAGACGTAATTTTTAGTTGTGTGGCTCCAAATGATGCATACGCTTACTCCATGTTAAGCTCGATTTTGAAAAGTTTTATTTAGGGCTTTTGCAAATTAAGATATAAACATTTGAAAAAAACTTCCACTTAAAGGCAACATAAAGTGTCGAGCTTTTTCTACTCTCTCATTCTCTCCTAAATGAGAGGGTATGTCATAGTGTGACTCATAAATTAAGATGCTCACTCCTCGCTTGTTACAGGGTGTTTTTTTTTTAGAAGTGTGGTTTTCAAGAAAAAAAAATAAAGCGCATATAAATTAATGTTATGGCCAAGAATTTAGCTGTATTAAAAAGATAAGAATTTGCCATTATGTTTTAAAAACAATTTCGAATAAATTCCAGCGGAGAGGCCTAATTTTCGACCACTTATTGCAGCAATTGGGGCCGTATGTCAGTAATAACTCGCCGAATATTCTCTTCCAAGGCGTCAATCGTCTCGGGCTTTTCTGCGTAGACAAGCGACTTCACATAGCCCTACAAAAAATAGTCCAGCTGTGTTAAATCGCACGATCTTGGAGGCCACGCCACAGGCCCACGACGCTAGATAATGCGCTCACCAAAAGTTTCCTTCAATAAATTGATTGTTTCGTTGGCTGTAACGCATGTAGCGCCGTCTTGTTGGAACCAAAGGTCGACCACGAAAAAGTCATTAATCATAGCTCTATAGCGTTCCCCATTGACTGTAACATTATGACCGGTTTCATCTTTGAAGAAATATGGACCAATGATTCGCTCTGCCCATAGAGCACATCAAAACAGTGACTTTTTGAGGATGTAACAGCGTTTCAACAATGGCTTGTGGATTATGATCACTCCAAATGCGACCATTTTTCTTATTAACGTACCCAATTCAACCAAAAGTGAACTTCATCGCTGAACCAATTTTTGTTGTGAAAATCGCGCGAACCGAACCATTTCTTTTGTTGTAGTGAAAACTTGTATCCTTTTTTGGGAAATTATTTTTTGTGAACATTTATTTATGAACAAATTATTTTTATTGGGAAATTGAAATTATATACGACCATTTCCGAAAGTTGGTGAAACTTTATTACTCCTACTTTTCACTTACACATATCGAAGTAAAAGAAACATTTACATAAGTACATATACTCCTACGAATTATGAATCCATTCCTGAACCATATTGGTTTATTTTCCTGCTCCCCTGCCATTAGCTACAATACTTACCTTTCTTATGAATATTCAATGCGATGCGCTATATTTTTGTTATTTTCGTTATTTTCGTTGCCACTTCCCTTCAACAGTATCAGAAAATAAAACAAAAACATGGAGCACACCTTTCTGGCTTTTAGTTAGCTCTCTATATCAGCGTTTCAGCGTTGCTTATGCTCACTTTATGTGCAAATCGCAAAACGCAAAGTTTTCACTGAAAATTATTCTTTTGCTCGCGAGCAGTATTTGGCCAGTGTGGCAGGCATTACTAGTATTAAATATTTTCGGACCATCCATCGTCAAACTTATTCTGGAAAACTTTAGTTTTTGCAGATTATTGAAAAAGTTTCTCGTGCAGCAACGGCAGGAGCATCGGACTGAAATTTGCATTTATTCGTTCTCTGTTCGTAGGACTACGGACTCTGACTATAGACTATGGCTGTGGTTAATTTTTTTGTTTGTTTTTTTTTTCAGATAGTTTGGTTGGCAGGTAGATGCAGTTGCAGGTTGCATTTAACTTTGCTTTGCATATCGGTGGTTGTTGGTGTTATTTTATGCAGATGATGAACAGCTTGATGGTGGTTTACTTTCAAAATATATGGAATTTTTTTTGAATAGATTTTTACTAACGAATCGAATCCAATGAAACCGGCAACGCTTTTTTTTGTCCAGTCTGAAACTTTGTATGTGTGTGTGTGTGTTGTGTGTGTGGTTTCAGGTGATTTAATAAACTTAAGTGGTTTTTAGGCAAAATGGAGCAGCGGGCGTACACGGCAGAAGTGTGAGACCCCCAAGCCTTGCCGGAAATTTTAGTTGCAATTTTGGGTGGAGTAGAGCGCATAATTAGAGAGAAAAAGATTTTCTGACTTTTGTTGCTGAATTTTTTGCCATTTAAACTTTTCAATTTTTAAATAGAGAACATGATTTTGCCTTAGATATAGCAAAAAAAATTTACTTTAACTATGCCATCTGGTAGATTTTATTTCATAAAACTGACATAATAAAAGAACAAAGTAAAGATAAACGCTGCCGAATGTCAATGTCATTTAAAATTCAGCAAATGTGTGCGTAACGTTCACGTCTTTTACCACAGGTATAAAAAACTATCGAAAATATTATTAGTTAAGTTTAAAAAATGCACTGCTCCCATCTTTCTGCCTTTTTCTGTCTTCCCAAACACTCATTTCACATTTTTTTTCTTTCCCTTGAATGCAGGTCACCAACTCCCATCTTTCTGCCTTTTTCTGTCTTCCGAAACACTCATTTCAAATTTTTTTTCTTTCCCTTGAATGCAGGTCACCAACTCGAATGCCACGCAAGTCTTAATCCGCAACGTGGGCTTCGGCATATCTGGCAACTTTTCATGTGAAGTCACCGCTGATATTAATCCGTTTTCGACAGCCATCGCATTTGGGACAATGCAAGTAGTGGGTAAGTTTAAAAATTAAAAACAAACAATTTGCCATATTGCCAACAAAAACAACTCAATAATTAAGCAACAACAACCTCGGTGTTGAACGAGGAAAATTGCTAACTTCTGTGTGGCGATTTTCCACTTGATAAAAATAAGTTAATAACCACAATATTGAAGAGTCGATAAAAAGGAAAAGAGCATATTTTGTATGCAATTTTAAAAAATTTATTTAGGTACAGAAATTGGATACTCATTTAATGTATTATTATTATTATTCTGGAAAGAGAAAAAATTACTCATAAGGAGTTAATTAATTCTACAGAAAATTTTACTTTAAGCTACTATCGAGCTACCTCGAAACATCTAAAATAGTTCAAACGTGAACAATTTTTCGCAGAAGCCATTCAATATTCGAAAGTTAAAGGATTACTTCGTTTCCAAAAATTGCATTTCACTGCAAAATTCTATGTTAACTCCTGCACACTTGAAATATAAAAAAAAGAGAGGTAGGTAAACAGCTAAACAGCTAAAGGGTTAATGTGTTCCATAAAATTTACTTTGGAAAACTTTACTTCAAGTCACTCAACTTCCCCCAATACAAATCGCCCCCTCAAATCGTCTTAAACTACTTATTAGCGATAAAGTCGAACGATAAAGGGTTAATGTGCTCCAAGCATATTACAACAAAAGAGTCCAACCAAAGAGATGACCGAGCGGCCTAGTAAGCGGTGGCTCAATGGGTTCTGCGAGGGCACAAAATAACGAAATCCTTAACGAAATGAGTTTCTGATTGCAAAATCTTTCTAGCACAAAGCACGAACGAACTGAGATTTCGGTCTTCAGAAATGGACTCAGCAGGCAATTACTATAAAGCGAAGAGATAGAAGAGAGGGAATGAATTGCGGAAAACAAAGTTATCCACTCTTTTACTGAGAGAAGCAAGAGTGTAAAATTTATTCAGCATGGAGAAATTTGTCTATATTCATAGTCCAAGTAGTTCTTGACAAACTGAATTTGTTAGTGTTAATGAATTTGGTACTTGGTAAAGATTTTATTTTGAGCGTGATGTCATTTTTGTTTTTGGCCTGGGTTGCATGCAATGTTACAAATAAAAAAAGAGTAACGCAATTCGAATAACTTGAAGCACGAGAAGTCTTAACAAGCTCTGACAACAAAAAAGTATAAATATAAATTTATCAAGCAAATCTCCCAAAACGACAAGAACGGATACTCAAAAAAAAACGGAAACAAAAAAAAACCAAAAAAAAAAAAAACAGAAAAGAAACAAAAAACAAAAAAAAACAAACAAAAAAAAAAACAATGTCAACATCGTAATTACATTTGTTATAGCAGTAGCAACAACAGCAACGCGAACAATAACAAAAACAATAAGAATGTCAAATGTTAAAATGTTGCGCTAAAAAGAAGAAGAAGAATGCCTACATATAACGAAATAAATTAAATGCAGGTTAAGACGATGTCACAAATAAATCCGTTCAAAGATAATTCGACACGCATACACACACACGTATGCACATATTTATCTCTCTATGAGCGTGCATGTGTGTGTATTTAACTCGTGCGGTATGTACAACAGAAAATCGCAGCCACTAAAATGGAATTTAGCTGTCAGAACACATTTCTACATATTTAATGTCAAACGGAAATAAAGATTAACTGTCACTGCTACCCTCGTTCGTTTGTTGCTGCTGCTGCTACTGTGCTCATTGCTCTCTCTTTCGCTCTCTCTCTCGCTCTCGCTCTCGCTGTCACTGTGTGTGCAGCAGCAGCAATACTCACAGCTGCGATTACTTCACGAGTTATTCATATTAAATGGGGTTACATCGAAAAATACTAAGACGAAGCAGCAGCTATGTAAACCAACCGCTAACAATAAATTTTATCGTTGTTGCGTTGGCGTCGCCGACCCAGTAACCTAAACTCAAGTGGCAGTAATTGTTGTTGCTACTGCTACTACTAACAATATATTTTTGGCAAAAAAAAAAAAAAAAAAAAAAAAAGAAAAGATTACATCCTCATGCCTGTTCATTGCTCTTGTGTGCTGTTGCTTTTACTCGTATTCTACCACGCGCTGCAACAGCAAGAGCGGCTGCTTCATTGTTAGCATCATTTACCACTTGTCGCTTGATTTAACCCGCAATTGTCGTTGGCGTCACTTGAGTTGTCGCTGGCGTCATTATTTGTTTTCTTTTTCGTTATTGATGCTATTGCTATTGCTGCTGTTGCTGCTGCTACTTTCGTCGTGCTCGTAATCGTGTTCTGCTGATCTGTTATTGTTGTTGGTAGTTGTTTTTGCAATTGTCGGTTGATTTTTATTGTGATTATTTTTGAAAGTTGGATTATTTTCAACTTTTGTTTTTTTTTTTGTTTGTTTCGAACAACGAATTGAATTGTTTTTGTGTTTTGCAGAAATCAAGTGGTATTCTTTACTTTTTCTCTCCTATGTCTTTCCTTTTTTTTTTGTCGTTATTCATTGAAAGTGATTGGTAGCGAAATATTTACAAATATATTGTTGTAATTTAATCAAGTTTATTTTTACTCTTTCAAGTGACTTCCTTGTTTTGGTTAGAATTAAATCGAAATCAAATATATGCTTTAATACTAAAGCAATTGATACACTTGAATATGTATATTATTTCATTTAACATCTGCCTAAATTATTAGCTCACATCTTGTGCAGAAATTGAGTAGCGAGATTTTCTGTTTTTTTTTCTACGACTTCAGTTTTTGAGGGAATTCGGAGGTGCTCCCTGCTAAAATATTTAATGAATGCAATACAGAAGTTTCTATTTAATTGCGAACTATTTAATTGAGCTTCGCTTCTTTGCATACCTCGTCAATCCAATTGAATTCAGCTCAATACTCAATTCCATATGATTCAAGCAAATCTATCAATCAATCGAATTATAATAGATTTATTGTTTGGCAAGCGGCAAAGAGATAAATAGTTGATTCTGTCTTCACAGAAATTACGTGCATTTGCTCTAGTTAATTAAGTTTATTTATTTCTGTTAATGGCACAACAGTCCATGGCGAGCCTAGGCCGAGCTTTTGTTGCACATAATTAGTAGGTCACACGTATTTCGACTTGAACGTCAAATGAGCAGTTTGTTGAGGAGAAGGGTAGCAAATGAGTAGCGGGCGGCAAGTTCAAAGGGTCAATGGCAAAACTTGACTTTAAAGTCATGACGTGTGTAAATGGGGACAAACTGATATTCTTTCTTTGAGCATTGGTTTATATTTGTGTAGGTATAATATATATAATTTATATTGAGAACTAATCATCGCACCGGAATGCTCTCATTGTATAAATCGTCTAAGCACAACTCGATGTGCTACATATAGTATGAGTTTGTAAGTTAATTGTTTTTGTTGTGCCAACATTTTAGCTTCAATTTCAAGACCGTTCGATATGTTTTTCGTTTCGGTCCATTCCTTTTCTCTCTACACCCAAATCATTTTTGTAAACCAGCAACAAGATGACTAAGGCTGTGGTTATATTCAAATTTTACTCGGCGAACACCATGCAATTGTTGATGCCCGAACACGAAAAAAGAGCTTTTACTCACTCTCACACCGAACACGATATGCTAAGTGAAGTGTACCCCGAGCACGCCGAGTATTCAGCGTGTCACTGAGCTATTGTACAAAAAAAGACCAGTTTTTAAAAGTGAATATTAAATATATTATTCATAAAACTATTGAAAAAAAATCATATTATTTTCATAATTTTTCAATTATATTATTAATTGCACTCTTCATAATGATAAAATCGTTTAAAGTTTTTTGGTATACCATTTAGTATTGCAGTTGCGAGCAATATAGTATTAAAAAAACTGAATTTCGCCAAAAAGCAACTGAAAGTCAACTAACATGATTTGCGTTGACAAATTAGCTCTCAAACTTCGCCCGAATTCCATTGTTCGTGAATAATTCGTAAGCTACCCGAAGTGGGTTATAGTGTACGTGTGACAGCATTGCGCCTGCAGAGAATGTGAGCCTATTCACATGTGAGTAGGAAAATCAAAATTGGCCGACACTGCTTTACAAGTATGTATTTATTAGTACCTAATATATTTTTATACCCTACACACTGTGCACACACATGGTTTGTGGGTTATGATCGAGTTTCTTTTTTTTTTTGTTTTTACATTTCCTCTTAATTCTACTTTGTTAGATTAAATCTACTGGTCTTGTTTTTTTCAATTGCGATACTTCACTGTTGATAAGTTGTGTTACTGTTGCGTGGTGTTTTTTATTGTACAAGCATTCTGGTAATATTCTTTTGAGTTTGTAGAGAAGTCCTTTAATCCAAACTTTATCAAACGATGTTTCTACATCGAGATAGATCCCAGTGCAAAATTGTTTTCTCTCTAAATCCGTGAAAATTTTATGCGTTACTCTGTGCACCTGCTGGATTGTGTTTGCAGCGAAAGTCAATTTGGTGATCTGGTATTGCGTGAGTTCTTTCTAAAATTGGTTGTAGTCTGTCATATATGAGTTTTTCCATTATTTTTTATAGTGTTGGTAAAATGCTGATTGGCCTGTGTGATGACGCTTGTGTGGCATCTTTACCAGGTTTCTATATGGGAATTATCTCTTTGCATTCATTGTGTTTCGAAGGTATTGTAGCGCTTTTATCGGAAGTTCTTTGAGCATTTTGCCTGTTATATTGTCGTAACCTTGTGCTTTCTTGTGGCTTATTATTTTTTTTAATGCATGTTTGAATTTCATGTACTCTTATATATTGAGTGTTGTATTCAATTGTTTGATGCGTTTCTTCAATTTCATTTAGTTGGCTTGTTATTGAGTCGTTTGAGAATATGATGATCGAGTAACGTCGTTTTTTGTAACGCCCACAATTAGGCGTCGTAGGTATGAGCACATATACATATATATATATATATGTATAAATCAGCGTGCATAGCGGAGTCGTTAGTCCGTCCGTCTGTCTGAGTACACGATAACTCGAGTAAAACTTAAGCAATCTCAACACTTGTTCTTATCAGGTAAAGGTTAAGTTCTGAAATGGGCAAAATCGGTCAAGAGGTACAATACAAGTGAAATGTTCGAAGAGTGATATTGAAGGAAATTGAATAAAACTTGATGCACAGCATTGAAATAGTCTTTTAAGCAACTGATTTGTAAAATTATCAACATTAGGCAAAAGCCACACCTACTTCCAATACAAGTGAAGTATCAAAGGAAATTGCGTCACAAATGAAACCAAATTTGCTATATAAAATTAAAAAATAACTGACTCTTGATACCACCCAGCACATCAAGACTATTTTTCTAATCAGATGTTGAAAAATAGAGGGTGTTGTTAACTCCCAACACTTTTTTTTAACCAATTTACTTATATGTTTGAGCTAATTGAGCCACATTTAATATATCATTTGCGCCCTTCTCTTGCCACAGATAAAGTGAATCGCAGCCAATCCTCAGTGAGTTCTCATTTGCATAGTTCTCAACCGCATTAATGGCTCCTATTGCAGCTTTAAAACGGATATAGCCTAAATTATTTGTGACTTTCAATCTGTATTTGTTTCTTACTTCTTCCAAGCTTATTTCAATGTTACTGGCATACATAAACAAAGGCACTGTCTTCCAAAAACTACAAAAATATTTTCATTAATAATGCATGCCTTGATGCCATGATTAAGTAAACTGATACATTAAAATAGCGTGGTTAGGGTTTACCTGCAACAAAGAGCCAGCAACCAGCAACCAGTAACCAAGCAAGAAAATGTCTCAAAGGATACTTGAAATCTTCTTAGAGTACCCGAAGCCAAAGGAGGAGAGTATTAAATTCACTAAAAACCTACAAGAAACTTAAACCAACCACGAAATGAGACTACCACGCTGCTTGAAGACTTGCACATAGACAAATGAAACTACCTGTGGCGATGTTACATACAATCTCCCTTCATAACACGCTCCATGTAGTTCAGACTCTCACACTCTTCATTTCTGCGTTCTTATGCTTTTATATGCTTTTACCTTAGAACTACTACTAGTATATGTATTTCTTATATTTGTTCATCTTTTATTTTCTTAAGTTGAGTGAAATTTAACACAATTCGTTAGCGCACCATGTCAAGTTAGAAGCGAGCAGTAATGAAAAAAAAAAAAAATAACGAGAAGAATGAAAGCGAAAAGTGTTTCCTGTCAACGTGGGGGAGCAGCAATGGAAGCAGCAGCAGCAGCATCAAATGATGTCGATGATGAGGTTTTTGTTGTTGTTGCTAGTAATACTGCTGCTTGTCTATCAGTCTGCACGGCGTTAACCTCAACTATGAAAAAGATGCGAATCCCAGCAGAAATTTGTGTTACAAACTATTTGAAAAAATTATTCTTTCGAGTATTTATGAGATGGTACAATAATTAGTTCGAAATTTAATTTAAGAACTTATTTAACATTTCTTGTTATAAGGAAGGGAAAAATGGCTTATTCAATCAACCCATTGGAAGGTGTTCAAGCCAGAAATTTGTCTTCAAATTGGGTACAGCCTCATGTCAAGTTAGAAGCGAACAGGAATGAAAAAGTATTTTTTTTTTTTATTATATTAATCATTTCTTCTTGTTAGTACAACATAACTAAGGGGACTAACCCTTTTCGATACTCCACCCAGCCCACAATTTGGATTGGAATTGGAAAAACGTCAATGCCACTTACGAAAAACATTTTAGATCAGTAAAAGGCACGGGGGAAAAGCGGAAGAATGTAGATAGTAGTTACAAATAGTAGGAGAAACTAGTAAGTAGTAGGGAATTGTAGGAGAAAATATTATTATTAGAGAGTACCGTCAAATTAAGTACTAGTAATAATTAGTAGTTGAAGATAAGTAAACATTAGTAGACATTCGAAATAGTCACAAGAAAAACTTTTTATAGAGTAGAGATCGGCGGAAAATAGTAGTAGATAATGGAATTAGAAAATAGTAAAAGGAAATGTTAATAGAAAATAGGAAAGAAAATATCTAGTAGTATCAAATTAACACAGATCGTCTTACAGTATGGTGATTACTTTTGCGACACCTTGTATAAGCAGAGCTGGTCAGAAAATTGTTAATCGTTAATTACTGACGTACAACTTTTGGTTAACGATTAACTTTTACGTTAATTTCTTCCGGTAAATCAAGTCCGTAAACTTTAACTACGACAACCAGCAAGCTGCATCCTTTCACTCTAAATTTGGCTCATTTGATTAGAGAAGTACAATAGTGCCAAGGTCAGTAAGGTAAAGAAAATTATGTTGCCATGATCCCGATGAGAAACGATACCGATTTTTCCTGCAGTACCAGTAACGAAGATGCTGATACCAGCCAAAAACAAACAAAAAACCAAGAACAAGAACAAGGGTAACAAGTCGCTTAAAAGCGTCAAACACGATTTAGTTGGCTAGAGAGCAACTCCACGGAAAGTGAGGGTAAAATTCATCAGACTGAAGTTTTCCATACAAAACAATTCTCGTTAAAAACTTTCGTTCAATTTTTTATGCAGAATTAACGAATGAAGTTGAATTTTTGTTTACCACATGTGGCGTAGTGGTTATGCGTCGGACTGTTACTCAATGTGTCCGGGGTTCGAATCTCGGCACAGGCAAAATCAAAAAAAGAAGTAGAAAAATAAAAATTTTTTTACACGGCACCACTTCTTGGCAGGCAATGGCAAACGGCAAAGCCACAATAGTAAAAATTGCTATGAAAAGCTTTTCACTTCGCCGATCGGATTCGGCATAAAACTGTAGATCCCTTCCATTCATGTACAAATATAACACGCACAACATGAGTGGATGCGAAAAGCTCGGCCTAGGCTCTTCATGGGCTGTTAAAGAAGAAGAATTTTTTTTTTTAATACTTTTCAAGTTAACGACGTTAATTTCTTGATTAACGATGCCCAGCTTTTGGCATATATTATATGGTAAAATATATATAGAAGATCACGGGAAAAACTTTTGTAGAGTAAGGGGGAATGTAGTTACAGATTTTTTGCTGGGATATTGTTGCTGCCGCACTGGAGCATAACGTTGTTTAGCGTAACGGTGTTACTGTTGTTGGTGTTGCATTATATTTATTGTGTTGGTGTATGCGAAATCTCTGATGTTTTTTTGTTCATTGTGGAAAACTGACTGAAGTGGAAAGTTGCAAAAGATATTGTGGAAAATTGTGAAAATTTCAACCATTAACAGGTCATTTCTTATCTTAAAACATTGAGATAAATAGGAAGGAAAAGCGCAGCAAAGCACAGGGTGGGGTTGTACGCAGGTGAATTAGTGAGCAAGTGAATGAAGTAGCGTATCTTGGAGTTTAGTGTAAGCGTCACAGCTCTTTTCTTTGTACCTTACACTATGAACAGAGATTATGCGAATATTTTACCCATTCATGGAGTCTAGAGCAATTCAGTGATCATATTATGTATTTAAAAAAGCTGCTGTACTTTGTGATACTGATTACTGTATTACTGTATGTCTATGGTACTAGACATAGTAATACTGTGATTACTGTATCACTATGGTACTAGAGATACAGTAATACCTAGTTAATGGAGCCCTGCTTAATTGCGTTTCATATTAAACAAGCGATTTCGAAGCAAATTCCACGGTTGTTTCGTTGAAAATATATGCGTTTTTATTTATTTTTAATTTTTATATTAAATAAGGAAATTTTTAAGTTCCTGCAAATTTTTTAGATGCCTCAAACAGAATTGAATATCTTTAAAGATGAACCAATTAAATTTTTGCAATTTCTTACACTATAATAATAAAAGGAAATGCATTTACATATGTGTCGAGGTTGCTGTGGCAACAACAACATACTCTTTCGGCTCATTGGGAATAGCGCAAAGCAATAACAGAAATTGAATACCAAGAAGGAAACTCTAACTACAGCAAAAACAAACAAAAAAATAATAATTTTTTATTTATATTAAAGGAGAAAAAAGAAACTTAAGGAAAAATATTGTATTATTGTATTAGGAAATATGCAAAAAAGTACGAAGAGTTCAGCATGAGCAGCAAACAGTAAAATCTTACAAGCCACGACATAAAAACATGGATAAAATTATGCCATCTTCTGGTTTCTTTAACTTTGCTTCAATGCTCACATTCTACCATAACTATAACTGGGTACTCCATTGTGGTAGTGATGGTGACGATGACGAGGACGACGGCGGCGACGACCCGCAATGGTGACGATGGCAACATTGCCTCATGGTTATTTTAATATTATGCAAAGTAGCACAGAGACAAGCGGAAATTGCTTCTAGGATATTATACATATTAGATTTTTGCAGCTAAAACTAGCCCAAACCAAAATCAACTAACTAACAACCAAAAAAAAAAAGAGAAGAAAAATATGAAATAATAACAAAAAAATAACGATGAAGAAAAGAAATTGATAGTTCGAGAAACAAACATTAAGAAGCGCATACGCTTACACCATAACATTGGGAGAGGATACGAAGGAAGAAATCAAGCTGTTGCTCATATCTGCAAATCTGCGTAGGAGCGTGGAGAAATTGAATACAATTTCAATGAAGTAAATATTCTTAATATTTCAAATAAAAACATCTTAACGGTTTATAAGAAATTGGCAAAAATCTTAAATCCAAACTCCAAAATCTAGAATCTTCACCTAAATAGCAAAAAAAAAAAAAAAAAAAAATAAATCAAACTTTATGAAACACTTAGAAACCCGATATTATTAGGCATTATTACATTATCCGAGAATTGCCGGATATCCCAAATGCATAAGATTTTAGTTTTCGAGTTTTCAAATGTAATCAAATAAAAATATTTTCGCTCAATTCTTTCTGGGAATCTTTAGAAATCTGTAAAAAACTTTCAATAATGTTAAAAGATTAACAGATTTAAGGAAACATCTTATATAGATATTATTAAAGTTCCTGAACACCTCCAACGATTCCAGAACATCTTTTCATCCTTTTGAATATCAAAAAAAATACATGGGACGCCCTACAGAAGCTTACTTCTTCAGAACGTTTGCGTTTGAGGTTTTCAGGTTCGGTTTACTAAAATTTGTAAAAACGAGTTGATGCGATGTTGATGTTTTCATTCCACGGACGAAAGATTTTCAGGCAAATTTTCAAGTTAATCGTCTGCCCTTCTCTTTTGTTCAGACGATGGGAATTCGGCCATCTCAATACCTGCCTGGTGCTGTATAATCTGAAGACCGTCGTCGGGACTCAATGACATGAGTGTTGATGCAATTACTGGCCCCTAATGAACTCTTTTGACATTCATGTTGTCTCGTCGCATTAGTTTTAGCGAGTTGGAATTTGAATTCAATTGTATCTCAAGTTGCTTGCAAAGTTTACACTCTCGCGATCTTTTTTTCACGATTGCAGAATCTGAATTTTGTTGAGCCTCCATTTTTCGACGAAGTCTATATTCTCGCTGTGTATCAGTCGCAGGTTTTGCTGGAGGTTTTATCTTAACACAATCGCTATTTGATCGTGCTTCGCGTCTGTCTATATGGTACTTGGTCATTCTTTTCAGCTCTAGAAATTTCTAACGATTTTGGATTGAAATGTAAAATTTTTGTTTGAAATGTCAAATGTTACTGGAGACTGAAGGACAGCGCCCTCTATCAATCTCGAGTATGAATCATACGTGAATAACCGCCATGTATAAATCGATAAAGGGCTAGAGGGTTCGTCTATCGGTTGATAGCGGGTGCATAGTGGATGCATATGTATAATACTGCCATTATTTATGTGTATGGATCCTGATTTTCTCCATACTTGATTGTAATAGGGCGCCGCTGCCCTTCATTTCCGTGACAACTTCCGCTTTGCCACGTTCATCTTTTACCTCTTCGTAAATTTAGAAACGATTCTAAAGAAGGAAACTTGTATAAACTTCAAAAAGGAAGAGAAAATTGTTGAATTTTTTAGTTTATCGAAATTTCCAATCAAATATTTTGAATAATTTGAAAAAAGTTTTTATAATTAGAAAATCTTGCAAAATTCTTAAAATTTCAAACATTTCTTCAAGTGTAACGATGAACTTAAAAAAGTTATCCAAAAATTTCTCAGAATTTCCAAAAATTTATAAATTTGAATCATCTTAATTCAGGTATCATGAAATTTCAAATCGCTTTGTTCCAATTCACCATGGTCGTATTAACGAAGATGACAGTGTTGGCACTGGACTACTCAGGATGCCCGGCTTCGAGACTAGGAGACTTATTGGATGGCAGTGTGAACCCCTTACAGAAGTAAAAATTAATTAAGAAAGTCTTCTGACTTTGTCGTTTAGATTCGAAATTATACCATATAAGTACTAGGTCCGCATTCTTTGTGTGCAAATATGAGACGTGCAACATGAGTGGATGCGAAAAGCTTGACCTAGTCATTAAAAGAAACGAAGAACAAGGTTGCATAAATATTTTTAGTTTTTGTTGTTTTAATCCGAAAGCACACAGCTTTGGGATTAAAATTATTTTATTTGTTAGTTACTTAAAAACATATGCATTGTGAATAATTTACAGTCGTTGTGGTCTAATCATCATTTTTACAAATTTCAATGAGTAATTGTATCCACGGAATGTATGCCATGCAACACCACGTGCATAGTTATCGTTGTTATATGCACCGCGTAAATATTGACCATTTAAATTGCTGTGGAATTGAGATAAGAATATGAAAAATATAAAGAGAAAGGGAACTGTAAACGAATTATGATACTTATATAATATTATTACCTCTTATGACAATCTTTGTACCACCAACTGCCTCTAAAAGACTGCGCGCAGTCAACATTAGCCACGTCATTGTCTCTATCTTGTGTAGAAAATTTCATTGCAGCTTGAAAGGTGAATGAATCACCTGCGTTGCCCGTGTAATTACCCAATACATTCAAGGCATACGCTTCACTCTCATTGCCGATGGCGAAAGATGAATATTTGGCATATTTTGTGGCCCTATCAAAGTCTTCCATAACGATAAGCAGTTCTTGTGGCGATTGGGTGGTGAGTGTGTGCAGCTTATCCAAACCGATCCAGAATTCACTTTCCAAATTTCCGAACCCCATTTTATATTCCGTCCAATTGCGAAAGAATTCCACGGAGCCGTCGAGTCGCCTCTGGATCACCGTCCAACCGCCGCCGTCAGTATTTTGATCGCAGTAGACCAGAAATGGCTGTGAATTTTCGATGTCCTCAAACTGAATAGAGTAGAGACCACTTTTGTTCCTGCCGGTCATTTCGAGAGCTTCGGCGCAATTGCGAGGTCGTCGGAAGTTTCTGTAAATCGGCAGATGTAAACGCCTATGAATTATGGCAAATGTGAAATTTCATTCTTACCGCACACTCAATGCTTCGATGCGCGCTAGTAACACTTCATTTGTTGCTTTGAACAACTTCAGCTGATGTTTGACTTCAGACGCTGCAGGCTCAATATCGTCATTATCATCCTCATTGTACAGATTTAAAGTAATTGTCTGTGTAGTAATGTGAAAATAGAAGAATACATACGAGTACATACATTATTTTTAAATGGAAACTTCTTTAAGCGCTAAAATAAGAAAAAATTATTGGTGCCGAGCTAGCGAAAAGGTGTACTTCCTAGGATGTGACGAGGCAGGTGTAGGGGGAAAGCAGAGAGTGCAGTGCAGATGTAAAAAAACATGAACACTTTCACTGCGTGTTTCGCGGCTTAACAATTTTTCCTTTTTTCGTATGTTTTTTAGTTTAGATATAAATAAAAATACTCACCGCATTATCACAATTATCGCAATTGCAAACACAATTGTCATTTCTGGCATTCACCGAACTTAAAATGCTTACAATTACAAAAAAGAAAAATGTTAGTAGCTGATGCATTTCTATTTTTTTTATATAATTTTGTGCGACTACAGATCGAGAGCTTAAAATAAACTGAATTTCATAGAAATGTTTCTCAATCTTATATATTCTCCCCTATATACATTTGTATAGGCTTAACCCTTTCATTACCTCAATCCTACTGCTACTCCTTACTATGAAAAATTATAATGCGAAATATAAAAAAAAAAAAAATGGGAAAAAATAAACTTATTAATGAATAAAGAGCATTGGCATTGTGTTTTTTCTGTTCTCCAAATTTATTTTTTCTTTGCCAATTTTAAGGGATTTCAGTAAGAACTTAAAGGGTTAATCTAATATTATTTCGCTATCAGTTTGCATATTTTGTAGTTGAGTAATCAACTTGCGAGTGGTGTAAGCTTGGCTTATTTTAAGCAGAAATTTTTCTGAATTAAATATTGAATACTTTTGTTAAACGTCACTGGAAACTATGTAAATGGTTGTTGTTATCAACATGAGAAAACCCAGAAAATTCTGAAAAAAGCTAAAACAGTAGTTTTCGCTTGTGTCGTACCTACTGATACTGATTATAGAAACATGCTTTACGGTGGTTAGTTTTAATATGCAATTCATTATTTAGTCCCAATGTTTCGGTGCAATTTTTCAGTGTTCTTTGGGGTATGAAAACGATTATTTTACAGAAAATTTTATGTATATTTGATGCATATTTTCTCAAGTATATATAAACATTTATACCATATCTATATATATAAAAATGAAGATATGTTATGTGTGTGACGAATGACCTCGGAAACGGTTCGATTTTTTTTTTAAATTCAACTTTCATGTTACTTTCTTACTTAACTTTTAATGGCACAACAGCCCATGAAGGGCTTAGGCCGAGCTTTTTCGCATCCACTCATGTTGTTCGTGTTATATTTGTACATGAATGGAAGGGACCTATAGTTTAATGCCGAATCCGAACGGCGAAGTGAAAAGCTTTTCATAGCAATTTTTGCTCTTGTGGGTTTGCCATTGCCTGCCAAGAGGTGGTGCCGTGTAGAAAAATTATTTTTTGTACTTTTTTTTTTTTTGATTTTGCCTGTGACGAGATTCGAACCCCGGACATTCTGCGTAGCAGCCCAACGCACTACCACTACGCCACATCGACCATGTTAAAGTACATGCTTTTCTGGCGAACATGGGCTATTTATCCGCCCACTGCCACGCCCGCAAAAAGAGTAAAATGCCTATAACTTTTGAACCCCTCAAAGCATTTACTTCAAATTGAAAACACATCAATAAGGAATGTATTTTTATTTGATATTTTTAACGAAATCATTTGTTTTGATACAATTTGCTTACCTGTCCACGAGTGAGACAGTTTTTTCTGAAACAAAGCGATCGTTCCATGTAAATTAGCTAGTCGCGCATAATTTGGAATTTGGAATTGAATTTCTTTCGATTTTTCAGTATTCATGAATTTCATTGTAAAAGCAGAAGTGTTTGGTGAAGTGCGCTGCTGGATGTACTCAATTGAGTGGCGAAAACGTGGGTTGCCCCATGCACACTTTCTCATTTGGTTAGTCAACCAAATTACACCAGATTAAATTGAGTAACGAGGCGGTGTGGTGAATTTTTTCATTTTCGATACTTGAACGTTACCCAACCGTGCAGCATTTAGTTGTTTATCTTGGAAACGGAGAGCGTGTGTATTTTACCTAGGAGAATGCAGCGCAAAGAGCGGAAACGATGGTGCAATTCTACAAAAGTTATCCGGCAACGTAATCAAGCCAGTCTCATCAACTGGCATTGCACCATTTCCCATTGTCGTCAATTGCTTTGAAAATTCAACAGCTGATGCATGATTTTGCAATTGAACACGAACATTTGTTGAAAGGAAAGATATTTTTACATGTCTCAACAAATTCGATGATGTGAAGCAAGCATGAATTTCATCGGCAGGGGTTGATCTTGATATAATTCGTTAAGTTTGTCGGAAATCTCCTGACAACAAAATTAATCATCCTCCAAACAAATTGGAAATTTCCCGAATATCTCTCATTGTCAATGAATTAAATTTTGCTATGCAATCCAAAATACCTGGTGTTTTGGTTTCGTATAAGTCTATTGATACTGCTACCAATGAAGAAGATGCGGTTAACTATCCAACAGAATTTTTGAATTCTTTGCATTTACCCGGATTACCGCCGCAGAACCTTCAATTGAAAGTCGGTGCGATTATTATTATGCTTCGTAATTTGAATCAACCGAAACTTTTCAGTGGTTCTAGGCTTGATGTGAAAAAATTAATGGTCAATGTTACTATAGCAACTATCTTCATTGGAAAATTCAAAGGTGAAGACGTGTTAATACCACGAATTCCGATGATTCCAACCGATTTGCCTTTCAAATTCAAACGTGTACAATTTCCAGTGCGAGTTGCAATTACCATTAATTACCATTAATAAAGCGCAAGCTCAATATTTGGGAATTTGTGGTATCAACTTAGAATATCCAGTATTTTCTCATGGTTCATTAATTCAATCATTAAACGTAGCCTGTTCACGTGTAGGCAAATCATCAGTATTATTCATTTATTGCCAAGATAATAAGAAAATTAAAAATGTGGTTTACCATAGAGTTTTACAATAAATATTTACCTTAAATTTAAACTACTTTTAATTACTTTTTAAATTATGCACAGTGAAACGTGCATGAGGTGGTCCGCTAGTAATGAATAAAATATAATTTGAGAAACAATAATAACCAAAAAAGTTGTATGCGTCAGTGGGACGTTCTACAGAAGTTTACTTCTTCAGAATGTTTGCGTTTTGGGTTTTCAGGTTGGGTTTAGGAAACTTAAAAAACCCAGAGTCTATCGCAGACATTACAGGTGTGGCCGAAGGAGTTTTTAACGAACATGCTTTGAAATTGTTTATGTGCTGATTTATGCAAACGGTAAGCCTTGTATAGTTCAGTTTGATGATTCTCTAATTCCAGGTGTACTATATCTGGAACCACTTCATTTTAATAGTTTGTAATTCCAATGCTTGCAATGCCCTCTGAGGAATTATTATCTCCATCAAATATTCATACTGAAAGCAATAGAATTTATTTGCTACAATATTATAATTATAATCTTACCATCATCATCATCATCAAAATATTCAGGTTATATGATTTCAACAGGTAGAAAATTTGTCACTTACCGGTCGGAGAACTCGCGAATGTTATGATCGTGTCTATGTTTTGTTGTGTTTCCTTGGAGGAAAGATTTTCAGAAAATTTTCTTTCCTCTGTATTGATATTGCCTGGTGCTGTATTATCTGATGACCTTTTTCGGAACTCAATGAGATGAGTGTTGATGCAGTTATTGCCTCTAATGAACTCATTCGCTATTCATGCACCGCATTAGACCGCATTAGTCTTTGCGAGTTGTTTTACAACGGAATTCAAATTCTGTTGTGCCTCAAGTTGCTTGGGAAGTCTATACTCTCGCGATCTCTCGGTACTGGTTTTTGGGTTTTTTCACGATAGCAGAATCTGAATTTTGTTGGACCTCCATTTTTCGAAGAAGTCTACATTCTCGCTGTCTCTCAGCCGTAGTTTTTGCTGGAGATTTTATCGTAATAGAATAGCCATTTGTTTGTGCCCCGCGTTTTTTTTCAGTCTACACTCGCTCATTCTTTCAGCTTTAGAAATTTTTTAATGTTTCTGTTTTAAAAGTCACATTTTTTATTGATTTATTGAAGCTTACGCGAATCAGCGCCCCCTATCAGTCAAGTTTGATACTGCCCATTATTTATGTATGTGTACATACATATTTATATTAATTTGCATCCTCATTTGTATCACACTTGATTGCAAGAGGGTGCTGTCTATCATTTCCGTGACAATTTTCGCTGCGACGATCATCTTTTACCCCCTCGTAAATATAGTAAACTTAAAAAATGTATAAATTCAGGACATAAAATCATGTATCGTCACAGAGTATCGCGAGTTGCCACACTGGAATCTGTCTTTGTCTTCTTTTGTGTTCATCAATTTTCTTCCTTTTTGTTGTAAGTGTAAGCTCTCTAGTGTGCAGATGCACGCTGTTCTCTCATTTTTCTTTGTCCAATATTTTTATTTGTCTGAAGTTTGCAGTGTAGTGTTTTTCGAACTTCCCAGTCGAACTTAGGATCATCGTTGGAGTAATCATCGAGAGCTCAAGACCGAGCACTGGATTACTCCCAATTGCTCAAAAGCTCTAGCATTTCGCACTCCGTTTTAACATGGCATTTGCTGGGACATAGAGTAATCGTTTTGACCTCCTCAAGTGGAGTAATATAGAAGCACACAATTGATGTTCGGCGTTTTCTCTTTTTCTCAATCTTTTGCTTCTAGTAAATTATTTCCTAATCTATTTTCAGTTATTTATTTTCTACTGCCACCATACTCGAACATAAATGCTTACACATACAACATAAATTTGTATGTTATTTTTATTACTCATAAAATACAAACTTTATCCAAATGTTAAGGAAGTAAGAATTTATTTACATTTATATTTGTATAGGCACTTGTCTAAGCTGTAAGCTGAACGCTGATCCTTACAAATAATGACAAAAGCCTGCTTGACATATTCTCTACATATAGTTCCAAATACAACAATTAATCCGACGAAAAATTCAAAACATTGATTCTTGTTTGCATACGGAAATTAAAATGAATAAAATATTAAAATTTTTTACATTATTTTAACCTTTTAACTGGTGACCCTTTCACCCTCGATTTTTTCCTGGAAAAACTGTGGAATCGAATTTCTTCAAGAAAGATTCATTCAATAGCGAATAGGAAATGACTGTAGCTTTCAGAAAGTACCTATTTTGAAGGGAAGAAGCATCCCTTCTCCTACCAGGCCACTCCAAAGTCGAAAAATCTTAATCTTCTTGTTGCAATATTTTGGCGTTGGATGGAGCTATATGTCTAAATGTTTTGGAGAAGTTGCGGGAAACCTTCCTCTCTCTAATATAAAATGGGTAATTCACTTCGACCCGCCACGCCAATGTGACGCGACCTCTGTCCAAATGGCCGTCAACGGGAATAATCAATAACATATTCTAATTTTGTCGACAAGTTGATTTATTTGCAACAAAAATAAATTTGAATACATTTTGGGATATATCTCGAAGCAATTTCAATTTTGTGTAAAGCAAAATGGTTTTTGCAAAAGTCACAAAAAGGAATTTTTTCGAAGGTCCCTTGACTTGTTTGGAGCAGACAATACATCTCTTAAGACCCGTTTCAGTTTTGCAGAGTTAATGACTGGACAGTGTAGCGACCTCCGCACGTTTGAATGTTTTTTTTGCAGTACTTTTGTTTACTAATTTGTGGTCGCTGAACACGAATCGGGTGTCGGATTCGCAGCGGTTGAGAAGCGGTCGTCCAAGGGTCAATCGGTCAAGTACCATATAAAATATCAATATGACTCATAAACCAAAAAGGCTTCCAAATGTTGTATGCAGTCTGTGTTGTCTTGTTGAGTTATTGTTCTGATTGTTGTAGCTTCACAAATCAACAGAAAGTCATTCTAGTGTAGGCAATAATTCATTGTATACTTGTACTCTTTAAAATATAGTATGTACCTATACAATATATAACCAACACCACTCAGACTACAATAGTAGCTACATATGTATAGGTATATAGTAATAGTATTATAGTTATACATGCAATGTACACTAGTGCATATTATATTTAGAAATATGTATGAGCATATGTAATATTGCTGGAAAATATGTAAAAAATGACAAAAGAATCTCGTACTGCAGTTGAAAAACGATGATACTTGTTTCTCTGCAGATAGCAAAAGAGTTAAGGGAAGGCCTTCAAAAAATTTCACCAATTGGCAGTGGTAACAAAAACATTACACTTGGGACGAAAAACTTATCTCATGCATACTACTTGAAGCAGGAATGATTCAGATTGAATTGAGTCAATTTCTTATATCGGTAATGTCGTGTTTATCGCTTTGGAATTTTCTTTTACCTCTATCTGTGTTAAGCTTGAATCTATGTAGCTATTTCGTTCTGAATATCGGTTTGTGTTTCGTCTGACTTTTATTTGCTATGACATCTAATTTTTGTCTGATTTTTAGTTGGATTTTCGGCCTTGGTTATGGTCTGGCTTTTTGGCTTAACTTTTGGTGCGAATTTTGGTTGGAATTCTCGCCTGGCTCGTTTTGTTTTATTTAAGGTTTTTTTTAGGATTTAGGTTTATTTATTTAGCTTAGAGTTGAAATTTTGGTATAATTTTTGGTTGGATTCCAGTCTGGCTTTTGGTTTGACTTTAGTGTTTTTATTTTGTATTTTTATACACTCAACACACAGGGTGTACCCTATGAATGCAGAGCAACGTGTTGAATGGATGGAAGATTGATAGGTGGGAGGAAGAAGGAGGGAGAATGAGAGAGGGAATACAATCACACAGAACACCGATGTAGAGAAGTGTGGGCAAGTGTTTTGCCTTTACCACAATGAACTTCAGTTTATCTGTGTCGACTGTGACCGCATGTAGAGCCAAAGGCCGGGCTTTTCGTATTCACTCATGTTGTGCATATTATATTTGTACATGAATGGTCGGGCTTTGGCTTTTGCAAACGTTCTGAACGTTCTGTAGGCCGTTCCACTGACACACTTAATTTTTTAATTTAGTAATTTAAGTCATTCTTGATTTGAATCATATATGAACATATGTTATCTTTTTCAGATTTACTTTTCTATTATAGATAACGATATTCAGAAGCACTAAGAGGAAGATATTCAATAACTCCAATGGACTAAAATTTAGATTAAATTCTGATATATATTCTGATACTAAATTGAACCAAAAAATCCGACCAAGATTACAGAAAAAAAAGAAAATACGTAAGAAATATTCAGACTAGAAAACTGAAGTAAAAAATTATATAAATTCAAATCAAATTGCGACCAAAAATCAAATCTAAATTAAAACAAACAATTAAGCCAATTGTCGAGCCTATAAATCCGATTTAGACCAAATACCTACCTAACCAAAATCAAGACCTGATGTTAAACCCAAACTCAGACCATCATTCAATCCAAAATTTACGGCAAAAAAAATATATACCATAAAATCAAACATAAAATTCAGACTTAAACTAAGAACAAAATTCACACAAATATTTTGTTTAAACATAAATCTTTTTGAAAGTGAAACCAGATTAAATAAAATAGTACTGCGTAAACTGGGAGTCAGTCCGACCTTACGCCTACGCTTTCATCTTTCGTTCCTTCGCATGCTTTTCTTAGGCAAAGTTTATGGTACACTAGGAGGTTGGCCATTGCCTGTCAATTCCGCCGTGTAGAATTACGTATTAAAACAACATTAATTAATCGCAAGATTTTAAAAATTTAAACTTGTTCAATATAAAAAATGTTTCCAAATATTACTTTTATATTATTTACTTGTCGAGCGGGGTACTTTCGATAAAATCATCCTCACAATTCCATTTGGTGTTTTAAGTTTCTCATGACTTTTGATTTTTATTTGGACCAAGCTTAAATTATTTAACTCTTACGCAGTTTCTCTTGGGTGCTTTAAATTTGCTTGCCCCTTTTTCGCTGCTGTTGTTGTTGTTGTTGCTCTGTTGACTCTTCATCTTGCTATTTTACTAACTTCTGCTTTTAATTTAATAAAACTTTATTTACCCTTTTCTTTGTGCTTCAAACATACTGAACACTTCATCCCTAAAAAAAAATTAAAAAAATAAATAAAATTAAAACTTTCATTAGTCTCACTCACTCAATATTTTTATAGACCTGCCTTTTGTCCTTTTCTTGAGTACGTAACGTCTTCACACGCACACACACATACACGTATGAATGAATTCAATTTAACATCATTGGCATACATCACAAAAGCAAAAAAAGAAACTGAAATACCACGATGCTTTAACTTTTCGTGTGTGTTGTTGCTTTTTCATCACGGTTCCTTCCTAATTTTACGAGTAAGTTCTGCATCTTCTGTGGCAAGACACAACCTAAACTTGGGCTAAAAACTTTACTTACTTGCATGAGCTGAGGGGATGGGTAAGACTGTGTGTGTGTGTGTGTTTGCTTGCCTGTGTGTTTATATACTCGCTGTGATATTTTTATAAGGCATCTCATCTAATTTCATCTCAACTTTTTAATTAAGTCGCCAACAGCATTAACAGCGACACAAAGCAGAGCCAGAAAGCTTCAGCCAGTCAGTCAAGCAAGCAGGCGAGCTAGCTGCCCAGCAACAAAGTAACTAATGAAGAATGTAATTTCCATGACAAAGAATGCCGCCTCCACCGCTCCACCGCGCACAACTTGCTGTCCATCTTTGCCATTGTCATAGGGGAGCGAGGTCGGCTATGGCCAATATTGCCATTGACATTCCGTGCTGGCAGTGTCGCAGCTTAGCTCATAAAAACAGCATAAAGCCAAGCAAGACTTACGAAAGATTTTAATTTTTTTGTTGCTGCTGCTTTGATTAAAAGTATAAATGAATTCCTTACACTTATGCAAATTAAAATCAAATTCTTTGAGGGTAAAGCTTGTCAGCTTGCTGTTGCTGCATAGTTAATGGCATGTTGTAATAGGCTGAATTGTTGTTTTGACCTTTTTTGTTTTTGTCCTTGTTGGTTGGTTTGTGCAGCACGCAAAATGTTCAAACACTCTTTTAATGAGGGTCACTGCTGACCTTTCAAGTTTAATTTCATAGCTTTTGCCATTGCTGTTTCTTCTGCCTTTGCTTGCGGTTTAATTTTATTTTCTTTTAGTTTTGGTTCGTTCTGCTTCATCTTTTACATTTTTTTACTATTTGCAGTGACGGAACTAGGATTGGCTTTAAGGGGATGATGATGACCCAACTAATTCTATGTAGTATAAACAAAAAGCAGACTAGACTGGAGACTAGACAGAAAATCGTGTAGAATTTGGATCGGAGCTCTGAGTAGAAATCAAATCAGAAATTACCAGCAAAATGTTGGTAAAATTCAGACAAAAAATTCAACCATTTTCTGATCAAAAATCTAAATCTGAAAATCAAACCAAGAAAAAGATATAAATTTAGACTAAAGCTCAAACTAAAACTTACACGAACCAATTAAACGAAAATCAAGACTTATGTATATTCAAAACAAAATTCAGGCTCTTGAAAAAAAATTAAGGCGACATGAGAGATGAGAATAAACTTCAGGCCAAAAGTCAATAAAAATCTGACCAAATTTTAGATAAAAAAAGTTCTAACTAGACTAAAGTCAAAATTTAAATTCAGACCATAATTTTTGTCAAATCAAAATAAAAAGCCAACAAAGACCGAACACAGAAATTAAAATGTAATTTTCTTGTTCCGATCAAAACCAAGTTTCGAATTCAGGCTAAAAGCGAACAAAACCTTTGTTAAAATTTTAGTCCGCAATCCAATTAAAAAAAAACGCCAAGGATAATTAAAAAACGCATAAGAAACCTAGACTAAAAACACACCAAAGAACAAACCAAAATTCTGGTCAAAATAAGCATAAATTTTCAAGCCAAAACTCAAACCAAATTCAAGTAAAAAATCAGGCCTATTTTATATTTAGACCTTGGATTCGCCACTGAGTCTGCTTCTTGCTTACTATTTGTGTTTGTGCGCCTCAAGCTTTCACTCCCCCACTTTCTCTCTCGTCACTTCTCCCCCTTACTCAATTCGAAATGGCTAATGGCATTAAGCGATTAAGAAAAAACAAAGTGTAGCATACATTGGGGGTGCACGCCACGAGAATGAAAGCAAAAAGATAATTTAAAAAATACTGTAGAAGAAAATTCAGAGAAAAAATTAAATGAACAAGTGAATTAAAATAAAAATGAAGGAAAAAATATTGAAATTAAAATTTCTGCTCTGATCGTAAATTAAAAGTTTTGCGAAATAATCAAAAGTTCATGTTTCTCTTTACTCGGTAAAAATTATCATTTGGTTTTTCCTGGAAAACTGAAATTCATTTCATTTTCCCATTTAATTTTTCTATAAACAAATATGTGAACGAGATATTTGTCTATGCAGCAACACTTCATAAAATTTAATTTGAATTTCATAGTTTGTATTATCCATCATGTGACCATGTAATAAAATAGTTATAAAAAATATAAAGCATAAAAGTAATCACAGATTACATTTGTATATACGTACGAGTATGTATATGTATGCACTTGTTTTTTTTTGTAAATGTATGGTAACTACATACTCGTACATATGCAAGCCTTTTTGTTTGACAAGCACAACTATCATATTTTTAGCTAACGTTCGCTTTTTCTTTGTGGCTATGTTCAAATGTATGCAAGCGTGTAATTCGAGTGCGCTTTTGATTGTACATAAGCATTAAAATTAAAATCTGTCAAAATAATAATAAATTTGTACAGCAATATTTTTGCAATCACAAACTACGAGTACTCACTCGCGTGTATGTTGCATGTCACACACACATGCACACGCATTTGGGAAAGTGCCATTACGCCATTGAATGTGACACACATGCCAATGTACCTACATAAAGTATGTTATCGTGTAAAAATGTCAACCATACACCAACACACACACACACCCGCAACCAAAAGTTGTATGCTACAAATGCAGTAAAAATGTCAAAAAAAAACCTAAAAAAAATAAGCCTGAATTTAAAATGTGGTAGTGTGACAAAAATTTTAAATAAATAAAACTTGTTTTATTTTTCAATATATTCTTTTTTTTTTGGTATCTATTTGCGGTAATTTCTGTTTTTTGTTTTGGGGTATTTTCAATTTAAATTGTAATAAATTTTTAATTCTTTCAATATTTGAATTTGTAATTTATTTTCGTATCTGCTGTTATGTTCTAGCGCCCGGCAATACCCGCTTATTTTTAAAATAATTAATTGGAAAATTATGCCGCCGATATGTACATAAACTTTATTCATACTAGTTCTTTAATACAATCGGAGCACAGAGCGTCATGAATTAAAATTGCCTAAGAACAGCTTTTTATTTCGCCGTTCGGATCAGCATTTAACTCCCTCTGACTCTACTCTCTTATGGGTATTTTTTTTATGTATATAGCTTGTTCTCTCCCATCTCTCTCATTTTCCAATCTCCTTTCTATCTCTTTCCGTTTTTATATGTTTCTCTTCTCCTTTCTTCCACTCTCATTTCTCCCTCCCTTTTGAAACTCAGACTGATTTCTTTTGCTCTATATTTCTTGGCTCTCTCTCTCCCTCTATTTTTCTCTTTCTTTCTCTCCCTCTTTTTTTCTTTTTCTTTCTCCCTCTTTTTTCTCTTTCTTTCTCCCTCTTTTTTTCTCTTTCTCTCCCTCTTTATCTCTTTCTTTCTCTCCCTCTTTTTTTTCTCTTTCTTTCTCTCTCTCTTTTTTTCTCTTTCTTTCTACCCCTCTTTTTTTTTCTCTTTCTTCCCTTTCTTCCCTTTCTTCCCTTTCTTCCCTTTCTTCCCCCCTCTCTTCCCCCCTCTCTTCCCCCCTCTCTTTCCCCCTCTCTTTCCCTCTATCTTTCCCCCTCTCTTCCCCCTCTCTTCCCCCTCTCTTCCCCCTCTCTTCCCCTCTCTTCCCGCTCTCTTCCCCCTCTCTTCCCCCTCTCTTCCCCCTCTCTTCCCCTCTATCTTTCCTCCTCTCCGTCCCTCTCGCTCTTTCTCGCTCTCGCTCTTTCTCGCTCTCGCTCTTTCTCGCTCTTTCTCGCTCTCGCTCTTTCTCGCTCTCGCTCTTTCTCTCTCTTTATATCTCTCTATCTCTTTTTTCGGATATCTACCATTTACCTTTTCCCCCATTTCCTTCTCTCTCGTGCTATCCAAGTATATTTCTTTCTACCCTCATTTTTTCCGTCTCTTGTCTCTCTAGATCTCACCTTAATTCTTCTGTTATCTTTCTCCCTCTCGTTACCTCACTCTATCGTCACCCTGATTCTCCTATACCATCCTCATCAGATTTTGCGTTTTTATACTTTTTCTTTCAAATCTCTCTAGGTTTCGCCCTGGCTCCTTTAAATCTTGAAATCTTCCTTCTCTTCTTTCTCTTTTTCACTCTTTATCGCCGGTGCCCACTTCTCTTTCTTTTCAAAGACTCTCTTACTTCAATGTAGTTATACATAAATTCTTTATGCACAGAAAAAAAAGATGTTCCTTTTAACTTCTTAGAGCCACAGTTTTGCTCAACATTTCTACAACTCGAAAAATATTAAGTTTAATAAAATTAAAAGAAAATCCTTTTCCCTACTTTCAGAACTACCGGAAAAACGTCCGCTACTCGTCACCAAACACGGACGCTACGAACCAGGAGAAAATTTGCTTGCCAATTGCAGTACTCCGCCATCAAGACCACGTGCCGATCTGAAATTTACAATAAATAACATGGTGGTGAGTAGACAATAAAGTCACAAGAATTGCATGTGCACATGTGGTTGCAATTTTAATTGCAACTATGCAACTGGGTAAATAATAAAGATTTAAAGGCATTATGAGCCTTAAGCCAAAAAATTTCAAAAAAAAATCTCAACAAATTAACCCAGTTAACCCAGTTACGAGTACTTTTGGTTAATATAATAAATACATGCATAAAATGCGCGCACACACAAACACACACACAGTCATACCAAGAGAGGGAGATAGCGGAAAACTGAGTTGACGATGACACTGACGACACCTTTGCTCTTCATTCTATTAAATGTGTAAGTTTGCGTGTGTGTGTGTGTGTGCTTGTATGCGAAAAATATGCTATGAAAATGGTACATGAAACTAGCAGTAGGTCAGATTTACTTGCTCAGATTTTGAACAGAATTTTTTAAATTTTTTACTTTTGTAATTCTCTTTTGTCCCCGGTTTTTTTGGTTGTGTTTGGCGATAGCGCACTAGTAAGCAAGCACGAGTTACTGCTGGCTGCTGCAATGTACATATTACATACGTATACACTAAAGGCTTTGTGAAATTATCCCCGTTTTCGGATTTTGTTCTTTCTTTTTGTTTTATTCTTTCAAGGAACAATAACTAAAAATGTGAGTAGTTGAGTTGCAGCGTCGGCAAGGAAGCAGAAGAGCGTGAAGAGAATATGTCATGCCATGCCAGGCTGAACATTTAATACCACCAGTGCTGCTCCTCAGTTTTTTTATAAAGGAATCACATTTTTGTGGCTTATGAGGAAATGCCCGAAGGATATTAGCTTTCGTTTGTTTGGTGCTTGGCCATTCGCTGGCTTGGCTTTTGCAGGCTGGCTGTTGTTCGCCTTTTTTTTTTTTGTTCGTACCTACTTATTCTTACTCTTGGCCTCTTTGTTATTTTTGCTGTTGTTGTTGTTCTTGTTGTACTGGTACTGTACTCTCAGAAGTAGGTTAATGCTAGTGGCATTTGCTTGTGCTTTTGTCGGGATTGTAGGCAGTTGAAGCTTAACATTCGGTTGGTATATACTTACATATGTATGTATATCCACGTACATAAATACATTGTATATATGAAGTTATTAGTACGCATTATACTCGAGTAGTTACAAATTACTTACTGTCAAGTTTGTTTAAGAAAATGTGAGTTAATTTTTGAGATGCGTTAGTGTAGGCAGTGTGGATTTTCTGCGAAGTCATAAAATTCGCATTAAATTATGCCCACTAACTATTCAGTGCGATGAGGCATTTCTTTTTAGTGGCTGTATGTGTAAGCTTCCCATTGAATTGAATACTTAAAATATTCACGAATTTCTGCAAATTTAAAACTGGAGAAAGGTCAATGCTCAGTTTTAAGCTTCTTGAGACGCATCATTTTGGTAAAGTATTTGATATTAGATACTAGCGGGAGTTAAGATGGGGCAAAATAAAAAATATTTCAGAGCGATTTTTGGAAGCATACAGGAAAGCTCTGAAATCGAATAAAGCACATTTATTTAAATATGCATACACCTTGATTGTGATATCGTCACTATAAAAAATTATGTTAATATATGTACATATACATATATAGGGTGGTCCATTTAACATTTGGAGTTTTAACTACTAGTTAGTGTGACAACTCTTATGTCAGTCGTATTATGACGATAAATTACGGCGGTATCATTGGACAATTTTTCTTTGAAAATTAAGAAGGAAGATGCGTTACATTGAATTGCGTAGCTACCGATTACTGATTAGTTTTTGGTCTATTTTAAAAGATATGGCGTTAGACAACATTTAGTTCCAACTGGATGGCGCGCCGTGTCGTACAAGTCGTGCGACAATTGATATTTTGCATGGGATGTTTGCACTTCGCGTTATTAGCTGTTTTGCTGATGTACATTGGTCACCACGCAGTTGCGACGTGACTCCGTTGGACTATTATTTTTAGGGAAACATTAAAGATAAGTGTTACGTTTACCATCCAGCAACGAGACTCTGAGACTCTTAAAGATGAAATTGGTGCAGCTATCGTTCAAGTACAAATTGGATTACGATCAACCCAATGGGCTACTGTAAGGCCAGTCGAGGAAGTTATTTGAATGAAATAGTATTCCATAGTTAACCGAAAGAATTGTACATACTTTCGAATAATAAAAACAACATTGGAAAACAAATTATTCGTTTCATATTTACATTAAATTCCAAATTATTAATGGCCCACCCTGTATATCGGACTTTCGAAATCCAACTATTTTGCGTTATTTGAAGTGTTTCATGGTTTTTTGTAAAGTGCCACTATGGAAATCGATGTGCGATATGTTTACAAAATATGGTACATAGAATGAGGCTAGTATCGTAGAGCAACTAGTCAACTTCTAAATGTCAGTAATAATCTCTCAGAAATAACACACAGTAAAACACCCTCCTGTTGTATTAAAGCAGAAAAAACTAAAAACAAAACGTTGAAGAAAAAGTTGAAATAGTTTAGCTGCAGTTAACTGCAAAGGACATCGCTGTCGTCTCCCATAACGAAGATTTTTTTTTTGGAGAATAACATCGTGTGCTGCATGCATAAAGGTGATGCAGTAGTAGGTGTGGGTACCAATGAACGTTTTTATATACATATTTGTGTGTGTGTGTGTGTCTATATGAATGCATGACTAACAAACGATATTACTTGTGCGAAGAAACACTTTTCACATACGATTTGTGTTGAAAAGCGACAAGAGACATTATTTAAAGGTGACATGCCACACACACACACTTACATACACACATATATGTACATTCAAGAAGATCCCTTGGATAGTGAAGTGTCAGCTGCAGCCTTTCGAACCTATGATGCTTAACCAACCTAACATTGTCATGTTTTATCACGCGCTAGCCTACACACACTAGTCTATGTATGTATGTGCATATTCCTCTGAGTTTGTACCTGTGTATACATACATATCTCTAAAATGGCAGCCATGTTGGTTGTATACGCTATTATGAGCCAACATTGAACACGTACGTACATCCAAACATACTTCTTGTCTGCTTGAGTTAAACCCTCTAGGGGCTACTTGTTAGCATAATAGAACGAAGGCTTGAAGCAAATGTCCTTTTCCATTTGTCGCATACATAGAAGTATATAAAGGTGATGGCTAAGGCTAACAAAGCCATGTCACCGCTAGCATCACTATGTATCATGATTGTTGTAGTGCACAGAAGTACCTAGTACTATACCACACTAGCTTCACTGAAGTTTGTTGCCCGTTGTCGATTGTTATGCCACCAACACTACATGCATTTTTAGTATAATATTGGATGAGTGGTGGTACGATTTAGCGGTGCTGATGCCGATGCCGATGCCGGTGATGTTGTTAAACTTCAAGCTCTTTTCAAAAATAAATGGAAAGTCATACCAGATTGAAATCTGCTGAGATTGCCTATGAAGGATATTTATACCTAATAGTTGAAGTTGAAGTAGTAAAGCACAGGTAGTAAAGCACGCTCTTCGCAGACAAGCTCTAAGATTAAACAGGAAACGAAAGTATGGTATAAAATAATAAAAAATCAAAAGTTTATTGAAGGTGGCAAACACAAAAAAAATAAAACAAAATGGTATAAATATTGTCATGCCGCAACGAATTGGATTTTCTTTGTAATGAGTATGCATACTAAAAAGTGTGTTTCGTTTTTCAAAGCTTCAAGTGTACTTTTTTCTTTGTAATAAATACAGATAAATGATTTCAAATCCTAATCAAATCGGAAGTGACGACTCCAAGTGGCTAAAATTGACTTCAAAGCAGTCATGATTTTGAAGTGATAAGATTTGCATTGTGATGACTACCAAAACAGATTGCAGCTCTCCCTCCCTATCTCTCACTCTCTTTTTAGTTTAACTTTATGCTCACGTGATTTTTATGAGCATTGTGACCAACAATGCCTTTCTTCTTCTTTTCTTCGCTCTATGCTCACATGCAAAATATTCTATGGAGCAACAACAATACATCAAATACGCTGATCATGTTGTACTCGCTTTCAGCTATTTTTGTCTTAACCAAAGGTAATTGATTATACTCGAGCTTCAGAAAACTACTATAGAGATCACCTCTATTACAAATTTAGTTCTTAAATCACTGTAGCTTTACTTAAAAAGACTTAAAAACATTTCTATCATTTGCGAAATTATTTTGATGCAATACGAAACCATAGTTAAATATGTAGACTCTCTTGAGGGCATCTTTTTTACTTACTTTTGATGGCACAACAGCCCATGGAGGGCCTAGGCCGAGCTTTTCGCAACCACTCATGTTGTGCGTGTTATATTTGTACATGAATGGAATGTAAGGGACCTACAGTTTAATGCCGAATCTGAACGACGAAGTGAAAAGCTTTTCATGGCAATTTTTACTCCTGTAAGTTTGCCATTGCCTGCCAAGAGTTGGTGCCGTATAGAAAAATTATTTTTTCTACTTTTTGTTTTTTTTTAATTTTGCTTGTGCCGAGATTCGAACCCCGGACACTCTGCGTAGCAATCCAACGCATTACCACTACGCTCTCTCGAGGGCATCTTCTTCTCCAAATTTTGTTCAACATTTCGTTTGTGTTTTTCGGTCTCCTTTGTCTTCTGCTGCCTAAAGAAGTACTTCAATAAAGTACAATTGCTTGCACATTACGAGCGTTAGCTTGCAAAGGGCATGCCAATACACGAATTGAGAAACGACACTCCACTACTCTGCTTTCATTGCGTTTTTATTCGGGGCTATCAAATATTGAAATCAATAAAGTCGATTTCAAATTTAATAGTTAACTTTTAACACTTTCTAACATCGGGAAAACGTCAAAAAGCCTCTATTAAATTTAAAATCTTCGTTGGATCTTTATAGATGTGGGACAGTGTAACTAAAGTTCCCCTTAAGAATGGAATAATACATTTTTCGTCTCTGCCTTTTTTTCTACTGTTCTTCCCTCTCCCCTTTCACTTAAGATGCTTAAATTCTTACGAAAATGTAATAAACCAAATATTAAAGCTTCATTGAACTTATTCCCTTTTTTGTTCTTCTTTCTTCTGGATATCTGGATAGCTGTAAATACATGAATAAATCATGGAGATAATTTGGAGTTAAGTTTTAAACTATATTACCATAAACTACATTATATTGCATTAAGCTCGTAGGTGTTACCCACTTGCAGTGGAGCAAACAGACTCTAACCAAAATAATGCTCGATTTTTCTTTCTCCACTTTTATTTACTATAAACTTAAGTTAAATTCATGTTTCATTTTCTTATCGGGTGAAGATGAAAAATGATTTTACATTTTCCGCAAACCAACATCAGGAACAGCAGTAGCAAAGAGGAAATACTTCAATCATGATTAATGATGAAATTGTAGCAGCAGCAGCTACATTCATAAATTCTCAAAAACAAGTAGCAAAAGACAAACAATTTTTACATTACCTAGCTGCTAAAATGAGAGAAATTCGATTAAGGAAACTACTCGAAAACTAGAAATGTATATCCACTAATCATCGAACATAGAAATTTAGTAGTACATAGATAAAAGTTTTTTAATAAGAGCTTTCTTTGGTATTGTACACGTGTAAAGACGTGCATGGTGCATACAACTTTAGTACTTCCTTCATATTGTCGTTGCTTCTTGGACTCACAATGGACGCAAAGAGACAATGCATCCGCGGTTTTGCACTTTCAACCATAGAGCAAATGAGATGAAACTGAAAGAGGCGATGTGTCTGTTTCTATTTTATGCAGATGTCGATTGGCGTTTTCTCTATTGTTTTTTGTATTGTATGTAAATTGCAGGGACTCTGTGCTGCAGTGCTTGTGTTTTGTTTTTGTATACGTCACTTTACAAAGGTTAACGAGGATATGCTAAAATGTAACATTTTCTCTATGCAACTTAATTTTTTTTATCCCAGTCTGTCAATATCTACACACACACACACACACACACACATCTTACATATTGTAGTATTTTCCATATGCCAAAAAGTATGCTCTCAATTACACTTTTCCCTCTCTCCCTCTCTCAACATATTTATACATACATGCTGTGAATTACAGCACATGAACAGAACCAAAATAATACAAATAAAACAGACAAATACAATTACAACAACGAACAAACAAACAAAAACCAAAAAAAAATATGGCGGAAAAACATTTGTCATTTTGGATTTTCGTTAAATAAACTGTTAAACACATTACAGTTTAGATACATTTGTAAGTACAGTACTTTTCGCTTAAAACGAACCCGTTTAAAATGAACTTCCGCCTAAAACGAACTAATTTCAAAAGTACCCGCTTTATTTCTAATAAACCATGAAATTTTTTTCGCTTATTTAAAGCGAACTTCGGTTAAAGCGAACCATTTTGCTCAGTCCCTTGAAGTTCGCTTTAAGCGAAAAGTACTGTATCCGCAAAAGTGTGTGTGTGTGTGGATGTGTGTGTGTTTGTACGGTGAATGTGTGCTGAAGAGGTGCTTTAGGAAAACACTAGCTGCAAAAGTTTGCCAGCGCTTTACAATTGGACTACAATACTCTCACACACATACACACACAAACAAAATAAAAAGGTCATTTCAACATTAGAAGGAGATGCGCTTTGGGAGCTTAGCTCTAACAAGCTTTTTACACAGGCTGTTTCGGGTGGTTGCTTGAGGATGGGTGGCTGGCATGCATATTGAAAATGGCGCACTGTATTCGTGCATTTGTTTACGTTCATGTATAAGTTCATCTATTTATGAGTGTATGAATTTATTTTGTTTTAAGAGAATGAAAACATTTTCACGCCCACATACATAGTATGGTACATATCTACATACATGCATATATGGCACTTTTTCGTTTTTCTAGGCTTTTATTGTGCAAATATGCATAAGCGTGAAATGACAAGTGTACACACACAAACACACTCAAATAAACACAATACTACTCACACTAGCACGCATATCCAGTTATTGCGAAAAGGGGGGGGCTTGTTTTTATAAACTGATTTGCTTGACTATTCCATTGAACGATTTCTCATTGTTTGAGTTGTGACTTATGTCTCTTTTTTTTATATAATTTCACCGAAATCTAGTCATAACCTCCTGAACACGCTTACAGTTCAATGCAACAACAGCTATTGAAATTGCATGAGCTAATAAGAGAAGATGAAGAACGTACTTCAATTATTATAGATTTCTACATACATATATGAAGTGTCAGTTAACTACTTAATTAAAAACATGAAAGGGAATAGCGAGAAATGAGTGCTGATTTTTAGTCTCTCAAGTGTCTGCTTTAGCTGAGTTCCATTTTCAATTCTTTTAAAACAGCAAATCTGGCGAATATTTGTGCACTACAACATTGAAGCAACAGCAACACGGAAAATGGCTGAATGCAGTTGGAAATCATTCAACACGTTGTTCACTATCGCAGGCACGCCTGCACCCTCAGTAGTTCCATACCGACAGTTAGAGATTACTATGTAGTTACAAAAAACCCGAAAATATTTACTACTTCATATAGTAAAAAGTTTTGAAACTTCTTTCTCTGCTTGCTTGCTTCCTCTCTTGTTCTGTTTGTTGTAATCTTTTTTCGCATTTTTGTTTTGTGTGTTTATTGTTGCTGCTACCAGTTTTTCTCTTGTTTTTGGTAGCACAGTGTTTTCGTTTTCTGTGTATTGTCGTTTTAAAGGGTTTTTTTTTCTTAGTGTGGTTTGTTTTCATTGTGGCTTACATCAAACACACACACAGAAACACATGTGTGTGTGTTTGCTTTACTCTATGCATATGTTTTGTTTATCTCTCTTTGTTTGTATAATTTTTGGTGTTTTTTTATGGCTTTTAAATTTATTTGTTGTTTTATTTTTTACAGTTTTAGTTTGTTATCCTTGATTAAAAGCCATCTAGTGCTAAAGTTTTTTATTTGCATTTTAAATGGATTCTTGTTTATCTGCTTGTGTACTTACGTAGGAATGTGTATGAGTGTGTGCGTGAGTGTGTGTGTGTGCGTGTTTGTTAGTGCAAAGGTGAAAACTCTAATGCCTGCTGTTGCTGCTGCTGCTGCTGCTGCTGCTGCCTTAATAAATATTTGAATAGCTTAACTGAAAACTCATATTCACATTTACTCTTGCGGGGCATTTATACCAAAATAATAATAATATAAAGAGAGAGTATTAAAAATCCCACACCTGCACACATATTTTCAGACTTACACGCACACACACATGATGTTTGTTGAGCTTCTTTAAAAATAACTGTCGGCAACTAACTTTATTTGCTGATTCTACTCTTACTCTCACACGTATCTCTCTCTCTCTCACGCCACTAACTACCGGAATATACGAGTACATATTTTATGCTGATAAATTACACTTTTTATTGCATTACGTCTGAGTGGCAACATTTCTCCCGCTGCATGTTAGAGAGTGAAAAGAGTTTGGCTCAACAGTCTTCAGAAATGGAACGAGGCATACATACATACATACACACACTTATATACTCGTATGTATGTAAAGTGAAGGCAAGAAGAGAGGCTGGTGCTAGACATAAACCAACTAAATCATACATAAATCTCTGCACATATCGCTCGTTTGCTGCAAAACTGTCATAAATAAAAAGTAAAATAAGATCGAGTTAACTATAATGAATTAACTGTTATTAGGTGCTTTATTTATAACCATAACTGTATTTAATGAAGTCTTCACGTGAGAAGAATATTTGTCGTCAGCAATTTCAAGGAGTGATCGCAAATTAAAAAGTTTAACTCCGTTTCTCTCAAAATTTATATTTTTTTTAGTTATGACAGTCTTGCAGCAAACGAGTGATATGTATACGTAGATATTTCCTTGACTAATTGCATTCATATTCTCTTTCTCTCTATGTCCTTTCACTTCGGTGCCAGGACCACCGCTATACACCCTCTGCTTATCACTCATCTTCGCTGTTGAGTTTGGTGTTTTGATGTTAATGCCATGCACTGTTCTTCCCAGCGGTCGTCGGTCGTTTTGTTGGTTGCTTCGGTTTAGTTTGGTTTAACTAGTTTGGCTTGGTTGCCGCTCTGATATTTTTTATCATTATGTATGTCTGCTCTTATTTTCTGCATTTTTGATGAATGATGTTTCATCACTTGTAACGTATGTAGATACATTTTTTCTATCTCCTACTTTTTCTTCCTCATTTTTTTCTATCGTAATTCGCTGAAATTCAAATCAACTTCATATCTGTACTTATTTTTTAGGGACATGATTTCATACATGCCTCGGAATCATTTCCATTCAAAGTGTTAACAGTGAGTTTGAGTTTTACCCTCACATTTCAAGTCTCACTACGAATTGGCACATAATTCATTTTTCTACTGATGTGTTGATGCCTCTATGCTTCCACAAAATCTATGATGTTTTCCTCTAAATTATTGTTAGTTATATCCTTCATACTCATACACATGCATTTGAAGTTACATACATACATATATTTACATTTCCGTCCCTGTATCATCTTGAGTTTTGCCGTTGATTTCCGTTTTAAAAGGTCAGCAGCAAATGAGGTTATATTTAACTTAAGGGCACAGAGATTGCTGAACATATTTACACAGTTACCTTGCGGGACTTAGCGACATTCCACCATAGCACTGTGATGCATGTGAGACTTTAGCAGGTAACAAGCAGTCAGATGGTTTTGCACTGGCAAATGAGAATCATTTGTAGCGTGGAATGTCTAATGGGTTTAAGTACCATGGAGAGAGCTCTTCCGATTGTGGGGTAACTTTTAAATTACATACATGCATGCATACAAAGAAAGTAATTTAAGTAATTTTTGCTACTTATCTTTGTTTAAAAAAATAAAATAAAACTAAAGTATTATTGAATATTCGGAGAAAATGACGAAACTTCTTGAATACTTTTGAACATTTGTAAAAAATGTAGAATTCATATAAATATACTTATTTTCTACATTAAATGATGATGTATAAACAACAAAAACAAGTTTTTTTTCTCGTATCGAGTAATGCTAAAAATAATGAATCATCTGCGAACTTACGATTTAGGTACCACAATGAAATCTTTTTTCCCGATTATAATAGTATATAAGTATATAACTACTTTCGAGATAGTAAGTACTTACATACATTACTTTTAACTCACTTACTTCCCCGCTGTGCAATTATGGTAGTGTATGAAGATGAGGAGGAGCAGTTATAAATGGAAGAATAGAAAATGCATAGCATCCATTAAAAACGTTCGTGTCTAGCGGTTATACGTTTAATTTACCTACTTTTTATATGATTCCAATTCATATTAATTTTTTTTTATTACACTCACTGCAATATCACAATTATCGCAATTGCAAACACAAGCGAGAGTTTAAAATAAACTTAATTTCTTAAAGTTCCTCCAACTTTTATATCCGCTCAATATACATATGTAAATATTTATAAACTTAACCCTTTCATTACCTCAGTGTAACGATGGCTACTACTATGAAAAATAAAAGTACAATGAACAGTAAAACATATAAATTTCTAAATAATTAATGAATTATAAGAGAATGGGCCGCTGGGGTCGGTCGCTGTGGCGTAGTGGTAGTGCGTTGGAGTGTCCGGGGTTCGAATCTCGGCACAGGCAAAATCAAAATGTAAAAAAAATAATTTCTACACGGCACCACCTCTTGGCAGGCAACGGCAATGGCAAACCTACAAGAGTAAAAATTGCCTATGAAAAACTTTTCACTTCGCCGTTCGGATTTGGCATTAAACTGTAGGTCCCTTCGATTCATGTACAAATAAAACACGCACAACATGAGTGGATGCGAAAAGCGAAAAGCGAAAAGCTCTGCCTAGGCCCTCCATGGGCTGTTGTGGGTTGGGCTTCTACATAGAGTGTCCGGGGTTCAAATTTCGGCACAGGCAAAATCAAAAAGGAGAAATACTATTTTTCTACACCTCACCACCTTTTGGGAAGCAGTGGCAAACCTACGCGAATAAAAATTGACCATGAAAAGCTTGTCACTTCGTCGTTCGGATTCGATGTAAAACTGTAGGCCCCTTCCGTTCATTTACAAATATAAGACGCACAACTTGAATGGATGCGATAGCTCAGCCTAGGCGCTCAATGGCGTGTTGTGCCATTAAAAGTAAGTAAGGTATTATCAGAACTTATTATGATACTTCTTCTTTCATCATGTCCATCATCGTGAATACTTATGGCAATTGTGTAGTATGTTCGTAATGCGAATTTTGTTTCTTCTAAAGAAAATTTTATTCATATTTCAACCCACGCTCACCGCATTATTGCAATCAACACATTTGGCATCTATGGAATTCGCAGCATGCTGCATTTAAAATGTTTATTATCACAAAGAGAAGTACGAGTAGCTTTGGCATATATTTAAATAATTCTTAAAATTAATATGTACTTATATGAATGTATTAATGTTTCTAGCACTTATATACAAAGTACATACATAATCTCGATATGAAACCTAAGTACAATATGAATTTGCAGTCGCTGAGTCAACAATCGGTGTTGCTTGTTGCAATGTAATTTAAGCAGTTCTTGATTTGGATCATATAAGTACATATACCATATGTACTTACTTTTGTAATATTTTTTTTTTTTTTTTTATTATACAGGGTTGACCAAATGAGGCGCAGGAAAGTAAACGTCAATTTGACAGGGACGCCATGTTTATTTTCTGTCATCTTTGTGTCACTTTGTTAGTTGAATGTTTGTCATTTATCGTTATGAAGTCGTATTCGATTGAAGACCGCATTTAAGTTATTAAAGAACACTTCCAAAATGGTGAAAAAAACACGTCGGCATAACCGCCCAAATGAAACAACCATTGGTCGTTTGGCGCGTAAGTTCGAAGCTACAGGTTCTGTTGGAGATGCACCAAAGTTTGGCAGACCAAAATCTGTTCGCACTCCGGATAAAATCGCTGTTGTAATACAAAGTGTGAAAGATGATCCAAAAAAATCATCAACCCATCGATCATTTGAATTAGGCATTTCAAGAACCATTTTTTGCCCCAACTTGATGGAATTGACTTGGATGATATTTACTTTCAACAAGACGATGCAACTTGTCACACTATGCGTGAGAATATCAACGAATTGCAAGGTTTTTTTTGAAAATCGCTTAATTTCGCGTAGAGGAAATGTGAATTGGCCTGCAAGATCATGCGATTTAACATCGTTTTTTTTATGGGAATTTTTGAAAAACAAAGTCTACGTAGATAAGTCAGCCAATATTCAGGACGTAAAACACAACATCATTACCGAGATAAATGCCATACAAACGTCCCTATTGAAAGATGGCATCAAAAATTGTGACCATCGAATCGACGTATTTGAGTGATATCATTTTCCATACATAAATGGCATTGATGAACCTTCAAAATATAGTACTCAGCTTGATTCAAAACTAAGTTTTTATAGTTTTAATTTGCGTTTACTTTCCCGCGCGTCATTTGGTCAACCCTTTATATGAATTTTTTTTTTGCCGATATGTTCTGAAATAATATGAAAGTAGGCGGAGATCAGAAGCGGATGTATTATAAATTAAGGAATACTTATTACCAAGGCCCAATTTTCGACCACTTTTTGCCGCAATTGGGGCCGTATTTCAGTAATAACGCGGAGAATATTCTCTTCCAAGGCGTCAATCGTCTCGGGGTTATCTGCGTAGACAAGCGACTTCACATAACCCCACCAAAAATAGTCCAGCGGTGTTAAATCGCACGATCTTGGAGGCTACGCCACAGGCCCACGACGTGAGATAATGCACTCACCAAAAGTTTCCTTCAATAAATTGTTTCGTGTTTCGTGATTATTTCGTTGGCTGTATGGCAAGTAGCGCCGTCTTGTTCGAACCAAAGGTCGTCCACATCAACATCCTCCAATTCAGGCACGAAAAAGCGAAAATGTCATTAATCATGGCTCTATAGCGTTCCCCATTGACTGTAACATTATGAGCGGCTTCATCTTTGAAGAAATATGGACCAATGATTCCCTCTGCCCATAGAGCACACCAAACAGTGACTTGTTGAGGATGTAACGGCGTCTCAATAATAGCTTCTGGATTATGATCACTCCAAATGCGACAATTTTGCTTATTAACGTACCCAATTCAACCAAAAGTGAACTTCATCGCTGAACAAAATTTTCTTGTGAAAGTCGCGCGAACTGAATCATTATTTTGGTAATAAATTTGCACGATTTGCAAACGTTGTTCAGGAGTAATTCTATTCATTATGAAATGGCAAACCAAACTGAGCATAAATCAAGTGACAGCTGTCAAAAAGACCAACTCCGAAAAAAGTATTGCCAGATAGAAAATCACACTTCTAAAAAAAAACACCCTTCATATAAGGATGTCTCACTCCATACATTTATTTGTCCACATAACAATTTATGTTAATGCAGAAAGAGGAGATATTATTTGAAATGTAAGAGAGCGAGGAAACCAAGAGAGTTAAAAATACAGTAAAAACACGAAAGAGCAAGTTTTTGTTGTTGTTTGATTTTGCTTATGTGTACGTTCTCGATGGCGAAATATCAAGCAACCAAATTTGCCAAAGCATGAAAGAAATGGCAAAAAAAATTTATAAAAAATCATAGCAAAATTGTACACACTCGTAAATGCTAAATATTAATGAATAGATTGCAATCGAAGTGCAACTGTACTTTCACGCAAAGATTTTTGCCAAAACAGAAGCAAAGAAATTTTGTGTATCGATGCAGAATAATTACTATGCGACATTACTGCTCATTTGTTCTTTGTCTTCCGAAAAAAGTGATATGATTTACTCTAGAGTTGCTTACTTTTGTCTTTGTTTGTACAAAGAAAGCAGAAAATTTGTATATATGTATGTACTTATATAAAAACATAAAATAAAAAATATTCTTTGCTTCTGTGTTGATGAAAATCTTTGCTTGAAAGTAAGTACAATTGCACTCTGTACTTTAATATTTCGTCAGCATTTACGAGTTCACACGACAATATGTAATTACGATCATCTCTCACACTTCTCGTTATTTTTTATACACCACTTGCGTCTCCCTTCGCTCGCGATTACTTAGTCGTAGCAGCAACATTGCTCTTTTGGTTTCTTACTCTCTCGCTTTTCACTTGTTCTCTTAGGTGGATTTATAAATCCACCACAAATTTGGTGGTCGCGCAAATGTATGGAAGTGGGACATCTTTATATTATTAAGATCTTTGGTTGAACCATTTGACGGCATGCCACGCTAACAGCCAAACGCCAATTCTTTATGCTCTTTGGAACTCTCTTTTCGTTATTCTTCGACTAATCATTAACTTTTTTCTTTGTACTTTGATACCGACAAGGCTTCTTGATTAGTTATTTGTGCCATGTAAGATATTTCGTTATTACATTTTTTTCTTTGTTTTTTGTTGTTGGATACATTTAACACATTGTGTTAAAGGCTTAAAAGCGTTTTTCTCAAAATGTATGTTATTTGAGTTATGGCGGTCGAGCACCAAGTTAGCGTAGTCATATTGCAATGCAAAATGACATGATTTTTATTTATTTTTATTTTAATTGGGATTTTATATAAACTGGGATCGAAACTTAAATATCGATGGTTATGTGATATTTTGTATGAAAGAGTATTATTGAGTTTTCTAGTCCTTAGCAATTGTCGCAAGTGGCATTCCACAAAAATAACGAAAAACTCAGATTAGAAAACATACTAAAATTTATACCAAATTCAAATAAATATTTAGAACAAAAGTCAAATCAAAATGTTGACAAAAGTCAGATTAAACCATGGACAGCAAATGAAGGTAAAACTTAAACCGAAATTCTGAACCATTATCTTACCTTAAAAGATCTTAAGACACTCATAACTTCTAACAAGTTTTCAAAAGTAGGATCACTTTTCGCTGACAATGAAATTTGTGATTTTATTGAAACATTCTAAGTATTTACATTTTTTGGAGGGTTTTCAGTCACTCTCAGACCTCTCTTTGGAATCGTATCAGGTTGCGTTAAGCTTTTAAGGAGCAATTTCAGTTGATCTGTGTTAATTGTGACACAGAAATAGAGTTTCCGAAAAGTGTTCATGCGAGTTTACGCCCATGCTTTTATCTTCCTCGCGCATACACTCGTTCTTGGGGGGGAAATGAGGTAAGTGTAAGTGAGCAAGTACCTATTCCATTCGAGTTTTAAATTATTCAAGATGCGTCTAATGTAAACGGGCAGAAAGTGAAATAAGTTTAAGGAAATCATTTCCGACTGTGTTGTGTATAATGACAACTAAATGTATGCTGCTGTCCCAAATGTACGATTTTCACAACTATTTCCTATCTTTTTTTACTTTTCTTTGCATTTGTTCTTTGACTGTTCTGGGAGTTATATTTGCTTAAAGGAATGAAATAAAAAAAATGAGAGTAATCTTTTCTTTTGATTTTGTTTTGTTTCAACAAATAGCAACCAAAAATGCCAGCTGGTAGCTTAGTGTGAACTTAGAGGAAAAGTACAGCAGTCAAAAATATAATATGTAGTGATACTTAAGGTAGCGGTGACGAGTTAGAGAGGGAGTGAGTATCTATGAAAAGTAATCTGCTATCGTTAAAGCATTTATTGGTGAACCAAGATGAATGAGTGCGGTTGGTCAGCTTCGAGAGCTTGAATAAATATTCTGTAGTTTTTTTGCAACTGCAATACAGGGGGAAAAATGTACACTGAAAATGAATGATGTGCCAGAAATGAAGTGAATTTCACTTGAAATATTTTTATTCGAGTAGAACATGTAGTATGTATTTTTCCCCCCGAGTTTATTTTCATATCTTCTAACATAAGTGCACATGCTTCCTGTGGAAAAGTCACACAGCGCACATGATAAATGATTTGAAATCAACAAACATCAACCTACCCAAAAAAACTCATACATGGACATTCTATACACCCACTCACACTTATGTGCACAGGGAAAACTAACAAACTACCTTTTATTTTTACTACTGCTGGTAGCACCACCCCCACGGTTACACACATTTCCTTCATCATCGTCGTAGTCAGTACTTACTCGTCTCTCTCCCCGTCGCTTCACATCTGCTCACAGTCGCCTCGAATACGACTACAATTGCCTGTCGATTGCAAAACAAATGAAATATCTTGCTGTGCCAATCAAAATTTGTGACTTCTACTTCAACTTATTCTTTGTTTTTTGTTTCTTTTCTGGGAAAGAATTTCGTTGAACAAGTTTTGGTACACTTAAATACAATAATTTACTTAAATTTCCTTAGAGCAATAAAATTAAGCTCTGTGCATAGAAATATTTGTACCTAAATATTTCAATTGCGAAAACCTCGGTCTAGGCTCTCCATTGGTTGTTGTGTCATTAAAAGAAAGAAAGAAGAAAATATTTACGTTCGCTTTTCCATTGAGTTCAGTTCAAGTGACTAATAAATTTTTTCATCAAATCACTAGGTATCCAATTATGTTGAAGTATAGTTGCATAGAGTCAAATATACGTAAATATTTTCTTCATTTTGATGGAAGTAAACATAATTGAGGTGTTCACAGTTGCTTGTAATTTTGTAGTAATGAGTTTAAATTCTATAAATTTTTGGATTTTTCGATCCTCTCTCCTTCTCCCTCTCCTTTCTCTGTCCTCTGGGTGACAAGTGAGTCTTTACCCTTCCACATTATTAGAAATTGCTGTACTAGTTCTTATCCATTTATTTACATGCAAACAAACACCCACTAATATTGATAAAGTTTTTTACACTGAGTATTTCTAAGAACAGCGCAGTCACATTATCTTCAGGCGAAGATCTCTGTTTCTGTCGCTCCGCCCCTCACACCCGCCAAAAATGCCAGAACACCCGTCATTAATCATTTAACATATAAATTAGCAATTAATAATTGTTGCAACGTTTGCTTTTGAAAGTTTTCAAAGAACGAGAAGATATGCCAATTTACAGATGTGCGTTGCGTATACGCCCCCGAGTGCGTCATATGTTTATCGTTTTTCAAAACAATTTTGAAATGCTTCAAGGAAAAAAAAAACAAACAAATATCAACAACAAAAAATCGTTCCAAGTACTCTGAAATCATCGAGTACAATGAAAATGGAAAGAAAATAGCAAACAACAACAAAACATGAGAATATTTTGTGATTTGCATGCAACAAAAAGCGAACGAAAAAGAAAACGAAGTAGAAAGTTAAATGTGTTTTTAATATTTTTCCATTAGTTTGTGTTTGAGTGCGAGCATGGCATAGAGGAAGAGCGAACGTGAGAGGAGAGGGGGCAAGTGGCAGTAGCATTTAGTGTGGTGCAGGCGTTGTACACAAATTCTTCTGCCAATTTGCGCATGTAGCCGTGTGCGAGTGTGTATGTGAAGTATGCACATACATCTACATACATATGTATGCATGTATATATCCTTGTTGTTTTGGTAATAAATAAATTTGTGCATGTGTGTGAATACGCACACATACACATATGTATGTGTATGAGTGTGTGTATGCATGCATGTGCTGTGTTCTTTTTGCGTTTGTGGCGACATGAACCTTAACGAAGATAAATAGAAGAAGTTTTTGGTTACCAAATTTAGTGGAAAATTGAAAAAATTTTCGTTTGTAATATTTTTTGTTTGTTCTTTGAAATGTGTAAAAATAAGTAATTTTTCTACATTACATACTTTTTGTGATTTTCTTTTGGGGTTTTTTTTTTCTTCTCGTATGTATTTCATTTGCCAAATGTTCGAGTACTTATATGTATGCGAGTGTGTTTCTCCCTCTCTCTTCATATAGACACATTGAAATTTATTGTCAACTTTTGGATTTCAATATGTTGAAGTTTTTTGGTTTGGTTTACTTGTGAAACAGTAAAAGTTTTTTTCTGATTTTTTGTTTTTTGTTTGTAATTTATGAATGTCCTTAGACATTACGACTAATGTTGTCGACCTGCATATATCACATTTATTTTAGATTAACGATTTTTCAAATTCGTCCTTTAAACGCCAAATTTTCGCAGCGATGTATAATGCAAAATTCCGCAAGGCCGAGTCTGTTTTATTTGGAGCCTTTTATGGCTAGAAGAGAGCATTGAGTCTGCAGTGCCATCTATGCGTACATACAAATTTAAATGCTTCCAACTCAAAAGTGGGGGTCGAGCTTTTCCTAAATGGACGTATGGTGATCAGCTGCAGACAATAGAAGCAAAAACGTCGCATCTCTCAGTTTCGTCTGCTATGCTCTGTGATGCACATACGAGTATATCTCGAAATTCACAATACACTACGTGAAAGAAGCAGCCGATCTTTTTCTTAATCTCTCATAATGTAATAAAGGAATTTTATTGGGCCTTTAACATGGGGTTATGTCTTTCTTCACAAGGGGTATTGCTGTATTTGGTTTAGTGATTGTCCGGTAGGACACACTTATACCAAATACGGCCAGATGTGATACATTTTTGTAGTAAGGGGAAGAGATCTAGTATGAGAAAGTGCGTTGTGTTTTGTTCTACACAGCGAAGAAAAGTGCACCAGCAGAAACTAATGCTTTCATTGAGATTTTTGCATTTGAACACGATGTTTTTGGTATATTTTTTCGGTCTTTTGTCAAGAGTAAACAGGTTTATGCGATTTTATATCAAAACGATAACTTAATTTATTCAAACCATAACTTTTGAAAACGAAAATTAAATAAATAAGTAAGTAAATGTTAATCATACTGTAAAGTACAAATTTCCTTTTAAATATAAATTCATATGTAGACAGTTCATGAATGTTGTATACTTTTCCGCATCGAATACACTTGAAAACTAACCCCAAAAATGTATTTATGTATTCAATGCCCATATTTGTAATCAGAAAGTAAACAACATTATTAGATATTGTGGTTGTTGCTTTTGCTGTTGTGTTCAAAAAACTAGCACTTACACTTTACTTACTTTGAAATATAAAAATAAAAATAATAAATATTATAAAGAATCACAACTTGTGGCATATTTCAGCAACCATTTCCAGGCAGAGTGAACTGGCCAAAGATAACCGGACAGATAATCAGACAGCCATCCAGGCCGTTAGTCACACCCCGAGTATACTCTATAAAAATTAACTATGTACGATGCTAATAAAAATCATATCTAAGAATGTAACAAAAAATGTTGAAACCGAAAGTGAACAAGAGAAAAAAAGCAAGATATATTTTTAATTCATATCCAGAAGAAAGAAAAAACCAAAAAAAAAACAACAAATGTACCATATTTGAAGAACATTCGCTGCATATGGCAACATTCCTTTTTCATCTTTCTCTCACCTTTTCTTACTCTCTCTTGCAATTACGGCAGAAGCGTTGCTTTGGTCATTTGCTAATGCCTCTGGAATTTGTTCTAACAACAACAATAGCAGAAGAGAGACTGCCACCGAAGGAAGAGAGAGTGAGAGAGGCAAAAAGAGAAAATTTGAAAAAACAAACTTGTATACAAAATTTGCATAATTTATAAAATGTTATGTTAGTTTCCTGTTGTGGTTGTTGTTTCATTTTATTTGTGAAACAAGTTGGATTTATTATCCCTGTTTGACTGTCGCTGTTAATGTTTTCTATTCTTTTTTTGTTGTATAATTTTAGTTGAAGTTGTTTGTTGAAATTGGTTTTGCATTAAGCAAGCAAGCAAGCAACACTCGAACTGGTTTGCATATCAGAATAACAGAAATAAATATGAAATAAGAAATGAGATACTCCAGCGGTAAATGAACCAGAGCGTGGGTGGAAAGAAACTAGAAAGTTTTGGTATCTTTTTTTTTTGTACAGAAGGCAGAAAAAAGTTGGGGTTAAAATTGAATGGAAAGAAAAAAATTGGTAATATTCAACAATTTTTTTCGTGCTATCTAAAATTTATTTGATTTTTAGTAATTTTATAACTTTCTTTATAACGAAATTTTATTATTTTTGCTTTTTATTTTTACCACCCAAATTGAAAATTTCCTTACTGTAATTTTGTGCCCAGCTTTTATGTTTTCCCTGTTTCTCTTTACATATCTCCCTGCCTCCCTACAACTCTTCTTTCCAATCCTCTCTGCCTCAGTCGCACTTTTAGTTACTTTCGATATTCAATCCAAGCAAATATTCACAAGTTTTAAAATAATATTTTCCCACCCGCTTGCAAATCTCATTAAGTTCTTCAAACAAAGAGTGGAAAAAGTTTTTCTGCTCAATGTTGAACGAAATTATGTAGCACTTTACAGAGCAGCAGCAGCAGTATGGAAGCGAGCAGAAAACGAAACACGAGACTGATGTGCATGGCAAACGCACACACACACACACACACATGTAAACATTGAAGAGAGTTAGAGAGATAGAGGCAGAGAGAGTATTTAGAAGGATATTATACCCAAATAAACTTCTGCTTCTTCCAAGAGCTCGTAGCAGAAACTTTAAAGTCCACTTAAGTTACAATCAATATGCTACTGTGCGGGTGCGGGTGCGGGTTCTGCTATTGCTGCACCCTAATCCTTTGATACTCCGTAATACACACATGTATAAGGATAAATAAACACACGCACATACATTCACAGATTTGTAATATAACATTTGTCTACATATAATATGTACGAGTATGTGTGTGTGCTTATATGTATGTATGTATGTAATATTTTACTTGTAATTCTTCGATAATGTTTACTTAAAACCTGAGCAACTTAACAAGTTATTAACGCTAAATGGTAAAATCTATGTTGAACATACTCACATTAAATACACACATATATACACAACTGTTATATGTAGCTACAGGAAACAACAACAACAACAACAATATCAAAATTTATTGGAATATTGGAATTCATCAACGTTTGTTGGGTGCATATGAACAGCAGCGACAAGAATTGCAACAAAACACTTTTCAAGAAAAATCAGTTGTGGTTGTTGTGGTTGTTGTAGTTGTAGAGAGAGGGAGTGAGGAAGAAAGAGAGGAAGGTGGAGTGGGTATAGAAAAAGTTGTGAACAAATTTGCAACGAATAGAGAGAAAAGTTACATACTGAGTATATACAGTAGATGTCAAGTATAACAAACCGAGAGCCCAATAATAAAAACAAAATTAAAACTTGTTAACTCGTTAACACTCGTCTTTAATTGCTAATTTTTCCAACGTGCAATTACGTTGACTTTACTTTTAATGGCACAACAGCCCATGGAGGCCCTATGTCGAGCTTTTTCGCTTAGCTCTTGTAAATATTTTAAACGGCTAACGAATTAACGAGCCAACTTCGAAATGTTCAAAAGCTCATACATTAAAGTCACAGACAGTAGTCATCTAAAGGACACAGCTTGTGCAAAGAAAGAAAATAATAATGTGAATTTAGGTAGTAGCACTCTCTCTCTCTCTTTTATAAATTACTAACAAACAGTTTGTTATATTGGGCATCTAATGTAGCCGTGTACCTGTTAAAGTTTTTTCCGTGGCTCCCCGCATATAAATTGCAACATTTCATCACGATGCATGAACAGAAAAAAAAAATAAAAATTGCATTAAACAGAAAAGAAAACCAAAGAAAATGAAATAAATTTATCTCTAGACCAAAGGTAGAAATTCTCGAGTATCAAAAATATACGAGAATAAAAAAAGGGAACGCAAGCAACGTAACAACGTCAAACATAGACTGGGAGTCTTAGTTCGAAACTGAAAAAACAAGCAATCCTAATCGAGTCGGAGTCGAAAATCCGATTACATTTTCTGCTTTTTGCAATGAAAAGATTTTTGTAAATGCAGAAGAGCAAAGAATAACATTTTTATTTATTTATTTGATACAATGAATGTTATTTTAGTTTAGGGTGTTTTTTTCGCTGTTTCTTTGAAAATTAAGTTGATTTGAAATTGTTTTTTCTTTAATGTGAACATGTGGAACGTTTTTAAAAAACATAAATTAAATGTTAATGTAGGAAATGGTGAATATTTAGAAGGTATAGGATATCTCCAAAAGATCAGTTCTTCAATTTCAATCAACGTTATCAGAGAAAAACATCATTGATATTGATTCAATACTGTAGTAAAAGAGTTCTGTATTTTTAATTCAATAGTAAATGGGTTATCAAGATAGAGGAATAGGCATAAAATGGAGAGCATGATAGGCGAAATACTAAATTAAACAACATTAAAAATCTGATATCAATGTTCTCTATTAGAAATGGAAAACATAGAATGAATGTAGTAGATGTGAGTTTCACATCAACCGCAATTTACAGTTTCTTTATATTTATTGTGGTATTTGACCCTGAAATCCTATTTTTCACACACAGTTTTACCACAGTTAGTGCAGATTTACTTGCAATCAACTGTGGGCACACCTAGTATTTTGTCATTAAGAGAGAATTGCATTTGTTGTCTTTGAATAAAATGATCAAACCACAATGAAAGTAAACAGTCTTGAAGAGCTTTAGATCCTCTCTTAGCTATAAAACTCTATTGTTTTCGTTATTAGAGAAAATCGTAATCTTTAATGAAACAAGAAAAATAATTGGGGCGTTCACAAATTGTCCTATTTTGTCAAATTGTTATAAAGTCCGGGGTTCGAATCTCGGCACAGGCAAAATCAAAGAGTAGACGGCACCACCTCTTGGGAGGTAATGGCAAACGGCAAACCTACAAGAGTAAAAATTGCTATGAAAAGCTTTCCACTTCGCCGTTCGGATTCGGCATTAAACTGTAGGTCCCTTCCATTCATGTACAAATATAACACGCACAACATGAGTGGATGCGAAAAGCGAAATAAACTTTTCGTTTCACTCAGCTCACTGAAATTGTGATACATTTCTTTATTGCAAACATAGCTTAATTTTATAATAGTATAAAAATTCAAACAACTGGATCCTAAATATTCACACAATTTCATTGGTGGCGGTGCTTCATAAATTTTATGCATTTATTTCATTTTCATAAAATTTCCCCCTACAAATGCAGCGCGTGACAAAATTTTATTCATTTTTGTGTGTGTTTCCCCCAATTGCCGGAGAAAACGGAAAGGGATACGCTCAAGTAGTGTGATGGTGTCACCAAATCGCACAGCTGCTATTTATTTAACTTGAGCTGTTTCAACTTCGTCTTGTTCTGCTTCTGGCACTGATGAGTGCCACCAGAATTTAAAGTTACTGGGTTTGCCACTTTAATTTCTACCCTCTTTCATTGGTTCTCTCCCCCTTTCTCTTTCACTGCCTCTCTCTCTCTCTCTCTCTCCCTCTCTCTCTGTTTGTCTTCAACCACTTCATAATGGGTATGATGACGATGATGATGTTGCTGCTGCTGGGGGGAAGATGGTTGATGATTAAGCTGAGGATGTTTGTTGATTATACTGGGGAGGTTTGATGATAATATTGAGCTTCACCGAATAATGATGAAAATCACATTGCTTGGTTTCATCTCGTTACATTTCATTTGCTCTTCTCTCGACTTTGATTGTTAATTACAACTTAATGAAAGTTTTTTCGTTCCTTCTGTCGTGTATATATTCATGATGTGGTATTATTAAGTTGATGATGTTGTCGATGTTGATGATGGCGGCAATGTGCTTGCAAAGCCAACAATTTTTCATAATCAAGTTCATGCCGTGGTGGTGATGGTTACGCAATTAAATTGTAATTGAAGTAAATATGATATATATTTTTTTGAGCAAAAAAATTAATGTAAATAATTTAAGTGGAATAAAACATGGTATGCGTTTTTAATCGTACAAATTTTAAATATATATGCAAATTAACTCTAGCAAAATATTTTACTTATTTAAATAAAAATTAACTTTAACAGATTCGCTGATTGTTTTTTAGTCAAAATCTTGGACCAAAAATTATATGAAAACAAGTCATGTTTAAATCATTTTCTTCATTCTTAATCCATTGCTGAACGAAAATGTTTAAAATTCACTGCTAAAGTTTGAAGTGCTATAACACTAAGAGCTTAACTCTTTTTAAGCGATAATCAGCTACTTTCCTCTTTTGCCTGCTCAAGCAGAGACGCTTAAATTTTTCCTACTCACTTTTACCACACACAAATGCGCACTGCATAAAAGAGTAAAAAATATCAATAGCAAAACAAGTCAACATTTTGCAATACAACACAATTGCTTAAGTGGAAATACAGAAAATTTAAATGTCCAGGCGGACAATGTTTGACATTCTAACATTTAAAATTATAATGGATTTTGCTTTGTTTTTTATTTTTTTATTTTTGGCTACTATACAAATGGTACAAGTACTAAAAGAGACCGCGAGAGAGGGAGGGACGAAATGGCTCAGCTACATGCAGGCAGCAGAAGTAGAAGCAGCAGCATTAAAAGCTGCTTCATTTGTCGGTTAAAACTGAAATCTCAAAGGACCCAAAGAACGAGTAGCATAAAATGTTTAGATAGATAGGAAAAGCGTTTGGATTCCCTTTTTTTGTCTTTGTTGCCATTTAACATTACCATTTCCATTTTCTAGCTACTATATGAGCTCGTTCAATGTAAAATCCAATTGAAATGTCGACTAACTTATTGACTTACTGTCATCATCGTTACAGTATCTAAATAAAAATTTATGGAGAGAATATTCATTTTCCGATTTTCAGGAAGTCGTTGACTTCGCTCATAATGAATATATCTACATACATATAAATATGTATGTATCTGAGTATAAATATGTATGCAATAATAAATTGCGTCATTAAATATTTCTTAATACATAGAAGTTATTTAATGTACATAATTTTGAAAATATGTAGAATTTATTCCCTTTTTCTCTGCTTATTGTATTGTAATTGAAATACCAAGAATAGTTTCTTTACAAATGTTTATTAAATATTCTAACAAGTAAATAATTTACATTGCTTTCTCTCCTGTTTGATCCTTCAAGCAAATATCAATATTTACTAAAAATATACAAAAGTACATACATTTTAACTGTTTTATTTTCTACAATATTTCCTTTTTCTCCGGCACTGTTTGCATAAATAAATTCTATATAAATTTATTGAAAGTGTATTTTCAAAGAAATTTACTCTATAAAATTTAACTAACCTGGTATAATTTTGTTTGCTTAAACGTTATATTATATATTGTGACGACATTGCCAGCACACAACAGCATTCGCATGCATACATAATGCAAGCGCACATGTTTATTTATAGTATATGGTTGGTGATGTGCAGTGTTATACACACATATGTAGTTATTTCACATCTACGCCATCTAGCGACTTCGGAATGTATTAGAATTGAAACTACGAAAAGACTTCGAGGTTCGTGGCTATGCTAATCGTTCGTGGCTATGCTAACTAATGACATAAAACATACCTTTATCCGGGAACTCCGAAGAGCTATGGAATTTTCGTGATGGCACTTGCATGTATTATTAACTTTCTATTATTAGTATTAGCAGCAACAGCCAAGGAGTAAAATTGCTTTACAGCATTCTCTCTCATTCTCCCTCCATTTCCACTCACCTATCAATACAATGCTCTGCATTCATAGGGGTACACTCTGTGTGTTGAATGTATCAATAAAAAAAAAGAAAAAAAAATAGCAGCACATACTTAGGTGCATTTCCACATTTTTCCATTGTGTTTTCGCGTGTATAGCTGTAGTACAATAGCTGTAGTTCTTTCACACCAACGCTAACGATTGTTTATAGCAACACATTCAATCGATGTGAAAGCTCGGGGAGAATGTTCAGCACAAATTGGAAAAACAAATTTTTATTTATTGAAAGCAATTTCGGTAAAACCCATAGGAAAATTAGACGCATAAAGAATACTTCTTCTTAGTAAAAAATCATCATTCATCGCAATTGCCCCAGCGTATGACATGCAAAGAGTTCTCTCTCGTAACGAACACTTTTTGAGCTGCAGACCCACACACGCACAGCTGATCAGCTGAACTCGTTTTCTATGGAAATGAGAGGGGTACTTGTGAAGTAGGTAGTATACCTTGACTATTTGACTCGACGAACTCCAGTAGCTGGGTATACTTGTTGCACATCGAGCGCAAAGTGTTCGTCGAGCAGAATGTTCAATGTAACCGCGATAGCCTTACTGTACTTACGCAAATGTGCTGTATGCCAAATTTATAGCAAAGTGTCGCAATTCAATAAATTTATGTACTTCGCAACCATTCAGCATTCAAATATAAGTAGTTTGTAAGAAAACCCAAAGGACCCGGGGAAGCGTAGTGACCTGGTTAAATATGCAGATATATTTAATCGTTATATTTTTTTTAAGTCTTAAATTAACCCACCAATTTAAATTTGCAAATACAAAAACTCTCGCCATGTATTCTCTAATAATTTCCTTTGCCACACCCTGCATTTAGTTTACACTTAAATTTGTGCTCAATTAACTTCTAAAAGATAGAGAAGAAAGAAAGTAGCGAAATAATAAAGAGTTATTAAAATAACTTTGTAAAGAACTCGCTCGCTGGCAACTAAAGTCAAAGTTGCACCTACTAGCAAATATTTTATTTCTCTTTTTAGCCTTTCGTTGTTGTTGTTGGTGTTTTGCAGTGATTCTCTGTTTTAGTGCGCACCGGTTCTGTTTTTAGTAGGAATGATTTTCCGCTTTCCATTTTCGCCCGCTATTTTCCTCAGATCCCGCTCCTCTAGGCCACCCAGCTCTACTACACTCCTGGTAGTGTCTTCTGCTGCCTGCAGCTTTTCGTTCGCTCCTCCTTGAGGAGCTTTTATAGTTTCGAGAAAAGTTTTCATTAAGAGTTTTTTTTTTAATATTTTTTTGCTGGCACTTGTGTTTAATTTTACTATTTTTTTTCATTTCTATTTTTATGCAATTGCAATTTTAAGAACTTACTGTTTTTGTGCCAGTGTTGCATATTAGTTTTCTCACACTTTTTGTTTGCTGTTGTTGTGCTGTTCATTGAATTTGTAATTATTGTTTAATTGTTTTTTTTTTAAGCAAACTTTTGCCTTTTATTTAATGATAAACAAATATTGGTACCTATAATTTGTTTCCGCAGGCAAATCAACTTAAAATAGCCTAATTGAGAACGAGGTAGCAAACAAATTTGAGATTATTGAGCAGTAAAGGAAAATACTATTTGTTTAGCTTATAAAATAGTGGATTGAAAGATCGAGCAATTCGGGCTTTTGAGCTTTCTGCTTTCAGCTTTCTTGGTATTGTTGATTAGAAGATGAATGGGTATTTCCAAGCGTGCTAAGGAGTCTTCGTCTTTGGCTTGAAACATTGATGTCAAAGCTAACTAGGGAACTTAGAGCTTGTGGGCTGGAGATTCCCTGAAAGTATTGGCTGACAGTTAATCCCTTTTGGCAGCTTAAAGCGTTTCGCTCGTAACCATAGGAATCGTATGGGGAGTCTTAGAGGTTTTCACTTACATCTTGTTAGGGAACAGGAAAAAGCTTGAAACTCCTTCAAAACTTTAAAAATAATAACTAAATATAATTATTCCACCAAACAATACAAGAAGATTGTATTTTTCTATTCTATTTCTACTCTTACAAAAAAATACTTAATATTATTTATATACAATTTATAACCAAGAAAATTGGAATCAGTTTCTATAAAAAAATCCAAGAGAAAATCCTTCACTTCATTGAAACTCATTGAACAAAACAATCTCATAAAAATGAAAATCTAATTTCTGCTGACTTCTGATTTAATTCACATGCCGGAAAGAGCCAAAGTGTCCGCCACAGCCGAATGACGTCAATGTGGAACGTGGCATTGGAAACTGGGAGAGCGAGCGAAAACAATTACTCGAAATGTGCCAGTGGAGCAGCGCATAAAATCGTCTTGTGTAACACAGCCATCATCAAATAACTTAATTACGCTATTTTATTTCATTTTGCAAGCAACTAAAAGCTAGTAAGCAAAGGAGCGGAGTAGCAATGAAAATTCTTGCGGTTGGAATCGCACTACGAGTACCTAGAAAACTAAGTATACGCTCGCATTAAAAATATTAGTACTATTCTGTGGCTTTTTGCCATTGACAGCAGGTCTGAAAGAATATTTTTTATTAATGCTTCCATTTGAGTGTACCCCAATCATTTTAATGCTAAAATAATTTACTCAATAAAATTTTACCGAAAAGTAAAGTGCCATCGTATCCTGTGCAGAATTTTACGCATTTATGACATTTTGAGGACGTACATAATAAGTATGTCTGTGCTCAGAGTAATGAGATGATTTCATTTTGGAGTAGTGAGTAGTCCAAGCACATGATATGCTAGTGGCTTTACTTCGGTTAAGTTATTTAAGCTCCAAATAAGTTTTAATTAATAACCAAGGCAGTACATATTTCATGACGAGTTATGATAACAAAAAAAAGCTATGGGGTGGCAAAACCTGCAAGCCAATCCATTACATATTTCAACTTTTATGTAACTAATTTTGCAGCGTATTTTTGAAGAGTAATAAGGTGTAATAAAAAATCGCAATTTTAAATCCATCCACCCTGGTATTCTACTCAACTGCTGCGATAAACTCATTAACTCTACGAAAATGTTACAAAACGCAGGACAATCATTTTTTATTAAGCCACAAAAGGAAACCACTGATAATTTATTCATAACAATTTCCGCTTTCTCCTGTCCTTACATTTTTTTATTCACTGCCTTAATAAAACGTAAGTCTTTAAATAATATGTAGTATTAAAATTATTAAAAGATCAACGGCAAAAATGTAGAACAACATCAAAAACCATGATCATAATAATTTTCTACAATGTTTTTTCCCCCTCGCCCGCTTGCATACTGCTTATTTCCTTTTCATTCATTTAATAACACTTGAAAGAAATCTGTAAGGATTTAAAAAGTATACGTAATGTGCAATAAAGGAATGAAAAAGTACGAAAAAAGAACCGACAACAAAAATGACCCACAAAACATTTACTCCCAAAAGAGAGAGGAAGAAAAGAAAGCACGCAACACACAAATGGCAACGCTAGCATAGTGAAGCACGGAGAGAGAGGAAGTGTGAGCAATGATTAGCAAGAGCGCAGAGTGCGTTGGAGAAAACTGTTTTTTTTTGCTTGTTTTTTTTCTTGTCCTGCTGCCGCACAAATATTGGATTTTTTGATGCGCTCTCACAACTAAAAACTTAAGAAAAATACGTTAACCAGTTTCTTTGTATTTTATAATAAGCTTGTGTTTTTGTTTTTTTGTTTTTGGTTTGTTATCAAACACAAAGAAAAGAACATCTTCAAAGCGAAAAGCAGCGCTTGTTTTTCTTAGTTTCTTGTTGTTGTTGTTGCTCTTATGTGAAAGTGCTGAAAAGTACATAATACATACTTACATAATTGTAGAAGCATTGAAGCTCATATTGTTGTTGTTGTGGATGTTTACTGCTGTTTGGCCCCCAGAGATTTGAGTAATAAAAGGAGACCTTTTCTTTTAATATTATTGCTGTTTTTGTTGTTTGTCGCTAATCAAACATTTTGTTTTATTGCCTTCATTCATAATTGTTGTATTTGTTGAAGTGCAAATGAATCAAAAATCAGAAGAAGCAACAGACGCAGTGAAATTGTTCTTGTTTGGTCGATTGTTGGCAGCTAATAGAAAGTGTGTTCTTCAGCATGTAAAATATCATTTAAAAGCATTAAATTTCCATTATCAAATGCTTGTACTCCTCAATTATGTATTTATTATGTACTTATATGTAGTATGTCATGAAAGTTTTCGAGTGAATAGGCCACTACCATGACTTAAGTTTAAAACAAAATTGGAGTTACGTGGTTGAGTCAGAAAACAGTTTATTTGCGCATGCATCGTAGCCAATTGCTCTCTCCGCTCTCTTGCCATTTTCGGAATTTTCCCAAATGTATAGTTTAGTGAATTGAATAAATGAATATGAAATATGTTTATTTTATTTCTATTATTTTTTTTAAGTACTAATTATCAAAGAAAAGAGAAATATCTGAATAAAAAAACAGCGGACAAATTATGCTCTTTGTGGTCGTATCATCATTTGTACACTCTTAAGTGCATAATTGTAGCCACGGAACTTCTCCCAGACAACGCCCTGTGCAAATTTGTCCTGTGAATAGGGGCCTTTCAAATATTTACCATTTAAATTGCTATAGGGTTAAAAAAGAAAAAACCAAAGCCACAATAAGAAAAACAAAATGTTAAACTCAACTCTCTCAATCTCTCTGATTACCTCGTATGACATTTCTTATACCACCAAGCGCCAGTAAAATTCACAGCACAATTATCATTGGTATTATCGTTGTCTCTGTCTTTTGTCGACCACTTGCAAGCAACGTGCGGCGTCAGCGAATCACCAGCATCACCGCTGAAGTTTCCCAAGATTTTCAAAGCGTATGCTTCACTCTCGTTGCCAATGGCAAAGGCAGAATATTTGGCATATTTCTTGGCGCCATCAAAATCTTCCATGGTTATCAGTAACTCTTGTAGACCCCCCGACGGGTGTGTTGTGAGTGCGTGCAACTTATCCAAACCAATCCAAAATTCACCATCCAAATGACCAAATCCTAATTTATATTCAGCCCAATCACGATAGAATTCAATGGAGCCATCAAGACGTCTCTGAATTACAGTCCAGCCACCACCATGGGAGCCTTCATCGCAGTTAACCCAAAATGGTTCGTTATTTGAGAAGGTCTCAAGTTGAATGGTATAAAGTCCAGATTTACGAGTGAAGGCAGCAGCTTCAGTGCAACTGCTGGGAGGTGTACAGTTTTTACTGCAGTTATATTAAAAAAAAGAGTTGCGGGTTAAAACTGAAGATTGCAAGCAGCATGCATTGCAGTTAGTAGGATGTAGATTTGTTACCTTAATTCTCTTTTTTTCCTTGCGGCATTGTTGACGTTGCGTACGTCTAAATTGAACGGGGATTCTTTTATTGCAGTATCAAATAGAGGTGCCACCGTCTCTGTTGTTGATATGGATTCAGCTGAATTTGAGATAAATCGTTACCAAATTATATTTATTATAACGTTATTCACAAGGTGTCATATACAGTGTTTCAATTGTTGTACATTCTCTAATTAATCACAAACGAAATTTTACAACATTATGACAATAAGACACGTTGTGAATTACATAAATATATGCATATACAGTGTCGGACAATAAAATAATAAGAACACCTTGTTCTGAAACCAAAAATATTAAAAAAATATTTCTCTAGGCTTATGATAAATTTAAAAGGTATTTACTTTTATTCATTTATTCCACAAGTTTAATTTTTTCTTAAAACAAAAACAAAATCAATTCAGTGTAAAAAAAGAAATTTAAAAGTTGTACATAAAATCACATTTCAAAAGGACAAACTAATAAGAACACTTCAAATTGTTCACTAATGCTAATATTTTGTGGAATAGCCTTTGTTAATTAAAACCACCTTATTCTTTCTAGGCATTGATTCCACTAGAGACGCGCAAGTAGCCTGGGGGCCTGGGGTATGGAATACCACGCTCTTTGAATGCTTTGCTACAATTCGTCTTTGTTGTTAGCTCTGGTACTGCCAATCTTCTCTGTGACAATATTCCACAAGTTCTCGATTGGCTTAAGGTCAGGAGATTGTGAAGGCCAGGTCATAACGGGAAATCCATTATGGGAAAACCAATCTTGCGCAAGGATTGAGGTGTGCTTTGGGTCGTTATCCTGTTGTATTTGCCATTTCAAGGACATTTCCCATTCAGCATCCCATTCCCCATACCTCCTGAAGGATGTTTACGTAATGAAATCTGTCCATCGTTTCTTTTATCCAATACAGAGGACTCGCACCATGCCAAGAGAAGCATCCCCATACCAAAAAATAGTTAAATGTAGTGTTGCCACTTAGAAATTTATTAAGTATATAACATATCATTTTCTTCTCTATAAAAGTTGTTTGAAAGTTTTATAGTGCAAGCTGTTGTTATTTTACTGTCCGACACTGTATGTAGATACTATGTAACTAGTAAAATATAATACTTATGTAGAATGACATCAAGCAGACATAACTCGGCACAAAACTTGTTTTAAATTTATTTTTATTTTTTATAAGTGTTTAGTTAACAACATTATAACTTATTGATTGAAACGACGAGTATATCAGTGAAATGTGTTCGATATGAATCGTTTTAATTATTGACTGCAACACTGTGCGGTGAAGTACTTATGGAACTTTCAAAGGTTCTCGGGAAATCTAGCGCTAGTAGAGATGAAATAGATTTGGATTTTGTTAATCTACGTATGTAGTAGCTGTGGAAATTGCCGGAATATTCGTTTGTAGGTTTCTCAGAAGTTTTCTTGGTGTGGCTACTAAAATATGTATTTAAAAAATCTCAAATCAGCGGAAACGGAGTGTGAAAGGGTCAAATTTGAGTCTTTTAACTTTTTCTCACAGACTCAAACGCTTCACATTTTTTTTTTTGTTAATAGCAAAATAATTCAAATTTTGTTATACTGTGTAATTCAAATACCTGCAGCTTCAGCTAACTCTGATCTTTTGGATTGATTTTTAACTGCAATGCATTGTTGTAGAATTTCTTTGTATTCTTCCAAACTGTTGGGAAAAAAATTATGTAAATTTAATATATTCAATTATTTTTGTTTTTAATTATTTATTTATTTAAATTGCAATTCCAATTTACCTTTCAGTTAACGATTCAAGACCGGCACGAAAAATTACATTGGATAAACTCACTTCATGTTTAAGCATGTTCACAACACCAACTGACTGAATACATACATACAAATATTAATGAATTTTCACATTTTTCGTTTTGTTTTCCACGTTTGTTCTCACCTCACTACCACACACACAATCGGGATGGGGAATCTCTGCAGCATTTGCATAATTTAAATGCAAACAAATCAAGCTTAAACTTGATACGATAAGCAGTGATAGCCGTATCATATTTCTCTGTTTCTTAAAATATTTACAAAGAAGCGGTAGAGAACGCGTTGACTGACTCCACGATAGCTTGCGGCAAACTGAGTGGATTTATAAAGAGAATTATTCTTTTGCGTATATGTACATACTAAGCATTCACTTGATCATTTGATGCAATGCAACAATTCCGAAATAATTGCTAGTTGATTTGGAAGTCCAACATTTCTTCCAGAAGTTTTAAATAATTAAATACGTAATAAAGCATTAGGCTGTGGTTATATTCAAAGTTTACTCGGCGAACAACATGCAATTGTTGTTGCCCGAACACGAAAAAAAAGAGCTTTTACTCACTCTCGCACCGAATACGATATGCTGGGTGAAATTTACAGCGAGCACCGAGTATTCAGGGTTAGCAATGAGTTATTCTACAAAAAAGGAACAAAAATGTATGTAAAATAGTAGGAAAACATGGAAACCTGTACATCATTATTTTCATATCCAGAAAAGCGAAGTTACGAATTTTTTTAGCTTTTAAAAGTTTAGTTTATAAAATAGCGAACAATATAGTATTAAAAAAAACAACTGAATTTCGACAAAAAGCAACTCTGTAGCGAACACCAATGTAACCACTACACGCAGCACGAGAGCAAAAATTGATGTGTTCGTCGAACAGCGAACACCAGCAGCTTATCGATAGTATGCAATTCTGTATCGTACTCGTCTGCTACAAAAAGTTATTCAATTATAAAAACGGAGCTAGCAACTGGCAAAACTGGTTCGGATTGATAAGTCATAAAAAAATAATTATTATCAGAGTAAAGCTAATGTTCTCAGTCACAGAACCGGCTCTCTTTTCATTTACTCATACAAGTCTCTCTTAAAAATATTTGAACCAAGCTGTGGCTGTGGCTGTGGCTGTGCAATGCATAAACATTTCTAAGCTGCGACAATGCAACATTTTCTCAGTTAAGTGGAAATGCGCGAATATTTCTTTGCTATGGCAACTTAACATTTTGCTGTTAAGTAACATAACCAATGCTGTGAGTAGTATAACAGAGATAGTGTTTAACCTCTGCTTATGTACCTATATCCGGGCGAAGAGAGTAGAGAGATTAAATTTATCAATGTACTCGTATTATGGAAAAGAGATAGAATATTTGAGCCGGATCAAAAATGAAAATAAAAATCAAATCCGATTCCGATTTACGAAGATTGCCATTTTACATCTCTTCCCATCAATTTTTAGCAGCAGTTGAAGTGTCAACATCAAGAAACAAAACTTTATAGAAATCATCTTAAAATCATCTTGGGACGCGTCGCCACATCTGCTCACTATCTACCGTTTCTAAGAATTCAAGTCAATACGTTCATCGCATACATGCATCGAGTAGGGCAGGGGTGGTGGGCGTTTGTGGGAAAATGATTGAAATGTAGTTTTTTTCAGTTGCTTTGTTTTTTATTGCATGAATAAATCATAAATGAGGCAATGCATTACTATTGAATTGCTCCTCTCTCTCTCTCTCTTCTCTCTATTTATAAAATTAACAAAGATGCACATGAATTTGTGGTTTGTCTTTGGTAACGGTAAATTTGTGTAATTTTTGGAAATTCCAACAACAACAAGTCAAGGGTGATTTTTGACACTTAGTTTTTGACGTTTATATTTCGGACAGTTCCTGCATGATTTTTGATATGTGTCAAAGTAAAAAAAGCTCAGTTTGGTTTGCCATTTCATCATGAATAGACTTACGCCTGAACAACGTTTGCAAATTATTGAAATTTATTATCAAAATTCGATCCGTTTTTTATCGCAAAATTGTCTTCAGCGACGAGGCACCTTTTTGGCTCAATGGATACGTGAATAAGCAGAGGCAATTCAGCAGCTACAAATGCATCCCGAAAAATGCACTATTTGGTGGGGTTTATGGGCAGGTGGCATCATTGGGCTGCACTTCTTCAAAGACGATGAATACCGCAACGTTACGGTCAATGATAACAGACTTTTTTTTTGCCGAAAATGAAGAATTGGACTCGGTCGACGTGTGGTTCCAACTGGACAGTGCCATATGCCACACTGCATGCAAAACCATGCACCAATTGAGAGGCGAATTTGGTGAGCAGTTAATCTCACGTTTTGGTGTAGTCAATTGGCCACCAAGATCGCGTGATTTGACCCCATTAGACTATTTTTTGTGGAGCTATGTTAAGTCTCTTGTCTATAGGGACCAGCCAAACACGATTACTGCTTTGGAAGCCAACACCAACATTGAACGCGTCATTTGTGAGATTCCGGCCGAAATGTGTGAAAAAGTGTGCCAAAAGTGAACCATCAGAATGTAAAGCTTAGTCGCGAGCAACAATTAAGTATTAAGTGAAATTATCTTTAAAAAGTATATGGCAGAAATTGATTTATCGATCAAAATAAAAATGTTATTAATTTTTGTAAAATTTCTGAGTTTTTGTGAGTTTTAAAAACTAAGCTCTTGAAAAATCACCCTTTACAAGCTATGGTTCGCAATTACACTGATTGAGCACAGTAATGCAGGACAATTTTGAAATGATTTTTTAAATCTGAAGGCATCAATTTCTTATAGAGTGGAACCATTTGTATTTTTACTTTGAACCAGCCCTTCTCACGCTCTCATTTTGAAAGTATGTATTTATTGGGTACTCACAGATTCTTTTAAAAATTATCATGCAGGGTAAATGATTTGAAATAATGATGTAGTTTCCTTGAATGTCCATCATAATATCACAAAGGAGGTGCATAAAAATTGCACTCTAATTCACGTATCGAAAACACTTAAGAAAAATGGTGCGAGCGATAGGGATCGATGGAAGATTGGTGTAAAAGGCTTCAAAGTTATAGGACTTCAACATAATAAATTTTCATAACATTAAAGAACCTGAATTCCAATAGTAGTACGAGGAACTACATAGGTGTGTATGGCAAAATGGGCAGATCAGGTTACTCTTTCAAAAAATCAAATAATCATCGTCGACGAAAGAGATTTGTGATGTAATTCGCTTTTGAGTCAGTATCTTAAAATTGATTTTTGTACCGCAGATGCTTTCTACGGGGCTGGCAAGATTACCCGGATTCCGGAACATCCCGTGAAATCCGAGACACAGTTTGGGAACCCTAGTCCCTAGAATTGTATAATACAGCAGTTTCTGTAAAGCTTTTCACTTCGCCGTTCGGATTCGGCATTAAACTGTAGGTCCCTTCCATTCATGTACAAATATAACACGCACAACATGAGTGAATGCGAAAAGCGAAAAGCTCGGCCTAGGCCCTCCATGGGCTGTTGTGCCATTAAAAGTAAGTAAGTAAAAGTTCTGTTTAAGAATAATTAAAATTGGGGTTGTGTGAGAGTTAGAGAGCATAAGTTAGAAGCAGAAAAATAGGAGGAAGCCGCAACTGAACAGCGGCAAGTATGCGTGGGTAACATGAGCGCAGTTGTTAGTTGAGCAGTGGAGCAGAGGGGCAGAGGGGTTGGGGTGTCGTGATTGTGTGATAAGTTCAATGTAGTATGATTTGTAATCGGTTGTTTTAAATAATATCAACAACAACAACAAACACTAAAGATTAGTCACACTGGAAAACAATAACAATTGAATTGCATACTGAGATCGAGAGTTTGCTATAATTAAAATGTTATTATTGTTTTAGTTACTGATTATAACGCATTTCTAGGCATTCCATTGTTCACTGCCATTTATAAGTACACAAGTATGTACAGCAGAGCGGGTCACAAAAAAAAGTTTGAAATAAAATACTAATTGAAATAAAATAAGAATTGCACCAACATTTAACAAGCTATAACTTTTTCGTTTATTAACCTAATGGAACACTTCTTGTGCAAGGAATTAATGATTTTCTGAGAGCTGAAAATTTTTGAAAAAAAAATTGGGGGTACAACCCTGAGTACGTGACCTAACTAAGTATTACAAATGACTTCGGAGATGAATAACACCTAACAATCGTTGAGCCTTTTACACCAGTATATCACATATAAATATCGGGCATCAACTGCCAAAGTTATAAACAAAAATTCATTTTGGCGGTTTTTAGGGTGGTCAGAAATACTCTCAACATAAGCTTTCAGATAGGTTGTGGTTTTTTCATACTTTTTTTTTTGTATGGCCATGGCCAAACTAATAGAATCACCGCCTTTGGGGTTCCACATAATGACAAAATGTATAGTGTATTTAACTCCACCCGATTCATATCGCTAGTTCACAATACTTAAACAGGACCCTATCTAACTCCAAAAAAAGTTTATTACTTACACTTGTTGGTACAACATACTATAACCGTTATTTACCATGTCAACTGCATTTATTTGGACAAAAAAATAGAAACACTTAATTTTTAAAAGAAAGCATTCTTTTTTTTTTATTTAAATTCGTGAATGTTATTAATAATTTATTGCTAAGCCTTTATTTATTATAACCTCGCTCTATCTTTTTGGCATAGAGTCCACAAGTTTTTGACATTTTGCAATCGGAATAGAGTACCATGTTTCATGAACGATTCGCCACAATTCTTCAACATTTGATGGGTTATGCTTTCTAACTTCTACCTTCAGGTCATGCCACAAATACTCAAGCGGATTTACCATAAGTCCGGTGATTGACACGGCCACTCCAAAATGTCGAGTTTTTGTGTTTGAAACGAAATTTTCGTATACTTGGCTGTGTGTGTTTAGGATCGTTTTTCTGTTGAAAACACCGTTTTAGCGGCTTATCTCATATTTCCTCAGTCGATGGTAGCATAGTATTTTGTAAAATATCTACGAGGCCCGTTTTGGCGATTGGCGATTAGATTTGATCACATTTAGTTCAGGTTCCGTTAGATGCCTTCTTCGACCCATTATGTGGAACTGATTTAGTAAAATAATTAAATTAATGCAAATATCACTAAATTTAATCAAAGATAATATTAATTTCAATTTACGCGCTCGGTTTCACAATTTTTTTTCTCGGATTAATTGAATATTTTTGAGAAACGATTCCATTTTTTTGGCTAGCTTGATTTTGTTGGAATGGCAAAAAACGACAAGTGTTGAGTAACGATTTTTTATGAAATAGATCGGATATTGCTCCAGTGTTGTAAAACAGCCATAGGAACCGAATAGAAAATACCTTTTATGTCATTATGTAGAACCAAAGGCGGTGTTTCTATTATTTTGGCCATGGCTGTACATACATATATAATAAAGTATATTCAAGAAATGAGCAATTAAATATTTAATTTGCAACTAGAAGTAGCATTAAAATTCTATTCGAAATTTTCGTAGAAATCTCCAACAAGGGAAAATTTACAAATAGACCTGGAACAGATTAATTCCCCATCTTTTCACCTTGCTTACGCAAATATGTATGCAAATCAAATTCTCTCTTTCCCTCCCGGAGCAAAAAACGTGCTTTTGAAGTAAATTTTGAAAGCGTATTTAAATCTTTGCCAAAATCTCGCACACAATTTTATAAGTATGTATTTATATACTTACATAAACTTTAAGGTTGATTTTATTTTTAGAGTCATAGAGTCATTTAGTCTCATAGATAATTACTTCATCACTTAAAAACTTTGCGTATAGGTAAATCATTTCTCCAAATCGCTGAAGCTTACAAGCAAAAATCTCTTCACTCAACACATTCTTAATACTAAAATTCTTTACACTGATTACAAAAAAAAACTTAAAAAAAAAGACGAGAAAATGAAAAACTGATAATGATAGAAAAGAAAAATTTTAAAAGCCTTAATGAGATGAACACGACCTCAGAAACAACAGAAACGACAATAACAACAATAAGATTGGAAAGCAAGAACCAGCCAACCAACCAACCAACCAACCAACGAACGAACGAATCAACCAACATCATCAGCTAGAACAATGAGTACAAAAAATAAACTGATGACTTTAGCATCTCCTCGCCGCTTGGCTCCAGCACGGGAGAAGAGCGGAAGGACGGAGGACGATAACAAGAAGAATGGAGGAGAAACAAAAAAAAGTAATGCAAGTAAAAATGAAAGTATTCCAACAATGCAACATCCTTCCGGCTGCTGTTGCTGATACTGGTGATGATGATGGCGATGATGATGCTATTGCTATACCACCGGCACCAGCAGCAGCAGCAGCAACGACAGCACCAAATGCAATAAAGTAAGAATATAATTTCATTTGGTAATACAACGAGCAGCCAGCGAGTACTAACCTTATTTGTAACCAGCAACAGCAACAACTACAATAACAACAACAACAACAACGACATACTATTTGTCGATATCAATGATGCAGCAGAAAATAACAATACAGCAATACAACAATAATGCAATAATGCTGCTAGCAATACATTACAATGGGTACGAAAAAAGAAGAAAATACAAATGTAGCAGAAATAACTTTTTAGTAACAAAAACAAATATTTGCTAAAATAAAAAGCGAAATTATAAAATACGAAAAAAAAAAATTGGTGGTCCACCACAAATCTGTGAAGGCGCTCGCTCTCGTGTACAAACTCCGAAGTTTTCAGTTGATGCCTCATCAACTGAAAGTTATAGCGTCATGCCACACCAAAACAGAAAAGAATTAAGCAGCAAGGAAAAACTGCAGACGAAACCAACAAATAAATAAAATGGAATTGCAGCTCGTTTCTAAGGAACAAATGTAATAAAGGCCAAATGGCAAGTTGCAGTTTTTGTTGAGTGAATGAATTGAGGATATTATAGGAAGGATTTCAATTCTTACTCTTGAAGCGTGATATAAACGAGGGTGGAAATAAATTTGGCTTTCTGTGCTGCTTGTATACACTTTTTCCAATAGCAACAATAGTAACTATTAAAATATTTTGAATTGGACTTCAACCGTTTAGAAAGTGTCCTTTATTTACTTAGTTTATGCCATTCCCAGAATTTTTGCAATCCCTGAGAAGGTGATTGAACAAATTTAAGACCATTTCAATATTCAGAAATTTTTTCGTTTACGCGAAATTCTCTTAAACTAAATTCTAATAATAACATTTTTTAGAATGCTCCCGAACATTGACGGGTACTCTCACGTGTTGATTTTATGTTGCCAGATTAGATATTTTGCAGCTTAATTTAGCTTATTTTTTTCTCCATTAACTACTAAGTTTGTGTTTAGTTACTTTTTTGGCTACAACATTTTACCGGGATGATACATAAGCTGTGTTTTATTCACCAACTCATTCAACATGTGCGAATAAAACGATCAATTTGCTAACTATCTTCTTCGTTGCGTTGTCATTCACAACAAATCTGCTCAATAGCAGATGAGCACAAGGATTTCTCTTCTTTATTATATGGGTGAACCCGTTTTTCACATCAAAAACATTTGATCTATGTATTTATGTATATGTACATATATAATATCTGTATGTTTGCACGTGAATTAAGTTCGAGTTGCATCCAATCTGGAACTCATACTAAGAGGCAAAAAAAAATCTAGTCTTGTATTTTGAACAAATCAGTTGTCGTTCAAAAAAATCATGCTAAGCATTTATTGAGTACTAGGTAGTAGTTTGTGGAACTTTGATCATGAGCTGATCGTGTAATATACTTGCTAACTCATTTCCAATAAAATACTTATTAATGAAAAATATAAAAATAATAATTTTACTTGTATATGTTTGTAATATTTTTCATGTTTGAAACTTTAAGAAATAATAGATTGTTTGCCATTGACATCTCTTTAAAAGCCTTTAAGATTGATATTTTTCCATTTTTTGGAAAAAAGAGAAACAGTTTTTCAGTACGAATGGAATTAGAAATATAGAAACCACAGAGGCAGAAACTTTGTACTTATTGCTAGCAATGGAAAAACGCAATTACTACGCTTCAATGTAGAGATTAAGGGAATTTAAGAATGATCTTGTTAATGTTGTTATTCGCATATTGAAGTTTACTTCTTTCGAATCGGTTTTATATTTATTAGGAGTTGAACAGATTATCACCTCATCGAAAATTCTCAAGGAAATGATGGGCAGCCTTCTATCAATCCAGTATGAAAAAATTGAGGATGCATATTAATATATGTACACATAAATAATGGGCAGCACATATGCATCCACATGGTTCCACCAGTATGAATCAAACTCGACAGATAGAGGTTGCTGATTCGCGTATGCATCATACCTGATTGACAGAGGGCGCTGAGTATGAATCGTACTCGTATGATTGAGGGCGCTGATTCGCGTATGATTCAAATTTGACTGATAGAGGACGCTGAGTATGAATCGCACTCGTATGATTGAGGGCGCTGATTCGCGTATGATTCAAATTTGACTGATTATGAATCGTAGTCGATTGATAGAGGGCGCTGTCCACCAGTTTCTAGTAAAATTTGACATTTCAAACAAAAATAGCTAAATATTTCTAAAACTGAAAGAATAAGCGTATAGATGGAAGAAAACAAACGCGAGGCACAAACAAATGACGATTGTGTTACAATAAAATCTCCAGCAAAAACTGCGGCTGAGAGACAGCGAGTATGTAGACTTCATCGAAAAATGGAGGTCCAACAAAATTCAGATTCTGCTATAGTGAAAAAAACCCAAAAACCAGCACAGAGAGATTGCGAGAGTGTAGACTTCGCAAGCAACTTGAGGCACAACAGAATTCGAATTTCATTGAAAAAAAACTAGCAAAGACTATTGCGTGAATGGCAAATGAGTTTTTTATTAAAGCCAATAATTAATTGCATCAACACTCTTCTCACTGAGTCCCGACAAATGTCGCCATATTTTGCCTCACCTGACATTCATTGAGGAGGCCAAATTCCCAGCTTCTCAACAAAAGAAAATTGCAGAAGATTTGAAACTTTGAAAATTTGACTGAAAAAAATTTTCCCCGTGGAAAGAAAACAACTTGCAACCTCGTAATATTCGCGAGTTCTCAGACCTGCAAGCGGCAAATTTTCCACCTATAGAAATCATACAACCTGAATATTTTGATGATATTTGACTCTGATTTTTACAAGATTACTAAACCGGATCTGAAAACCCAAAACGGAAACTTTTTAAGAAGTAAGGCGTTCCACTGATTCAAAAATTTTTTTTTAATATAACTTTTAAGCAATGCCTAAATTGAAAGACTTTTTTTTTTTAATTCTATTACATCAAAAAAAAAAAAAAAATTTAATTAACTTGTTGATGTTTAACTCAATATTTTTATTAAATTAATAATAATAATATTAATTAATAAATTTATTAAATTTAATGTAACTGAAGATTGAACAAAAGTAATGAGTAAATGTGATCAACTTTTGTGGCATGGTGTATGTTTAGTACAAATACAACGTTGAGCGTACGTTTACGAAAAACAAAAATAAATTATATTGTTTTCTGGCTACAAACATTTATTTTCATCTACTTTTAGCTCTTTCTAAGCAGTTTCAGCATAGCGCGTTATCGTTATCGTTACCATCACCGATAATAAACTTCCTATTACTCAAAATAAAATTCCTGATAATAATCAATCTATGTAAAAAGGCATTATAAAGGGTGATTTTCTAGAAGTGTGGTTTTCAATCTCGCAATACTTTTTTCGGAGTTGGTCTTTTTGACAGCTGTCACTTGATATATGCTCAGTTTGGTTTGCCATTAGACTTACGCCTGAACAATGTTTGCAAAAAAATTTAAATTTATTATCAAAATTCATGCGCTGTGAAATAAGTGTTTCACAAGCTACGCCCACTTAGCGACGAGGCTCATTTGTGGCTCAATGGATACGTAAATAAGCAGAATTGCCATATTTGGAGTGAAGAACAGCCAGAGGCAATTCAGCAGCTACCAATGCATCCCGAAAAATGCACTTTTTGGTGCGGTTTATGGGCAGGTGGCTTCATTGGGTCGTACTTCTTCAAAGACGATGAAGGCCGCAACGTTATGGTCAATGGAGAAAGGTACCAATACCGTTCGATTATAACACTTTCTTTTGGCCGAAAATGCTAGAATTGGACTCGGCCGACATGTGGTTCCAACAGGACGATGCCAGATGCCACACTGCACGCGAAACCATGCATCAATTGAGAGGCGAAGTGAATTTGGTGAGCAGTTAATCTCACGTTTTGGTGTAGTCAATTGGCCATCAAGATCGTTTGATTTGACCCCGTTAGACTATTTTTTGTGGGGCTATGTGGGGCTCTTGTCTATAAGGACCAGCAAAACACGATTACTGCTTTGGAAGCCAAAGCCAATATTGAACGCGCCATTGGTGAGATTCCGGTCGAAATGTGCGAAAAATGTTCCAAAAATTGTACCTTCAGAATGGTCCACTTGAAGCGTAGCCGCGGGCATCATTTAAGTGAAATTATATTATCGAAATTGATTTATCGATTCAAATAAAAATTTCATTCACTTTTGTAAAATTTCTGTTTTTTGTTCTTTTTCAAGATCCAAACTCTTAAAAAAATCACCCTATAGAAGTAGTACCTTAACTTAACTTAAAATGCAACTAAATTTCTCAAACATTCCAAGCACCATTTTCAATGTTTGCCATTCAATGTTGTATTTTCATTTGAATTTCTCATTACTGGTAATATACCGGTATACCGTTACCAATATCACTACGTTACTGCTACCGTTACACGTTTTTATTTCGGTTTCAGTATTTGGTATTATGGGGTGTCAGGATATTGAAACTTACATATAAAATTAGAAATAAAATGGCCTAAAATGGATCTCAACTAATATCAACAGTAAAAATTCAGAGATTATATGAAAAAAAAAACTACCATAGATTCAGTATTTCGACTTCCGAATTTCATCTCTGATTCACACTACACTAAAGTTACAAACTTTTGATGTAATCGAGTAATTTTTGACTCACAGTGCGTCAATTTCAACTCATGTGGCTTAAGTTGAACGTGGTTAGATCTCCTCTGTTACGCTCGACCTCAAATCTGGGAGGTAAGATGATCGGAAATCATTACTTGATTGAGTTAAATATTGCAATTTAACCACCAGCTTCCTTCGTTCGTTGAACTCTTTTAAAACATTTAAGTTAGAAATTCAGAATATTTATTTATTTTTATTTTTAATAACTTCGAATACAAGAAACTCTTGCAAACTCTTTCAGCTCATTAAAAAGTAATTTACACGGCTCTCTCTGCTTCAACAAAATTCTTTGTTTCACCGAAATGGTCGTTTTTAATCTTCAAACCTTTTGTTTTTCATTAACTTCTAATTTTACTATACATTTACAAAATCACAATTCATTATGTATGTAAATGCCTTCAAATTTGTATGTAGTTTTCATGCTTACATCTGTACTCGTAAATAACTATGCAAAGTACAAGAGTTGGATAAATATATGCAACAAATTTCATTACCATCATTGATGCGGTTCCTTAAGCTGTGCTACTCACTTGCCGCTGTTAGTTTGTCCCTCATCTGCGAGGCACTGACTGAAGTCTACCAGCGATGCCGCAATGTCGAGCTTACATTACTCATTAAAAATATCTCAAGTTGAAAATTACCCAAAAATTCTTATGCAAATATAAAAACTTAATTGCGCAACGTTTTCTTGCTGAATTTTGAATCTGTTTCCCGAGCTTTCTGTGCTTTGCTTTGCGCATTTAAATTTTGTAAATGCGAAATGCAAAGTGTTTCATAAATCTTTTAAATTTCTTTATTATAGTTTCGCTTTTGCTAGTTATGCTGCTGTTGCTGGAAGTGAAATCTACATTTTATTAGGGGGACCAGACGGCAGCTTAGCATAGCGCACGTACACAATTGTAGTCTACTTAGTAGAACTCGTGCTTTCATTTTCATGGTTTTTGCAAATGACTAATGGTCGTGAAAACGGGGAGGGAGGCGGTGTGAAAGAGAGGCAAAGAGCAAAGCAGAGCGCAAGAAAGCCACGCAGGCTTTGAAGTATTTTGTGCTCGTTTGTTTATAAGTAAGTGTTTAAAATCTTAAAAACTTAAGTAAATACGCAATGAAATATGGTGAGTGCGGTCGATTGCAATGAAATTGTGCATGAAATTGGAATGGCAATTATTGTTATTTATCAATTCTTTACGATTTGAGAGGGGAGAAACTTCAAGGGGCTTTAAAAATTAATGCAGTCTCAGTGAAATTATGGTGAGAATTATAAATAGACTTTTACTAAACTCCTACCAACTTTAAGCTATTAAATTTCAATGCTACCTATACATATACATTTACATATATGCGTATGTATGTATTTCAATAAGTGTTCTCCTTCACTCCCTCTCTCCGTTCATTTGTTTTTATGTACTAACTTTGTTTTTTTTTTGACTTAATGCACATTTACTTTATTGACCATATACTAAATGCCTATAAGTGGTGCACAAGTACATTTATATACATATGTACATGCATTTATGTGTGTATGTATGTAAATATGTATGTATGTATGTATGTATGTAGTGGAAATATATGTAAGTGTAGCTGTTAAAACCTCTCGTAAATATTAGTAACTTTTGCAATAACTTTTCCAAGTACTCCGCTCTTACTCTCTCTCTCTCTCTCACTGTCTGTCTTTGACTTCTTGCGCTCAGCACTTTTGGATGTATATCATTTGGTATAAGAGTGTGCATTCATGTACGAGTAGTTTTGTTGTTTTTGGTCTTTTTGTTTTTTTGTTGGCAAATTTCCAAAAATCTCTCAAAATATATTGTTATTATAGGCCACAAACTTCTAACATATTGCTAGCTGCAACGAGTAGCAACTGGATACACACACACACACACACACACACACACATATTCACATATAAATATGTACATTGGGAAGCCCATAGTATCAAGTAGCAGCAGTAGCTGTAGCCAAAGCCAACTCTGCTTGGTTGACTTAACTTTTGGAAAAGTTTATTTAGAGCGTAATTTCGATGCAACCATTTGGAAAATAAAACAATTGCATCAAGAGCAACAGCAACAGCATCAACACCAAAGCTAAAGAGGCTCACTAAGTTTATAAGTATGTGATAGAAATATTACTTAATTGGTTATATTTTTATGTGCATCTACTTCAAATCCAGTTCTAGTAAAATGCCCTCCATAAGTGTAAGTCTTTTTTATTGCTAGGCACCGGGATTATCTTCGCCAAAACTATTTTTTTTTAGATGTTTCCATTTTACCAATATTTTTTTGTAGTGTAGTGTACACATTTGAAGCGTTTTCTAGATTGTAAAATATGTTTTTCTAGAACTAGAAGACCATTAAGAATAGAGTGGAACGATCATAGCCTACAAGAGTAAAAATTGCTATGAAAAGCTTTTCACTTCGCCGTTTGGGTTCGGCATTAAACTGTAGGTCGCATGGGCTGTTGTGCCATTAAAAGTAAAGTAAAGTATAGATCATAGCCTAGAGCTACATTTCCCTTTTCTAAAATATCATGTAAGTTGCTTTGGAATAGCAACGTGCACTAGTCAGCTAGTAATTACTTACTTTGATCTGTGAAAAGGAGTAATAAGCGCAGATACAATTGCTCTACGGTTTAATAATTGACGAGTTGTTGATTCAAAATTAATTTAGGATAAAGCAAAAAAATTCTTCTTTAGTGACCCGAAGAAATCAAATTTATCCTCCTTTGTGGTGCAAATCGGCAAAACTGGGAATATTATTGATTTTGAAGTTTATTTAAAGTTAGTTTATTTAAGTGATCGCTGTGACGTAGTGGTAATGCGTTGGACTGCTACGCAGAGTGTCCGGGGTTCGAATCTCGGCACAGGCAAAATAAAAAAAAAAGTAGAAAAAAAATAATTTTTCTACACGGCATCTGGCACCACCTCTTGGCAGGCAATGGCAAACCTACAAGAGTAAAAATTGCTATGAAAAGCTTTTCACTTCGCCGTTCGGATTCGGCATTAAACTGTAGGTCCCTTCCATTCATGTACAAATATAACACGCACAACATGAGTGGATGCGAAAAAGCTTGGCCTAGGCCCTCCATGGGCTGTTGTGCCATTAAAAGTAAAGTAAGTTATTGAAGAAATCGAAAATGTTTCAAATTAATAAATTGGGTTTAAGTAAAGTCATACAAAAAGTCAAAAGTTTTACTAAGTCAAGTTTTTGATCGTTTTTAGAGAAAAAGTTCTGCATGGCTTTACTTAAGGCTGGTAAATCGTAACGAGTGAATGTGAAAATTCTTAAAAAAATGCATGCTTTTTCAGTTAAATTATATCAAAAATCTGAGGGACGCCATTCGATCTAGCACACTTATTTGACATATAAGCGACTTCTGTTTTGTGCCTTTTTACATAATGTTTTTGTCATAAAAAAATACAAACCTATCGAAAATATTTCTTAAATTATCGGAGTAGCTCATCCGGTTTTCGCCATTTTACAATTTATTTTCATTTTGTTGAGCTTTGAGGGCTTCTTTCTTCTATTAATAAAACACAACAGCCCATAAAGGGCCTTGGCGGAGCATTTCGGCAACCACTCATGTTGTGCGTGTTATATTTTAACATGAATAAAATAGGCCTGCTGAATCCGAATGGCAAAGTGAAAAGCGCTTCAAAAGTAAAGTGCAATTTTTACTCCTGTAGGTTTGTCATTGCCTGCCAAAAGGTGGTGCTGTGCATAAAAACTTTGTTTTTCTTTTTGGTTTTGCCTGTGCCGGCACTTGAACACCGGACACTCTGCTTACCAGGCCAACCCTCTACTAGTACTACACCACAGTGACCACGTCTTTGTAGGCCATATTTTCATATTCTGGTCGACGATTGAGGATCTGAAATACTTTTGCAAAATAGTTGAATTTAATGAGCATATGTATTCACTATCATTTTATAAAATAAAAACAATTTTAAAACATATTTGCATTTGCAATGTTGCTCTGGAATTCATTGCCAACAAGAAAAATGCTGTTGCCTCTTAATACAATTTGCATAATATACAAAAATATTAGCAGCGACATATGTTCGCTACTAAAAGTAAAATGTGTGATTTTGAGCCAAAAAGAAAAGGGGGAAAAGCACAACTATTTAAAAACAAGCAACCGAAAACGAAGAAAACATTGCCATAAACTAAACAAAACACAAAAGAATTCCGAGGCAGCATCATCAGCAGCAGTAGCAGCCATAAAGAAGCATAGAGCTAACAGCTTTTAGCCAAGCATTTTGGCAAATGCTTAAAATGTTACAACTAGCAAGCAAACAAATATAAATAGAGTATAAAACTTTAAGCAAATTCTAAAGAAAACTAACTCTTTTCTTCATCTTCAACTTTAAATGGAGAGACATGTTTTTGTTTTGTTTGTGTGTGTGTGTGTTTTGGCGGATTTTCCTATCGACGAACTTTATCTGTGTTAATGTTATGCAGTAAGACCAACAACAACAGCATTAGAATGACAATTTTTTCTCTTATGCCACACTTACATTTTCTCACTCTCTCTATCTCTCTGTCTCTCTCTCCCTCTCCCACTCGTTCTTCCAATAGTTTTTAGAGTTTTTAGAGTTTTCTAGTTGAAAGTAAGTAGTTAAAAATATTGTCGTCGGCGACGTTGACGTCTCGTGAGCGTTTGCTGCAATTTCGCACACATTAGCATCGCTAAGCACATGCACATGAATACACAAACAAACACACACACACATATTCATACACACACACATAAATATGCTGCTGTGCATGCATATGCAGCGAATTGCATCTTTATGCATTTATCTTCCCTTTTATTTTTGTATTTTTGTGCACAATGTTTTTTTCTTTTTACTTTACGTAAAGTCCACTTTATGTGTGTGTTGCTGTTATTGCTTTAAATGTAAGATGCTTAAACTTGCATTTGGCTTAAATGCTGTGTTCTTCTACAGCGGTGCTGCCAAAGAGAATCATTCATGTGTAAACAGCTTTTATGCTCCTAATGACAGTTATTTAGTGCAATTCACAGTAAAATTGTAGTCGTAATAGAATTTAGTGTTGAAGTATTTACGCTTGAATATTTCCACATCTTACGTATTTATTTATTCATCTGGGAAATAGAAAAAGTATTCATGTAAATCCCTACTTTATTTAGTTTATTTAGTATTTTTTTTTTTTTTTGGCAAAAACATTAAAGGTGAGAGAGAGAGAGAGAGAGAGTAGAATAGAAATGATAGCATGAATTGCACTTTTACACTTTATAATGTTTCAAATTCCAACATAATTCGAATCGATTGAAAATAAATCGATTCCATTTTTCCCTACGCATCTTTACAGAATCTTTATAGAATCTAGGGTTATTCCTACTTATGGCTTAGTTATGTTAAAAAGTGTTTTATAGTCTACCTCCTATTTGAAAACTTATGTGGAAAATCTCTCAAAACCCAAACAAAGGATTTTTGGATCACTTCACAAAAGCCAAAGTGATTTTTGCATAACTTTCTCATTTTATACCCGATTTTTATAAATTTTGAATCTACTCATCCCAAATTATTCTTAAAAACTCAATTACCATATTACTTATATAATACTCATTTGCCAGTATGATCACCGCTTAAAATCATACCCCATCGCTCTTCCTCCAATTCAACCTTACATTCTTTTAATTTTGTCTGTGGTTACTTGTAGTTAAAGTGATTGTATGTACTTATATTGGATATATTTCATCTGAAAGTATGTACAATACAAGAAATTCAGATGGGAAAGGTGGAACACATGTAACTCCTGTTTAAAATTTCGAATTTATAAATCATTACAATTTCATAATGGTGTACTGTACGTTCTCACACACAGATAGGCATGCATATGTCAATACTAGAGGCCGCTCGCGCATCTAGAGGTTGCGGGGGAAGGGGTGTCAGGTTTAGCCATAAATCAATACCCGTGACTAGTCGCGGATCCAATGGTGGCGGGGAAAGGATTTTGCTCTTTCCACTTATCTGATAACAGTACAGGCGACACCCTCAGCTCCCTCTTTGAATCCGCTACTGCCATGGACGTACACAGGCATTTGCAATGATGAGCACGCGATGTGGCATAAAAATGCACGCATGCAACACTAACGCGAATTTCGCACTTTTCTGTCATTGTCATTGTCTTTTTTTTTCTTTTCTTTTCTTCTCCTCTCTGAATACATTGGTATGTACATATGTATTCATTGTCTGCGGTTGTGTGGGGTGGGACTGTATGCGGTGCTCAAGTGTGTGTGTGTACGAGTGCGAGTATGTGTGTTAGTGTTTTGTGTTGAAATGCGCCTTTGGCTGTGGTTACAAAATTTGCAAACATTGCAGTTACATACGAGTATATATGTATGTACGTATATGTATGTGTATGTGTGTGTGTTGGTGGATGTGAGTATCACATACATACCTACATTCCCATACAAGCATATCTTTTGCAGTAGTTTTTCTAGCACTGGCAGCTGTGATTTTATTTGAAGCGCTTTTCAGGATAAAACAACAACACAAATGTGTGGGGGAAAAATCGAGATCAACAACAACTACAGTAGAAATTCGCGGAAAAATTCGCAAACTTGTACAAAAACTGCATTTTTCTTGTTAGATGCGAAAATGGGATTTAACTTGTTGAGGCAAAAGCGCAATTTTGTTTCTTTTTTTTTTGTCAGATTTCTTTCCCCCTTCCCCCCCCGTCACATGTGTCGTGGAATTTAGTTTGAGGTTAGAAATTTTTGAGCACTACATTTGCATTTGTGCGCAATTTGTTTTTTCGTATTCAATTTTATTTACTACTGCATAGAAAAGTTTAGTAAATGGGGAAAAATATAGGGCGAAATTCTAGAAAGTGAATTAGGTTAGTAGAAAATTGAGTTGCCGATTTGCAGAGCCGCGCAGTATTTGCGGCACTGCACGGCCGTTGATATTTTGGTTATCAATGTAAACGAGTACCAGGAGTAATATTTAGTGAGGCAGGATTGGGTGGAACAGTTATAAGATTTCAATTTATTGTGTGTGTTTCAGTAGGAATATAGATAAAATAAAAAAGTCTGTACCAGATACAGCACGTGGCGCAAGGGTATCATGTTCTTTTTCTTCTTCTTCTTATAATGGCACAACAGCCCATGGAGGGCCTAGGCCGAGCATCTCGCATCTATTCATTTTCTGCATGTTATTTTTGAACAAGAAAGGGACCTTCCAAGAAAGGGACCTGAATCCTAATGACGAATTGAAAAACTTTTCATAGGCAAATTTTACTTTTGCAGGTGAGTCATTACCGCCTTGTGCCGTGTAGAAAAGTGTTTTTTTCTACTTTCTGATTTTAGGATGTGCCGAGGTTTAAACCCCCGGATATGCTGCGAAGCAGATCGGAGCACTACCAACCACACGCCATGGCGACCATCAAATTTCAGATATGTATTTATAGTCGCCGTGGTATTTGTTTACACGAAGTGCCTACAACAGAGATTTTCAATGATAGTAGACAATCTAACGTCCTTCAATGCATTACATATCATATATATATATATATGCTCATAATTATTGTGTATGGGTGCAAGACACTGCCCAATAATGCTCTACAATGTTCTACAATGATGTGTTCATAGTTAAAAAAAAGAATTCTTCCTAAAAAACAGAAACGTGTAGCCGCTAGCCACTAATGAAGTGAAATGTCTTAAAGTGGTTTATATCTGCACTTTCTCTCCACCTTCTCTCTGCACTTTCTCCACCTTCGCTCTGCACTTTCTCTCCACCTTCTCTCTGCACTTTCTCTCCACCTTCTCTCTGCACTTTCTCTCCACCTTCTCTCTGCACTTTCTCTTCACCTTCTCTCTGCACTTTCTCTGCACCTTCTCTCTGCACTTTCTCTCCACCTTCTCTCTGCACTTTCTTCGCTTCAGCATCGCGTTCTAACAGCCTTTATATATGATACAAAAAAAATTTACGTGAACCTGTAAGTTTATAATTTTTATACCAAGTTTCATATGTTATCTGGATAAAGTGAACTTTTCAAATGGAAAATATTTAAATTTATAAAAGTAATTCAGATTTAATGAATTATAGTGCAAAAAAAACTACGTTAATGAAACTGGAAAATATTTAAGATTACTATTTTTTTTTTTCAAAAGAATTTAAGTGTCTATTTAAAAAGCATGACTACATAATTTCTTAGTATAGTTGCGTCTAATAATCTTAAATTATTTAAATGTAATTTTTAATGTAAAATTATAAAACCGTGATTAGCTACTTTAGGAAAAAATTTATAATTGTATTTCAGGCAAATTTTAAGTTAACTCATGAAAAGAGCGTGAGGTGTATATTTTGTGTTCTCAGTTTAAGAGAGAGGAAAGTACTTCTTATAGAAAGTTCACCTTAATTAATATGAAACTCAGAGGCACGGTTGCATTTTCTATTACTGCAAATGAAAAATGAATTTGGTGTTTTTTCTGTTGTGTTTACTGAACCCTTGAGCTTGGGCTCTTCAGCTCAATAAACCCAACAGACAAATCACCAAACAATGAATTTAAAGCTTTTACACAAATCAAAAAATACTGAAAATTCTATTTTATAAATTAAAGATACCCACAAATAATTTTTTCACCTCATAGGAATAATTAAATCTAAAGGAAAAAAGGAAATTAAGTTTTGATGAACTTTTTACAAATGATACTTCATCGTAGCTTGTTCTCTTTTATTTATTATTTTTGCACGGTGTTAATGAAATGCTAGATTTGTTTTCGAAATGAAAACACACACACACACACACATACACAACACCTGAGACCTAATGCAGTGATAAAAATAATGAAAAAAACAATTGCGCTTTAATAAAAATAAGGAAAAAAAAAAATTTCATGCGTGCGTGTGAATTCAAGTGAAAACTTTTCCAAATAATCAGAGTTTTTTGTGTGTGTCGTGTTTGGTGCATTGAAGTGTTAAGCGCACGCCGACAACTGAAATCATCATCAATGTCAGTGAAGTGGTTTCAACTGAGCTGGATGGAGTGGCCATCCAGCTCAGTCTGGTCATTGCTCGCTGAGGTCTGTACTGTTGAACGAAATGTTTCAAATGATATCAACTGGAAAATTTAATAAAAATGAAGCCAAATGTTCGATCGTGTATGCAGTAAACAGTTTATATAAAAATATTTTTTATTTATGCATACTCGTGCCAACAATCATGAATTAATTGTTGCACGTTCAGCAAAATCGCAATTTCAGCACATTTAATTTTTGTTTTCAATCTTTTTTATTTGTAAGCAATATAATTAATTAAATCTTAATTGTTTGAATTTTATATTCAGCCAATTTTTTTATTTTTCACTTTATCTTATTTACATCACGTTTAACAGCAGAAAATTCTCATTCATAAATATTTACATCATGTTGAACAGCATAAAGCTGCGTGTGCTACATTCTTCTTTTCTTTTTTCAATAAAATATTTTTGTTCTTTTTCCTTGCTTTTTAACATGCAGCAAGATAAAAAATATTCCATTTTTTTGCATTTCTGTAGTTTTCCATAGAAAAATATCGCCAACGCAACCGTCTCCTTTAAGGTAACCTAAAGAAAAAATACGTACCTAACTATGCACAATGCATACCCACTGCAATAAGGAGAGTTAGAATGTTGCCACTTCCGTAGTGGTTCCTTCCTGATCTTACTAGTGTTGTCGCAGCACCTTAACCACGGCTTCTTTTGTTTCATTTTCAGTTTTTTATTTTATGCCATAGTTGAGCAGTGGGGCAACGCGTTGAAAAATGCGTCTTTAATGTAATGTAGTAAGTAGTTTATTAAGTTCCGAGCTGGCTGTAAATCAAGTTTTAGTAGGACTAGTAGCACTATTATTTATTTCACATCCGGTGGTCATCGCTTTTAATGACTGTTTTCAAGAAAACTACTTTTTCTAGTTTAATGGATTTTCATGCCGATTCCAATATTGATAAATTTATTGTATGTACGTTGCTTGTATTTGTTACTACGCAATTCAGAAATCTTTAACTCTTTCTCTTGAAAACAAAATGCCCACGTTTTTGTATTCAGCTCCTCTCTATTGATAAAAGAAGTTTCAGACTTCAATACTGATCTTCTCTCCTTTCACGCTCTTTTTATTCTCATCTCCCTTGATAAATCAGCTGTTGTATTTGACATTTCGTTCTTGCGCAAAATGGTGTGACTGCTCTCTAATTATTCTTTCTATCTCTCTCTATGTAATATGGAAAACCTTATTAATATCTTTGAATACTACCTTGGAATGAATGTCTGCTACTTACTGTTAAGCAACATCGCATCCCACAGTGCAATTTATTTCTTTTTATATTCTCTCGAAATTCATCTTCATCATTTTTCTTTAGCTGGCTGTTGATTTCTGTTACGTTGCTGCATTCTTTTCTTTTCACTACACGTTTTCGTAGGTGCTTGCATTTGTTGTTGCTATTGACTGCTACTGCTATTGCTGCTGTTGTTATTTCTGATATTTGTGATTGCTGTGGCTGCTTTTGCTGTTGCTATTTCACGATGCTGCTGTTTTGCTCTTGCTGCTACCATTTTTATGCTTTTCCTTTAGCAACAACCATTTTGACATTTTATTGTTGCTGTGCATTGAATTTTCTGTGAAAATTGCTGCTTTTTAAATATATTTACAACACTATGGTACAATACACATTCTTACTTTGCTCCATTTTTCTTCATACATATTTTTTTCTATATTTCTTCTAGTTTTTGTTTGTTTTTTGTCATTCTGTCTGCCATACTTTTCTTTTTCAGTTGAAATGTGGAAAGAAAAGTAGTAAAAAAAAAAGAAAAAAAAAGTACTCTACAAATACATAAATAAAATATTTTTTTATGAACAGAAAAAAATATGTTTACTTTAGTGTTGAAGTCTGGTGCATAAAAATTTATGTAAGTCGTAAATTGCTCACACAAAAATATTGAAATCTTTCAAATCTGTAAAATCTATAAAAATGTGTAACGTCTGGCGGTAGCTCGCTGTCTCACACTCTCTTTCTCGCTCTCTCTCTCTGGCTGAATAAAGACTACGAGGTTAAGTCAATAAGTACCCGTGTTGGGAATGAAGTGGCAAGTTTTTCACAAATTTTTTTTCTATTTTTCAACGTTATCTCCTTTTAGTACAGTACACTTTTCCCAACGTTTCTGCCATTTCTTTAACGCCTTCAAAAGAAACTCTTCAAAATACGATTATGTCTCGACGATAACCTCCTCGTTTGAGCTGAATTCTTTTCCCCCGAGCCACGTTTACATGTTGGGGAACAGAAAGAAGTCGTTGGGAGCCAAGTCGGGCGAGTACGGTGGGTGCGGCAGCAATTCGTAGTTCAATTTCTGCAATTTGGCCGCGACAATTCCGTATCCGCTTGTTGTCCACCGTAAGCAATCGCGGCACCCATCGGGCCGGCACCTTTCTCATGCTTAACCTATCATGTAAAATATTAATTACCATTCCGTATGACACTCCTACGGCCTCTGCTACTTGGCGCACTTTCGTTCGGCGATCAGCAAGAATCATGTCGTGGACCGTTTCAACGATTTCCTCGATAACCACGTCTGGCGAGCGCACTTCATCAACAAAAAAAAAAAAAAAAAAAAAAATTACGACCACGTTTAAATTCGTTGAACCAATATCTTACGGTTGTCATAGATGGCGAAGGGTCCCCATAGACAGCATCCAACTTCGCTTTTATTTCTTCGCATGTTTCTCCATCCAAAAATAAAAAGCGAATTACGGATCGATATTGTTCTTTTTCCTTTTTTAGCGAAACACCAAATACGTGTGATACTAATGGCTGGCAAATAAAAACTAATCTATGAATCAGTTTGAAATTTAGTTTGATGTCGTGTGACAGATGGCAGTACACGACGGTAATGCCAACTTCCCTCAGCAACGCCACCTATCTTCACACACGGGTACTTATTGATCTACCCTCGTATAAACGAATATTGTATTCATTATATTATTATACTTACTTAAAAACGAAAAATATTTCGATGTTGGATATTGGGTTCTCCTATTTTTTGTTTGTAGTAATAAATAGTAGTAAAGCTTACGTGGCAAAACCCTACCGCTTTTAATGAATGAATGATTACTGTCTTGAAGTTTAAAAAGTTGAGGCATGGTCTTTTACTACTTATAAGTTTTAGAGGTTTGGGGGAGATTATGAGTTAGTATGATTAGCATAGGAAGTGGCGGAACTAATAAGGGGACCCAACTCTTACAACTTACTTCTTGTTTCTAAATTAAACAGAAAATCCGCAGTGATTCTGTTTCTTAACAGAGCACTTGGGCACATCCTGGTTCTACACTGGTAAAACCTTAACAACATTATGGAGAAGTGTCTTGCGGATGGAATATTCTATTTAAGAAAACGGTTTAATTTAATTAAATCTAACCTAATTAAATTTGACTACGAATTCTCGAATTTATAGATGCGAAAGCAGTTGCACCTCACTATTTTCTTAACATATCTTTACTCTTCCAAATCAAAAAAGCAGAGCTTCAAATTTTATTTTTTAACTTTCACTTGTAACTAAATTATTAAAGAATTTAACGAATAGTGGAATTCCAATAAAAAAAAAAAACCTATATAACTTTAAATGCGGTAGAAAAAAGGTAAAGAAGCAAAAACAACAAAAACTGATTTCCCTAAACCCATCCAACTTGCTCGTATGTTTGTATGTATGTGATGTATGTATGCACTTAGAACAAATAATGTGGCATCTACCAAAATAACGAAACCACAGCTGCATTGAAACCGCAACTTAAAATTGTAGGGCTTACTAAATAACAGCAAAAACACCAACGCCATCCAATTGGTACTCTCCGCTCTCGCACACACCTCTGCCGCTCTCTGCTCCAATGCAGTCAGCAGCCATTATAAAAACAAAAGGAGATAAGAGATCAACAAATTCATGCCAAACAAAAAAAGGAGAGACAAAAGCGAGGCTAGGATTTTTGTTTTTGCAGAGCCAAATGTTGAAGTTGCTGTCAAACTATGCATGTACAGTGTCGGACAATCGAATAAGAACACCTTGCACTATAAAACTTCCATTGATTCTTTTTTTATGGGACTGCTTATGGCAAACAATTTTTATAGAGAAGAAAATGGTATGTTATATACTTTATAAATTTCTAAGTCGTGTGTATTACTACATTTAAATATTCAAACAAAAAAGTTGAAGCGAAGCATTCAAATGCGGACAATCAAAATAAGAAAAGCAGACGAAAAACTTTATATGTTAAATAAATAGCTTTAATTTGTTTATAATTTGTTCTGGTAAACATTTAAATGGTCGCATTGAGGGTAATTCAACAAATTAAATATAAACTTTTCCGTAATGTCACAGCAAAATGGGTCGAGCAAAGCCCTGCAGTAAGGAGGAGGTGATAAAACTATTAGCAGATCCTCGACATTTGTCTACCAATCTTTATTACCTCAAAAATTTCATTGCAAGAGAGGTAGGCCCCGCAATTAGAGAGGAGACGGGTTGAAATTTGTGCTCGATCAGTAATGAGACGTTTGGTGAAAAAAAAATGTAAGGGAGAACAGCACGAAAAGTACCAATGTTGACACCTTAATCCAACCGAGAACTTGTGGAATATTGTCAAAGAGATGATTGGCAGTAGCAGAGCTAAAAACAAAGGCGATTTGTGGCAAAGCATTCAAAGAGCGTGGTATTCCATGCCCAAGGCTACTTGCGCGTCTCTGGTGGAATCAGTGCCTAGAAGGTGTAAGGCGGTTTTAATTAACAAAGGCTATTCCACAAATTATTAGCATTAGTGAACAATTTGAGTCAATATGTTATAATTTTTTGTTTTTTAATCAAGTGTTCTGATTTGTTTGTCCTTTTGAAATGTGATTTTATGTAAAACTTTTAAATTTCATTTTTTTCACTGAATTGATTTGGTTTTTGTTTTAAGAAAAATTTAAACTTATGGAATAAATTAATAAAAGTAAATACCTAGAGAAATATTTTTTTAAGATTTTTGGTTTCAGAAATAGGTGTTCTTATTTGATTGTCCGACACTGTATATACAACAACAATGACAGCAATTTGCATACATACGCATGGAGAATGAGAACATACATATGTACGTACGTTCATAGATATCGTCATTTCATCATTTAGAAAGGCCTAAATGACATTTTTCTTTATTTTTTACACAGAGAAGCACGAAAGTCACATGTTTTCATTAAAAATAAAAAATCATTTTATGATTTCAAATTTAATTTATTGATACCTTTTTGTACCTAAAATGCATCTAAAAGTTTTTTTTGTACAGTATGTTTTTGCTATTTCTTTTTTAATTTAAGCTTCTCATGTAAAAAAAACTTAAGTGTCTGTTAGAGCCTTTCTAAACGATGATATGCATGAAGCCATGTACATACGTATGTATGTATGCATACAGCTCTCAGCAAGCCAATTTGGCTCATTAGGAGAGTTGTTTTTGTATTGGTGTGGTTGTTGTTGGCTGCACTGATGTTGCTGTCAGCGAGCATTTTTGCGACACTCTCTACCTCGCTCTATCGGTGTATCATGTATTTTACTCGTCTAATTGTTTTTGCGGACAAAGAAAGTAAAGTACAAGCGTCGCCAACAAAAAATACCAACAGCAATGCATAAAATATTTGCCGAAAAAAAGAATTAAAATTAAATGACTATTGCACAAAAAGCACAATGCACAAAATATTTTCACTGTAAACTCTCACACACACACACAATCACAATCACACACACAATCGCTTCTGCCACAATTTTGCTATTCGCTACTTTTTCGCTGTAGTCCGTTGTTCTTTTTTGTTGTTTCTGATTTCGAAAGTGCGGCAAATGCGTTGTTGGCTTGGTGTTTTAGTATGCGTGTGTGAGTATATGCGTGTGTATATATGTATGTGTATGTGAAATGTTAAAATTGTTCATATGAAACCACGTTGCTATTTAAACCCTTTCTTTTTTTTTTTGTTGCTAGTACCCAAAAAATAATTTCATTCTTAGTTTGGTTGTTGTTGTTACTTTTCGTTATATGTTGTTCTTGTTTGTACATACATATGTACAAATGTACGTTGTTGCTTTGTTTTATATATTTTTTTTTTTACAATTTTTACGCTGTTTCACTAAACAGAATTAAATTTTCACTTAAAAACTTTTCCAGTCACAGCGCCTGATTCCCAAGAACACACATTCACATACACACACACACACACACACACACACACACGTACACTCAGCTATAAGCATAGAATATATTTCTATGTGTGCTTCGACTTTTCGCCCTCTCTCTCGCTCGCTCTCACCTCAATTATCCCCGCTCCATCTCCTTTTTATTCTGTGCGTTCGGTTTTACAATTTATTGCCAAAATGTATTAACAAAAACAAAAGAAAAAACATGGCAACAAGAAACAACAAAAATTCAAGAGAAAACCAAAAATTCAGTATAGAATTCAACGACAAAAGGATTTCGGCTTTAGCTTTTTTCTTTCTTTATTTAACTATTTTTGGTGAATTGAGTTTTACTGTTACTGCCAATGAGCATTTTTCGTTTTTCAGTTGGTTTTGTTATTGTTGCTGTTGCTGTTGTTGTTGTTGCAGTTGTTGTTGTTACCACTGCTGTTGCTGCTATCAATGTTTAGTGTTGTTATTTCGCCTGCTTATGGAATACTTTTGTAGCTACTGTAGCTGTCATTTTGTTCATTTTGTTGTTGCTGGCTTTTATGCCATTTTTGGTGCTTGTTTCCGTCTGTTTGATGATGTTGTTGTTTTGTACATATATCACTTTTATTTTACTTTTGTTTTACTTTTGTTTGATGTTATTGCTATTGCTTTATGTGCGCTGTTATGCATTAAATTGGCCAAATCGCATTTCATTTATGTCAGTATAGTGTTGAATGTTAAATGCGAATGTGTGTGTCGATATATGAGAGCGGCTGCCATAATCACGAAAGTGCAAAACGTTCTCTTTGACGAAAAATCTATTTGAAGACAACATTTTTTTTTCATTTTTTTTGGCAAAATCTTCAATGTTAATCTTCTATGTGATTCGAATTGAATTTAACCCATTAGTGTCCAGTCATGCCATATAGCATTCAAATTGAGTCATTCCGAACTTAACTAAATCAACCATGCCGAATTAAAATTTATGCTTTAGACTTCGTAGCTCAGTTGAAGGGCTAAGTGATGATTGTGAACTAAAAAAAGTCAAAAGTAATGGAATTTTGTAACTTAATTTACGAATTTCGATTAACTTGAATTCATGCTCACTCACTTACTCATTCTCTCTCTCGCTCTGTTTTTTCTATTGCAGGTCAGCAACACTGAAACTCAATACCTTCCAACCATTGATAATTTAATAGTGACCCGCATCAGTTTGAACTTGACACTTCAGGGTATTCATTTCTCCAGTGCTCATCCTTCACTAGTCTATGGCCAGAATGGCTACGGCGGACAAATGTTGAATTCAATACATGGGCGTGATGGCGGCAGCTTGGTATTGCGTTGTACAGCGCAAATTGGTGATTTGTATCAGGAGTATAAGGAAATTGAATTGGGCACACCGCTTAAGGATCCAGTGCCGGCGAGAGGTAAGTGTGGAGAAGTGTGGAAATTTTTTTAACTACTCGGGAATAACAACTTTTATTTAATTACTGCTGAAAAATTGATGTACCTTTGCAGTAAAAAGTATTGCACAAATATTTTTAATAACCCCTTTAACCCCTAAAGTTCCCCTTTAAGCAACCGGTTTATGCTTTTTATTATTTCCAATTACAACGATAAATTATTTCACAAATCTCTCACATATACATATACACTCTCTCTCACTCTTCCTCTTCCTTTGTGCAGTGACTCACAACTCCGGCATCAGCATGACCAGTCTCTTTAGTTCATATTTTTCATCATCGGCACGCTCGACAGCAGCACCATCACTCTTGAAGTTGATTTTACTGAGCGTTAGTGTTCTGGTGGCCACAGCTACGACAACAACAATAGCACTGGCATCAACAACTGCTACTGCTCTCATCTCAACAGTCTCTGTTCTCACCTCCGCAGCCACTGCAGTATGCATTGAGCTTTTTACATTACCTAATCAAATATTGAGGTATAAAAATCGGGAAGTGAACAAAGTAGCCAACACTAGAAGCCGACAACGTCGTCATTGCCCACGATCTCGCCCAGTCCTGCGCCCATGCCCACAACAACTTCAGATGCATTCCACGGAAGCGCATGCGAAACGTTTGCTATCTCAAAGATAACTATTCAAATGTGTTACAAACAAACAAACCTAGGTTAATTATATTTTTATAGTAGGTAATATTTAAGATAAAACACAAAAATAAACTTACGATAATGGATTTAATTTAAAAAAAAATTGCAGAAGCAATGAGATAAAAAAACATTATACAAATAGTAAATGTTACTATACTAGTTAAAAAAGAAAATGCAAATATTATTATCGATTATTATCGAGAAAAATGAAAACAAGAGAATATTAATTTTGATGCATAGATATTAAAACTCAAACAAGTAATAATAAATCCAAATAACCCCAAGAATAAGTAAACGAAAACGTGTAAAATATTAAAATATAAATAATACAATACTTGAAATATGCAAAAAGTGAAAAAAACCTGAATTCAATAAATCAAATGTTACTTTTAAATTAAAAAATAAACAATTTTATGCATTTTCATTTCGGTAAAATGATTCATTATTCGTGCGGGTAAGTTGGAAAACCATCACCGGCGGGCTCATGGATCAACGTTCGATGACCAGAATTATTCGAAATTAGCAGCTGCTACAACCACAAAATCCAATATTAGGAATATTGTACACTATATAATTACATATGTACACACCTGGACAAAATAATAGGTGTGAACATATTTTTTTTTTCAAAAAAGCTTGGCTTTCATATATTTTTTATTATCCTTCAAAAAATAATTTAGTTTTCAACATAAACATACTTCAGCGTCATAACAAATTATATATTTATTTTTTTCTTCCTGTTTTATTCCAATTGGGAACATAGGGCTTCAACAAAACATTGGCATCTTATTCTATTGTTAGCTATTCTTTTGACAACGTTCCACGATTCTGCAGCTGCTCTCAGTTCACTTTCAATGGTCCGCTTCAAGGTGTTGCACCGGCGTCCAGGCCGTCTGTGACCTTGAGGATTCCAGTCTAACGCAGTTCTGCTGATACTTTCGGACGGCTTTCGCAGTGTGTGACCTATCCACCGCCATTTACGAAATCTTATTTGTTTAGCAATGGGGTCCTGCTCCGTCAATCGCCAGAGTTCTTTTTCGTTCCTGATGGTATTCGGCCAGAACACCCTGCATATTATGCAAAGACCTGTAGTTACTGAGTGATGGAGTTTGAAATTAACCAGGTTTCGCTACCGTATAGCAGCACAGACTTCACGCATGCGATAAAGATCTTCAGTTTGGTTCTTCTTGAGATCTGTGAGCTTTTCCATATGCGTAAAAAAAAAAACATAATAGGTTTTAAAAACTCTAAAAAATAACTTAAATTTTGGTTAATTCATAAAATTCACAGATTTTCGATTGGACAGAATAATAGGTGTGCACAAAAAACTTAGGAAATTTTAAAATTTTGCTAGTTATGGTCCCGTATTTTACTGAATTAGTAAGAACGCATTTAATACCCAGAATATCCACCATATTCTCGATGGCTTTTTCGATTCTTCTTTCGACAAGTTTCTACAGGAATGTTGGACCAAATTTTTTGAATATTTTCCATTAACCACATTTTGTTTTTGCAAAAAGTTTTTGAAATTCCGCGTGTAAGTTCTCCCCAGAGGTTCTCAATAGGAATTAGATCTGGAGATTGACTTGGCCACTCAAGGACATCTATAATTATGCTCTTGGAAACATGCTCTGACAACTCGCGATGAATGTTTAGGATCATTGTCCTGCTGAAATTACCACAAAAGCGGCATATTATCCTCGGCATATGGTAACATCACCGTTTCCAACAAATCCTTATACACGAATCTATCCATAACGCCATTAATTTGATGTATCGGACCAATACCTTAAAGCACCTCCGTGCTTCACTATTTTATTTGTCGAACTCTTTGCCTTTCGACCGATGAACGTTTCTTTTTGCATCGTTACCAAACAAATTTATTTTTATTTCATCGCTCCAGAGAATATTGTGCCATATAGTTCACTTTCATCGAAATATTACGTTCTGGAACTAAATGACGCTTTAAATTTACTTACTTACTAAGCTGGCACTACAACCGATGATCGGTTCTTGGACGCCTCTAAAAAGCTTCGCCAGTCACCTCTGCTATGCACGCGCTGGCGCCAGTTGATAAGGCCAAGTGCAGTCATGTTGCCCTGCACCTGGTCTTTCCAACGGAGATTACGACGTCCCCTTCTGCGTATTCCTCCACCGTGGTTCGAATAAAACACCCTTCTAGCTGATGCGCTTTCTTTCATTCGCTCAACATGACCCAGCCAGCGAAGCCGCTGGATTTTTATACGCTTGACGATGTCAGTGTCGGCGAACAGCTCATACAGCTCATCGTTCCATCTTATTCGGTACACGTCGTCCACGCATACTGGACCGTATATCTTACGTAGATCTAACAGCCTGTCATCATTGATGGTCAATGTCCACGTCTCTGCGCCATACATTAGGACGGGAAGGAGATGGACTTATAGAGTGATATTTTCATCGGTCGAGAGAGGGCTCTACTTCTCAATTGCCTACTGAGCCCGTAGTAACACCTGTTGGCAAGAGTTAGTCTCCGCTTGATCTCAAGGCTGACATTATTGTTAGTGTTTATGCTGGATCCTAGATATACGAAATCCTTGACGACTTCAAAAGTATAGTTGTCAACAGTGGCATTTTGTCCAAGACGCCGTGACTTTGTTTGTTGACACAAGGTATTTCGTTTTGTCCTCGTTCACCACTAGACCCACACGACGAGACTCCCTTTCCAGGTTGGAGAATGCTGCACTGACTGCTCGAGCGTTTACGCCAATGATGTCAATAGCATCAGCGTATGCTAGCGGCATGACACTCTTGTAGAAGATAGTGCCAGAGATGTCGATGTTCGCAGCTCGAATTATTTTCTCCAGCATAAGGTTAAAGAAGTCGCAGGGCACGATAGGGAGTCACCTTGTCTGAAACCTCTTTTGGTATCAAATGGTGCGGAGAGGTCTGTCCCAATTTTCACTGCACTGGTGGTGTTGGTCAGTGTCATTTTGCAAAGACGAATGAGCTTTGCAGGGATACCAAAATCAGACATTGCGGCGTACAAGTGATCCCTAATCGTGCTGTCGAAGGCGGCTTTATAATCGACAAATAGATGATGGGTGTCGATCTGTTTTTCTCGGGTCTTTTCCAGGATTTGGCGTAGTGTAAATATCTGGTCGATGGTGGATTTACCAGGCCTGAAGCCACACTGATAAGGTCCAATCAGTTTGTTGACGATGGGCTTCAGTCTTTCGCACAGTACGCTCGATAGAACCTTATATGCAATATTAAGAAGGCTGATCCCACGGTAGTTGGCGCAGATCGTGGAATCACCCTTCTTATGGATTGGGCAGAGTACGCTGAGATTCCAATCACTTGGCATGCTTTCATCTGACCATATTCGGCATAGAAGCTCATGCATGCGTTTTTTGAGCTCTTCGCCTCCGGTCTTAAACACCTCAGCAGGCAGGCCATCTGCACCTGCAGCCTTATTGTTTTTCAGCCGATCAATGGCTGTTAAGACCTCCTCATAGTCAGGCGGCGGTACTTCAACGCCGTCAGTGATTGGGGTTTCCGGAGTGGGTTCCGCAGTGGCGGGATTATTGCCGTCTTCGCCATTAAGCAGCTGTGAAAAGTGCTCCCTCCATAATCTCATTATGCCCTGGATATCTGTCACCAGATTTCCATCTTCATCCTTGCAGGAAGAGGCCCCGGTCTTCAAACCAAGAGTCAGCCGTCTTATTCTTTCAAAGAATTTTCGGAACTCGTTCCTGTCCCGCAACATTTCGATATCATTGAACTCGCGTCTTTCTTCATCTCTTTTCTTGCGCCTGAAAAGACGTTTCTCCTCCCTCCTCAACTTTCTGTATTGCTCCTTAGCAGCTCGCGTTGCAACTGACTGCAGGGTGGCTCTGTAGACTGCGTTTTTTGCTTCAGTAGCATCGCGACACTCTTGGTCGTACCACATATTTCTCCGTCGACGGTGGTAGCCTAGCACCTCTTCGGCAGCCGTACGCATAGAGCGGGAAATGTGCGTCCACTGCGCGCATATATCATCAAGTTGAGGGGTGTTTTGCGAAAGGAGAGGAGAGGTACAAGTTGGTTGGCAAAGACTTTGGCTGTCTGTTGTGATTGCAGCTTTTCGACATCCAGCTTTCTCTTTGTACCTATCCGTACGCGATTTGCTACACATATACGTGTGCAGACCTTGGCTGCAACCAAGTAGTGGTCTGAGTCGATGTTTGCACCACGTATTGTGCGTACGTCTAGTACATTGGAAGCGTGCCTTCCGTCGATCATAACGTGATCAATTTGGTTTCGTGTGTTTTGATCAGGGGACAGCCAAGTGGCCTTATGGATATCTTTATGTTGGAATCTGGTGCTACTAACTGTCATGTTTCGTGCCGCGGCGAAGTCGATCAGTCTCATACCGTTATCGGTGGCTTCGTCGTGGAGACTGAATTTTCCGATCGTCGGACCAAAGAGACTCTCCTTGCCCACCTTGGCATTAAAGTCGCCTAACTCGATTTTAACATCGTGGTGGGGGCAATGCTCATAAGCTTTGTCGAGGAGCTCGTAGAAGTCATCTTTGGTCGTTTCATCCTTCTCATCCGTCGGGGCATGGACACAAATTAGGCTGATGTTGAAGAATTTTGCCTTGATGCGGATAGTGGCTAGGCGCTCGTTCACCGCCGTGAACCTCGAGACTAGATGACGCAGTCTCTTCCCAACCACAAATCCAACACCAAATTCATGTCTCGACGCATGACAGCTGTAGTAGATATCACAGGATGCTCTTTTGGAGCAACCCTGTCCCGTCCATCGCATTTCCTGTATAGCGGTGATGTCAGCTCTATATTTTTGGAAGACATCCACCAGCTGGATAGAGGCACCTTCCCTGTAGAGGGTTCGGACATTCCAGGTGCATATCCGTAAATCGTTGTCCTTTGGGCGTTTGCGGGAGTCGTCAACATTAGAGGGGTTCATTATCCGAGGCTTATTTGGAGGATTCATTGGTGGGTATTTTAACGTGGTGGGTTCCAAGCCCGACGCACAACCTTTCATTCAAGGCCATGGAGAAGCCCGCCGCACACATTAGTTAACTAACTGACGGTTGTCATATCGCTATCCAGGGGACGCCACGAGGAGGCTGTGTGTTGACTTGAAACGTAGAAGCGCAAGGATCGACCATGGACGCACCTGCGACTGTCACGAACTTTACCTTGTGTCCTACGCTCCAGGCTTAACAATAAACCTACAACTGCATTGGTGTAAGTGCACGCGCTGCCGAATTTGTTGTTTATGTGTTTCACCTGCTTATGCTGCACTTTTCTGTGGGAACGGATGCCAAGCATCAAATTTCGTCTGCTGTGTTTGTGGCGCGTGTAACTTGCCCGTTGGATTTGATGATAAGTTATGTGCTTATTTGATGTGTTAATTCTTAACTGGCACTCGGCGTAGCAGTCCAATCCATACTACTAACTAAGCTTCGGCGACCACACTGTATATCAAAATATTCTCGTGTAAATGCAATGAGCATAGGCTGTGCCACTTTCGCTCTCAACGACACGTACGCCACTTTTGCTCTAATAAGTACATATTAAATGATTTATTTTCTGAATTTATAAGTTGCATCCCTTTTACTTTCAGCGCCTCACATGTGAGTAACAAATTTCCCACGTTTCATTTTTTATCTTCAAACCCTGGCTTGACAAAGTACAACTTCTCACTGAAATTTGGATTAGCTGAATTAACTGAAACTAAAACTCTTTCCTACAATCTTCCTATTTTTGAACAGTATAATTATAAATACAATAATTTTGATATTTTAGCAATTTTCACAATTTTAAAGCAGGCACCAGAACACTACATACTACACTCTCATAAACACTACATATAAAAATGTACCATAACTGCAACGTGTGTCGTGATTTCTTAGTGCTAATTTTAACGTATTTCTAAAGTATATTTTTATACTCGTACTTGTGCCACTTGTCTCGACGAGGAGTTTGTAGTTTTGTTGTTGTCTTTTTTTTCGTCTCAACTATTTTTTAAGTTCATTAAAAGTTTTTGTGCATTTGACATTTTTGCACATTAATTTTCAACGCTTTTGTTGACTATGATGACTTGTATTATTATATGCTTAAGTATAAGTACATATGTATATGAGTATGTATTTATGTGTGCATGTATATGTGTATGCATTATGCTGTACGAGTTATACATACATACATATGGTAAATATACCAGCGAGTTCAGCAGGCTAAGTTAGAATATGCTCGTATTAATAGCCCAGTCGAATTTGGGATCATCGTTGAAGTCAGCATCGACTGTGCAAAATGAATCCAGAGATTAATCGCTACTAGTTCAGAGCCCTTATATTTGGCGCTTTTTTTAAGATGGCGGGCTCTATTACTTTAACCTTCATAGGGAATAATATAGGAGGAGACGATATCTTATACGTTATGAGCACAAGCGGTGGTAGTCTTCCTGACTATTTGTAAAATGAGCAGTGATGGTATGGAATTATTGGCCAAATTGCCATTTTTTTTTAACGTTTTCAAACCCATAAATATTTTGCTACTGCAATTAGAATTTCCTCAATATACTCGTAGAATATCACGCTTATTTTGAAATTTGAACTTTCGGTCGGTGAAGATCTCGTTGCCTTTTTGTTCACAAAAGCATGCACAGTATCATTAATGTTGCATAATGAAAAGCCTACAGAGTAACTCTAAAACCCAAAAAAAAAGAAAATATGACTTGGCTTAGGTTTTTGGGAAAAGATACAATTTTTGTTGCCTTTTGGTACAAAATAAAGAAACTCATTTGTCATCCGTGATTGAGTTCTATTTTTTTCTCTTTTAATGACTCTCTCTTTTTGACCCTTTCTCTCTCTTTCTCTTGGCTTAAAATTTGATAGGGTACACGTATGTATGTCTCAATCACTTGTGTAGCTTTGGCAATAGTTCATACTTTAAATTTTGTTTATTTGATACTTGTCAGGTCCAAAAGGCTAACGAATTCATCGAAATGACGTTCTTTGCTCTTTTTGGAGTAAACAATCATTGCTTCTTTGAGGAGTGCGCAAAATTTGTGTAACCTGGGAATAGAGAACACCATTACACACAAACATACATACAAAAGCAACAACAAAAGGGTAGGTACCTTTTATTTTCGCACTCCTCTCACCTCGTCTCTCTTTGTTTCTTTTTCCTTTTGTTATGGTTGATGGGTGCACATATGTTGGGGAATAAAGGGAATGCCTGCGTCCTTTGAGAGTCGGGGAAATTTGGATAATTTAATTATTTAAATTTACTACAAAGGGGGGAAAAGAATGTTTCGCTACGTTCATTTCAAAATTTAATAATATAATCAAATAGAATTCAAATATGCAGCAATTTTTCAAATACATGTACTTAAACATTAAATGAGCTGAGTAGAGTAGAGTGTCTCTAAAAAATATTAAGACAACTTCGTTTATGGTACTTCTGCATATTATTAAACCAAGTAACTTCTTATTTATTACTCATAAATAAAAATATTATATTAAATTTTTGTGTGCTTCAGCGTCTTCCTTTTTTACAAATAAGATCCACCAAAATTAAGTAGAAATTTATACGTAAATAAGTATGCATGTGTATGTGTGTATTATGCGAGCACCCACACGGACATACATACATATACTCGTATGTATTTATACGCTCAGATACGCTCTCGTGTACATGGAACGTCATCATTCATATTATAAACTTATTAGGATTATTAATGTAAGGTGGGAGCTTATGTGTTGCTGGAAAAGCATTTCGTTCCGAAAATTTATTTCAAGAAAAAAATTCAGCATGTGAAACATCATGGAATTAAGTATAATCGAGAGCTGCGAGGTTCTTTCAACTTACACAGTTGCAAAAAAAAAAAGAAGATATATAAAGTTGATGACTGCTTATAATAATATTAATTGTGTAATAATAAATATTCCTTCAAACACTTACACATCTACCTACACATGCATACACACACGCAGGTACATTCACCAACATATGCAAAATACGAAAAGTATCTGCTTGATTCTTGCTCTACACTTGAAAGGCTAAATATGATCCATACTGCCACTCTTCGACTACTTAGTTCTGTTTATAAAACCTTTCCCAGCCCACACATTTCATACACAAAAGAGAGCTAAAATTGTTCTTACCTGGAACTAAGATACGGCGATTTTTGGCAATTTTTAGCTGTGAATTCAATAATGATATTTGGTTTTTGAAAACTCACAATTTTTTAAGAACTATTTTCTTAAATATATTACAAAATTATTTAAATTTCAAAAAACCTAAACTGATTTAAATAAATATAATAAATAAATAAATAAAATAAAGACTCAAATTGGGAATTGATTTAAAAATATTTAATGTTTTAAAAAATTATTTAAAAAATGGGTTGTTTATAACAATAAATGAATCTCAGTATACTCAGAATATTTCAAACTGATTTCAGAAAATACTCTAATACTTTAGAATACTCTCAATTAGTTGAAGAATACTACACATTCGTATAAAAGTTTTCAGAATTTATTGAAAAGCATTCAAAATTGACTTAAAAATATTCAAAGATTGCTGATCTACGCATGATCTACACCACCTGCATACGTCCTAAATCTGAGTTTAATTCGCACCTATGGGCTGGAGCTTCACGAACGCAACTAAACCTCCTGTACCGATTCAACATCGAGCGATGAAGCTAATAGGAGACAGTAGAGTTTCCAGCTTCATTGGCTCCTTGGAAGATAGTCGATGCGTGGCTGGCGTCATTCCGTTTTGCCGTTACTTTCACGGTAGATGTTCTGCTGAGTTGCGCAAGCTGATGCCGCCAGTTCGTGTGTTCTCCAGAACTACACGAACAGCAAGCGGAACTCACGCTTTCCACGTAGACACGGTGTTCCACCGCATTGCGCATTACAGAGAAAGTTCGTTCATCTGTCCTACCGCGCATTTTTGAAAAATGCTCCATACATATATTTTTCTTGATTATTATGACTCGTGCAAATTTAAAGCAAATGTTCAAAGCTATGGTACTCCTCCCTCGTTACTCCTCCCACCTCCCATATCAATCCTATTTTGAATTTATCAAAAACAAAAAAAAACATGCAAATTTGTTTAGTTTTTATTTTAAAATATTTCTAATTGATTCTAAACTAAACAAAATAAGTAGATACAAAACATCCGAAATTGATTTACAACTATTTAATATTGTTTGCCTAAATTTTCCATATTGATTTCAGAATATTTCATTAGTTTTTAAATCTATTGAAAATCAGTGTTTTGGATTATTATAAATAAAATTCAGAATATTTTAAGCTGATTTTAATAAAAATTTCATATTTATTTTTACTTTACTTTTAATGGCACAACAGCCCATGGAGGGCCTAGGCCGAACTTTTCGCACTTTTCGCATCCACCCATGTTGTGCGTGTTATATTTGTACATGAATGGAAGGGACCTGCAGTTTAATGCCGAATCCGAACGGCGAAGTGAAAAGCTTTTCATAGCAATTTTTACTCTTGTAGGTTTGCCATTGCCTGCCAAGAGGTGGTGCCGTATAGAAAAATTATTTTTTCTACTTTTTGATTTTGCCTGTGCCGAGATTCGAACCCCGGACACTCGGCGTAGCAGTCCAACGCACTACCACTACACCACAGCGACCACAATTTATCATATTTATTTTATTATACCCAAAATTGAAGAGAAAATTAAATTTTGAAATAAAAACGGAAGAGTGCAGATTTCAAGACTCGAAAAATTATAAATGTTTGAATATGGCTACAGGTGAAAATTGGTGAAAATATGTTATATAGGTAGATATGAAATCATGGAAAATTTTACAAATAAATTTAATCATGACCGTGATGATTCTGTAAGGCAAACTGTACGATATTCAAGTTAAATATTAACGTCTTTTCGTTTTTATATTTAAACATGCACTCTTTAATATCAAATTGAAGTTCATTCACTGGGTAATTTTATGCAATTGTAGTTAAATTTTGTTATCGTTCACGTACATTTAAAGTAAAATTAGGTTAAATTGTTGTGGAAAGTTAAGCATGCAACGGGTCGTATGAGTAACATGAATTTTAATATTACAATAAATTTTAAAGTTCTTGAAGACATAAATATGAACATGTTGGCTCAATTTAGCAAATGAGAAGAAGAAAATTAACCATATCTGTAAATGCACATACATACAAGAAGAAATAATTTAATATAAATATTACAAAGAAGCTTCGTTTTTGTTTTATGCGTCACGCGCTTGCATTAACTAACAGTTTTATTGTGCTGGTGTAATGCACTTCTTTCTCTACCGTGCCCTTGGTATATATCTTCTTCCCTCTTAAATAGACTTTCTGCTTTTCTCTTTCATCAATATCACAAGCTTATACTATACTCACAGAATTCTAGAAGTAATTAGTAGAAAAGTCATTTTCGACATTAACATTTTTAGGCTTTGGCAATGACACACACACACACACTTGTACATGAAAACAAACTGATGAAAAGCTATTCTGTAACCAATCGGTCTAGTCTTAGTACTAGTATTATGCTAGACCGCAAACGACCACTATTAGATAGTTTTACACAAACCGCCGCTGTCTTTATATAGATATAGACTAGTCCGAAAAGTAGTTACATTTCGTGGCACAAGAAAAAATATAAAAATCTTTGTATTTTAGCAATTTTTAGATATAGTAAATTTTATTTTTATTTCTTTATTTTTATTTTGGCAAATCAAAAACCAGTGACTGTGGATTATGTAGTGTAAACTAGCAAACAAAGCAAAATAAAAACAATACTTTTTTCTCGCTGCTTTGACGCTGCTGCAAAGAGACAGTGTAAAGCTCAGACGACTAACGACTAACATATCAGTCGTAGGTTAAATTTTTTGTGGCAAAGAATACAAAATACATACGTATTTAAAATAAGACATACGTATGCTATATATACGTATATAAATTATTCGCCAGCGATTTGTGCTTCCGAAGTGCAATCACATTTATTTAGTCTCAACAAGCACGTCGTTTATTACATCAATCTGGTACTAGTCTGTGGGTTAGTATGCATGGACTAGAAATATTTCCAATCTGTTTGACTAGACCCATGAGCAGAGTGGTCTGATTTTTGTTACAGGGTACATATGCGTACGTGCTACACGCACACACACAAAAACACATACATATGTAACGAACTTATAAGAGAACGAACGTACAAATTAAATACGAAAACATTAGTGCAAAAATTTTATTACATTTCATTTTATTTAGTTAAAATATATTACAGTACAATACTCTTAACTGCGAATTCATAATGAAAGAGACGAACGCACGCACACACGCATACAAATACATGAAAATTGTATATCTAGAACGTGATGGTATAAAAACAAAAACATGAAAAATAATTAAATGAACGTAAATTAACTGCTACGCACAACACTCACACTTGCAACCTCACACACACACACACACACATAACAAATCCCCTCCCAAATGGTATTGAACTCACCCAACCAAACATACAAACATACAAGCTTACCCTCACCCTCACAAACACATACATACAAACAATTATGTGTGTGTGTCTGGAAAGACAGAAGGCATAAGCATGTGTTTGTTTTCTGCCCTGTTGCCCTTGCCTGCTTTTAATGCCGCTACGAATTCTGATGATAATTAAATATATTTCGTGATTTTAATTTCAATTTGCGGTATTGTCGCACTCACACACACACACACATACAAGCTTTTACTCACTTATGCACAACCATTCCCATGTGTTTCTATGAAGAAAAATATAATTGCTTCAAAGAGTAGCACTTGCATATGAAAATATTGTGTACTTGTATGGTATGTCGAACATAAGTACGAATATATATGTATGTATATGATGTGGAATTTTGATTTATTTCTTTGGATTAACATTAACTCACATAATTGAATTTGCAAAATGACAATGAATGCATTTATTATTTTCGTTATTGTTGATTTGCGCATGTAAACTAAGTATTTTGCGTGTATGCCTATGAAATTAATTTGAGATGATGAATGTTTTATAAAGAACACACATATGAGTGAGCACACATGCATGCATGTGTGTGTGTGTGTGTGTGTGTGTGTGTGGGGGTGAATTTTGTGGAGAAGCAAAATACAACAGAACTACGGTGAACTTTAACTTCTGTGTTCGCAATGAATGATGTCAGTCATTATTGCGAACCAAATACTCAGAATCTGTAGACTGGAATTCAGTGCCACTATAACTCCGAATTTATGAATCGGCATATGAAGAAATGAATGAAACAGAAAGTGAATGAATAAATTAGTCGTGCAATGAATTAATCAGAGAATGAGTGATTCAGTGAACGGAATTATCGAATACTTAAGCCTCACAATGAACGAGCCTAAAATTTAATCAGGCAGAAAGCGACTTGCTCAATAAGAAAATCAAAAAAAAAACAACTTTCTAGCTTTAAATGAATAATTCAGTAAACCAATAAATGAATAACAAAATAACGTGGCAATGTATCTATCAGCCAATCAGTGAACGATTCGATTAGGGTAGCATAAATGGTTGCTTCCACTTAAGCACTGAGAATCAAAATAGTTCGTTTTTGCCTTTCTAATGCCACTGGGTGTCTGGGTATGCAGCAGTATGATGCAAACGTGCATCAAGCACTAAACTAATCAACTGAAGGGTTTTAGGGGGAAATTCAAGGTTAGTCCCCCTTCTACCTTTTTGATGAACATCTCCTACTTTTTGATCGGTAAGTAGAAAGGAAAGTGGTCGCTGTGGCGAAGTTTGTAGCGTGCTGGACAACGGCTGTGCAAAGCGCCCTTGTTCATATTTAGGCAGGCAATGGCAAACGTCCCAGAGTAAAAATTGCTTAAGAAAAGCTTTTCAACTCACTCTTCGTATTCGGTATAAAACATGTACAAATATAATTCACATAATATGAATGCGAAATGCTCGGTCAAGGCTCTCGATGGAGTGTTGTGCCATAGAAGATTCAGAAGAAGAGAAGAGAGGAATACGGAAAAAATCCTCCTTTACTCACATCACAAAACTTCAGCTGAATATTCAGTTTGAGTTGGAAGCCATCTCTATTTAATCTTAAACCTATTAAAAAAGGAGGGAATGACCCAATCACTACAAAAATGATAAAATTACTGCCTGATTTCGCAGCTTATTAATGCAGTCCTGCGCCTAAGTTACTTTCCACAGTCATGGAAAATCTCGCAAATTATAATGATTCCAAAACCTGGTAAAGATCCTACTAAGCCTTTGTTATATAGACTTGCTTGATCCCGTTGCTATCAAAAATTTTTGAAAAACTCCCACTGCAAAAGATAACATCATATATCGAAGAGAAGGGCATTATCCCAAATCATCAGTTCGGTTTTAGGAAACAGCATGGAACCACAGAACAATTAAAACGTATAATAAACGAAGTGAGTACTGGATTTGAAAATAAAAAGTATTGCTCGGCGATCTTTCTAGATGTTGCCCAGGCCTTCGATTGGGGTTGGTGCGAAGGCCTTGTCTATAAAAAACAGAAAATACTCGACTCCTGTCTAGCAAATCAAAATTTCAGGTTAAAGTCAAAGAATGTATAACCCAAGTGTTTCCCATAGCAGCTGGAGTACCACAAGGTAGCTGGTACTTACCAGCCCACATGCAATGACCTGCTAACATCAACATTTGCTAATGATACTGCAATACTGAGCATGCACTATGACCCGAAAATAGCGTCACTTTGAGGTTTCGTGATTACTTACTTACTTAGCTGGCACTACAACCGATGATCGGTCTTGGCCGCTTCTACAAAGCTTCGCCAGTCACCTCTGCTATGAGCGCGCTGGCGCCAGTTGATAAGGCCAAGTGCAGTCAGGTTTAGTGATGCACATCTTAAACTCATAGAAGATTGGTTGTCGAAATGGAGAACAAGAGAATATGAGAATATAGAATAAGAGTTAATGAATATAGAATAAGAGTTAACGAGATTAATCTGTTTGCTGAATACAAAATCCCAACTTCAATTGAATACCAAAGTTTTACTCTACACCTCGATAATTAAACCCTCGTGGACTTACCGTGCACAGCTGTGGGACAGAGCTAGCTCCTTTAGAATTGAAGTCATTCAGCGAGTGCAATCTAAAATCTTGAGAACCATCACTGGCGCCCCTTGGTATGTAAAGAACGAGGACATCAATAAAGACTTTCGAATGCCCCTGGTCAAAAGTGTGATATTTGAACTTGATCGCAAATAAGTACAAGGTAAGACTCAAAAGGCAGCCAGACATATTAGCCAAAACGTTATGGTGAACTCCTCTTGCTCGAAAACTTCCCGCGTAAAAAGACTCTGGAGCATTAGTAAGTATTCCAACTGCGTCTTAGTATATGCGTTATTGTGTTCAACGAGGACCCATGGCTAGCAAAAGAGCATCAACATTTAGATTCCCTATAGTATTCACATCATGGTTATTAAAGATTTGTATATGAAAAGTTTAAGTATTAATTTCTGTTAACTTGATATGATGACTTCAACATTTATATGTCATTGGAATATCATATTAAAACCAAATAAAACTCAAGTTGAGCGTTAAATGAATGCTTGGCATCTGTGGGAAGCAGAACAGAATAATTTCCAATTAAAAATACATTCATGCATTTTTCTTAGCTCATTTTATTATTTCTCTGCTTCCTTATTACAGTTAAGTTCGTAGTCAATTCAGTGCCTCATTTTCAAAAGAAACTCATCAATGAAGCGTGCGTTCGCTCGTACTTCCTCAGCAGCGTGGCATGCATTAGCTAATAAAGAAGTCCCTTTGATGTACTGCTCCTCAAACATGTATGTGCTCCTCAATGTGGTGCGGTTGCAACAAGAAATCGCTGAAAATAAATGAAACCTTAGAAGACAATCAAAATCATTATCTGCACAGCGCAATTCCATTAAAAAAATATGATACATTCTTATGAGGAAAAAGAAGCAAAGAAAACAAGATACAAAAAAAAAAAAAAAAAGAAAGCAAATAAATTGCCTTTAAATGCCACTGTATGTATTCGTATGTTAGTTGGTAGTGTGAGTGTCCATTCAACGTTAACACTCTCAATAGAAGGGAAACACACACACACACACACACATGGATGTGTTCTCTCATATAGTAAGAGCTTCTCACATATCACACACACACACACACGCACACACACGTATACAAGATGAAATGAAACCATAATTGAATTCTTGACTTGGCTTCATTTTATGATTTCCACTTTTCACTTTTGATTTATTTCCTTTGTTATTGTGGATTTCTGCAGAAGTAATAGCAACAACATCCACATACTATTTATACTTGCGATGCGCACTTTACTTTGACAATGAAGTTTTCAAGAATACTCATAAATGCACACACGCATACATACACAATTACACGTTCACTTGGTATAGTATATGAAAAATTGGGGTTTATGAATGCGCCTCTGCACATGGAAGCGACTCTTCATTACTTATTAGAAAAAAAGAAATGAGCTAAAAACTGAATTGAGAACTATTAAAAACACATTTATATCATGGATATCAACGATGAAATGATGTGGTGACTGACTGTTTTCGTTGTTGCTTGATTTTGCCCCCTTGAGCAACTGATACGGAGGTTCTTGATAACACATACATTAAGGATTATTTAATGTTCATTAGAAATTTCAATTTGTTTTATAATTTATGTATTTGGGGATTATTACTCTTAAATGAAAATTGATTTACAAACGTTTGCAATTTCTTATTCGGAATTAAGGAAAAGTATATGAGTGTAAAAAAATATGCAGAAATTTCTAAAATGAGAACTATTAAGCTAGCAGTAGTAAGAACGTTAACCAAGGGTTATTGTAACTCAACGATTTACCACCTAGGTCACTGACGAGGGACCATGGCTGGTTCCTAAATGATCGTCTGATCACCCTGTTGTATATGCATTGTTGTTCTTCTCTCAATGAAAAAACTTAACGTTCACTAAGCCTGTTTATTAAATTAAAGTTAACCATTTCCTTTCATATTTTTTTCTAGCTTTAAGTTTTAACTAGAACTTCCAAATGCTCGTGAATACGGCTAGAACATCGATACACGTATTAAAGAAGATTCATCAAAATCCAATACAAAATACGTTTAGTTTTTCTAACTCGTACAGTTGCCATTTACTTATTCTCATTACTCCGTTTTGGAGTTATAGATGCACGAAGAAATAAAACACAACAGTTCGCTTATAATATGTTTAATGGAAAGAGATAAAGTAATGCAGCAGGATTGCCAATGCATTAGAATACAAGATTATGATTTTACAAATGGTCTCACAATCTGAAACCTATCAGGACTGTCTAACCATTTCTTCATAATCGCGAAAACTAGACAGAAAATTGAAAAAATCCCGAACCAAACTTGGTGCAGACGTGCTTTGTAGGTAGTACCAATATACCATATGCAGGTTCAGTTCCAAAAAAGGACAACATTAACCCAATGGTATGACATGGTACCTCCTTTACTTTACTTTAGTTTACTTTTAATGGCACAACAGCCCATGGAGGGCCTAGGCCGAGCTTTTCGCTTTTCGCATTCACTCATGTTGTGCGTGTTATATTTGTACATGAATGGAAAGGACCTACAGTTTAATGCCGAATCCGAACGGCGAATTGAAATGCTTTTCATAGGCAATTTTTACTCTAGTAGGTTTGCCATTGCCTGCCAAGAGGTGGTGCCGTATAGAAAAATTATTTTTTCTACTTTTTGATTTTGCCTGTGCCGAGATTCGAACCCCGGACACTCTGCGTATCAGTCCAACGCACTACCACTACACCACAGCGACCACAAGGTCTGGTACCTCCAGAACACTTTTATTTCGAAAATATGAATAAAGTTTTCTTCTTTGAAATAGCTTCAGAGTATTTGTTGAAATTTAATCAAATCATACAACTGAAAGTGAGCCATATTACAAGTACAATAAGTACATCTAATTACGCTTTAGTGAGTTGGGCTTGTTAAAAATCGATTCCATGCAAATGCCACTAAATCAAATGATAGCCACGCCCACCTATATCCTGTGGAAGTAAATGAAATGTTGTTATTTTTAAGTTAAACCTTTATAACTAGCTCAACCCTAATTTCTTCCACTTTTTCTTCATATTTTGGTATACTTTTCATTTCTTCCGCTACGCTTACGGCACATCGCTCCTTACTCCCTTTCTTATTCATCGCGTTTTTTTAAATACGTAGAAAGTATAAATGAAACTTAACAACTATTGCTCATTTCATATACAGAATGGTGCAATAATTATGAAATCACAAATGCCATTTAAGGTATTCCCTCTGAGATATTCTAAAAAGCTATAAAAATCTTCACTTGTGCAGTTGATGTACTCAATCATTGCATAAACTTCATTGATTTGCATGTGTAGCTGCTATATCCTATTGCACATACACACACATACACACACACACATACACATACACACACATGCTCACGCGAAGAAAGCACAACTGCCAAAAGGGATTTGTGTATAAAAATGATTTTTATGCGATTTACCTTTTGCGGTAAAAGAAGCACAAGAAGTAGAAAACAGAAAGAGAGATAGAGAGAGAGATAGAGAGAGAGAGAAAATATATAAGTATGTATGTAAATAAATATGGAATATAAAATGTGAATAAAAAGCTTTTTTCTTACTTTTGTGAGTGTTTATTCTCATGATATTCACATGCATTCATTGTTGAATAAAAGATTAAATGCGATTCAGTAAAATGACATGTGTGCTATTGCTGCAGCTACTGCCTGCTGTAGCTGATGATGCATGCGACATCATGTCATACAGAAAAATACACACAGATACATACTCACAAAGATAAAACCCTGTGCAGTGCAACCAACTAGCCCAAAAGCTACTTAATTAGCTAGCTCAAAGAAACCACAACTAATTCATTCGTCGATCTCATTTACATGCAACATACTGGCTTTTTTTTTGTCCACGCTGTTGTTGCATATACAAGCAGAAAAGTCGAAGTAATCTTCAAAGTGTTTCATCCTGCATCAGTTTTGAGCTAGTATCTTGACTAGTTCGTTTTTAGCTAGGTAAAAGTTATGCTATGTAATTTGTGAGACTGACTCATTTATGCAATGCAGGGAAGTTTCAGTGTGCTTGCGTTAGTGTAAGTGTTTGTGTTCAACATAATGCTTTTAGCTTTGATATACTCATGCTCGTATATCAAATTTTAATATTTATTACCAAAATCACAATTTAAGTAAAGCTAACATGGCATAACGGTATAAGGTTAGACTTGCTAACCTACTTCATCATTAAAAGTATTCAAAAAAAAAGTGTAGGAGAAGAGGAGGGGAAATAAAAGAGAATTTAATTACGTGGGTGTGGCATTTGCATAAAAAAGTAATAATGATGACAATGTTGATAATGACGTTGATAATGACGATGATGATATCGATGATTATGTGTGAGTGTGTGTGTGTGTGTGTGCATGTGAAAGAGTGGATAACCTTCAACAAACAGATTAATTAACCGCAAACATTTACTTACAATTGTGACAAGGAACACAATTTAATTTCTAAAGCACGCACAGAATGTACACAAAAAAGAGAATAATAGAACGAAAGGGGGGGGGGGCCGGAGGGAGAGAGAGAAAGAGAGGAAAATATTCACCAAGGATACAAACCGGCTTTGAGCCAAACCAATTTTGAGCCGAACCATTTTTGAGCCGAAGTTTTTTTTTCACTTGAACCAAACAAAAACCAAAACAGTTTTGTTCGAAAAAATGTTTTGCCAGACTGGCGCCGCAAGGGTGCTGGGTTCAGTTCCCGGCTTAAGCAACGTATTTCTTTAATGGACAAGTACAATCGGCAGCAACGTTTGTGCACAAATCAACCCAAACAATTTAAGAAAATATGTAATAACTTTCCGGGTTTTTAAACCAAACCATTTTTGAACCGAACCAGAACTGGTTTTTGGACCAAACCAGTGGTTCAGGGAGACCATGAACCCCTGAACCGAACCGTACTGCAAAATTGTTTTGGTTGGCTCATATCCCTGATATACTAGTACACATTAACAGTACAGAAGAGTTGGCATATCATTTCCACCCACTGAGCGCTGCTGCTCAGTACAACATATTTTTATATTCATTAGCGTGTACAACAAACGTGTACGTTGCATGTGTGTGTGTGTGTGCTTGTATTTCTGCCAACATTTAAATATCATTTAAAATATTTTTCCCACTTTCATATTCTCCCCGCCGAGCGTATTTGACATTTACCATAAATGAACACACCTTTTTTTTGGCTGGTTGATTGCTTTGCTTACTTGCTTTTTCCCCGGTACCGACTACTGACCACCACATATGCGAGTGCGGTTTTAATTATCATCATCGCCATCGCCATCGCCACCGTTGCCTGCCGTCGCTGACGCTGACATCCATACCGGCGTCGTTGTTATTATCCACCACGTTGTCATCGCTGACATCATGCTTCTGCCATAACAGCGAAGTGCACCGACCATTTTTGTTACCGAGTATATACTCGAACTATGTATAATAAAAAACAAGTATCTATAATATTTTTACCCCATTGAAATGCAGTAGGTAGCAGAGCTCTATGTAACTCTGACCCATTCCTCTCAGACTCTTTTCCTCTCCCTCCCTTTCTCCTTCTCTTCCTCTCTGTGTCCATTCACAAAGATTGTATGCTGATATGCGACGATTCCACATTTTCTCAGCGTATTTACAAAATATTTTTTCATTATGTTGCATTACTATTTATTATGTTTCTTATTTATTTATTTATTTTTCTTGCTGATTTTTCACTTTCCGTCCATTAATAAATGTACACACTTACATGAGTTAAAATATACCACAGAAAAATAACAGATCACAGAGAGTTTTCGTATTAATTTATTTTTGTGTAGAGGGTTTTAATTAGCAAAAGCTACAAACCGTCAAAATTATGTGATTGAATGAAGTTTGGCATGGTTTATAAATTAGTTTTCATTTAATTTTCTCTTGTTTGGTTTGCTTTGAGGTGTGTATGATGGAGCACTGCCAACAACTATTTCCAATTACCCAAATTTTTATTTTTTCCCCTCCAAATTCTTCATATATTTTTTTTAAGCACAATGTTATTTGGTTATACTTACTTTAGTTATAGGTAGTCGCTGTTTACTTGGATAAAACATAAATTCATATAAAAAAAAAAAAAATCTCGACAGCTAAGCTGAAGAAAATTGATTGTAGACTTTTCCTGAGAAGAATTTCGTCAATTAAAAAAAAACACAAAATGGCATCATTAAACGTGATTTTTGAAAGAAAACATTCATATCGAATTTACCCAACTTTTAAAGACATTCCTTCTTGTTCTCACCATTCCTCATTCCTCTGAAATGGGGGAATTTCCTCAAGTGGGGTAATTTCCTTAAGTTTTCAACCCTGGTTTATTTATAATTTCAGGGTCTTCATTATTTGTTTACTCCATATTTTATCCTTTTTATAAACCCAATGTTATATATTTTGTTTATATTGCCGTTGAAGCTTGTAGGCTCTCAATTAAAGCTTCAATGCAAGATGGTCGTCATCCCGTAGTTGATATTGTGCTGAACTGCTATGCAGGGTATTCGGGATCGTGATTCAATGCCGTAAAAATACTGGAAAAACAAATATTTAGGAAGCAATGTCAATTATCTAAGAAAATCTGTTCAATTCAGATTTTCAGATTCAGCATGGAACTGCGGGTTCCTGCCAGCAGTGACATAAAACTAATCCAATTATTATGGTTGCTTTTAAGTTTTTGCTGCTCAAGATTTTCTCGTTCTATTTACAACCTTACCGTTTTAAGTTGAGTTTTAGTTGAGCAATTCGTTGTCGCTAGGTTTATTGCTTACTTTATTTATCCTTTTCAATTGTATACTATTGCAATATGTCATGAAGATTTTCGGAAGTCTTTATATAAACAGCAAACTTGCCCATAACTTTTCATAGACTTCGATATTTAGACTCGAATACACATACATTCTTTAGTTTTATACAACTAGTGAAATTATATTTATGCTATTAAAGCTGCCATGTATCTGCCCTTTTTCAATACATAAACATAAGCACATAAAATTTACTCACTATATGTACTCGTACACATATTTGTGTAAAATCAGATTTCCATTTAAATGAATTATACGTATTTACCCAAAAATATCATTTAACCTCAACAGCACCGCTAACATCGCTGGAGAGCAACAACAACGAAGACAAGCAAATAACACAACCAAATAAACCAACCAACGACCGATGAATTGAGGTCGTAAACCTTTTGCGATATCGAAACAATTTCACACGTTTCCACAAACAAACAAACACACAAACAAACAAACACACACACACACACACACACACACATACGGAAACAGCAAGAAGAGATCCCACGGCGCACACACGTTCTCTCTGTATATGCAAGCGGCACCGGTTTAACCCTAAATTTGATATGAATCTAACAAAATCAATTTTAAGAGGCGATACGCAAACGGCAACGTCGACAACGACGACGACGACGGGGACGACGAGGACGACGACGATTATGGTGGCTGCGGGCGGCTAAAAGTGTTTTAAAAAATTGCTACTGACATGCAGAAACGCTGTCAAAGAGACCTAATGAGAGTGTGTGTGCACGAAAGAGAGAGGGAGAGAGAGAGAGAGAGAGAGACCCACGCACACATCGTGGCATTTTAGGACCAACTCTGGCGGTATCGATGCTAATATTTTCAAGATTTTGTTTATTTACACTTTGTAACGTAGACACAATGACAGTGGCAGCGACGATGTAACGCAATCTGTGTGCATTTTAAAGGAACCATAATAATAATAACAACAACAACAACCATACAAAGAGTAACGACAATAGAGAGACAAAAGACAAATAGCAAAAACAAACAAACAAAAAAATAGCTTGCTAGTGAAAATTTGATCCTTATATGTATGTCCTTGAATGTACACGAGTATGTGGGTATGTGTGTGTGTGTGTTGCATCCTTTTGTTGCTGTTGTTGCTGCTGCTGTTATCGCCGTTGTTGCTGGTGGCTTCGTTCATTCTCTGGTCGGTCTCTTGTTGTGTTCTCACATTCAATTCTCGAGTCAGCATGTAAACATTATAAATAAATCAATTTGTAATTCGATACTTGCAGCTAATTGATTTTAATGGCATTTGAAAATGAATGCATTTTAAATTGTTTTGGTGCTTGTTTGTTTGTTGTAGTTGTAGTGGTGGAGGTTGTTTTCCACCCCTTTCCAAAGCATCGCCGACACGACCAGATAAATTGTGTGAAATGCCAAAGGCTAACGAAAACTTTAAATATTTAAATGATTATCAATTTATTAAACTATTTCAACCTGAAATATATTGTAATAATCCCTGTCCTTTTTAATGATTCTCCACGGAATTGTGGTAAAATGATTGAAAGAAATTGTAATTAATATTTAGGTAGGTACACAAAAAATGTTGCCTTTGAGGTGATATGTATTTCCTCTTTTCAAGTGAAAAGACTGTGCCCATAAGCTGACATTGAACATGTTAATTTTGTGATACTTTTGAAATTTTAGCTTTTACAAAACTTTGCTTGTATTGGCAGCAGAAAAGAGCCCTGCACTAAGAACTCCCGGAATAAAGATAACATGTAGAAGTTGTAACGAATTTCCACCTTCATCGAGGCTCACATAATGTGAGGCGGTCGCTGCATACCAACCAATGCTTCAGTCTTAGCGCAGGGAAAATGGGAGTGGGCTAGCCTCACCTCAATGCTATGATGTGTAGAGTTACATTAAATTTTATTTGTGTGCAGCTCATACAGTAGGAAAAATCGTAAAAGCAATCTCCAGAAGAAAACTATTGAACAAGTATGAGACAACTAATACCATATACTCGTAAATAAGAAATTTAGAGGGGTGTTTAATTCAAAAGTGAATTATTTAAAGGAAAGATTGAAAATTAAACACTGAGAATTCGTATTTAATATTTAACTACATTTACAAATTTATTGGAATGAAAATGAGAATTTTTAGAATTACAATAAATATAACCGACCGGTGTGAATGTGTTCTAGCGAAGAACTAAAAGGAAGCAATAGCAAGAAAAGAAATAGAATGAAAAGAAACAAGGATAGAGAAAATGAATAGGAAAGAAAAGGTGCATTAGGGTGGCTTAAACAAGGGGGTAAGCTGAAAGTCCCTTGAAACCTTGAAATCTCTACCCACCCTACTTGATATCGATGAATAACCATACTGTCGATATCCCATTGCTTCACTTATCTACTGTTCACCCTTACATTTCATCAAATAATAATATTTTAAAATTTCACTATTACTTACCAAATTTTTAATTTTACAAACTTATTCTAATTATTTTATTTTGTAAATATTTCATTTCACTACTACTACTTAGTAATACTATTAATAATAAAAATCCCTAATAAATCACCTGTTGGCCTAGTAATATTATCCGGTATAGTTAACTGCCCAAACAAAGAGAATATAGAAAATAGGCAGTAAATCTGTGAGAGCGTGGTGAATATTATTTGAGAGAGAGAGCAGTTATAATTAAAAGCAAAGATAAATAAATGATCGAGAGATATGCGTGTTGATGTGATTATACACCCACAAAAAAAATATGTCATACTATAGAAATATATATTTAAATCACGTATATATTTTCAGAATTTTTAGTTTTAACTTACTCACGTTAAGTTGCTACTTCAGCGATTCGACTATGGGACCAACGACATTGATGTTGCTTGCTACGTGTGGTGTGATAATTGTTGAGCCTGTGATACTCGCTGTGATAATTAGATTTTCCTAAGTATAGACATATAGTAAAATTTTTCTAGCTAAGCTAGTTAAACATTCGTTCAACACTTTTTTTCTTTATGCTTATGGTATATGATTTATCTTTTCTTTTCAATTATACTTTCAACATTTTTCTTTTAATTACTTTTTTCTTTAACACACTGACACTAACACCGAACTTGAACTTTTCGAATTTTAACCCTACTATTTACATTAATTTAAATGTTGACTTTGACAATATAAAAATGAATATCTAAGCTGATACGTAGTCGCACGTTCATTATCTGGTATAGTCCATTTCATGTTGAAATTTTGTTTTCACTATGTTGCATGCGATGTTTCCTGTGATGTCCGGTAATCCCACAAATAACGCAGTATGTTCTGTGCATTTTCCCTGCTGATAAAATATTCATCATCAATCTGCACAGCACTTGAGGCTTTGGTCGCTTTGGGTACTGGTGGTCCAGCAAATCAATTTCTCTTTTCGTAAACAGCAAAAATTTTAACTGGAAGGCGTGTTACCGTTCCTCCAAAATTTAGTTGATTTCAAAAAATACAAGGTGCAAACTAAAGTACGTCTTTAGTATTCAAGCTCCAAGCAGTCACTCTTTCTATTTTTTGAGTGACAGTTAAATGTTTTCTACCAGAATGAGAGATATGAAATTTATGCGTATAAGTAAGGAGTCAGATCGAAAAAATCGGATAACTTTAAATTGTCCTAACATTGAAATCCCTTATGAAAATAAAAAATTTAACAGTTTTGAAAAGAAAATTTAATTTCTCATAAAATGATCAATAAAACTAATTTGTTTGTTGTTTTTTACCGAATTCGGACAGCTTTTCCGGTATGCCAGCCATTAGCGCCTTTACTGACATTTCTGAGACTCTCTTGGCAGCAGCATTCCACTTATATCTAAAATTTTCCATGGATTTAGCTTCTTTGTTTGTTGCCTTTAATGTTCGTTTCACTAGAGCCCAATATCTCTCGATAGGCCGAAGTTCTGGGCAATTTGGTGGGTTGGCGATTTTTGGTACCAATTTGAAGTTTTGGTCTTCGAACCATTTAAGGGGTACTTTACTGTAGTGACAGGAGGCTAGATCAGGCCAAAAGAAAGTAGCTACATTGTGCTTTCTAATGAAGGGCAGCAATATCTTCTGGAGGCACTCCTTCACAAATTTCGGCGTTAACAGTGCCACTTGTTACGAAATTTTTACTCCTACTTTCACAACTACAAATCGCTTGCCATACCAGAAACTTCTTCGTGAACTTGAACTTTTGTTTTGTACTAAATCTTTCCTCAACTCCTCCTCGTTCCTTTGCGGTGTAAAACACTTGACCAGGCAATTGAGAAAATTTTTAGAACACGTATGTTTCATCGTTCATAACACAGCAATCGAATTTTTGGAAAAAATCTGTCTTCAACTTTTTAGCTCGGCTCTGGGCTACCAAGTTCTTAGTAGCGTTCCTGTCGGCTACTGACTGCACTTTGCATGTTTTAAGGCCCGCATCTTTTTTAATTTCACGAACTAAAAACTCATTGCAACTCGCTTTTTCCGCCAATTTTCGATTAGACAACGCTGAATTCTTCTCTAAGAGAGCGACGACTTTCTTCGCCTTTTGTGGAGACATGAAACCGCATTTCCTTCCAGAACCATATTTTCTAACAACTGTTGAGTCTGTATTAAATTTTTTAAGAATCATCGAGACAGTGTTTTGTGCAACTTTCGCCTTATTTGGCTCCACCGCGGATTTTCTCGAAATAATTCAACAACTAAATCGCGTCTTTCCACTTCCGATGCCATGATTCAACTGAAAGTTCACAAGTCAAAAAACAAGTGATTATATTTCATCAGAATTTCTCCAACGCAAAGACTACTGTTTGAATTTTTTCATTCAGATGAAGAGTTTCAAAGCAGTGGTCTTTCAAAGTTATCCGATTTTTTCGATCTCACTCCTTACTATATTTTGGTACGAGAACTTTTACCATTATTAATCGCACTGATTATATGTATGCAGGTCTGGATGTTTTATAGAGTCTCCGAAATTTCAGGTTGACCTTACCAAGTGGAGGGTTTGTTTAGGAGCAAGTGATCTTTAACGTTTAACAATGAAAAAGTTTTTCTCACAGACAACTTTGTCTTAAATATGTATAATTAAATTGGCCGATCAATTCATGATCTGAATTCGATTGACCTGAGTTTGTTTCTATTGTAGTTTATGTCTGATTTTTAATTTTTTTCTCTTTAATTAAATTTTGATGTTTACTTTTAATTGAGTTTTGGTCTGAGGTTCAGTTTGAATTTTGATCTGATTTTAAATCTGATCTTTGGCTTGAATTTTGAAATGTTTTTGATATAGCTTTTGAACTTTTGGTACAATATCAAATTTTGATCTGAGTTTTGGTTTGAATTTTAGATTGAATTCTAGTTTCGGTGCTGGACTGAGTTCCTACCTGGTTTTGATGCCTCGGAAATTTAATGGGTAGAGCGCTAAACTTTCACCTAAGAGGTTGGGGGTTCAATTCCCCTCTTAGTGGTCAATTCTCATAAACTTCTTATATTTCTAACAATATTAAGTAAAAATTGTCTATCATCAAGTGATACCAAATTGCCATCCTGCCGTTCGGAACCGGGGTTAACTGCAGGTTTAGCCAACCATTTGGTAATGCGCTATCACATTGAGCCATTCTGTCCTAAGTGGAAAGCCACTCAACAAATTTGACCACTCAAATTTGCCTAAGCTTTTCCCTTTAACATAAACTGTTGAACGAAATTTTAAACTAGACGTTGCTATGAATTTGATCTAGGTTTGATTTGTGCGAAATTGCTTCGATTTGCTGCATACAAATCAATGTTAAAACAAGAATTATTTTGAAATCATATGTCACATTATGGCCATAATCGCACATATAACAACGTAACTAGATACATATATAACTAATAATTTTTGCAAAGCAAACAGACACAAAAGAGCCATTGTAAATTATTAACCTATATTTATGACCAATTAGCCCATTATATCTATGAATGTGCTCCCTCATCCTCTAACGACAACTAAATGCAATCAGTCTAGACGAGCTAGACAGAAATTGTTCTTGTTCGTTTGCCCACCTACCAACCCATCCTCCTCACTTCACTTAAAGCTATTGCAACCTTCACTAGCTGACGTTGACACATCTTTCGCTATGGCTTGGCGTGGCCGATGCATAGATATTTCTATCCGTTTCCTCATCCAAAGTCCATTCAACAATAATTTGAACAAATGCTTTGCACGCTGACACTGACTGACATGTGTGTGTACATATGCTATGTATGAGTGTGTGTGAGTGTAGGTGAGTGTGATCCAGAACGGCCATGCATCTAGACTTAGGCATACATCATCATCATCACTGGAGCACATGTACTCCATTGTATGCATATTTGTGTGTATTTTAGGTAAGATGAAAATGCAGAGTGACAACATTTCAACATTAATTCTACTATGCATTATTCGCATTGGCAAAGAGAAACGAGACAGTTTCAAAGTCGACATACAACAATGAGCAATGAATTACGCAAAGCAGCAGGCTAAATGCTTACATGGTAACCATTAGCTGTGGACTGGCTGGTGTGCAAACTGTTTAGACAGCATTGGAAATTAAATAAGAATAACTATGGATATCAAATGGGAATTAACAGATTTATTGTCGGGATGCACAAATGAAAACGCGAGATTATGTTTAATCTTCTTCTGTCAAAAGAGTGCACTCTTAAAGAAAGAGGTTTCTCTTGATTATTTGGCTTTTTCTCTTCATCTTGATTGAATATAAGAGATCCGCAACTAATTTGTTTCTCTCTTGCTAAATAGGAATTATTTTTTATTTTTTTTTTTTTTGGTTAGTTTGGAATGCCACGTAGCCGCGAAGATGTGATTGGAATAGAAAAAGGAGGTGCGCCACATTCCATAAAAACTGAATTTTCATTGTAGTTGGGATATCTCAGGAACGATTTGTGGTATGATACTATTTATTGATAAGATTTGGTATGAAGTTATTATTTGCCAGTAGCTTTCTGTGCGAAATTTATGGGTAGGTTTGATATAGTGGGCGTGGCATTTTCCTACAAATCTAATGCTTTTTGGAGTATATCTGCTGAACTTCTTAAAGTAAACTACTGAAATTTAGTACAAGGGCGTTAGTTGACAATGTCATGCTATAGGAAAAATATAGGTGGGCTTTGGAAAGGGGCGTTTGGCACCTCTCATATAGTCTGAAATTCCATTAAGGGATGGTTGATGCAGTTTTCGTGCAGCAGGTGGCAAATTCACTATTCCCTTACTAATATTTTCTCCTACTCTTTTCTGCTATTGTACTTTTATATTTTTTTTGCTTATTTACCATGTTGTAGTACTATTTTGTCACTAATTCTACTACTATTGTCCACTACTTTTTAAAGTACGAATTCCTACTACATTTTAAGCTACTAATTCCTACTAAGTATCTATAACTACATTTCAACTACTTTTCTACTACTATTTTCTACCTCTTATACTCATCACTACTGTTTTATGTCGTACTCCTTTTGAGAGGCTGTGAATTACAAATTTTTGAAATGAAAAAGGTAAGCTAAAAATTTGTCATCAAAAGCCTAAAAAAATAAAAGCCGCTATATTAAGTATGTATTTATTTCTATTTTTTGTCATCAAAAAGATGTGCTCACATTCTTGGGGTTGTTTTAATAAAAAATAGGTTAAAATGAGTTTATTACTTTACAATTGGAGAAGATAAAAGGTATTGCAATGAGACTTCTGTATTTCCACTTCTGTGCCCAAGCAGCACGTGCGACCTGGGAAAACTTTACTCATATTAGTTGTATTAGTAAATAAATAAAATGAATTTAATTGAAAAAGTTAAAAGGGTGTTTATTTTGATTCCATTTACATATTTTACATTCGAGAATTTACGCATGAATTTAAATGCACACAAGCTGTACCAGTGTCGGTCGGCCGGGGGAGCCAGCTAGTGTGATTATAAATTCCATCTGTATAATAACTAAATAAAAATCTAACGCTTGGCTATGCACACTGCAAATGTTGCGAAAAATTTAACCACAAAAATGTGAAATAAGTAAAGAAAAAACCAAAATTAAATGAAATGCTTTTATATTTCATTCCTTTTTCGCTCGCCGCTAAAATGAGGATATACGAGTATGTACCTATACATAGTTAAAGTGGCAATAGATATTCAGACATTTGTAGAATCACTAAAACAAGCTGCAAAAACAAATGCACGGTGCAAAAAGGTGAGAACAGTTGAAACCAAAATCGCACTTGGTGCAAATGTGGTTAAAATTGATGGGTGTGTGTGTGCATGTGTGAGTGTGAGTGTGTGTGTGCAAATGTGGCCAATGTGGATGATGGCTTTTGGTGGTAGTGGCGCGTTGCAGGTGGCGGTGGTGAAGGTGCTGGTGGTCAAATGCTTGTTAGTTTGACCGACCAATGCGTTGTTGTTGTTGATATTTTAGAGGTTTTTTGATTTCGAATATTTTAATTAAATACAAATGCACAGACACATACACATACACATACACATATGTAAACACCCATACATGCAAGGTGTATTTACTATGTATGCATTTATTCGAATTGTGGTTGCATTGTTGCTGTCTTTTTTATTTCTCAGCTCAACATTCCCCGCTCTGTTAATTATTGTTTCCTTCCACAAAATGCAATTGGTTTAGCTTTTGCGTTTAGTTTTTGCTAATTATAACTTTCATCATGTGGCGAACGCTGGGACAATTGAGATCAATTACCCGGGGCCTACTGAATTTCCACTTGGTTTCCATTTGAATTCCACATGCTGGCAATTAATTTTTATTTCACATGATTCGGGTTTACTCATTCAGATTAATTTAGAGATTCCATTTAACAAAAACCATCAACCCAACAAATAAACTTTTTGATTATGTTAAGCTGCTTGTTATTTAACTGTACTTACATGTATATTGCCATTTGGTTTATTAATGAACTTGGCATATTTTTTGTTAAACATTTACACAAATACCAGGATAATTTAACATGCACATCGATCCTTCAATGCAATACGGTTACAACTTGAAATACGTTTTAACTCAAAATTTGCGATTAGCACTTCAGTGCTTAAGTTGTCTATGGAATTTCAGTAATATTTAAAATATTAAACTTCTAAGTTTTAAATTGCAGAAGCATTGCGACTTGAAACAGTATTGCATTCAAGGAGCGATTTATACAAATGTACTATATGTAAACAAGTCAGTCAGAAGTTGCTACCCAATAACAACAACAACAATAACAACAGTAGCAACAACACATTTAATATCCTCTTTGTACACGAGTTGATTGGACATGCTTATCTCATATCTTACATAGCTATGGCATCTCTCTGCGTGTGTATGCTACACTTTCACGTAGATATGAAAAGCATTTAGCTTATCGCTAAAGTGAAATCTCACAGAGCATTGCAGCCCATCAGCCACAATGACGACAAACATACAGAGTCACTGAGTATCTACCACAACAAAATTGTAGCAATTGCAATAACATCGTCAATTTGGTTGTAGAGCTACTACAAACTCGTAGTTGGGTAGGTTGGCTTCTAATGCTCCCACTGCTGCTTCTTCCCTCCACAATGCAAGTATTTTTGCTGCAACGGTACACGGTAGCCATGTCAACATCATATTGCATGTAAATTACGAATGTATTTGTATTGAAAAGCAATTTATGCATGTGTTAGTTTCCTTCAATGATGTTTCTTGGTTTGTTTCTCTGTTTGTTTGTCAGCTTATTTATTTGTTTGTTTGTTTGCCTGTTTGTCCAAGCCTTTGCTCTTGCGTCTCCTGAGCATGAAAGTGTCTATGTATGTATATGTTTCCTATGTTGTGGCATTTGGATTGTATTTAGCAGCAAATCCTTCCTGATACACCCACACTCCTGATACGTACACACGTCCACACGCACTTACCCACACACACACACACACACACACACACACACTAATACATTCATATATTTTCTCATTTACAAATGTTCTTACAAATTGCTCTTACACATGTAGAAAAATGTTTATTTTAATTGCAACAACAGCAGTTTTTTTAATTACTTTTTTCAGGAACTTATGTTTTTAGAAACTTGACACTAGAGGTTTCAAATAAAAACAAAATTGTGTGCGTCAGTGGGACGCCCTACAGAAGTTTACTTCTTCAGAATGTTTGTGTTTTGGGTTTTCAGGTTAGGTTTGGTAAACTTGTAAAAACCAGAGTCTATTGCAGATATTACAGGCGTGGCTGAAGGAATTTTCAAGGATGTGCTGATTTATGGAAACGATATGCCTTGTATAGTTCAGGTGGATGATACTCTAATTCCAGGTGTGCTACATCTGGATTAACATCATTTTGATCGTTTGCATTTCCAGTGCTTGCAAAGAACTCTGCAAAATCACCATCTTACTTACTTACTTACTTAGCTGGCGCTACAACCGATGATCGGTCTTGGCCGCCTCCACAAAGCTTCGCCAGTCACTTCTGCTATGCGCGCGCTGGCGCCAGTTGATAAGGCCAAGTGCAGTCAGGTTGCCCTGCACCTGGTCTTTCCAACGGAGATTAGGACGTCCTCTTCTGCGTGATCCTCCACCGTGGTTCGAATAAAACACCTTTCTAGCCGGAGCGCTTTCTTCCATTCGCTCAACATGACCCAGCCAGCGAAGCCGCTGGAGTTTTATACGCTTGACTATGTCAGTGTCGGCGTACAGCTCATACAGCTCATTGTTCCATCTTATTCGAAACACGTCATCCACGCATACTGGACCGTAGATCTTACGGAGTATCTTCCTCTCGAACGCTCCTAACAGTCTCTCATCATTGATGGTCAATGTCCACGTCTCTGCGCCATACATTAGGACGGGAAGGATGAGGGACTTATAGAGCGTTATTTTCGTCGGTCGAGAGAGGGCTCTACTTCTCAATTGCCTACTGAGCCCGTAGTAACACCTGTTGGCAAGAGTTAGTCTCCGCTTGATCTCAAGGCTGACATTATTGTTGGTGTTTATGCTGGATCCTAGATAAACGAAATCCTTGACGACTTCAAAAGTGTAGTTGTCAACAGTGACATTTTGTCCAAGACGCCGTGACTCTTTGTTTGTTGACACAAGGTATTTCGTTTTGTCCTCGTTCACCACTAGACCCACACGACGAGACTCCCTTTCCAGGTTGGAGAATGCTGCACTGACTGCTCGAGCGTTTTTGCCAATGATGTCAATATCATCAGCGTATGCTAGCAGCATGACACTCTTGTAGAAGATAGTGCCAGAGATGTCGATGTTCGCAGCTCGAATTATTTTCTCCAGCATTAGGTTAAAGAAGTCGCACGATAGGGAGTCACCTTGTCTGAAACCTCTTTTGGTATCAAATGGTGCGGAGAGGTCTGTCCCAATTTTCACTGCGCTGGTGGTGTTGGTCAGTGTCATTTTGCAAAGACGAATGAGCTTTGCAGGGATACCAAAATCAGACATTGCGGCGTACAAGTGATCCCTAATCGTGCTGTCGAAGGCGGCTTTATAATCGACAAATAGATGATGGGTGTCGATCTGTTTTTCTCGGGTCTTTTCCAGGATTTGGCGTAGTGTGAATATCTGGTCGATGGTGGATTTACCAGGCCTGAAGCCACACTGATAAGGTCCAATCAGTTTGTTGACGATGGGCTTCAGTCTTTCGCACAGTACGCTCGATAGAACCTTATATGCAATATTAAGAAGGCTGATCCCACGGTAGTTGGCGCAGATCGTGGAATCACCCTTCTTATGGATTGGGCAGAGTACGCTGAGATTCCAATCACTTGGCATGCTTTCATCTGACCATATTCTGCATAGAAGCTCATGCATGCGTTTTTTGAGCTCTTCGCCTCCGGTCTTAAACAACTCAGCAGGCAGGCCATCTGCACCTGCAGCCTTATTGTTTTTCAGCCGAGCAATGGCTGTTAAGACCTCTTCATAGTCAGGCGGCGGTACTTCAAGGCCGTCAGTGATTGGGGTTTCCGGAGTGGGTTCCGCAGTGGCGGGATTACTGCCGTCTTCGCCATTAAGCAGCTGCGAAAAGTGCTCCCTCCATAATCTCATTATGCCCTGGATATCTGTCACCAGATTTCCATCTTCATCCTTGCAGGAAGAGGCCCCGGTATTCAAACCAAGAGTCAGGCGTCTTATTCTTTCAAAGAATTTTCGGACCTCGTTCCTGTCCCGCAACATTTCGATATCATTGAACTCGCGTCTTTCTTCATCTCTTTTCTTGCGCCTGAAAAGACGTTTCTCCTCCCTCCTCAACTTTCTGTATCGCTCCTTAGCAGCTCGCGTTGCAACTGACTGCAGGGTGGCTCTATAGACTGCGTTTTTTGCTTCAGTAGCATCGCGACACTCTTGGTCGTACCACATATTTCTCCGTCGACGGTGGTAGCCTAGCACCTCTTCGGCAGCCGTACGCATAGAGCGGGAAATGTGCGTCCACTGTGCGCATATATCATCAAGTTGAGGGGTGTTTTGCGAAAGGAGAAGTGCAAGTTGGTTGGCAAAGACTTTGGCTGTCTGTTGTGATTGCAGCTTTTCGACATCCAGCTTTCTCTTTGTACCTATCCGTACGCGATTTGCTACACATATACGTGTGCAGACCTTGGCTGCAACCAAGTAGTGGTCTGAGTCGATGTTTGCACCACGTATTGTGCGTACGTCTAGTACATTGGAAGCGTGCCTTCCGTCGATCACAACGTGATCAATTTGGTTTCGTGTGTTTTGATCAGGGGACAGCCAAGTGGCCTTATGGATATCCTTATGTTGGAATCTGGTGCTACTAACTGTCATGTTTCGTGCCGCGGCGAAGTCGATCAGTCTCATACCGTTATCGGTGGCTTCGTCGTGGAGACTGAATTTTCCGATCGTCGGACCAAAGAGACTCTCCTTGCCCACCTTGGCATTAAAGTCGCCTAACACGATTTTAACATCGTGGCGGGGGCAATGCTCATAAGCTTTGTCGAGGAGCTCGTAGAAGTCATCTTTGGTCGTTTCATCCTTCTCATCCGTCGGGGCATGGACACAAATTAGGCTGATGTTGAAGAATTTTGCCTTGATGCGGATAGTGGCTAGGCGCTCGTTCACCGCTGTGAACCTCGAGACTAGATGACGCAGTCTCTTCCCAACCACAAATCCAACACCAAATTCGTGTCTCGACGCATGACAGCTGTAGTAGATATCACAGGATGCTCTTTTGGAGCAGCCCTGTCCCGTCCATCGCATTTCCTGTACAGCGGTGATGTCAGCTCTATATTTTTGGAGGACATCCACCAGCTGGATAGAGGCACCTTCCCTGTAGAGGGTTCGGACATTCCAGGTGCATATCCGTAAATCGTTGTCCTTTGGGCGTTTGCGGGAGTCGTCAATATTAGAGGGGTTCATTATCCGAGGCTTGTTTGGAGGTTTCATTGGAGGGTATTTTAACGTGGTGGGTTCCAAGCCCGACGCACAACCATTCATTCAAGGCCATGGAGAAGCCCGCCGCACACATTAGTTAACTCACTGACGGTTGTCAGATCGCTATCCAGGGGACGCCACGAGGAGGCTGTGTGTCGACTTGAAACGTAGAAGCGCAAGGATCGACCATGGACGCACCTGCGACTGTCACGAACTTTACCTTGTGTCCTACGCCCCAGGCCCCCCATCACCATCTACATCAAAATATTCATACTCAAAGAATGCGAATTTATTAGTTACATAATTATAATTATAATCTTGCTATCGTCATCATTATTAGCATCATTGTAATAATAATCATCATCATTAAAATATTCAAGTTGTATGATCTCAACTTGGTGAAAATTTGCCACTTGCCGGTCTGAGAACTCGCGAATGTTATAAGGTTGACTAGAAACTTGGTAAATCTCGTCTATGTTTTATTGAGTTGATTCAAGTTGTTTTCTTTCGACGGAGAAATGATGTTCATCTTGCGATTGTTTTTTTCAAACTTTACTCGCTCATTCTTTCAGCTCTAGAACGATTTTTGTTTGAAATACTCATAAAGTTTTTGTTTAGAATGTCAAACTGATGGGCTGAATCGCTCATTCTTTCAGCTCTAGAACGATTTTTGTTTCAAATATAAAATTTTTGTTTAGAATGTCAAACTGATGGACAGCGCCCTCTATCAATCAAGAATGATTCATTCTCAGCGCCCTCTATCAATCGACTATGAATCATACGCGAATCAGCGTCCTCTATCAATTGATAGACAGATTGAAGGCTCCTCTATCAATTGACAGAGAAGTAGATGGCTCCTCTATCGATTGATATATAGTATGGCGCTTGTTTTTCTTACTTGATTGATAGAGGGCGCTGTCCTTCTTTTACCACTAGTAAACATAAACTTAAAAAATTAAAATAAAAAAAGCAATAGCTCATTTTTGGATTTTGAGTGGAAAATTTAGCAAAATCTCTATAGCGTAGTAGTAGTGCACTTTGGACTGTTACAGACTGACCGGGATTCGAATCTCGTCACAGGCAAAAATCAAAAAAAAGTAGAAAAGACAATTTTTCTGGATGCGAAAACCTCGGCCTAGTCCCTCCATGAGCTGTTGTGCCATTGAAAGAAGGAAGACAACCAAAATCAAACCAGAAATTTTATCAAATGCCAGACGAAAAATCAAACGAAAAGAGACAAGTCCAACGCAAAATCAGATCAAAAAATCAGAATAAAAATTTGTCCAAAATTAAAACCATTATTTAGGCAAAACCGGATTAAAATAAACTCAGAATTCAGATTAAAATTTTGACTAAAATTCAGACAAAGCACAGGACAAAAGTACTACCCAAAACTCTGATCAAAAATAAAACTAAAAGTCACACCGTAAAATTCAGACCTCAATTCAGGCAACAAACTGATCAGAACTCACCGAGAAACTGAAATCAGACCAAAATTAGGATCAGAATTCAAACTAAACTTTGGACTAGATTTTGACCAGGAATAGGCCTATAAATCGGACCAAACTTAAACCAATTTTCAGACTTGAATTCATACCGAACTTAGACCTAATAATTATCGTAATTATCCAAACATTTAACCTACTCGATATTCTCGATATTCCCGATATTCCCAATATGCTAATGATACCGCGATTGAATATACTTAATTAGCTATTGTTTCTCTTCACTTTGATACTGCGGGTGCAACCAAAATACTATCATTTGATATTATTAAATTAAAAATTTATGGCTGTGGTACAATCGAAAAGAACCAGCAACCGCAACCGCAACGACAACAACACCAACTATTACTTTAAAACAATTCCACCATCTACAACACATTTGCATACCTTCATGTCCATTTCTTGAATTATGCTACATAAGAAATGCATCAGATTCCAAATAAAAGTATTTGCAAAACAGAACAATGAAATTGACCGGCGGCGGCGGTAAATGCCACATGCTTGTACTGTTTCAGTTAGCAGTTGCTGCTGGCTGGCGGCTGCTGCTTGCCACATGCATGCAACACAATGGCAGTAGATACATACATACATTCATTTAAAGTGAGTCATGCCGAAACTAAAAAATTAAACGTAAACTTTCATGTAAACATTCACATAAATTCTTTCCTGTTCCTTTTTTTTCGTTTTTTGAGAAAAAGAGAAGAAAGAAAAGAGCAACAGCAAGGAAATACGATATACGACGCCATGCTTGAATGTTGTTTGTGTGAGAGGGAGTGTGTGACATGCGATTCTTTGCATATAAATAGTAGTAAATCGTAGGGGGTGTGGGTGCGAATGTACAAGTTCTGCGTAATGCGTTCGATGCACGAAAGCTTTTTACAAAATTACAAATTTTCGCAAAAACATTTTGCATGATATTTTGCTATTACTAAATGTGAATTGTTATACATTCACTCGTTTGTTCTTGTATTTCTATTTGAGTTTTTAATTAAATTAAGAAATCCAATTAAAATTTTGAAACTATGTAGTTTTTGTATGGGTCTTGTTCAGATAACTGATGGTAGTATGTACCTACCTGAGTTACTCGCATCTTTATTAAATGAATCACTTTCATCAAATCCATCCAATAATTATTCTACCTAACTACGAACATGGATTCTACATACATATGTTTGTGGGTATGTGCACCAGGTAGACACTTTCAGACAACCACAAATCCATGCCTAAGAGCGTGAGTGTGTGAATGTAAACCTCATAAAACGCAGCAGCAGCGTTCGTTGATATCAATCGCAGGAAACATCAAATATTTCCTAATAATGTGAGAGAATAGGTAAGGTAGGTAAGGGAGATGAACAAGAGGGGAGACGAGAGTAAGAGAGACGAAAAGTATACACGCTAACATGTCATATGAAACCGCAATATCCGCAGCACAAGCCGGCAGCCGAGACGAGCTAGGAGGTAAATTTAAAGCGCTGCTCGCGCATTAAATCCCTTTGCTACATACACACACGCACATCCATCGACATGTATGTATGTGTATATGAGTAAATAAATATGTGAGTGAATACTTCCACGCCCTCTTTGAATCGACAGACAAGCTGTTACTGCTTCTGAAGCCATGTCTACCCTGACTTGCTTTGCCTATACAGATTTACATACACACATACATACATACATATGTACATACATATAGATATATGTATTCGTACATACTTATTCCACATATCGCCGTTTGACATAAATGCTACAAGCGCCTAATACTAACACCATGCGCTGCTACTCTCCCACTCTTTCTTTCCTTCTCTCCATGTTTGCATGTGTATGTATGTATGTATGTATGTAGATATTCATGAGCTCATATTAACCAGGACGTTCTCGCGTTGCTTTGACTTTACTGTTTCTGTTCGCAGTGCCGCACCGCGTCGCGCCGCACCATGCCGCGCCTCTAGCTTCAGGTTAACGCTTGGCATGCACGGAAGCGATAACAAACAAAATCGGATATGAGCCTTGCTCGTATTACATTGAAATCGTTCTCTCATGTACTTTAAAATATCTACATCCATACATATTTAAATATGGTATAAGTTAAAGGGGAAAGGAAAGTAATTACTTTATTGTAGTCTTTTAGCGTTGAAATGAGTTTCGGCAGTTGCTGGTGCACCGTGCGCCCTTTACTGCACTTCACGCTCTAATATTTGCTCTTTTTTCGTTCATCGTTCCTAGTGAAGTGTGTGCGAGTATGTGTGCGTAGTTTAAAGTTTACATGTCGACAAATCAATGATATATAATATTTTTGATAAGTTTCCTGTTTTGCATTAAAATGGCAAATCTCTTGATCGAGCTTAGCAACTGTAGACGTCAAAACTTGAAATTTCGACAATATTTTCCCGATGATAGTAATATTTAGGCTTAAGCCACTCTTACCGAAAATGTTTTCAACGATTTCTATGCTAACAGTCGTTTAGTTTTTGTAGCATACATTTTTGTTAGTGTCACCCTCCAGTTTTGATTCTTTGTAATTCAAACATGAACTGTAAAAGTTTTAGAACAATTTACAGAACTTTTAAAAATCCTTTCTGGTACTTCCACATCAATATTAAAACCAAACCATAGAGAAAATTATTATTACATGGGAAATGCTAAGCCGCTATTCCACATAGAATTGTCCAGCAATTAGTCGTTGCACAAAATTCCACAACTGAACATAATTTAAAAGTTGTCGCAGATGCTCTGTATGCTCTAAAATACATTCTGTTGCACGCATAGCCTCGCGGAATCTTTTCTAAATATGTACATACATCGGGGTCATGATGAGAGATCAGAACTACCGTGTTCACTTTCTGAAATCCCAAATTGTTGTTATTTATCTTAGGGGCGAAAAAAAAAGTTGTATAGTAAATCTGGTTTGCGAAAAAAGGGTGTCATTCTACCACCTAAAACCCGTCTAGTATACTATGCTCATGAATGTACTCGTACAAATGGTTGTGTCATGTATTCTCATACATACATATGTATACGAAACATTTTTTAAGTAATAAATCTTAGGATTATGTGATAACAATTTGTGAATTTTTAGGCTTTCGGATTAAATCTAATGAATTTATTGTTTTGATGAAAATTTATTATTGAATTGTATTTAGTTGTAACTACCTCAGACATACATACATACATACATACATACATACATATGTATGTACTTACATGTACGAGTATAAGGAGTACATGTGTATATATACTTAAATAAATTATTATATGATTGAAAGCGAAGGAATCATTTTGAGAATTAAGAATACCATGTATTTTCTGAAACTTAAACAGATTTGAAGGTTTTAGCAAAGCCATCATAAGTCACTAAGGTTAAGTTCTTTATTTTTAATATTGCTTGGGTTAATCAAAAGTTCTGGCGGGGCTCGGGCTGAATGAGATTAATGAAAAAGTGAAAAACTCACCACAACAACATATTTACTTTTTCAACTACGAGGGTAGATCAATAAGTACCCGAGTTAGGAATGAAGAGGCAAGTTTTTCCTTATTTTAGTACACTTTTTAGTACACCTTTCCCAACGTTTCTGCCATTTCTTTAACCCCTACAAGAAATACGATTTGTCAAACTCTTCAAAATACGCTTCTGCCTCGTCGATAACCTTCTCGTTTGAGCTGAATTTTTTCCCCGCGAGCCACGTTTTCATGTTGGGGAACAGAAAGAAGTCGCAGGGATCCAAGTCGGGCGAGTACGGTGGGTGCGGCAGCAATTCGTTGTTCAATTCATGCAATTTGGCAGCGACAATTCCGTATCCGCTTGTTGTCCACCGTAAGCAATCCCGACACCTTTCTCATGCTTAACCTATCATCTGAAAATTGCAAATTTTGTTTAATTTTCAAATGTAGGTACTTACAGGCTTGAACTCAAACTTCGCCTCTCACTTTTTGATTCCAGCAGTAGAGGCTCGAATCACATAATTTGGTAAATGTGGGGCCTACATGTGGAACCACTAGCACAGTTCACAAAGACCTTAACTCAAGAACCAGACGTCGGAACCGCTTGAACTTCGCTTTTAACAAATTGTTTCAAATTGAACTCATCACCTCAACTTTTGTCTCAAGCTCCTATCCACCCAAAAAAGCTTGTTACAATCAAAAGATTTTTAAAGCAAGTACAAAGAACTACCCATCTTCCGAAATCTGTCGATTCCCTATTATGTGGCCATTTGGACATTTGAATAAATGTGTAATGCACAAGGTGGCGCGAAAGTAACCACCCGATATCCTACAGCTATAACTTTTTTGTAAATGAAAAAAAATTGATTAAATTTATGTTTATTCACAATACTAATACGAAACATTATTCACACACAGAATCGATTTCTTCCATTTAACAAAAACATGAAATCGGGTGTTTACTTTTGCGCCACCTTGTACTTGCGCTAGAAACAAATTATTTTTACAAGCATTTGCAATTCAAGAGACGCAAGTATGCTTTTAAAGCTAACTATGTACTCCACTTCCATGTTATTTCGTTTGAATTGGATTTAAGAGACTTTAAGATCAAGTTTTGGCGATAACTCTTTTACTACCTATACATACTGCGCTATGATTAAAAGAACAATACTGAAAATCTTCTACTTCCTTCTATGGTATATCTTATATTGGGGCATGAGCAGCGTTGCCACGTTAATTGTTAATCTCTTTTTTTAATTTCGCCTCTGTCTGACTTGAACCTCGGCAATCAGGCGAACACACTACCAACTACGCCTTAGCGACCACTGGCCAATAATTTCTTAACTATTTAAATGTCTGAAGTTTCTACTTATATACTGAGATACTGAGATTTGTTTTTATTTGGTTTGTATTTTTAAAAATTAAAATGAATTAAATGAAGTAAAAAATTATGTGCTTCTTTTTACTTAATTGGGTCCCTTTTTCCAAGTTATCGTTTGAAAGTACTACTTCGGAAGTAACAGAACCTGGCAACCCATGCCTGGCATGTCTATGTGTGTGTGTGTGTGTGTGTTAAACTGAAACTTAAAAAGGTAAAGCTTTAACGTCTACCTGATTACCGTGTTCTCTTTAACCTCAGAGCTTTATTGAAACGAGCTTATTCTGGGCAACGTAAGTAAGTAGCTAGTAAAAATTTTACTGTCGACAACATTTCAACAACTGCTTCTGTTGTTGTTGGTGTTCATTTTATTATGGCACATATTGTAGCAACAATTGTTGTTGCAATTGTTGTTGCTGTCAGTAGCAGTTACATATAGTTATAATATGTAAACTTTTACTAACTGCACTTGGAGCAATTAACAATGAAGAAAAGGAAGAAAGAAATTGCTCGTATTTTTCTATTACATATGTACATACTCGTATGTAAGCCTTATGTGTGCGCCTCTGCTACTTATGTATGTATGTATGTAAACTTCATATTGAGTTGCCCTTTTTTTTTATTGTTTACGGCATTGGCATGTACAATTAATCCTCGCAGTTATGTGCCGCATTCAGATACATACATAGTAAGTAAGTAAATAAGTAAGTAAGTAAGTAGAAAAGCGCGGAGCTTAAGTGTAATCAAAAATTAATTGCAGTTGGCTTAAGTGAATTTCGTTTGCAGTATAAATATTACAAGACAAGGATGTAGGTCTATAGTTAGATAAAAAATTGAAAGTGATCCCATAAAGAATGTACTGATATTGTGCTAAAGACAAAAACAAAAATGAATGAAGGGGAAAATTTATCTGTGAACACAGCAATTGCATAAAGGTTGATTAACACTTAAATGTCATGATGCGAGTTGGCACGAAACAGTCGATGAATTGCTTGCGAGTCAAAAATTTTCTGTCGCTACCGCTGAATTGGTCCAATTGAATTGCTTTAACTTTCTTCGGAAAAAGTGTTGGACTTCTTAGACCGAAAAATAGCGAGAACGATTCGTTAAAAGTGAAAAATACAACGGATTACTAAGGAGGTTTCCAAAGTCATACTGTGGTATTAGAAATATATGCCCTAAGTGAAAAATGTATGAATAGCTTCTCTAGTGCGTCAAACGAAGAATCTTTCCCTCCAATGTTGAGTCAGCCCTACTATATTTTTTTAAGCTGCGTTATGAAAACTTCCAGCGATTTCCAATCTCTTATTCTTACCTGTAACAAGCGAACAAAGAAGAAGAGGAGCAGAATTTCTCATGTAGACAATGCCATTATATTTAAAGAACCGCTGTCAACTCAAATTCGTATCGAAATTCAAGAAGAGAAAATCTCAGTGACAATAGAAACTTTAAAGTTAAGGTTTTCAACATCTTCTATTTTCTATCGTAAATACAGACCAGAGTAGATAAAGTTTTCCCAAACTCCTAAACAGTTCCTTAATCTATTTTTGCTACATATTTTAATCTATAAAAAATTTTAAGTAAATTGTAAGTGCAAAAAATTGTCTAAAATTTTGCATTTTAGCGAGAGAATTTTTTGTTTCGAACTGAATGAAATTTCGAGGTCATGCTGTAGACCACATTGCATTTAAATTGCCTTGCAACATTTTATTTTATAAATGCGATTGGCAACACACTGCAATATTTGCGTATACATGTGTGCGGCTGTGTGTGTGTGTGTGTGCGTGTGGCTGTGTGTGTAACTGCTTCATGTATGCATATTTTGTATCTTTGTGTGAGCAACTGCAAATTGGATATTTCTTTTTTGTTCATGCATTTTCTTTCCTTCCTTTCAATTCATGTTTGTTTTCTAGTTATTTTTTTTTCTTTTTGGTGTCTTTCAATTGCTGAAGTTTAAGTAAGAAACTTTCATACCAAAGCAATTTTCTTCTTCTTTTGCAAAAAAAAAAAAAACAAAAACAAAAAAGAAGAAAACGTACAAAAATTTGTAACAGAAATGTGCTTCAATGAGCACATTGCATTTTATGGCAAAAAAATAAATAAAGGAAAGAGAAGTAGAAATAAAAATTTGTATATGTGTGAGTGTGTGTGTGTGTGTGTGTGTGTGTGTGTGTAAAAGATTGCAATGTTCTCTCTTGAACAATACTCGCCACAATTTAAAAATGTTTCACAATAATACAAAAAGAAATTAAATGAAAGACAGAGAGAGAGAGAAAGTCCTATGCTGTCAGCATGTAAAGGAACAAACAAAATTTCGTGCTTTTCTCTCTTTTTCACTTTTTTTTTACATGGCGAAGTTTACAAACTAAACCGGAAATGTTCACACCAAAAATCATGAATGCACTAAAATGGAAAACCAAAATTAAAAAAATAACAAAAAAAATCCCGAAAGCCAAGTTTGGGCTCCACCGAACTTGATATACCCTACACACCCTCTGAAATAAAACCGCTTTTTGCATTCAACACTGGATTACATTTTGATGGTTTTCGCTAAATTTCTTCGCAAATTTCTTCTTTTTTTTTTAATTTATATGGAAGTACCATAGTAGCGGTTATTGCACACTGATGGTAGTTTTCGCATCAGATATTTTTGAAGTTATTTTAACCATGATACCAAATTTGATTCCATTTGCTCCACTAGTTCCTTTTATATTTCATTGGAAGTACGCTTGGCTTTTGCCCGATGCTGGCAATTTTCAGAGAAGTTGTTTAAGAGACTATTTCGAAGATGTGTATCGAGTTTTGTTCAATTCGTTTTTGAATTAGCTTCAATATCACACGATTTCAATATTTTTTGGTCTAATTTATTCACTCATTACATAACTCAACGATCACTATTCATATGCGTATTTATTATACTTACTTAGTTAGGCCGAGCTTTTCGCATCCACTCATGTTGTGCGTGTTATATTTGTACATGAATGGAAGGAACCTACAGTTTAATGCCGAGTCCGAACGGCGAAGTGAAAAGCTTTTCATAGCAATTTTTACTCTTGTAGGTTTGCCGTTTGCCATTGCCTGCCAAGAAGTGGTGCCGAATAGAAAAACAATTTTTTCTACTTTTTGATTTTGCCTGTGCCGAGATTCGAACCCCGGACACTCTGCGTAGCAGTCCAACGCACTACCACTACTACCGCTGTGGCGTAGTGGTAGTGCGTATTGTATAAATTTTCGGTGCGTTAGCAACAGCTTGAGCCTGGGTTAGAGCAGGCAATGGAGTTGACAGAACAGTAGTAGTAGAGCATTCCGTAGTAAGCGGAGGCACGCGATTAAGTGAGAATGATGGTGGATCAGTGGATCAGCGGTCACTGTGGCGTAGTTGGTAGTTCATTGGCGTGCTGGGCAGAGCGTCCGGGGCTCCTCAAATCTCGGCACAGGCAAACTCAAAAATTAGAAAAGACAGTTAAAATTGCCTATGAAAAGCTTCGCTTTCGGATTCGGCATAAAATTGTGGGTCCCTTGCATTCATGTACAAATATAACACGTACAACATGAATGTTGTGCCATTAACAGAAGAAGAAGAAGGAAGATGGTGGATCAGTAGATATGACAGGAGAGCAGCTTCGAGCAGCAGGAGGAACTATTTCGGAGTGAGTGAGAGCGAGCGAGAGATAGAACTGGCAACGAAGCAACAGTGATGAACGATTAGCGAAATGCTCTTAAATCTGTGGCTGATTTTGAGATCTCAGTTCGATTGGAGCTAAAATCTTTCAAATCAGTAGAGATGTTAACTAAAGAACCAGCATTTTTCCTTGTTTATTTTCAGCAATTTGACGTCATATTCCATAATTGCCCCAATGCAGCGGGCACTATGAAAGCGTTGTTTACACAAGTCACTGCAGGGAACGAAAAAGGGGTAATTTATGAAGAATCCTTTCCAGGTAATGAGGAATTGAGGTTACGATGCAAAACGAAATATTTTATAATTCTTGAGATTTATAGATTTGTTATGAGAAACAAATAAGTTTAAGCATAATTAACGATGATTTGAAGAAACGAAAATGAGAAAGAGAAATAGACGTCAGTTCGATTTGAGAGTTGCCACCTCTTCTATTATATCAATTGTATAGGAGGTACCACGCTGACCACTTTTGCTCATTTTTTGATTTTACGATTTTGCCCTTTTTGCATCTTTCGAATTTAACCTCTTTCTGGAAATAACCAATGTGCTGCGAGTTTGGTTGAGATTTTTTCAAGTTTTACTCGAGTTATCGTGTACACCCACTGACAGATGGGGTTGGCTAAATCGGCCAAGCTATTAAGGCTGATTTTTTTTTTAAATTTATATGTGTGGGCGTTACAAGCCACCGTTACTCGATCAAAACCAATATACCCTGCACACAGAGTGTGTAGGGTATAAGTAATCACAAAGCGGAGAATAACAAAACAGTAGAATTCAATACGTTTCCTGTCCGCAATGACGCGTCGCGACATTGGTGAACATTTTTGTTTTTGCTTTTCCCAATGTTCGACTAGAAGAATGGCGTCATTTCGAAGAAATTTTTCCTTTTATTTTTCTGATTTTCTAAAGGAAATTTCACTTTACTTGTTATTTACATTTTCTAGCATAGCAAAAGTTTTATTCATAATATTTACTCGTATCATTTAGTTTAGTTACGATGCAGCATTCAGCAACCGCTTGCGGTTTCATTAGAGTAGATTTGATCTCGTGCAAACCAATTTTATATTTTGTTGTTACATAGAAGGTGAGCTCTAACGATGGTAATGGTGTCCATCAGAGATAATATTCTCTGACATTACCAAACCTAAGCGGTGGAATGAGAGAGGAAAGGTCGCGTTTTTAAACTCCAACAACTTTAAGTTTGAAATTTTGACTTAAGTACTTTCGGTTTTTGTCTGTAATGCAGGACATTTGGATACAAAAATATCCAAAAATTCCTGCGCAATCTACATAGTCCTTAAGTCTATAAAATAAGTTCTCTAAGCTATCGTTCTTCAAAGTTTAGTTTGTGATTGTTTCTTATGCTAATAACTACATATGTTTGTTCTTTTTTAATTTAATTTCCTTATGTAGTTAATAAACAATTTAGAATGTTTGCCTAACCCGATTACGAACACCGTGGAACTTGGATTACATTAACTTTCCTATCTTATTCACTTTTCAATGATATCGAATTGTAAATAATTTTTTGCGTTTATTCTTTATAAATTGCTTATTCCTTATTGGCAATGTTTGAAACACTTTCTTAACCTTATTCTTCGTCTACATTTTACGGTAATGTGAAAAAAGGTTCTTGACATATTTTTCAGCTAAGCAAAACTAAAACGCACAATCAGTAAATTAAATTTACGGACTAAAAATGTTCTTATGATTTTCCTCGACTTCCCTCGCTTTCGTTTTATTTTTGTATAATTTAATTTTATAATATTTTGATGTCCCTTTTCTGCTCTTTGTTTATTTCTTTTCTTCACTTTTTTTGCTCTTCTTCGACTCGCTGAGAGAAATTTCTTATTAAATTAGTTTCCTTTTTCAACTTTTACACATTTCTCCACAAACACAAACATACAGACATACGTATGTATGTGTTCGTATTTAAGTACTAGGTATATCTTCCACCCAAATACACACACTCACATCTACCAAGGAAGGGTGATATATTCGAATAACTTGCATCAGTGTACAGTGACGTTCAATAAAATAGTAATCACGTCTCAACCAAACCGATTTTTATTGATTTTTTATCCGAATTTTTCAAATTCATGTTTGAATTTTGGTAAAAGTTCTGATCAGAATATCGGTGTGAAATTGGTTACAGTGAATTTTCGACTTGAATTTTTGTTCTTAGTATCTGATTTTTGGAAGAATTTTTATAAAATTTTTCATCTGAATTGTGATCTGTTCTATCGCTCTTCAATAATTTTGAAATCTCAGCTCTCTTCAAATCCAATTTCTAAAGTTGCCATTGTTCTGAAGTACAGTTCTAATGCAATAGGCGGAGGTTCACCTGGTTATTTGAAGTATGAGCAGTTGAAATATTTAGAAATCATGTAGAAATATTCTGAAATCGAATTGTAAAAATCTGATCTGCTGTTGTAAAATGTTGCTGTGTGGTGTAGTGGTGTAGTGGTAGTGCGTTGGACTGCTACGCAGAGTGACCGGTGTTCAAATCTCGGCACAGGCAAAATCAAAAAGTAAAAAAAATAATTTTTCTACACAGCATCACCTCTTGGCAGGCAATGGCCACACCTACAAGAGTAAAAATTGCCTATGTAAAGCTTTTCACTTCGCCGTTCGGATTCGGCATTAAACTGTAGGTCCCTCCAATTCATGTACAAATATAACACGCACAACATAAGTGGATGCGAAAAGCTCGGCCTAGGCCCTCCATGGGTTGTTGTGCCATTAAAAGTAAAGTAAGTTGTAAAATGTAGTGCTGCATCGTTATATTAAAAAAGAACACTGTTAAGGCTTGGAGCTAATTTTATTGTCCGTAACTGTACGTGGGTATGTATGTATATGTGCGTAGCGTTAAAACTTAAGCGTGTGTGTGAAAGTGTCTACGAAGTATAATTGCAGTTGTAGCAGTGTTCGTAGGAGTAGGAGGTATAAATTTTTTTGTGTTCTGGCTTTATTAACGTACATAGTTCGTTCGTTCGTTCAAAGAAAGTTTGAAATTATTACCGAAAGTTTGCAAAAATTGATGTCTTAATTGAGTCTTTTGTATGTAGTTGAAATACTGGAAACTTTTCTTTCTTTTCTCTATAAAAACTTTAACAAAATGCCATAAAAAATTAAGAAATTTAAATGAGTGAATAAAGAGGAAAGAAAAACCAAACAAACAGAAATGCAATCAAAAAAGAAAAGTATAATTACAAACACAAAAATTACAAACCATTTCCAAATACTTGCAGTGCAACCCTGCAGTGCAACCAACTAGCTCAAAAGCTTGTTACCATAATTTGCCAGCTCAACAAAACCACAATTAATGCATTCGTCGATCTCATTTACACACAACATACCGGTTTTTTTCCACGGTGATGGCCTACGAAAAGGCAATTGTCCTATCCTCGATAACTTTTGAGCAGGCATCGCCCATACACTTCAATATGCTTTAACTCGGCTCCCTGTGAATATTTATTAACGAAATTTCGCACAGGGCATTATGAGTTCAACTCTAAGCTCCATGTCACATATGACATAGGGTTGTTTGGCCAAAGGGGCGTGGCACAGCCCATACGATTCTGTACTTAAAAATGATTTAACTCGGCTCCTTTATTCGTCATCATTTATCTTTCAGTTAGCTTTGACATTGCGCAAACTCTCATGTCATTCGTTGCTTTCGGGCATGTTCTGATATTAAAATTGACTGCAAATTTTAAACGGAAGGTTTTCATACCGCTATTAAGTGAAATTCGTTTGTCTATGCACCGGAAAACAGAACAATCAACATTGACCTGAAATTTGTTAGACCAATTCTCTATGCCTTGAATTGAATGTTGACCTCATTTCTTTTGCATTCCATGTTAATAATAATTGAATTGTTAATAATTGAATTCATTTGTATTGCGAACGAGATTTATTTAATACCAAACGAAACTCAAACCGTACACAGCGCGGTCAATATTACTGATCATTGGGAGAAGAATCAATTTTAGGTGGTAGGAAGTTCGAAGTTCGCCGGGTAAGCTAGTTTAATATAAATAAGTATGTTTCTCTATCTGTAGGTACATATGTATTTTTTTTCTGCTATCTTTGTCATAGATACCATATTTCAAAAATCCATTTAAGTTAAAAATATAGTAAAGTATATGAGAATTACAAGACAATATTTTCACTGAATAGTAATAGTATGTAAATATATATGTAAAATAAGTTCGTTGTTGTTGCATATACAAGCAGAAAAGTCAAAGAAGTCTTCGGAAGTGACTTATCCTGCATCAGTTTTGAATTAACTAGTTTTTGGCTATGTACTCGTAATTTGTTAGTCTAACTCATTTTTACCCCGGAGGGATTTTTGTAAAGAAGCTGTACTTACATTTACAACTACATACCCACACACACTTGCTTGCATACAACCGTTGAGATAAGAGAGAGCGAGAGAGACAGAGAGAGTAAAATAGTACAATTTATTTGTTTACACATTCACAATGAAACATTGTTTACAAATAAACAATTACACACATATATACACATACACAACGTGTACAAATATCTACTTACATGCACTCTGCACCCTATACCCACACATGTACATATACATACATACATATATATACTATATATGCGTTTGTATATTTACGCAACAAAGTGAATGCTCGTTGGAATTTAAATTTTTGTTTCAATTTTCGTAAAAAATTTGTTTGTTTTACTATGCTAAAATATTTAAACGAGCTCATCACCGCCTGCGTTATCATTTTTTACTCGATTTTAATTGTCGAACAATGGCTACTCACTCAAAATCCATTGGTTCTACTTCAGTATCATGCTCTCTTTTTACGCATATTTATTTTTATGATTTGGCTTTGCCAAGCCGGAAATACTTAGTAAATTGGGAGGAAGGAATTGTTAAGCAACAAAGTTCATGGAAATATTTTTTTTTTCCAATTGTTTTCACTTGTATTTTTTGCTGGCATTTACATTTTGAATATTTCTATATTGTATCTAAAGTAAAAAAAAATAAATTTTCTTCACAGCAAATTTGTCGGGCAAATAGAACGCAAAACAACAAATAAAACCTTCAAGTGGTAATTAAACGTGTGCTTTTAAATTGAATCGTAGTAGGGCGCGCAGTTTAGGTTCAGCATTGCTTGATCTCCCGCAAGCTGTTGTAAATACTGAGTGAATTCTAGCATGAGTACATACATAGAGAGAGAGAGAGTATCTAGAATTGATTCTACATGGCAACACCTTCTGGATGGAAATGCATGTATAACTTCAAAGAGTAAAAGTTGTTATGAGAAAGTTTTTTAACTTCAGCGAGATTCTTATTCTAATTCGGCATTTTTGGTTCTGATTTTACTATTCCTATTCACATATAATATCGACAATATGAATGGACACGAAAAACGTGGCTTAGAAGGTTCGACCAAAATGTATACCATTTTAGTCCAAGAACTTAACAAAAGCTAAAATTTAGACCAGCCTCTCAAATTAAATTAAAAGAAAAACAAAAAATTAGAACTAAATTAGTGCCAAAATTGAGACCGAAACTCAAACTGAAATTTTAATCTAAGCTCAGACTTGAATTTCGGATCCAATTTAATCCATCCAACCAAAAAACTCAACTCAGTCAAAATTCGGACGCAAGCCAAAGCCAATTGAATCCAAAAATCAGAATAAAATTCTGACCAAATTAAAACCAAAACTCAGATGAAAAGTCAGATTTAAATTCAGACAAAATTTTGGTAAAAACCCTGAACCAAACTTATATCAAACTAGGTATCAAAATCAACAAAGTCCAAAAACCCCGGCCAAAGCTTAGACCAAAAATCAAACCAAATTTATTTCAATATTCGGACAAAAATCACATCGACGACTAAAATTAAAATCTAGAAAAAGCCAAGTCCTAGTCCAGACCAAAAGTCAAATTAAAAGTCAGCTTGAAAGTCAGACCACTCGATCAAATCGAAAATCAAACCAAGTTCTGAGCTAAGGTCAGACTAAAATTGAAATAGAAAGTTAGACCAATTATAAGTACAATTAAAAAATATATACAAAAAAATACAGACCGATTTCAGACTAAAAATCAGAATGGAAAGTTCAATCAAACTTCTAAACCATACTTGGACCAAAACTCAGCTTAAAAACTCAGACCAAATTTCAGACCAGATTCTTGAGATCAAAATCAAGTCACTAAACAGAAACTGAAAGCCAAAGAATATTAAAACAACCACACAAATATCAAGCTTTCCAAATTTAGAGAACATCTATAAACAGACCCTGAAATCTCATATTAATTTTGTCTTTGTCGGTATGCAGTACCTATATATAATTGCACTGTAGATTATTATTAAAAGTTTTGTGATAAACGATGAAAATACGAAAATTGACGATGCATTTCTAAACAGAAATCTAGCCCATATTGAACGTATGTAGCTTTCTAGATCAAGTTAAAGGCGAGGAAAATGGATAGAAAACATTAAGGGATTAAAGAACCACAATAGGCCCGCTCCATTCGCGATCCATTGACGGCCTTTTATTAATAATAATTCGTCAACATTGTCAACTGTCATTGCTTTAAATTTGTCAAGTTTCTTATTTAGCCACTTTCATCTAGCCACAACAACTTAAGGAAAAAAAATAATAGGAAATAAGCTTGAATCAATTTAATTTGCATTTAATTACATAGCAGCATAGAGCTTTGCAAGTACAAAAAAGACAAAAAAGGAATATCTTCCGTGCTATGTACTTGTATTTTTTCATTCAAAAACAAAACACCCTGGATTACTACCAACTGACCGGCGACCGAAAGCAAAGCAAAATTTGCGACTTTCAACTAAAAGTTAGACAAATATTTGTACAAAGACAAAGTGAAGCAAAAAGTGAAGGCAAAATATTTTTATAGCATTTGTAGTTGGAGAAGCAAGAAATTCGAGAGATGAACCGCAAACGCTTGCTTTTCTCTTGCTTCTCGCTTAGCACAGCTGCAGTTTTACTCATTTTTATTAAAGTCGCTAGGTAATTAGAGATTTTTTGCTTTTGGCTGGACGAATAAAATTTACTCGTCGCATTGGACTTATGTATAATTTTTTAAATTGTAGGAATTTTACTTAAAATACCTGCGAACGTATTTCTGGCTTTTTCCTTTTCTCTTCTAGAAACTGAACGCGGATGCACTCTCAACACTAGTTCGCTTTTCAAGAAATATTTAAACACCTTGTTTATCCTTGGCACGAGCTCTTTTCATATTTATGCAAATACGAACACAATTTATAACATGTTTTTGCGTACTCCTTGCATTTTCGCATTCATATTTTTTGCTCCTATACTGGTTTGTTTTTCCATTACCCTCATATCATGTAGTACTCTCTCGCTCTCTCTCTCTCTCTCTCTTTGTGTGTTTATCTATGTGTCTCTCTCGCTTGGTTACAAACATGTTATGATGACACTGTTTTAAGGGGATTTTTCTTTTTTCAAAACAAACAAAAAATGCAGCACTCAAGTGCATATTTTAAGCAGTGGCAATATTTATGTTTTACATTTTTTGTTTGTTTTTTGCTAGTAGCTACCCACTGTATGCTATGTGCTTTTATGTAAATGTTTTGTATTTACTTACTTGAGTAAGTACGTACGTGCTATAGAATGTGTACGAAAAAATCTCGTTAGCTTGAATTGTCATCAGCCGTTGGAGTGGTTGTAAATAGTTTTAGTTTGTCCTGATGCTTATTTATTAATAATAAACTCACACACACACAAACACACAGATGCTTGCTATTAAAAACGATGTTTCTCAATCTCAACAATTTGATTAAAGTTTGACAAAAGAAAAGTTCGTTAATGTAAAGGCTACAAATCAGGCCTCCCTGTATCTGGTCTTCCCGTGAAGATGAGGTCACCTTATTCTGTGCGTTCCAACACCATTGTTCGTATAAAACATTTTCCTAGCGGAAGCAACTTCTGCCGACCACTTTATTATGTCAGTGTCAGCTTATTTAAGTACTTCCAATTTATAAATAATTTATTTTCACTTTAAATTTTACTTAACTAAATAACTTAAGTATTTTAGATGTTCACTAGTTAGAAAAATATTTAGAGAGAAATTCCTTCAACAGTTTTAATTGCTCATTCACTGTCAATTAGTTCTACCTTCAACCATATGAAAAAAAAATTAAATTGTTAACTCAATTACCAACAAAGGAGAGTTAGAAATATAAAGAGTTTTATGGCAGTGAACAGTGAACCAGCAAATTACATCTAGTGTCATTTACTAAACTGTTCGCCTTTCGCTTTTCGCCTTCTGCCAAAGCTTCCTTTTTGCCTTTGCCATCTTTAATATAACATATATAAACTCAAACTTTTAAATAGAAGTACGTAAATAACTTAAACAACAACAACAACAACAATAAAAAAACAACCGAATATTTAAAGTGCAAATTAAAATTTTATTTGGGATAGAAGGGATAGCAAAGGCTTGGTAAGCAAAAGTAAGCAGCACCAGTGTCATACGACGAAAGGGGGTAAGGAAATGACAATATCAGCAACAACAACAACAAAAGTAACTAATTAGTTTTGCTTTCTTTCAGCGCCGGCAGGAATACTTAATTATATCAAAACATGAACCAATTATGTCATTTTTAAAACTGCTACTCAATGTTTCATTCTCCTTCAGCTGGCTCTCTCACTCTCTTCCTCGCTATAACCTTTTACCCACATTCATATGCTTAAACTTATGTTTACATTTGTAAATATGCTTCTCAAGCTCTCTCACACTCTTTTTATTTTGTTGTTTAAGTAAGTTTACGGTTTAAGCAAGTGAGACTAAAAGAGATATGTGCAGTATGTATGTATGTGATTGCTTGTCTATGTGTATGTTTGTTTAAAATTGTGTTGTGTAAATATCACACACACACACACATATATGTTACTTTTTATTTGTGTTTATATTCTCCACAAAGAGAGAAACGAAACACTTTCAACTTTTCTCAGCTTTAACGATATTAAAATCTATCTCAAGAGAAGCAACAACAACAAATAATTAAAAAATTAACGTACAAATGCACAAAGTACATGCACACAGACGCACACGTGCGCGTGTGTACATCTGCCCACGCTCATAATTTCCTCTGAGAATCTTTGTTTGTTAGGAGGGCTTCATAAAAGTACATCAAATTCAAAGAAAATTAAATCACAGTTTGCTTTTCATTATTTGATTAAGATTATTACACGAATTTTTGTACATATTTGTATTCTTTCTGCAAGCACATGTGAGTTTGTATGGCTGCGTGCTTGCGTGTATTTACCGCTGTCATTTGTGTGTATGTATGTAATTAAATCATTTCATTAAGCCTTAAGCACACATAAATACAAAGTGATAAAGGCTTATTTTTAATATTTAATTTGTATGTATTTCTTTAATTAGTAAAAGAAACAAGTATGGTAAAATTCACTTTTCTTCGGTATAATCTGAATGAGATAGACTCTATAGCAAATTGCGCATGAAACATCCAATTTCCTAGGAGCACAATTTGAGAATATATCGCTCGTTTGCTGATATCTCGGTCATATCTCAAAAAATATCATTTCGAGAAAAACGCATTTAAACTTTTGAATTTACCTAACGCTTCATACAATTTGTCAATCTGCAGTAAAATTTGCCATAACATTCTATATAACATTCTATATTCATAAAATATAGAACATATTTTTCCGGAGCTCAAACCGAATTGGCATTTTTAGACCAAATAGCCGGAAGACTCTAATATGCACACAAGAAAAATCTCTTTCAACCTCTCGTTCAGGAGCTTGTATTTAATCTATTAACCTCCAGAGTTGTCATATGATTGAGCAATTTCACCCAACCTTTGATACTTTTCCTGCATTGATTCTCGAACCACCAGAGGCAAGTGTATACAATTTCTCAAATCTTTCACATTTGGTACTGGTGACTAGTGATTTTATAGTACCTTTTTCCAACTAATAAAAACTCTGCGTTGGGTATCCATACTACTTATTATTATTATTGTTGGGGAATGCACTGTGACCTATAAGCTATGTTTTCTCTCGACAAGTACCATAAGACCCACTTCCGATGGAAATTTGAGTATTGGTCCAACGTTTTCGAGCTAAAATTTACCTCTAACGTTTGACACCTTCTAAGAGTATAACAGCATAACAGCATGGTATTTGCGCCCGTTCAGCAGTCCCTTCCTCTGTCTTTGGCTTTAGTGCAAATTTCCAATAAACATACATTGATGGATATAAACCTGATAGGGATGAGGGGGTCGTTCTATTTATACTTACGAGTATTGAGGTCCTAAGTAAGAATTGGAAGTGAAAAACGAGGAGCCTTGTACATTGAGGTCTTAAGTACCTATAAATAGCGTGAAAATCGTACAGTGATAAGGCAAGGGAATTCAGTAGCTGCGATAAACCACATTATTTCTGCTACTCTGCTAATTTATTATTAATTTTTTAATGGTTTTTTCACACTCTTTTTTATTGTTATATTATTTTAAATCTGATGCAATAAATGAGAGATTTTTAACACAAAATACCATTAATCACCTTGCTGCACTTTTGTGTTATGGTTGCTGTTACAGTATATTTTTGTTGTTGTCGTTGCTGTTATTGCAATTATTGCCCCCTCCCGCATTTATTACATTATCTTCATATGAGCACACGAAGAAGCACGTAAAAAACGGCACGGCGGCAGGGGTAAAAAAAAACAAAAACGCTTAAATAGTAATTAAATTACCTCAAAAAGCTTTTATTTATCTTTTATCATATGAGCCACGCACACACATACGTATCTATGTATTTATTTATATATATACATATATATGTAAAAAACATTGGTGCCATTGTTCGCGCATATAAATCTAGATCGTAAAAAAATAAAATCTGTATGGTATCCATGGTATTAAAATATGTGGCTGCTGAACAAAAACTGAATGCGTTGCGCTGAATGTAGTTAAGGTATTTAAATTAACGAAATTACTTAATTTTTTATTTTTCATTTCTTTTGGAACTACGAAGTCATCAGTGCCATTATTTTTATATGTGGAATTATTTATTTAAGATAAAAACAGAAATGGTTAAATGATTTTAACCTGTGTATTTATAAAACAATAAATCTTTTGTAACGTGACATATTTTATTTCAAAAATTATTATGCTTCAATACCGTAACTTAAGCCAAGTTTTTCAGATAAGTCAAAGAAAGACAAAAAACCAAAACAAAAAAAATGTGTAACCACATTCTTTGAATGTTTAACAGGGCTTAAAGAAAAGTCTGTCTATCTCTTGCGAGTAGTATTCTCTCTTCATAGACGGACGGAATTGAATTGTTATTCTCTTTTTTTTTAGCTACTCATGCGTCGACCAAATAAACATCACATGTGTAATTGGCATATCAGTTTATGTTGTAGGTACTGCTGATTACGATAGTATATAACCTTTAATGCAACAGCACAATTTCGGCAAATTTTGAATTAGTTTCAGATGAACGCTTCTAGATATTTCGAATCATTGGGTAAATCAATCCGAGAATGATCTCGACTTAACGATATCTTAAAAGAATCTGAAGCTGCGTGATTAAAAAGAGTCTTATAGATGGAAACGCCATGGGCTGAATAAGTGATTTTTGTTTGTTTTTATTCAAGTCAACACACCGTACCGCATCGTACCGCTGTGAATGCAGAGCATTGTATTGATTGGAAGAAAGATTGATAGGTGGGAGGAAGAAGGAGGAAGAAAAAGAGAGGCAATGCAATCACACAGAACACCGATAAAGGGATAGACAGCCATTGTGGCAAGTGCTATGCCTTTACCACAAGGAATTTCAGTTCATCAGTGTCGACTATGACCGCATGTAACGCCAACGAAAGCCATAGGGATAATAAGGTAAATGTACCGTTGCCTGTGACGAGACTAGAACCCCGGACTCCGCGTAACAGTCCAACGCACTACCACTACGCCACAGCGATCACAAATAATTATACTAACGAAACCACCTCACGATAACTGTTAAAAAGTAGACAACGACTGAAGCACAGTAGTAACGCAAATGCCAATTTGAATGTCTTATACGGCAACTTAATATTTTCCATCTCAAATTTGCATATAAATGTGTACTTCTAAAGTTAAATTGCACAAAAATCACCCACAAATTGCGAATAAATTTTGGTATTTATTTATTTTTTGTGCTTAACGAACAAAACAATAACTTGGCTTATTAAAAATACGCAAAACATGTCAGATCAAAATGTCACATTGAAAGAGCTCCTTGCTGCTCCTTGATGCTGCTTGCTACTTGGTGCTTGCTGCTTGCTACTGCTACTACATACATACATACATATCTACCACTAAGCAGACGAAGAAGTTTAGTAATTTCTGATAATCCCAATAAAATTACTTCACGCAAAGAGATTTTGTTTAATAAACTTTGAAATTGTTATAAGATGATGAACAATGAAAAAAATCCAACTTTGGCAGTTAATTTAAACAAAATCAGCTTAAATTATTTGCCAATACACAGGGTAACACAAAAAACACACGGGACAAAGTCAAGTAAGTACATACACATACATTGCTTGTATGAGCAGGGGTCGGGAAGTGAGGAATATACCTATACATACATAGTTACCTACTTATAGCAACGACGCGCTCATCTCTACCAAGCACATATACACTCTCATATTTGCACATGCACATACTGACAAATATTTATGTTTTTGTGTGTAAGTGTGTATATAAAATAAAATTGTGTTGCTTTCAAATAAATTGCAAAAATTTTTTACGATCAAAGTTTCCCACATAAAAATTGCTAGCAACAAAGACTGGAAAACAGAAACAATTTGGAAAAAATATAATCTTGAAGAAAAATAGGGAAAAATTAAAATCAAATTTAATTTGGTTTATAACTTGATTTTTTGGTTTTTCTTATGAACGTTTAATTTCGTTTTCATTGGCTGTGAGTGTTTAAGTGTTTTCTATGCCGCACGCATGCGCTTGTGTGCGCCTATGTACGAGTATGTGGTTTATAAATAATCATTTCTCAACTTGTCACTACTTGTTCTATTGAATTCAACTAGGATTCTGGTAGTTATAGTATCTGCAGGGGAAGGGTGATTTGGGCATCACGAAAACGTGTAACTGCTCAAGTATGGATTGAGATGCGTGTGCCAGAGTTGAAGAAGTTCAAATTGAGTGTTGTTGTTACAAAAAAAAAAAAGAAACAAATATTAAAAAAAAATAACGGAAACCAATTGCCTTAACTTAGCTGCTCCTCTGCGATTGAACATTGATAAGCTTTAATTTCGTACAATGATTTTTGAAATTGCACAGTGGAACAAAACTTGAATCTAATGTTTATACTTGTATATGATCTTAGTTTTGGATAGAAATTTTTCATAGTTTGATATTGAAGTTAGATCGGTTTTTCTGGGTTTTAATTCAAATTACATAATTGATTTTTTGTTAAAATTTGGTCTAAGTTTCAGTCTGGTTTTTAATTTGAGATTTGGTGAGAATTCTCTGTGGTCGCTGTGGCGTAGTGGTAGTGCGTTGGACTGCTACGCAGAGTGTCCGGGGTTCGAATCTAGGCACAGGAAAAATCAAAAAAATAGTAGAAAAAATCATTCAGAGGTGATGCTCTCTCGGAAGGCAAACGGCAAACCTACAAGAGTAAAAATTGCTATGAAAAGCTTTTCACTTCGCCGTTCGGATTCGGCATTAAACTGTAGGTCCCTTCCATTCATACTATACAAATATAACACGCACAACATGAATGGATGTGAAAAAAAAGCTCGGCCTAGGCCCTCCATGGGCTGATGTGCCATTAAAAGTAAGTAAGTAAGTTTGGTGAGAATTTGGTCAGTTTTTTGTTCCGAATTTTGTTTCAGCTTAAATGTGAAAATCGGTCTGACTTTTGGCCTGAAAATCGAAAGGGAATTAGTCTTTCTTTTCTTGAGCTTAAGTGTGATTTTTAAACAAATTTCATCTCAGTTTTGGGCTGAAAATCGATCCGAATTTGATTTGAGCTTAGACTGAAGTACGAATTGATATTTGGTCTGAATGCAACCGTGAAGAATGGCCTGATTTTTGGTTTAAATTCTGGTAAGCTTTTTTCGATGGCGGTTATGTATCGCTTGAAATTTTTTAGGTTGCCATCATCGTTAACGGTTTAATTTTTTAGCTTCACTATTGGAACACAAAGAACGTTTTAGAAGGTTTTACTTACTTACTTTTAATGGCACAACAACTCATGGAGGGCCTAGGCCGAGCTTTTCGCTTTTCGCATCCACTCATGTTGTGCGTGTTAAATTTGTACATGAATGGAAGGGACCTACAGTTTAATGACTAATCCGAACGGCGAAGTGAAAAGCTTTTCTTAGCAATTTTTACTCTTGTAGGTTTGCCATTGCCTGGCAAGAGGTGGTGCCGTGTAGAAAAATTATTTTTTCTACTATTTTTGATTTTGCCTGTGCCGAGATTCGAACCCCGGACACTCTGCGTAGCAGTCCAAAGCACTACCACTTTAGAAGGTTTACTGCATCTTTTAAAATTTTATTAACAAATTAGTTCATTTAGTCCACTGTTCTTATTGTGGCAGAAATCATTTCGTTTGTACTGACGAAACATGGCACAATAAAAAGATAAGTCAGAAGAATGTACTAAATAAGCGCCAGGAAGTACAATATTACACTTCCGGTTGTACTTATTACGCAAGGGATGACAAACAGGCACATGCACGCAATAGCATTCACTCATACTACACATCATTAGAAAATGAATATTGCCTAAATTGAACGCATCCTCTCACAAACCTCAACCCAACCCATTGCCATCCAAGCAAACCAAACGAAATCAAACAGCAACAACAGCAACAACAACAAAATCAATGAGCCACTTCGATGTTCGGAAAGCTAACGACAACAACAAATAAATACCGGCAGCAGCAAAAAAATGTTCGACATTGGCTGTAAAATTAAATTGCCTGCACAACTTACGCTATTATACCTTTATTGTTAGATTATAAGGTCCCCCTCTCTCTCTCTCTCTCTCTCTCTCTCGCACACGCACCCATTCGCTCTTTCGCACTTTTTACTTGTGTATGCGTATGATATTTTATGTTTATCACAAAAATAAACCAGCCAAAATTATATAGAAGTATGGAAAGAAACTGTGCAAAATGGCAGCAAAAAACGTGCTCAAAATCTCAACAAAAAATTCGCGCACTTTCATGGAATTTTGATTCTTGAGCTCGGTACAAAAACTAAGTAAATTGCTATCCTGAAATGTTGTGACAACGATTCGCTTTCTAATTTTAGTTATTGCTTTTTTGATTGTTGCTATCATTTCTCTGGTTGCCGTTGTTGTTGTTATTGCAATATTCAAAATTGCCTTCCGGTTTTAACACAAAAAGGAAAACAAAAAAAATTTCAATACCAAAAATTTGTTTCAAGGTTTTTTTTATTACCTTCTCGAATTTCACTGATTAACCCATGTAAGCTTATTAGCACTCTATGGTGATTTATGGCGGAACTGTCACCCTCATTTGAAAGTTAGTAGTTGGAAGTTTATCACCTGATTTGGTATCCTTTTGACAGAAGGTTTACATTGGTTTCGAACATACAGACGATAAAGGTTTAAAAGTCAACCCACAGTTTGTATGACCTTAGGGCAATAGCAATGAGGACGAAATAGCAAAGAATGCCTCGGAAAAGTTTAGTTACCATTTGGTAACTCTAGACGTTAATGCTTTAAGAGTGTGTGTTCCATTCTGCAAGTCCAATGGGATAAAGTCTTTTATACTTGACCTTAGCCTTCCTTATGTGAGTCTTAATGTCCAAAGTCCACTATATGGTCCATGTACCGGTTGCACAGCAATGCCATATTGTGTAGTTGGAAAAATAAGCCTAGTCTTTTTCCTAATTTATGGGAAACACAACCGCAGATTAACTTGCCCAGAGCCTCGACACTGCCACTGAACTGATCAAAGCTTAGAAGATTTTACTGAACCAGAAAAGGCTTTAAGGTGAAGGTTTAGTGACGATATCTCAGACATTGGAAGTTTATATCATTCTGATAACTGTCAGGTAAAAACCTTTTTTGGTTTATTAGGTAATAAGGAACGATTATGCAGTGAAAAATGTGCATAGTGACCTATCAGGACTATTGCACTAAGCTTAACTATAATCTCTGATACCTGCTCCTCTCAGTAAACTTACTAATGACTATGCCCTAAAGGACGTGATATCTTTACTTTCTGCCAGAAGTGTCTCGGGAATCTCCTCCTCTTGTGCGTATATGCTTCACAATGTACTCTCTGATATTTTGTCATCTTTTTAACAGAAGGGAAAGTTTGTAGACTTCAGATTTTAGTATTCAAGCGTAGAACTCAGATATTTGATAATTGAATTTGTCTGGCACTGACTTTAAGTAGTACTAAGATTTTGGTGTTCAGATTTTGGTTCTCACATTTTAACCTAATACTCAGATTATTGTACACGGACTCAGATATCTGTATTCAGAATGCAGCATTGAGATTTTGTTGTTTGGAATGTGATGTTCAGATTTTAGTGCAATGAGTGCAGCACTCAGATTTTGGTTCTTATGCATTCAGATTCAAAACTTAGATTTCAGTTCTCAGATTGTTGTGGTGTTCAGACTTTAGTTCTAAGATACTTCCAATCAGAGAAAACTCTGATTTTTTGTTTTCATATATTAATATTTAGATTGTGGCATTCAGACTTTAGTACTCAGATTGTGGTACTCGGGTTTTAGTACTCAGATTTTGGTACATGAATTTTGTGAACAATTCAAACCAAATTCTCAAGCATGTCCAGGGTTAAGCAACTGAAGTGTTGTTTTTTTTTCTACTTATAATATTGCTACTAGTAGCTACTCCTGTTGTTGTAGTTGTTTCCATTATAATTTATTTGAAATTTTGAATTGTGGAATTTGTTGCTTAAACTTAAACGCTTAAAAAACTTTTCATTTTCACTTTTTTTCTACTTTTGGGAGAAGGGAGGAGTTTAGCATGGAAATTGCTGGGTATCTTGTTTCGTTTTGGTTTGCTTGCTACTTACTGTGACTGTTGTTGCTGTTGATATTGTTTTTGTATCCAATGACTTTTAATCTTTTAAGTAGGCTTTAATCTATTAAGTGATTTAGTTAAAAGTTTTACAAGCACCGCATCCAGAACTTGAGATGCTACGCTTCACTTTGCTTGCGGGGTAAGCAGCTACTGCAGGCAGAGCTACTTACTTACTTGCTACAACAACATACTTTCTATGTAGACTTTGAGTGACGACTACAGAAACAACAACAACAATAACGTGACGACGACGACGACGACGACGAAGTGGTATGCAGGAATAAAAGTTTTTGCGCAACTGATATGATTGCGATTAGTTGTGAATTAATTTTATTTCAAGCTTCAACTACAAACTTTTAAGCTAAACCTTAAATAAATTAAAAAGTAAAAATAAAAAAATTCACAAGCAACCAGAAATTACTGTGCAAGAAAAATGTTTTTCAATGATTTTCAAGTTTTCCTTTAACACGTGTGCTTGGTGGTACTTGGAAGAATTTTTGCTTAAAATGTTTTTTACAGCTTTTTAAACTTAACTTCAAGTTAACACACACACATACACATACACACAAAAGAAATTTACGTTTACGTAAAAAAGTAGAGTTGTTTAAAAATGTTTGCTCAAAGCGCATCAACGAAATGAAAACAGACTCACCTAAAAAAAGTATGGAAAAAATTCAGCGGGAACTAAAGAAATGAAGAGCATAAGCAAGTGAAATTTTTACGACATTTGCCACACGTTGACGGCAGGCACAGCACAAAATCCACTTTCGCTGGCGAACATCATTCAGTGAAGTGCACAAGGACGATGCAGCACGTGGAGAACAGAAGACGTGGGCGTCCTTAAGCATTTTGGGAGCATTTGAGCGTTTCGTCGTTTCGCATCTGTTAAAATATTCAACATCACACTTTCATATCCTGTTTATGAATTGCTTTTGATAGTTTTTTAGTCACACACACACACACACACACACACACACATACACACACGGACACACTATACTTAAAAAAAAATAATATATGTAACGGTACAAGTGCATATGTACTACATATAAATAAATAAATAAAGAAGGGTTGCTTCTGGCACATTTGTGTAACTATATGCTTGTGTGTGTGTGTATGTATGTGTGTGGGTGTGTGTGTTCCGAGTATTCATAAGTAATCTCTACATTTACATACCATACATAGCTTGCTATTCACATTTCAGTGCCATGTGAAGTTGTTGTTTGTTTGTTCTTCTTTAGTGTGAAATATAAGAAACACACAAGTGAATTTAGTGGTAAAATATATACCTTCCAAACTCAGATTGTACGCGATGACACAATTGGGAATACAAGCACGTTATTTTTGTATGTACAATAAATATTTATTAAGAACGTATTTAAAGTAATTCTTTATATTTCTTTATATTTATTTATAAACCCTCTTTACTTGTTAACAAATTATGGTATGAAACCGTGTGCATAAAAAGAATACATACTATATATGAAGTATTTGTTATGTGGTAGTATTAGCATTTGATATCAGTAGTAGTAAAGAATAACAGTAGAAACTTATAAATTAGTTGAGGGGAAAAAGGAGTTGTGGAATATTAGCAGTAGAGGAAGTATCAGAATGTAGTAGAAGGTAATACTAACAGATTGTACTGGAAAACATTTAGTATCTAATAGTATTGATGTAATTAGTAGTAAAAATAATAATAGAAAATAGTAGCTGATGCAAATATAAAATGGTAAAGGAAAATGATTGTAGAAAATAGTGGTAGAAATAGTGGTAATCACTTCTTCCTCTTCTTTATTTTAATGGCACAACAACCCAAGGAGGGTTTAAGCCTAGCTTGTCGTATCAACTCATATTGTGCGTTTTATATTTGCACATGAATGGAAGCGACCTACAATTTTATGCCGAATCCGAATGGGAAAGTGACAAGTTTTTCATAGGCAATTTTTACTCTTGTAGAGTTGCCATTGCCTGCCAAAAGGTGGTGCCGTGTAGGAAAATTGTTGTGTCGATTTTTTTTGATTTTGCCTGTGCCGAGATCCGAACCCCGGACACTTTGCGTAGTAGGCGAACGTACTACCTACCAACTACGTCACAGCGACCACTGAAAACACTAGTTAGATTTATTGCTGACTTGATATCATTTCTACCAATTCACTCGAGCCAATCGATTTCCTGCCACCTTCGGGTATTGATATTTTATACATCGGACCGTATGAAACTAAAAAAAAATAACTCTACAACTTTTTATTCAGTATTTTTAAGTAAAATTATTGTTCATGGACGACGCAGCCGGCGTTTTGTTTTCGGCATACAGCTTAGGTCTCTTTTGCTTTTCGAATCATCTCTGCCTTTCTTTTCTCACTCTACCTCTTTCCCATTCCTTCTTTAGTCTTCACTTCACCTCACCTCCACTCCCTTCCTCGTTACTTCCCTTCTCCACACTAAGTTTCTCCCCCTCTACTTTTCTTCCCTTCTATCCCCTTATCAGCCACTCATTTCTTCTCCCTCATACACATTACTCTTCGTCTCATTCCTTTTCTCCTCTTCACCATTTTACTCTTTCGGCATTTCTATTTGATACTATCCTTACTTTATTTTGCTGACCTCAGTATTTTTAATAATAAAAATAATTTCAATTTATGAACAGCAGAATTGAAACGCTAAAACATTGAAAAAAAGTAACAAGAGTTTCGTAAATCGAAGTATCCCTGCCCAACAAACTCGTTAAAATCACCACAAGCCAATATTCCTTTCAGTTTGCTAATATTGTACGAGCAAGTTAAAACGAAAATAATAGAAAAATAATACGAACTTAATAGACAAATGCAATCAATACGTTGGCTGCCGCTTCGGCTTCGGTTTCAGCTTCAGCCTCAGCACTTGCGTCCATATTACGCAAATTGAGAAGGAACGAAAAGGGCAACTTTTCTAATTAGCTGAGTTCAAACACTCAGGCGCCAACGCCGAGTAACAAGTCAAAATGAAATGAAAATAAAATTCCAATCGACTTCCATTTTTTCACAGTTTTATAATAAGCCAATTAAAACTGATGCCTTGACTTTTTTATCCTTCTTAAGAAATGTATGAAAGAAATGAGGAACAAATTAAAATGCAATCGGGTTTGTTTATTTTTTGCTTTAACTGAAAGAAGTTTTCACTTTGTTACTCTTTTCACTGGCTTATGTTTTCTTGCTCGCGGCATTTTACCTAAAAGTTTTATGCTATCAAACGGGACCTTTAACTAAAAAAAAGAAGATATAAACAGAAATGGCAAAAAGCAAGATAACGAAGAAAATGATAAAAATTGAGTTTGCATATTAATTTCTTCATTTCTTTTTCTGCCATTTTTAAATATTTAAAGCTTAAACAAGAAATGCGGAAATATTTCTCATTTCGTTTTTCTATTTTCCTGTGAGTAGCTTAAATATTTTTGCACTACTTATTGAAAATGAAGCTCTTTGCATACAGACGACATTTGCCCCTCGCCATCTCCGGCACCCGCTGGCTTTGATATCAAAAGGAGCACTCCTACTTTGCTCTCCTTTCTTTATTTCTTTCTTTCTTATATGTAGTTATATTAAATGTTGCATGACAATTGAACGGAAATTACATACATCTGTATTCACATATGTGCATACATATATACATACTCACATGCATCGATGCATTGCACATAAATATGCACACGTATGCACAAACACACACACCATCACACTCATTCATTGAAAAAGAAGAAATCATTTGCAATATTTGCATTGTAAGTGAAACTAACAGCAATTGTAGGTAGATCGTATTGAAAGAAGATAGTAGTTACTGCAGTCAGTGGCGGATCAACTACTTACTTGGATTTTGTGTACATAAAGGGATGATTTTTCGAAGTTAAAGGCATACTTAAACATTTGTATAAATACGTTTTTTGAGATGAAAATAATTAGGTAATCAGTAATCAGAATAACAGAAACATTAGTATCCTACCGCATTAAGTTGACTTTCTTTCACCGTCATGTCATGACAAAACAAGACAAAGATCTAAACAAAACTTCAAGATTCAGTAGTTACTGTAAAAAAAAATTCCTTAACAGCCCGATTTTGATCAAAACTCCTAGCAAAATTCGGGTGAAAATCAAACCAAAGTTGCAACAGAAAAAAGTTCACAACTCAGAAGACCACTATTCATATCAAAATCAGAGTAAAAAGTATAATACAATAACAAGAAATACTCAGAGTAAATTTTGTTCAAACCTCAACACATTGACTCGAAAATTAGGCGACAATCTACACCAGAACTCAGACTAAACTTAGACTGGAAGGCAGGTCGATTTTCAAACTCATGTACTAAAATTAAGAAAAATATCCAGAAAATACCTGAAACTTGGTAAAAGTTCTCACCAAAATCACACAAAATAGACAAAACCAATATTATTTAAGACTAAAATGTTAACCAAAACTCAAACCAAAATTCAACAAAAATTTCGGAACTAAAATCAGCCAGCACTATATATAATTTTCATTTTAATTCCGGCAATAAGTAAGACCAAAAATCAAAAAGATTACATCAAAATTATCAGCTGAAACTCAGCTCTAAACTGAGACAAAAATTAGAAAACAGTTCGCAACTAAACTTAAGTAGTTAAAAAGAAATCAAGTAAAAAATTATACCAAAAACCAGACCAAAATTAATTCAGACAGAAATCACTTCTGAAGTTTCAGATTTATTATAGTCGAAGTTCCCCCCTCTGGATTCGCCCCTGACTATATTGTAGTATGTACTATAAAATGACACGTTCATATATACATATGTATATGCTCGGATCTACATTAACATACGCAAATGCAAGTGTATGTATGTCCTCGTACATGTATGTACATTGTAATATCACAGTTTACAGCTCGAAAGTAACATTCATTTTTTCTTTCTTTTCTTCCACTTCTTCTGCTTTATCACATTTCTTTGGTTGCAGCAATGTTGCTAGCTGAGCAGGCATGCGGCATGCAGCATAATGCTTCCATACATACATTCATACATGCATACAGCATGAGGCATGAGTTTTATTTCAAAATGTCGCATGATGGGAAATCTGTTCTTGATATTGAAAAGCATGAGGCAAAAGGAAGTAAATACGAAGAGTTAGAAAAGAAGGAAAAAAGAAATGTTGCAAGTGCTTGTTTGCATACTCACACACATACATACCCAACTGCATATGTATGTGATTGACAGTTTATGTGTTGTCTGTGTGTCTGTGTGCATGCTGTCAAAAAATATTAAATGTTGTTAACTGATATATTTGCTTCTGGTAGCAATAGCAACATAAGCAGTTGCAGTAGCAGAACCACCACCATCAGCAGCAATAAAATATCTTTTACTTTTCTCTTTACCAACTAGAGTAGAAATGAGTAGAAATTCATAAAGATTGTTCCTAGGTACCTACTACATAAATGCATACACACATCAAAGTGTAGCAGAAGCGTGGATAAGGTGCAAGGGGAGGATGAAACGAAGCACTACTCTTTAAAAAGGCATTAAACTAAACAGAAGAAATTCAATTCTATGCACGATTTCATGAGTAGGAATCTAGTTAAAAGTATGTTTAAAATCTTTCAGGATAGGCAATGGCAAATATTCCATTCAAATAAGTGCTTGGTGGCCGGGGAGGATCGGCTTTGGGAGGTAAAACTATTCAGAGTTTTTGGCCCAATATGCGTACAGGCACACTGAACCCCAACACTCATCATCAGCGTAGATGGTAACAAAATACTGTGATGACGTCTAAATGAAAATGTTGATGTACACATTTGTCAGCACAGCATAACAATATTTCCCCACACTACACACTTCCATGATTATGATAGTTTGCATTACTTCATTATTTAGAGCAAACAATTTGATGAAAAGAAGTTTATAAAATAAAGTACAATTTGCCATAGACTTCTCAAAGTTCATATTTGGGAAGAGCGGGGAGTGTTTTGAAATGAATCTGTCTTCTGGATGAAGCATGATGTGTAAAGATAACTGCAATTTATAGAACATTAACCTGCAAATTGAAACATTGATGTGGTAACAAAGTTTCGGATAATTTGGTTTTAAATTTTTAAACTAGGCCCCTCAAAAATTTTACTCATAAAAATGGGAGCCCAGAAAGATCGGAAAAGGAATAAAAACACCTCCTTCTTACCTCACGTAAGGCCTGATTCAGCTCATGGATGCCATAACTACGAACTTCACAGTTTTCATATCTAGTATGGATTCAAGTCGAATCATTAGTACTGGCTGGAGAAGTAGTAGCCGGGGGAAAGATAAGGCAAGGAGAAAGACGAAAAAAGAGTCGAAGGGGAAGTAGAAGTAGAATAGAAAGACGAAAGGAAAAGGTACAGGAGAGAAAAAAGACATGATAGGGGAAGGAGAGTGGGTAGAATGCGATCGAGAAATAATGATAAGAGTAAGAATGGTGAGTGTAGAGAAGAGAGGTTAAAGAAAGGTGGTAGTGATCAGACGAGTGAAAGTGGACAGGGGGAAGGGGATATTGAACACAATGGCTTTGAGAGAGATGTGCTGATCAAGGAATAAGGTGCAGGTAGGGTAGATATGATACTTAAGATTGGTGAGGGGAAAGGATACGGAAATATTGGAAGGGAGGTTAGTTGGAAGACAAGGAAAGGAGAGAAAAGAAAATGGTTTCAGTGAGACATACAGGGAAGGAGAGGTGAGGAGTGAGAAAACGAATAAATGGAATGCATGAAGAAAAAGAGGAATGCATAGGGAAGAAGAGAGAAGGAGGATGAAAAGAGTGAGAGAGAGAGAAGGTTTTGTAGATAAGGAATTGAAGGGAAGAGGTGAATGAGGCAGGGATGAAAAAGAGGAATTCATTAGGAATAAGAGGGAAGAAGAGCGAACGTGGACGAAAAGAGTGAAGGAGAGGGATTTCAGAAGAAAGCGGGTTTTATAGAGAAGAAATTGATGGGAAGAGATAAATGAGGCAGGCAAGAGATGAAAAAGAGGAATGCATAGGGAAGAAGAGCGAAGGAGGATGAAAATAGTGAAAGAGTGGGATTGCAGACGAAAGTGGGTTTTGTAGAGAAGTAATTGACGGGAAGAGATGAATGAGATGGGGATGGTTGAGAGAGCGGTAGAAGAGAGAGACTGAGAGAAAGAAAGATTGGTTAGGAAGTAGAAGAGAGATAAAGTTAATAAAGCTGGATTTTGATAAAGAGGAGAGGGCAGGGCGAACGAGGCAAGAGTTCAAGAAAGAAAATCAGCACAAATCTCAGGAAATTCTTTAATAAGTATTAGTCTGTTAATTGTAAAATATTTCTGTGCATTGTGGAATAAAATTAAAATCATTATCTAAGTTATAAAAAATATAGATCCGAAGCCACGTACAGGTACAAGTAAGCACAAAAGGGAGAAGTAGGATTGTAGGATTAAAGAACTGAAGTCAATACGTAATATGGGCAAGATAAAAGATTTCTAAAAAAATTTATAGATGGGGTAAGGTAGATTTAGCTATGCAACCCCTTGCGAGCCAAGGGGTTTGACGAGAAAATATTTATTTTTAAATTTATTTTTATTCACAAAAACTGAAGTTCATTGTGATAAAGGCAAGACACTTGCCACAATGGCTGTCTATCTCTTTATCGGTGTCCTGTGACTGCATTCCCTCTCTCATTCTCCCTCCTTCTTCCTCCCACCTATCAATCTTCCTTCCAATCCATTTTTTTTCTCATTGTTACACCACAAACAATGCGAAATTTGCCGAGTTTAATAAACTGCGATATTTAAATATAAGCAAATACAAGAGGATATGGCTGCAAAACAGATTTAAATGGCAGCAGCTATTTACGCGCACACTTAAATATTTTCTATGCGCTGTAATTTTCACTTTCTAACCTTGTAAGGCAACAGGGCGTGAATAAATAAATGTTAGGTAGAGTGGAAAGGAAAGAAAGGAAAGAGAAGAGGAGAGGGGAATAGCAGAGGATGTGTGGAGATACTGACAAGTACAATAACGAAAGTGAACGAGCCAACGAGCCGACCCCAGTCACACACACACACACACAAGGGAAGTTCATATTAGTGTTTTCATTTCACTTCTGCTACTAAATGCGGCATTGTTATTCCTGCAACGTTGCCATTCGATGTCTTCGTCAATGCGTCGTCACACGCTATGATGTCGCTACGGCAAAGGTGCTCGCTCCTGACAAATTATTATGTTGCTATATGCGTTTTCCGTCTTTGCACACAAACACACACACACAGCAAACATTCATCTTTGCTCTAACACACACACACACACACACACACACACACACACACACATACACAGCCACTTATACCTACTTACTAGATGTTTGAATGTATGTATGTAGATATTCATAAGTTCATGGAAGCATCTCGGTGATATAGCTGCTACTTTTGGTTTCTTGCTGTTGTTGCTATCCCTGGAGTAGCCTCAATGTGTGTGTGTGTGTGTGTGTGTGTGTGTCTGTACGCGTCTCATGCGAGCTAGGAAAAGATCACACGGTACGAAAAGAGTGTCAGCAACAACACAACAGCAGCAACAGAAAAGTGTGTAGGAAATTATATGAAGGATATTCGCATAAACACATGTAGGAGTGTATATAAAAATGTTGTTAATATTTGAGTTGTTGTCTATGTGCGTGCCACTATTAAATGACAACAACAACATAAGCAACAACAACAACATAAGCAGCAAGAGTAGCAACAACGTGGAGAAAGAGCAATACAGAAAATTGAGGAGGCGACAACAAATTGACAGCTTATAAAAATGTCTTCGTCCTTCACGATGAAGAACTTTAGGTATAGTATACCGGTTAGGTTTTTATATACGAGCTTAAGCCAAGCCAAAGCTGAAGAAGAAAACGCTTGATTATTTCGGGAGTTTATCCGATGTTGAGTGGTGGGCCCTGGCACTCACATCCTTCTGAGTATACCATCATACAAGTGCAAGTTTTATTGGCAAGAAGGTAAGAGGCTAGCACGTTCAGTTTTATTCAAGCTACAAAGTAACAAGGAGCAGAAAGTAGCAGCAGCTAGACAAGAAAAAACTTGCAGGAAAATTAATTATTTACAGCGAACGTGCCTATAATGTATTAGTTTGACAAAACAAAACAAAACAAAAGAAGCACCGTAGAAGAAGCAGCAGGAAAACTTGTGTGACATTTTTACGGTTTCGGTATTGCTGGTGTTGCTTCTGTTGCTGCTACAGCTACTGCTACTGACGGAAGTGAACAAGCAATATAAAAGTTAAGCTCGTTTTTACTTTCGGAAGGTAAATTTTGATAGCTATGCATGAAAGTTTATTAGCTTGTGTAACTACAGTAGTTTCCGCTTAATTGATTTAGTTGCACACTTGTGATAAGTCTTGTATATGATATAAAAATTTTTTGGGCTATAAAAAAATGCAATTTTCCTTAATTTAATTGTGCCCCAAATTTGTTATTTTATTGTAAAATCAAATACAATCAGTTTTGGTTAATTGCCTCAATTGTGCAATTAATTGAGTATCGCATAAATGATTTTTCTGGTTAATTGCCCTAATTGGTTAAACTGTGGATATTTCACCAGCTGAATTAAGCAGAAAATGCTGTAAGTATTAAAGTTGTTCAATTGCTAGCAAATCAAAAGAGAAAAAGCACAACGGTGCGTTGCTTTAATTTTTTATTTTTATTTTATGAATATTTATTTATTTATTTAAAGAAATCAACGACAACAACAAGTATTATTATCAATTCAACGAAATTACCTGCTCATTTTCATGCAGGTGCACTAGCGGCAGCAGCAACAGGCTGCAGGAACAGCAACGGCAACCGCCGCATCTGATAAAACAAAAAACACAAAAGGATCAACTACTGTACATACTTACTTATGTGTTACACTGCTACATACATATGTATGTATGAATGTAACTAAGAGCATTTAAGTTGAGCATAATCTGACTTGATTTGTACTCTGCACTCTGGTAAAGTGTGAAGCTTGTAGTCGGACGTAGAAAGTGTTTTTTGCCAAATAATAAGTCAAATCATTTTCATTTTCAGTAATTCTCGGTCAAGTGACCCTCGCATAATTAAGCTAATTTGCGGCATTGTAGAAATGTTTGACTAAGCCAGTCACCTACTTGCTTCAAAAGTGATGCAAAGATGGGCAATTCTTATATTTGTCTTCTACTCTATGTAATTAGATTTCACTTTTCACATAAGTGAAAATTACTGGAAAAGTTCCATACTAGGGCTGGTCGATTTGTATGGATGACTTTTAGCGCTATATCCGTCAGGAATTTTGTGAAAGTTCGTGAAAGGAGAACAATTTTGGTAAATGTTTTTTTAAGTTTGGACAATCATACTCATAATCAGGTAAATTAAACCTTTCCCGTTGGCGATTGAAAATTTAAAATTTATAAACAGACTCTTGCATACATAACGTTATGATGAATGCTTACTTACTTACTTTTGGTGGCGACAACATATGGTATACGGGAAATGGCATTCCAAAGAGTGATATTGGCTAGAAAAAACGAGCCAGAAGAGGAGAACCAATAATTGCAACGATTACGTGGACTTAATCGACACGATTCCCGTGGTCACAGACTCACTCAAATATTATGCCAATTAAATCATCAGCGCGAAAAATGGAAGACTCAAATATTACATGTCACATCTCGGCAACTTATCAAGCCACATAGTCCCTGAAGCGGCACAGCGGATTACAGCAGCACAACCAGAGGGCGCTATATCGTAAGTGTTGGCATCACGTCACAAAGTCTATCTAATGTACATGGTTTTTTAAATGTAGGGTATAGCAAATAGAACAATGAGAACTATTTCAGTTTGCACAATAAAGCAAAAATGCAGAAAAATTAAGATATGATGCATTGCAAATGCATTTACGCACACATACTTAAATTCATATATGTATATGTACACACATGTTGATGCAACAGAGATAAGATACATACACACACACATAGGTACATACTCGTACATGTGCATACCTTTATGCCATTGTGATTACACATACTTATTTACATTCTTCTCGTTTTTAATTACAAAAATGAAATGAAATGAAATGAAATGAAATATATTTTAATTCGCCATAAAAATATCTTTCTTGTTCATGCATGGGCACTTAGTTACACAGAAATCGCGTACACTCACAAATGCGCAGTAATCTCCGGTAAATAGTTCCCCAGACTTTTTACGTTTATTAGTTAAAGATGTAGATTCCCAAATTCCTTGGTCAATTGATTCAAAAATGCAGATACATTTTTATTGACGCTATTTATCGGGGATTACTGTACATACTTACATCACAAAATCACACGGATTGAATGGATTGAAAATACGCAATCAACGTGAATAAAAAAATGAATTTGTATTTACACGTTAACTACCAAAAAAAGACTGTTTGATTTTTTTCAAGTATGTGATTTACATTTTAAGCATAAATACGGGGTGAACCATTTATAATTTGGAACTTTTTTTTGGTGTAAATATGAAAAGAATAATTTATTTTTCAATGTCGGTTTTATTATTTGAAAGTATGTACAATCCTTCCGGTTAATTGAGGAACACTCCAATGTCTTCCTCGACTGGCCGTGCAGTAGCCCATACGATCAATTCAATTTTTCAGTACTTACATTTTCGACTTGACCGATGGCTACACCAATTTCGCCCTAAAGAGCCTCCATCGTTACTGGTTGGTAAGCTTTAACGGCTTCCCACAAGCAAGCGGTGCGTGAGTGTGTGTATTATCTACACCAGTATACTGGCATCAACACCCTGTATATTTGTGCGCAGGTATGTATGTTTTTTTAATAATGAAACTGAACTTTACATTAATGCTGTGTACTTTTACTTCATGTAGGAAGGCGGCAGATAATTTTTTTATGTACGCAGTTTTTTTCTTATCTTTTTAAATTTTATTTTTACTTCCTATATACTTGCGCATTACATTTACATGCCATGACCGGATGTGAGCTACATTTCACATAACTTGGTTTTATCTTTAGTTTTGATTGTATTTAAATTTGTTTTCTTTTAATTGGTCAACAGAAACAACTGCGTAGTTTCATTGTTCCTTAATGAATGCACTGATAGTTTAAATTTACTGTGAGCAACCATGACTACAAACAAAACGAATTACTTTAAAACTTTTTCATCAATATGATGAAATTCATATACAATATATTATAATTCAGTCTATGAATGAAAATAGCAATTAACGAGTTAATTAGCGTTCGCAGGCTCAGATCAATGCCACCCAAGCTCCACACTTCTTCAAAGCATATTTACTTATTCCGTTCAATACAAACAATTTGAAGAAACCACTTAACTCGTGTCTTCTCCACCCGCTCCCCTTTTGCCAAGAGAAACTGCGACTCTGCAGTCGGCCAGTAAACCACTCCACTAGTCAGAAAGCAACCATTTTCTATCACATCAGCATGGGCAAACTGACATCAGGAAGCTTTAACTTTCATTGTCAAATATAGTCAATACCTAGAGCATTAACTTGAATTTAAATGGAATCAGTTTCCATTCAGAAATGCTTTAATTTGATTTTAGCATATTTCACGAAACATTAATTCCAATTAGACTACAACAAATTGAATTCGAGAAGCATCAATCTGAGTGAAATGCCAACATAAACTTTTTGCAGTGTAAAAAGTTCTGTGTTGAAGCAGAAAATTCATTAAAACATTCATTCAATTTCTTTGCGTACGGGCCGTGGTGGGAAATAATCAAAAATAATTGAGAATTGACAGCTCTCTCTTCGTGAATTCTCTCTTTGCGTATCGCAGCTAACTTTAAATCCAAGTGAACTTAGGCCTAGTAAGAGAATGTTTGTAAATTCGGATGCAAACTTTCATTCGGTGCAGTTGGCCAATTTTGATTTCCTTAAAATATTAAGATATTAGGTTAGGTTCGAAATTTATTATTTATTTTAACCGCCAAAAAAGTTGAGCAATCTTCTTGTTACTCCTTTCTTCCGTCGGCAGCCAGCCTCGTGCATACACAACCGCACAACTCCAATTACACAATTTATGTACAAGAGAATATTTTTACCTGTTACCCTTAGGGCAAGACCGAACACATTTGGGCTTATAGAGCGCCATTAAAAACTTTTATTTTTTTGGCATGTACATATTTTTCTTTAATATGTGAAAACGCCCTAACACGCATTTTTCAAAGTTTTCTGAAGAAGCAAAAAACATTTTAAAAGCTTTATTTTCAGTATTGTTTTCAAAATATTGTAGCTTAGAATTAAAAAAAAAGACGTAAATTTTTAGTGTATGGCTCCAAAATTTTTTGCAGAAATGCAGATGGATCCGTTTAATCATAATTCATCCAAAACACGATTTTGAAAAATTGTAGGTTAGGGCGTTTGGAAATTATGGCAGCGTTATACTCGTAAAGTAGATGTTGGTTGATGTTGTCGTTAGTAATATTATTATTAGTACTGTTATTGTTGTAGTTTTTACATATGTAAGGTGTATACTTAAGTATACATACTCACGTAAGTAGGCACATGTATGTATGTATGTATGTATGTATGTATGTATGTATGTATGTATGTATGTATGTATGTATGTATGTATGTATGTATGTATGTATGTATGTATGTATGTATGTATGTATGTATGTAGGTATCTATGTATGTATGTATGTATATATATATATATATATATATATATATATATGTATGTATGTATGTATGTATGTATGTATGTATGTATGTGTGTATGTATGTATGTATGTATGTATGTATGTATGTATGTGTGTATATATGAATGTATATATGTATGTATGTATGTATGTATGTATGTATTTATGTATGTATGTATGTATGTATGTATATGTGTGTGTGTATGTGTATGTATGTGATTCTAGTTATGTCCTTTCTCTTTAAGCTTAAATGTAAGTAGTTTTACCATTATGCCAAAAAACTTTCTTGCCATTGTTGCCGACTAATTATAAAACAGCCTACGGTTAAAGGCTTACAACAACTGCAACAACAACAACAGCAATAAAAACACTGTTTTTATGTATGTATGTATGGATATAAAATAATAGCATCGTTCTCTCCTTTAATATGAAACCAAGGCAATTTGCTGTTCGGTTGTTTGTTTGTTTGCTTGCTGGTTGTTGTTGTTGTTGCTGTTATTTATTTTATACAGCCAGGTATCTAACTATTTTTTGTTGTTGTTGCCCCTTTTCCTTCTTAGTAAATTGTAGTTAACCATTAAAAATATTTCAAATAAAGCTGCAGCAACAAAAACAACACATCCATATAAATGCTTATGTAAAAGAAAATATGAATGAGAGAGAGAGAGAGAGCGGCAGTGGGCGAGGATAGGAGAAACGATGACACTTCAAAATGTTACGTAAATTTGGCAAATTGCTCTGAATATAATAGCAAACATGTAAGAAAATAAAAATAAGAACAACAAGAAAAACTATAATTGGTAATGGTTTGGCATGAATGTTTCGGGTTATGAAGTTGGAGTGTTCGATGGCTGAGTGTGTGTGTGTGTGTGTGTGTGTGTGTGTGTGTGTGTTTTTCGGGTGATGAAGATGGCAAAGACCAGAGCGAGCATGCAGTAGAGCTGAGCAGCAAATATGTTTGCCTTTTTGCTATTATCAGTTATGGCATCATAAACATTTATGTGTGGCTTGTAGCGTGAAATTAGTTTTTAACGTGTAGGGATGCCGCCTCGCCGCCACCACAACAATCGCCAAATTTTACTATAACAAAAAATTCGAAAAACACACAGAAATCGGAGAGTGTGGCAGAGAATAAGAGCGAGAGAGAGAGGGAGGGGTATATTAGCTATATTATATTTGACATAATTATTCTTTGAAATATTTTTTTTTCACATTTCATAATTGGCAAAAAATAAAAATGGACGGTAATTCGTTTGAATTAGATACATCACTTAATAGCAATTGGCTAATAATTACCCATTTCTATACTCTACATACATACTCTACATGTGTACAGGGTATATTGGGGTTGAGCGAGTAACGGTTGTTCGTAACGCCCATAATTAGCATTTATGGTATTTGTATAGCCGAGTCTGTTCGCCTTAAAAAGCTTAAATCACTCCATTGCTATTTTAGTGCTTTAAAAAATATTATATAGAAAATTAAAACATTTCAAAGTTTCAAAGTTTCACTCATAAATTATTTGAGCAAACATAAATATACTTTAATTTGCTATAAAATATCAGAAGCTTTGACTTCTTCTTCTTCGTTTCCTCTGGTGCTTGGAAATGGGTGAAAATCACTCAAGCGTTAAATCAGGGCCATTAAAAACAACTACAACAACAACAACAACAACAACAACAACAACAACAACAACAACATCAACAACACCACAAACAACACAAACACTAAAAGCAATAATAACAATTCACATTTCCCACAAAGTATAAATGCGATGATGAAGTATAACATTGTCGTACTAACTTATTACTGTAATCATTGTTCTTGTAATTGTGTGTATATTTGTATATGTGTGTGTGTAAGTGTATTTGTTGATATTGTATTGAAATAATAATATAATAATAATATTGCTTTCTTCTTTCTTTCTTTGATTCATTTATATTGCTATTGACACATTCTCACTCTCTCTCTTCCTCTCTCATACGCCGTTTTCTTTTGGCTCATTTGAATCTGTTCTTCATTTTGCGCTACACTTGAAATTTACAATTATATCGTGCACTTTGAAGTGACTTTAAGTGCCACACATAAGCATAGAGTGTAAATGCAGCAACTGTAGCAGTAGAAGTTAGCAGCAGGAGGAGGAGCAGCAGGAGGAGCAGCAGGAGGAGCAGCAGTAGTAGCTCTATGCACTGAGCTACATAGTAGTGGAAAGTTGTAATGGTAGTAGTAGTGGTAATAGTAGCAGTTGTAGTAGTAGTACTAGTAGTAGTAGTAGTAGCAGTAGTAGTAGTAGTAGTAGTAGTAGTAGTAGTAGTAGTAGTAGTAGTAGTTGTAGTAGTAGAAAGCTACTTATAAGCATCTTAAGTACCCTGGCAATAAGAGGATTTAGTGCAGTAATTAATTGGCTGACATTCGAATGTATAATTTCTTTCCTTCTTCCTTTTTACCTTCTCCGTTGCCTTCGTTTTCGTTTTCCATTTCGTTTTCTTTTTCATCTTTTCTGTTTCTGTTGTCTTGTGGCAAAGAGTTGATTTAATTTATTAATGTTGACATTGCAGTATTTCACAGAAAGATGTAAATGTTTTACTTAATTTTTTTATATTTTTTTTTTTTTGTAGGGTCTTAAAATTTAAGTGGCAAATGGTAAGCATTATATGATATCTCAAACAGTTAAAAATAAGTCGGCATGGAAGACTTTTTGAATTTACTTAAGATATTCAAAAGAAAACAATTTTTCACACAAAAAAGGCCTTTATTAGATACACTAAGTTAGATTAGAGTGGCTATCGTATAGTAGAATACACTTAGGACAGAATAGCTCATTGTGATACCACATGGACGAAGTTATAGTTTAACGCCGGTTCCGAACGGCGTTGTGTCAATTTGTTATTACTTTGTGGTTTTGCCATTGCATTGGTGCACTTGTGTTGTTTCTTATAATTCTCATTCAATTCACATCAGTATAAACTTATGAGAATTAGTCCCCAGACCAAGAGGGGAATCAAACCTCCAAACTTCCGAGTGAAAGTTTAGTACCATTTCCTTGTCATTTCCTGCCACGAGATGAACAATTTTTTTTCTATTTTTCGGTTTTGCCTGTACCGAGATTTGAATTCCAGACACTTTGCGCAGCAGGCCAACGCACTTCCGATTACGCCACGGCTACCAAAGACTGATACTGAACGAAATTCTAAAGCGAATCACTGAAATAGTCTTTTAAACAACCGTTCCGCAAATTGTTAACATCGGGTAAAAGCCACGCCTAATTCCAATACAAATGAAATATCAAAGGAAGTAGTGAATCAAATGGAAATTTCAAAATATGTAACTTCAAAAACTACTGTGCGTATTGCGAAAATTATCATCATTGTGCAACAATCACGCCTACTTCCTATAAACAATTTTATATAGTGAGTCAGTGAAGAAAGAAAAATTGGCCCAAAAATCATAAAAATGTAAAGCAGCGTTGAATGAAAAAAGGTATTTTATTTCAGGTGAAAAAAGGTATTTCATTTTTTTTTTCTATGTCAAGATCAATCGATAAAAGAAGAACGCAGAGCTAACTACTTCCCTCTACATTCTCGTGTCAACTGATTGCCTAATACACAAACACTATACAAAAGTTTCAATGGATATTTTTAGTACATTCATATTATATTTAAGAATGGAATGTGTCTTGCTTTTTGTAAACATAACAAATTTATCAAAACTACAGAATACAAGGAAATTTACTCCAGATCGTGAATACCGCTATTGTGTGATGCCCTCTTTTGATTTCTTTTACATTCAAGTGTTGTTCTATTGCTTTTGCAGTTTTTTGATTTGATTCATTTTATGTTTTGGTGCGTAATTGCCAATCACACGGCACCCAATTCCAGCGATTGCCCTAAGGAAGAAGTTAAATTGAAACAGCTGCTAAACTTTAGCACTCTCTAGTTCTCCTTTTCTCTCTTTCTTTCTCTATTAACCCATTCCCCTAAGAATCGTAATCAAATTAAAAGTTTGTTTGCATAATTTAAAACCTTGCACCGCTTGTTCGTTGTGTGAGTATATGCGTGCGTGCTCCTCACTTTTTTTTCACTATATTTATATCAAGGCATGACAAAATTGAGGAAAATAATCCATGTGGCTTTAAACCGAAAATCGCTGCTGCTGCCGCTTCTGCGACTTGTGCCAATGATGTCTATCAAGAAAAACAAATGTGGTACACAAATAACCCGACTATAACAACTGCTGCGGCGGCCTCCCTCTATCGTTTCTTCCATATATGCAAGTGAGCATGTATGTATGAGTGTGCCTGTCTGTGTACCAAACCGGCACACCCATTAAAAGTAGCGAAAATTTATATGTTTAAATGAAGAAAATTGTCCCTTGGTAGCACACAAATACCGCAAAGTTATGCGCGTTCGAAAACTTTCTCTCAGCCATCAAACAAATCAAGAGAAAACCGCAAATCTGTTTTAAAATTCATACAAACAGGAAAACGTGCAACGAAAAACGTCAAGATGGCAACGGCAACGACGCCGCTAGAGGTACTGGTAATATTCGCAGAAAAGGATTCAGTTCCTGTGAAATGCCAGTGACAGAACCTACAGGAACAACAAATAACATCGCTACGGTCTAAGCGTTTCAGTGGATGCAGAGCGAAAAAAAGAAGTATCAAGTGATATACGCCACGTGCAGCATACTAACTCATTTCAAATAAACATACACACATACCTACACACATACATGCACACAGATATACAACGAAGTTATAGCCAAACATTCATTCGTTCATTCATTCACACATACTGCTGCTGCCTTCTCACTTTTGCCACGACCACATTGTATATCATGCAGGATCACCGGAAATTTTGTGACTGTCAATGCAGCTTCCGCGCAAAACGTATTTCCGCCAGAAACTGTTTCTCCTCCTTCCCCATATTCACTTATTTTTCTTCGATGTACTCATATACTCGTACGTCTATCTGCTGCTGCCAGTGGAGGATCAACCAGGAAAGAAGGCTATGGGATGACAGACCTTTTCCAAACATTTTCGAAATGGATATAAGTTTTGATATGCAATTTGATTTTCTCAATTTTTCACTGAGTTTTAGATTGAGTTTGGTTTGATTTTTTGCCTTTCGATTTGAAGACAGAATCTTGGTGTTATTTCTGATTTGGTGTTAATTAAATATGTAATTTGGCTTTGAATTTTATGCCCAGTTTCGGTCTCACTTTTGATCTTAGTTTTATTGTTTACTCCAAGAGTAAAAAAATGCGACACTGCGGTCACCATCCAAGCCTATCAAGTCTTTCTTGATTTTTTTTTCGAACAAGACGATGGGATAACGGCAACAGTCATCATCCTTAAACAATCAACCTAACGATCCCGACCCAACCTATCCTATATGCCAAAGAAAATTAGATTTCCAAAAGAAAGCAAGTGTTTAATTTAACCCTTCTTGCACCATTCTAAAAACTCTTTTCTTACCTGTGTTTGGGTCAAAATTTGATCAAGAATTGTGGTTCAAAATTGTATTCTGGTCGAAATTGTGGCATAACTCCGGTCTTATTGGGGTCTTAATTTGATTCCAAAATCTAGTCTGATTTTCAATATGAGTTTTGATTGAATTTTGGCCATTTGGGGTTGAGTTATGATCTAACTATCATATGGATTGAAATTTTACCTGGTGTTCTGGTCTAATCTGTGATGTTAATTGTGATTTAATTTGAATCTGATTGGTTGTTTGAATTTCGATCCGATATGGTCCGAAGTATGGTCCATACTGGTTTATTTATTTAAAATCCGTCCCTACTAAAGCCAAATCCTAACTCCGCTGCTGGCTGCTACTGTTTTTGTTTGAGAACGTGCATGTATTTTTCGCTTATGAAATTTCTTTCTTTCTTGTTTTGCTTTCAACTGCTTTAAGTTGTTAGAGCGTTTTTCGTCTGCTTTGCTGCTTTGCTGCTTTTCTTCCACTTTTGTTACACATAAATATCGTGAGAATATTTCCACAACGGAAGTATCTTTTACGATGACAGTTAGCAAACGCATCCTGCCACCGCCGCCACCGAAACCATCACACTAAACTTGCAAAAATTAACTTAACTTTTCTGCCACTGCCAATGTCGTAAAACATTCACACTGGCAAACACTCACGCACACATACTCGTACATTCGAACATGTATGCGTTTTTCTGCATTAAATTAGTACCTATCTTCTCTTGCAATTCGCTTTGTGTGTTGTGTGACTGTGTGTGTGTGCGTATAGGTATATCTCGTGCTTTGGTATCCATACATACTCGTAGTTTTGTAGATGCTGCGGCTTTTTCGCTTCACTTCAAAATCCACGCAATAAATAAATGTCGCCGTGAGAAATGGCGAAATTGTCTTTGAAGCCGGAAGTAGCTCAGCGCCAAAGTTTGTTAATTTTGTTGCCGAAAATTTCACCAACATCACCGGGGTCTTTTTGCTTTCTTTCCATTTTCCAGCTTTTCTTTTAGCGTCAGCCTTGTCTACGTCACCTTCGTCCTTACAGTTGCGTGTCTTTCGTGACATCGGCTCAGGTGCGCTGCTGTTGTTGTTTTTGTTGCTCTTGTTGCTCTTGTTGCTCTTGTTGCTGACATATGTAGGTAGTATGTGTGCACTATTGTTGTACACACTTGAGCTCTCTCTCTTTCGCACTGTCTCTGCCTAAGATGTGCAATCAACGTTGTGGAAAATCGCTTAAGTCGCTTTTCACTTGTCTCGACTCCTCTCCTCTCGTCTCCTCTCGTCTCCTCTCGTCTCTCAGGCGGCAAGGCGCATCTCTCAAAGTGCACGCTATGCTTTCGCACCGTTTTTGTGTAAAATGCTGTGTTAAGTGTCAGTTTAGGTTCTTGGTATCTTGCGTTTTTTCTCTGTCGCAATTTCGTTTGGGATGCGAACATTTTGTGATGACATCGCATTCTTAGTTTTTTTTCCATGTGTGAGTTTTCAAGTTTAATTTGCATTGAAATTCTTTGGTTCTTTCTTTAATCGATGCCATTGAAAGTTTTCGGATTAAAGTAATTTTATCGTTGAACCTTAATGCAAGTAATTGATTGTCATTATGTGGGGGATTGGAATCTTAGTTAGTGTCTACTTGTCTTTCAAAGGTTAGTCAAAAAAAATGTTGCACTTGAGTTGTTGTAAACTTCTTCAATTTCTTTTCATTGTAGAATATTTGATCGAAAGCGTTATAAAAAGTTTCTCCAATAAGTTTCCCCGGTATGGGTGTAGTTAAAGTATTAATGCTACATAGAATTAGGTGTAGGAGAGCCACACCCACTTGCCGAAAACCGTACAAAACTTCCACGCTAAATGCCTGGTGAAAAATGATAGTTTAGAGAGAGAAAAGACAGATAGAGGGATTGAAAGAGAGGTGGGTGTGGTGGGAAAGAGAGGTGAGTGTGGTGGAAAAGAGAGGGGAATGTGGTGGGAAAGAGGGGAAGTGGGAAAAGTGGAAGAGGGAAAATTGAAAAGTGCGTGAACTAGGAGAGCGATAGAGAAGAAACTGAAGAGAATGGAACACAGAAGGAGGAATAAAGGGGAGTGGTGTTATATGGTGGTCGCTGTGGCGTAGTGGTGGTGCGTTGGACTGCTACGCAGAGTGTCCGGGGTTCGAATCTCGGCACAGGAAAAATCAAAAAGTAGAAAAAATAATTTTTCTATACGGCACCACCTCTTCGCAGGCAATGGCAAACGGCAAACTTACAAGAGTAAAAATTGCCTATGAGAGCTTTTCACTTCGCCGTTCGGAATCGGCATTAAACTTTAGGTCCCTTCCATTCATGTACAAATATAACACGCACAACGTGAGTGGATGCGAAAAGCTTGGCCTAGGCCCTCCATGGGCTGTTGTTCCATTAAAAGTAAGCAAAGTAAAGTAAGGTGTTGTAAAGACTAAATAGAATAGAAATTATGAAGAGAGGAAATTCAGAAAGTATAAATGCAAAAGTATAAATGCAAAAGATTGTGAAAAATTGAGAGAAAGGTAAAAGTATAGGCGGGGGAAAAAATAGATGGGAAGAGACGGCAGGTAAAAAAAAGAAATGGGTTGTAGAGAAAAAGTATTTAGTTGGATAAGCTGAGAAAGGGCTAACCATTTTTAACTGATGCCAGAAGACGTAATTCCGTGAAAGAAAAATGTCATTACAATTGAAAAATGCACATGCATAGCTCCTGGAATGAGGCGACAAGACAAGTTTTTGTAGCTTGCTGCGACCAATTAGCGAAACTTTCAAGTTCTTCGCTTGGCAGTGAGACTCCATTGTCATTTGAAAGGAAATTAAAATTTGTATTTCTGCTCAACCCATTGCTTCACTGCTTCCGCTTTCTACTAATGTTTAAGTAAAATTTACTTCATTCTCAAACGCATTAACATCATTAATTTCCAATATAAATATTTTATTATCAGTATTGATAACAATAATGTTGCCGACGCTGTTACTGCTTTTGTTGCCGAAGCTATTGATGCTGATGATGATTTTTTCTGTTGACATTCGATAAACTAGCATCACCATCTCCATCAGCAACAGCTATTAAAATCTCATCAAACGAGCTCATATTTCACACAATAACGAGAGCAACAACGTCAGCCATGACAGGAAGCAGAGCTAACTACTTATAACAATGAAATGAACAAAATCAAAATCAGTCAGAAGTTCAAGTAAAAAACCGTAAAATTAAAGGAAAAAGTCATAATTAAACTAATTAATGTCGAAAGCATCAACAGGAAGAGAGCGGGGAACAAATTTAATGAGGAAAGTAAGCAAAAGTATATAAATTCAATTTCAAGTTCCAAGGAAAAAGTTGTAGAGAGAAGCGAGAAAAACATTAAAGTTAAAAACATAAAGTTGAAAGTTCGTTCCAATGAAATTGAAGAAATGTGGATATGATATCAAAACAAAAAACACAAAACACAATGGTTATTGAAAAATATGAAAAGTTTATTTCAAACTTTCTATTTTATACTTACCGCGTCAATCTACAGAAGAAATCACATTTTATACTTGGAGACAGTGGCGGATGTTTGGTGGCTGGGGTTGAATTTTTTTTTTAATTATATATCATAAAATAATATAAAGAATCTTTCCAAAAATTAAATCAATAACTGATATCCAAAAAATTAAAATCAAATTTACATCAGACCGAAAATTAAACCAAAACACTGACAAAAAGTCAGACATAAATTTCGATGAAAATTGCGACCAAAACCAAGACCGAAATTCAAGCTCATATTCAGACTTGAAACTTGAATTCTGACCACAACCTGAATAAAATTTCATCTAAAACTTATGTACATTATGGACTAAAATTCTGACCTGATTCTGATCAGGGCAAAACTGAGACAAAAATTCAAATGAAAAATCAAACAAATCAAAGATAACTTTAAGCATTTTCATATATGAAAGCGACTGCAATCCCCATAACCCCCTCAGATCCACCCCTGCTCAAGATAGAGCGAAGAAAGTTTGTGATAGGATAAAGCAAAACATCACAATTGTTAAGACGATGTTTGTTTAGTTTACACTTTTCACGATAGTCTACTTTACAGGGAGTTTATCTCGAATAAATTCTCGCTTTCTCTCCCTCCTCTCTTAGTTTATCTGTGATATCTTCATCTTCCAAATGATACAACTTAAGCTTACTTACTATATTTTTTTGCATTTCTGATGAAACTTAATTTGTTTTAAATTCCTATAGTTCAGTGTGGCGACACTGTGCAACAAAACAATCAGGCACAATTGACAGCTGGAGCATTATGAGATTCATCCATACTCGAACTTGAGAAATACGCAGTGATATTTGTAAATAAATTTAGATGTTTTTGTTTGGTTTGCTGTTTTCATTGTTCTTCGTGTTCGTATTTGAGTTTGTGTGTGTATTGTTTTGTTTTTCGAATGAGCTAATCTGTGATTTATATATTTGCTGTCAGACAATAATTTATCACTTGAAAACATTTAAGCTGCAATCAATCAATATGACAAAAAATGGATGAAATACACACAGACACACTCACACACTAACACACAAGCAGACATAAGGAACAAACATTCAAAATACGCAAAAACTCGAACGAAAAATAAAATGCACAGCTAAATTAAAAGAATTTGCAATGGTGCAAGAAAAAATAAATAAATAAATGCGACTTTCTTTTTGCAGAACCGAACTTCCGTTTTCATTCTAAGTAAATAAATATGTATGTATTTAAAATGTCTGTCGGATATCAAGTTTACGAGTAAAATTATTAAAGAATCGCAAGAATGTTCAATGCCAACAATGAGTAGAATTTTAAAGTTCGAAATTAAATGGAAAGCTTTTCTGTAGGGGGCAGGAAGATAATACCTTTTGGGTTGGGCCTGTGGGTTGCTTTTTAATATGGTAAGACACAAAAGACCACTTTGCCTTATTCTTCTTCTTCCTTCCTCTTCTTCTTCTTGATGGCAAACTTTCTAAACTTAGACCAGATCTTTCGGCTCCAATAAGCATTGAACGATTTGGAAAATTATAAGTATTTGCATTTTCTTTGTACTTAAAAAAGGACAATGGCAGAAACTTGAAGTTCGCTAGACGTTTGTGTTGAAAAATTAAAAAAATTCAATACAATGATAAAAATTTCGTAATTTTCGGGGTCCATGCAGTTTCTGAAGGCCAAAAATCTGGTTTCAAACATTTACTTTCCCTTGTGTTAATCGAGATAAAACCGTTATTTCTTATTTTTGCCATTAAAGAGGTAGAGCAGGGGCGAAGAGCTGAAGAGAAAGGGGAGGAGGCACGGAGAGAAAGTGCAAAAGTGAGGGTGTTGTAGATTGAGAGATGGAGAGTAATGGAAGTGAATGAGGTAGTAAGATGGAGAGGAGAAGGGGCTATGATGAGGATAGGAATGGTGACAGTGATGAAAAAATGTTAGAACTGGAAAGAAGATACGGATGACGAAAAAGGGAGAGAAAGGCTGGAAAAAAGCGCTAGAGATAGAGCAGGAGAGATAAAGCTTGGAGAAACCAGAAGAGTGACAGTACAAGGGAAGTCGTAAGTTGTAGAGGGAAAGAAGGAATATTGCGAAAAGAGCATAAGAGGTTATTTCGGAGAGTTCAAATTATTTGATGAGAGATGGGGAGAGAAAATTCTGTGGAGATGGAAGTTTTAGGAGAGTGCTTTATGAAGTAAGGTGAGGGAAATAGGTGATATTTGGTCTTACAGATATTCGCTGAGCAGAGAGCGAGTTAGAGAGGGAGAGAGGCATAGGAAGGATAAAAAAAATATGAGAGAGGGAGAACAGAATAGAAAAAAACCAAGGAGTGCGAGAGAACGAAAAAAGTTACAGATGCGCAGTGATAATATTGAGAAGAGAGTACAGAACAGAGACTTATTGAGGTGAAAGTAAGTTGGAGGGAGATAGGAAACGTTAATATTGGGGAGAGAGAGATTAAGGAGAGAAGGCTAGGAGATTGAAGTGCGTGATCAGAAAATTGGGAAAGAGGGGAGAGAGTTTTAGAGAGACATGGATTCACAAAAAAGTAAATACAGTGGCGGTGTGAGGGAGAGAGAAAAGATGTAAACTAGAAAAAAGTTGAAAAAGGTGGAAAGGGGAAACACAGAGAGAAAACAGGAAAGTACAAGAAGGAAAGGAAGAGGAATACGTAAAACACACTCGGAAACCTCATTTAAATTCCCAGGCCAATCATGATAAAAAGACACGAATGAGTTTATTTTGCTCTTGTAACATCACAGAGAACACTGCACTCACAGATGATAACAGATGATAATGCATTCGAAAGGCAAAATACTGTGGGGAACGATTTTATACCATGGCGCAGAAATTATGTAACTGATTTCTAGGTACAATTTCTAAATACTCTCTTAATGATTCATATTCAATAATTCGGAAAGAACCGTCAGTCTCATCTCATCTTCAGGGGAGTATTTAAGATTGAAGTGTTTGATACCATTATGATTGAATAACAAATATTTTTATGAGCAAGTTATTTTCAACTTCAAGTGATCAAATGCTCATTTCATTCATGTATTTAACTTGAGCCGTGGGTACTCGTATTTAAGAGAAAGCGATTTCAAAAGAATCACTAGTGCTACTTAACTTCAAGAAACGCATGTCATTATTAAAAAGCTGCAGTTCCTTTTGAATGCTTTCTACCTTCTCAACAACTAAGTGTGTACATATGTGTGTGCGAGTGTGTGTCTGTACTGCAAGTAGGTCCTCAAGTAGGCTAAACAAATGCAAAATCAGCAAATGAACTAAATAGAGACCACCGAGCTAAAGTCAATTGTGCGACTGTCTCATTTCGAAACGTCAATTGTGCATGAGTGGTAGAAGGAAACTCGAGGCGGTGAGCAACTAGAAGGTGAGCAACGAAAGCAAATAAGTCACATTCAACGTCTCAACCGCTTCTGCTGCTGTGACAGTCAATCAGTTCAATGCGGCTGCTCTGACTTCAATTGCGTGCTTATGCACGACACTTAACTCCACCACTTTACTACTTACCAGCTACCTATAATAATTTAGATTTTTTTATTCACGTTACTGATGTTCCCTTATGAATCACTCATACATAGCAAATACGTACACATCTAAGTAATCACAGTGCAATATTTGATAATGTTCATGCAAAGTTGAAAGTTGGAGCGCTCTTGTGCCAACATTCATAGTAGAGTTAGAGTTAGCCTTCAAGGCTGTTTACTCGCTCACTCATTTTTTGCATAATTTAGTTTACTTATTTTTCTACTATTTAAATTGTGTGCACCACTTGTGTGTCAGCAGCAGCAATAGCAGCAGTGGCAGCAACGTTTCGCCCAGAGTCTTAGTGTTTTCCAGCCGCATCCGTATCCGGTATTTGTGCCGTCATTCTCAGCATTGTATGCGCCTAGCATTGCTCACTCATACAGATGGAGAGTGAGAGAGAAAGAGAGAAAAGGAAGAAGCAAGGAAGGCTGCAAGAGAAAAATCTGTGCCATGCTTCAGTAGGAGCATGTGATTCCTTATGACTAACTCAGATATGCTTTTGGGATTTTTCCCATTCAGTCAGCGTCATCTATCATTTTTCTTGTGCAATGATTTTTAGCAGTCTTTTCATTCTTCACTATGCAGTGGTGCTTTCAAAGGGGGACAGGTATCGAGTTTGCGTCCAATTTTAAGTCTGCATTTTGATCACGGTTTGGTCTAATTTCGGTAAAAATCATCGTTTGACTATTGATGTTGACTATTGACTTTTAGGCTGTCCCTTGTGTCAGTTGTAATATGAATGTTGGTTTAAATTTTGGCGTGACTTTGTGTAGTATGAAATTAAGTCTGAAAATCTGGTATGACTTTTAATCTAAATATTACTTAATATGAATTCTTGTTGTTAATCTTGTCTGCATTTTTTTCTTACTTTTGGTCAAACATTTCCCCTAACTTTCGATTTGATTATTTTGTTTTGATTGTTTATAATCAAAGCTAGATTAATTAGTACCCCGCACTGAAATTCTATATCCGCCCCTGATGTCGTTCGAATTTGTTGTTGAAGTTTCTGTATGTGGTCTGGCATAAATGCAAATACACAGTAATGCACATTTATATGTACTCGTGCATACATACAGAGGTAGGTACATATGTATTTGCTTATGTAAATATATGTGTGCCTTTTTGCAGTACTCTTACTAGTGAAATCCTTTCAAGTTGAGTGTGCATTTCTCTTCGTACTGGATTTTTGTCGAATGAAAAAAGAAAAAAGTAAATGTTTCTATATGCTTTTCAGTTTTCTTCAAATCTAATCTGTTTTTATTTTTTGCACACCTTCTTCCTCATCGTTTTCTTCATATTTGTTCTCAACTTCTTTCTTCCTCACATATTCTTCAGCAAATTCTTAAGCATCTATTCTCCATCTCTTCTTGCTCATTTTGTTCTTCATCTGCTTAGGGGATAACTTTACGTTTATATTTATAGTTGAATTTGGAATTCCCTTTTTGCTGTCGCTCATGATGTCGATGTCGTCGTCGTTGTCGTCATCGTCGTCGTTTTTCTTATGCAATGGTTAATGTATAGATTATAATAAATATTATCTTTTGCTTATCGTCGTCGTTGTCGACGTCATTGTCGTCGCCATTGTCGACGTGAGCCTGGTCGTTGTCGACGTAGTGCTGCTCAAGGACATGCTCAATGATTCTGTTTGCAATAAATAGATATGCTAGTCTCTTTTAACTGCTCATACGATTTTTCTTCCTGTTCATATTTGCTTATGCAATTATTTCAAGATGAGTTTCGAGATTTTCTAAAAATATGGTAGCATTGACATATTATCATTTCAGCTAAAGTGCTCAGCTTCAGCGCGAATCCTAAAAAGGCTATTCAAAAGAATAGAAAAGAAATTAAATCTTAAATTTAAATTCCCTTTGATCATCTCACTTCGATCTCCAATCTTTGTCTCGAACATAAGACCATCACTTAGCCGCCTTAACTAAATAAGAGAATAAATATATGTAGATAATACACACTACCCTGTTTATTCTTCCATATCAATAACATCAGTATAAGTTGTCATATGTAAGAGTGTAGTAGTAAAAAAGTACAAGTAGAAACAGAAAACAAATGACAGCGGCAAAAACAAATCAAAGCAGCATCTCTCTATTCGATTGCTCATAAAACATACAGCACCAGCAATTTAAAGTCATTTATTCCACATAAAAAGACGATAAATATTCAGTAGATATCCTTGCTGTATGTGCATACATGTTCAATATGACTCTCTAGTACACACCATTGCACATGAGTAGTGCAACCCTCTTACTTTACTTTTAATGGCACAACAGCCCATGGAGGACCTAGGCCGAGCTTTTCGCATCCATTCATGTTGTGCGTCTTATATTTGTACATGAATGGAAGGGATCTACAGTTTAATGCCGAATCCGAACGGCGAAGTGAAAAGCTTTTCATCGCAACTTTTACTCTTGTAGGTTTGCCGTTTGCCATTGCCTGCCAAGAGGTGGTGCCGTGTAGAAAAATTACTTTTTCTACTTTTTGATTTTGCCTGTGCCGAGATTCGAACCCCGGACACTCTGCGCTGCAGTCCAACGCACTACCACTACGCCACAGCGACCACCTCATGCAACCCTCATGAAACGAAAAGTTTCTTGAAACAATTATTGGTCTCGATGCTACAATGAGAAGAAGTGGGCTGAAATCTACGAACCTCCTATATTAACTCTTCTCAATGATTTGTATAAAAAGAAGATCAGATCAGATCAAGTACTTGAGTATTGAAGTACATATGTACTTATAATTGAAATACCCGGGAGAAACACAAAATACGTAAAATTTTCAAAACTTTCGCTACTTCACAAGTAGATAAACAAGAATACTTGAAGCACATAAAAATATTTGGAAATACCAGAAAACACCTGCAAATATTTGTCGTACTTGAAAATGCTTTAACTACATACTTCACAATACTTTGAAATAATTAAATATTCCCGAAAAAGTTATGAAAATTGTGGTCGCTGTAGAGTAGTGGTAGTGCGGTGGACTGTTACGCAGAATGTCCGGGGTTTGAATCTCGGCACAGGAAAAACAAAACAAAAAAACATTATTCTACACGGCACCTCTTCTTTGCAATCAATGGCAAACCTACAAGAGTAAAAATTGCCTATTAACAGTTTTTCACTTCGCCGTTCGGATTCGGCATAAAACTGTAGGTCCCTTCCTTTCATGTACAAATATAACACGCACAACATGAGTCATTGTGGTAAAGGCATAATACTTGCTACATCGGCCGTGCCCGGTGCCCTGTGATTGCAGGACATTCTCATTCTCCCTCCTTCTTCCTCCCACCTATCTATCTTCCTTCCAATCAACACAATGCTCTGCATTCATAGGGCTACACCCTGTATGTTTAATGTATCCATTAAAAGAATAAGGACTTTAAAATACTTTAAATTCCTAAAAATACCTGAGAGTCCTGAAAATACTTTAAAACACTTAAAAATACTTGAACGTTCTAGAAAATACTTGAACTTTGTTTAAACACTTTAAGTAGGTACTTGTACCTGAAGGTACTGTAAGTACCTTAAGTATTTAAAAATATTTGAAAGTACATGAGAATATATGTTATATATGCTCGTATGTTTTAGCTATATATTGCAACCGAGTCATTGAAAAAAAATTAAAAATCTTGTAGAAACATAACTGAAGCTGTTTGAGCGTTCTTGAAATAACTACTTACTTAAAGTACATACGTGAACTCTATGATAGAGGCTGTGCCCGCAAGTTTTCACGACCTAATGGCTGTTTCTCGCTATGTAACATACAACAAGCTGTGACTTTGCCCAGATCGTAGTTGAGCCAGAGTACATCGAGATTCTTTACCTCTTTCCAATTCGTTATTAATGGAAGGTACTCGGATATGTTGGTTTGCTATGCGGCCACCACCTTTGTCAAATTCGTCTGGATATGCGATAGATAGTAAACGAAGACCAATGAAACTATAACAAAGAGAAAAGTGTTCCTATTCAATTCAACTGCAGTGTAAATAGTAGCTGCTGTACACTGCTATACTAAATCTGAAGTTTATTTCCTTCGAGTATTTTTTGGACACTCAAATATGCGTTAGTAAAACAAAAAAAAAAAAACAAAAAATCACACACACATTCACAGCCACACAAACGCCAAACAGTAAACAGCCAAAAACAACAAGAGCCAAAAATCACAAACCAAACAAACCAACTAAAAAGCACCAGTATGAGAAAGCAAAAACACAAACATTCACTCATACATACAAACAAAATTTCACACATATGACACACAAAAAAGGGACACATTCACACACGCATATAGCAGCCAGAAGGAAGTAGTAAAGTATACAATTTAACCCTTTTGTTTCGTTGTTTCGTGCTGTTCGTTGGTTGTTTTGCTATTGCTCAGGGTGGCGGGGGCAAGGGGATGGGTTTATAGGCAAAAAGGATTTTACGCCTAAAAAATGTTGGCGCCTCACCTGAGGTGTTGCCAAAGTGTTGTGTGCATTTGCGAAAATGTGTGTATGTGTGTGTGTATGTAGTTACATGAAAATATATACCTTTGCATTTAATAAATGTGTGTGTGTGTGTGTGTGTGTGTGTGTGTGTGTGTGTGCCACTGTATTAAATAAACTAATCCGTAGCAATTTCGAGCCGGAAATCACTTTAATTAAGAATAGCATTATCCTGCAGCGTTTGCTGATATAATTTTATTGTATACAGAAAGAACACACATTCATACACACATAGTACACACATATGTACATATGTATGCATATAGTACATATATACATACAAGTTCAGATGTAGCACGAGCAAAAAGCAAACACACTAAATAGTTTCAAGTGCCAAAATAAATGTAATATGGTACTCACATATACATTCATACATTCATACATAAATACATTCCTTCACACGAACACATTCATACACGTACTTACACACACACATGCAATGCGAGATGTAGGTATGGGTATGTACATAAGTATTTATGTATGTGTTTGTATTCATGTGATATTTAGTGTGGACGTTTAGTTTTTGCAGTGATTTTTGACTTCAAATATTTTTTTTCAACATTTCTTTATGCGTGCAAGTGTGTGTTTACCTGTGTATCCTCAGATCCTTTATTTGTTTTCTTAATGTTTATGCTCCTTTATTTTACTGATATTGCTTTTAAGATATCAAAGGTATTTTCTAGGTATTGTTAGTATTTGTTTGTTGTTGTTGTTGTTGTTGTCTCTACGACGATGACCCAAAAAATGTTTGATAATTTATTTAATAAGCTCTCACAAATGGAAAAGGGTAGCTTGCCCTTTGCACTTTTGCCAATCGAAATTGAGATTTCCGATTTTCATTTTCGTTTACGTTTTCAGTTTGGTTTCTTTTATTTTTTGTATTTTAGTTAATTTATTTTAATTTGGCAGGGAAAGTTAGTAGCCTCAAATATAGTAAGATGTAATTAACCCTATTTCTAGTTAGTATTACACAGAGTAATAAATTTTAATAAAAGAAAATTGATAGAACGACGAATCAGATTTGACAATTTGAGCTGCCTTAACATGTATTTTCATTAAAATTAACCTCATTAGTGGCATACTTTGGGACCAATTTACTACTTATGATCCCTCTTTAATCCAGTTTGAACGGGCGGCAGCATCCGTGATACGAAATTGAAATATGTCTTCTCCATTACACCAGTCAAAAAAATTCAGAAAAAAATACATGTTTTGTATTTAAGAGGAGGGTGTAAAAGTGTTTGGCCTTTCACGAGCAAGTGTGGAAAAAGCTTAAATACTTTTACATAACATAGTTGACAATAAGATTTCCCTGTGATCAAATAAATTTAAACTCTTATTTTAGAAGTTTTAAAACTTAAAGGCAGTGAAAAGTATAAAAATAAATTATTTGGCGAGCTGTAGTCCCTAATGGGGACCTGCAAGGTTGTAATTTCTACCTCAAGTTTGATATTTTGTTGAAATGAATTTCATATTTTAAATGCAAAATAGTTAAATTTACTATTTCTTGTTGATTTTCATAACTAAGGTGTGAACCAGGAAAAATTTATAATTTTTATGTATCCATTATATGCAATTGTCAAGAGTTAGAACCCCGTTATCTTCGAGCGAAAGTATTTAAGTATAAATAGTGCAGTTTTTTTCTACATATATTAATTAGTTCGAGCCAAAAAGAATAGCACGGCAAATGAATGCTGGACATTTACTTGACCGATAATACGAAATCTAGACTAAGCATTGCAAGGGAAAGCACAGCGAGTTTAGTGACGGTTTATAACGTCTTAAACAACTACAACTTGGGAAACTCCATCTGTAGAATCGAAGGGTCAGGCAGAAAAAGGGTCCAAATAACCCAGTAGTGCTGAAAAAGATTTTTAGTATATATCGGACTAATCCCACGAGGTCGACTGAGATGTTGCAGCTACAGCTGGTACATCGTAATCAACTGTTATGCGATATAAGCGAAGTCAAGGATTAAGGACCTTCAAACAGCAGAAAGTACCTGACCGGTTGGAAGCAAAGGAAAAAATAGTGCGGATGAAAGCTGTATGACAATTACTTAACCAAATTCGATCGCGTGATTCTCGCAGATGAGACCTACTGTAAGGCGAACTTCAACCAGTTTCCAGGGAATGTCTATTCCACAACAAAGAATAGCTATGCAACACCCAGAAAATACTCTGAAGTAAAATATTTCAAATTTCCAAATACCAACATTTGCACCTACGGTCTACGGAGCAAGGCGTTCATTAGGATAGGAACAATTAACTCCAAAATTTATATAAGTAGAAGGATGCCTGCGAAAACGCAGGCATTGGACAACACAAACGAACCGTTTTATTTTCCTAGTCACTAGTCATTACTCCAGATCAACTATGGAATGGTATAAGGAAAATAATGTCACAGTGGTCCCAAAAGAGGCAAATACTCCCAACTGTCGGGAACTTGGGCCTATTGAAAGATATTGGGCTATAATGAAGCGCACCCTAACAAAAACAAAGAATGTTTCCAAAAATGATGTAGAATTCTGAAATCGATGGAATCAAGCCTATGCGTTAAGAAAAATGTTAAAAAATGTTTCAACCGCTAATAACATTAGTGAATTATAGAACTTTATTTGAGTCAAATCGGACTGTTAATTGATTTTTAATGTCTCCTTACAAATTCTAAACTTTTTCCGGTTCACCCCATTTCCGAACCTGCAGGCAAGTGAAGGAGAATACTTTAAAATACAACACTGAATAATCAATGGTGGTAGTCAGTCGAGACAAGGCCAGGGTTGATGAGGTTTGAACAGAAACTAGTTGCCTTAAAATTACCACAGAGGGAGAGAGAGAGAGAGAGAGAAGAGTTGGTTGCGTTAAGTCGAAGTCACTAACAATCTCTCATTCTCAGATGACACCTAAATAGTTACAAAATAGTGTGAAGATTCGGAGTTAAATGAATGCTCAAATTTAATACTTACATGTTATGCAAGGCCACTCTTCCAGATGGAATCCAATTTGGACTCGAAATGCTGTTCAATAAAATTATAGGGAATATTAAAATTTTTATCGTTAACTTGACTTATACAAATGCCTTCTTATACTTACGGTAATATTCAAATAGTAAAGATCATTAATCGCAAAATTTTTTATTTTTAAAGAGCTAATTTAAGTCTGAGCTTTCATACTGGACACACATATACACTCTCAACTTTATTACATGCTGCTTAATACGAAAAACTCCCCCTAAATGGATATGAGACCTAATCAAAGGTAAGTAAGAATTGAATGTTCACTGATTTGAGATCTGAATGCAGATTTAAATAACTGAAAAATCTATGAATTTGCTTATATATTGGAAACAACTATGAGGAAAGTGATTCAAAGTAAGCCTTGTCAAAAACTAGGTTTTGATCTCAAGCTTGAAATCTGATCTATGTGACTACTTAGATACGAAGACACTAAGTCCCTTCCGATTTCAGATATGTATAAGAAAATCATGAAAGACTTTAATGACTTTCTTACTTCTGACCTCAGTAAAAGAAAGATGCATATATTTTTTGATTTCAGAAGGGCGGCCAGAGATTGGCTCTGATCTAAATTCTACTACGTATTTTTTTGTTGTTGCATTAGTTAGCTACATACATGCTTAAATTCAAATGCTGTTTTAAAATAAATAATAATGAGAATAAATTTTAATGAAAATATAATATTTAACAAAAATAAAGCAAACAAAATATTTAACTCTCTATAAGGGAGCAAAACTACGAGTATGGACATAGGAAGCATACAGCTTTGAGATTTGATTGTTTTTGTTGGACATCAAACTTAGTAAGCATATATATGAAGTAAATTTGTACCATAAACATAGCATAGAGTTTGTATGCATACATACATATGTACATATCTATCTCAATACATACATAAGTATGTACTCGTGTATGCAACACTTTAACAAATGAAATAAATTTACAAATAAACACCGCAAAAACCGCAACATGACACTATATAGTATATGTCTGAAAATCGTAACTTTTCACTTGGTTTTCTATTCTTAATGTCTCTTTTTATTAGAACATACACTCCACACTCTCTCTCACTCCTTTTCATACCACAACGTCGACCTCTCTGGTTCTTCTTATGCTTTAGGTCACTGTGTTATGAAGAAGAAGAATTGAGTTCTACTAATCGTTTGCATACTTACAACAACAGCCCCCTTACCGAAATTAAGTAAATTTCTTTGTTATTCTTCCACAAGCACGAGTATACTTCTAAGAACACACGCTTGCTCATGAAAATATCACATTCACGCAGTTCTAGGATAAAAGAGGGAAACAGAGAGAGAGAGAGAGAGAGATAGAGAGAGAGAGAGAGAGAGAGACAGACAGAGAGAGAGCGTGTATAATTTATTTGCAAAACATGGCATCACTAAAATGTAGTTGTGAAACTCATTATAGACACTCGGCATCCATTCATACTCCACTATTCTGCTCATTCTAGCCTAGCTTTTCTTGCTCTGGCATAGCATATTTCTACCACAAAACCCATCATTTTAATTAGTTTGAATTTAAGTGAGCACACACTCGCAAACACACATACATACACGCACACAGACATAAAACGCACATGCATACAAGTAGACCGGCAGACATACATCACACATACATACGTACAAATATTTCAAGTGTAACATTCTACTAAATATATATGGCATGAATGTGGAACGAACAGAATTCATTTTCATATCTCATTGTCAGAGTATTCGTACTCTACAGACACACAAATCCACACATACATACATACATGCATAGAATAAGTCTGCGAAGGAGTATGTTGCGAACAATTTTAGAGAATCGTCGTCGAGTATGAATGTGTGTGCTTTTGAGTTTTTTGTTTTTTTGTTTCGAGAATAGCTCATAACCGCAGGCGTAGATATAAATACACATACACACTCATACATACACGTACTCACTTACGCATATTAAGAACATGAATGTACTCGTATGGATAGCAAAGAATCATGTTTTAAAGTTAATGACCCTTTACGGGTATTTTACACTTTACAACACAAACACAAGCATACAAGCGTACACACACACACTAACAAAGCATGCATATAATTTGTGTGTATTTGTGTGTGTGTTTTTTTTTTGGATGCGCCCTGGAGGTGACCAATCTTCAGATATACCATGACTTGCAAACTGGCTGGATCTTCTCAGTAATGCGCCTGCGTGCGAAGCATCAATCCCGTGCTTGTCAACCACTATCCCCGCGGTACTGGTGTTAGGTTTTATTGTCTGAGATTTTCAAATCTTTTTACCTCATTCTGCACATTCGTGATTCCTCTTCGGACTGAATTATGTATTCAATTACAGTTGATGGACCTGATAGCTTTATATCAGCGGGCCTGAAAATCAGCTGGCATTCGAAAATCGTGTGTTCCACGTCTTCCTCCTGGTCCTTAAAGTTAAACGGCATAATGGGGAATCTTCCTGCCCCAATCTATATATAGTATTGTAGATACTTTCTGAATCCACCGACCTGGGTTACGCATATGATAGTTTGTTTCTCCATGTTTTTGTATTTATCCATGATCCGATATATGGGATTTTCCTTTTGATGAATTGTCCAATCTATTTTGCTGCCTGGCCTTTCTCCCCACATGATATCTAGAATATCAGAATTTTGCTGTCGTACGCTCTTTCCAGATTCGCCTCACACACTGCGTCTTCCGAAACAGTTCCGAAAACCGCTTATTGTCCTCAGCGCGCTTAGTCTGTAGATCCGTGTCATTCAATTCCATTCGGTACTCCTTTATCATCATAGTTCCACTCCAGATTGGATCATTGTAGACCAAAACCGAGCTTACTACTCTGGAGACCTTTTGGTCATACCTTGGCCCACATAAATTTGGCAGTATTCTAGACAACGCTGCCTGAATATTAGACGACTTTTCTTTTACGTCGTCTAGGTGAGCTTTAAACTTCAACCTGTTATCTATCATCACCCCAAGATATTTGATTGATGCTTTCGACTGAATAATTTGATTTCCGATTCTTACATTTATGTACTCGAAAAACTTTCTGCTGGTAATTAGTACCGTCCCTGTTTTTGTTCGGCTAACTCTAGACCTGCAAAATTGAGCCAAGGAAGCCCAAGTACTTCGTCGTACATAAAATTCCACAGCGGAGGGTCCAGTCACAATCCCTGCGGGAAACCTGCCGATATTTTGTAGTATTTTTACCATCCTCACTTTCGTATGGAAGTATTCTGTTTCCGAAATACCTGTCAATTATCCTTCTGAAGCGGCGAGAGTGCCTTTTATATGCATCCATCTTGGAGTATTGAATACGCTTTTAACATCTTAGTTACCTTAGATAATATTGCATAATATTGATTCGCCCCCCCCCCCTCTAACCATCTACTTAGTGCCTATAGATAGCCTATAGATTTTGAAGCGATGTCTACTATCATTTTAATAGCACTCACGGTGTATCAAGTTTTCCAAAACCCAAACTGAGAGTCTGACAAGGCTCCTTGCTTCAGTGAAAGGGAGATTACTCACTCCAATATTTTGCCCATTGATGGTGTCTGTGTGTGTGTATATTATCCGATATATGTGTATTCTTATGAAGACAAGAATTCTTTCATTTACTTAAAAATTATTTTTCATATCGTTTGCTTTTTTAGTTTCTCACTAATTTTATGTCAGTTTGATTTTTCTTGTAAAATTTTTAAGATTTTTTATGGCACTGCGGAACAGCAACATGATTTAACATTAATGATGACCGAAAATAGGTCTAAATTGATTGTTATACTCATGAGTAAGCACTGGCGTATAGCCAAGGGAGTAACAGCGGGTAAGGCGCAGGACAGTATGAAAAAATGTCCAAAATATAAAGTTTATGTTTTTTTGAAAACCTTGCTGTAAAGATGGCAACAGCGTCGTCAATGAGCCATCGCTTGTATTTCCTGGCTGTTGTTTCTAGACTTTTAAGCTAAGATAAAATTGACTAACTTCACTTTGCACCGTTCGCACACGAACGAAAACCGCCCTGCCTTTTTCAACCCACTGCCACATATATATTTCCTTTAGTTCCATTGCCATTAATTAGTTTTATAAACGGTTGTGCTGACACTTGAGGTATGTATTCTTGTAGGTATGTATCTGTAAATTAAAATCAATATGAGACTGAAAATGACAATTTTTGATTGCAGTGACAATTCTTCTCTTTATAAGAGAATTGGCGAGAGGAAAAAGTGAGTGAATTCACCTTAATTGGATTACTGCGAAATTGCCATAAATTCTTAATGTTATTTATTATGTAAGTATATAAAAGTTTATACCAAATCTATAAGAAAGTAGTCTGCACCTTGTACCTCCAAAAATGTTTGCTGACTACGTTTGTGTTACTTTTAATATGTAAGCATTTATTTGTTAACGTGTGTAACTTGTTTTCATTTTTTTTGTAAAATGCTTTGTGTAATTTGTAATTTGAATAGAAACTTTTACATATGAAAGGATAGTTAGGCCAAATTTGAGAAAGGACAGCAATAAGTCGTCAAAGGAAGTGATGCGTATCGATAAGTGAGCGTGCATTGAGAAAAAAACGGAAGATGTAGACAGAAAGTGTCGGGTATAAAAAACTTTATGTTAATTGAAAAATTTAAATAAAAAGCTGATATCTTTTAATAGTACTAATAACTAGAAATTAATAAAAGTCTCAGTAACTTGTGGGCAAAGCCTCAGCTCAGCTCAGCTCAGTGACTCGGACTCCAGCACCCGATGACTCATTAGAAAAAAAAGAAGAGATTTAAACTATTTTCACTCAAAAGGTATCCTGTGTGATTGCATTCCCTCTCTCATCCTCCCTCCTTCTTCCTTCCGTTCCACACAATGTTCGGTATTCATAGGGGTACACCCTGTTGTGGTGTGTTGAATGTATCAAAAAAAATGGACTTCTCATTCAGTTCGACGTACTTACCTATGGATATTAGTAGCTCTAAAGCAGGATTTCTCTTCCCTTTGTAGTTTCTGAATTTTTTCAAGTTTTTCAAGAAACGAAAAAGCTAAATCTCTCCATCCCTCACCCATTACCTTGCGGTGTGCGGTGCGACCTACTGTACTTACATATCTACCGACATTTAAACTCTTTTGTATCAGTAACATTTGCCGTTCTCTCAGATCAGTGATGGATTTTTCGATACTTATTTTAGCACATTTGAAACGGCAGGCCGTGGTCGCTGTGGCGTAGTGGTAGTGCGTTGGACTGTTACGCAGAGTGTCCGGGGTTCGAATCTCGGCACAGGCAAAATCAAAAAGTAGAAAAAATTATTTTTCTATACGGCACCACCTCTTGGCAGGCAATGGCAAACGGCAAACCCACAAGAATAAAAATTGCTATGAAAAGCTTTTCACTTCGGATTCGGCATTAAACTGTGGGACCCTCCCATTCATGTACAAATATAACACAACATGAGTGGATGCGAAAAGCGAAAAGCTCGGCCTAGGCCCTCCATGGGCTGTTGTGCCATTAAAAGTAAAGTAAAGTAAAGTGAAACGTCAGGCCAAGGGAAATATTTTTAGTCCACTTCTTCATGCCAAATTTCTTCACTCAGCCCAATCAATAATCACCAAAAGTAATGTTTCGAAATACTATAAAAATTCTAATTTTAAAATTAAGAGTTTTAAGTCTGAAATGTCTCACACCACTCTTCTACATTAACCAACTACACTCTGATTAGGTATGCAGATATTTTGTGTTTTAACTCTCTCTCTCTCTCTCTCTCTCTTCCTTTCTCTCTATGCCCAGAATTTCCGAGGTACTCAACTTTGATTTTTATTTTCATTTTCTCGGTGTATTGTTGATTTTTATTTACTCTCCCAGTGCCGCAAAGAATAAAAATTTTTGCTTGATTTCATGTGAAATCTTCAAAACCAAATGTGAAAGTTTAGCTCAAGTGTAAAATTCTCTATTATATTTTCTGAAAGTCTGTAAAATCACGTTTTGATATTGTAATTTCAGTTTTTAGTTTTAAAAATTGAATGAGAATCAAGAATTGTAATCTTTTTTTTGTTCTTTAAAATTCATGCAAGAATTCGCTATGGAACATTGTCTGCCTCTAAATTCCGTTTAAGTCTCCACACACTCAAACTCTTTTATTCCACTCAAAAATGCAATAAAACTCAGTAATCTTTAATTCCGACGAGAAAACTTTCCAGCATGCAACACACTATTTTAATGTAATTTCAGAAAACCCGAACAAAATTTCTCATTACGAATGTGAGCGTGAATAAAATGAAATGCCGCTAAGTATAACTAAACTAAGTGCTATTTTGTAGCTTTGCCAAAAGAAAAAAAAAAAAAAAACGAAAAAAATCAAAAAAAAGTTTTCACATTTTTACTAGCGTCATCAAATAATATACGAGACCAATTAGAAATGACTTCCGCAACATATTAAAATTCTGAGTTAAATACACTAACATGCACACACACACACACACACACACACACTTACACACACACACACACACACACACTTTCTCATGAGAGAGCAGCAGTATGTTGGATCAGCATGGACTGCGGTCAGTTATGCAGTCAACTTAGGGTGTGCTAGTGTGACTGCGTGTGTGTCTATGAGGCAAATTGTTGTAAGTCAGCAGACAGTGGAGAAAGTGTCATACACATACACACATTTATGCATAAGTATGTATGTATGTATGTATGCTGACACTTGATTTGTTAAGTGCAGGCATGTTTTAGACCAAAAACGAAAAACAAAAAATAATTATACCATAGTGTGCATTCATGTGTTTGGCAACTAATTTGCTAATTGAAAGTTAACATGACAGTAAACATATATTATAATTTATTCTAATTTATTCTATTTTGTTTTAATTAAGATAATTAAGTAGTATGAAGGAAAATTTTGAATCAAATAGTAAATATTAAATAATAATATAAACCAATATTGTACCTGGTCTGGTTATTATTTAAAAAGCAAAAACAAAAATCGTTATAAGATTTTGAATGGCAGCTGAGAGAAAGTAACTATTTAAAGTTTCACAACTTTAAATCAGCAAACAGCAAATCCGACTACAACAACAATAGCAATTTCCAGAGCAATATACATAATACAAGAATTAGTAAGTTCCTTGATGATGTCGGCCGTTTGCTTGGTTGCCAGTTGAGGCTAACTGTTCTTTGCTGCCGCTGCCCGCTGTTCGCTGTTCGCTGTTAGCTGAAGTTTATATTTATTTAAAATTGGAAATGAAATTTCCAAAGCGTAAACTTGGCATAATTTGAAAAATCAACTTTTCTTCTTTTCTGTTTCCTTTAGTTACTTACATCTTTACTACTTTGCTATAGTTTCGCAGTATTTTCGCCTGCCTGCTGCTTGCTGCCTGTCTCCTTGACGTTCTGCCTAACTATTTAGCTCAAAAACAATAGAGAAACTTTACACCGCGTTCCTTTCCATACACAAAGCTCACTCTCAAAGGTGCAACAATTTATACATTTTTGCAGTTAACTTAACTATACTTCCACTTCCGCTTTGGTTTCTTTCATGTATTTTTTGTTGCATGATTCATTTTTCACTCTCTTTGTGTTCGCTGCTCTTTGGTTGCTTGTCGCCAGCTTTCACAATGAACTGTTTTTGTTTTAACTATGTAAGAAAACGAAAAAAATAATATGGAGAATAAACTTCAACTTAAACAATTTCTTGCACAAATAAAATGTAAACTTCATTTTCTCGGTGTACTGTTGTTGCTGGTGGTTTTGCCAGTGTGGTAGTAGATACTTTACTTTCGGCTTAGTTTACCTTAAACTTTAGTTGTTCATTTTTGTTTTTTGTGTTTTTTTTTCCTTTCTTTGAGGTGTAGGGTAGACTTCTTTAACAGACGCTAAAAGACAGTCAGACCGACGGCATGTTTCCGGCGCTGTAAAGTACCCGCAATTTCCTGTTTTGTGCTGCTGCTGTACATACGAGTATATTTATTTTCACAAGAAGAAATTTCAAATACCCAAATAAACGTACATAACTACACAAAGGGTATAGAAATGCATACATATGGTACATAAATGCATGGGATTTACACATGCACCAGTATGTATCCATATATATGCTTGCATATATAAACGTCTAACGTTGTTCAATATTTTCTTTCGCAGTCAAAGGAGTTGCACAATTCGTAGAATAACATTTTTAAAAATTTGTTCTTTCTATTTTCGGGTCTTCTTTTTGCGGAAATAAACCAAGCAAAACAAAAACCATAAGGGAGCGTGTTTAGGGCTTAAAAGCTCAACACAGGGCTTTTGTTTAAAATTGTATCATTGTGCTCACGTCCAAGCTAAGATTGCTTTGGTATGCTTATTATTTTTTTTGACTTAAATCATAGAGAAGGAGTTTTTCACATAAGCTCAATGTGTCCTTAGAGTCGTGAATCAGAAGATTACTACAGTACTTTCAAGAAGAAAGCAATCGACTTTTTCGCATGAAATAATTTGAATATCAAGTAGGCCTTGATTTTCAACAAACTTGATTTCATTGTAAATTTCGCAATATAATTGTAGAAACAGTCCATTATACGCTTTCGTCTCAAGAGCATATTTAAGAAATGAGTTCGGTATACGCGAAACGTTTTGAAGCAGTCTTTCCTTGTTCCCATCCAAAAGGTCCCAAGATGTCCCACTTGTGTGCTTCGAAGTACTTAAAAAAGTTGAAAGCATTTGTCCAGCATTGGGACCAACACCTTTTGGTGCACAAAAATGTGGACGACCTGCTAAATCGCGGCATTTGCAGAGCTACCTCGAAACAGAAGGACTTGGTTTTAAAGAGGATTTTCGAAGCCAATCCAGCCACATCCTTGAAAGCAGCTAAACAAACATTGGCTCGAAAGGGCATAAATGTCTCTCTGAATACCATATGAAACCGTTTGAGGGAGTTTCAGATCCAATTTCGAGCAACGACGGTAAAACCCTTGCTAACTGCAAAACAAATAAAAAAAAACGCCAAGAGTGGGCAACTGAACATGTGGATGACGATTGGAGACAAGTGGTGTTCACAGACGAATCCTCCTTTTGGATGACAAACACTATTAAGCGTGCTTGGTCCACTAAAGACGGTAAGATGCTCCAGCGATCAGTGAAACATCCAGGAAAGCTTCATGTTTGGGGATGCTTCACAAAACAAGGATTCGGCAAATTAAGGAATTTGGATGCCAACTTCATGACCACGATATACCGACGTGGACTCCTGCCATCAACGGATATGTGGTTTGGGGCAGGAAGCCGTGATTGGGTTCTTCAAGAGGACAACGACCCAAAACATCGCAGTCGCTTGTGTAGCAGTTGGAAAGAGTAAAACGGCATAACTTCATTGGATTGGCCCTCACAGTCGCCAGACACGAATCCGATCGAAAATGTTTGGGCTCTTATGAAGTTAAAACTACGTGGAAAAAAGATACGTTCAATAAATCATTTGAAACGGCTTCTTAGCGTAATATGGCGAAGTTTAACACGGTCATATGCTGAAAAATTAGTCGATAGCATGCATTTCCATTGGAATGAAATTCCAAAGAATGGTAGCAACTGGACGCCATATTAATATATAATTACAATAATTAATCATTTCAAGATGCTGTGGACTTTTTTTCAGATACCTTAATTTTTTCAGTGACTTAAGCCGATTGCTTTCTTGTTGAAACTACGTATTTCTATGCAGTCCGAACCATTCTCTTTCCCTCATATTTGGAGTGAGTTCTATAGCTAGACTATTTCTTATTATTCCTACTTACTTTAATTTTACTTTTAATGGCACAACAGCCCATGGAGGGCCTCGGCCGAGCTTCTATAATTCGATAATTATATTATATTATTTATTCGCTGAGTTCCAAATAACAAGTATACGCTCTGTGTGACCAAAAAAAAAAAATTTCGGAAATACAATTACAATAGTGGCAATTGATAGCAAATACTCTTCTTCTTCTTCTCGTTTTAATGTCACAACAGCCCATGTTGTGCGTGTTATATTTGTATATGAATGGACGGGACCTACAGTTTAATGCCGAATCCGAACTGCTAAGTGAAAAGCTTTCAATAGGCAATTTCTACTCTTGTAGTTTTGCCATTGCCTGCCAAGAGGTGGCGCCGTGTAGAAATATTGTATTTTCTACTTTTTGATTTTGGCTGTTTCGAGACCAGCGCCCTATCACCTACGCCACGGCCACCCCTCAACAAACACTCTCTTGAGTAAATATTATTATTATGACAGTTAGTAATCAATATGCGTGTGTACTTTGTAGCTAATTCATTGCTCATTATATTCTTAAATTTCAATTTTTAACGACACTTAAGTATCTAAATATATATATATGGTATGCATACCATATACATATGTACGATGTACACACATTTCCATAAGTAATTTTCCCACACATTCATTTGGCAACACCCATCAACCACACACAAAAAAAAGGAACAAAAAGTAATGAAAAGAAAGATTACAAAAAGTTTAAGAAGAAAGTAAAACATTTTACAAAAGTAAGTAGAATGACATCATGTCACGATTAACGCCTCCCCAACAAAATATGTACGGACACGAGGTGAGGTCGTGCTGAATTCATCTCGCTGCCTGCTTTAGGTACACACAACAAGCCACACATACCTTCAGACCATCAAAACAATAAGCGCAATTAAAGCAAAAGCAAAAAGCACACAATAAAAAAAAAATAGCATGCGAGCTAAAAATTACAAACAAGAAAAAATCTAGCAAAAATCAAAGAAAACAAAAAACAAGAATGTAACTATGAACAGAAATGTGCCTCAAGCAGTTCAACTAATTTATCCTGCACCTCGTTTATAATTACGGCATTCAGCTAACGTCTGATGTGGCAGAAATGTACATAAACACATACCTTAAGACACTGGAGAGCGTAAGACAAAGGACAACTACAACAGAAAATAATGAAAATGACAAAACGTAGCAAAAATGATGTGCACGTGACATCCGTGTTAGTGTGTGTGTGTGTGGGTGTGTACGCATTCGTTCACGTTTATGCACGACAACGTCCATTCATTCACAAGCAAAACGTCCATCCAACATACATTTACCCACCGGTATGTTGTCCTGCTGCCTTTAGCACAAATGTGAAACAAGCAAAATACAAAAACGGCGCAAAAACAAAAAACGAGCAAGTGAATATTTTCGTTTATGAGCGCATAAAGTCGCCAACGGCACATAAAATAAAAGTACTGCACAAAAATATGCGACGAAATTATCGTGGCTGCCGACAAATCAGTGATGGAATAAAAACGCCAAGAAAGGAGCGTGTAGTTTGAATAGCAAAAAGAGGAAATTCTGTGAATGTTGTTACACATGCCAGAAATGAACTTTTTTTTAATGCATTCATTTTATTCTTTTATTATTTTATTAATTTAAGTATATAGTATACCAGTTTATACCAAAAAAGCAATGATGATCGTTGGTCTTAAACTACGTTGAATTTAGAAAAGAGATAAGTAAATGAAGTATTTGGTTTTTGCAAGAATGTTAGAACAAATTTTATTGGTTCGAGTAGAAAATTTGTTTGAAATATTACAGTTTGTTTGCGTATTCATACAGTTTACAAGGTTTATGATGCATTTACATGAATCCGACTATTATGTTTTTCTCGTCTCTGGTGAAATCTCACGCAGAAGCAAAACTCAAATGATTTGTGCTCCCTCTCCTAGTCAAAGATCTTAGTAATATTAAAATGATTAAGGAATATCAAAGAATTGAGGCATCGTCGTCGTGGTCGATACCTTTTATAGAAATGTACGGGGATGCACTATGGTCGCTGTGGTGTAGTGGTAGTGCGTTGGACTGCTACGCAGAGTGTCCGGGGTTCGAATCTCGGCACAGGCAAAATCAACAAAAAAAAGTAGAAAAAATAATTTTTCTACACGGCACCACCTCTTGGCAGGCAATTGCAAACGGCAAACCTACAAGAGTAAAAATTACTACGAAAAGCTTTTCACTTCGCCGTTCGGATTCGGCATTAAACTGTAGGTCCCTTCCATTCATGTACAAATATAACACGCACAACATAAGTGGATGCGAAAAGTTCGGCCTAGGCCCTCCATGGGTTGTTGTGCCATTAAAAGTAAGTAAGTAAGTACGGGGATGCACTGCATACAACGTTAGTCTCCTGGTCTCTCTTCATGTGCTCTCGGCACGGGTCTTTAAGTACCTAAGTTTAAATTTGGTGCACATTTATTGGATGGAGTATTTTTACTTAACAATATTTTAACATGTAAACTGACTAAAACCACATCTGGAGGGTCTTTTGAAATGGCAAGATGCACATTTTAACCATGTACATGCTTACCGTAAAAAACCTCCCAAAAAACTTTTCGGGTCAAATCAAATGCTATTTTTTTTGTTTTCTGTGTGAAACTACAAGAAATTTTTATTGCCTCCTTCAGTAACAGCCAAAATTGTAACACATAACTTCCTGAATTATCATTATTATTACCTAACATTAAAAAGATCAGAATTTTTTTTCAGTTTTGAGATAGCAATTCATTTGTTGTAATTTTTTTATGTAATAATTTTTTTTGGTTTGCAATTTTTAAATTTTTTTATTCGCTTTACAATCACACATCTGTTTGAAAGAATGCAAAATGAAGGTTATTTGAAAAGTGGGAGATCAAGAAAACGGGCTCAGAAGTAAGAGAACCAAAGAGCAAGTTTGTTTTCCTTGCTGTTGTGCTTCCGATTGAGTTCGTACGCAAGCAGAGAAGACAAACTTGGAGTCGCTTTACGTGTTACGCATCAGGAGTCGCAGAATAATTATTTATTTCAAATAGCAAGATATAGCAAAGAATTTCGTAACTAAAAATGCACCGAGTGAACTAGCTGAGCAGTCTCAATTGAATTGAGAAGAAATTATGATTCTACTTTGATATAAATTGCGCAGGAAGTTGGTATTTCATGGTAGAAAATTAGAGAAACTCACGTTTCTGAGAAAACAATCAACACAAAAAACTCACACAACGAAAAGAAAACAAAGAAAACAAGCATGAAATAATACTTAATAAAAGGTACGGCGTAATTTTACTTCCGTTGGAAGCGAACGCGTGTGTACGGTTGCTGTAGGTGAGTTATTTAGCGTCAGTTGCTTGCGTACGTGCTGTCAACGTAATTGAGTGGAGTAAAAATTAAAGAGAAAATCATGTAAAATGTTCTGAGTACGGTCTAGCTGAACTTGAGATAGTCTTTCCATTTTCAGTCGTCCAAACTGAGCCTTCATTAGCAAGGATGAACCTTTAAGGCTGCACAATTACGACTGCATAGATTATACTGACAATTCCTCTACTTCTTCTCTTATGCCAGTTTATCAAATGAGCAAACCGTTGAGAACATTATATTAAAAGACGGATGCCATAAACGCAGTGTGCGTAAACTAAACAATGGCTACTAATAATTGAAAGATATGTGATGCGAGCTGATCGCCTAACGTATCTACTACGTAAACTTAAACAGTTTGAAAACTATTTTTTACCCCAAGAAAACCTAAGAAAAGTAAAAGGTTTATAAGCAGAAGTAGCAGCAGCTAATGCGGCATCCAACTTGATTCTATGAGTATAATACTTTTTAATAACAAAAATTCAAATTATTTATTTTTCTTCGAAAAAACAAATTCCATAAATACTTTCCCTAGAATGAATTGAATTAATTTTATATAAAATAACCACAAACAATTTTTGTGAATATTTTCCAAGAATTTTGAATTTCATTTTCGTTTCTGCTTAAGTTTTCGTGTTCCAATTTCTACTCTCACTTAAGAAAACTTGGACTAACAAAACAGTAACAACAAGTGCAGCCACACGCAATTGCTTATCATTTCTCTTTGTTTGTGGCTGTGTTAGTATAGAGAAAAGGTTAAAAGGTGGCAAACAAGGAATAATGGCAAGGGGGTAAGTGCGGAAATTGATTGTAGCATGTTGTTATTGTTGCTGTTATCGTTATCATCGGTTTTTGCATTTCACTGTAGCATTTCATTTCAAAGAGAGTCTCTATTATTTTTCTCATGCGCTCATGGTAGCAATCATTCAAGTTCGACGTACATAGCGATACATGAAAGCTATTGAGTTTGGTTTCCATTAGAAAGAAAATCATGTTCTGTTTTAATTGAATTGGAATTTGTGGTAATCTGATTAACAAACTTTGATGTTAGCCGAGGCAAATGCATGTCTACAATTGAAATTTGCAGATGGTTTTTTGTTTAGAAAATCAATTATTGATTTTTGTGAGCGATTTCGGGAGAACGTTGCAGTTGATGAGTGTACAGACAAAGAGTTTGCCTTTTTTTGCTTGCATATTTCTGGACACATAAATGATACATGTTTACACAAATCTAGTTTGATTTTAGCAGCGATCAATGAATTGCTTGAGAATAATCTAAAAAAATTTTTTTTAATGGATCTGAATGCCCTAAAGGTGGTCGCTGTGGCGTAGTGGTAATGCGTTGGACTGCTACGCAGAGTGTTCGGGGTTCGAATCTCGGCACAGGCAAAATCAAAAAGTACCAAAAATAATTTTTCTACACGGAACCACCTCTTGGCAGGCAATTGCAAACGGCAAACCTACAAGAGTAAAAATTGCTATGAAAAGCTTTTCACTTCGCCGTTCGGATTCGGCTTTAAACTGTAGGTCCCTTCCATTCATGCACAAATATAACACGCACAACATGAGTGGATGCGAAAAGCGAAAAGCTCGGCCTAGGCCCTCCATGAGCTGTTGTGCCATTAAAAGTAAAGTAAGTAAGAATGCCCTAAAAATATATAATCATCTTTGTTGGAAAATATATTATGTTTACTAGTGTTATAAAGCTATAATTCTAACGCTATTCGTTTACTGCTACTCACTAATCATAAGTCTAGCTTATAAGTAACGGTAATTAGCTAATTTCCACTCAATTGCATTTGTTATGCATTTGCTTGATTTGCTGACAATACATATGAATATTAAAAGCTTTCACTCTATGAATTCATATCTTTCTACTTACTGCTACATATTTTTCTCTAAAATATTGCTCTTGATTTTTGGCAAGCAAACAAGTAAGTCGTGGTTATTGTAATATTAAGTACATTTAAAATAAATTTGTGAAATTAAGATAAGTAGCACATGTGTGGTTCTTTCATTTCTTTATAATTGTAACAATCTTAGTGCATCAGTTCCGCCTCAATTGGAAAACGATATTAACCGTAAGATTTGTGTTTCTCTCTCTGCTTTTCAACTCTCTCCTATACTTATAGAATTTTATATAATTTTTATGTGTATACCAACAGCAACATGACCGACCGTTAGTACATAGAATTGCTTGCGATGCTTGAGATATTTATCTCTCTTGCTCTCTCTCTCTCTCTTCTGTTCGCACTTTACTCATAAAATTGCAATGCCATAACAACACCACGGCCAAGAATGCAGTTGTTTTAAGTGCTTTGGATCTTTCTCTCTCTTTTTTCTACACTCTCTCATTATTTGAGATAAACAAATGTTGACGCGGTCTTATAATTTTTATAATTATATACCGCTATTTTTACTACTATTTTCTACTACTGTTTTTCAATGATTTTTTCTTAACTTTAAGTGGGTTTCTTGAGTGACATTGAAGATTTTTACTCCGCAATATTTCATTATAATTTTTTATAATAATCTAAATATACAATGATAATTATGTATGTAGTTGCAGGTATGCACTTTTCAGAATTGTACTAAGTGTACCTAAAAATAAATAAAGAATTTCTTATGTATCATCAGGAAAAATGTTTTATTGCTTCAAACTTATTACAAGTTTAAGCTTCTTTGAGCACACCCTACAACTATCTATGGATAATAAAATTAAATATTCCAACCTTTGGCATGCAGCTAGCACCTTATTTTGGCTTTAACGTTTTAATTATAGGAATTGCATCATTCCGCCAAGCAGGAAAGCATTTGAATGCATTCAACTGCTGCGAAAGTGGGGGGTGTGCAGCAACTAAAGTATGCATTCATGCATCCATATACACACTTAGATATTCGCACACACACACATGCATATGTACATACATATACACATAAACATGTATTTATAAGTAATTTTCTAAAGTCAAATTTCAAGCGCTTATGTTTTATTGCTGTTTTTCCACGGTTTTATTTGTATTTTGCTACAAAAAAAAAAAAAAAAGTGGAAAAAGGCGCATGCAAGCGAAAGTTAGAGAAACAGAAAAAAAAACAACAGAATAACTATAAAAATTATGCTATGAGCACTTAAGACCTTTTCATAATTATGATCCATATATAAAATGTTGGCATTTATAAGAAGCAGCAAAACACAAAACAACAAAATAGAAAAAAAAACTAAAAAAAAAATAAAAACTGTTCCATTTAGATGAAATTTTAGTGTTAACAAACAAAACAACAACAACTGCAGGAAAAATAAACTAAAAGCAAAAGCAACAACAGCAACAGCAAAACTATAAAAATGCACGTAATGACACATTTTGATGTTTCCACACACACACACACACACACGTTCACACATAGCAAATGAGCAAAGCAAAAAGTGTGTGTTTGCGTGTGTAATAGTTTCTTTTGTATGCTAAAAGATGATGTACCAGAACACACTCAAAACAAAATAACAAAACAAAAGGTTTTGAGCCTAAAAGTATACAATGAAGGCATATGGGAAAACTGTTATACTCACACTTTTTGTGTTGAAGAGGAAGGAAATGCTATTGCGTATACTCCATCTTGGAATAATTGAGAATGAATGAGTAAGAGAACATTTGAGTGATGGAAAACCGAAACCGGGAGCAGAACTAAGTAAAAGAGTGAGTGCAGCGTGAGAGAGTTTGATGATAAATAGATGCAAAAATGAGTGTTATACCTTGCTTTGACAAGTAGTAGCTCTCACTCTTATTGACTCTAGCTTGCAATCACTACAGAACTTAGTTGTTCTTTCGGCATTTGTCTTATAGTCAGTCATATGTGCAAATTGAATGGATACCAAAATTGTTGTGAGTTAATAATGCAAAAGTTGGCTGATCAATTTAACAATCCAGTTGAAGTTCTTTGGTTCTTGAATGCTTTGGTAGGTTAGCAAATTCTTTTGTGCAAATAATTATACTGTAGTTGAGATACTACTAGCCTTTATATGTATTTCCAAACAACATTTCTGCCCACTAAAAACTTCGAACATATTTTTTGATTCCACTTTAAAGGAAAATAATAATTTAATAGTATTGGGATTATTGTTTATAGGGCGCATAAATATATTCAAGTGCGGATCAATTGGCGGCGTATTTCAGTACTTGTAAACTGAAACTCAACTTAGACACCATCAAGGAAACTGGGGTATGGAGAAGGTCTTTTAGCAAGGTGTTTCTCTCCACGCGGAGGAAATATGAGAATTCCAGGCCAATTTCCATTTCCATTCTTTTCTTTAAATTTCCAAATATTTTTTAAGAACTGTTAGGGTATTTTCAATCTTTTAAAGTACATCTAAATACAATATATTAAGGTATTTCCAAGTATTTTTGTGTGTACTACCATTTTGCCAAAAATTCGACTGATATCGTTCCGCAACCACACTATTCGCCTGACTTAGCACCGTGTGACTTTTGGCTATTTTCTAAACTCAAAAAACCGCTTCGTGGACACCGTAACCGTTTTGAGTCAATTGAAGACATTAAACATTAAACATGAATCGCTAAGCGCATTGAAGGCTATTCCGGAAATTGACTTTAACAACTGTTTCGAGAATTGGAAAAAACGTTGGCACAAGTGTATTGCGGCCCGGGGGGGGATTACTTTGAAGGGGACGAAATAGATTTGGAAGAATGAATAAAAAAATTTGAAATTATGAACAAAGTCTTACTAACTTTTGCCCACAGTAGTATATTAAAATATTTAATTTGAATTTTATTGCAGTTTTGTATTTGTAAAGTATTTTTAAGTTTCATTAAGTGTTTCTGTAAGTATTATTCTAAAGTACTTATGTCACAGTACTTTTAAGTTTTTTAAAATATTCTGAATTAATTTGAAAAGTTTCCACGATTTTTCGAGTTCTGTCAAATATTTACAAATGGAAACGTAATAAAAACATCAGAAATTTACTGTTGTAATTTGTCTTTTTTTTCATATGCTTTTTAGCTTTAGTCTCAGAAAAAAATATATTCTTATTTCTACAGCAACTATAATATGTTATTTAAAAGAATTTTCAATTTCAAATGTAAAACAATTAAATTTACTACTTCTGTTGATTTTTCAAACCACTGTAAGGGTCAACCTAAAATTTCAGTATGAACATCCAGACCTTCATACATATCATCTAGTGCGATGGATAAGGGTACAAGTTTTCGTACCAAAGTCTGGTACTTACCTATATGCATAAAGTTTATATAGGCCCCCCCCAAATAAAAGTTGCTCACTTCCGACAATAAGGTATTTCTGGTAAGCGGGTAACTTAAATAACACTCTTTTACCATTCTTAGCAGAAAGTATTTATAGGGCAGCATGAACAAGCTATACTCTACCTTTTATAAGATATGCAAAGTGACTGCAAAAGCCTACGATAGCGGTCACTTGGACAGTAGGGGAAAAGGTCAACGTCCTTAACTGATCGGCATTGTTATCCACAGGAAAGTAGAGGTATTATTTCTCATTTGTGGCAGAAAACCTTTTAACTGTCGATCAGAAAAAGAGGGATTGACTGCGTGGAGCTTGAACAGGAAAGACGTACTTTATTACTTTATTTTCTGTCGATATAAAGAAAAAGTGAATTCTGGATCAGGAATACCTAAGCGACCAGGAGCATAAAGTGCTGGGTGGATTGCTGCTGCATGTTGGATTACCAGGGTAAATACACAGAACATACTATGTTACTTGTGGGATTACCGGACATCACAGGATTCAGGGCATGCAACAGGAGATCAACATAAATACATCTGTTAAGAGTGAAATAGACATTCACATACTTACTTACTTACTTTTAATGGCACAACAACCCATGGAGGGCCTAGGCCGAGCTTTTCGCATCCACCATCCATCATGTTGTGCGTGTTATATTTGTACATGAATGGAAGGGACCTACAGTTTAATGCCGAATCCGAACGGCGAAGTGAAAAGCTTTTCATAGAAATATTTACTCTTGTAGGTTTGCCGTTTGCAATTGCCAAGAGGTGGTGCCGTGTAGAAAAATTCTTTTTTCTACTTTTTTCTTTTGATTTTGCCTGTGCCGAGATTCGAACCCCGGGCACACTGCGTAGCAGTCCAACGTTTTACCACTACGCCACAGCGACCACCAGTAGTAGTGATATACCAGTAGTACCAGTTAAAATTCTTAAAGTTCCAATTTGGTTTTATGTCAGTGTAAAAAATGTTAAGAGTATAATTTAAAAGAAAAGATAATTCATATAAGCATAAAAAAAGGAAAGTGTTGAAGAAAATTTTACTATATATCTATACTTAAATCTAATTATCACAGCGAGTATCACAGATGTAACGATTATCAAACCACACGTAGCATGCAACATCATCGTCGTTGGGCCCATCGTCGGATTGGCGAAGTAGCAATTTAACGTGAGTAAGTTAAATATAAAAATTCTAAAAATATATACTTATATTGTTAACATGATTTGAAAATATATTTATATAGTATGACATATTTTTTTTGTGGGTGTATAATCACCCCAACACGCATATCTCTCGATCATTTATTTATCTTTGCTTTTAATTATAACTGCTCTCTCTCTAAAGTAATATTCACCACGCTTTCACAGATTTACCGTTTCTATTTTATTTTTATATTTTAACCGCATAATATTACTAGGCCAATAGGAAAATTTATCAATTAGTGTTTTATTAGGAATTTTAATATTAATAATTTTACTAGTACAGTATTTTAAAACTACATAAAATCTTCGTAAATACTTAGTAATATGGTAATGAAATGAAATATTTAAAAAAATTAAATAATTAGTATAAGTTTGAAAAAATAAAAATTAGTTATAATGAAATTTTATAATATTATTATTTGATGAAATGTAAGGGTGAACAGTAAATAAGTGAAGCAATGGGATATCGACAGTATGGTAATTCATCGATATCTAGTAGGGTGGGTAGAGATTTCAAGGTTTCAAGGGACTTTCAGCTTACCCCCTTGTTTAAGCCACCCTAATGCACCTTTTCTTTCCCATTCATTTTCTCTATCCTTGTTTCTTTTCGTTCTATTTCTTTTCTTGCTATTGCTTCCTTTTAGTTCTTCTCTAGAACACTTTCACACCGGTCGGTTATATTTATTGTAATTCTAAAAATTCTCATTTTCATTCCAATAAATTTGTAAATGTAGTTAAATATTAAATACGAATTCTCAGTGTTTAATTTTCAATCTTTCCTTTAAATAATTCACTTTTGAATTAAACACCCCTCTAAATTTCTTATTTACGAGTATATGGTATTAGTTGTCTCATACTTGTTCAATAGTTTTCTTCTGGAGATTGCTTTTAGGATTTTTCCTACTTTATGAGCTGCATATAAATAAAATTTAATATAACTCTTCACATCATAGCATTGAGGTGAGGCTAGCCCACTCCCATTTTCCCTGAGCTAAGACTGAAGCATTGGTTGGTACGCAGCGACCGCCTCACATGATGTGAGCCTTGAAGAAGGTGGCAGTTCGTTATACCACTTTCCAAATAAAAATGGCTGTCGGCAAAAATATATTTAATAATTTCATCCGTTTACTGACTGTAAACTGCATTTACAGAACTTAAAATTATTAGGACTCAACGTGCTCAACGGACATGTTTTCTTTTTTTTTGAAGGAAATTTTTAAAAATAAGTTGTTAAATTCGTCTACTTCTAATATGCTACCCATATATTTTTGAGAGACTATAGCTGGCAAAAAGTTAAATAAAAACATAAGGAAAGATATGCAAATTTCAACAAAAATGCAAATTTGACACATTTCACGTACTTTAAATTTTAACAATTTCTAAAATAATCTATAATAGTATTTGACCCCAGGTTGTACAATACTTATAGGTAACTATGAAATGTATGTGTATTTATGCTCGGGGTAGTCCAAAAACTTTGACACCCTATAAAATTCAATAATTTAATTTTTTATTTTTTTAAGACATATAGAACTACTACATTCCAAATATATTTCAAAATCCTATCTCAGCTTCTGGTACCTATTCCAAAATGGGTTGGATGTAATTTAAAACCGACGAATCGTAGAGATGTCCAAAACAGCTCAAGTTCCTTACGCCAGTACTCGAACTGTTATGGCTGTACCACTTCACTCGTCATATATTACGAGTGAGTGTTAAGCGTGCAGCAGTACACATCAATGAGTAAATATAAATTTGATAAAAGGGCGCGAGTTAGCCTGGAATGTGTGTGAAATCTGTTACATTTCCTTTTATCGGCCAAAGTTCGAAAAACTTCGAAGAGTAACTGACCTAACTCGCGACACGAAGTATTCGAATACATTGAGAAATAGAATAAGAGAGAGAGAGAGTGAATTTCTCATAATAGCTTTTCGCATACTCAATTATATTTCGAACATTACCACTCTGTACCTCTCACAGCTTCCACACTCAGCAGCAGCGAAACGGTAACGAGTAAATGCATCTGAAAGCAATAAATGTCAAAATCTACGAAGTTGCCTTTCTGCAAGAACGAAGTATAAATTTTTACACGCTGCTGCTGTTGCTGCTACTTCCTCTACTAGTCGGTCATATTCAATTCGTTAAACAATTCGTTAGATACTCGACCGTAGTAGTAATCAGTAGAAGAGATGGGTTACATCGTTAGTCGTTCATAACGGTCAAAGTGATGATGATGGGAAATATTTTTTACGTTAGCCGTAATTTGAAAAAATTTAATAATGTGTAGAAATTGTGTGCAAAATAGAAAGAAAACCGAAAAGCGTTTCTCTGTGTAATTAGTAATATAAAATACTTTGTGTAAATATAGATAGAAAAAAAATTAAATCACTTTCTTGTTACTCGTAAACTATTGTTGTAACCACGCGCAATTATTTTCATCGCGAGCATCAGCAGCTCGAACAGCAGCCGGGAAATGTGGAGGAGAGTGATAGTTATAACAAAAAACCACCGGCTACTCTGCCACTCTACATACTAAATACATAGTAGCGGCAAGTTGCACGAGCAGCAGCTTTAATGTTCTTGGTATGTTCGGCACATTAATTTTATTAATTATAAACTGCAGCTGCATACTTAGCTTAACTTAACTTATTTCCTGCTTGTAACCTACATTTCTTCGTATGTACATACATATGCATGTATGTATATATGTGTGCTGTTAACATCGCTTTCTTCTAGCGTCACCACCAACACCACCACCACCACCACCACCACCACCACCACCACCTTTACCACTAACACTTGCTTGCTTGTGTTATGCTTGTGTGTGTCCGTGTAAAGTGCAACGTAAGCCAAAGTGATGTATATGAAAGAGGTTCTTCTTTCTTCACTACATCCTTCTTGTTGTTGTTTTTCAACTGCTGTTCTACTACTTATTTCGCCCTGTTCTTGTCGTCGCCGCCGTCGTCACTATCATCGTCTTTTTGTTCAACTTCTGCTTTTCTAATTTCGCTTGCTTCATTATTTTTGTTTTACGTTTTTTGGGTTGTTGCTTGCTTGCATGTTGCGCTGGCTGATACACTGGCTGCTAAAAACAAAAGAAAAATAATACATGAAAGTGGAAGCTGCATGCAAGCTTTACTACTTTTTGTTTGCATTAAATTTGTTGTTGTTAATGCTTTACAGCTACGACGTGCTTAATTTCAGTAATAGTTTCTAACTAAGGCCCACTGTTTTGCTGTGTATTTCTATAGCAGTTTCCTCTATTCACAAGAATGTAGTTGATGTGCCTGGTGCCGAGCCATTCATAAATTTAAGTCTCCCTGATTTTGGGTGAGTGTTAAGTGCTCACCAGTGCGTATGAGTGATGTTGATATATGTATCTCTTGGTATAGCCATACAAATATTTTCATTTCATAAATCTACTATCGTATAAGATAGTAAATACTTTGGTTAACAGCCTGGCATCACATCAATTAAAATGAAACTAACAAAACTATCAACTGAAATGAATGAAATCTCATGTGAACCGGAGTGCGTATGAGTGATGCTTAATTTTGGTAAGAACAAATGAAATATGTTACTTGAATTTTTAATTTGTTTCGGTACAGACACAGAAAGGCGGTGGATAAACCTCGTTATTCTGGTTGTTGTATGCTAAAACCTGCTAAATTTTGTAAATTTTTTAAATTTTTCAAAGAAACTTTAACATTTTTACTTTACATAATTTCAATGTGAAAACTAAAATTTTTTTAATAATGCATGTTTTTGATTTTTTGATTACATTTTGTTATATAATGCAAGCAGCATATTGATGTTTCCCGAATTCAAAAGAATAATTTGAGATTCCCCGAATTTAAAAGTATTAGCATTTTTTAGAAAAAGGAATCATAATTTGAAAGTTTGAATGGGGGTGAAGTTTGATTGATTTTGAATTATATTTCAGCTTAACATATGTGGCATTGGCCACATTTCATGTGACACATGAAATACGAGATAAGAAATTTTGAAAGAGCTTTGTTTTAAAATTTTTTGGCTTTCAATGAGTTTGAGGAAAACCAATCAATAACAGTAGACAACGTAGACAATTTTTGGTACTCAATGTGTTATATATATCCAAGAATCTCAATCAGTTGAACAAAAGATTTCTGAATACTTGTGTAAGGAATTGAGGGAGTCTAAATCAGAAAAGAAAAAATTTGATTTAGTTAACTTTCCCAAGTTTTATAGAGATCAGGGAACCAAAGCCAATTATGCAAAATGGATTTATAATCAGTTCCCAAGGTAATCACAAAACTGCCGTTCTTGACACTCATTGGTTTAAAAAGTTTCTTCCTTGTCCTAACCATTAAAACAAATGAGTATTTCTTGGAACTCCGTATCCTCTCAATGTTTTTGAGTTCTGATGTTGTGTCTGCTGCTCGCTAAATTGATACATAATTTGCAGGTTAGGTTTACACGTACTTGTGGCACATCGATAGATAAGATTTAAAGCCCCCTTGTTCGCAAAGGTCAGCTGCAGAGATAGACAGATGCATAGGAAGAGAGCAGTCTCGGTAGTGGGTGTTGGGAAGGTTTTTTTTTGTTAGGCATATCCGCTTTTGCCTATACATATTGTCGGCCCAATTCACATTATAATTGCTTTACAGTCAATAGAAAAGTATAAAAGATACTGGCACCAAAATGTATCGTAACAAGTGTCAAGAGATGGGAATTCTCATAAAATTAATTGTTCTCTTTGCACTGAATTTGTGCAACCATTTAATGACAGTTATTATTTGTGGAATTGTTTGATTTAGAAGAAAAGGCTAGGAAAAAGCTGCGAAGCTATTTAAAACATAAATTTCGAGGGTAAGTGACAAAAACAACGGTTAGATTTAATTTGGCAATACTAACCAACTGAGGACTGAGGGTTTTTGATGGTTTTCTCGAATCATCTACATTTACTTTAGGTATTATTTATATATATCAAATCGTTGACATAGCTTAGAAAAGCCCAAACTTAAAAAAAAATTTTTCGGAATTATGATTTCAGCTATTCAATTGTGTTTAAATTTGCTACAAATTTGATTTTGAAAAATTTAAGTTGAAGCCTTTCGATAGAAGAGTAAGATATAAGTAGAAATTGGTAAATTTTCGCAAAAAGAATATAGATTAGAATGAAAACATATAAATTGAAAAACTGGTCTCCAGTGCGTATGAGCGATAAATAATTTCGTGCTTATTGTTTTCCACTGCATATAGTATGTACATATGCACTCATACATGTACAAATTTCAGTTTTGCCTTGGATTTCGCTTCTCTCACGAATTGCTCTTGTGTCCGTTTTTGGAGTACAGAATGCCTCCTTTCTTTGAAAATTTATGAACCATCAATAGAAATAATTAATCCACAATTAAAACACATCACACTTTTCAAAAATTTTCCAACTTTTTCTTTTATTAATCGATCCAATATTTTGAACAAATTAATATTTTATCTCAAAGTATAAAACTCTGGAAACAATAAGCTCTATACTTTACCAGTAAACTTGCTTTTTCTTTTCTAATAATTTTTCCTGCTTCTTTCTTCAGACAAAAACTAGGTACATACTTACAATTTATATATCCATGTACCTTTAAATGTAGTTTCCACTCACAAACAAAATAAGAAATAGAAAATCTTTCTGCAAACAAACTTTTCAAAAAATGCTTGTTAAAAATTTTTATTTAAAAAATTATTAAGTATACCATACACTAATACACTCTACACTTTTCTCTACCTACTTACAATCAAAGAATGAATTGAAAAGAAGAAAGTTTATGTATTTTTGTGCTCTTATCAAAATAAACTGAGTAACTTTTACATTTTTGCTACACAAATTACCAAGTAAATATTTTTGATAACAGAAAAAAGAAACTTTTATTTGAGGAAAATGTTTGGAAAATGTTCATAAAGCTTTCTCAGTTCATACTTATATGCATATGCACTCTATAGAATGGTTGGAATCAAAATGCAGAAATTATTTTAGATATCGATAGGTACTGTGTGGGTAGATATAAAGACATATGTCTCACGGACTCCTGCAGTGTAGTTACATACATATATTGTTAATTGATAAGGGAAAAATCTTTTGTTGGTGTAAAATTCCAAAAATGACTTTAACATAGAACGCACTTAATATGTAGAAAGAGAGAGAGAGAGACGAAAGATTGTTCATGGATTACAATGGGTTAAAGCTTAGTATGTAAAATTAGTAAACTTGTAAGGTTTATAACAACAACAACCAGATGAGGTTGGCAATGTCAACAAGCACAACAAAAACTAAAAAAAACTTTAATAAATATTTGTTTGACTTATAGTCGTTATTTTGCCCATGATGTGAAACTTCTATAGAAATTTTTTCCAACTAAGTAATTCAAATCTAAAACTCATTGTCAAATTAAAAAGTGGAGTCATCGTGCTATATAAAGTTTTATGATTCCTGGTTAACATTTACACCCACCCCTGTCTCCTTTCAAAAATTTTACAAGAATTTGTTAACTGTGCTACTGATTTTGGATTTATTTTAATTTAAAGTTTAATCCAAAGCAAATTATCATTGCAAATTTTCCACGTTTCTTCCGTTTTATTTATTTTCTTCCACCAATATTTTAATAAATCCAATACCTGCACATTGCATACAACCTAGTGACATACTGGCACTCGCAAATACCTATGCACAGATAAATAATTCCTTACTTTATTCCCTACTACAACGAGAAACGGAAAAGTTCTAGGTCTGCTCCAGAACAGAGGGCTTAGGAAATTCTAACTGTCAAACTTTAAACAAATTTGTTGAAATTAATCTCTTTGAAACAATTGAAATACATACAAGCGCAAGGCGATGACGACAACGACAACGGCAACGACAACGGCAACGGCAACCATACAAAAAACGAAAAGAGAAAAACCTTAAAACTCGAAACTTTTTCGTATCGTCTTTTTTTTATGTGTGTGTATGTAAGTAGGTGTGCATGTGCTCGTATATCTGCGAAATAGAGTACAACAAATTCAATTTCCTCAAGATTTATTTAAAAACTCACAAGGATTAAAATGACAAATTTCAGCGGAATTACAATAACGAATGCAACAGAACAAAAAAAAGTGACAAATGCTTCTTTTTGTTTTTGCCTTTCTTCGTGCGAAGATATAAAGTATGTAAAATAAAATAAAACAAAACAAACAGCAGGAAATTGAAATAAAATTGAACGTTGAAAAGTTTTGACACAATGTAAATTATTTGAGAGATACACGAAGGCAGACAGAGGAAGTGAGATTGGGAGCGTGAAATGGTATCGCATATCAAAAGCAACAGTAGCAGAAAATACCAAAACAACAAAAACAATATTAAAAATAACACAAACATAAAAGCAACAGGAGCCAACTAGAAAAAAGTAGCTATGCAATAAGTTAAGCAATTTAAGAAAATTGTTGAACTACTTTGTATAAACAAAAGATACCGAGATACACTATCAAAACAAAGAGACAGCAGCAGTATCAACACAAGTAGCAGCAAAACAAAACAACACAAAATAAAACAAAGCTGAACAAAATAACACAACAGGAACAACAACAAATTATCAGGTGTGCTACATTGTGAAAGATAGTTTTTTTGTAGTTTTTGGTACCCGACAGACGTAAGGAGGTTTCAAATTTCAGTGTGATATCATATTCAATACCAATGGATTTGCAAAATATTTCACATTGAGGATTAATTTATCTGATAATTATTTATACATGAGGAGCATACTACGTCCTTCCTGTTCCATTCCGAAATTTTAATCGCATAATTTCAGCTCTTATTTTAAGTGGTTTAAAGCTCGAAGTGGTCGCTGTGGAGTAGTGGTAGTGCGTTGAACTGCTGTGCAGAGTGTCCGGGGTTCGAATCTCGGAACAGGCAAAATCAAAAAGTAGAAAAAATAATTTTTCTTCACAGCACCACCTCTTGGCAGGCAATGGCAAACCTGCAAGAGTAAAAATTGCTATGAAAAGCTTTTCACTTCGCCGTTCGGATTCGGCATTAAACTGTAGGTCCCTTCCATTCATGTACAAATATAACACGCAGAATATGAGTGGATGCGAAAAAGCTCGGCCTAGGCCCTCCATGGGCTGTTGTGCCATTAAAAGTAAAGTAAGTAAGTAAAGCTCGAAGAGAGTGTGCATAAAACCTTAAATGCTTGTTAACTAAAAAGCGTTATTCTAAAAAGCGTTATTATTATTTGAAGTGTCACTGTGACATTTGTAATTAATAAAGGCTTCCAGTAAGTATGAATTCTATCAGTTACAGAGTAGTCGCTTAAAGCACCCATGAGATGAAACTAAGAGACCCAATATCGACATCTCTGTTTGCTTTGTATGTAGCTGATCCCCATACATCCCTGGCATCCTCTCTCTAAGTTTCTTGTTACTTATGTACTCTATGTATCATTTGAAAAAAGCACCGATCCAACGTCGGAACACTCTCAGTTTCATTGCATAGTACATGTACTATGGGCTCAGCGAATAAGAGAGAGAGATTTACAGCCATACTTTATTGTTATTGAGAGCGTGAGATAAACTCAAGGCAGGACAAATTTATTGTGCATTTTATTAATCCAAATTGGCGCAACTGGCAACGTTGCCACCTGATTTTGGTAATCGTGCATATTTTGAACTCACTGTATTAATTTTTCTTAGTGTGCGTGTGCCTGCGCTACATAAAAGGTCAATGTGATTTCTTTATTTTTCTGGTTAGTTCTCTTTATTTTGTATAAAATACTTTTATTCACTTTACCTACACACACGTACTTTTGATACAATTCAAACACACGCCATTGTGTTACTACTTACTTCCCCCACCCGGAAGAAAGGAGTACGGAATATTGCTGTGTCAGTCGGTATAGATATGTAAGTACATAACTATGTGATTCTCAGGTGCCGTAAGATGAGGCACTTGATTTTGTCTTGTTGTGAGGAGCAGAAAGCAAAAGAAATGTATATAAAAAAAAAGTTTTTTCTTTATGTTATTGTATTATTATGTATATTAAAACTTTTGCACACTCCAGTACATTGGTATATAAATGCTTTATTTGTAGCAATTGTATCAGGATAAAGTTGGTTAACCTTCAATTATTGCATGAAGTAGCAGCCAGCAGCACATGCGATAGGGAACAAGTACATACTTCGAGCAGACATGCTGCGAAATTTACTTATTCCGTACTGACTTATATACACTTTTTCCTCGTTACTTATTTATTTATTTAAGTGCCTCTCACCGGCAGAATAAATTCTCATACACACATACGAGGGAACCACACCAGCTCTGTGTATTTAATTTAAGCCTTGACCTGCTACACTTATAGATTAAATCAGAGCAAATACATACAAATAAAACCGAAACGCCAGAACACGATCCAAATTATCAATACTTGAATGTGTCTCAGTTGAAGGCCATTTGCACCTCACTCGTTCTTAATATTCCCTCTCGTTTCACAACAGCATTTCAGTCATTCAGTCTCGCAAACCTTGGCGCGTAAATTCGGCATCAATGATGTATGATATCAATTTAGCATGCACAGTCAGCCGCAGCCTCCCTGCTTGCTACTCTCTTCTCCTTCTTCAATTTATTTTCATCTACGTTTTTTTTTTTTGTTTTGCACAACTTCATCTAGTCTTTCAGCATGTGGCACAAAGAGCAAATAAAAACAAAAAACTAGAGAAAACCCAAGCTAAAGAGAAGAAGTATAAAAATACAGGAAGCAACCATAACTCTTCGGGCGTGGCCGAACTCGATATACCCTACATAACTTCTAATGTAAAACATCATTTCACTTCTATATGAGGTACCACGCCATGCCCTAATTTTGCCCATTTCAAAACTTACCCTCTTGACAAAAAGTTTAGTTGAGATTGCTTAAGTTTTACTCAAGTTGTTGTGTTCACAGGCAGACAGACACACAGATCGACGGCCAGACGGACATAACTAAATCGACTCGGCTATGCACGCTGACAACTTATGTATATAATATATTTGTTTATACCTACGACGCCTAATTGGGGTGCTCTACAAACAACCGTTACTCGATTAATCGCAATACACTTCCGTGTGCACAGTGTGTGTGTGTGTGTGTGTTGGGTATAAAAATACCAAAATATTTCTCGCACGCACATACCAAAATAGAGGATTCCCTTTGACCAATATTAACACGTCAACAAGCGTGCACAGCAAATGGTTACTAAAACTCAAATATGTATGTGTACATAAGTAGGTGTATGTATGTGTGTGTAAATGTGGTTGTGTGTGTGTGCTTAACTGTGCGGCTTGCACCGAAGTCAAATCCAATTCCTTGCTATTATTTATTTTGCTGTTGTTTGTTATTTGCCTTAAGGTCTCGCGTTATGCAAACATGATTTTTCACTTTTTTTTTCTCATTCTCTCACTCTGTCACTCGCTCTCACTCGCTAGTTGCTGCTAACCTTGTTCTTTTTTTTAACTTCTCCCTATCTTGTTTGAGTGTATGTACATATCTAGTATTGTCGGAAAGTGCGAGAAAATCTCTAAAAGCCCAATTCAGTTGGAAGTCAAGCATAGAACGTATCGATTTTACAATATTTCCATAAGCAATTCGTAGCTTCGGTATTCCCTTTCAATTTACACTTTTTTTCTTTTTTTTTTTGTTCGATATGTTTTGTTTTTTTTTCAGCCGCACACATGCATGCAAAAGAAAATCTCGCAGGTATAAAGGCAGACATATATGCTCTCACCTCAATATCGGTTATTGTGGTTCGCTTCCCAGTGGGTTGAAATCGGCCTTCCACTGACGAGTCACGGTAATGCGTTTGTTTATCATAATCTGGTATTGAATTCGAGTTTTCTTGGTATTGTTGTTTTTGATAAATCTGAGGAAACACCATATCTCCTCTTACTGCTTACTGAATTTAGCAATTTTGTATGTCTGCAAATTTGTAGTGCCCACAAAATATCCCAGCTTAACTTTTTGTTTTCAGATATGCAATTCATTTAATTTTACAAGGATTCTACTTGTATTACGTTCAATATTTAATCGAAATTACAGTTTAATACTAAAGTTGAATGGACAAATAACAATATCAGACTCTTTTCATTATGCTGTAGAAAATGATTCGAGCTGCGGGCATGTACGAATGGATATGAAAAACTCGGCCTAGGCCCTGAGGTGCAGTGCGGCCAGTCCAAAGCGTGTGTACAAGATCATCGTATTTTCTAAAACAGAGTAGAGTTAAGAAGAATGAACTGCTCGCGCAAAGATTTCGTGACACTTCATTTGGCATGCAATGCGAAAAACGCAATGGCGGTGTCATGTGGAGGGTCAGCTCCTACAGCTGGCATGTCAACACTCCGATAGGCCTGTCGAAATGTTTTTCCTCCCGTTGAGCTGCTGCTGTAGTGCCGCTAAAGAATTGAGAACATAGTATCGCCAATTTTTATTTTTTACCGCAATGCAACTAAAATATATGCTGTTGTATCATTGAGAGAATGAGAAGTAAATAAGTGGGGATAGTTTTATTCGCATTGATATTTTCTCGCTGACTCGGAGCAGCAACCAGTATTGTCAAGTCAATTGTTATGCCCTCAGTGGTTATGTTGCGACAGTTAAACATTTTGGTTTTCTCGACTCAAGGATATTTCAGTTCTAAAGGGAAAAGTAAACGCTATGTTCTTTTTCAGATTCTTTTCTCAGCTGGGAAATGTTTCTTGTTTGCTGGTGTTGTTGTTGTTGTTGTTATTGTATTGAATTGAAGTAAGCTCACAATCTTGCTGTATTTCTTTTGTTATAAAATTTGAATTTTTGATGGATAGTATGGCGTGCGTGTGGCTTGTGTGAATAGAGTGTGTTTGCGACCCTTAACCTATGCTACCGAAACGTTTTTTTTCCTAGTACTTACACTTACCTCATGAATTTACATTTTTTCTAGTGGGTGTTTCCTATTGTTTTGATTTCGGTTTTCCTGTTTTCCTTTTTTCATTGTTTTCATCTAGAGTATATTCATAATAGACTTATAGCCAAATAGCTACCTATACTAATGTGTGTGTGTACGCTTATGGCTAACAGTGTAAAAGACGGTACACACATATACTCGTATGTATAACATAAGTAGACATTGGTTTACCCCGTTTATGTCAAATATATTTCCCGCATATTCTACTAGGAGCGTAAGTATATACACGTATCTGTGCGTGAATGTCTGTGTGTGTTTTCTGATGTACTATCTCCTGACTATATTGTTGATTTTATTGTTTTAATAAGCATTAGTTTTCTTCACGTGTTTCGTTTTCTTATTCCTCTTGCCACTATTTTGTTGCTGTTGGTGTATTGACATATGCTCATATCTATGCCTGTCGTGTTGTCTGTCTATATTATGTATATATTCGTCTATATATACTATATATGTTTATTGATTTTGGAAATTTATTCATGATTTTTTTTGCTGTCCTTGATTGATTTTGCGGGTTAACACATGTTATTCCGGATCTACCAGTTAATTATTGCAATACATTGAACTTTTTACGTTACTTAGGTACATAGGTTGCAACTTTAATTTTATGAAGCAGCAGTAATAATGTGAAAAATATAGCCAATCTAGCTGAAAATGTTTTTAATGCATATCTTGAGTAGAATACTTCAAGTTAAGTTGACTTGTCGGGAAGGCACCTGATACATTTTTACATACTATGTACATACATACTCTACATACTCGTACTCCTGTAGTGTAGTGATGTCTTGGGGATCAGTTTCATGCTACAAGCGCCATATGAAAAAACGAAACCAAACAAAAATATCTAGTAGTAGATAAATTAAATAGTAAATAGATTGTGAATATGAATGTGAATGAAATTTGCATGTATGAACCACACACATTTAAATAAAAGCGGCCACCATATGCTCGCTAGGTTTTTCTTTCTGTTTGCTGTTTGGTGCAAACGGGAAGTACATATGTGAAATATGAAGACTCTCACTCAATTTTGAAAGCCGTTCACATTCGTTTCACCATTCCACGAACACAATGAAAAATAGCAAAACAAAGCAAAAGTGCAGTATATTTTTATGCGCATACTACACTAACACAACGTTGTAGCAACAAAGAACAAAATAGGAAAACATGCCATCGTACGTAGTTGGTGCAACAGTTGCTCGGACGACAGACACGACAGACGCAACAGAATAAAAATATTAAGCATACGCACAGAGGCACACTTTACACTTGTGCTATGTAAATACGCATTCCAACCGCATGCACCAGTTACAGCCGCACACCGCTGCTACTGCCGCTGGTGCGTCAAGAATGTGTGAAAAATTATTTGCAAAATAACGCGTGAATGAAAAATGTATAAAATATTCAAATAAACAGTTCATATTTTCAACGAGCTTTCTCGTCGTCGCCAATGCCACTGCCGCCGACGAGATATGCTCGTAAATATAAATATACTATGTACATAAGTATGTGAGTGCCATATATCAGAAAAGCAACGGCGGAAACAAATACTGAAAAGAATTATATTAAGTAACTGTGCTGGTTTGCTGTAATTGTGTGTGTGTGTGAGTAAATCTGCGCGAATATTTCTATTGGCATTTTAGATGAAAATGAAGGCAGTCAGTCACACCTGTATGACGTTTGCCGACAAAATCGAGAAATTGCGATTTAAAACGAAGGAATCGTTTGGAGTTCGTAAGGAGGTGAAACAAAGTCAGTTTCGAACGTTGCGAGTTCTACAGAAAATAATAAAAATGAAGTCAAATATTAAGCATGATGTTGGGCGTCAGAAATATTAATCCTGACTTAAGCTAAAAATACATATAATCAACGCAGATCGTTAGGAGGTGAAACGAAGTCAATTTCCAACGTTACGAGGTCTAAGGAAAAATAATAAAAAATCAAGCAAATATCAAGCATGATGTTGACCGACAAATAACACATTCAATTGATGGAGAATCATTTGGAGATGAAACGAATTCAAAATGTTATAAGTATTACGAGGTCTACGGTTAATGAATAAAAAACAGTAAAATACTGAGCATGAAGTTGCCCTACACACAGTGATTAGCTCCAAATGCAAAATGCTACTGTTCTTCATAACTTCTCTACTACTTGTTCAAAAAGTTTTTTCTACTCCTTGTCTCTACCACTCTTATTTTAATTTAAAGAATCCTAAAAAATATTCTCAGTTTTTATATAGCTTCGAGCCTATTTTAATTGAGCCAGTTATGTGAAATAAATTTAGTGTTTGCAATATTTAAAACTCTTATCTAGCATGAATGAATACCTCTTTGACTGTGAAAGAACTTAGAGGGTTATCATCTATGACCCATGTGCCATCGATCAATTTTTAAAGTACTCATATGGTGTAAGCGAACTGAGGCCTAGGTTGCCTATGATACTAATCATTGTGTGTCAGTCAATTTGCTTCACCTCCCATCGATTTTCCATTATATTTTATTATTTTTAAGACAACTTCATGCTCAGTATTTGAATGTTTTTTATTAATTAACCGTAGACCTCGTAACGATGAAAACTTATTCATTTCAACTTCCATCAATCATCCATCGATTGCATGTTCTGGTTTCTTGTTGAAGTCAGAATTAACATTTTATATAATTTTTTTTAAATTTACCTATAGGGCTAATCACTGTGTGTAGGACAACTTCATGCTCAGTATTTGACTGTTTTTTATTAATTAACCGTAGACCTCGTAATATAACATTTTGACTGTGTTTCATCTCCTAATGATTCTCCATCAAACACTTGATTGTGTTATTTTTTTTTTCTGAATTCAGGATTTATTTCATATCGGTCAACATCATGCTTGATATTTAATTGATTTTCTATTATTTTTCCTTAGACCTCGTAACGTTGGAAATTGACTTCGTTTCACCTCCTAACGATTCTGGCTACAGTCAGGATTACTTAATATTTATGTAGGCCAACATCATGCTTAATATTTGACTTATTTTTTATTATTTTCTGTAGACCTGGTAACGTTAGAAACTGACTTCGTTTCACCTCCTTACGAACTCCAAACGATTTCTTCTTTTTAAATCGCAATATCTCGATTTTGTGTGTCAACGTCATATAGGTGTCAGTCACTAGCGGTGTGATATTTTTATATGCTCGTATATGAATGTGTATGTGTTTGTGTATGTGTTTGTGTATGTGTTTGTGTATGTGTTTGTGTATGTGCTTGTGTATGTGTTTGTGTATGTGTTTGTGTAATGTTACTCAATACAATTGAATACGCTGTCACTTTATACTTTTACTTGTTTGGTTTCTTTATAAGTATTTGCTTTTTCTAAGGTATAATTTTATGAGTGGTCGCTGTAGCGTAGTGGTAGTGCGTTGGACTGCTACGCAGAGTGTCCGGGGTTCGAATCTCGGCACAGGCAAAATCAAAAAGTAAAAAAAATAATTTTTCTACACGGCACCACCTCTTGTCAGGCAATGGCAAACCTACAAGAGTAAAAATTGCTATGAAAAGCTTTTCACTTCGCCGTTCGGATTCGGCTTTAAACTGTAGGTCCCTTCCATTCATGTATAAATATAACACGCACAACATGAGTGGATGCGAAAAGCTCGGCCTAGGTCCTCCATGGGCTGTTGTGCCATCAAAAGTAAAGTAAAGTAATAATTTTATGATTTTTGATGAATATGAATTAATTATGATAAGGTCAAGTGCAATCACGTCTCCCTGTACCTGATCCTTTCACCAGATATTAAGACGTCCTCTTCTGCTTGTTCCTTCATCGGGGCTCGAATAGAATAATGAAATATGTAGGAATATAATTCTGTAAATATAATACTTATCTATGTGCATATTTCTCTACTTTACCTTAAAGTTACTCATACGAAACGTTGTGCTGCTGCTGCCTTAAAAACTGTTTTATGTACTAAAAGGTGTTCAGAAATGATTGATCTATGGCATTTCTGATGTGTTAGAAATTGTGTTCTTGCTAAAATTATGATACAAAAATAAAAATTTCTCTAGCAATCTTTAATAAAAATTATAGTATTTTCCGCTTACTCTTTTCTACTTTCTCTTTATTTCACATAAAGAGTGCCTCTTCAGTTTCTCTGTTATGCTTTTCAAATTATCTGTAAAAATTATTAATATTGAAAGTTCTCATTTCTAGTTGTTCGTGTATGTGTTGTGCCCATTTGAACAGTCGCACACGAAATCTAAAATCTACATATCTTTTGGTTTAAATCAGGCGAAGCAAGCACACAAGCACACAAACACATGGACACAAACATATACTTTTATGTATGTGTGTGATTGGGCTATGAACAATTTTACGATTTTTTACATGTGCAGTTGACTTTTCCTATTGTGCTGTTTGCGCTGTTTGTGTGACTGACTGGAATTAAGATATTCCGGCTGCTGGCGCTTCTCTTCACGTGTATATACTTAAACCCTTTCTTCCACTTGGCATTCATATATAAAGATGTTTATATGTACAATCACTTTCATTATAATGCCTTCAACTACTGCACACACAAAAAGACAAAAGCCACAAATAAAAATAGAAGAAGAAGCACAAAAGTCGATAAGCTCAACACACAAAAACAGCGAACATCACAGAATTTATTCACTTAACTTAAGTTCTTCTCGAGTTTTTCAGTGCTTGCTGCTTCTTTAGTTCTTAGTTGCTTCCTGCCTGCATTTTGTCTCTCTCTCTCTCTCTCTCTCTCTCTCTTTTCATGCTGATAGTTTGCTCTCATAGCGTTTGTGTATGTGTACTATACAATAGCAAATTATACTTACTCTCACGTGTATGTGCATGTGTGCTCCAGCATATTTGTGTGTCGGTATATTTGTATTTGTGTGTTTGAATTTTGTATACTCTAAGATAACTGGTTTTTATGCATTGTCGAGTGCAAGTGTTGCCACTGCGAAAATAAACTTTCCGCCGCCTCCCTTCCTTACCTGTCTCTCTCTCTCTGCATGGAAGTAAGAAACGCTTGTCATCGTCATCATCCACATGACTCTCACTTCTACCCGCCAACCACATTCAGCTTTGCTTTTCTTTATTTTTTTCTTTCTACTTCATTCACTACTGTCCATTTCATTTCGTTCCGCTCTGCTTCGCTTCAAGTCGCAGCTCGCACATTTTAAGGAACACGGTGCAAAAATGAATTATTGACTCTTGCGGTCGTACTCTTGTTGCAGTCGTTGTTGTCGTTGCTGATAGTTGTAGTGTTGGTAGTGGTAGTAGTACTGTTACTTATAGTACTGCAGTCACCGCAACCTTTTTTTTGGCTTGCATAATACTTTTCCTTCTTCTTATTTTTAGTCGTCAACCTGCCCAAGTAAATTATAGTTTGTCATATTTGCTTTTTACTTCAAGTTCTTCAAAATATGTTGAGTATGTGCAGTAACTTCTTATATACCTAATTGTAAAAGGTGTCCCAGAGGGACAAATTAGAAATGAATGGGTCGATTCCTTGCATAATTCTAAGAAATTTTATTCTTAGACAAAACAAACAATCGATTGGAACAACAAACAATCAAAAACAGTCATAATGAATAACACCTTGGGAGCTCAGGTCGAAATCGTGCTCTGATTGGCTAACTTCAATCGTCAATAACTTAGTTAATATTGGTTTTTGGGGAAAATTCCAAAGGAAAAACTAGCTAAGAATTTTGCAAAGAATCAACCATCAGTCATTACTTATGTGGGTTACCTTGTATATACAAGTAAGTATATCGCTACGCATATTTTTTAACCACCCATCTCACAAAACAAAACAAAAATTATAGATGTATTTTTATATACACTATAAAACTTCCATTGATTTTTTTTTATCGCACTGCTTATATACTTTATAAATTTCTAGGTGGCAACACTACCTATAAATTTAAATATTTTTTGGGGATTCCCAAACACAAAAGTTGAAGCGAAGCATTCGAAGGCGGACAATCAAAATAAGAACAGCAGACGAAAAAATTTATATTTTAAAAAGAAAACATAGATTTGTTTATAATTTGTACTGGTAAGCATTTAAATGGTAGCATTTAACAAATGGTAATTCAACAAATTAAATAGAAACTATTCCGTAATGTCACAGCAAAATGGGTAGAGCAAAGCACTGTAGCAAGGAGGAGCGTGATTTGGTGAAAAAACTGCGAAATGAGGGACAAAGCATCCGCCAAATAGCTAAAACTATTAGCAGATCCTCGACATTTGTCTACCAATCTTTATTACCTCAAAAATTTCATTGCAAAAGAGGTAGGCCCCGCAAAACTACAAGTGCAGATGACAATTGCATACAAATTTTGGCGGCACGCGATCCATTTAAGGCAGTTGCAGCTGCCGCAATTAGAGAGGAGATAGGGGTTCAAACTTGTGCTCGATCAGTAAGGAGACGTTTGGTGGGGGGAAAAAATGTATGGGAGAACAGCACGAAAAGTACCAATGTTGACACAAAGACATCGAAAGTGTCGCATAGAGTTCTCTGAAACGAACATTGGGATGGTTAAATTAATGCAAAAAAAATGGCCTAACGTATTATGGACAGACGAAAAAGCAAGGTGAATCTTGTTGGAAGTGATAGCAAACGTTGGGTTAGACGCCCGAAAAATGAAGAATTGAGCCCAAAATATACTAGGAAGACGTTTAAGCATGGAAGCATCATGGTATAGGGATGCTTCTCTTGGCATGGTGTGTGCCCTCTGTATTGGATAAGAGAAACGATGGACCGATTTCTTTACGTAAACATCCTTCAGGAGGTATGGGGAATGGGATGCTGAATGGGAAATGTCCTTGAAATGGCAAATACAACAGGATAACGATCCAAAGCACACCTCAATCCTTGCCCGAGATTGGTTTTCCCATAATGGATTTCCCGTTATGACCTGGCCTTCACATTCTCCTGACCTTAATCCAATCGGTAACTTGTGGAATATTGTCGAAGAGAAGATTGGCAGTACCAGAGCGAAAAACAAAGACGAATTGTGGCAAAGCATTCAAAGAGCGTGGTATTCCATACCCCAGGCCCCCAGGCTACATGCGCGTCTCTGGTGGAATCAGTGCCTAGAAGGTGTAAGGCGGTTTTAATTAACAAAGTCTATTCCACAAAATATTAGCATTAGTGAACAATTTGAAGTGTTCTTATTTGTTTGTCCTTTTGAAATCTGATTTTATGTATAATAAAAGTAAATACCTTTTAAATTTATCCTAAGCCTAGAGAAATATTTTTTTAAGGTTTTTGGTTTCAGAACAAGGTGTTCTTATTTGATTGTCCGACACTGTACTTATATGTAAATTTTAATGTTGAAGTGGAAATAAGTACTAGATTAAAGAAATGGTTCTAAATTATCAGATTACAATTTTTTTAAATTTGCTAGTTCTATTTCAGATAATATTATATTTGGGTATATACAAGTGACATACTGTTTCAAGTCAAGTGACATACTGTTTCAAGTCTGCACCTGTATCTTCTTCTCTTATACTATAGCGTATAAGAGGTTTAAGCGCAGAGCGTAGATTATATATAAAAAACTCAGTCCAGTAAGTTAAAGTTTCTTGAAAGCAACGGTGTCGATTAACCTTATTAAAATTGTTAAATTGTATTAAATATTCCAAATAAAACAATATTTATAATAAAACTTTCATTTACATATTAACATTGATGCCGAAGAATAACCACTTTCACAGAACAGGCAGATCATACAATGGTCTCAGAACCCACCACGGTTTTTCATCGGAGATCCATTATTTCAAAAAACCTGGAAGTATCTTTGATAGGAGCTACCACAGCTGGTCCCATTACTTGTGGTTAGTCTCTTTAACATTTTTTTTTCCTTGTTTCTAAAAAACAAAAGTTTAATTTGACACTTTTGAGTTTATCCTTGATTTTTATGACTCAAGTTTACTCCGCAGAAAGTAGGAACTTAAACTTGCAGTTTAAGTGGAATAATGCAATGAAATCGCAACAGAAAAGAAATACAAAACAAACCCCAAATTACTGAAAATATTCATTAAATCGTTCTGGTTTTAATGGAAAAAACTCCTTGAGAAAATTAGTTGCATTCGTTATGAGAATAATTTAATCGCGATCAACTTCGCAGGCAGAAAGCAGCAGTAAGGTGGGGAATACAAATGAAAAGGCGAAAGGAATTATATAGAAAAGCAAATTTTGCATGTGGTCACCTGTACAAAAATTGTGTATTTCTAATTTTAAATGATGATGATTTTTAGCATCGGATGAATATGGCAAACGTTCGGGAGATGAAACTGAGCGAGAGCCAACGTCTCTGCTTGTATCGTATATTGCCAATCTCTATTCGTTCATATAAAATAGAACGATCCCGACGTCAGTTCACTCAGTTTCTTCTCAAGTGCTGTATGATGCATTACATATGTAATAATTGTATGTGGAGAGTAAATTGAGAGCGAGAGAGGGCATATAAATTTACTTTAAAGCTTACAATTTAATACCATACAATTTTATTAGTGTGGGTGTAAATTTTTAATGGAAACAACAATGAGGCAAATTAACCCATGAAGTGCTCGTAAAAGAACACAGAAAACCTAAACGATTCTGAAATCATTGAAAATTCCAAAGTATTTACCGCATTATTGTTGTACACTTACATACACAAACACGCACGAACACACACTTAGTAAAATACTAGTATTGTAGCATAAAGAATGAGAAGGAAATGTTACGTATACGCCCCGTAAATCATCGTAAAAAGTTATTCGACAAAAGTACAGCAGTAGTAACACACAAAAAAACCAAAAACAAGCAAATGCCATTCGAACATTTGAAATGAAAATTCTAATGTTAGTTGTAACACAGACAAATACACGCACCAACACATCGCTACGCATGTACACCCACAACAAATTTGTATTTTATGTAGGGAGTCTGTCTGACTGTCGCTATGTCTGCCTTCTAGTTTATGTGTGTGTGTCTTTCCATCGTACACGTTAACGGTGTTGGCTACTTCCGCTTTTAGCCAGCATTGGAGTTTCTTGCTTGTTTTAGTTTGCTCTATGGTGCGATACGGATGCTTTTACATTCGACACACAAACATACTCCAAATCATAGAGAGCGGGGGACAAATATGTATGTTTATGCTAACTAGAAAGATATATGTACCCAAAACACGTGTGTACGATTGTGATATTGCCTCCCTCACCCTGCCCCTCTCCTCTTCCTTGTTATATGGTTGCCATTATGTAAGTTGTTATGTAAGCGTGTCATGCTGATAATGTTGATGATTTTGATGGTGTGTCATTTTGAAAACGTTATGCGTGCCGGAAGTACTGAAAAAGGAGAAAACATAGTGCTCTACATGTACACAGTTACACACACAGACATATTTATACCTGACTACGGTTTCAACTAGCAATAAAAAGAGCATCGTTAAAGACCTCAAGTTGGAGTTTTTGTGGTAGGTGCATTTGTAGTTGTAGTTATTGTTGTTGCTGATACTGTTGTAGCAGGTTGATGCACTCTTTCTTTAGTGTCCGTTCTCACTCTGTTCTTTTGTTGTCATTTTTTCATTTATGCTAAATTTTATGCGTACGTCTTTGAAATATCACTGGGAACATTAGTTTTACTCTTTGTGGCAGCATATAATTGAATTGTTTTTTTTTCGTTTTTTAGTTCAAAGTAATATTTTAATCAACTAATTTAAATGAATTAATGATTTCAATAGTCGCAATGTATTTTGAAACCATCGGCTTAAGTACTAACGCTGAAGGCGTGTTCCTTCCACTCAATCGCTTCTTCAATCTGCATTATCTAGTTACAAAATCCAAAACGCAACTTTTACTCAATTTCTGAGAACTGCCGCAATATAAAGCAAATATTTTAAATTATTTTAAATAAATTGGCTCATTTCGTTCAATAACACACACTAACGAATGCAAGGTAGGAACAATACATAAGTAGATAGTCATACATCAGTTAAAACGTGCACATTTGCAATAACTTAAATAGTCGACTTTACACTACATATTCGTCTTCAAAGGCAGCAGGAATCGCGCTGCATCATCATGTATGTTCTGCTATTATTTCAACTAATTGAGCAATTATGCTGTCAATGCAAATATTGCTAACAAGCATCGAACAAGCGACATTGTATGATTCAGCAAACACGAAGTTAAGCATTACAGCAACAATAGAGGGCCAACTAAGTAGGACAAATATTTGTGAGAAGTCTAATAATTATATGTGATTAATATATAATGTGATTAAACTGTATTCATACTAGAGAAGGAAATGTTACGTTAAACTTCATTAAATGTCTATTCATTATTTTGTAATTTTAATTTTAAGAGGAACTTAAAATATTAATTTAACATGTAGGTACCAAATTTAACGGAAACTAAAACATATCAAAAAGCGAATTATCGTTGGGAATGTAATTTTCATTTTTATAAAACTTACAACTGAAAGGTCACTTCAAATGGCGCTTACAATAAACTATTGGCAACATTTCAATTGGATCATTTCTATTAAGTTCATAGTGCAACGGTGCGTATGAATAATAATTTACTACTATTTCATTCACAGTGATTAGAGTAATCAATATCCGTTCACACTCCTTTGAGTTTATCATTTCCCTCTACTATAAACTTCTCAAGACGGCCAAGACTGATTGTAGTGCCAGCTAAGTAAGTAAGTAAGCGTTCTTCTCATATGAAATTAGGCTGATCAACTACAAATACTAACACAAACAGTGTCGTACGGTGGCTCTCTCAGTTTCATCTCATGTGCTCGATGGTAATGAGTAGAGCACGGCTCTTAAAAATAGCGTTCATTGCTTTGATGCCTTTTCTCTTGTTGTTTTGAGAGGAAATCTTCAAGTTTCCAATATTTTGCATATGAAATGATCAAGAGATTTCTCTTTCTATTTCTGAACTCTGATTCTACTTCTTTATAAAGTTTTGCATTTTTTTTGTGAAATGCCGAAATAGCATTTATATCAATGCCATGAATAGAGCTAGCTATCGTTAATCACGAATTTAATGCCGTCAACCCGATAAGTTTTACACCAAAAAGTTAACGCCGATGACGAAAAACGTAAATAAAGTGATCTATAGTCGTTAACGTGTATGGAAAAAATAAAAAATATTTGTTTTTTCTTCAAAAACACTTAAACAAAAGTGTTGTGACAATATGTAGAGAACAGACGTTCAACTGCAGCACTGTAGGGAATGACTGTGTTATATTTGATACACAAGTTCACCAACACTTTTCCGCTCGAAAAAGCAACATCTGTCGCCAATTCTGTGGAATTTCTCTACCAGTCATCAGACATCAGTCATCAACTATATAAATCGTAAATGGAGCAACACAAACAATTTATCAGCATCTCGTTGTTGCTTTCTTCATCGGGATCAAGTCTTCTTTGACCGTATTTAGGCAGCATATTTTAATCTTATCTTATGTATCGTTAATCTCCTTCTTTTAATGGCCCAATAGCCCGTGTGGGCCGAGCTTTTCAGACGTTACTTTGATTTCAAAAATATCAAAAGTAAAATTACATAGTATTGAAAATTAAAAACGCTTAAAATTAGGACGTGAATAAAGCCAATTCCCTTAACACATTTATTTTCATTAATTTTAATTAAACTGTTGGCACCTACTGTTATCAGAGACACATTTAAGCTGTTCTATCATAAATATTTGTATATGAAATTGTCTATACTTAAAACCTGACAAAACATAAACAAAACCAATTATCTATCTACTTTATGCCGCTGCTGTTGCCGTTCCCCAATGTGCATAAATAAATTCAATTTGAATCAGGGAAAATAAATGAGAAAATAAAAATGTATTACTCCAAAGCAAAGACCAAAATTAAATTTTTTTTTTTTCATCATACAAAGGCATAAAAAATTTAATAAATACATTTTCAATAATAACAATAATAATTTGAATGCTCTTCCAAAAAGTCATACAGCATTCGCCAACCAAACCAATCCCAAACTTTTCTCTCTCCCTTTGCACTGACTTCTCTCACTTCACTCACTGAACTCATACTAAATAAAATAGCAAGACAAAAATACTTTGACATTTGACAAAGAGCTGAAATCATGAACTGAACTCTTGTTGTTCTTCATCTTTCGTATTTCTCATATTGTTGTTGCTCTTTATTGTTATTGTTCATTGTGCACTGGCCGTGACACAATTTAATGCTCCTTTTATTATTTGTACAAAACAAAAACTTAACCATCATGATAAGAGGAAGAAGCAGCAGCAGCAGCAACAGCAACAGCAGCAGCAGCAACATTAAAAAATAGCGGGAGAAAGTGAGAGAGTATGAGTGAAAGTACGAATGAAATGGTGAGCATAAAAATCATTGAAATATCATTTTCACAACAATTGCGATAAAATTGCAAAAAGAAGAATTCAAAATCAATTTACATACATAAAGTATAAAACCAGAAAAATAAAAAACCAGTAAAAAGTTTCTTTCGAAATATACTCGTAGACACAAAAGACAAACAACTAACCGGAGAGAGGGAGGAAGGGGAAGCTTGTTTAAGTGTATGTGTGCGTTTATGTGCGGGTGCGTGTGTATGCATGCAGTAGTGGTAGTAAGTATTTTGATTTCCCATTTTAAATTGATTGACTCAATGATGTCACTATAAGAATATTCTATTCGTTGTTTGTTTCTTGCTTTTAAATATAGTTAGTACATCCATATACGAACGTAGTTGGTGACATTTACTCCGACCCTAACTCAACGCAAACCTACTCACACAAATACATTTATATGTACATATCGTACATACTTCACACACACATTAAAAAATTTCGCGCATTTTAGATTTATTTTGATATTCCTTTTAAAAACTTTTTCGATAAAAATGTAAATTTATTTTATACCACACGCACTCGCTGAGTGATACAACGTATCTAAGAGTTCGTGTGTGTGTGTGTGTGTGTGTGTGTGTTTGTCTTTGAATATGTGTGTATATGTGTGAATGAAAGTGATTGCTTTAGTGTGATACAACGTATCTAAGAGTTCGTGTGTGTGTGTGTGTGTGTGTGTGTGTGTTTGTCTTTGAATATGTGTGTATATGTGTGAATGAAAGTGATTGCTTTAGTGTGATATTGCCTGCTGCTGCTGCTACAACTGCTGAAGTTGTTGTTGCTTAATAGTTATGTGCGTTAGTTTGTGTAAAATAATTTTTCCACAGCAAGATAACAAACAACAGCAGCAAAAGAGATGCAGAGATTGAGAAATAAGAGGGGGAACAGAAAATTATAATGACTTTAAGCAAAGTTTTGCTGCGGCTTTTGTTTTTTGTTTTTTTTATCTTTAAATAGTTGTATACTTGCATCTCGTCAAAAAGAAGGGCACTGCTTCTACTCCGCGGTTGGGGTTAATCGAAAAAATGCTTTAATGTAAAGTAAAGTTTTGAAAGTTTTCCACGTTGCTATTGATCATACCAGAATGTGTATGTATATGCAGTGTTAATACTAAGTACTCAAATTTCACCTACCTATATACAATACACAGAGAGTACTTTAGCAACCATAGGCTAATGAAAGTGTTTGTCTCTTTTATTACTTTCAGACTTTTCATACCCCCAAGAATGGAAGTACAGCATGTAAGTGCCTACATACCTAACGCATTACTCGTATGATCCAAAATATATGATTTTGTTTCGAGTGAGACCAATACCGAACGTGCAAGTACGATAGTTCAGATTGGAACGAATTAGAAAAATGGAACTCTTAATGTTTTGTTCTCTCCGAGAGGAAGGAACAGCATTATTGAGAGAGGGTGATGAGGTGGTGGAGTGGTGTGGGTTGCATAGGTGAGAACTTTGTGAGAGCGAACGAAAACTACTAATGTGTGTTCACTTCTCATTTTGGGTCTATGAGAGAGAAAAAATTAAGAGTTAATACCACAAACAAAATAAACGCACAGTCAAATTACGTGTTAAAAAAATATGTAAGTCGCAGTTTACTGGGAAGTGATAATAAAAAATCAATTTAAATGTTCAAAACGTACGCACACTTTCAATAAATTATTAAATAATTGTTAATGTAATCCATGTTATCCAAAAAAAAAAAAAAAACACACACACACACACAAAACAGAAAAAGGATTAACATAATCACATCATTTCAGCCTCAATCAACAATGTATTAACTTTAATAGCGCACATAAATAACGCAATTGTCGCACATTAATAGAAATTTGTTGAAAATCTGCGCATTTATTGCCGTTTTATTTGCGCCCATCAAACAAAAAATATTAGAGGCAGTCGGAAGGAAAGAAGAAAGAGGCACTAAAAAGAACCACCCATTTTTATTATATTGGAGAAATACATAGATGAAATACATGTTGTGTGAGTGAATATAAAATAAGAAATATATATTCTAAAATTCGATCTTATGTTAAAATTATGCAAGTCCTTTTGTTCATAATCACACATACACAACATCTACATACTACATATAGTACACACACAAACACACCCACCCAACTAATGTTAACATTTTACAATACACTGAAAACAAGCTTTTGAAAAAAAAATATTTTTATGGTCACAAGGAGTCAGTCAGGTCGGTCGGAGAATGTTTTTT